>CM028676.1:22527486-23872486 GCA_016760335.1 Gastrodia elata | reverse complement strand
TTAATTAATTAAAATCCTAAAGTTAACTTACATAAAAATACAATTTAAATATTGTGAGTTACTCTCAAAAGACAAGTTCAAAAATTATGAAACTTGAACCCCTAGCTTATTTTGATGCAAGGAACTCAAATATGCCCTTAGATGTTTTATTGGAAGTCAATTTAATTTAGCTAATTTATTGGGCACTTCATTTTATTAAAATAAATAAATAATTGTACAATGATTCAAATGATCCTGATTTTCTAGAGTTTGGTCCTAATGATGATTAGAACCTATTGACAAAATGATTAATACTTAAATGAGTCTATATTTAATATGGTAACAACCTAGGGTTATTACACTAATGCCTTCTCTTTGTGGGTTCTTTGTTGTGCTAGGAACCAAGCCAAATACTCTGGAAAGTCCATGAGAGTCAAGGAGATTAGGAGTGAGGTTTATGGCATGTTGAGGATATCCCTTTATCCAGGTTGAATTGGAAGAATCTTGATAGCCTTAAATTTAAGTGTGTTTTTTTGTATCAGTGTTCAAGGGTTTTATTTTTGTTTTAATAGGGTTGGCGAGTTTTATTCTAAGTAGAGGCGCAAGCTTGGGGTATTCTTTTGAATGTGGCTTATGTGCTTTTTATATATGGCCTAAGGTGCATCAATTTATCCACATATTAGAAGGATGGAGACTGGAATTGTGATTAAGATGGTGTTGATGAGAAATTACATTCATTGGCTATATGTCTGTAGGTTCCCTCTTTATCTGGTAGCAATTTTATGGTTGGTTACAGTGCATTACCTTACCTATTTGTAATTGGTAGAGTGTATTTTGTTATGGAGAGCCTTTTGGGATATATTCTAGGCTCTCTAGCTCTTGGGACTAACTTTAGGCTATCTAATATTATGATTGTTGTACCCTTCCAATCTTAGTCTTGTAACAATTTTTTCAAATTAATAAAATACGCAAATTTCCTTAGATATAAATATAAATATATATATGTATATATATATAGTGAGAGAGAGAGAGAGAGATTTTATAATACTCCCATTAGTGCCCCCTTTGATACTCCAACACCATTAAAGCCTCTAAACATAGTGTTTAACTCACAATAATTGAAATTCTCTTCTAAAAATCATAATTATAAATTTATTAAAAGCAATTATAACTTAGGGAAAAGAGCTGGTGTATTTTTGGGAGTACTGAATAATTTTTGATATATATATATATATATATATATATATATTATTTATTCCAAAATCATTCTCAACATAATTTATTAGATAATTCAAAAAGATATAACAGGGGGCTGTAAGGCTACAAGAAGCCTAAAATCTAAGAAAACCTAAAACAACTCCAAAACGCAGGGTCCCAGGGTATAACCTATGAAGTCTCAGCGAAAATGAAAAAAACCAACAGACAACAAACAGCAAGGAGACAAACATTGCTTAGGGAAAGCAAATATCCAAAAAAGCAAACTACAGCAGTTCTACAAGACAAATAGAAAGAAACCTAATAACAAAAATAAAAAGTATCATACAAACCTGAAAAGGAATAGCCTCCAGCAGTCTACATAAACAAAAGTCAGGTGAATAACAACAATTATGTGCCTCTTTCCAAACAGCCTCTAGAAAACACCTAATCAACTTTCAATCAAACATCGAACAAAAACCTACAAAAGAATTTTAGCAGCATGCAAGATAGCAAGCAAGCAACAATCGCATGAAAGATAGAAAAAGATCAGCAAAACCTACGAAAACCAAAAAAACTAACAACCCAAGCAAAACTTGTAGAAACTAAAAAGGGAGCAGCCTCCAATAGCAAATTAGACAGCAAGCATCACATCTCCAAGAAACTAAACTTCCCCGACTAGTAGCTAATACCAGAGCCTCCCAACACAACACAGTTGCCTAGCTCCAAGACCAGCACGCAATAGTCCCAATAGCAAAAACAAGGAGCTGAATAACCAAAAAAATGAACAATTAAAGGGAAGCTAAGTAACCCAAGACCACCACAAAAGAGTAGCAAATAAGCCCAATCAAAACCCAAAAGTAGTTACCAAACTTCTCAGCCAACCCTGAACAGCCACAAAATGGCCCAATGAGATCAGAACAATGCCCAGGAATAACCTAGACAACACCCAAGAATAGCACCTAGGAACAACCACAATAGTTCCAAAGCAGCACTGTAGCTCCCCGCCTTGTCGCCGCGTGCAAAAGAGATAACTTAATCAATTTAGCAGCAGAGCGGTGCGCTACTCAAAAAAGGAATATCCCATCTTCCCAGATAGCTGAGACTAAAACACTAAAGGCTGTTCACTCAACCCAAGGGAGGGTTGAGAGCTAGTACTTAAGATAAGAGTGAATCCTTATTCTAAGTATTAGACAAATACATACATTGGACTTAAAATACAACATAAAGAATCCAATATATGTATAAAATATCAACATTTCCAATATGCTAATCACATCACAATACTAAGTATAAATAATAAATAAATAAAGTGTAGAAGCTAACCATACATCCAAAAATATTCATCACAAAAACTGAATTAAACATTCGTCTCAAAAAATAAAAGAAAAAATATCCAAAAAGTATTACAAATTATTTAATAAAAATACAGAACAGAGTCTAAATACTGAACTGAAAGAAAGCTAAAAAAAATAGTAAAAGCTAAAGGTGAATCCACTAAGGCTCCACGAACTCTTCTTGAATCTCTTGAGAGTTCTCCTGGCCTGGCTCAGCTGCTTGGATCTAGTAAATTGTTAGATCCCAAAAGTACCACATGTTAGGCAATAAGTATAACACATCAAAGTTCATCTAATAGTTCTAATTATTAAATTAACATTTAATATTAAAGTAAACAAGGCTACAAAAAAACTATAAAGGTAACTAAAAATTGGAACTGCACAAAACTGAAGTAAAGTAAAGCTGACTATATACTGAATACTGAAAATGGATAAAAATAGTATATGATCTGAAATTGAGTAAATAATATGTAAAACTATACTATATGCCACTAAAGTTATGCATCTATATATGCCACGATATTGTATGCCACTGATATGCAATTAAAATATCACTGAACTACTATGAGTCGTATAACCCAATGTCTACATACATCCGATTAGGAAATATAGTTTACTGTGTTTCCGATGCATCCTAAATTTCCTTTATTGATGTATGCAACATTCCATAACCCATAAATCATCACCGATACTCATTATCATGCTTATATTCATGCTCATGTCTCTACATTACATATCTTAAAATCCAAAAATCCCAAAAATGTCTTAAAATTAGATAATGAATCAAATATCTCCATTATGCAGAATCCATCTATGTGGATTCTGACTCTTAGTTCTAGTTCCAATAATTTATTTTACTTAGAATTTTATTTGGAAATATTAGTTGGAAAGGTTGTATACACATGATTGTAAGTTTCTAAGAGCAGTGAATTTAGCATTTAGTTTGTTTATAACTGCACTTATCGATGTGCACCAAGATAGGAGGTAAAACCTTGTTACAATTATTCTTTTCAAAACTAAGGATCTAGTTCACTGATTATAACACTCTTAGTCTTGGATAATTTACTCTAGTAAGACTATATTTAGCTAATCTCTTAAGATAGCCCCTAATCATAAGTCCACATTAGAGTGACTCAACTAATCCTGAATAATGCTAGAGTGACTCAGCACCATGAATATACATAATCATAACAAACTAATAATATGAGTTCAATCAATTCTATTTAACCACCAAGGATTTATCAAGGCTATGCATCCTGACTCTAATTAGGTGAATTCTACATAAGATTTCAAGGATGTAACCAAAAGATCACTCAAAATAGGTTACTACAACATGAGAGAAATCTCATTCTAATATCTTAAGTGAATTTTACCACAAGGTTTAAGATCAACTTCTAAGGCTAACGGAGAATCATCTGATTTCCTACCTCAAGGTTCAACAAAAACTCTTCCTACCTCAATGTATTAACATTTATTAGGCTTTTTAGATATTACAATACACTCCTATAGCAAGATCATCAAGATCTCACACCTCTAACATTTATACTAAATTCATAAGTTTCATTTGTTAAGCTTGGAATCATCCGATCAGATGGTTAGACCCATCTGATCATATCCTATATAACAATCATGAGAAAAATCAAGAATATTATAAAGATTAGATTATTTTGTAAATCAATACTATTTTATTATTACTCTTATTCTAATAGTCTTATATAAGAGAAAATCATGAAAACTAAGCTTAGATTCAAATGTTTAAATCACTTAAGTTCTTTATTAACCTTAGCACTTCTAGTTTAATGATTTAAGATCAATACTATATCAGATGCATTATTGGAATCATGTCAATTGAAATGCCTTTCAATCAAGTTAATTGATTAAGTGATTAAGGGTTCAAGTCTTAGTTAAATATGTTAGGGTTAACCCCTATCCTTGCCCAATTAAGACCAATTATTGATTTATAAATCATTGACAAATCAATGTAGCATTGATGTTTTATTGATGGCAAGATTCAGATTTAGATCAAGTATTAATCACTTAAATTAAAATCTTAAGATTCTTAAGGTTAATTAGGGATTAATGTCATATTACATAAATCAAGTGTTCAAGCTACATATGAAGGTTAATTACATTCATACTACTATTATGAAAGCAAAATAACAAAAATTTGCAAAAAACAAAAAGTAATTAGTGCTAATCAAATCCTAAATCAATCCAAATGGATTAGTGCCTAATTACAAATCCAACCATCATAAAATTATGAAACTTGGCACTAGTTATCTACTTATCCATATGAACAATCAGAGACTAAGTTTACTGAATATCATTAAGCAAAAACCCTAATTTTTACTAATCATGCATTCTTAAAATTAAGGCATAATTAAAAATATTATAATCATAAAATTAATCTACCTAGCACATGCACTCTACAAAGCTAATAACATAATGGCACCTAAATCATATAATTTGGCCAAGTATATATGCTAATTAACCCTAATTAAGCTCTGCAACTAAGCTAAATCAAAAAATCCAACCATTAAAAGTTCAATATTATTTTATATTCTTATTCCTCATATTTTTCTAATTAATTTGGTATCTAATATCATAGGGTTTGGATCAATGGATCAAATGTTATCAAATTAATTTATTCAGTATTAATTACTTAGAGTTTTATTTTCTATTTTATTTTCCTAAAGGAAAACAAATACAAAAATTATTAAAATAAACTGGTGGCTCAAATTCAACTCCGCACGGGATGAGGTCCAACCCGGCCCGCACTATTCTTCTTCCACGTGCCACCTTCCCTGATAGCCAGCGATTAGGGTTAATTGTAATCACAAAATTCTGAGGCTCCGAGACATGCCGAGCTTTTATTAAATCCCTACACCTTCAAGGTTCTCAGGAGCATCCAGATGACCCTAAATTGCAATCTGGGGTAGACAAGAAAGCTGGGGGCTATTCTCTCTAATTTGGGTAGATACCCTAATTAGGGCCTCCACTATGAGGAGAAATTCTGCTCATAGGGACCATGCTTAGTCTAGAACTCATTGGCAACACCATCAATGTAGCCAGATGCACCAGAACCCTAAGCTATGAAGGGCTAGGCATGGCTAGTTGCATTGATCCTTACTCAAATTAATTTCTAAGATTTTTAAAAATCATCTGAGCTAGAGCTTTACATTGGGTCAAGCTCTAACTAGCCAGACCCTATAAATTCATTTAAGGGTTGATACATAATTGCACAAGCAAAGAGAAAGAGATAGTGAGTCCACCTGACTCATAGTGGAAGGAGAAGGTACCTGGCTTTGACGAAGGGAACAAGCTTGGTTAACAGGGAGCAGTTCAGTGGCTGCCGAGCTTCTAGGAAACACATAGGTGTCCTGAACACCAGGAGAGCCCACTATCAGTAGTTCGCAAGCACCAGGGATGCCTAGGGAGCTCGAAAATACCAGCAATGGCAAATTGGAACTTCTCTTCAACTGATCAGCAAAGGGCTATAGAAGGAAATGCTGAGGCTATTTATAGCCTCATTAGAGGTTTGGGAAGGTTCTATAGCTGAGGGATCATGCTGGAGGTGGCCCGAGAGCTCTCAGAGCTTCTAAATAAGGACTATTAGGCCAAGGGGATCAATCAGCTTGCGATATCTATTGGGGAAAGGATTCCCAATAGTTTGCTGATGTGGAGGAGGTCATTGGAGGACAAGGATGGCAGCTGGCGTACGGGGAATTTTCAATGTTGGGAACGGGCGAGGGCTAGATGAAGATCCACAGTAGCTAGAGGATTTAGAGCCCTCTGATCTATCGATCAGAAAGGTGCTATGGTCCTCATACTTCGAATCCTAATGACCAGATCTGATTTGACCAGAGTAGAAGGATCCACGAAGGCGCATACAACGCTTGATCAGCATTTTCGATGGATCTAATCCTAGCCGTTGGTTCATGAAGCGCGACGGTGAAATCAATAGGATTCTATTGTCGTGCTACTTGGGGTCCACATTAGATTGCCAGTGGTCCGCACAGTGGATCCCGACCATTTAATCGAGTAAATGGGTATAATTGCAATTATCAATTTTAGCTAACCCTAAAGTGCAATTCGACCATTTTAATTTAAATTGAATTATAGTCCAAATGATCTCTAAATTTTACCAAACTTTCACCCCTAGATAAATTGGGGGTGAGGAATTCAAAAATACAATCATATTTTAATTATGCGATCAAAATATTTTAGGTCTAAACTGATCAAATAGCTAATTTGACTTAAAGAGGTCCAATAGACCTCAAACTTTCAAGATTAGCATCAGTTGGTATTCTAAATGCAATGGAACTAGAATTAATGCCTGATTAAATAAAAATTAAGCGGGGTAACAGCCTAGGGCTGTCATAGACTCCCCCACTTAAGAACGATGTCATTCTCGACATCATCTTAAGAGAGATAAGCAAAATGCAGAAATTTAAGAACAAAATTCAGAATATAATGGGTACCTAGATTTGCAAAGAGACTTGGGTACTTTCTTTACAAATCGCCCTCTTTCTCCTAACTGGATTCTTCAAGGGAACAGTTCCTCCACTGAAGCTTCACCATGGGGATAGAGTGATTTCTCAGCTGCTTTTGATCATGAGCTAATATTTTATGGGCTCCTTTGCATAGGAAAGATCAAGCTGAAGAGAAACTGTTGGGAATTGAATTATATGAGAATGATTATAAAGACATCTCCGCATAGAGATGTGGAACATATTATGAACTGTAGAGAAATTTTCAGAGAGTTTCAATCTATATACTACAGAACCAATCTTCTATAGAATTTCAAATAGCCTGAAATAGCGGGGACTAAGCTTCCCGGTTACACCAGAATGATATACATCATTCGTTGGACTGACCTTAAGGTAAGCAAAATCTCCAATATTGAATTTCAGAGTATGATGATGAGCATCATGATATTTACTCTGGCAATCTTGAGCTATTTTAATTTGTTGCTGGATTAGCTGCACCTTATTTATTTCTTCAACTAAATCTGAACCATACAGCTGAACTACCTGTTTCAGACCATGCTAGGAGAGTACTATATTTTCTACCTTATAATGCTTCATACGAGGCCATGCCTATATTCGACTAGAAACTATTATTATATGTGAATTCAACCAATAGAATATGATCTTCCCATAACCCTCCAAAATCCAGAATATAGAGGCTAAGAAGATCTTCAAGAACTTGATTAACTCATTTTGTTAGAGGGTGAAAAGCGGTGCTCATGGCTAGAGTAGTTCCCAAGTCTTGATTCATCACTTGTCATAACTTAGAAGTAAAATGACTATCTCAATCAAATACAATAAACCTCGGAATCCCATGAATCCTAATAATTTTCTTGATATACAGCTTTGCCAATCTTTCTACAGAATCAGTTTGACACATTGAAATGAAATGTGCTGATTTCATTAGTCGATCAACTATGACCCAAATAGAATCAGCACTAGACCTTGATTTAGGTAAGCCCATAATGAGGTCCATAGAAATATCAAACCGCTTCCATTCAGAATTTTCCAGAGGATGGAGAAGTACTCCAGGCTTTTGGTGTTCTACTTTGAATAGACTGCAAGCATGACACTTCACTATGAACTCTGCCACACTTTTCTTCATTCCAAGCCATTAGAATGACTTCTTTAGATCTTCATACATCTTAGTATTACCAGATGTACTTGGTAACCAGAATTGCGGCCTTCCACTAAAATCTCTTGATGCATGGATTTGGAAATCCATAGGCGATCTCCTTGATATAAAACATTTCCTCTCAGCTGCAGGTCGAATCGATGACCACTTTTGATTTCCATTTTAAGCTTTAGATAGTCCTCATCCTTTGTTTGGGAGATGGAGACATTGCAATGAAATGATGGTTCAATGGTACTCATAGATATCAGTTTGCTGAGCATAGCACCATGAACTGGCCTGATATTGAGCTTTCTGAATTCTTCTTCCAATGAACTTGACACTATTATTGAGGAAAATGTATCATGACGACTGAGCGCATCTGCTACAACATTTGCTTTGCTGGGATGGTACTGGATACTTAAATCATAATCACTTATTAGCTTGAGTCATCTCCGTTGATGACAGTTGAGCTCATGCTGAGTGAAAATATACTTTAAACTCTAATGATCTATAAATATGGAACACTGGATGCCATACAAATAATGACACCAAATTTTTAAAGTGAAGACTATGAAGGCTAATTCCAGGTCATGAAAGGGATAATTATTTTCATGCGGCTTTAATTAACGAGACGCATAGGCAATAACTATTTTTTTCTACATCAGTATGCATCCCAAGCCTATCCTAAATGCATCCGTATAGACTTGATAGTTGAAACCTCCTTAGGTAAGGCCAGTACAGGGGCTGAAGAAAGAGCATATTTTAATGTTTGTAATGCATACTCACATTTTGGACTCCAGATGAATGTCATTGCCTTCTTAGTCAATTTTGAGAGAGAAGGCGCTATCTATGAAAAGCCTTTAACAAATTTTCTATAATACCCTGCCAGACCCAAAAAGTTTCTGATATCAGTCACAGACTTTGGCTGCGACCAATCTTGAACTGCACTAACTATATTTTGATCAACTCTGATTCCTTGTGCGTCTACAATGTGACCCAGAAAAGTGATAGAGCCAAGGCAGAATTCACACTTGAAATACTTGGCATATAATCTGTGGCTTCTAAGTCCTTCTAACACTATCCTCAGGTGATTCTCATGATCAGCCTTGCTCTTTGAATAAATCAAAATATTATCGATGAAGATGATGATGAATTTATTTAAATATAATTTCAGCATTCGCTGAATTAAGTTCATAAAAATGGATGGTGCATTATTTAAACCAAATGACATTACCAAGAATTCACAATGCCCATAATGCGTTCTGAACACAATTTTCTCAATATGTGAATCCTTGCTGGTGGTAACCAGATCGCAAGACGATTTTAGAGAAGACCTTAGCTCTGAATAATTGATCATATAGATCATCGATACACGACAATGGGTATTTGTTCTTGATGGTTACTTTATAATCGATGCACATCCGTATCAAGCCATCTTTCTTTTCACAAATAAAACTGGCGCTCCCCAAAGAGTTGAACTTGGTCAAATAAGGCCTTTCTCTAGCAGCTCTTGCAAATGCTTGTTTAATTCTTATAGCTCCTTAGGCGCCATGCAATAAGGAACCTTCGATAGCAATTGGGTTCCAGGGATTAACTCAATCGTGAATTCTACTTCTCTAACTGGAGGAAGATCAGGTAGGTCTTTAGGAAGGACATCAATAAATTCACGAACTATTCGATTCTCAGAAATAGGAATGACTTCTTTCTTTTCTCCCAACATTGTTACAAGGTACGCATCGTACCCCTTTTTGACTAATTTTTCTGCTTTCATCATATTGATCAACGATGCTTGGGTACTAAATATTTCTACGAAGAATTTAGACTGACTTCCACTGCCAAAAGTGATTTTCTTCTTTTGGCAATTTATGGAAGCACCATGTTTGCTTAGCCAATTCATGCCCATAATTATATCAAAATTTGCCATTGGCAATAGGATTAATTTAGCTCCATATTTTTGATTACCATCGGAATATCAACGTTGTAGAATTTATGGGATTGCATAGGGGCTCTGGAAGGTAACCCAATGCTCAATGAGTTTACTAATCGATAAGATCGTAGCTTAAGAATTTTAACCTAGCTTTCCGATATGAAGGAATGACTCGCTCCAGTATCGAAAAGAATATTACAAGATTTATCATTTATCGTTAAGGTTCCTATGATTACAGTAGTTAATAATAAAAAATCACTATTTGAAATATTCAGAATGCTGAAAAAATAAAGACTGAATTAAATTCCAATTTAAGACATACCTAAAATAACTTCATTATCTTCAAGTGCAGAGGTGGGAGTTAGCATATAAACTCTTCCAGGAGCTGATGGTTGTTTGCCCTCGACTTGCTGACCTTGGCAATTATATGCTAGCTTTGGCACAGGAACATATGCATTCTTATTGGTCGCAGGCACGAGAGCTAGCATCACTGCTAAGACTGGAGCCTGACTACTTAATGGCTGCGAATAGAACACTTTATTATAATGAGAGTGATTAATGAGAACTTCATTGATAGTGATTTTAGAATCACACTGAAAGTAGCGGTGGCCATCTCTACCGCGCGTGAAACATACATTGACAAAATGATAGCATTTACCATACGAGTGATGACGCTTTCATTCAAAAGCTTCATATCGAGGTTGATACGCTTCGAGATTGAAGACTTTAGCCACCCTACAATGACCAAAGTGCTCCTTCCTTGGCTGAACAAATGCAACCTTATGCTTTTGGTCAATCTGACCTTGGAATCCTTCCTGGAGGTGAGGCACCTCGATTAATTCTGCAAAATTCTTAATTTGGCGGGACACTAAGTGAGCCTTTATAGAGTCCCTTAGACCTTTCAAAATTCGGTGGCACCTAGCTGCTTCGGTTCTAACCAAGTCCACAACAAAACACAATAATCTTTCGTACTCGAACATGGATCTATTTCCCTGAGTATGATGGAGAAGTTTGTCCTCCAGAGTCGCTTGAGCCGATGTGGGGATGAATGCTTCATGGAAGGCTTCTAAGAACATATCCCATGGGATATCTTCTAACTCATAATCAGCGAACTTATTATTTCACTCATTCTCCCACCAGTACCCTGCTTCCTCTTGAAATAGGTGGGTGACTCAACGAATTGCTTCCAAATTAAGGCATTTAATGCTGGCCAAATTCTTTTTGGCCAACTTAAGCCAACTCATTGTATCCATCGGTTGAGTGCTCCGCTAAATGTGGGTTTCCTAAGATGCAAGAAGCTATGAAGAATCCCATCCCTAGAGAAATGAGAGGAAGATGACAAGCCACTGGGGGTACAGACTGTTGATGAGCAGATAAAATAAAAGTATTGGTCTCTTGCACCTGCAGCGCATTGCTTTCTATTAACGCCTCATCAGACTAGCTAGTGAATTAACCTCATTAGGTCTGCCCGAAGATGAGACTGTGTTCTTAATCAAAGTAGGAGCAAAGGGAGATCTTGGATTCATGTCTGTAAATACAAGTATGAATTCAGAGAATATAACAACATTTCATTATCATTTCAATAATTACTTTCTCTAAAGAGAAGTTACATAGTGGGAAAAATAGATAAATTGCTATGAAAAAAAAGACATGATATGAGTTCTATGACTCTAATTACAATATTCTACCCAAAAGGCAACACAAAAATCAATATATGTGACTACTCAATGCCTCATAGCTAGTCTTCTATAAGCCCAAAACCACCACCGACTGGCTAGTCCCATAAGTAGAACCTCCAAAATCAGAAGTCGATACTCATCGAGACAAGTAGTCTCTCGGAAGGCAGTGGTTGCATGGTCCAACCACTCTCTAGCAAGGACTTGGAGGCTGGTGTCTCTGAAGAATGAATAGATAAGGATCTTGTCTAGCACCTCCACTCCACGAGGTACACTCCTTTGACGACACTCCACCATATATCGTGCCGTCCTGAAAGTCATCTGGCCAATAATCTTCAAACCATCTAAGATAGGACGAGAATACTAACTGTGTATACTCCATACCTAAAATTTCATTTAAGAAATGGCTTAGACTTATAAGTATTTTACTCCAATTAGTGCCTCCTCCGATACTCCAACACCATTAAAGCCTCTAAATATATAGTGTTTAACTCATAATAATTGAAAATCACTACTAAAAATCATTATTATAAATTTATTAAAAGTAATTATAACTTAGGGAAAAGAGCTGGTTTATTTTTTGGGAGTACTGGATCATTTTATATATATATATATATATATATAGATATATTATTTATTACAAAATCCTTCTTAGCATAATTCAATTAGATAATTCAAAAATATATAATAGGAGGCTGTGAGGTTATAATAAGCCTAAAATCTAAAAAAGCCTAAAATAACCCCAAAGAGCTGAGTCCCAGGGTATAATCTATAAAGTCCTAGTGAAAATGAAAAAAACCAACAGACAACCAACCGCAAGGAAATAGACATTGCTTAGGGAAAGCAGATATCCAAAAAAGCAAAATGCAGTAATCCTACAAGACAAAAAGAAAGAAACCCAATACCAAAAACAAAAATATCATACATACTTGAAAAGGAATAGCCTCCAGCAGTCAGCATAAATAAAAGTCAAGCGAATAATAGCAATTATGAGCCTCTTTCCAAATAGTCTCCAGAAAACAACTAATCAACTTTCAATCCAACATCAAACCAAAACCTGCAAAAGAACTTAAGCAGCATGCAAGATAGCAAACAAGCAACAACAGCATGAAAGACAAAAAAGGATCAACAAAACTTGCGAAAACTAAAAAAATTAACAACCCAAGCAAAACTTGTAGAAACTAAAAAGGGAGCAGCTTCCAATAGAAAATAAGACAGCAAGTAGCACATCCTAAGAAACCAAACTTCCCTAACCAGTAGCAAATACCAAATCCTCCCAACACAACATAGTAGCCTAGCTCCAAGAACGACAAGTAATAGCTACAATAGCATAAACAAGGAGCCAAACAACCAAAAAAATGAACAGCTCAAGGGAAGCCAAGCAACCCAAGATCACCACAAAATAGCAGCAAATAAGCCCAGATCAAAACCCAAAAGCAACTACCAAACTCCTTAGCTAACTCTGAACAGCCACAAAATAGCCCAATAAGATAAGAACAGTGCACAGGAACATCCTGAGCCACACCCAGGAACAACACCTAGGAACATCCTCAATAGTTCCAGAGTAGCACCCAGGAATAACACCGACCACATCTAGGAACATCACACCTAAATAGCCCCAACAGGACCAGAACAACACCCAATAGCAGCACCCAGGAATAGACCCAACCACACCCGAAACATCCTCCCACGACCCCCAGAAAGCAACACAAGACCAACACAGCCAACAAGAGCACAAGCAAAAACTCAACCACACCCAGAAACAACCCTAGCAACAGCCCAAGAATAGCACCCAGAAGTAGCCCCGACCACCCCCATGAATAACCCCAATTGTTCAATAGCAGCACCCAGGAGTAGCCCCGACCACCCCCATGAATAACCCCAATTGTTCAATAGCAGCACCCAGGAACAGTCATGACCACACCTAGGAACAGCCTCAAGAACAACCTTAAGAATAGCTCTAACCACACCCAGGAACAACACCCAAGAACAACCCCAATAAGTCCAAAGTAGCACGAAGGAGCAGCATCCAGGAACAATCCTGACCACAACCAAAATAACCTCTAACATTATCTCACTTTTAAAAGCTCTTATGGTCATTTATTCTCTCATTTGCCAGATATTTAGTGGGCTAACATTATTTGGAGTAAAAGCTCTTATGATCTATAACTAACAGATTTGAATACAACACAGGCTAAGCTATAAACTCGCTTATACTCACCCATTTTAAACATTGTGTATGATTGTTCCATAATTAAGAAAAGAAAATAATTAGTAAATATACATTGATTACTATTGAAAGTTTTGGTAGAATATTACATATTATTTAATTATAACATCATTTATAAATAGTGTTATAGCTCAATATTTAGGCAAGATGTGATTTTTAGTTCTTAAGGATGGTGAGAAATCTTTTCTTTTCTAAAGTTTTTTCTTTCTTTTTCTTGTCCTTATTTTATATTTTGCAGTTGTCATGCTGCTTAATTCTTAGTAGTGTGGTAATTTGGCATGAAATTTCAAGTGGCATTTGACAAACAGAAGATAAAAATTGGTAGTTTTCAAGTAATAATTCAAAATAAATATTCAACTTAATAAAACAAACTAAAAAAGTTCCAATAAATTTCTCAAAATTATCATAGACATCCTAATAATCTAATTTTGTAAATTTGATAGTTGTTTTGTTCAAACTAAAATAGGAGATTAATACAATTATTTATGCTTAAAAATTGAGGGATTTTACATGGCATGGTGTTGACACTCCCACATTGTTTAAGGGAGGTTTTTGATATTGCTTTTATCTCTTCAATCTCCATTCCATCTATTAAGGATGGTACGATCCGTGATAAGGCTGACCACAACCAAAATAGCCTCTATAAACCACCAGAAAGTAACAAAAGACCAGCATAGCCAACAAGAGCACATGCAAAGCCCCTATAGTAAGGACAACATATAGATATCCTAGAAGGCCACCACAAAAAAACCTAGAGAGTGCCAAGAGCCATCCCAGTTAACCAATAGACAACAAAGGCCCCTAGTCATACCAAGAACACCCCTAAACACTCCAAAGCCATCTAAGGATAGCTTAAAGATAAATCCAAACACAACCAAAGAGGAAAGGGAAAAAACCACTTGAACACACAAGCAACGCGGAAAAGTAAACGAGAGCCCAATATAAAGAACTGGAACACCGCCAGCAAAAGCAATAGAGAACCACTAAAACTAGCATCCACCAGTATTGTTAGCACTGCATAAACTAACGAATCTCCACTATAACCAAAAAGATTAGAAGAGACCAGCATTTAGTTGCTAAAATTTGCAGTCAACTACTAGAATCTAGTAGAT
The DNA here is from genome assembly GCA_016760335.1 of Gastrodia elata. NCBI lineage: Eukaryota > Viridiplantae > Streptophyta > Magnoliopsida > Asparagales > Orchidaceae > Gastrodia > Gastrodia elata. The sequence goes on along the minus strand of CM028676.1, from coordinate 23,857,388 downwards.
ACACTTTTGGGGAATCTAACAACAATTCATTATGAACAACATGCAAATAAAAGAACTAATAGAAAATACAAAGATATTCCAACCATTTAAGTCTAGCAGATATCACTGGTGAATAACAAGAAAAGTGTAGGCAGAAACTAAAGAGCAATAAGTCCAACCAGTCTTTTCTTTGAAAATTAGTAGATTAATATTCCTCCATGCAAAAAAAATTCTTCAAGGGTAGTAATGATAGATAAAACATCAGCATGAATGGCATTAACAATTTTATTAGGTTGTATAAGAATGTTGGAGTATTTGATTTTTTTTCTTGCATTCCAAAGATGCCATAAAGTATAAGCATCAAAAAGATTTCCAATGAATTTTTTTTTTTGATTTATGAGAAGGCCATTGAATAAAGATATCCATCAAATTATCAACCAAGATAGTGTCAAAAATTAAGGCAACCTCTTCCAAATACTGTGGCAAACATAATTATTAATGAGAATATGCTGGATAGATTTGACTTCCTTACAGCAAAGGCATTTGGAAGCTAATGAGTAACCCAGGAATTGCATATTAATATCAACACTAAGAAAATTATTCATCAATCTCCAAAGAAAAATGCTAATAATATTAGGAATGCAAGTGTGCCAAATCCAAGAGGAGAAGGAGGGATTAGCATGAGGTCTACAATAATGCCAATACTTCGTTAAATTAATAATTGAGTTCTCACATAAAACTGAATTAGCTTTTTAAAGACAATTCAGAGTAGGGATAAGGGAACTAATGGAGAAGATAAGAACAGTCAAGAGAATATGGTTGAGTAGAGAGAGATTCCAGCCAGTTTCTTGAGAAAAGCACTCTCCTAAAGTTAATTTAGGATACTTAATCTTGCCTTGAGTTAGCAAAGCAACAATACCCAAGGGGCTCCAATGGTCAAACCAGAAGGAGGAAGAATGGTTCAGGTCATCCCACACTAGGATATCTTCAATAAGAGTTTTATGGTTCACCATTCTTCTCCAAGTCAAAGAGTCAGTGATTTTAGTAATAGTTGGATAAGGGTGAGTGGTGGCACAATATTTAGCATTAAAGATATTGACCCAAATAGAATTTGAAGAATGGAATTTCCATCAATGCGTGCAGGAATAAGCTTAATTAGTGAGTCAAGACAATGAAAACCCATACCACCTTCATTTAGGGGAAACGTTAAATGATCCCGAGAGCACCAAATAGCTTTAGAGCTTTGACTATGGCTCCAAAAAGGTAGTTTTTATCTTTTGTATGATGCAATGGGTAGGGGATGAAACTTCCAACCAAAAAAGATGAATAGCGTTGAGAACATACTTCAGAAGAGTAAGCATGTCATCTTGGGAGAGAAATTTATGATCCCAACCATGAAGTCTCTTTAAAATAGAATCCAAAAGATCCTTATAGACACCATTTTGATTATGGCCAACAAAAATAGGCATCCCAAGATAGGTAAAAGGAAGCATATCTAACTTGAAATTTAAAATATTTTTGATAAAATTAATATGCCTAATAAAAACAATGTTCTTAATGAGGAAGAATGATTTGTTTGAATTGATATTTTAACTAGACACCCTCTCCAAGTTAGAAAGCTGGTTTTTCTGCTTCTTGATATTATTAATGCTGCCATTAGTAATATAACAACCCTAGTTGTTACCCTAGCTAAATCCAAATTAATTAAGCCAAAACAAGCTTTAATTTTGATTCCATTAGACTCAATGGGTCATTTAAACCTAACTCTAGATGTTTCGGATCAATCAGAGCTAAATTGAGAATTTTGGTATTTTTGGCTATTTTAAGCCCTGAAAAATACCTAAATTAAATTGATCTCCAAATTAAAATCTGATTTCATTTTTGAATTCCTCATATCCTAATTATCTAAAGGTGAATTTTTGGGAATTTTTGGAGCTCATCTAAGCCTAAAATGGATTTAAAATTAATTATGAGTTATTATATTAATTAATTAAATGTGTATTATTTAAATTTAATTATTTAATTAAAATAAATAAGCCAGGATTTGCTCTCGAGACCGCGGCAGATCTGCTACGGGGTCCCAACAATGGCGCAACCTTAATGGCCATAGGATGCGCTTGCACGAATCATGGCGTGCGATCAAACGGCGCTGATCAATTGCGCCCTGATCCTCTAATGCCCGTCGGATCCGATGCTTGATTCAATGAATAAGATGATGCCTACGGTTCTGTTATCTAAAGATTTATCAAGCCATTTAAACCCTACGGCTTAATAGATTAGACGACTGAGGGTGAATCTAGCTGTTCACCTTCGTCCCTGCTCGACTCCCAGCCCGACCGAGAAGATTCGCCAAAATCTGCCATGTTGACCCTGTCTGCCACTCCTTGGTCTCACTCCTTAAGTTGTTAGAGTTCTTCCCATAATGGCTGATCCCTCTTAGACGCCCCTGAGGTTGGGGTAACCCCATTTGGAGTGGGCTGTAGAGACAGCTCAGCCTGAGCCTGTGACATGGTTCCCAACCATGGCGACCACTCCTAGCCTTTTCCCTGGCTATAAATACTCCCTGTATCACTCTTAGTAAGGCTGCTGCTCACCGTCTCCCTCGACTTTGAAGTATTGGAGCTCCTGCCTTTTCTGCCGAGTCCAGCTGCTGGTCGAAGCCTCCCAATGGAACCCCTGCTGTGCACCACTGATAGTGGGTGTGTGTCTGATGTTTAGACCCCCAGCTAGCTTCTGCCACTGTCTAGAGTACTCAGAGCCCTACATTTCAAATACAGCCAGCTATCAAACTTCAGGTACAGCCTCCATCCCTCTTCCTGTCGAGCTAGTTCCAGCTCACCTCGTAGCTCTCTACCTTAGATGCTGTGATAGGTCCTAACCTTAGCTTTTTATTAGACACCTAATGTGGGGCCCCCATACTAACCGTAGGGAGTACGGTGCTCCAGCTGTGGCAAATCCCCAACTTAAGTAAAGTCAGGTAGGACCCAACCTGCCTTAAGCTAAGGACTTGTCACCTGATATAATTATAGCATTCATCAATACATATCAAAGTACCAGAAGTAGGAAACATGATTATAACATCCACATCGCAGTATAATATAGCAAAGTAAAAGAGACAGTAACTCAGATCAAGTGCAGAAAGTAAAATACAACCAGAATATAATTATTACAGATTGAATTAAAAAAATAATATAAAAGTCTCTTAATCTCATTGAAATGAAAATGCCAAGTCTTTCTAGACTGCAGCAAACGATCCTCCTCCTGAACTAGCTCCTCTCCTACAGCACTGCCCACGAATAAGTCTAAATCTGATATTTATCGATATCACAAATGCCAGGGCCCCAGCCAACAAAAGAAAAAAGTTACAGTTAGACAATTGTCTAAGTATATTTTAGGCTATTTTAAATGAACTGAATAATTAAAGATATCACATTGGAATTGTTTTTAAAATGCAAGAAATTTGTAAGGTGCGGCAAGCTACAAAGAAATGGGGTAACTATAAACTAACCATTTATAGCTAATCAATGAGTATGTGAAATAACATACAAAACATGAAAGTAAGCATGGTGGAGCTAAAAGCAAAAGTTACCATAATTATTATAATGAATCTGACCCTAATATGCTTATGATCATATTGAAATATGCTAAATATAGAAGAACACAAAATACTGAATTAACATACCATTCTAGCATCCTAAACATGCCAATATATATGCAATAGCTTAATCCATGAGAATATACATACAACATGCAGATTAATATACAAATGAAAGGTCACTGAGACATGTGGCAAAAAGCAAAACAATCAAATGTAAACTAAAGCCATTGATACATGTGGCAAAGTAAGCAAGTACTATAAATAAAGCCACTAAAACATGTGACAAAGCACAACAAGACTAAAAACTAAACTAGAGTAGCAGTAAGCTTAAGACATAGTGCTGCCATACCAAATAGTAGGCCATACAGGGCCTCTGAAAGTTTAATATATGTCCATCCTAGGCATCCGAAGAGCTAGGTCCGAGTTGAACTTTATAGAATAAGACATGTATCCATTCTAGACATCCATCGAGCTAGGTCCGAGTCTATTCTATAATAATACTAGAACTGAAGAGGTAGACTAAGCTATGACATATACTACTAACTGAAAGCACTGTAAGAACTAGATGATTGATTTGCTTTATAAACACTAACTTAGGATGTATCCTCCATATCCAAAGTTCTCCTATTATGCTCAAGAAACAAGGCTCAATATCCAAGGTGTGTAGAGCAAATCTAATCAAAGTAAGCAAGAGACTCAATCTAGACTTATGTGATATATGTTGTTGTAATTTATCCAACTAACTATTCTGGGAAGATACAAGTTTAGGATCTCCAATATCCAGCTATCGAGTAAAATTCCAGATTTACTACCTAAAAGTTAATATTAGAACTTAATAAGTTCTAATTCAAACTCATATGATGACTATATGGTTTAAACAAATGAATCAACGACCTAATTATTAGTATTTATCTCTCTTACCCAACTCTTGAGTGAGTAAATCAAAATTTAAGGATATTGAATTTAAACTCCACTTTGGTGTGCAAATCCTGAATCCAAGGTGATGTCCTAATACAGATCTAGAGTTCACACTCTAAAACTCAAATTAAGGATAATGAGTCCTATAAGCTAAAGGATCCAAGAACTAAGAACTTAGTGAAAGATCACTCTACTAGTTATAAGATAAAATAATCAATTAAGAACTTGAGAATCTAAGATCTATATTCAATCTTTCAAGATAATTTCATTATCCTATAGATTAAATCAATCCTATACCCACTTGGAAGGCTTTGAAAGAATTAGACAATAAATCACTTAGGAAATTTTAAAGGAAGGTAGTTCAATTCAAGTGAAGATCTAAAGTCTAAAATCTAAGATCTGATGTTTGATCACTTTAGACTTAAACTAGGTTTTCAACTTAGGATTTTCTAAATGTGTTTCTTTTAGAATTTAAGCTCATGAACTAACTTAATTGAACCTCTTAAATTAAGATTTAGCATTTTAAGATTGTTAGATTCAATTACTAAGGCAATGTGACTCCTTTATGATCACTTAAGATCTAAGTACCTTAATTAAGGCTAAATGAAGATTTCTTAACTTAATATCCATATTATTAACATTACTAGTCTAAGAGTTCAGTAGAACATTAATAATCTGACTAAGGGTAACTTACTGAATTTTTTTAAAGGTTTAAGGGGCACTTGAGCACATTTTGGTCAAAATGACCAAAATACTCCTCTTAAGGCTAAATATAGGATTTTAGGATTTAATTAGCTAAATTCTAAGCTGTTTAATGAATTCCATATTGGACAATGAAGTAGAAAATACACTTATCTTAGGTTTTGGTAACCTAATTAGCCTAGTTAGCACGAATCACCTTTTTAGGCCAAACAAAGTGATTAAGAAAGTTAGGATATTCTAGGGAAATCCAATCTTATCCATAAGCTCTACTACACTTAAGATAGCATTAGGAGCTACACTTAGCAAAATTAGAAGCTTAATTAGGGTTTAATTCACTAATCTGTGATTAGGGTAATTAGAAGTGATTAGGAAAATTAAATACTTTAACTTAGTTTTAAGGGTCTACAATGGTTCTCTAGGGTTATATGAGTAATTAGAGCCCTTATTTTCCATAATTGAGCATTTATTTAATTTAATATGATTTAATTAAGAATAGAAAAGGATTGGGCAATTTAAATCCAACCATTGGATCTGTGATTTTATTTTAGATTTAGATTCCTTGTATTTTTTTGATTCAAATGGTATATTGGATCATAAAATTTGGATCAGTATAACTAAAGTTATTCAAATAATTTATTCTGCATTTTTATTTAAATAAAAACTATAGGAATTGATTTATTAAATAATAACCATAGAAAATGAAATCCTAAAATTCACTATTAGCCGCAGCCCAAAATCAAAAGCCGCCGGTCACGGGTCAGCCCGACCCGTAACTTCATCTTCCTCCTCTCGACGAGCTCCGCCCTAATGGAACTTCCACGCCAAAATTCTCCACGCTCTGGCCATGCCATGCCTAGCTCTCGATGGCTACACCTTCAAGAGACTCAGACGCATCGATTAAGCTAAGAACCCCAATCTGGGTCCTTCTGGATCAATGGGGTGCTACTCGACCGAGACACCCGCTTTATAGATGATTAGGGTTTACTGTAAGGAGTAAATTCTCCTCACAGAGGCAACCATTTGGCCAGAGCTCAATCCAAACACCATCTTAGTGGTGAGGCGGAATGAAACCCTCTAACCACATGCTTTGGGGTACCCTGGATCATCGGGCCCTTACTTGTAGCGCCACTCGGGACGATGAGAATAAGCAAAACTAGTCTTCCCGAATAGGCTAGAAGACTAAGCCATACTGAAGGCTGCTGACTCGAACCAAAGAGTAGGATCGAGAGCCAATACTTAAGATAAGAGTAGAATACTTATCTTAAGTATTAGGCTAATACATATATTGGATTTAAAGAAACAAGTAAGGAACCAGTATACATTGTCAATATATATCAGCATTTCTAGTATACTGATCACATCACAATACTAAGTATAGTAGTATAACAGAGTGTGGAAGCTAAGAGCATAACATCCAGAATACATTCATCACAGAGCAGTATATAAATATTCATCTCAAAAAATAAAAGAAAAAGTACATCCAGAATTATTAGAAACTGATTTATCATGTGAAAAGTAAAGTCTACTAAAATAGGGCAAAAAGTAAAAGGAGGCAGATAGATCCTCTAAGGCTCCACATACTCCTCCTGGATCTCCTGCAAGGTCTCCTGTTCTGTCTCAACAAGCTGCTCAGGATCTAGCAAATTATCGGATCCCAAAAGTACCCCGTGTTAGACAAGAAGTCTAACACATCGCAATTAACTATACAGTAGGAAAGTAAATACAGTAGACAGTAAAGTAAAGAAAACTGAAGAAAAGCTAAGAAAAATGCTAAGTAACTGCAATTGTAAAGACTAAACAGAGTGAAATTGCATCAAAAGCTAAATACTGAAAGTAAATGAAAATGTTAAATGCTCAGAAATCAATGTGAAAGGGATTTCAAATAATATACTATATGTCACTGTAAAGATGTACCAAATATGCCAGAGTATGGTAGATCACGGATATATAACAGAACTATCACTGAAAGGTTATGAGTAGTATGGTCCAATGTACACATACACCCAGTTGAGAAGACAGCACGGTGATGCAGATGCACCCTGAAATTCCCAGTCTGTGTATGTAATATTCTGTAACCCATAAATCATCATTGATACTCATGTGTCACTGCTGAGATGATGCTTCAAGCTCATGTTTATGCTTATGCCCATGCTTCGATGCTATATGGATAAAATCCAGAAATCTATAAAAACTTGGAATGCAGATAATGAATTCTAAGTCTAAACTATGCAGAATCCTACTAAAAGGATTCTGTCTCCTAGCTTCTAGAATGATAATTGGTTAAAGTTGCAGATTTAATTAAAGATCACTAGATCAACCCGACCTTACTAACCCGAGAGCTCCTCTTATAGAGCTACTGTGGGGAGGCAATTCTCCCCACAGAGGCTCTGCCAGACCCCGGGCTCGATCCCTACACCATCAGGGAGGTGAGGCGGATCAAAGCCCTCTGGTCTGGGGGTCTGAGATAGTCTGGATTGCCGGGTCCTTACTCGACCGAGGCAGTACTTACGGGACTTAGCCTGATCAATCGTATCGATCGATCGGGGCTAGCTTAGGTCTTAAGTACAATCACATTAGGTTAGAAATAATAATACGCAAGCATACGAATCAAATGGAAGAATGCTCGGGCCTCATTGGCTCAAAACCAGCAAGCTAGGGTACCTGGATTTGCCGAGGGACTTGCAGACGTCGCAGGGGCAATGTCGGGTTTGCTAAGCTTCCTCTTGAGAGTTCCTGAATGCCAGGAGACTCTCCTATCAGCGGTACGCATGCCGGGAACGCCTGGAGGTCTCCTACATAAGCTCGGGAGGCGGCAATGGCGGAAGGAAGACAGAGGCTTCAATTGATCAGCAAGGGTCAACTGAAGCGAGGCTAGGGCTATTTATAGCCTTAACAGAGGAGTGGGAAGCTTCTGGAGGGGCGAATTGGACTACTGAGGCTTAGTTGTATCGGGCAATGGCTGAGCTTTCGAAATTCCATTTCAAGCTCGGTCGGGCCCCAGGGCCCGAATGGGTTACCTAGCCATTACGGGAGGATCGACAACGACTTGCTAAGCTGGAGGTGCGAGTGGGGGACAAGGCCGACAGCTGACAGTACGGGAGAATCCTCCTGTCGGGCGCACGAGGGGGTGGGGAAGAAGGTCCACAGTGCGTGGACCCTCGAATACCGTCTGATCCATCAATCAGATGGCGGAATGGCTCGGATCGCCCGAATCCTAACGGCTGATCGCGGGAGTGATCCGGGCCGTAGGATCGATCGGGTAGATCCGTGGTTGATCCGCGGCTCTGTGGGATCTAATCCTAGCCATCGGATTAAGAAGGCGTGACGGCTAGATCTGCGGGACGCCGCTGTCGTGCGACCCGGGCTCCATAGCGGATCACCCGCAGTCCGCACAGCGGATCTCGACTGTTAATTCAGGTTAATGGGTATATATGCAATTATGAAATGTTAGAAACCCTTAAGTGCAATTAGACCATTTAAATTTAAATTGAATTATGGTCCAAATGATTTCCAAATTATACCAAATTTTCACCTTTAGCTAATTTGGGGGTGAGGAATTCAAAAATGCAATCATAATTTAATTTTAAGATCAAAATATTTTGGTTCTAGACTAGGGCATCTAGACTGATCAAAATATTATTTTGGATTTATAGAAGTCCGATGGACTTCAAATTTTTAGGATAGGATTCATTTGATGTTCTAAAAGCTATGGGAGTAAAAATAAATGATTACTTAGACTATAGCTTAGTAAGGTAACAACCTAGGGTTGTTACAGACTCCTCCACTTAAGAATGATGTCGTCCTCGACATTATCTCAAGAGAGAAGGTAAATATGAAGAAATTGAAGAATAGAATAAGACTTGGAAAATTAATGGGTACCTGGGGTTTCAAAGAGACTGGGATACTTCTTTCTCATATCTGCCTCTTTGTCCCAAGTAGATTCTTCTAAAGAGCGCTTCCTCCACTAAACCTTTACCATTGGGATTGAGCGATTTCTCAGCTGCTTTTGATCATGAGAAAAGATCTTAATTGGCTCTTCCACATATGAAAGATCTGGTTGAAGAGATATCGCTGAAAGTTAGATTAAGTGGGATGGGTTACGAAGACATTTCCGCAAAGATGAGATGTGGAAAACATTATGGACTGCAGAGAAATCTTCATGAAGCTTCAATCTATAAGCTGCGGAACCAATATTTTCTAATATTTCAAATGTTCTGACATAGCGGGGACTTAGCTTCCCACTACACCGAAACGATATGCACCTTTCATCGGACTGACTTTAAGATATACAAAATTTCCAATATCAAATTCCAGAGCACGATGATGAGCATCATGATACTTACTCTGACGTTCTTGAGCTGCTTTAATTCTTTGTTGGATCAGTTGAATATTTCAATTTGTCTCTTCCACTAGATCAGAACCATAAGGCTGCACACTGCTAGTTTCAGACCATGCTAATGGAGTACTGCATTTCCTTCCATACAGAGCTTCATATGGAGCCATGCCTTTACTTGCCTAAAAACTATTGTTGTATGCGAACTTTACGAGAGGAACATGATCTTCCCATAAACCTCCAAAATCCAATATGCAGAGGCGAAGAAGATCTTCTAAAACTTGATTGACTCTTTCGATTTGACCATCGGTCTGAGGATGAAAAGAGGTACTCATGGTTAGAGTAGTCCCCAAGTCCTAATACATTGCTTGCCAAAATTTAGAGGTGAAGCGGCTATCTCGATCAGACACGATAAACCTTGGTATTCCATGGAGTCTGACAATTTCCCTGATATACAACTTTGCTAATTTCTCCACAGAATCAATTTGACGCATATGGATAAAATGTGCTGATTTGGTCAGTTGATTAACAATGACCCATATTGAATCAGCACCTGATCTCGCCATAGGTAAACCCATAACAAAATTCATAGAGATATCGAACTACTTCTATTTGGGATTTGCTAGAGGATGAAGAAGTCCTCCAGGCTTTTGGTGTTCAACTTTGACTAAGTTACAAGCGTGACACTTTGCTACAAATTCTGCCACACTTTTCTTCATTTCAGGCCACCAGAATGATTTCTTCAGATCTTGGTACATCTTAGTACTACCAGGATGTACTTGATAACTAGAATTGTTGCCTTCTACTAGAATCTCTTGATGCATGGATTTGGGAATCCACAAACAATCCCCCTGATATATCACACTACCTCGAAGTTGAACATCAAAGCAATAACCACTTTCGATGTCCACTTTAAACTTCAGATAATCTTCATCCTTGGTTTGTGATATAGAGACATCGCGATGAAACGTAGGTTTAACTGAACTCATGGATATTAGAGTGCTTAGCATAGCACCGTGCACTGGCCTGATTTTGAACTTTCGAAATTGTTCTTCTAACGAGCTTGATAGTATCATAAAAGATAGAGTAGCATGACGACTGAGTGCATCTGCTACGATGTTTGCTTTTCCTAGATAATATTGGATGCTTAAGTCATAATTGCTTATTAACTCGAGCCATCTTCATTGTCGACAGTTCAACTCGCATTGGGTGAAGATGTACTTCAAGCTCTGATGATCGGTGAATATAGAACACTGGATGCCATAAAGCTAATGATGCTAAATTTTTAGAGCAAAGACTACTCCTGCTAACTCAAGATCATGAACAGGATAGTTCTTCTCATGAGGTCTTAACTAATGAGACGCATAGGCTATAACTCTCCCTTCCTGCATCAATACACACCCCAAACCTATGCTAGACGCATCGTTATAGACTTGGTAATTTAGGCCTTCTTTAGGTAAGGCAAGAACTGGTGTATAGCAAAGAGCATCTTTTAATGATTGGAATGCTTTCTCACACTCTGGACTCTAGACAAATGGCACTGCTTTCTGTGTCAACTTTGTAAGTAAAGACGCTATTTGCGAGAAGCCTTTGACAAATTTCCTGTAGTAGCCTGCCAGCCCTAAGAAACTTCTAATGTCGGTCATGGATATTGGTTATGACCAATCTAGGACTGCACTTACTTTATTTTGATCAACTTTAATTCCCTGGGAATCGATGACACGACCTAGAAAAGTGACTGAGTCAAGCCAAAATTCGCATTTAGAATACTTGGCATATAGTTTATGGCTTTGTAGCTCTTCTAGTACTAATAGCAGGTGGTTCTCGTGATCTGTCTCACTTCCTAAATAAATCAGAATATCATCGATAAAGACGATGATGAATTTATCCAGATATGCTTTCAACACACGCTGCATTAAGTCCATAAAGATGGATGGCGAATTTGTCAGGCCAAAGGACATCACTAAAAATTCGTAATGCCCATAGCGGGTTCTAAATGTTGTTTTCTCAATATCTGAATCTTTAACTCGTAATTGGTGATATCCCGATCGTAAGTCTATCTTTGAGAAGACTTTAGCTCCGGATAACTGATCAAATAGATCATCAATACGAGGCAGAGGACATTTATTCTTGATAGTTACTTTATTCAATTCTCTGTAATCGATGCACATTCTCAACGATCCATCCTTCTTCTTCACGAACAAAACTGGCGCTCCCCAAGGAGATGAACTTGGATGAATAAGAACTTTCTCCAACAGTTCTTGAAGTTGGTTGTTTAACTCTTGAAGTTCTTTTGACTCCATTCAATACAGAACTTTAGACAACGGTTGAGTTCCAGGAATTAGTTCAATTGAGAACTCTACTTCTCTAACTGGAGGAAGACCGGGTAGGTCTTCAGGGAAGACATCAGGAAATTCACAAACTATATGATTTTCAAAAATAGGCACAACTTCTTTCTTCTCTCCCAGCATTGTTACGAGATATACGCCGCATCCCTTCCTGACTAACTTTTTTGTTGTCATTGCATTGATCAGCGACGATTGGGTACTAAATCTTCCAACAAATAATTTTGATTTACTTCCACTGCCCAAAGTTATTTTCTTCTTTTGGCAATTTATGGAAGCTCCATGCTGGCTTAGCCAATTCATGCCTAGGATTACATAAACGTTGGTGATTGGCAATATAATTAACTTAGCCTCATAGTTTTGTTCCCTAATAGGAATATTTAAGTTGCAGAATTGTTGGGATTGCATACGGGCTCCAGAAGGTAACCCGATGCTCAAGGAGCTAGTTAATTGATATGTTGGAAGCTTAAGAATTTTAGCCCAATCTTCAGATACAAAGGAATGACTTGCCCCCGTATCAAAGAGGATATTACAAGACATGTCATTTATTGAAAAGGTGCCTATGATTATAGTAAATTAATAAGAATAGCTACCCAATATTTAAAGTACTAAATGGTGCAAGACTGATTACTAAAATGGCAAGAACTGAATATGAATAAATTTTAAGGTGTACCTGACACCACGTCGTTGTCCTCAGGAGTAGAGGTAGGAGTTAACATATATATCCTAGCAGATGCTGAGGGTTGTTTGTTTTGGGGCCTTTAACCCTGATGATCATAATTCAACTTCTGTGCTGGTACAATTGCTTTTGAGTTTGAAGTTGGAGCTGGCATTATGGCAGGAGCAGGCTCTCTGTGGTTCACTGATTGAGCACGGAAGGCTTGTTTGTGACGGGAGTGGTCGATGGGCACTCCATCGATTGTGTTCTTTTCCCTGCATTCAAAATAGCGGTGGCCCTTACGACCACAAGTAAGACGTACACCACCGAAGTGGTAGCATTTTCCGTATAGATTCATCTTTTTGCATTCAAAATTCAGGGGTTGTTTTGACTCCATATTTTAGACCTTTGCTACCTTAAGACGGCCAAAGCGTTCCTTACTCGGCTTCATGACTATTGCTTTCCTCTTCTGGTCCAGTTGACCCTTGAATCCTTCTTACAAATGGGCAGCTTCAATCAATTCAGTTAGAGTCCTGATCTGACGAGATACTAAGTGTACTTTGATAGAGTCTCTCAGACCCTTCAAGAAATGGTGGCACTTTGACACTTCCGTCCTGACTAAATCCGGGACGAAACGCGACAATCTTTGAAATTCTTATTTGTATTCAAATACTGTATGGTTACCTTGTGTGAGATGGAGAAGTTCATCCTCCATAATTGCTTAGACTGATGCAGGTGTGAATGCTTCACAGAACACCTCTAAGAACAAGTCCCATGGAATGTCCTCTACTTCATAGTCGGCAAACTTATTGTTCCGCTCGTTCTCCCACCAATATTCCGCTTCTATTTGAAATAGTTGGGTCACTAGGCGGATGGCTTCAGAGTTAGGGCACTTGATACTAGCCAGATTATTCTCAGCTATTTTAAGCTAGTTCACAATGTCCATTGGATTCAGCACTCCATTGAAAGTAGGAGTTCAGAGACAAAGGAAACTGTGGAGGATTCCATCGCCCGTGTAGTGGGAAGATGATGAAAACCTTAGTTGGGGTGCAGATTGATGTTTAACTTGAGAGAATAAGAGCATGGGTCTCTTGCGCTTGTTGCACATTACTTTCTATTAGGACTTTCAATAAACTGGCCATAGGATTGGACTCTTCAGGTCCGCTTGACGATGAGACTGCATTCTTGATTAGAGTAGGAGCAGAAGGAGAGCCAAGATTCAAGACTGCAATACAAGTGAGAATTCAGAGGCATAAAATTTTACTATAATTTCATTCATTCATTTCTTCCTCAAAAGAGAAGATACATGGATATACAAAGTATATCACTGAAATAAGGAAGTGATATAATAAAATTCTCTAAATCCTAGTTACAATACTCTACCCAAAAGGTTGTACAGAAGTCATCATATGTGACTATGGGGCTCTTCCAAGCTAGTCTTCTATAAACCCTATACCACCAACGACTCGCTGATCCCCTTAGTAAGATCTCTATGATCTCTAGACGATGCTCCTTGGGACAGGCTGTCTCTCGAAGCGCAGTAGTAACATGATCCAGCCATTCTCAGGCGAGTATCAAAAGGCTGGTGCCTCCAAAATACGAATGAACAAGAATCTTGTCTAGTACTTCAACTCCTCGAGGGGATACTCCATCTACGACCCTCCCATAGATCTGGCCGTCTCGAAGGTCGTCTATCCAGTAGTCATCGAATCTCCTAAGGTAGAATAAGGATGCTGACTGCGAATATTCCATACCTAAGATGATTCAACCCATCAGTATGTTTTTATTACTTTGTTATTACCTTCAAAGTTCGTTCAATTTAAGATTCATATTTTAAATCAATTTATTATATGCGTTATATTCCGAAGGTGTCAACATTCTAGACGTAGTCCACCTTTTTCATTTCTGAGACAGCTTGATGAACTTTGGATTATTGCTTTGCACTACACTTAGTGACTTGTGATCTTGTCCAAAGAAAGAGAACATATCATAAAGTAGATAGGAACAAACTCCTTATCTGACACTTTATGATATTTCTCTGATGCCAACTATAGCGCCCCGGCCCATTACCATGTGCAAAAGTTTACAAGCAGTAAATCAGATCGGTGATGGAGCGGTGCGCTACTCAGGACGATGAGAACAAGCAAAACTCGTCTTCCTGAATAGGCTAGAAGACTGAGCCATACTGAAGCCTGCTGACTCGAACCTAAGAGTAGAATCGAGAGCCAATACTTAAGATAAGAGTAGAATACTTATCTTAAGTATTAGGCTAATACATATATTGGATTTAAAGAAATGAGTAAGGAACCAGTATATGTTGTCAATATATATCAGCATTTCCAGTATAGTGATCACATCACAATACTAAGTATAGCAGTATAACACAGAGTGTGAAAGCTAAGAGCATATCATCCAGAATACATTCATCATAGAGCAGAATATAAGCATTCATCTCAAAAAAGAAAAAAAAAAGTACATCCAGAATTATTAGAAACTGATTTAGCATGTGAAAATTAAAGTCTACTAAAATAGGGCAAAAAGAAAAAGGAGGCAAACAGATCCTCTAGGGCTCCATGTACTCCTCCTGGATCTCCTGCAAGGTCTCCTGTCCTGTCTCCACAAGCTGCTCGGGATCTAGCAAATTGCCGAATCCCAAAAGTACCCCATGTTAGAGAAGAAGTCTAACACATCACAAATAACTATACAGTAGGAAAGTAAATGTAGTAGACAATAAAGTATAGAAAACTGAAGAAAAGCTGAGAAAAATGCTAAGTAACTGCAACTGTAAAGACTAAACAGAGTGAAATTGCATCAAAAGCTAAATACTGAAAGTAAATGAAAACGTTAAATACTCAGAAATAGATGTGAAAGGAATGTCAAATGATATACTATATGTCACTGTAAAGATGTACCAAATATGCCAGAGTATGGTAGATCACGGATATGTAACAGAACTATCACTGAATGGTTATAAGTAGTATGGTCCAATATACACATACACCCAGTTGGGAAGACAGTACGGTGATGTAGATGCACCCTAAAATTCCCCAGTCTGTGTATGTAACATTCCGTAACCCATAAATCATCATTGATACTCATGTGTCACTGTTGAGATGATGTTTTAAGCTCATGTTTATGCTTATGCCCATGCTTCTATGTAATATGGATAAAATCCAGAAATCCATGAAAACTTGGAATGCAGATAATGAATTCTAAGTCTAAATTGTGCAGAATCTTGCTAAAAGGATTCTTTCTCCTAGCTTCTAGAATGATAATTAGTTAAAGTTGCATATTTAATTAAAGATCACTAGATGGAATGATCATATACACGTATTCAGCATGTTTGCAAGAAAAGTGACTCTCATCACTTACACACAATCACACTCAGTATCTTAAAGGAGGTGAATCTCATTACTTAGTTTGTTTGAGCCACACCTATTGAAGCGGTCTTCGCTAGGAGGCATTGCGCCGTAGGCAATTTGTATTTCAATCAAACTAAGGAATAAATACTCATTCAATACACTCTTAGGTTTGAATTATTTATTCTAATGGGACTGTATTCGTCTAACCCTGCAGTATATAACCTACTCATAAGTTCCCATCATAGTGAATCTACCAATCCTGAATATTACTGAAGAACCAATAATATGGGTATACTATACTACACCGTCCAATAATCGGGGTTCAAACAAGTCTATAAATCAAGGAATGATCAAGACTATAAAGGCCTATACTGAATAGGTAAGTCTTATACAAGGTTTCACTAAAATATGATCAAGGATCACTCAACATAGATTATACCATAAGGAGAAGTATCATTCTAAGGTTTTAAGTGGTTTCTACCATGAGAGATTAAGATCAATTATAAGGTTAAGGGATCATCTAAACTTCTACCTCAATGAGTCATACAAGTTCTCCTACCTCAAAGTATATGTAATTTAGGTCTTTTAAATATTCCAAGGCGATCTTATGAAGAGATGCTTAAGATCTCCCATTCTAAATTCTGATATTAGCATTTTAGGTTCTATTTCATAATTAGATTTAGAATGATCAGATCAGATGATTAAGTCACCTGATCACAACTTAATCTAAGATTATAGGATTTAAATCAAGAATGTTATTAAAGTTTTAGATCACTTGTTCAATCAATATGATTTTATTAATCTTCTTATGTTAATGGTCTTATTTAGGAAAAATCCAAGATCTAAAGATTTGATTTAGATTAATTAATCATATGGCTTTATTAATAACCTTATCATGTCTAATTCAAATGTTTTTGGTTAATATAAAATCAAATGTATTATTTGAGAGATGTCAAGTCAATTATCTTATAATCAAATCACTTTAGTTAAGGTTTCAAGAATTTGAACCTTAATTAAGTAGATTAGGGTTTGCCCCTATTCTTATTCAATTAAGATCATGTGTTTGATTAATGATTAAAGTCAAATCATTGAGTTAATAGTGTGTTATTGGTGGCAATCTCAGACATAGATCAAGTCTTAATAGCTTGATCAAAGTCTTAAAACTTCTTAAGTTAATTAAGGAAGTTAAGATTACCAATTTTTGGTTTATTCAAGTTATGCATTCTGGATCAATATGTATGGTTTCTAAAATATTTAACCTATTGTTATGAAGCATAATAATAGAAAAGTTCATAAAAACAAAAAGTAATTAGTGCTAATCAAACCTTAAATCCATTCAAATGGATTAGTACTTAATTACAAATCAAGCCATCAAAAGCATTTGGAATTTTGCACACATGTCCTTCTTAATAATACAATTAATCAGGGCCTAAGTTTGCTAAGATCCAATATGTATAAACCCTAATTTTCACTAATTATGATTTAATAAGATTAGGGAATAATTTGAAATATAGAACTCAAAAAAATAATTCACCTAGCACATGCATTCTACTCATCATAAGTAAACTAATGACATCCTAAACATGCAATTTAGTTAAGTATAATTACTAAATCACCCTAATTAAGTTCTACTGTAATTAGGCAATAATGGAAAATCTAACCATCAGATGAGAAATTTTATTGTATATTCAGATTCCTGATGATTTTCTAATCAATTTCATATATGATATCATAGGGTTTGGACCAGTGGATTAAATGTTATTCAAATAATACATTATGTATTTTCTAATTTAATTTTCCTATGATTGGATTAATTGGATTATTTTCCTTAAGGAAAATAATTCCAATTAATCAGATTTAAAATAAATGGGCTCAGCCCATTAGCCGAACCACACGGGTCGACCGGGGCCCGAAGACCCGGGACTGTCGGACCGCGCGGGTCACGAGTCGGCCCGACCAGCATAGTGCTTTGTCCCCCAGCCTTCGTCCCGACAGAGTCGCCCAATTAGGGAAACCCTAATCAGCCAATTCTGGCACATCTGGACCACGGCACGATCGGCGATTGATCACTACGCATTCACCGTGGTCAGACGCACCGAATGGGACACGAAGCCCCCTGTGAGACGATCCGGATCGACCGAACCTTACTCAACCGAGAGCTCCTCTTATAGAGCTATTGTGGGGAGGCAATTCTCCCCACAGAGGCCACGCCAGACCCCAGGCTCGATCCCTACACCATCAGGGAGGTGAAGCGGATCAAAGCCCTCTGGTCTGGGGGTCTGGGATAGTCTGGTTCGTCGGGTCCTTACTCGACCGAGGCGGTCCTTACGGGACTTAGCTCGATCAATTGTATCGATCGATCGGGGCTAGATTAAGTCATAGCTACAATCAAATTAGGTTCTAAATGATAATACACAAGCATACGAATCAAATGGAAGAAGCTTCGGGCCTCATTGGCTTGAAACCAGCAAGTTGGGGTACCTGGATTTGCCAAGGGACTTGCAAACATTGCAGGGGCAATGCCGGGTTTGCTGAGCTTCCTCTTGAGAGTTCCTAAATGCCAGGATACTCTCCTATCAGCGGTACGCACACCGAGAATGCCTGGAGGTCTCCTACGCAAGCTCGGAAGGCAGCAACGGTGGAAGGAAGACAGAGGCTTTAATTGATCAGCAAGGAAGACAAGGCTAGGGCTATTTATAGCCTTAGCAGAGGAGTGGAAAGCTTCTGGAGGGGTGAATTGGGCTGCTGAGGCTTGGATGGATCGGACCATGGCCGAGCTTTCAAAATTCCTTTTCAAGCTCTGTCGGGCCACAGGGCCCGAATGGGTTACCTAGCCGTTACGGGAGGATCGACAATGCCTTGCTGAGCTAGAGGCGTGAGTGGGGGACAAGGCTGGCAGCTGGCAGTACATGGGAATCCTCCTATCGGGCGCGCGAGGGGGTGGGGACGAAGGTCCACAGTGTTGGGACCCTCAAATGCTGTCTAATCCATCAATCAGATGGCAGAATGGCTCGGATTGCCCGGATCCTAATGACCGATCGCGGGAGTGATCCAGGCCGTAGGGTCAGTCGGGTAGATCCAATGGTTGATCCGCGGCTCCGCGAGATCTAATCCTAGCCGTCGGATTAAGAAGGCGCGATGGCTAGATCTGTGGGATGCCGTTGTCGCGCGACCCTGGCTCCGCAGCGGATCACCCGCGGTCCGCACAGCGGATCCCGACTGTTAATTCAGGTTAATGGGTATATATACAATTATGAAATGTTAGAAACCCATAAGTGCAATTGGACCATTTTATTTTAAATTGAATGGTCCAAATGATTTCCAAATTGTACCAAATTTTAACCCTTAGCTAATTTGGGGGTCAGGAATTCAAAAATGCAATCAGAATTTAATTTTGAGATCAAAATATTTTGGGTCTATACTAGGGCATCTAAACTGATCAAAATATCATTTTAGATTTAGAGAAGTCCTATGAACTTCAAATTTTTAGGATATTAATCATTTGATGTTCGAAAAGCTATGGGAGTAAAAATAAATGATTACTTAGACAACCTAGGGTTGTTACATTACTCGAGCTCGGTTGTGAGCTCGAGGCGCAAACCAGATGATCGAAGGATCAAATTAGGCTAACCCAGACCCTATGGACAATCACACTAGGTTTCCTAAGTGACTACAACTACCAAGACGACATCCAGAGGCTTAATTCAGAGATAAAATGGAGGATTGAATCAATGGAATTCAATGGCAGAAGGTTGTACCTAAAGTTGAGGTTGGATGCTTGGCCTAAATACCATACGAAGTTTCACAGGGGATCTTAACACCAGATGGACCCTCTATGAGTGGTTCTAAGCTTCAGGAGACTGCCGGAAATTGCTGAGGTGAGATGGGAGCTCCAGGAACTTTAGCTACCAATTAAGGGTTCACAGTGAGCAAAGGGACTCACTGTGAATCACTGGGGGTATTTATAGGCAGAAGGAGGCTCTGGGGGGTAGTTTCCCGAGCTTGGCATTGGGAGCAGGCTCGGGCTAATGGCTAGGGGAAATTCAGGGAGAGGGCATCCAGCAAGACGAACGCACCAAGGGTAGGAGAGGAAGAATAGGTCATTTTCCGTACTGCCATCGGGCTGGGAGGATCCTGGCTATCGGGGGGGACCAGACACAGACGGGGCGAGAGGTAGACAAAGATCCATAGTGCTAGGGTCTTCATCTGCCGTCTGATGGATCGACGATTAGTTATGGATGGTCAGGATAGATTACTTAAACGGATCAAATGGTAGCCCTCAAATGCGCACGATGAATCTGACGCATAGGATCTAATCTTAACACGGAGGAGATCCTACCGTTAGATGGTTTGCACCAGGATGCATGCCAATGCATCGAGTGGCTTAACCCGGTGCCCCGCTGTCAGGACCCCGCAGCAGATTTGCCGCGGTCACAACAGCAAATCCTGCCATTTATATTTTAATTAATTATATAATTTAAATATAATAAAACCAATTAAATAATATATAATTATTCCTAAATATTCTTAATCCAATTTAGGACCAAATGAGCTCCAAAAATTCCCAAAAATTCACCCTTAGCTAATTAGGGTATGAGGAATTCAAAAATGAAATCAGATTTTGATTTGGAGATCAAATTAATTTAAGTATTTTCCAGTGCATAAAAATAGATAAAAATACCAAAATTCTCAATTTAGCTCCGATTGATTTCAAACTTCTAGGGCTAGGTTTAAATGACCCATTGAGGCTAATGGGATGATCAAAACTTGGTTTAGCTTAATTAATCTATATTTAGCTAAGGTAACAACTAGGGTTGTTACAACTAAGGCTTCTGATTGGGAAGCTGCAGCGAACTAAACGGCATAAATCCGTTTGAATGTGCACTAGCAGCTGGTCCCTGAGGCGTTGGTCACCAGCGTTCCTCCTAAACTATTGAGGCCCATTTGAGTCCTAGACACTTCCTTGAGTGATTGAAGGCCAATTGCAATCATTAGGCTCAGACTGGTCGATCGATTTGATTGGTATCGATCGTCTCAGAGCAAGCCCATGACTATAAAATATCTCGAGTAGCACTCCAATGTTCCAGACCTCCCCAGGACCTCTCGACTCACCCTATTGCTTCCCCGTCAATCCATGAATGTGTAGGGTTAAACCTTAGCTCGGGATGTCAAGTCAATAAGGAGAACTTGCTCTCCCCATTATTGCCTTAGAAGGTGCCTCGGTCAAGTAGCACCCCAGCGACCCGGTGCTCCCTGATGGGGATTTATGGTTCATTCGATGCGCCTTTGATTCCTGAAGCTGTAGCCAATGAATTGGTGGCGTGGCGTGGACAGAGCGCTGTGAATTTGGCGAAGGAAGGTTGCCCTAGGATCAGAGCCCGTCGAGAGGTAGGAGATGAAGGCATAGGTCGGGCTGACCCATGACCCGCGCCTATTGATTTTGGGCCGGCAGTAATAAAAGAATTTTTGAATTAATTTCTATAAGCAAATTAATTCAGAAAATCAAACCTATAGTTTTTATTTAAATAAAAATACAGATTAAATTATTTAAATAACTTTAGATATATTTATCCAAATGGTACGATACAATATACCATTTTAATCAGAAAAATACAAGGAACCTGAATATAAAATAAAATCAAAGATCCAATGGTTAGATTTTCAATAATTGTCTAGTCCTTTTCTATTTTTACTTAAATTATATTAAATTCAATAAATACCAAAACATGTTGATTAAGGTCTATGATTGCTCATGAGACCATAAGGAACCTATGTAGACCCTTAAAAGTAATTTAGGAACCATAACTTTATTAATCACCACTTAAATACCCTAATTATGGATTAGTGAATTAAACAATGATTAATCCTCTGATTTTGGTGAAATAAGTTCCTAATGGCTTCTTAAGTATATTAGAGCCTATGAATGAGGTTGGATCACTCTAGAATACCCTAGTTTCCTTAATCACCTTAATTGGCCTTAAATTGTGATTAGTGTTAATTAGGCTAATTAGGTTACTAAAACCTAAGATAAGTATATTTCCTGCTTCATTAACCATCATGGAACTCTTTAAAATAGATTTGAATCAATTTGGATAATTAAATCCCAAAATCCCATTTTCAGCCTTAAGAGGGGTATTTTGGTCATTTTGACCAAAATGTGTTTAAGCACCCCCTTAAACCTTAAAAATTCAGTAAGATATCTCTAGTTAGATTATTAGCACCTAACTGAAGTTTTATGTTAATGATATTAATATTAAGTAAAGAAATCTTAAGATAGTCTTATTAAGATCTAAAGACCTTAAGTGTTCTTAAAGGAATCACCTTATCTTAAGAATTAAGTCTAACTATCTTAAAATGTTAGATCCTTAGTTAATGACTTAATTAAGTTGATCCATAGGCTTGGATTCTAAAAGAAAAACCTTGGTAAAATTCAAAGTCTAAACCTAGCTTAAG
This sequence comes from Gastrodia elata, assembly GCA_016760335.1. Lineage (NCBI taxonomy): Eukaryota > Viridiplantae > Streptophyta > Magnoliopsida > Asparagales > Orchidaceae > Gastrodia > Gastrodia elata. The sequence goes on along the minus strand of CM028676.1, from coordinate 23,835,040 downwards.
TCTAAAGTGATCAAATATTAGATCTTAGATCTTAGATCTTAGACTTTAGATCTTCTAATTGAATTGATCTACCTCCATTTATAATTCCTTAAGTGATTTATTGTTAAATCCTTTTGAAGCCGTCCATGTGGGTATAGGTATGATTCAATCTATAGGATAATGTAATTATCCTAAAGATTGAATATAGATCTTAGATTCTTAGTTCTTAATTGATTATTCATCTAATAACCAGTAGAGTAGCCTTTCACTAAGATCATAGCTTCTGAATTCTTCAGCTTATAGGATTCCTTACCTTTAAATTGGGTTTTAAAGTGTGAACCCTGGATCCTTACTAAAGATACTACCTTGGATTCAAGATTTGAGCACCAAGTGGGGTTTGGATCCAGAATCCTTAAGTCTTGACTTACTAAATCAAGACTTGGGTTAAGAAAGAAAAATAATAACAATTAAGTCATTGATTCATTTACTTTAAATATTTATAGTCATCATATGATTATGAATTAGAACTTGTTAAGTTCTAATATTAACATTAAGGTTGTAAATCTGAGATCTTACTCGATAGATGGATATTGGAGATCCTAAACTTGTATCTTCTCAGAATAGTTAGTTGGGTAAAATAGATAACAACAGATATCACATAAGTTTAGATTGAGTCTCTTATTTACTTGACTTGATTGCTCCACCCTCCTTGAATATTGAGCCTTGATTCTTGAGCATGATAGGAGAACTTAGGATATGGATGATACATCCTATGTTAATATTTGAAAAGTATAGGATTTATTTAGTTCTTTCAGTGCTTTCAGTTAGTAGAGTATATCCTAGCTTAGTCTGCCTCTTCAGTTCTAGTTTTGTTATTGATAGACTCGGACCTAGCTCAACAAATATCTAAGATTGATACATGTCTTATTCTATAAGTCAACTCGGACCTAGCTCTGCGGATGCCTAGGATGGATACATGTTGAACTTTCAGTTCAGAGGCCCTGTACGGTCTATTCTGTTACGGCAGTACTATATCTTAGGCTTACTACCACTTTAGTTCAGTTGTCAGTGTTTGTTTTGCTCTGCCATATGCTTTAGTGGCCTTTCTTTTAGTACTTTCCTTACTTTGCCACCTATCTCAGTGGCTTTACTTTTGCTCATGCATGTACTTAGTTTACTTTTGCCACATGTCTCAATGGCCTTTTTCATGTCAATCTGCATGCTTGTATATACGCTCTCATTGATTAGTATTAAGATATTGACATATTTAGGATACTAGAATTGTATGTCTATTTCAGCACTTGTGTTCTTATTATACTTAGAATGTCTCCATGTGATCATAAGCATGTGAGGATCAGATTTATTTTAGTAGTTGCAGTTACTTTTGCTTTTAGCCTCACCATATTTAGTTGCTGTCTTTGTATGTTATTTTACATACCTATTGATTAACTATAAATGACTTGTTTATAGCTACCCCATTCTTGTAGCTTGCTGCACCTTTTTAATGCTTGCACATTTAAAATCTTTAAGTGTGATATCTTAAATACTCAGTTCACTTAAATAGCCTAAAATGTACTTAGACAATTTGCTAACTGTAATCTTTTTCTTTTATTGGCTGGGGCCCTGGCATTTGTGGTACCGACAAATGTCAGATTCAGAGTTGTTCGTCGGAAGTGCTGCAAGATCGGAGCCGGTGCAGGAGGACGATCTTCCTACTGCTGCTTAGATAGATTTTATCTTTTTGCAGTAAGATTTAGAGATCTTTATTTCTATTAAATTTAATTTGTAATAATTAAATTTTGGATGTATTTAGTTTTCTGCATTTAATCTTAGTTACTATTTCTTTTACTCTCTTATACTATGTTATGCCTGTGGATATTATATTGTACTATTTCTTGCTTCCGCCACTTTGATTTGTATTTTGATGTATGCTTACAACTTCTCCTACAGGGTGGCAAGTCCTTGGCTTAAGGCAAGTTGGGTCCTACCTGACTCTACTTGAGTTGGTGATTTTCCACCGGATTGGAGCACCATACTCCCTGCAGTTATGATAATATCAGTATTAGCTTAGCCGCAGGAAAGTATGGGGCCCCACAGTTGGTATCAGAGAGCACCATAAGGTGTTAGAATGGGATATGTGATTCCTTTCTACCTAATGGACCATTCTTTTGAGGTGCAAACATCAATATATAACATCCATAACATAGTATTATCAGTAACTCTTGAACAATTATAGAATGAAAATACTCATATCTTGAAAATCTCATTATCTCTAGTTTAACAAAACTTAGTAACTTTTCCTCTTAGAGTCAAAATGGATTATGGAGAGTCTAATGTGTACTATTATTTGCATACCTTCAAGTTGGCTTGGAGCTATAGTTTCAAATCGAGATAAGAGAGTAACTGGTAGATTGAAGGAGTTTCAATAAGAGGGACCTTAGTCTTGGATAAACTTCTACATCAAGCACTGTACTGAGGACTTGACTTTCCTATATATGCCAAGGAGTGGTTGAGCCGAGTGGTGTCAATCTTGATACATATAGAGTGTCCCGAGTCACTCTACGTGGATATTGTGATGGATCTGATGCTAGATTATGCAGGAGTCTGGTGGTGCGACACCATTGCAAAGCTCAAAAGGAAGTGTAAGAGGAAGCATCAGGAAGTGACTTTTGAGGACTTTTGTGTGGCCTTTAGGGCTGAGTATATTAAGGATGTCTAAATGATAGTTAGAACAATTGTCATCTTTTGACTTACATGATTCTAGTAGGGTTATGCTCTTTGGCTTTTTCTAAATCTTATGTAATCCCTTATTTCAGCAAGTAATGAAAATTTTTGATATTTATCGACTGTCTTCCTTTAAGAAAATTTTGTTTGCATTGTTTAATTAAAATGAATCCTGGATCACCACCTACTATCACTCCTATCAAAAATACTATCGCATCCAGTAGTTCTACCGATGAAGTGGCTCATCTACGAGCAATGGTAGCAACCTTGCTGGAAAACCAAGTCCAACAAGTGATAGTCATGCAGAAGATGCTGAGTGATTGTTCCATTCCAGCCTCTATTGCTGTTCCTGTTGTCCCTGCTCCGCAACATACATTCCCTTCCCATCACTCGATGGATAGTCTTCTCCACAATTTCTTAAGACTGAGGCCTTCCACCTTCGGTGGAAACCTATCGCCAATGGACACAGCTGATTGGCTGAAAGTAGTAGAAAAGGATCTTATTAGTCTAAAGATCCCAAACTCTGAAGCCGTCCGTCTCACTACGCACCTATTTCATGCGGAAGCAGAGTATTGGTGGGAGGAGGTTAGAAACACCAAGTTTGTTGACTATGAATTGGAGGAAATCCCTTGGGATGAGTTTGTTGAAGCATTCAAGACATAATTCATTCCCCCGTCAGCACAAAACATCATTGCTGACACGATTATAGGGTTAACTCAAGGGAGTTGTTCTGTTGCTGACTACGAAAGGGAATTTTGTAGGTTGATTCGCTTTGCTCCAGAAGTTACTCATTCTGAACCGGCTAAGTGCCACCGCTTTCTCTGCGGACTCTGAGATTCAGTGAAGGATCAGATCATTCCACTCTGCCTAACTAGCTACTTTGAGCTAGTGGAGACAACTAAATTGATTGAGCATCATCAATCAGAAAAGGACCTCAAGTGGAAGGCGCAACCAACTTCTAACCAGCATGAAACCTTCAAGAGGCACATGCCTAATTATGTGAAAGTCTATCAATTGGAAGCTACACCAACTACTGAACCCATTCAAGGCTGTAATAGGCCTCACCCGTATGACAAGTGTTACCATTTTGGCCATAAGTGCTATAATTGTAGACTTACAGGCCACAGGTTCTACCACTGTACCCATACAGAAATAGTGGATGGAGTTCCAATGAAACCATATTAGAAGAACTAGGTGTTCAGAGCTACTCCACTAAATAGGAGAGAGCCAAGCTTGGCCATAATGCCAGCCCCCGCACCTGAAGCTACTCTAGAGCAACCATCTGCTCCTAATTCCCAGAATAACCCCAGGAGGCAGACACATAACTGTCCTGCCGGTCCTTCCCGAGTCTATGCTCTAACGCCTCTCGAAGCCGTAAAAGACAACAATGTGGTTTCAGGTACACATTTTTGAACTTCTCCTTTGTCAATTGCATTCATGTACTTTAATTATTGCAATTTGTTAATGCGATTTGTATGAATAAATTAGGCACAATTTACTTTAATGACCAGCCTTGCAATGTGCTGTTTGACACCGGTGCTAGTCATTCATTTATTTCTAAACAATTTGCCAACATCCTTAAACCACAACTGTGCAACTTAGCAAAATCCTTAAGTGTTGGACTTCCATCTGGAGCCCAACTAAGTGCCAATAAGTTTTGTAACATCAATATTCCATTAAATGGTCAGGAGTTTAACTCCGAATTGATCATCCTGCCATTAGCAAACTTTGATATCATCCTTGGAATGAACTGGCTCAGTGACAATAACGTCATGATAAATTGTTTGAAAAAGAAAGTCACTCTTCATTCTCAGGGCAAGTCTGAGACTTTTATGGGAAAGACTAGTACGCAGTTATCATTAATAAACGTTATTAAAGCTGAGAAATTGATCAGTAAGGGTTGTGATGCTTATCTAGTCAGTATGATGGGTGAAGTAAAAGAAAGTATCCCTCTCTCCGATTGTAAAGTAGTTAAGGAATTTGCTGACGTATTCCCAGAATATCTACCTGGTGTACCTCCTTCCAGAGAAGTCGAGTTCTCTATTGAACTAGCTCCGGGGACCCAGCCTATATTTAAAGCACCATACAGAATGGCACCTAAAGAATTGCAAGAACTCAATGAACAGCTACAAGTGCTCTGAAGAAAGGCTTTATTAGGTCGAGTATGTCTCCTGAGCACCCGTTCTGTTTGTAAAGAAAAAGGACGGATCTATGTGAATGTGCATAAATTATCGTGAACTAAATAAGGTCACCAAAAGAATAAGTACCCATTACTTAGAATTGATGATTTATTCGACTAGTTATCGGGAGTTGTCATATTCTCTAAGATTGACTTAAGATCTGAATATCATCAATTGAGAGTAAGAGAAGATGATGTAGGAAAGACCGCTTTCCGTACTCGTTATGGTCATTTTGAATTCCTAGTGATGTCTTTCGGACTCACTAATGTGCCATCAATCTTCATGGATTTGATGTAGCGAGTTTTGAAACTATACTTAGATAAGTTCGTGATCGTCTTTATCGATGATATCCTCATTTATTTTAGAACCTTAAAAGATCATGAAGAACACATGAGATTAGTATTAGAGACTTTGCGTGAACATCAACTGTATGCTAAATTCTCCAAGTGTGAGATCTGGCTTAAATCCATTTCATTTTTAGGACATGTAGTCGATGCCCAGGGTATTTGTGTAGATCAAAATAAAGTAAGTGCTATTTAGGATTGGGTTCAACCTAAAATGATCATAGATATTAGAAGTTTCTTGGGATTAGCTGGATATTATAGAAAGTTTATTAAGGGCTTTTCCTAGATTGCTTCACCTTTGACTAAGTTAACCCAGAAAGCTGTTCCGTTCATTTGAAGTATTGAATGCGAAGAAGCATTTCAAACCCTGAAGGCTGCACTATCTACCGCCCCAGTTCTTGTCCTACCCAAAGAAGGCTTGGACTATCAGGTATACACCGATGCCTCTGGAATTGGTCTAGGTTGTGTATTAATGTAAGAGGGTAAGGTAATCCCCAAATGGATGGTCAGATTGAACGAGTAAATCAAGTTCTGGAAGATTTGTTTAGACTTTGTGTTCTTGATTTTGCCGATTCCTGGGAAGATAATATTCCGTTAGTGGAGTTTACCTACAGTAATAGTGTAACAACCCTAGGTTGTTACTAGGCAAATTACATGTTGCCAAATTCAATATTTTTAAGCACCATTGTCTTTAAGACATCAATATAAGCCTATCTGGAAAATTTGAGATCAATTGGACATCTCTAAGTCAAAAAGTGCAATTTGACGGTCTAGATGCCCTAAACTAGACCCAAAATATTTTGATATCAGAATTAAAATCTGGTTGCATTTTTTAATTCCTCACCCCCAAATTAGCTAAGGGTGAAATTTTGGTTCAATTTAGAGTTCATTTGGGCAATAATCCAATTTAATTTAGATTGGTTCAATTGCAATTAAGGGCTCCATATAATTTAAATTTGCAACTATACCCTCTACTGTTTCAAAACAGCGGGCGCGATCTGGACCGTCCAGTTCTCGGCCCAGATCATGTGGCCTGCATTTTATCTCTGGATCGGTCAATCCAGACCATTCCGCGGTTCGAGCGACAGATCGAACGCATCCCGCTATCCGCCGTAAGTAGCGCTACGATCCGTCAAATTCCGCGATCTGAAACCAACGCTCGATCTGCTCCCCGCGATCGGCCGTTAGATGTCCTCAGATCAGGATCGTTCTGTCCCAACGAGCGATTCATCAGACGGCTGCCGTAACTCCAGCGCTGTTCATCACCTTCTCCACTCCGCGTGAGGCCCCAACAGGGAAAATCCAAATCCCCGACAGGCAGAGCCTGTCCCTCACTCCTCCGCCAGCTCAGCATAGCCATTAAAGGATTCCTCAATCCCGTGAGGCCTCTGAGACGGGCTCTCCAGCCCGATATCCCCATTTTTGGAAATCCAGAAAACTCCTCTTGACCCGAGCTCTCGGGTCAAGCCAGGCCGAGCCAGCCCTAGCACTCCCTCGCAACACCTCTTTGAGGCTATAAATAGCCTCAGACCTCACATCTGGAGCTCCTTGCTGTTGAATTGAGCTGAATTCCATTTTCCTCCTCTGATCGCCATTGCTGCTCTGCTAAGCTCCTCCCGACGCTCCTAAGCTCGCGTACAGCTGATAGAGGGCAACTCCTGGAGTTCAGGAACCCTAAGAGCCCTTTTGCTGCTTCGTGTTAGGCTCCGCCATCCAGACCGGCTCAGACCAGCAAAACCAGGTACCCCACATTCTGGACTGAGCCGTATGGGCTCAGTTCCTGTTTAATTTTCATCCCCGCACTCTCGTCTAGCTAATGCGAATTCGTTTCAATCAAATTGGCGCGCTGGGAGGGATTTGTTCGGTTGTATCGATTGAACGGGTCATCCTGCTTTCAGAACGTTGGGACCGAGTAAGGTCCCAGGGATCTAGAGCCTCCTAGGGCCTCCTGAAATGGGGCTTCGATCCGTTCTTGTTCCCTGAAGGTGAACGGATCAAACCCTAGCCCTGGCAAGCCCCCTGTGAGGAGAATTTCTCCTCACAGTGAGCTCCTTTCACGTGAAATGGAGGAATAGGGTCCAAGGGAAATAGACCATTCCAGTTAGCAATTTAGAGTTCCACGGGTTGGTCTCGGCCCCAGGAAGGTGAAGCCATCGTCCTTACGCCCCGGCGTGGCTCGACGACTGAGAATTTTGGGGATTAGGGTTCGCCCCATTCGCCTCTCAGTCGGGGCCAGGCGCGGGGAAGAAGACGACAGCGCGCGGTCGGGTCGACCCGTGACCCGCGCCGTCGAACAGTAACGGGCCTTCAGTCCCGATTGACCCGCGTGATTTGGATCGGGCCGGCGCCGTTTTAAAAATCAATAGCCCCCAGTGACGGGCCGCAGGCCCGAACGACCCACGCGGTTTGGATCGGGCCGGCGCTGTTTAAGATATTATTAAAGAATTTAGTATTTATTTTCCTTAAGGAAATTAGGAAAAATATAATGGAAAAATGCAGAATGTATTTTCTTAATAATTTTTAATCCACTGGTTAGAATTTTATTTTATCATATATGAAAATGTTCAAAAAAATCTCAGGAACTTAAATATAAAATAAAATCATTCATCTAATAGTTAGATCTTTAATTACTGCCTAATTATAGTGAATGTTAATTAGGGTAGATTAGCAAACTTACTTATCCAAATTACATGATTAGGGTGCCATTAGTTCACAGATGTTAATTAGATTGCATGTGCCCAGTATAATATTTTTCTGAGTTCTGTAAATGTAGTTATGCCCTAATCTTGTCAAATTATAATTAGTGAATTTTAGGGTTTATACACACTGGATCATAGTAAATTCAGTCTCTGATTATTTGTATGAGTAATTAGGACTTGTATACCAAATTTCATGTAATTTGAATGGTTGGATTTTTATTTATGTGCTAATCCTTTTTGCTTGAGTTTAAAGTTTGGTTAGCACTAAGTAATCACTGTTTGTTGAACTTTAATTATTATTTTGCTCTAAAAAAGTAAGCTAATTGAAATGAAACCATCCTTTATTACCTGCTTGGTATACTTAAACAAATCCAAAATATTAGAATCTTAAATATTATAATTAACTTAAGAAATCTCTAGATTTGGATCAAGCTTTTAAGACTTGATCTTGATCTGAGATTGCCACCAATAATACATAATTAATCCATTAATTTGACATTGATCTTTAAATGCACACTTGATTTGACTTAAGGTTTGAGAAGGGGTCAAACTCTAATCTACTTAAGGGGAATCTAAACCCTTAAGAACCAAGTAATGGATTTCAGGATTTTGAATCAAACATTTTCCAAAAATACATGTGATTTGCTATTCATACTAAACATTTGAATTAGATAAATTAAGATTAATAATAATCTATGTGACTTCTTAATCTGAATCTAATCTTAAAATCCCTGATTTTCTCTTAAGTAAGAGGACCAGCATAAGAAAATTTATAACATCATATTGATTTAACAAATGACCAAGTCCTTAATAAAATAGTTGATTTATATCTCATAATCTTAGTATAAGTATGATCAGATGACTTAATCATCTGATCTGATCACCCTAAGCCAAATTGAGAGTTTGGAATCTAATAATTATACTTCTTGAAGGGAGATCTAATCTTCTCTTCCTAAGATCGTCTTGAATAATTTAGAAGAGACCTAAATATATATATGTCATGAGGTAGGAGGCCTTGTATAACCCCTTGAGGTAGAAGTATAGAAGATCCCATCACCTTAGAGATTGATCTATTCTCCTTGTGGTAGTAATCACTTAAGACATTAGAAGAGATACATCTCCTTGTGGTAGAATCTGTATTAAGTGATCCTTGACCACATTTGATTGGTGAAACCTTGTATAGGACTTTCCTATTAGTCTAAGATTTGTAGTCTTGATAGATCCTTGTTCTATTAAATAGATTTGATGGAACCACGATTGTTGGGTAAGTGTAGTATAGTATACCCATATTGCTGGTCCCCAGTAATAATCTGGATTGGTTGAGTCACTCTAAGTAAGATTTGTCTTTGTTGCTATCCTGCAAGCTTAGGCAGACATAACCTCGCTTAGAATAAATCAATCAACCCTAAGAGTGTATTAAATGGGTATCCATTTCTTAGTTTTATTGAAGGACAGTTGCCATCGAGCAATGCCTCTTGGCGAAGATCGCTTCAATAGGTATGGCTTAAGTGAAACTAAGAAAAAGGGGAATTACCTTCCTTAAGACACTAAGTATGATTGTGAGGTTAGTGACTAAATGCTTAGTTTGAGCTACAAATCATCATCGGATGGTGCCTCCTAATGAAGATGGCTTTATTAGGGTGGCGTAATCAAACTAAATGTTGTGTCCTATCCTTGCAGCATATTTAATATGTGTATACAATCACCTGCCCAGTGATCTTTGAAGTAAATAAACAACTTTAACTAAATATCGATCTAGAGTTTTGGAGTCAGAATTCTTGTAGCAGGATTCTGCACAATGGAGACTTATGATTCACTTATGTTCTTCTACATTTTTCTTGGATTTGCTTGGATTTTCCATTTATATCATACCATGGCATAAACATGAAGCATAAGCATGAGTTGACCTCATTCTTTCTGTTGTGACACATGGTTATCAGAGATACAGTATGAGATACAGAATGTTATATACACAGACTGGGGAATTTCAGGGTGCATCTGTGTCACTATACTGACTTCCTAACTATTGTGATTACATTGGACCGTATGACTCATAAACCTTTGGTGATAGTTCTGTGATATACCGTGATATAGCATATCTGTGAGCATTGTTTCAGTAGCATATAGTGCAACTTATAGCATCCTTCTCAGCATCTGACATTTTTAGGTATTTTCAGTACATGGTTTTGATGCAGTTTTTCTTTACTTAGTTCTTACAGTTCAGTTATTTGATGCTTTACAGTTTTCTTGCATTTTTACTTTATGTTCTGCATATTTATTATATTTAGATTAGCTCGTATAGCTAGCTTCGATGTGTTAGACTTCTTGTCTAACACGGGGTACTTTTGGGATCTGGCAATTTGCTAGATCCTGAGCAGTTGTTGGAGACAGGTCAGGAAGACGTCCCAGAGTCTCAGGAGGAGCACTTGGAGCTGTAGGGGATTGAGCACCTACTTTTACTTTCTAGTTCCTTCCAACATTTTAGCTAGACTCTTTATATTCTGCATTATTATGGGTTGTAATAAAACTATGGATGTATTTTCACTTTTCTTTTTCTGAGATAGATATATTTTCTACTGCTTGAGATGAATGTATTTTGGATGTTATGCTTTTAGCTTCTGCACTCTGTTACATTACTATACATAGTATTATGATGTGATCGGCGTACTGGAAATGCTGATATATTTTGTAACGTACATGGGTCCTTCTCTCCTCCCTTATGCCTTATGTACGTACTAAGTCTAATACTTAAGATAATGGTTCCATTCTTATCTTAGGTATTGGATCTCAAGCCTACTCTTAGGGCTCGAGTCAGCAGCCTTCAGTATGGCTTTATCTCTTTAAGCCTATTCGGGACGATGGGTTTTACTTGCATGGCCCACCGCTTCCGAGCAGCGCACCGTTCTACCGCCAAACTATGAATTATACTCGTGTTTTGTGCACGATGACGGGACGGGGCGTTACAAATAGTTTCCAAGCCAATATTAAAATGGCTCCTTAGAAGGTATTGTACGGTAGGAAATGCAGTACTCCGCTAGCTTGGTCAGAAATAGGAAGCGTTCAACTTTTTGGTTCAAAGTTAGTTGAAGAAACTAACAAGAAGATCCAATTAATTCAGTAGAGAATTCGTTCAGCTCAAGATCGTCAAAGCAAGTATCATGATACTCATCATCGTCTCCTAGAATTTAATGTGGGAGATTCTGCTTATTTGAAAGTCAGTCTAATGAAGGGTGTCTATAAATTTAATGTAGCAGGGAAACTCAGTCCCCGCTATGTTGGACCTTTTGAGATTTTGGCCAAAGTAGGATCATCTGCCTACCGGTTAAATCTTCCAGATGACTTTGCAGTTGTCCATAACATGTTTCATGTATCATCATTAAGAAGATGTCTCAGAGACCCTTCTCATCTCGTTCAACTTCCAGCAGTAGAAATCCAACCTGATCATTCTTATGCCGAAGAACCAATCAGAATCTTGGCTCGTGATTAGAAGCAGCTAAGAAATCGCTCAATTCTCATGGTTAAAATCCAGTGGAAGAATCGATCCTTAGGAGAATCTACTTGGGAGAAAGAGGTGGATATGCACAATAAATATCCACAACTATTTGCAAGTCCAGGTACTGTTCTTTTCTTTCCTGTTTGTTTCATTTTAATTTTCAGTCCAGTAGTACTTTCTTCACTAAGTGATGTTGGGGATGACATCGTTCTTAAGTAGGGGAGTCTATAACAACCCTAGTTGTTACTCTAGCTAAATCCAGATTAATTAAGCCAAAATAAGATTTGATTTTTATTCCATTAGACTTAATGGGTCATTTAAACCTAACCCTAGAAGTTTGGGAACAATCAGAGCTAAATTGAGAATTTTGGTATTTTTGGCTATTTTAAGCCCTGAAAAATACCTAAATTAAATTAATCTCCAAATTAAAATCTGATTTCATTTTTGAATTCCTCATACCCTAATTAGCTTAAGGGTGAATTTTTGGGAATTTTTGGAGCTCATCTAAGCCTAAATTGGATTAAAAATTAATTATGAGTTATTATATTAATTAATTGAATTTATATTATTTAAACTTAATTATTTAATTAAAATAAATAAGCCAAGATTTGCTGTCGGGACCACGGCAGATCTGCTGCGAGGTCCCGACAGCGGTGCAGCCTTAATGGCCATGTGATGCACTTGCACGAATCATGGTTTGCGATCAAACGACGTTGATCAATTATGCACTGATCCTCTAGCACCCATCACATCCAATGCTCGATCTGATGGATAAGATGATGCATGTAGTTCTGTTATTTGAAGATTCATTAAGCCATTTAAACCCAACAGCTTCGCAGATCAAATGGCTGAGGGCGAATCCCAGCTGTTCACCTTCGTCCCTGCTCGACTCCCAGCTCGACCGAGAAGATTCGCCAAAATCTGCCACGTCGACCCTGTATGCCACTTCTTGGTCTCACTCCTTAGGCTGTTAGAGTCCTTCCCATAATGGTCGAGCCCTCCTAGACACCCCTGAGTCTGGGGTAACCCCATTTGGAGTGGGCTGCAGAGACATCTCAGCCCAAGCTTGTGGCATGGTTCCCAACCATGGAGACCACTCCTAGCATCTTCCCTGGCTATAAATACTCCTTGTAGCACTCTTAGTAAAGCTGCTGCTCACCGTCTCCCCCGGTATTGAAGTATTGGAGCTCCTGCCTTTCCTGCCGAGTCCAGCTACTGGTCGAAGCCTCCCAGTGGAACCCCTGCTGTGCACCACTGATAGTGGATGTGTGTCTGACGTTCAAACCCCCAGCTAGCTTCTACCACTATCTGGAGTACTCAGAGCCCTCCATTTCGCCTCGAATGCAGCCAGCTATCGAACTTCAGGTATAGCCTCCGTCCCTCTTCCTGTCGAGCTGGTGCCAGCTCACCTCATAGCTCTTCCACCTTATATGCTGTGATAGGTCCTAACCTTAGCTCTCTATTAGAAACTTAAGGCTTCTGATTGGGAAGCTTACAGTGAACCAGACGACATAAATCCGTCTGAATGTGCACTGGCAGCTGGTCCCTGAGGCGTTGCTCATCAGTGTTCCTCCTGAGCTATTGAGCCCCATTTGAGTCCTAGACTCTTCCTTGAGTGATTGAAGGCTAATTACAATCATTAGTCTTGGACTGGTCGATCGATTCGATTGGTATCGATCGACTCTAAGCGAGCCCGTGACTGTAAAATACCTCGAGTAGCACTCCATTGATCCAAACCTCCCCAGGACCTCTCAACTCACCCTATCGCTTCCCCGTCGATCCCTAAACATGTAGGGTTAAACCTTAGCTCGAGATGTCAAGTCAATAAGGATAACTTTCTCTCCCCATTTTTGCCTTAGAAGGTGCCTCGGTCGAGTAGCACCCCGGCGACCTGGTCCTCCCCTGATGGGGATTTATGGTTCATTCGACGCACCTTTGATTCCTGAAGGTGTAGCCCTCGAATTGGTGGCATGGCGTGGATGGAGCGCGACAAATTTGGCGTAGGAAGGTTGCCCTAGGATCGGAGCCAGTTGAGAGGTAGGAGACGAAGTCACGGGTCGGGCCGACCCGTGACCCGTGCCTATTGATTTTGGGCCGACAGTAATAAAAAGATTTCTGAATTAATTTCCTTACGGAAATTAATTCAGAAAATCAAACTTATAGTTTTTATTTAAATAAAAATACAGATTAAATTATTTAAATAACTTTAGATATATTTATCAAAATGATATGATCCAATATATCATTTTAATCAGAAAAATACAAGGAACTGAATATAAATAAAATCAAAGATCCAATGTTTAGATTTTAAATAATTGACTAATCCTTTTCTGTTCTTACTTAAATTATATTATATTCAATAAATATCCAAACATGTTGATTACGGCTCTGATTGCTCATAAGACCATAAGGAACCTATGTATACCCTTAAAAGTAATTTAGGAACCCTAACTTTATTAATTACCCCTTAATTACCCTAATTAGGGATTAGTGAATTAAACATGATTAATCCTCTGATTTTGGTGAAATAAGTTCCTAATGCCTTCTTAAGTATATTAGAGCCTATGAATGTGATTGGATCATTCAAGAATGCCCTAATTTCCTTAATCACCTTAATTGGCTATAAATTATGATTAGTGTTAATTAGGCTAATTAGGTTACTAAAACATAAGATAAGTATATTTCCTACTTCATTAACCATCATGGAACTCATTAAAATAGATTTGAATCAATTTAGATACTTAAATCCTAAAATTCCATTTTTAGCCTTAAGATGGGTATTTTGGTTATTTTGATCAAAATTTGTTTAAGCACCCCCTTAAACCTTAAAAATTCAGTAAGATATCTCTAGTTAGATTATTAGCACCTAACTGAAGTTTCATGTTAATGATATTAATATTAAGTGAAGAAATCTTAAGATAGTCTTATTAAGATCTTAAGACCTTAAGTGTTCTTAAAGGAATCATCTTGTCTTAGGAATTAAGTCAAACTATCTTAAAATGTTGATCCTTAGTTAATGACTTAATTAAGTTGATCCATAGGCTTGGATTCTAAAAGAAATACCTTGGTAAAATTCTAAGTCTAAACCTAGCTTAAGTCTAAAGGTATTAAATATTATATCTTAGATCTTAGATCTTAGACTTTAGATCTACTAATTGAATTGATCTACCTCCATTTGGAATTCCTTAAGTGATTTATTGTTTAATCCTTTTAAATCCTTTGATGTGAGTATAAGAATGATTTAATCTATAGGATAATGTAATTATCCTAAAGATTGAATATAGATCTTAGATTCTTAGTTCTTAATTGATTATTTCATCTTATAACTAATAGAGTAGCCTTTCACTAAGATCATAGCTTCTGAGTCCTTCAGCTTATAAGATTCCTTACCTTTAAATTGGGTTTTAAAGTGTGAACCCTAGATCCTTACTAAGGATACTACCTTGGATTCAGTATTTGAACACTAAGTGGGGTTTGGATCCAGAATCCTTAAATGTTGACTTACTAAATCAAGACTTGGGTTAAGAGAGGAAAATAATAATAATTAAGTTATTGATTTAATTACTTTGAATATTTATAGTCATCATATGATTATGAATTGGAACTTGTTAAGGTATAATATTAACATTAAGGTCATAAATTTGAGATCTTACTCGATAGTTGGATATTGGAGATCCTAAACTTGTATCTTCTCAAGATATTTAGTTGGGTAAAATAGACAACAACAGATATCACATAAGTCTAGATTGAGTCTCTTGCTTACTTAACTTGATTGGTGTGAGCCCCCTGTACTGATAATAAAGAAGTACGGTACTCCAATTATGGCAAATCCCTAATTATGTAAAGTTATGCAAACCCAACCTGCCTTAAGTCAAAGACTTGTCACCAAGTGCTATAACATTCATCAATATATATATATATATATATATATATATATATATATACATATATATATATATATATCAAAGTGGCGGAAGCAGTACAAAATAGAGTAACATTCACAAGCATACATAGTAGGAAAAGAAAATGTAATATAGTAACTCATCACAATGCAGAAAGTAAGGTACATCCAGAAAGTTAATTATTATAAACTGAAATGAATAACTGAAAATGAAAGACTCTCGTCCTCACTGAATAAACAAGGCAAAACTATCTAAACAACAGCTGGATGGCCCTCCTCCTGAACTGGCTCCTCACCAATAGTATTGCCAACGAACAACTCTGGATTTGACATTTGTCGGTATCACAAGTGTCAGGGCCCTAGCCAAAAAAAGAGAAAAAGGTTACAGTTAGACAATTGTCTAAGTACATTTTAGGCTAAATTAATGATCTGAATATTTAAGATATCACATTTAAATTATTTTAACATGCAAGCGTTTAAAAGGTGCGACAAGCTGTACAAGAAAAGGAAATACTATAAACTATCCATCTATAGTGATCAACGGGTGTGGGGCCCCCGTACTGTCAATAAGGAAGTACGGTGCTCCAACTGTGGCAAATCCTTAACTTAAGTAAAGTCAGGCAAAACCCTAACTCTACTTAATCCAAGGACTTGTCACCTGAAAATTGAGAGTCATACATCAATATACAAGTATAGAACAGAGTGCAGAAGCAAAGTATAAAGCAATCATCCATACACAACATAGTAAGGAAAAGAACTCAAGCAGTAACTCAGAAATATGCAGAAGGTAAAGTACATCCAAAAAGTTAATTATTACAAACTGAAATGAATAATTGAAAATGAAAGACTCTCGTCCTCACTGAATAAACAAGGCAAAACTATCTAAACTGCAGTTGGAAGGTCCTCCTCCTGAACTGGCTCCTCACCAACAGCACTGCCAATGAACAACTCCGGATCTGACATTTGTCGGTATTACAAGTGCCAAGGCCCCAGCCAAAAAGAGAAAAAGATTACAGTTAGACAATTGTCTAAGTACATTTTAGGCTAAATTAATAATCTGAATATTTAAGATATCACATTTAAATTATCTTAACATGCAAGTGTTTAAAAGGTGCGACAAGCTGTACAATAAAAGGATATGCTATAAACTATCCATCTGTAGTGATCAACGGGTATGTAACAGATCATACAAAATATCAAAAATAACCAAGGTAAAGCTCAAAGCAAAAGTGACTGGTCTGCAATGTAAATCTGATCCTAACATGATTATGATCATAGTAAACATGCAGGTTGTAAAAGAACACAAGTACTGAATAAATCCAGAAAATCTAGCATCCTAGACATGCCATTTATGCTTATATAATTCATAAGAACACACATACAACATATAGATTAATATAAAGCAAGGTTACTGAGACATGTGACAAAAGCAAACAAAACCTAAAGCAGGAAACCACTGAAACATGTGGTAAAGCCAACTGAACTGCAAGTAAAAGCCACTGAAACATGTGGCAAAACAGTACAAGCTGAACTGAACTAAACTAAAGTAGCAATAGGCCCAAGCTATAGCACTACCACCCCAGCCCAAAAATCATCAAAATACCCAGCCTATAGGCCATCCCCGTTCCTCTCAGAGGCCTGGGTAACTTCCATACTGCACTGAATACTGGAGGTGGCAATACTATACTCAGAACCTAATCTACTAACTGAAAGCACTACAAAAACTTGAATGAAATGATATATGCTTTACAAATTCTAACTTAGGATGTATCATCCATATCCTAAGTGTTCCTATTATGCTCAATGAATAAAGCTCAAATACAAGGTATGCAAAGCAATCTAGTCAAAGTAAGCAAGAGACTCAATCTAGACTTATGTGATATCCATTGTTATCTAATTCATCCAACTAGCTAATCTGAGACATTTACTAGCTTAGGATCTCCAATATCCAGCTCTTAAGTAAATTCTCAGATGTACGGCCTTAAGATTAATATTAGAACTTAACAAGTTCTAATCTAGAATCACAAGATGACTATATAGTTTAAATAAATAAATCAACGACCAAATTTTATTAATATTTACTCTCTTACCCAAATCTTGATTAAGTAAATCAAGATTTAAGGATTTAGAACTTAAACCCCATATTGAGTTCAAATCCTAAAATCCACGGTGACATTCTAAATAGGTTCTAAGTTTCTCACTTCTTACCCAAATCTAAGGTAAGGAATTCTATAAGTTGAAAGATTCAGGTACTAAGAACTTAGTGACAGGCTATTCTACTGATTATAAGACAAAATAATCAATTAAGAACTTGAGAATCTAAGATCTATATCTAATTTCTAAGATAGTTTCATTATCTTATTGATTGAATCACCTATACCCACATGGAAGGTCTCAAGAGATTAAAGAATCAATCATTAAAGAATTTCAATTGGAGGTGGTTTAATTCAATTTGAAGGTCTAAGTCTAAGATCTAAGATCTAAAGATCTAAAGTTCGATCACTTTAGACTTCTAAATAGAGTTTTGACTTAAGAGTTTCCATTTGTGATTCTCTTTAGAATCTAAGTTCATAATTAACTATAAGGATCTTATTAAGGTTAAAATTGACAATTCCAAGTATTAGATTAACATTAACCCATATTGACCTTCTTAGGTTACTTAAGATCTAAGGGTCTGAGTTTTGATCACTTTAGATCTTAAGCTAAGAATTTTACTTAGACATTTCCAATTTCTTTTCTTTTAATACTTAATTCTTAAGTTATCTTAACTGAACTTATTAATGAGATAATTGACCATTTCAATTATTAGATTTAAAGTTTAATGCCATATGATCTGTATAAGTAAAACTTAAGATCTAAGTATCTTAATTAAGGATTTAATGAAGATCTCATGGATTCATGATCACATTAGCACTATTATTATTCTAAGATTTCAGAGAACATTTCCAATCTACCTTAGGAGAGTTTACTGAAATTCTTAATCTTTAGAGGACACTAAATCATATTTTAGTCAAAATGACCAAAATGCCCCTCTTAAGGCTAAAATTGGGATTTTATGGTTTAAGTACCCAAATTTGTTCTAATCTATTTTAATGTGTTTCATATGACTTAATGAAGTGGGAAACACCCTTAATTTAGGTTTTGATGACCTAAATGATTTTAATTAGCACTAATCACTTAATTAAGCCACTTAGGATGATTAGTAAAATTAAGGCACTTTAAGGCAATCCAACCTTACACTTAGGTTATACTAAGTCTAATATGATATTAGGAACCGACCCCACCCAAATTAGAGGCTTAATTAGGGTTTAATTCACTAATCCTTGATTAGGGTGATTAATGAGTGATTAAGAAAATTAATTCTCCAAAATTAATTTTAAGGGTCTGGAATTGTTCCTTAAGGTACAAGGAGCAATCAGAGCCCTTAAACTCACAATTTGGATATTTAAAAGATTTTATATGATTTATTTAAGAACAGAAAAGTTTTAGCCAATATTTTTAAATCCAACCATTGGATCTGAAATTTTATTTTATATTCAGATTCCTTGAATTTTTCTTATTTAAATGGTATATTGGATCGTACCATTTGGATCTGTATAACTAAAGTTATTTAATTAATTTATTCTATATTTTTATTTAAATTAGAACTTTAGGATTTATTTTCTGTTTTAATTTCTTTAAGGAAATTAAATCTAGAAAATGAAATCATTTACTGTCGGCCCAAAATTAAAACGCGTGGGTCGGGGGTCGACCCGGCCCAATATCGTCGTCTTCGTCTTCGCGCCCGCAGCCCAAACCCTAGCACTGGCTTCCAGCGCCAAATTCTCCACGCTCTGGCCATGCCACGCCTCGATTCTGATGGCTACACGCTCCCTGACCTTAGACGCTTCGATTAACCTAAGAAGCCCTAACTGGGAGGTACGGGATCGCTGGATGCCTACTTGGCCGAGATCCTCCAGTTGGCGCACCTGTGAGGAGATAATTCTCCTCACAGAGTCCACGAGTCGCCACGATCTCGATCCCTACACGTTCAGGGATCGACAAGGAAGCGATAGAGCGAAACGAGGAGCTTTGGGGTGGTCTGGATCGTCGGGGTGCTACTAGGCATTTTCAGCCGACGAGAGCTTCGACTGAACTAATCGGGTTCTAATGCAGTGAGGAGTGGCCAATTGTGCCTGGGAAGCACACAATGGACGAACTCCAGACTGACTAGAAGTATGAGCTAAGATGGCGATTTCGCCATCTGGCCCACTGCCAGGCCTTGCCAGAAGGTCCAAGAGGTCGCTATAGAACTAAGGAGGGATCCTATCACGGCACCTAAGCTTAATAGAGAGCGAGACGAGCTGAAAAACCAGCTCTACTGAAAATGGAAGAGGCTGTACCTGAGGAGATGGCGAGCCTAGCGCGACGGAAGATGCTGGGGCAGCTGAGCTCAATACAAGTTCCTGGGGGTTTGAACACCAAACCGCACCCACTATCAGCAGTTGCAGTTCTAAAAATCTCCTGGAATGGCGGCAGCTCCAATGGACACCAGCAGAAGAAGAGGGGAGAATTCCAGAGGGTTTTAGTGAGCAAACGAGCTCACTGGACTGGGGGACAGTTATTTATAGGTCGAGGGGGCTCTGGGGGGGGGACCATAGCTAAGGTTCGAGAATTAGGCTCGGGCCGAGGAGTTCTCTCAGACTCCTTTAATTGGACTAGCTCGACCACACTACCCAGCTCCCTAGGTTCGGCCACTACGGGAAGGACCCTAACGGTCTAGCTGACCTGGCGGGAAGATGGCAGACAAGTCCGATGTGGCTTGATTCGGTGAATTTCCTTTTGTCGGGACAAGATCCTCTGGAGACGAAGATCCATAGTGACTGGGGGCTCAAAGTCGTCTGATCTGCAAATTCGTTGCGTTTGGACGGCCTGATGGAGATCTTAAGTAACGGCAGCGCAGATTAAATCCTGGATGTTAGATTTAATATGTCGATCGCGTGACTGAGGTTCAATCACGGGGCAGAGCGACGCGGGCCCTTGGATCCTGCACTGAGATACGTGCTAGAGATCCCACAGGTTCAAAACCGTGCGCCGCTATCGGGACCCCGTAGCGGATCTGCCGCTGTCCCGACAGCGAATCCCAGGCAAATAAAATTATTATTCTAATTAAAATTAAATCCAATTAAATAATAAATAATTATTCCTAAATAATTCAAATTCAATTTAGGACCAAATGATCTCCAAAAATTCTCAAAAATTCACTCTTAGCTAATTTGGGTGCGAGGAATTCAAAAATGAAATCAAATTTCAATTTGGAGATCAAAGTAATTTAGGTATTTTTCAGGGCTTAAAAATAGCCAAAAATAACATATTTTCCAATTTAGCTTCGATTGATTTCAAACTTCTAAGTTTATGTTTAAATGACCCATTGAATCCAATGGAATCAAAAATCAAACATTAGTTTAGCTTAATTAATCTAGTTTTAGCTAGGGTAACAACCTAGGGTTGTTACAGACTCCCCTACTTAAGAACGATATCGTCCTCGATATCACCTAAGTGAAGAAATATTCTATTGCGACAATACGAGTTTTAATATAACTGAAATAAGAGAAACGAATAGTACCTGAGTTTGCAAAGAGCTGGGGATAATTATTGTGCATATCCACCTCTTTTTCTCAAGTAGATTCTTCTAACGATCGGTTCTTCCACTGAATTTTGATCATAGGAATTGAACGATTCCTCAGCTGTTTCTGATCACGAGCTAAGATTCTGATAGGTTCTTCGGCATATGAAAGATCAGGTTGGATTTCTACTGCTGGAAGTTGAACAAGGTACGAAGGGTCTCGAAAACACCTTCTCAATGAGGATACATGAAATACGTTGTGAACAGCTGCAAAGCCATCAGGTAGGCTTAGCCGGTAGGCAGATGACCCTACCTTGGCCAAGATTTTGAAAGACCCTTCAAAGTGGGGATTGAGTTTTCCAGCTACACCAAATCTGAAAACACCCTTCATTGGGCTGACCTTCAGATAAGCAGAATCTCCCACATTGAACTCTAAGAGACGATGGTGAGAGTCATGATACTTACTCTGACAATCTTGAGCTGAACGAATTCTCTGCTGAATTAACTTGATCTTACTGTTGGTTTCTTCTACTAATTCTGAACCAAACAGTTGAACACTTCCTGTTTTAGACCAGGTTAGTGGAGTACTGCATTTTCTATCATACAAAGCTTCATACGGAGCCATCTTAATACTGGCTTGAAAGCTGTTATTATAGGCAAATTTCACTAACGGGATGTGATCTTCCCAGGAACCAGCAAAATCAAGAATACAGAGCATAAGCAAATCTTCCAGAACTTGATTTACTCTCTCAATCTGATCATCCGTCTGAGGACGAAAAGCTGTACTCATGGCTAGAGTCGTACCCAGGTCTTGATGCACAGCTTGCCAAAACATGGAAGTAAATCTGATGTCTCTATCAGATACAATTGACTTTGGAATCCCATGCAATCTGACAATCTCCTTGATGTAGAGTTTTGCTAACTTTTCTACAGAATCAGTTTGACGAATAGGAAGAAAATGTGCTGATTTAGTCAAACGGTCTACTATAACCCAGATCGCATCGGCACCTGATTTTGCACGAGGCAATCCCATGACAAAGTCGATGGATATATAAAACCATTTCCATTCAGGAATATCTAATGGATGCAGAAGACCACCAGGTCTTTGGTGTTCGGCCTTTACTAAATTACAGGCATGACATTTGGCCACAAAGTCAGCTACATCTTTCTTCATACCTGGCCACCAAAATGATTGCTTCAAATCTTGATACATCTTAGTACTGCTTGGGTGAATATGATACCCAGAATTATGGCCTTCGATTAAAACCTCTTGATGCATGGACTTAGGAATCCACAATCGATTACCCTGATAAACTACACCATTCTGCAACTGCAAATCCTGACGACGACCACCTTCGATATCTGCTTTAAATTTCAAATACTCATCATCTTTGGTTTGCGAGATGGAGACATCTCGGTGGAAAGTGGGTTCCACATTGATATTTGCTAATAACGAACTCAGCATATCGCCACTAACTGGAGAAATTTCGAGCTTACGGAATTCAGGTTCTAGAGAACTGGATGAAATCATAGAAGTTAAAGTAGCCCGACGACTAAGAGTATCGGCCACAACATTTGCTTTCCCTGGGTGATATTGAATACTGAGGTCATAATCACTGATAAGTTCCAATCATCTTCTCTGACGGCAATTCAACTCTCGCTGGCTGAAGATGTACTTCAAACTCTGATGGTCGGTGAAAATTAAACACTGCACTCCGTACAAATAATAACGCCATATTTTCAAGGCGAAAATTGCGGCTGCAAGTTTAAGATCATGAACTGGATAATTTCGCTCGTGGGGTTTTAGCTGACGAGAGGCGTAAGCAATTACCCTACCCTCTTGCATTAAAACACAACCTAGACCGATTCCTGAGGCATCGGTATAAACCTGATAGTTCAACCCCTATTTAGGTAGAACAAGAACTGGAGCGGTAGAAAGTGCATCCTTTAGAGTTTGGAATGCTCTTTCACATTCTAGACTCCAAATGAACAGAACGGCTTTTTGGGTCAATTTAGTCAACGGAGAAGCAATCTAGGAAAAGCCCTTAATAAATTTTCTGTAATATCCTGCTAATCCCAGGAAACTTCTAATGTCGGTGACAGACTTAGGTTGAGCCCAGTCCTGAATAGCTTTTACTTTGCTCTGATCTACTTGAGTACCCTGAGCATCGACCACGTGTCCCAAAAATGCAATGGACTTGAGCCAGAACTCGCATTTGGAGAACTTGACATATAGTTGATGCACACGCAAAGTTTATCAGGGTGTGCGTGCGTGCGTGTGCGTGCGTGTGCGTGTGGGCGTGTGCGTGCGTGCGTGTGCGTGCGTGTGCATGTGGGCGTGTGCGTGCGTGCGTGGGTGTGTGTGTGTGTACGGGTGTGTGTGTGCGGGTGTGTGTGCGTGTGTGTGTGCGTGTGTGCGGGCGTGTGTGCGGGGGTGTGTGCGTGTGTGCGGGCGTGTGTGCGGGTGTGTGTGCGTGTGTGTGTGCGTGTGCGTGTGTGCGTGTGTGCGTGCGTGTGTGCGGGCGTGTGTGCGGGTGTGTGTGCGTGTGTGTGTGCGTGTGTGCGGGTGTGTGTGCGTGTGTGTGAATGGTGTTGTGGCTTAGTGGCAGAGGCTCAGGATTTGTTATTTCAAGTAATGGATTTAAATCCCACTAACCACACATTAAATATATATATATATATATATATATATATATATATATATATATATATATATATATATATATATATGCTTATGTATATGTATATATATGTGTGTGTGTGTGTGAATGGTATTGTGGCTTAGTGGCAGAGGCTCAGGATTTGTTATTTCAAGTAATGGATTTAAATCCCACTAACCACACATTAAATATATATATATATATATATATATGCTTATGTATATGTATATATATGTGTGTGTGTGTGTGAATGGTATTGTGGCTTAGTGGCAGAGGCTCAGGATTTGTTATTTCAAGTAATGGATTTAAATCCCACTAACCACACATTAAATATATATATATATATATATATATATATATATATATATATATATATATATACATGCTTATATATATGTATAAAGTTCAGGATTTGTTATTTCAAGTAATGAATTTAAATCCCACTAACCACACATTAAATATATATATATATATATGCTTATATATATGTATATGTTATTGATTCAAGCGTTCATTTGTTCTTTCGAATCAATTGATTAGTTCATAAAATTCAATTGACTCATTCAAATTATTTGATTGATTCGTAAAATTTGATTCATTCATTCTTAGTGATTCGATTCATTTGGATCCTCTGAAAGAACAATAGAACTAAGAGAAATTTTCTGAAAAAAAAGTTAAGAAAAAATTTACAGTGTGTAATCATGCCTGCACAGATTACTTAAAATACTATATTTTGCAGATTATTTATTCTAAAAATAAAAATTCAAATAGAGAAAAGTAATTAGATTATACTTTAATTAAATTACACTGTAATTATATTACACCATAATCAAATTACCCCAAACAGCTCCTAAAATACAAATATTTATTCTGGATAACAAAAATTCATACATTCATTCAGATTAAAGAGTGCATACCCACACACAAAACTATTTTAATTAATTATTACAAACTAAAATAAAACACCCAAATATTATAGTTTCTTGCATTCTATGTGAAAAGCTCCTATTCAAATTATTTATCAATAAAAGCTACTTCTCCTAAAAGTAATAGACAAGAATATTTATTAGATTGAAAATATTAAAATTTAATTTTATCCATTTCTTATCTTTATGCCAATAATTATTATGGAATTACATGAAAATTAAATTAAATTTCAAAAATATCTTTATGCCAATAATTATATTACACCGTAAGATTTCAAAAATACATGAAAATTAAATTTTCATGATGTAAATCTAAAGATATGCAATATTTGACATCAATATATTATGATGTTAAAATAATTATCAAGACAGAGTGATGTGAACTCTTATTCAATGAGTTAATTATGTATGATAATATGTTATAATTAAAATATTTAAATTATAATAATATGCCACTTAGTTGTTCATATCTCATCATATGCTATATGACACAATTCTCATCTCCATATCTTTCAAAACACCACAAGATTTTATGCACTTTTCTTATTTATTTTCTATTTATAAATAGTTCCTTAATTCATCACATAAATCAGGTCTACTTATCTCTCCCTAATAGATAATGTCCTATTTATAATATGTCTGATCAGACCCATAATTCCTCCCACAACAAAATCAATCTATTTAATATCCAACATAACTACTCTTATAAGACTATTCATTAAGAATCATGCAAATATCATTCAGAATAAGGTCATACGTATATTCAACATAATAGCAATAATAAAAAAAAAATTATTCTCACAATGATGCTTGTTTTTCATAAGATTAGTGTTAGAATTCTTGTTTTTCATAAGATTAGTAGTACTTTAACATGTACTTTTGTGGCATTTCAGGACAAGAACTTCATATCAAGAAGAAAAAAGAATTCAAGTAACAAGGGCGCTGCCACGCACCTCAGCGCCTCATTCCATAGAGCAAGGCGCAACAACGCACCGTAGCGCCCATCAAACAGTGAACTAGGCGCTACAGCGCACCGCAGCGCCCGACTGAGGGCTTGGCGCTGCGGCGCACCGTAGCACTTTTCTGACAAAAACTTGGCGCTACAGTGCGCCACAGCGCCCATCAGAAAGAAACCCTGGTGCTACAGCATGTCGCAGCGTTCATCATAAGAGAACCTGGTGCTACTGCGGGTTGCAACGTCAATCAAATAGAGAACCTAGCGCTACAACGCGCTGCGACGCCCAACTAACAGTGAACCAGGCG
Organism: Gastrodia elata; assembly: GCA_016760335.1. Lineage (NCBI taxonomy): Eukaryota > Viridiplantae > Streptophyta > Magnoliopsida > Asparagales > Orchidaceae > Gastrodia > Gastrodia elata. The sequence goes on along the minus strand of CM028676.1, from coordinate 23,809,266 downwards.
CTCCATCACGTCGCAGCGCCAATCCAACATACTTAGGCTCTATTGCACGTCGAAGTGCGCTTCAGACAAAAGCCCTCGCACTACAGCACGCCGTAGCACCCGACTGACAGAGGGTTTAGCGCTATAGCACGCCGTAGCGCCCGCTGCATTTTCTGCAATTCTCTCCCTTCCAAGTAAGCATTGGAAAAAACAATGAACTTAATTCCTTCATATTCCAAGAGCAAAATTCAAATGCTGGCATTTAAAATTCAAATTACCAATTGAATAAAAGAATAAAAGTAAATGCAAATTTCAACTCTCAAGATGGATAATTAAGTGGTTGTGTAAATGCTAAGAGGCTGCCTTAAGGATTATAAAAGCATGGATTGTAGAAGCAGAAGGGTTCGAATTTTTAGTTGCGAGCCGTAAGCCTGAAAGATGTTGTATGAAATATTGAGGAGAGTCCCAACCTGAAGGGAGGAAAAGGTTAGTGCCATATGAGATAGAGAAACACGTAAAGCAGGAAGCTAAGGAGTTCAAGGGGAGAAGAAAGTGATGAGAACGTGGTAGCTATTCTCGAGTATTGTATTCAAACCTTATCTCTTGTATTTTCCTGTAAGAGTCATGCAAGAGCTCATCATATTTAGTTGCTCTTCTTGTATTTTTATTTTCATGGCAGCCTAAACCCTCTTTTGGGGAGGGTTGGGTATGAGCTTATAAAAATGTATGGATGTAATATTTGTACTCTTCAATTTAATGAAATGTCTTTTAGTTCTAAATTGTTCTCTTTATGTTGATGAATGAATGATTGGAAAAATATGATTCCTTATATAAATCTACATGTTAAGCTTTTAATGTGAAAATCTCATAGAGCTTGACAAACACTTTGTCCTAAAGTTGTGCATGCATGATCATTAACGCCGTGAAGGTCCGTGACAACATTTGCCGTATGAAAACAGCACATGCACAACTTTGAACAACTACTCGAGCGTCTAAGCCATAAGGAATGTAAGCAATCTCTGAGCTCTATAGCTCACTCTTAATTTATGCGAGGTGATTGTGCATATTAAGGTTAAAGCCAGGTGACAAGCTCTTGAGCTTTGTGGCACATCACCTTGGCTAAATTAAGATGTTGATGCGTGTGAGCCGAGAACCATCAATTAAGCCCTATAACTCATCCTAGGTTTATGCGATGATTTAGAGTGCTAACAGCTATAAGTGATGTGACATAAGCTCATTTAGCCTAGCTGCTCATTTCCTTAGCTAAATCAAGTGTCGATGCGTGTGAGTCATTGGTGGAATCAAGTTCATGTGATTCAAACCTAAAATATTATTTTTGTCGCTTAGACGCAAGGGATGAACTCATAAGATAACAATTACATGAATATCTATGTGCCGAAAATAGAACTTCTAATGTTCATTTCAGAGCACTAGACAAGATTTAGTATATTTAGAATGCTTAATAGAGAAGACTAAATATCTTGATCACTAAATAAGAAAATTAATCCAATTAACTTGGCATTAAGTTAAGAAGAAAAGTATCTGCATGAAACCATATTATTTCGTATCTTTAATCCCAACTCTCCTTAATTTTCCATAAACAGTTTCAACTCAAAGAAACTCTTAAGCTATTATTAGGACCAAAGAAAAACAACACACCATTTTATCACTTGAACATTAGTGAAATTAAGTATACTTTAGTAACCAAACAGAACATCGTTCCCAGTGGGCAATAAATCTCGAGATCTAACAATCTCATATTACTTTTGACCTCGAAATTGAAAGAACATTGTTAAGATCTAGACATACACAATTTAGAATAACTCAACACCAACAACAAATGGATAACTTATTAGATAATCTCAAAGAAATTCATGAGCAAAATAGGGGGAGAACACTTAGAGATTATGCCTTACTTATTGTGAGAGGAATACAACATGTGATTGTGAGACCTAATGTAGAAACTAATAATTTTGAAATCAAGTCATAGACCCTACATATAGTTCAAAATAACTAGTTCAGTGGTCAGGCTACTGAGTATCCCAACTCACATATCTCAAATTTCTTGGAAATATTTGATACATTTAGATATAATGACATTACTGTTGACTAAGATTATTTCCCTTCTCATTGAGAGATAGAGCAAAATGTTGGCTTAGTTTTTGCCTGGAGACTTTATCCGCACATGGGACGATTTGGCTAGGAAATTCCTAGCCAAATATTTCTCACCTGCAAAGACCGCCATGTTAAGAAATGAAATCTCTAACTACTCTCAGCAAGAAGGGGAGACGTTTTATGATAGTTGGAAAGACTTCAAAGAGTGCCTAATGTGCTGCCCACATCATAGGTTTCCACAGTGAATGCAAGTTCAAATATTCTATAATAGTTTGAACGCACCCACACGAACTCTGATTGATGCAGCAGCTGGCGGTTCTCTCAGTATCAAACACAAGAAGACGCTTATGACCTCCTAGAAGAGATGGCTAATAATACTTATCAGTGGACAACTGAATGGCTCAACTGAATGGCTCAACTAAATGGCTCAACTTTTATGAATCAAACAATAGGCAATTTAAGTGCCAATGCCATCCAAGAAGTACACTATGAGTTATGTGGGGGACTGCACAGTAGTGAAAACTGTAATCCAAACAATCCTTTCACACCTTCAAACACCGAACAGGTTAACCACCTTATCAATAATAAGAATTTTAACAATGCCCGGAATAATCCTTATTATAACAGGTACAATCAAGGGTGGAAAAATCACTAGAATTTTTCTTGGAGTAATGGAAACACCCAAGGAAAATATAATAACATGAATCAATTGCAAAATAGGCAAGCACAAAACTACAATAACTCCTTTCTACCATAACAAAGAAACCAGGAGGTGAGATTAGAAGGAGCCCTTAACTCATTTAAGGTTGACACTATTCAATTCATTAATCGGACTGAACAGACCATAAATCTTCATGAGTCGTCCATTCAGTGTAGGAACATATAAATTTAGATTGATCAAATCTCTCAACAATTGTCCACTCGTTCACAAGGGATGTCGCATAGTTAAATAAAAATTAGCCCTAAGGAAACGATTAGTGCCATAACATCTGAGGAGATTGAAGCAAACCCTCCGAAAAGTCAAGAGAAAGAGAAATTGGGTGAAAGGAGGTTTAATATAGAAATAGAAGAAGGGAGACTATAACAACCCAAGTTGTTACCCTAGCCAATTATGACTAATCCAAGTCCTAATTTTGATCTTAGTGCACTAATTAAGTCATTAGTAGTTCACCACCAGGACTCAGTCCAAATCAGAGATCAAATGGATCAGACCCTGATTTTAAAAATTTCAGAAACCCTGGAATTTGACCTAATTATTTTAACCTCATATCAAAAATTGAACTTCGTCATTGCGCTCATTGCCCAAAATAGCTATGGGTGATGTTTTGGTGGCAATCAGAAGTTGTCAAAATTTTATCGAGTACAGTAGAACCGGTCTAAATTAATAATCTCAGGACCGCCACTAGTCTATTAATTTATGGAGGTTATTAATTAATAATCTCGGGAAGCTTGCAGGATGTCCAAATTAATAATCTCGGGACCGCCACAGTGATACATTTAAAAGTCATCGGAAATCGTCCATTTTTCACACGTCCAACACACCCAGAACCATTGACAACGATGCCGCTTCAAGGAGCAAAGCACACCACCATGACGGATAGCATCCGCATCGGTCTTTGCAAACATCACAGAGACAACCCTAAGCTGACGCAAACCGAGCTCGTCACCTGGCTTCAGGAAAAGCACAACCTAATAGTCAGCTAAGGTACCGTTTCCAACACCCTCAAACGGAAGGCAGATTTGCTCAAGCACAACACAGATGAGGCAAACCTTAACAGCAAGCGTCAGCGGATAATCAAATATCCGACGATGGAGACTGCATTGATCGAATGGTTCAAAGGCCACCAAGAGCGCGTCAATCTGAGCGGTGACCTTGTGTGTGAGGCTGCCCAGAAAATTCTCAACTGCCTTTATCCAGGCCACGATCCATTCAAGTTCTCCAACGACTGGCTAGAAGCGTTCAAGAAGCGACATGGCATCCATTCGTACAGGAGTTTTGGAGAGAGCGGCAATGTGAACACAGATGTCATTGCGGATAGCCTTCCACGCCTACGCGAAACAATCGATAACTTCGAATGGAAAGATATTTACAATACGGATGAGACTGGCCTCTTCTTCCGGATGCAGGTAAGTGCATTTGTCCGCACTTGCGCCTTTGATGGCTAATGCTGACTGCACCGGCAAATGTCAAGCGGATAACTCTCTCGCAACTCGGTAATTCGAGGGTCGTAAACAAAATAAGGAACAGATCACCGTCGTTGTCTACTGCAACGGCGATGGTAGCCACAAGCTTCCCCTCTGGATCATCAGAAAGTATGTCAATCCCAGGTGCTTCAAGAACGTCAACCGGGCAAACCTTGGATGCGAGTATCGTTACAACTCCAAAGCTTGGATGACCTATATCATCTTCTTGGAATGGTTGAAGTACTTCGACCGCCGTATGGCCAACCGAAAGGTGTGCTGATTCTCGACAACTGCAGCGCTTTCTGACCGGATCACCCTTCGGAACACAACGGTATTGTACCTTCCTCCCAACACTACGTCAAAAATTCAGCCGTGCGACCAAGGGATCATCCGCAACTTTAAAGCTTATTATCGCCGCCGCTTGAACCTCCTCCTTCTTCAGCATCTGGATGACAAGGTTGAGCAACTAGAGAAGATTGACGTCTTGCAAGCCATTCAGATGGCTGTGCCAGCCTGGGCTACAGAAGTCAACCGTAAAACTATCCATAATTGCTTCCGCAATTGCAAGATTCGGTCAGAGCCAGCTGGCACAATGCCAGTTCAAGAGGATGAGCTTATGGATAATGGCGTTGTTGAAGAATTGGTGTCGCAGATTTGCCAGTTTCGCTATCTCAATCCGATGGACATCGGCAACCTGCTGAGCAGGAGGTGGCCTTCGTCCCAGACATCGACAACGTCGTCGAGAATCAGCTGACGACAAGGGAAGCCGACGACGCTGACGATGACAGCCAGGAGCACCCAAAGATATTCCCAACCGAGGCGCAGAAAATACTTCATACACTTGAAAGATTCTGGATGCAGCAGGAGACGGACTCCCAAGAATTCTTCCCTTCTCTCCAGCGCATGAAGGACAAGCTCAGCAAAATCCGTGTAAACCAGATGGTCCAGAAGGATATTCACCAATTCTTTAACAGTTCCTAAGCTATTTCTATAGTGTTCTTTCACATTTTCATAGTACCTTATGTAGGGAATATAAAATTATGAAATTGTCGGGAACGCTCGTTACAATTAATAATCAAATAACAGAGGTTTATTAATTGATGCATAGGACCGAGCTCGGGACCGACCCATATTATTAATTAATAGAGGTTATTAATTTATGGAGGATTAATTTAGACAGGTTCAACTGTATTATAATAATATTTAATTAATGAAAAATTGAGATATTTAATTTGACATCAAAATCAAATCCGACTTCTCCATTGCGATCGTCATCCCCAAATTAGCTTGGGGTGATGTTTTGAACGTGTTTGGAAGTCGTCAGATTTTCACAAATATTTTAATGTAATTAGATACCCTGAAAAATAGGAAATTTAAATACTCGTCGGAATCGAAATCTGACTTCACCGTTACGTTTCTCACCCTCGAATTAGCTAGGGGTGAATTTTTGGGATTTTTCGGAGTTCGTTTATAAAATTGAACTTTAGAGATTAATTAATTAACTAAATTTATTTAAAATCCATTTTTATTTTCTCTCCTTTATCCTTTTTCTCTCTAGCTAGACCCCACCTCCCTTATTTTCTTGCTGCATTTGGCTCTCCCTCTCCCATCCTATCACTTTCTTTTCCCTCTCCATTTCTCCAAGCCATTCTTCCCATAATTGTGATGGGATGAGTCAAGCGCATCCTATCTAAGAAGCCATGCTCTCCTCATCTTTAAAATGGAGCTCAGCCCCTCCACTTCCTCCCTTTGCTCTTAAACTGAAGTCTCTTCTCTTCCTCCCAAGCTTCTCCTCCTTCCTCCATTATTGTGCTTGCTGAAAGAAAGCTCTCAAGCCCTCAACTCAAAGGGTCCTTAGAGAAATCTCTCTTCGCAAGCCAAGGTACCTCCCTTTCCCCCATTGAATAGATTTAATGACTACTTCATTTTGCTCTTATGCTTATTTTGCATCCTTAAAAATTTGTGATTAGGATATGGAATCCATTAGACTCCTTGAAATAGAAAAGTTTAGGGAATAAAATCAGCTCTATTTTTCCTTCTTTCTGCATACATGAACATTTAACCTCCTTGTTTGTGTTGTTAAGATAATCATTTTGTGTCGATTTTGGTATCAATAGAAATGTCTCGGAAATACCTTTCCATCGGTATATGGCACTACCCGTGAGGTGCCCAAAATTAGGAGTATTTGAGTGCGAAAGGAGACTCATTGCGGTTTTCGCACTAGCGAAATCACCGTCGGGCGCTACTGCGCGTGGTAGCGCCCGAGTTTCGAAATTGGGTCCGCCGTAGCGCGTCATAGCGCGCTGCAGCGGTATAAAATTTAATGAAGCATAGAAAATTTGATGAAATTAAATTTAATCCGCCGTAGCGCGCCACAGCGTGTTATAGTGCCTTGCTTTCAGCCAGAAGGTGCCACAGCGCGCCGTAGCATCCAAAAATGTCTAAAAGTGCCCAGAACAGTCCGGAATTGCCCAAATTTGTGAATTTTCGCATTCTAATGACCCTAGGACCCTAACGGGGCCAAAATATATCAAATTTGAACCTAATTTTAGTAAAATTAAGCATTGTATAAAATTGTAGGTGATTTTTGAATATAGAAAAATTAGGTTTCGACCCTTTTGATAAAAAAATAGAACCTTAATATTGAAACAACTATAACTTAATCATTAGATATCAAAATTCAATATTCTTGAACTCTATGGAATTCTTGGATAATAGACAATAATAAACTAACATAATTTTTAGATTTCACTAAGTGAAATTACCAAAATACCCTTATAGGTTAAAATCTTTAAATTGGACCTATATAACTTAATACTTGTCCAAAATTGATGTACCTACTGTATATTTTCATGTTAGACAGTAAGTAATTATTTGGCATCAATAAAATCTAATTTAGATCCTTTAATTAAAAAGTAGCATATTAGACCCTTAAGTAGAGGCAAAATGGTTATTTTGCCCAAAATTTAGGTTAAGTGCCCTTAACCTCTAAAATATCATTTAAATTATTATAATCAGTAATAAAACTGATTTGGAATCAATTTATAACCTTTAATCTCATAATCAAGTAATTTGATAGAAATCCCATTAAAGGCTTGAAAATTCTTAAGAAAAAAATAATTAATACCTCGTAGCTTAGCTAATTATATCCTTAACTTCCCTTAAGTGAATTAGATTGGCAAATAAAGATAAATTGCAATAATTATCATCAAAATTTCCTAAGTTATTTTATTAGGAGTTTCTTAAGATCTACACTCCAACTTAGGATCTTTTCCTTAAGATTAGGAATAAATCTTAGGTTAGATTTCACTCATTAAATAAATAAGTTATTCAATAGATGAAACATTTGTTTATTAGTTTTTAGATTTTCATACTTTAATTCTGATTATTTTATTTTTCAACTTTAGATTATGATTAGGAGAATCATTCTATTAAACTTGATTGTGCTTAATACAATTTTTCTTAATTACTAGTTCACATTTAGACTCAAACCTTAGTCCTTAAGACTTACCATTTGAATTATGTGATTAAACTCAATTCATGGTGTTTAATTCATAATTCCTAATTTTAGTATATCTTGATCAGATCTAATTTAGAACGTTAAATTCATCAAATAGGACGTGTTGATTCCTTATTTAACTTGTAGGCGACATTGATTGAATTAAATTAGAACTTGAACAATTCTAATTCCTTTTAACTTATGAGGTTATGCTTTAAAGTTACACTAGATAGTAGAAATTAGAGATCCTGAACTAGTGCAATTTGAAATAATTATAATAGTTTTAAGTAGACAACAATTGATGTCACTATGTGTAGTAGAGTCCCTTGCTCACTATTGTTTTACTTGTGCTTTCGTATTCCTTGTAGTTTATGCTTTTACCTTGAACATATCATAAAAGAACATTGATGCATGAAATGAAAACTTAGAATAATTAGGACAACATTTGCATATAGTTCAGTTACTTGTTGATCGTGTGCATTTTACCCTGCTGGATAGGGGTAATGAGAAATAAGAATTAATTAACACTACTCATTGAGGAGTGTTGTATTAAGTGGGAACCTGAATAGTCTTGTAGACATGCTTGACTCCTCAGCTACTTCTGGATATGTCCACAGAAGTAAAGTAAATAACTAAAATATTATTGCATTTGTGATTATTGCATTTTTAGTTCAATTTCTATTCTGTTATTCTAGCCTAGCCTTAGATGTCGGTAGGAATATATACATATACTTGTTGCAGTAGGCTAGATGGCTACTCTTCTAATATGACAGTCATTACATACTTGTTTACTGTTTACTATTTACTATCTGTTGTATATCGTTTACTATTATATTTTACTTCAGTCAGCTTTACTTTACCTAGTTACTTACCTATAGGATGCTAGATTTCTTACTGTTTACTTATACTTATCACAGATTGATTACTTGCTCCTAGACCTGTATATTTCATATGATTATGAGCATGTTTAGGATGAGTCTTTTCTTTCAAGTACTCTTCTTACTTTATATATATATATATATATATATATATATATATATATATATATGCTTAATCTTATCACAGTTTAGTATTGAAGTATATTCTTTTGCCTCATAATTTGCTTAATTATAAATGTTGTATTTATAACTTTCCATATCCTTTTGTATACTTGTTGCATCCTTACGCTTTATTTGTTTTATAGTCTAAGTAAAATGGTGATATAATAAAATTTTTGAAATATGATAGCCTAAAATGTACTTAGACAATATGTCTAACAAGATTTTTCTTTTCTTTGGCTGTGGCCCTATCATTGTGAAACCGACAATGGTAGATTCCAAGTTATTCAAGGTAGTCGAGCCTTCTAAAGGTCAGATTCAAGAGGAGGAGTGTACTGCCGTTGGAGATCCTTAGCTTAGCTTCTCTTTTATTTTTGTGAGGATGAGAGCTTTATCATTTTCATTAAGATTTATTTAATATTTATAATAATTCAGATATTTATATATGTTCTTTTACTGTACTATTTTATTATGAACTGCATCTTTACTTCTTACTTGTATTGTGGTGGATTGGATGTAGCATATTTTATTATCTTACTTTCGCACTCTGATGAATGTATATACTTAGTGAATAATTCCGCTAGAGTATCCAGGGCACATCCTTCCCGTATTGATGGATTGAGGAATTACACCTTAATCTAATGATAAGTGAGGGATTTACCAAAGTGGCACACCTCTCCTTAGCCTTGATTGTTGGCAGTTAAGGGGTGGGGCGCCATAGAGACATATGAATAAAACTCATCCAGGGGAAAACTTAATGGCTCTGAAAAGAAAGGACCCAGGTAGGCCGAATATCCCATATGTTAGTGAAGGAGAAGTTCTTTAAGATCCTTTATGTAATCTAGGAGCCTTAGTCAATATCATGCCTTATCATATTTATACTATGTTAGGGGTAGGAAGAATGGAAGACACCCCAGAAATATTAGAATTTGCAAATTTTAATTTAACGACTCCCATAGGAATCGTGAGAAATGTTTTGGTGGGATATGGAGGATTCTTGATTCTGACTGATTTTATTATTTGTGAATGGGAAAGGTGGAATGAGAATTTCACCATAATCTTTGGAAGACCCTTGTTAGCAATCACCATAGCTATCTTAGACGTCGAAAGAGGAATTATGATTGTGAGAATTAATTATCGAGAGGAAGAAATCGATTTGGTGCCCACTCTATTCAAAAAGAAAAATATTAATGTGAGTTGGAGAGAGAGAAATTATGATTAGGAACCCTTTATAGAACCTAAAATCAAATGTGCCATTTAAACTAGAAAAGAATCAGAAGGGCTACTTGCACCTCATCTGGAGGTAATGGCATTAAAGAAGTTAATGTTAAAAGAAAAACTCATAGGGGAAGGAGAAAGAAAAATGTAAAATCAAACTTAGAAAATGAACTGAAGGATTTTGTTTTTCATAAATTTGATTGTATAAGTTTGAGCACAGCAGGAGGAAAACATATTTGTGGTCACCCAGGTCCCTAACAAATCTGGAAGGAAATATCCTCAGGGAATGCGAGGTGAGTGAGCTTAAACTAGTCGGGCTGAGAACGTTAAACAAAACACTTTTTGGGAGGCAACCCAAACTCTTTTGATTAGTTTAGTTTGAATTTTTAGTGTTTTAGTTATAGTGATCTTATATTGTGTTGTTGCAATCTGACATTAAGAACTTAATGGGGTAGACATTCCTAGCAAGTGCACCAAATGAATAACCATCTGGAATTCTGGGTAAGAGAGGTGCTACATCGCGCTCTGTGAACAGAAACCCGAAATAGAGCTGCTACGGCGCACCAACACGTACTTAAGGCAAAGAGCTAAGCGCTACAGCGCACTGCAACTCGCGGCTTAAACTGAACAGCTGGAATTTAATTTGGAGCAAAATCCCAACAGGTCAAATCCACTAAATCATGCCTTTATTGATAAAAATAGTCAAAGGCTGTTTTCAAGCTGCCTTTTGGTCTCCTCAAGGGTTAGAAATCAACTCACATTTAAGTGGCTTCATAGCAGCTTTTTGACCGAGCATTAGGGGAACGACCGGGAGATATTCATATCTCTGGGATCATATTTGAGCACCTTTGGCAAGCCTTAACTGGGGCTTGCGCAGCCCTTTCCTTTGGATCTTTTATCATTGGAATCTGCCTCGATCATGGGGTAAATGTGAGAATTAATGAGCTCCTAATTCCTCCCTGCACAACTCTGACCCGTAAAAACCTGCACACTCGCTTCCGAGAGGAGAAAAGGAGCAAGGAGCAAGAAGTGGAGGCAAGGAGAAGACAAAGAAGACTCAACATCAGCAGGCCAAAATTCCAAATTTAAAAATCTTTAAAAGGAAATAAGTAGATTGAAGAAGTATCACAAACAAATTGGTAAATATGTGGAAGAAGACATGAAATACTGTAAAACTGCCATTTATCAATAATGTTGGTACAACCAAGACTTTCACACAGCTCTTGGGGAGATGTCTACAAATTGAAATTTACATAGTGGTCTAGGCAAATCTGTCTTTCTACAACCTCCAGTGCTTGAACCTCCTCCAAACATCCCTTGGCCTGATTTTGAAGAAGAAGAAGAATAAGAAGAAGAAGAAGATGAAGAAGATGAGGATGATGAATAAAATAGGTTGTAACTTTTCTTTTTGTTTTGTAATTTTTCTTTTTAGTTTATTTGCTTGCTTTCTTTTTATTGGTCATCCACCAATGCTATAATTAAGTGTTCGTACCTTATAAAAATCAATGGTATCAATTTTTATGAAGCTCTAACTAGTAATCTGTTGAATTAATGTGTTTGACAAATAATTGATTGAGAAGGTAGGTAACCATCATTTGTAAGAACATTAGTAAACTCTGCCAGCAATCATTACCTTATATATTTTATCAGAAACTTATGATGCTATGAAATTAAGTGTGAGGAAAACCAAGACTTGTATGAGATAAATAAAGGAATGGTGAAATCAAGAATGTGCTAGACTTTTGCAGGGCTTACTAAATACATTACATGAACAATGGGATGAAAAAAAATGACTCTCCCTTAAAAAAGAGAAATCAAAAGGAAAGAAAAGGGAAGAAAAATATCTCCCAAGCTACTAAAAAGAAATATCGGGATGAAGCAAAATGTCTCCCCTAAAAGAGGTAATATGCATGCATTACAGAAGAAGAAGCACATATGACACGAAAATATTCAAGAACACTAACCTTCATTTACATCAATACAAGAACTTGAAGGTTTCCAAAATCATCTATTACAAGCATTACTCAATATTTTAAAAGAAAAAGAAAAAAGTAGTGAAATGAGCAGGGAAACACTAAATCAGATACAGATGAGTAGTACCCCTATCCAATCATCACATCGTTGAATAACTTTAAAATTATAAAGAAGAGTTTCAGAATAGTTCTGAGCAATATTAAATAATTCTGAGTATTCAAAAAGGGGAAATTCATTGCTTACTCGATGACGAGCAAGAAGTTAAGTGTGGGGATATGATGAACCAAATAAATATAGATAATTTAGTGTTAGAATTCTTATTTGTCATAAAACTAATGGTACTTTGACATGTAATTTTGTGATATTTCAAAAAAAGGAACTTAATATCAAAAATAAAGAAGAATTTAAGTAACCAGGGTGTTGCAGTGCACCACATTCCAGAGAACAAGGTGCTACAGTGCGCTGTGGCGCCCATCAAACAATGAACTAGGCGCTACAGCGTGTCGCAACGCTCGATTGACATAGGACTTGGCGCTACAACGTGTTGTAGCATGTTTCAGAAAAAACTCTAGCACTATAGAGCGCCTTAATGCCCATCAGACAAAAACTCTGGCGCTATAGCGCGCTGCACCGTCCATTAAACAGAATATGGTGCTCTAGCGCACTGCAACACCCACTAAACAGTGAACTAGGCGCTCTAGTTCACCGAAGCGCCAATCCAACAGATACTTAGGTGCTACAGCACGTCATAGCGCGCTTCAGACAGAAACCCTGGCGCTACAGTTCATCGTAGCACCTGACTGACAGAGGGCTTGGCGCTATAGCGCATCGTAGCGCCCGCCGCATTTTCTGCAATTCCCTCCCTCCCTAGTCAGCACTAAAAAAATCAATGAACTTAAGTCCTTCATATTCTCACAACAAAATTCAAATGCTGGCATTTAAAATATTCATTACCCAAGGAATAAAGGAATAAAAGTAAATACAAATTTTAACTCTCAAAATGGACATTTAAGTGGTTGTGTAAATACTGGGAGACTGTAACAACCCTAGGTTGTTACTTAACTTAATCTTAGCTCAATTGCAACTTAATTATCATTCCATTGAGTTCATTTGATCATTAAAATCAAACCCTTAAGATTTGAAGTGATTCAAAGCTCAATCGAGTATTTAGATTATTTTAATAATATTTAATTAATTAAAAAATTGAGTTATTTAGTTTAACCCGAAATCAAAATTCGACTTCACAATTGCGCTCGTCACCCCCAAATTAGCTAGGGGTGATATTTTGGATGTATTCGTCGAATTTTCTTGAATATTATAATGTATTTAAACACCCCAAAAATTATGATAATTAAATTAATCTCCAAATTAAAATCCGACTTCGCCGTTGAGTTCCCCATCCTTGAATTAGTTAGGGAGAATTTTGAGATTTTTTAGAGTTCATTTATTCATCTAATTTTAATTAGGGAAATAGGTTAATTAAAAGTATTAATTAATTAGCTTAATTTATTTAAAATCTCCTCCAATTTTTCTCATGTGCCAGGGCCCCTCTTCTCCTTTTCTTCTGCATACAGCCACCTCCCTCTCTTCACACAAGCCATCCTCCCCTTGCTGATGGGAGAGGGTTTGATGCCTTGTCATTCCCCTCTCTCAGCCCATAACTCCTTCTCCTCCATGCTGCTGATGGGAGAGCTCATCGCAGAAGCCATCCCTCTCCTTCTCCTTAAAGCTAGTTCACTCAACTCCCCTCTCCATTTTACTATCAGCTAAAGCTCCATCTCCTCCCCAAGCTCCTGAAAAAACCCATAGCTTTCTTCCTCCATTTGCATAGCTGCTGAAGAAAGAAACTCCCAAGCTCTTGAAGAACCCCCAGCCCTCCTCTCCATTTTTGTTGGAAGCTGAAGCTTCATCCCTCAAGCCTTGAAGAAAATAGCAAGACCTCCATTAAGCTAAGGTACCCTTTATATCCTTTCTTGTACTTTTCTTTCCCCCCATTGAACTGATCCAATGGCTACTTCTTGTTACTCGCACACTTATTTCACATTTTTAAGGTCCTGCATTTGAGCGATCGAGCTCAATAGAGCTCGATCAGAATCCATTTTAAAGAGGAAATGATTTGTATTGAACAGAAAGAAATTATATAGGTAGCTAGGGCTTCATTGGAAAGACCTTTCCATTGGTACATCGTACAACACTTGAGCTGCCCTAAATTGAGAGTATTTGAGTGCAAAATGGGACATGTTCCAATTTCGCCTAGGTAAAATCATCGATAAGCGCTACAGCGCGCCGTAGCTCCTGGCTTTCGGCCAGGGAGAGCTTCGGCGCGCCGTAGCGCTCGCATCTCAAGAAATCTGGCGCCATAGCGCGCCACAGCACCTGCGGCTCAGGAAATCTAACGTTGTAGAACGTCGCAATGCCTGAAAGTTTTGTCGCAGCGCCCGCGCCTTGGGATATTTGGCGTCGTAGCGCGCCACATCACCGAAATCCGTCAAGGCACCTAAAAGAGCTGCAGCGCAGTAGCCCGCAACAATGCGGCATAGCGCCTGGCTCTCGGCCAGGCAAGTACTACAGCACCCCATTGTGCGCAGAATCTCCCAATTTTGCCCAAATTTCATATTTTTCTTTTTTTGATGACTCTAGAACCCTAATAATGCAAAAATATATCAAAATTAAAATTAGTTATAATGAAATCATGCATTGGATAAATATATAAGTGATTTTTAAATGTGAACTCCATGCTTATGATGCTTAAGAATTTATTTGTTCAACTATATTTAAATTCAGAATTTTTAAATTACTATTTAAGTATCAATTGCTTTAGCTCATAATTAGTGAATGTTAGCACTTAATAATCTCTGATTTTCCTTATATGTGTTTCATAATAGTAGGTGTGCATGTTAGAACATATAACTTCTGAGTTGGGCACTTAAAACTTTTAAAGTTCGTTAATCAAGGATGGAACCCTAAAAGGATTAATTTAAGAACTTAAATTAGTCAAACCTTAGTAAATTTTTAATTTTACACTAATAATTATCTTATCAATCAATCTCTATGCAAATAACCCTCTAATTAGGTCAAGTTTGGGGTCAAACCCTACCTTGATGGAATTTAATCTCAAATCTAATTAACTTGAATTAATTGAACACTTGATTTGAATATTCAATAATTTGCATAAATCCAATAACTATTATTAATTTGCCACTAATTTTAGACTAGTAAATTAGAAGAATTAAGAGCTACAACAAACTCATGTGATTTATTATTTGAATCTAAGCTTAAGTTCCTTAATTTTCTCCTAAGTAAGAATATCAACATAATATAACTAATAAAATGAAATGGATTTGTCAATCAATCAATTCTCAAGAACTCACATGATTTTATCCCATAATTATAATATTAGAATAGATTGTAATAGGATGAGTTTACTCATCTAAATTGTATAATCCAACTTATATGATTAAAAATGATAAGGTTAAGTGAATTTTCATAGCTTAGAAGTTAACTTGAATTAAATGTATCTTTTAGTACTTATACCCTTAAATTAAATGATAATGTTAAGATCAATCAAATTATCAGACCTTTTGAATAGGTAAACTATTGAGGTAGGAAGAGCTTATTATATGATTTTGAGGTAGAATGTTTGATGAACTCTAGGATCTTAGAATATTTGATATTAAATCGTTGAGGTAGAATCTCCTAAAGATTTTAGATTGATAATCATCCCTTGTTGTAGTATCCTAAGTTGAGTGACTTTCATATCATACCCATGGAACCTTTGTGTATGACTTACCATATGAGGTGTGAATTCATTAGTTTGTATTCCTTGATTTATTAATAAAATTGTTAGAATGAGAATTATAGGAATCATCAGATGGAAATAATAGTGTATATCCATATAACTGATTTATTTCATTATAAGATGGAATTGGTTGTTTTACCCTGAATAAAACTGCAGAGTTCAAGTCTTATCTTGGATAATTAGATAAGTATAGTTCTGTTTAGGATAAACATCTTAAGTTCAAGTGTGTTTTAAGTAAGTAATTGAATAACTTAGTTTGAGAGAAAAAACTGTAAAATGATTATGTCCCTTATATTTATGCATATCAATAAGTGCAATTAAACAAAGTGTTTCAAGTTACCTTTCTTAGAGCACCATAAGTTATGTTTACAATTGGGGCATTTAACAACTTAGTTTGAGAGAATAAATTGTAAAAGGATTATTTCCCTTATCTGTATGCAAATCGAAAAGTACAGTTAAACAGACTAAGTATTAAATCCAACCCTTCTTAAAAACATACTAGTTATGTATATGCACTCTCTCCATGTGGTGGTCTAAAAGATAGAGAGAATTAAATAATTTTAACATTTAGTATAATTAAATCAGGAGTCAAAATTCATTTAGATAGATTTTGCACAATGGAGATAAATTGATTCATTATTTAGTTTTAATCGATTTATGGATTTTGATGATTTAAAGCATATATTGATTACATAAGTCATGTCAGCATTAGGGGAATGCTTGGCTCACTTAAGGACTCTATTAGTGGAGCACTTGGCTCACCTAAAGACTCTGTTAACGTTCGCTCACGTAGGATTTGTGGGATGTCATGTGACATCGAGTCAGCATATTTGTGGCATATAGTTCTGTGGTATATTCAGATGCATATGTATAAATTCAATGGCATATAGCACAATTTTAATTCATTATTTACTCAATTTCAATTTCTTTACTATTTTCTCTACTTTCAGTACTTAATTTTCAGTCTCAATTTTACTTACTTTCAGATTTGTATTGTTCTAAATTTTTCAGTTGTTTTAACACGTTCTGCAATTTTATTTGATTATTTAAATGTTAAACATTATATAATTATAACTATTTAGAATAGCTTTCGATGTATTAGACTCATTGTCTAACACGTGACACTTTTGAAATCCGGCAATCTGCTAGATCCAAAGCAGCTTGTGGAACAAGATCAGGAGGCTTCACAAGAGATTCAGGAGTAGTTCGTGGAGCAACAGTGAACTTTGCATCAGCATTTACCTTTCCCGCATTAATTTACCTCAGTTCAGTAGATATATTATTTTCTATTATTTCATTTAAAGTAAACTGTTGTAATGATTTTGGATGATATTTTTTTTCTTTTATGAGATATATTATTTACTTAGCTTCTGTGATGAATGATCTGGATATATGCTTTAGCTTCCGCACTCAGTGTTTACTACTACTTATACTTAGTATTGTGTTGTTGTCAGCATAAGTGAAATGCTAATACTCATGTATATTAGATCTTTATTCCATTCATAATCCAATATACATAAGTACCCTACCTAATACTTAAGATATGGATTTTACACTTATCTTAAGGATTAGTACTCAACTCTATTTCCTTTGGGGTTGAGTCTCAGCAGCAGTTCATTTAAATTGGTAGATATTCGAGGTGGTTCAGCAGTCATTCCCGAGTATCGAGACGTTTCGCTTCCAATTGTTTAAATAATTATCTCAGTTGCGTGCAGCAACAGGACGGGGCATTACAAAGACTGTCTTAAGTATTATAAAAGCAATGATTTTAGAGGAAGAAGGGTTCAGATTTTCAGTTGCAAGCCTTAAGCCTGAAGGCTGCTGCAAGGAAATATTGAGAAGAGTCTTAACATGAAGGGAGGAAAAGGCTGGTGCCATAAGAGATGGAGAAGCATAGAAAGCAGGAAGCTAAGGAGTGTCAGGGGAGATGAAAGCGAGGAGAACACGATAATTGTTCCTGAGTATTGTATTCAAATCTTATCTCCTGTGTTTTCCTGTAAGAGTCATGCAATGGTTCATCATTTCTAATCACTCTTCTTGTATCTTTAGTTTTATGGCAATCTAAACCCCCTTTTGTGGAGGGTTGGGTATGAGCTTGTAAAAATATCCTGATGTAATGTTTGTACTCTTCAATTTAATGAAATGTCATTTAGTTCTCAATTGTTCTCTTTATGTTGAATGAATGAATGATTGGAAAAATATGATTCTTTATATAAATATGCATGTTAGGCTTTTAATGTGAAAATATCATAAGAGCTGACGAACACTTTGTCCTAAAGCTGTGCATGCATGAGCATTAACGCCGCAAAGGTCTGTGATAACATTTTTCGTGCAAAATAGCCCATGCACAACTTTGAACAAATGCTCGAGCATCTGAGCCATGAGGAATGTAAGCAATCTCAAAGCTCCATAGCTCACTCTTAATTTATGCGAGGTGATTATGCATGTTAAGCTTAAAGCTAGGTGACAAGCTCTTGAGCTTTGTAGCACATCACATTGGCTAAATTAAAATGTTGATGCATGAAAGCTGAGAACCATCAATTGAGCCCCATAGCTCATCCTAAGTTTATGCAATGATTTAGAGCGCTAAGAGCTATGAGCAATGTGACATAATCTCATTTAACCTAGTTGCTCATTTCCTTAGCAAAATTAAGTGTTGATGCTTGTGAGCTATTGGTGGAATCAAGTTCATGTGATTCAAACCTAAAATATAGTTTTTGTCACTTAGATGTAAGGGATGAATTCATAAGATAACAATCACATGAATGTTTATGTGCTGAAATAGAATCTTTTAATGTTCATTTCAGAGCACTAGACAATATTTAGTATATTTAGAATGCTTACTATATAAGACTAGATCTCTTGATCACTAAATAAGAAAATTAAAGTACAATATGTCTATGAACCCATATTGTTTCACATATTTAATCCCAACTCTTCCTAATTTTCTATAAATAGTTTCAACTCAAAGAAACTCTTAAATTGTTATTAGGGCCAAAGAAAAATAACACACCATTCTATCACTTAAGCATTAGTAAAATTAAGTATACTCTAGTAACAAAATAGAACATCGTTCCCAATAGACAATAAATCTTAGGATCTTACTATCTCATATTATTTCAGATCACACACACTTGTGTGCAATCACAGACTATGTATTTTCGATCTGAAATTTATCATAAAAACATGAGGGTAATGTACAATTTAAATCAATAATTCTATGATTATTATAAGACATTAACAAAATAAAAAAAAAGAACTGATTAAAACATCAACTAATGATATTGATGGGTTGGCATAATTTACTGCAAAGACAATAATTTAGTTATTTAATGTGATATAAATTACTATACACTAATTGACAGGATTAAATTCAATATTGTCAATCATGCAAAAATTTGACACAAAATAAGCAAAAGAAAATAACCAATTAACATAATTTTAACACATACTAATTATTTGAGCAACATAAAGCTTAATTGTATTGAAATATATCTCACATGACTTACAATAAAGCACACTTGTGTACGGCGTCTTAGTATTCCAACAAAATTATTCTTAAAAAATAAAATAAATAAAATTAGAAATAAATAAAATAATTAGAATTATTTAATTTATAGAGATGTTATAAATTTTGTAGATTTCAAAATAAAATTAAGATATCTTTAAACCAAAATAAATATTATTTATTTCAAATTAAAAATTCATACATGCATCTAGCATAAATAGTATAGAGCAATAAACAAAAACTATTCAAATTAATTATTAGAAATTAAAGTAGACATATATAGTAATTTTTTGCCTTCTAAGTGAAAGGCTACTTCTTTGACTAGCTATTAAACATGGAAGCTTTTGAAAATAAAAATGAAAATATATATCAGATTACATGCATTAAAATCTAATTTTGCCATCTTCACTGATAAACTAAATGTTATATAAATGAAAAGATGCTTAGATGGCTGAGTGGATATACTCATAAAGATAGACTGAGAAATAAGTTTATGCATAGGAAGGCTAGAGTGGCTACAAAAATGGATAAGATTGGATAATGTTGCCTTAAAATCTAATTTTATCATATTCTTATCTTCACTGATAAACTAAGTATTACACAGATGAAGATGCTTAAGTTTTTTAGTGAGTTACTCGTAAAGATATAATGAAAAATGAGTTTATCCATAACAAGGCTAGAGTGGCTACAAAAATGGATAAGATTAGAGAATGTTGCCTTAAATGGTTCAGGCATATTAAACGTACATTATGTAACGCTCTTGTTAAAAAAATGAGTTTATACATTTCTCCCGTTAAAGAGGAAAGGAAAACTCAAAAATACATGAGAAGAAACTATTAAGAAAGATCTTCTCTATTTAGAACTTGTTGAGGAACTTCTATTCGGGCATGCACAATGAAAATAAAGGATTTATGTAGCTGACACACCTTTTTAGCATAATAGCAATAATTAATGATATTCATTCACACCATGGTATGCTTATACATGCATGTATATAGCAATTAAATAACATATGCATCAATCCATTAAATTCATATTTTTCATCTAGCTTAATTACCATAATATTATGAGGGTAACATGCAATTTAAATAAATAATTCAACAACTATTGTGAAATATTAACATAATTATGAAATTAACAATAATTAATTAAAACACCAATTAACCACATTTTATGTCAACATAATTTATAGCAAAGACAACATTCCAAATATTTAATGAGGTATGAAACACAATATAGCCATATATAAGGCTAAATTCAACATTATCAATCAAGCAACAATTTTAACATAAAATAAGCAATACAATAAACAGACGACATAATCTTAACACACATTACATATTCGGATAGCATAAGAACTTAATAACATTGAGATGCATCTCATAGAACTTACGATAAAGCAAGAAAAGTAGTACTCCAAATGCTTTAAACAATTGGTTCAACACAATAACGTCTTAAAATTGGTATGGCACTTCAGTACTCTATCAGCGTAACATTATTATTTTCATAAATTAATAATTCTGTGAAGGGGATATTTGTAGGCACTCTAAGCATGTATAGATGCACTTAAAATGCATTTGAGTACAATATTATAGATATGAGCTAGGTCAAGTCATTAAATGTGAGTTGGACCAAACTAATATACGCATTTGGGTGCAAGTACTCGCGTGTTGGGATGCATTTTGCCTGGGCGCATGTTGTGTTGTGTTTGGGTGCAACATCCTTGTGCTTAAGCGCACCTTTCAGAGAGCTTGGACGTGAGCCTAGAAAATAAATTAATAATAATAATAACAATAATAATAATATTAATATTAATATTAATAATAATAATAATAGTAATGTGATGATAATTAGTAATAAATAAAGTAATTATAATTATTTAATTTACCAAGATATCACAATCTCCCCTACTTAGAGGATTGTTGTCCTCAACATAACACCAAAATTACAGAAGTAAAGATTGAATTTATGCATGCATTTTATGTGAGAAGGGAAGGGTATGATTGGCACATATTTGATTCATTCTCTCTTGTTACTTCTTTTGAACAACTCCACTGCACTCAAATCATAAAAATTGACTTACTCCTCAACTTCTTGATATCAAAGGATAAAATTCACTCTAGTGCTTCCGCATATGACAAGAATGGTTAAAAATCTATATATTTTGTAGATACTTGAAATAAAGGTTCAGACAGACATCTTTGAAGTAAGAAAATGTGGAACACACTATAGATTGCACTGAAATGATCTAGAAGTCGAAGCTTGTAAGCACTTTCTCCAATTATTGCTAAAAATTCAAACGGACCTACATTTTTTGAACTATAATTGCATGCAAGCTCAACTAAAGGTAAATGATATTCCTAATTACATCAATAATCTAAAATACTTCAACAAAATAAATCCACAAGAATTTGGTTTACCTTTTCTGTTTGTCAATCCAGTTGAGGATGGAGTTTTGTGCTTATATATAACTTCGATCCCAAATATGCTTGTATAATGTGTCAGAACTTAGAAGTGAACATATTATCTCAATATAATACAGTTTTCTTAGGCACTACATGCAATCTAACAATTTCCTTTAAATATATCTAAACTTTCCAAAGAATCTATTTGTTGAACAAAAATAAAATGTGCAAACTTTGTGAGAATATCAATAATTACCCAAATATAATTATTTACTATATGGAGCAGAAAACTCCTATCACAAAATCCATAAGAACATAATTTATTTTCCATTATGGAATTGGGAGCGGCTAAAGTAGTCCTCCCAACTTCTGATGTTCTATCTTAATTAAATTGCAAACTTCACACTTAATGATGTTCCTTCCCACATCAATCTTCACCCCATGCAACCAAAACAATCTTCAAATCTTTTACATCTTGGTAGCTTTCAAATAAATAGTGTATTCTGAATTATGAGCTTTTGATAAAACAAGCTCTTGAAACTTTGTATTATTTTGAATCCATAATATGTTACTTTGATATAAAACAATTTCAATATCCAATATTAGCGCAAATATATTTCCTTCCTTTATGTATTGAAGTTAATAAAAATTAAATATTATCTTTATTATGTTCTAACTTCCTCTACTCTACTAAAGGAACTATAGCTAATAATTCCTTCAAAACAATCTCGGTCAATCTTTTAAAAATAGCTTCTAACTTTTTCATTTCCAAGATAAGAATGTCCATTGAAATTAACTAATGAATATCGTCAAAACATTTTTTGCATAAGTATCAACTACCACATTTGCCTTCCCATGTAATACTGATTAAATAACCTTAGTTTTCTGCTTAAATAATCTTGGTTCTTGATCTAAGCTAAGGATAGTACTAACATCTAAGGCCTTTCTAGGTGAGAGATTGATGCAATTGATATGCTAAGGTATTGCGAGTATTGGATGAGGGCAAAAGGTTTATGAGCTACTTGTAATGTCAATACCATATAACAAATGTTGTGGGTTTAAAGCTTAAACAAGCATAGTTCAATCAAAATCAACTATTTGCTAATATTTTCATCAAGTCGTGCCATTTTGAGTGAGGATATAATGTTATTAAATTAAATATGGATACAAACTCACAGAAAATAACCAATAGATTCAAGTACAATCATTTAAGAAATAGCATTGTCATGATATTCAAATAAAATGAGAGCAAGGTGAAGACCATACATCAAAATAAATTAGTAAAGATCTAAAGTATGTAGTTGTTGATGGTGGAAGATACATTCATAGAGCTTTTACAATTTGATAATAATTGCATAGTTCTTATCACAATCTTTAATAGTAGGATGATGAAACTGATGTAATATTTATTGAATAATTTATTTTCAAGTAACTAAGTTGTTTGTTCCCAAGTGGGTGTAATTACACTCAGACAAAAAAAAATTGATATGAGGGATCATACGATGAATGTGTGGCATTTAGTAAGGATCAAAAAGTGCCCCTTAGATGAGGCCTCATGTGCTTATAGATTATCTTTGGCAATGCAATAGTTCAGATGAAATTCAACTACAATTATAGGGGGGATTTCATCCATAACACTCAAATCTTTATAATTTACATATCTAACATTAATTCTACACATTTTACAAAACTAGCATCGAAGTTCCATTATTATTTCAACACTAAGATGCAACAACAATAGCACCAAGCCTTAATCCCGCTAGGAGGGGTGGGCTACTTAAATTCTTTGTTTCTATGGTGCACCATAAAAAGAAGCCTTTCCCAAACTTCCAAATAGAGAAGATCATTTATAATGATTTCTTCTCATGTCTTTTTTGATCTTCCTTTTCCTCTTTTAATATGGGCAAGATTCACAAATTCAATTTTTCTAATGGGGCACTGAACGATCTATGTTTAATATGCTTGAATGTCTACGGCAGCATTCTACAATCTTATCTACTAATGGAACCAACTATGCTACAGAAAAACTCATTTCTATTTCTATCGTTATGAGTATACCCACTCATCCACCTAAGGTGAACCTCTTGCTCTTCTTGATCACATGATCCTGGTAGTTGTCCTCAAGAGTAGGACTTCTAATACAATTAAACTTTAAACTCCATATATTTTGCTTTAGATCTACTAAGATGAAATTTTTTTGAATTCAAATGTAGTTCTCCATAACTCAAGTTTTGATTTAACTCCATAATTAATCTTATCATTTAATGGAATGTCATTTGCAAATAACATGCACCAAGGAACCTCTTGAATATGCACCAAGGAACACTAGTATATTCCATTTTATATCAAAGCTAAGCCTATTTCAATAATTACTACATAAGCTATATTCCAATAATTCTAACATAAGCCTATTCCAATATCTACAACATAAAGAAACTCTTTCAAGTATATGCCAATTTTGTTGATCAAGTTCAAAGCATTAAAAACATCAATGAATTGAGTGGCACATATTATTATCCAAAAACATTTGGCCAACAAACAAGTTCTTAGACATTCAAGGTTCTGGATTTTGAATGTGACATGGTGAGATGCACTAAAGCCAAAATATTAGTCAACGATGGATGGTATTGAGGTTGATTTGAAGAAAATAGGATGCTGATTATTGGTGCTGCTCTTTTGAGATGCGAGGGAGGTGAATATTGAAACTACTAATGTGGGTAGCCAATGGTATTGTATAATAAAAACACTTAGGTAGTGCGATCACAGCAGTAATATACCTAAAATTATATTGGAGAAGCATTTATTCCAAAATTCCTTCCACAATTGTAGGAGCTTCCTTTTTCTTTTTCTTTTTTTTTAGAGCTTCCTGTTTTCCTATATTTTCAAGGGAAAGAAATCTTTGAGTAGAAAGTATTATTGGGTTTTGGCTAATTGGATGTTGCGCAATAAGAGGCTTTTGCAAGAAATTAACTTTTTGGGTACTAGTAAGGAGTGAAATTTCAGAAAAAAACACAAATCTAGCAGCCATTACAACAATAAATTCAAAATCACCATCTAATCTTAATAGGTTTTCAAGGATGATTGGCTGGATAATTGCAAAGTTCCAACAATGGCTAGATTGTACGATATTTGATTTATGTATTTAATATTCAATGTTCAAACTCAAGTTGGATTTTAATTTATGTAAAAGCATAAATTGAGACAGGTGGCTTCCACATATCATAAGATATATCATTATCAAGCATTTGAGCAAGCACTAATTCAACAAGAGATGAGATGAACCAAGTTAAGATCAAATATGCATATCAATTCCATAAAAGGTGCAAACAAGCTTAATTTGAGTGGAATTGTTGAGAAGAACTAGGCAGGAAAAATTAAACTATGAGCATAACACATGAGTGTAAGCTCATAAATTTGAAAAATTAATCAGAGATGGTGATATTACCTTCTACGGCTTTATTTTCAACTCTAAACAGCCCGTCCTTTTCAAATTTTTTGCAAAACCTCTTAAAACCATCGGCATCACTTGCCTCCTGGAACTGCCTCAAAAACACATGCAGCCTCTCCTTATCTAACTTCCATCCCTTTGTATTTGATGCTGCAATCTCACACCATGCCACAGCCTTCTCAATTTTACATTTCTTTAAGTAATAATCCATAAATAATTCACATGTTCTCATGTCAGGAGATAAACCCTTTTCTTTAGCACCCTCTAACACCACCTTAGCCTCACCTTCCATATCCTTCCTCAAGTAAGCACCAACTAACAAATTAACAATCTTGGGATCATAGCTCAGAGAAACCGATTTCCATTCATCAAAACACTGTTTCATTCCTTCAATATCATCAAGCTTATAAAGAGCATGCAGCACTATGAAATAGCTCTTGTTTGTCTGCTTTGAAAATATGTCTTTAAGTGATTTCCAAACCCTTTTCACATTTTCTAGACTCCCAGCACTTGCATATAAGCTTATAAGAAAATGGAAGGGCTCCCTATACCTGCTGCCATCAACAAGTCTTTCAAGCTTCTTGAGGGCCAATTCAGCCTTGCTATGCATTCCAGCAAAATTATAGATGGCAGCCAAGGTACTATATGCAGTCCACTGAATGACTACCTCATTTCCTTCTTCCATCTCCCTAATCACGGCATCAACAGCTTCAATGTCATTCAATGATGCATAACTGTTCATCAAGATGCAGTAGCTGAAGTTATCAGCAGCAATATTGCAAGCTTTCATTTTCCAAAACACAGAAGAGACATTCTCAGGCTGGCCTATCTTGGCATAGAGAAGCATAAGGTTGTTGTATGCCAGTGTGTTTGAAGCAATATTGAGCGCTTTCATCTTATCATGGAGAGCGGTTGCTTTGTCTGGTAACTTCGCCGAGCAGTAGCAGCTCAGAAGGGCACCATAAGTGCGCTCGTCCTTTGCGGTATCTGGAAGGTTGTTGAAGAACTCCTCTGCGGCTTCAATACTGCGAACTTTGCATATGAGATCCAGGCAAATGGCGCTGTTTGTGCAGGACAGATTCATGCCTCGTTCTTTTACCATCCAATCCATCAGCTGTTTTCACATTAATACATTATTCAAGTCATCCCAAGAACTTATTTAACAAGGCAAGGGGTTGTACAATGTCTTAAAAACCACACTCTTCATCGCATATCTCTCGCTAATGATGAGTTTTAAAGAAACAAACTACCTGAACGTCCTTTTTTTTTAAATTGACTCATCTCTTTTCAGAGCAAATAATATCAGCTAGTAATTAGTGTGCAAATTATACATGTGATCTGCGCTTCATCACGAGAAACTCTTAAAATACATTAAGCCATGAGCACAATTTTCTTGAATATACATTCGTTAATTTTAACAAGTATGGAAAAAAGTTTTTTTCTTTATCTATATAAAATTTAAGGAAAGTTTCTATATAGTAATATACCTATATGCATATGAGATATGTAAGAAAAAGTTCCTATATAGTATATACCAATGTGCATATACAAGGGAGAGTTAGAGAGAGAGCCTCTTCTCCTTAAAACAAAATAAAACAAATACAAATTATGGGAGGCGATAAAAAATACATAGAATAAAAAAAAACTAATACAAAATTCCACATAGTAGAAATAACAAAAAGTAGGAGATTATCCTATTAATAGTAGTACTATGAGAAATTATACCTATATCAACTTTGAGGTATTAATAGTAGAGCTATCCGCAGAGGAGTTTCATATTTCTACCATTAATAGTAGAACTATGAGATATTTACACAACCACAAACTTAAGCTTTTAGGACTATGAGGTACCTACAATTAATAGAGAAAAACAAGGTTACCCTGCCTCTTTGCTGACCACCAAACGTGGTATCCAAGTATTTAGAGGACCAAAAGAAATTTATTGGCCTTTGACATTGGATCCCTGTGACATTAGCAAATATGTAAAGTTAACTTAAAAACTCTGGGGGAATTATCGAAGAGCTGGTCCTACACCTCTCTCAAACTATAGAAAGACAAATGTAGACTTCCCAAGAGATGAAGCTTGTCTGAGTGCACGGTTATTCCATTATGGCTTTAGATTGCTTCTACCAAGTCATTTCAGTAAGACCCTATCCATCTTAATGCTGGCGCTACTTTAAATAATGCCTAACTCATTCTGGATGGTGAACACCTTATATGAATTAATCACTTGATTTCACATTATAGGTATATACTCATTCAACTCTTATAATCTAGGTATTGAAAGAATTTTACCCTACTCAAGTGTCAAACAAATCTTGCAGGAGACCTAGGTGAGTGATTTCAATAGATGCCTTCATGGTATGATTCCTTTTAGCATAGATGCACACTTCTTGAGTCTTAAGAGTTACCATGTTCATTGGAGTGAAACTCTCCCAAAACCCTTAACACTACCACAGTTTTTGTAGCCTATGAAGGCATCATTATTTTTTGCAAGGAATGTGGCATCCAATGCCCCGCAAAACATCCTATGCCCGCGAGCGTGATAGGACCGAGTACCCCATCTATGGATCCAAACAATTGGATCATGGTGCAACGGAGGCGACCGGCGGGCTCTAGCCGCCTGCAACCCAACAAGCTAAAACCGGCCCCAAGGAGCCCGAGGGGCCTATCCCGCATCCGGAGGGCTCCCGATCCCCGACAGCCCCCTTGGATCCTAACACACGCGCTCGCAACTCTGCCACAGGTCGCGGAGGTGAGTCCTCCACCTACATCTCCCTCTCCACTGATCATCCCTTCCCGCTTTGCCATCCTAGATTGTGAGGATGAGGAGCAAACACCGCTTGCCACCACTCAACTCCTACCCACTAGGACACAACCACAGCACCGCACGCCGAGCTCACCTCGTCCCTAGCCTAGCTTGCCACCACTTCCATTGCAACCAAGCGCCTCACTACCGTTCCCCCAGGCCCACTTGTCAGAGCACACGCTACAACCTACTTTACCGCCCCGAATTTTATGTTCGCGCAGTAGAGAGCACACTCCACCATCCCGGTGAACGACGTCCTTCTGTGGAATTGTCGCGGTGTGAGGAAGCCGCGACACGACACCATCTTCAGCCGCTCATCTCGAAGCGTAAACCGGGATTGATTGCTTTACTGGCTCGGGTGGAGTCCTTTTAATCGATGAGACGCAGAACGTCTTTTCGGGCGGCACTGGAGCTTTGCAGTCCAGCCTTCAGCGGGTCGTTCATGAGGTACAATTCTTACTTGGCAAAGTGACTTTTTGCAGTGCGATATCCATCTTTCCTGCAGCCAGGTGATCCTTACTACCATCACTCTGAGGTTGGTCAGCTGCTTTTAGTTCGATGCCATCTACACGTCCACAGATATGTATACGAGGAGGAAGCTTTGACAGACGATCATAGCAGTCCGGGTGGTGGGGTGCCTGCTAATTCTTGGTGGAGACTTCAGCTGTGTTCTCTCTCAGACAGAGGAACGCGGTGGGAAAGCGTTCAAAGTGACTACTGCTCAGACGGACTTCTAGGAGGTCCTAAATACATGCCATCTTCACGGACTTTGTTGGTCCACCTTTCACGTGGAACAACAGGAAGGCAACTCGACGTATTTGAGAGCGCTTCAACCGGTTTCTTCTCAGCACAGAGGCGATGGACCTTCTACCGGATGCAGTCGTGAATCACCTCCCTCGGGTAGCTTCTAATCACAACCCAATTTTCTTGAAAGACGCTTGTCTCAAGTTTCAGAGTACCGGAACGCGGTACAAATTCGAGGACACTTGGTTGCAGTACCCAAAGGCTTTCTCTGTCGTTGAGAGAACTTGGGGGGCAGCCGTCTCACGGCTCGCCGTCCTCAATCGTCAACCACAAAATGGCAAGCACTCTCTGGGCAGTGTGGTAGACATACACTTCTTGATATGCGGTGGGAGATGATAAATCTAAAATTTATAATAAAATAAATTAATAAAAACAAATATTTTTCTATTAGAAATGTATACTTTGATGTGTTTCCGCTGCATTTTCAGGATAATAAAAAAGCAAATTAAAATCTGGCCTAAATATAACTTTCTGGAAGAAAACGACTGCGGCTCGCCAAAGCGAGCACAAGACAGATAGCTCAGCGCTATCGCGTGCTGCAGCGGACCAAGACAGAGAGCTCCGCGCTATCACGCACTGCAGCGACACAAGACAGAGAGCTCAATGCTATCGCGCGCTGCAGCAAACACAAGACAGAGAGCTCAGCGCTATCACGCACCAAGGCGAAAATTCACTTAGCAAAAATTCGAAAGAATCCCGCTGCCGCGCGCCATACCGGTCTCAAGATAGAGACACTGGTGCTACCGCGCGCTGCAGCACTACAGAACTTAAAGCATACACGATGCAGCGCGCTGCAACGGTCTCAAAACAGAGACATGGGCGCTACGGTGTGCCGTCGGAATTTCTATCAGGAAAGAGCATTAAAAGCAGTGTAGGGAAGGCCAAAAATCTCAAATTCTTTATCTTCCCCCAGCATCCATTAAACCAGAATGCTTTTAATTCTTTTCCTTCTTAAGTGAACAAAAGAATATGCACTTAAAGCCATTTAATTCTTAAGGAGATGAAAGGATGGCTGCACTAATGTTAAATGAATTATTCATGATCTATAAAAGCTAAAAAAAAGACTAAAAAAGGGTTCCCCATTTTGACATTCAAGGTGAAAAATATTTGAAGCTACAAAAGCTGAAGGAAGGAGAGAAGCCTTGCCCAAGGAAGGAATAGGCTACAACCAAATGAAGGAGAAATCAAGCTCAGGAACAAAGAAGGGAAAGAAATATGTGAATGAGAGAAGATCCAGTGAACGCGACAGTAGTTCCTATTGTATCTCTATCTCTATCTTAATTTCTTTTCTGCAAAGAATCGTGCAAGGGTTCAATGTCCTGGATTTCTTTTCTTGTACTTTTGTAATGGAAACCTAAACCCTCCTTGAGAAGGGTTGGGCATAAGCATGTAATGATTGAGGAATTTAAAAGTGTTTGTACTCAATTTTGTCAATGAATAAATTTCTTTAGTAATTTTTTGATTATTTATATGAAGAATTGCTTGGATTAATGATGTGCCATGAATGTATCTATTTAAGTTTATATTTTTTTAAACTAGGAAAACTATCAAGCAAGTTTATCCTCTTAGAACTAAGGACATGCACATAGACCATCCTCGCCGCGGATATATGTGACAATATTCGATGTGCGAGGATGATCGATGCAAAACCTTGAGGTTTGAAATGATGAGCAGAGCGATGGAAAATTAAATGATCTTAGAGCTCCACCGCTCACCATTAGCTTAAGCTAGGAATATGTGCACAACTGCCGAGAGCCCAGCGACAAGCTTTTGAGCACTGTAGTATTATTCCTCTAGCTAAGCTGAGAAGTTGATGCGTGTGAGCCAAGAGCCACCAAGTGCGCTCCATAGTTCGTTTCAGTTAATGGAGGAAGATGAAGTGCTGAGTGCTTGTGGGTGATATAACATAACTCGCTTAGCCCAATGACACTCTTCTTTAGCTAAATTGAGACCCGACGCATGGGATGTAAATTTCACTATCATCTTTGAAAGACCATCCTTTTCTAACAATCACCTAGGCAATCATAGATGTGGCAAATGGGATAATGACTATTAAAATAAATGGGAAAATTGAGGTATTGATCTTAAGCCCACAGTTTACAAGCAAAGGAATATGAAACTACATTGGAGAAGAAAACTAAGGGGAGATCCATCTTTAAGGGGTACTGAACTAGAGAATCTTAGGTTAACTGATCAAATTTCTATGAGTAACAAAAACATCTCATCTGGAGAAAATGCTAAGGAACAGATAAAAAGTAAGAATAAAACTAGTAGGGGTCAGAGGAAAAATAAGGGATCACCTAGACCCAACTCTGAGGAAAAAGAAGAGGAAAAAGGAAAATTTGAAGTGATGGGCTTGAGCACAACTCCACAACTCCTGTTAGTGCTCACCATATACTTCTAAAATTTGAAGTGATGGGCTTGAGCACAACTCCTGTTAGCGCAATAGCGTCGAGCTCTCTGTCTTGTGTTCGCTGCAGCGCACGATAGCACCGATGTCTTGGGTCCGCTGAGGCGCGTGATAACGTTGAGCTCTTTGTCATGATCGGCCTTGGCGCACGATAACGCTGAGCTCCCTATCTTGTGTCCGCTGCAGCGCGCGATAGCGTGGAGCTCTCTATCTTGGTTCACTGCAACGCTCGATAGCACGAAGCTCTCTGTTTTGTGCCCGCTTTGGCGCGCTGGGCGCGCCGCAGAGATTTCTTCCATAAATTTATATTTAGACCAAATTTTAATTTGCTCATCTTTCATCCTTAAAATGCAGCGTAAACACATAAAATTATCCATTTCTAACAGAAAAGTATTTGTTTTTATTAACTTATTTTACTATAAATCTTAAATTTATCAGAAGGCGGAGCTCACTTCGACTATGATGCAGCTCCAGGCGGAGGATATGAAGTCGAACCGAGGCGGCGGCCCTGCGCTTATTCAGAAGCTCCGGGCCGCCAAACAGGAGCTCTCTCAGATGGAGACGAGGATGGCGAGTCGCACGGTGGCTCTCTCAGCGTGACCGTTGCACCTCGGTGTTTCAGCGGCTTGCGACACATCGTCGGATGTAGCACACCAAGCTTGCGCTTCAGTAGGAGTCCAAGGAGTTTTGGTCTGACCCGGAGCGAATTCGCAAGGATTTTTTCAATTTCTTCCGAGGGAAGTGGTGCACCTCTAGTCCCATAAGGGATTGTCCAGATGATCTGATTCCAGACTGTACCCTTGGCGACACAGACTCTGTGTCTCTCCAAGGTGCGGTCACAGACGCAAAAATTTGGGCAACCCTGCGGAACCTCTGCCCCAATCTCCGATACTTGGGAGTCACAGTCACTGGCCGACCTTCGCGAAGAGCAGATTTTGCAGCAGTTATTGAATAGGTCCAAGCTAGGATGGGTTCATGGAGCAGTCGCCACCTTTCTCTTGCTGGAAGGTTGTGCTTGATCAGATTCGTGCTCGCCATGAACCTTAGCTATCTGATATTGGTTTCCCCGGACTCCTACCTCTCGGATATTGAGGCTGTTCTCCGTAAGTTCCTTTGGGAATGAGCGGAGGGCAATGGTCTGCACTACGTGAGGTGGCAAGAGGTTTGTTGACCGCTTGTGACTAGTGGACTCGGGATCAGAGACTTGAGGCTGTGGAGGACTGTTCTTGTAGCCTACCACACGTTCATCTACGTCAGCAGGGAGAACTTTACTATTCGGTGTTCTGATTCTGCACTTTGGAGGATACTAGGTATTAGTGTCGATCGTCCGGTGCCACACTTTGTCAGTGGAGAGTTTGCAGTGGCAGATTGACGCTTTCATGGAGAGTTGAGCTAGCCATATTTACAGAGCAGAGGTGGGCAACCAGCCTTGGCAGTTTGCGGCTATGGGTGATGGTTCTGGGACCACGGGAGGCTTGTTTCTTGTGGCGATTACTCGGTGATGCCATCCCGACGGGGGTGATGGCTGTTTAGGAGGGGACTCACTCAGTGAGCGACTTGTGTCTGGGGCAGTGATATTGATGAAGACATAAAGCGTCCGTACCCAACTCCACTGGTTTGTGTGGGTACAATCCTCTCGGCGACGGTCAATGCTGATCTGCATGACGGGTCTGATTCCTGGGGATCCACGGCCCACCAGGGCCCCTCCATCTCCTTGAGATCGTGCCCCCCAGCCCGTTGGCTAAAGGCCAAAATTGATGCTTCCTATAGATACGGGGAGCCTACTGCTTTTGGTGGAAATGTGGTCCGCAACTCAGGATGCCACTTACTCGCTGCTGTTGGTGCCCGGTTACAGACCATGTCTACTCTCCAGGCTAAGATTCAGACGGTTACTATTCTGCGACAGGCCCTCCTGCCTAGAGACGCTAACACTAAGGGAGTCATCAAAAAAGGTGACTATCTTGGAGCGATCTGGAGGCTCCAACGTCACTAGCTTGCTTTCTTGCTAACCTTTCCTCGTGTTTTTTATTTTATCGTTCGCGCGATGCGAATCGCGCAGCGAACTTTTGTTATATATTAGCCTGACAAGGCGATTTTTCTTTTGTTAAGGGAGGGGCACATGCTCCACCGGAGGCTCTTAGACCTCCTCATTGAAGACACCATGGAGTTTGATCCCGGTTGATGATGTACTATTGCTTTTATTTATTTATGCTTAGACTACGACCGTCTTTCACGAAACTCTTCCCTTCCCCAATCGATCAAGGATCTTTCATATCAGAGGAATTAAAAGTTCGGGTAGGTCTTTAGTCTATAAGCATACTTGCCAACCAAGTCTTGTATAATATAGGGTCCATTCCAATAATGTGAGAATTTATTTTGGGTAAGATACCCTCATACTCGACATTTCTCAATACCAAATCACACAAATTGAAACTTTTATATTTAAGTTATTTAATAAAGATTGGAGTGATTTGATCTTTCTGCATTTGTATTTTACCAAAGATAGTGAGTCTGAACTCTTCCAAAATAAGTTAACTCATGCTGTTGAATGTCGTCGTTGGCAGACAAACTTAATGAGGTCAAGCTCAAGATTATTTGGGATTTCTTTAGTCCTAATAAAAGGGACAACCAATTCTCTTGGTATCACTCTCTATCCTAAATGCAAAAAAATGGGTTTCCCTGGTGGGTGAGTTAAATGTGGGGCTCAAGCTCATACATGTATAGTAAGTCACCAACTCACCAATACTCTTGGTGTCATTCTCTATCCTAAATGCAAGAAAATGGGTTTCCCTGGTGGGCTAGTTAAATGTGAACCTCAAGCTCATACATGTATAGTAAGTCACCAACCCAACTTTCCCCCAAACGTTAAGTCATATCTTGAGTCGAATAACAGATTTATTGTCTACTTTAGCTTAACCATTCAATTGTAAGTAATGCATTTACGTAAACTGTAGATGGACCCCATACTCTTTCATAAATCTTGTAATTTCTTAGTGTGAATTGGAGTCCATTATCACTAATAATGGCAACGTTAATTCTAAATTTAAAAAAAAAGCTTGTTCTTAAATGAACTTAATGATAAACTTGGATGTTCTTTTAGCTAGAGCTATAACCTCAACCCATTTAATGAAATTGTTAATTAAAACTTTAACAAACCTATGTTGACCAGAGGCAGAGAGACTGGACCTATAAAGTCCACCCCCATCATAGCACAAAGAGCTAAAAAGACCCTATGGGCTAAGTCAGATAACTCAGCTGACTAAGTGCGCTGGCACACTTTTAACAGCTTTTGCAACCTCAAGCCATTTCTTGGGCGACCATTTTAGCATTTGACCAGTAGTAGTCTTTTCTTAGAATTTTTCGAAATAGGTTTCTCCCAGCTTAGTGATTCCCACACTCTCCTGAGTACAGTGCACTGGGGATTTATTTTGCTTCTTCTCATCCCTTCATAAGATTGTCAATAAAGTGCATAATCATGCAAACATTATGCTATGCACGACTGACAAGTATCCTGGATTTGATTTGTTACTCAATAAGATAGTAATTTATGAAATTTAGAACATCTTTAACCAACTTTGGTGGGTGTTTTTATACCTATAGTGGCGACTTTTTGGCTCAAGATAGTTGGTTGCGCTAACTCCCTTGCCTGAGTTGCATGGGAGTCCCTTAAACTTGGTTACTAAGCTGGTTACAAAATTACTCTCCCTTATTATGTGCTTATTACTAAATTCGTTAAATTTATAGCCTCACTTCCTACTCTAAATATGAGTATTTCACTTAGCTAAGGCCCCTTGAGCATTAAAAGTTGGGTTAAGCACTATTTAAGATGTTCAAAAGCATAAGTTAATTTTCAAGGCCTTGAACAGTGGACCACACTTCATACTCGGCATAAAAATAAATCATCCAACACTTGTCATTTGTCCAGCATGTTTCATCATTTCTTTAATATTTTAAAGTGTCCTTGTGTCAAGTATAGCTTAGACACTACTCAGATTGGTCTAGATTCCCTCGAGACTAAGAATATCCCCTAGAAATTTCCAAAACAAACCCCCAAAAATACACTTTCTAGGGTTTTATTTATATTGCAATTTAGCAATGCTTTAAAAGTTTCCTTAAGATCTACCGTGTGTTCTTCATTAAGACTTTGACCAAAGCATCACAACAAAAACTTCAATATATTAAGCTTTTTGAGGTCAAGACAATTTGTCCACATTAATCATCAGTAGGCTACTCCAACATTCTTCAATCCGTAATTGTGACCCGTACAATCACATAAGATGATAACCATTGTCTTTTCCTTATCTCTCGAATTCATCTTAATTTGGAGGTAGCAAGAGAAGGTGTTTATAAAACTAAAATGTTGAATTTGATTATTCGGTTTACAAAGACAATTATGTTAAGGGAGGAATCTTTTAATCAGGCATCAATCACCTTCTAAAGTTTCACATTCTCTATTTGTTGTTGATCACAACCATAATAATATTAAGAAACCAAGTTGAAAATTGTAATTCCTAAATGAACCCTTCTTTAAAAAGTTTTGGGACTTCATCCCCAATGGTCAAGTTTTTTTAGTGTAAGAACTACGTCAACCTATGGGCCATAGTGGGTTGTCGTGAATCTATGTGTAAAGTGTAAAATGTTGTCAAAGGATATACAACTAACATAACATATGAACACCATACAAAATAACAAAAAAACTTTTTCAAAAATATCATTAAACTATTTTAAAAAGTTACATTTAGCCAAGTGACTAATGATGAAATTTTGTATCTAATCTTTGTGGGTCAACATGTGAATCCATGATGAATATAGCTTGATTGGATTCACATGTAGGCTTGAATGGTTTAATTTAGTCAACATGAGACTTATGATTAGTTTCCCATTGAGATAACTGACCAGTGCCTCAATAACCTAGCATGCCTAGTAATTAACAAGACTAATAACAACAATAAGTTGATAGATGTACGCATTGAAGTCAACCAAACAAGATGTTCAATCATTTAATGGTATGGATATGTATACAGTGCAGACCTTGTCTCTAATACCCTAAACATCTAATGGAACAACAAAACACATCATTTCAAGTTTAATCACCAACCAAGTTATACGCCTGCATACATCATAGAAATGACATAATTCTCCATCAAGTAAAAAAAATTGTTATCTTTCTTCCCTTTAAAAATGTCCAATATCAACTTAGACATGTATAGCTAAGCCATCACCAACTCAAAAAAAATGTTTTAATCCCCATCAAATCAATCCTATTTTCTAGCACAATAATACCTCATTGCCATCATAGGAATGGACAATATAGCTCATAATTTAAGCCTATTCACATTTCAAGCCAGCCATTACATGAAATTCAAATAATGAAATACAACACATTCCACATGACAACTTATAAATGAAGTGTCCACCAGTATCCTTATTACCTCACAATGCTTTAAACCCATCATTGTAAAGTTTTGGTACTCAACTTCCTTCAATGTCTCACAAAAAACTACAAAACCAACCCCTCTATGCAACGCAATAGACAAATGACTCAATGTCACACAATCTCCTTATCTAAATTCCATTGCATACAATGGAAGTTTCTTGGTTCAAACAAAGGTTAGTACTAAAGGGAGAACATGCTTAATGCAATATCTTGTCACTAAAGAATAAAACCTCTTGATAATTATGTGACAAAGTAGATAGAAGGATAGACACAGCCTAGTCCCATGCTCTCATTAACTTCCCACAACTAATTCCTCCACAATCTCAGTGTCTATCATGGTCCTTTTCTATCAGCCTTTTCTAACTATTGGAAAGCTTCTCGTGCGCCACCACAACAACCTCCACAAAAGTTGCCCTCACCCTTGTCATTGAGATATTGAGGTAAAGTAATGACTAACCCAACTAACTGAGACTCACCAGCATAAGTCCTTTCCCATAATAGCAATATCCATTTTGCACATGTTTCGCATGAAACCAAATTAAGATTACAATAGCGAGAAAATACAATTGAGTTGATAGGCCAAATATCAACTTGATCAATCGCATATGCTTTAAAATTGAGGTGATCAAATATAAAATGCAGTGAGATTTAAAGAGTTTTTAAATTTTATTTAGTTTTATGTCATAGAAAATGACTATAAAGGACATACATTTGTTGGGAAGTTTGATGATAAAATTTAGAGAACAAAAAGATATCCATTTATTATTATTGATTTAGAAGTGGTATATGATAAAGTTCTAATTGAAGTTCTTTAGAGGATATTGGAACAAAAAAGATTTGTGTTGCTAATACTAAGTTATTTGGGAAGTTCTGTATGTTCAAATGCAAGGTGATTTTGACAAATAAATTTCATATATCCATTGAATTACATCAAGAGTCAAATCTAGTTTGTATATCTCTATATCAACTATGGAAGTTCATATTATACACATTCAAAAGGAAATGCCTTAGCGGATAATCATTGTCAATGATATAGTTCTTATTGATAAGATTAGATATACAATTAAAGAAAAGCCGTAGTTATGAACTCTAAAATATGAAAGGTTTCATCTTAATAGAGCTAAATTGGCTATATAAAGTGCAAGCTTACTTACAACAGAAACTAAAATATTGATAGTTTGGCAACTAAAGAACATGTTATAAGAAATGAGTATAAGCTCAAATATCTTGGTTCTACAAAAAAAAGATGGCATAAAGGGTGGAGCAATTAATATAGTTAAGGTAAGCTAGATGAATTGGAAGAGTACTTCTAAGATATTGTAAGATACAAAAAATCAACTCAAAGAAAAATTTTATAGAAGAGGCTACAAAAACAACAAAGTTCTATGGGGTAGCCTAATGCAAAAACATCTTATAATATTAAGTGCTTCAAATATGAGGATGCTTAAATAGATGAATTGGTACTCAAGAAAATATATTAAGGGAAATGAGTTATTTCTCAGCAAAATTGGATTTGTTCCAATTGAGAAAACTAGAAGAAAGTCACCTTAGAAGATTCCATACATTAAATGTAAATTGTTAGAAGCTTCAACCGAAAAGGTTCATTCAATGAATTTTTTCTATGTTAAAAGGGAAGTATAAAACCAAAAAAAACATGAAAAAAATTATTAATGTTATATACTTGATTCATAAGAAGGGTTGTTATTTTATCGAACATAATAGAGATAAAGGATTCATGTAGCTAATCTCTCCTCTATTAATCTAACTCCTTGGGCACATGAGGCACTTGCCATTTTCCAAGGATGGAAGGTGTGCCCTCATTGGTTTCCCTCTTTGTAATGCTCTCTAACAACCTCTTTATCACCTCAGGCATTTTTGCATATGTACACCAAACCGTTAACATTTTCGACTCACCCACCCCCTTTACAAATTTTCCTTGTACTGGCATTTTCTCTACAACTACAGTGGGAATGGCATTTTCTCTACAACTGTAATAGGAATATAGAGTGAACTGAACTTCCCATCCTTCTATTGGGTGTGTTTTCATAGCATCTCACATCTCCATTCATCAACAAAGTGAATGCCCTTATTGGGCCATTGCATTTCACAGCAATTACAACTTCCCCAAACCCAACTTCTATGGATAAAGGATGTGCACTCATCGCTTCCAACATTATGCAGTAATGATTTCCCTATTTGTATCGCTCTTTAATAGCTTGTTTGTTGCCTACACCAATCTCCCCTTTCCATTCATTGAAAAAGTGAACTCCCTATTATTGGAACACCACTTCTCACAACAACTACAACGTCCCTCAAACCCTGCCTAAAATTCTCTATATTGGAGAATATTTGCAATCAACTAATGCATTGCTGGCGTTATTTATAATGCTAACATCACTATCCCCTCTTGATCACTTTTCATGAGATATTTTGTTTGTGCTTGCCTAAGACCCATTAATGTTCCACCATCCACAAGGCATGCACCAAATTGAAGTCTTATGACACAAGGGGATTACTTAATCATCCATGTCTTTGTGAAATGGTCTGATTAGCCGTTTTCCCTCTCCAAACGCAACCAATGAATTTCAAACTAAACTGCAGAGATAAAAATATGCCTATGTAACTTTTTAAAATCCCCAAAAATTGAATGTTTCAAATTGAAGAGATAGAATATTGTTGTCGCCAACATGTTAACTCTACCCAGCAAATCACCCACCATCATCAACTCCACCTAGTAACTCGTAGCCTAATTTTTGTTGCTTGATTGGCTCAAGAACATCTCAGTCATCCCCCAAGTATCATACCACATGAAAAAATCTCAATTTTCGTACAACAATCCATCAAAAAGTTTATCAAGCCATCTTAACAATGACACCTTAACAAGCCATCTTGGGTGTCTCCAAGAGTTTCATTGCCAACAATCCATAAGGTGATTTGGCATAATATGCATGCTACTTTGAGAGGTGCACCAACAGACCATAGAACCAAATGTTCGAACCGACCAACATGAAATCAACTCTACACCAATCAAAAAGGTAAACCTCTTAGCACCAAATGTGGATTGTTGACATATTGCACAAAAACTCCCCATGTCATGGCCTTTACTTCTTCGTCATTCGAACAGCACAGAATCATAACTTGCTGCCATAACCTCCATCACATAGCGGTATCTTTCACCTTTAGCTTACAGTGGAAGCAACCTCCTCCGGCGAAGCCACTTAAAAGTTTGAGTTTCTATTTTACTTTTCAGTTGGCTTCTTTGATACGGCTAAGCTTTCAACTTGCTCCTCACAGGATAAGTTGTAGACACAACGTCTTCGCCTCCACACAACTGAACAACCGTACTAAAGGTAACGCTATTTCTACTGTGTTCTGAATTAGTGGCAAGCTAATGAAAAAAACACATTGCTTTCACCGTGGTTCACATAGGATACGTGCAAATATCAGAACCTGTTAATATTGTTAAAAAACGCCATACTAAAAGCACTGCAACAAAATCTGATACCTCAAGAGCGTGGCCATAACACCGATACTTACGTAGCCCTTTAACGGACTTAATAAGGTCAGTCACTCTAACTGCCCTCCCCTCGTTCACCCACTTGTTCATGGTTCTCGATACGCTCCCTTCGGATGCCAGCCCAAGCGCCGAGAGTCGTCGATACAGCGGCTTCCCGTCCTTCTTGTCCTCTGAAGAGGCCACTGCGGGCAGAGAAGTCTTACCCGTCGATGGTGAAGCCGAGGAGAGCAGTCTCCTTCCCGCCGCCAATCCCCATGGCAGCACGCGGATGGATCTGTCGCTCATGTTCAGGAAATATCAGGGTTTGGGTTTCGATTGGGAAAAAAACCGTCCATAACATGGTGCCACGGGTCGTCGTAGATAGCGATATCCCTGAGAGAATGCCAGAACCTCAAATACGCTTTATTTTAAACAGCCCGTACTTAATTTTATTGTTTTAAACTTGACTCAAAATCGAATTGAATTCCTGTTCAATTAATTTAGACAAAAAGATTCAGTTTTGAATAGACTCAAATTTGATTTTGAGTCAAACCCAAAATATATTTAGTATTGTCATCTTTATTTCATCTTTTCATCCTGGGATTGGGATTGATATCTGTAATCACCAAACTAATTTTTTGAGAAGAGTTTTTTTGTTGAAATATCCGTCTAATTAACATTAGGAGAATCGAACCCAAGATCTAAGGAAGAAACGGAGTTCTACCACTCGCAGTGCTAATCTGGTAATCTACTATTTTAAAGATAATCTATAACTATAATTATATTTATTTTATATATATCAAGTTAATCAAACTCATTTCGACTCAAGTCTAGCCCAACTCGAACTCGACTTAAATTGGGTTTGAGTCGCCTATATAATTCGAGAATCAACTTGAAAATTTCAAGTCGAGTTCGGTTCGATTTAAAATTCGTGTGTTTCGAATTCAAAGTTAAATTTTAAGCCTTATAATAGAGTACCAATGTTAGACTATTTGTAATGGAGAATCAAACTTTGCAAAAGAATAAAAACTATAAAAAATTAAGGAAAATAAATAAAAACTAAAGATTTAGATAACTCTTAAGAAATTGTTAATTAAAGGCAGAAAATATTCGCTAAAATACCCAGCAACTGATATTTTTGATAATCCTACATAGTTTTCATAATTAAAATAATGAAATAAAAATATAAATCAATAGAAAATAAAAACTCATGTGAAAATAGGATGCTTGAAATCATACAAATATGAAACTCTATACTGCGGAAAATGCTCTTTGTTGCAACTGTTTGAAATCATA
This sequence comes from Gastrodia elata, assembly GCA_016760335.1. Taxonomy (NCBI): domain Eukaryota; kingdom Viridiplantae; phylum Streptophyta; class Magnoliopsida; order Asparagales; family Orchidaceae; genus Gastrodia; species Gastrodia elata. The sequence goes on along the minus strand of CM028676.1, from coordinate 23,767,848 downwards.
CAAATTTGCAAAAATTCAATCGTATTTTTGAGTTTATAACCCCTCAAATAGGTAAGAGTGAAGTTATAGGACTTTTAGTATCGCGTATAGATATTTAAAATTAAGAAATGAAATAAGGAGATTATATAATTAAATAATCATATGATATAATTAATATATATACTAATTAATAAAAATTTCTAACGGCTAAACTATCAAGACCGCGCGGATCCTGTGTATGAGTTCAATGCACGGGACATCCGCGCGGCTTTATCCAGGTTGTTGCGTGCCTTTCTATTAAAATCGAACGACAGTGAAGATTTCCAGCTCGATTAATTCAATTGGACCATTCGATCAAAAGATCAGATGAACGATTGAGATTGCTATCCTACACGCCTTCACCACTTTGCGCACAATCACGCGCAAAGACGCAGTGGAGCGGGGTACGACGCCTTAGCTGGCCACCTATTGTCCTTATCCTCCTTTAAGCTTCCCAGTCCTTGCTCTTTGCTTCATTTTTCCCTCGATCCCTAAATTAGGAGAGCTGCTGAAGTTTCTGGAGAAAATGAAGTGAGGCGATTTTGCTCATCAAGGGTTGACCACCATTGAAGCCCTAGTTCAAGTTACACGATTGCTATGTGCAAGGTACTATGCACGTTTCCTTCTCCCTTGCAAAACTCTGTACTCTAGTTCTTGTAATCTTCTGTTTCAACTATTAAAGTCATACTTAATGGGAATATGAAATTTAGAAATTTCTTATTGCTTCTATCATATTGCATGCTGAAATTCAGCAGTTGAATCACTAGAAGATCTTTAAAGTAATTGTATACATTTATAATTATTCTTAGCATTAATCGAGCTGATCAAACTTGGAATAGTTCGATCTAGCTCAGGAAATAATCGCAAGAACCCGTAAAGTATAGTCGACAAGGATAGAGAATGGGTACATCTTCCATGTTCATCCAATGTAAATTAGTATTCATTTAGCATTTTCAGTATTACAGAAATCTTGCTAAATTCCATTTAAATTTTAGATGAATTGATCTGGCTCATTTTTTTATTATTCTTTTTTTTTTTCTTTTACTTATTGTAGAAATTGATTGATTTCACCATTTCAAATTTCAATGTTAGTATAATTAAATTTTAGAATATATTACAGACATTGTATTAAATTTGTCAATTCAACTATTATTCATTCGAGTTCGAAGCGAATTCGCCATATTTTTGTCCGTCGTATTGAAGGCGTATTTTTATGGTTCTATATTATAGACGCTAGGAGTATCTTCGATCTGGACTCTTAAGTCCCGATCGAAGGTCTTCATAAATGTTTTCCATTTCATTAGTTGATTGGGCTCTGCATCCTCAGGGCATTCGATTTCGTCGATGCCCTAAAAATTTTTAGGGCACAGGCTTTTGTCGAGGAGGACAATGGCCGTAGACCGTTGTCGTCGAACCGGGAGGTTCGATTCAACTTAACCGTGCCGTAATTAATGGTGACATGGCGAGTGGGATTATGTGCACAGTAAACTGCGCTGAAATCATTAAATGATTATAAGAATCAGTTAGTTAATTATAAATACTAATAATTATAACAATTAAATGAAAATCAAATAATGTAAATTTCATTAATTCATAACTTGATTTATACTAAATCAAAATATATGATATTATATACCATTTTAATTGCAAAAATGTGTAGAATGATAATATGCCAATTAATTTTTGTATGGATGATTTTTATTTACTCATTTTAATTTGATTAATTAAATAATTACCAATTAATTCCAATATAGTATGTGACTTAATTCGATCATTTAGTGTCCACATTAAATGATCAAATAGTCTATTTCACTCACAAAAATGTGAGGAACAATAATATGAGATCAAAATTATATTTTAAATCCTAGATCTTGTAATGATATTTTAAACCCAATTAGGACTCCTCCAACCTATAAAATCAATACTCTCCAAATTCAATTTAGTTAGTGTCATTTTACTTCTTATGATATAAGGATCACATTGACATGTATATTATAACATTTGAACAATATTTGGATATTTTAGGTATTTGGCTCTTAAATTTAAGTTGAATTTTAATTTTTTATTTTTCATAAATACTTATTTTAGGATGTGTAAACCCTAGGACAACAAACTTATTTCATTTTATTATCTCACATATAGTGTTAAATTGTATGTTTAATTTTTATATTTTCATGGATGTAATGATTGGAAATATTTAATGTTTATTAAGCTAAATTTCTCTCATTGTAGAATTACTTAGGATTTGATTAAATTGAATGAAATGCATGTATCCTTTCAAATTAGATTATTCAAATCTTTGTTGCTAGTTCTTATATAAATGTGAATTGTGAATTGGAGATATTTTGAAACTTCTATAATTGATCATTTTCATATGTAAAATAATTGCATGAATGAATTGAATAAAGTAAATTGCATAACATATGCTGAGTTTACATTCTCTATTTCATATATGCTTCACATGGAATTTAGTTTACAAGACTTGAATGTATTATCATATTTCATGTAACTAGAAGGGAAAGTTACATGCAGTTTATTTTTGTTAGAACTTAATTAGAACTAGTATCATGTGCTTAAATTATGTTAATAATAGTTTATTAATGAATTGCTCTTTCATTTTATTTTCTAGTAAATGGAGAAATTATCTAATCATCCTGTCTGACTTCATTTAAGGAATATTATATTTATGATTATGTAATGTAGTTTCAATTACTTATGTCATGCTAGACTTAATTGGAATAAGTGTTATATGTATTAGATTAACTTAATATTAGGTTTATAATATGGATCCTTCCAATCAATCTTCCAAATGAATGGAAGACTTGCATGTTAATGTCCTATGTATTTTTTTTGAGTAAATACAATAGAGTTCATGTCAAAATAATTAGAATTGAAATTACATTCTTATGTCTCTACATATTACTACTTCTCCTTTAGTTGTATGCTAGATTAACTTGAGAATCCTTCAACTCCTTTATGTTGTAATTAGCTTAACACTTTCAATTGCTAAATTAAAGTTCTTTAAAGGAACTCATGATTAAACTAGTGCCCAATCAATCACCTAGAAGATAAGCACATATGTCTATGATCTTTCACCTTCCAAATTAGTTCTCAATTGATTTAACTTAAGAACAATAGTTTCCTTTTAGGCTCTAAATAAGTTATTATATTTACATTTTCGTACATCTATAAGTGAATTAGTACTTGTAGGATGTAATCTCTTTCTTTTCTTACCTTCAAATACTCAACATCAATTAATCTTAGATAAATTTATGATTAAATTGATTTGATACTTTCTAGTTCATAAGCTAGCTAGATGAAGCTAATAGAATTTCCCTTGGCTTATACTTCATTTAGCTTAGCAAACTATAGATCTTACTCTCCTTACTAGTTTTCTTAAGCTTTAATCATTAATTTGTTTAATTTGATTAGTTTAGGACTAGTATAGGATAAATTTCATTTACTTGAAAATACTATTTTCTAAACTTCTCTTTTCTTTACTATTAATTATAATTGACTTAAAGATCAATATATATAAGTCAATTGGGAGCTCAATTAGCTCTAATCATTAAGTAGATCATTAAAATTTAGATAACAAAGGGATTTCACATAGTTTATATTTATTGAAATTTATTGAATGCTTGCTTAGCTTTGAGCCTTTTCCTTGAACATTCATATAAGATCATTATGCATAAATATAAGTTTCATAAAACTTTAAGGGGAATGCCTTATGGCAAATAAAATAAGAATTATAGTGCTTATAATAGGACTTCACATTTTAGAGATAGTAAATGTGAATGTTCGACCCCCACTGTATATAGTTAGGCAGACGTACTTAATCATCATCCCATTTTGTTGAGTGTTTCTACAGAATGAGTGTGGTGCCCCGCTCCCTAAGCCCACAATCATTAGGCTAAGGAGCGGTGGGTCACTTGTGCAAATCTCTCACTTATCATTGGATTAGGTAGGTCCATAATCCACTAATAAGGGAAGGACGTGCACAAAATATCTGAGGAGATCAGTCACTACATCTAATATACATACAGAGTGCGGAAGCTAAATAAAATAAATGGTACATCCATTCATCATGCATCTCATAAGAAATAGTAATAAAATAGCTCAGAAAATAATAAGGTGCATAAAATAAATCACAATCACAGTACCTATATTATTACAACATTTAAATAGTTTAAAAGACTGAAATGTAAATCACTCATCCTCACAAGCGGCTAAAAGAAACTAAGCAATATCCAACTCTCCTGGTTAAAGCTCCTCCTTTAAGTAGGGCGCCTCCGCTTCAGCACCTAGCTCCTCAAACCTATCTGAATCTGGCATTATCGATTTCATAATGCTAGGGCCCCAGCCAATAAAAAAAAATCTTGTTAGATAATTATCTAAGTACATTTTAGGCTGAATATTTTATATGTGTTATTAATGTCACCATTTTATACTTAAGCTCAATAAAAGTAAATATCAAAAGCATAGGTGCAGTGAGCATACAAAGAAATAGGGGTAGTTATAAACATAACATTCATAACTAAACGACAAATGAGGCAAAAGCACACCTCAATGACTAAGCAAGGAATGGGCATATATATATATATAGTACAGTAAGTAAAATACTAAAAGTAAAGTCTAATCCTAAATATACTGATGATCATATGACATATACAAATTAAATGACAAAAATCTGAACATGGTACGTATAGTAGCAGTAAAGTCTAACATCCTATAAATATGTACAAGTGAGCAGGTAAGTAAAGAAATATAGCTGACTAAAATATGCATCAAAATACAGTACACAATAAGCTAAAACTGAAACAGGTATGTAAAGACTGCCATATCAGAAAGTTGACCATCGGGCCGGTGAAATCCTCAAGCCTTTCAGGGCTTGAGAAGACAGAAATTCTCATAGCCTTTCAGGGCTAGGGCAGACATAATCTAGCAGCAGAACTGAGGAGGCAGTAGTAATTACAAATGCAGAATCTTTTAGTTATTTTACTTTGTTTATGTGGACACGTTTCAGAAACAGCTGAGGAGTCAAGCACGTCTGCAAGACTATGCGGGTTCCATACTTAACACACTCTCCTCAATGAGTAATGTTAAGCCTCCTTATTACTCCTTACCCCATCCAATAGAGTAAATGTGCACCAAAATCCTCCCAGAGATTGAACCCAAAGGTATCTATTATCCTAATTATTCTAAATTTTCATTTCATGCACAAATTGCTCTTATATGATATGTCCAAGGGATTAAGCACAAAGACAAGGGATACGTAGCAACAAAATAAATCAAGTAAGTAAGGGACTCTTCTATACATGGTAACACTGTTGGTATCTAATTTAAACTATTCTAACTATTCTAAGTTACATAAGTTCAGGATCTCCAGTTCCTACTATCGAGTGTAACTTAGAAGTATATCCTTATAGATTATAAAATACTAGGACTAGCGAAGTCCTAATATGCTTAATCAAAGTCGACTATAAGAGTTAACTAATAAATCATCACGTTATAATTAATGATTTTAGACGTCCTATATTAGGACCTGATCAAAATTACTAAACTAGAGATTATGGATTAAACACCACGAGATTGGGCTTAATCATATAATCCTAAAAGGTTAAGACATAAGATCTAGGTTTCTATCTAAAAGTGATCAATTGATCAAGGTATATCCTATTAAGCAAATTAAACTTAATAGGATGAATCTCCTTATCCTAGATCTAAAGTTAAAAGACAAAATAATCAAAATAAGTTATAAAAGTCTAGAAACTAATAAAACTAATGATTCATTTATTGAATAACCCACTTACCCAATAAATAAAATCTAACTTATGAGCTAGCCCTAAACTTAGGAATAATCCTAATATGAGGTGAAAAGATCCTAAGGAAAAACTTAAAAAATTTCTAGGAGATTTTATTGAGCTGACCTAATAAATGATTTTTCTCACTGAAATGAATATAACATAGTTCCAATGCTAATTTTAGTAGCTTAGAACATAATCTAGAGGTTAATGACGCTTAACCTAAATTTTGGGCAAAATGACTATTTTGCCCTAACTAAGGGTTCAAGAAGTCAACTTTTGATTTAAGACTCCAAATTGAGATTTCTTACTGTCAAATGATTCCTTACTGTCTAACATGAAGATAGACAATATGTACACTAAATTTGGGTAAGAAATGCGTCCCGCGGGTCCAATCTAAGGTTTTTGACCTAAGGGGCAATTTTGTAATTTGCATTTAATGAAATCTAAATTTTTTATACAATTTACTGTTAGTCGTTATTCAAGGATTCCATAGAGTCCAAGAACTCTAAATTCTAAGATTTAATGAGTTAGTTATAGTCATTTAAATTTCTAAGGGTAAATAGATAATTTTCTAAGTTAAAAGGGGGCCAAAAAGCTAACTCTTCCATTTAGTGTCCAAATTCAGTAAACTTAGTGACTATAGCTTCTCTATAGCACCCTAAGTACGTTAACAGGGAGTAGACCCAAATTGGACTTCAAATGGTCAAGTTATGACCTAACTAAGGTTAGGGGTATTTTGGTCATTTCTCCTAATTTTCTAGGATTCAAAATGTAATATTATTTTTGATTATTGATGGCACTGAAAATTCTAAGGTATTCAGCAATTTGCACAATGCATTTTAGGTACAAGGTAGGTTTTGATAACTTATTAAAAATGGCAAAGTTTTCAAACTTAATTTTCATATAGAATTTTATGCAATATTCAATTTTAACTAAAATATGTTCACTTTTGATATAACTTAGCCCCACTATGGTCCTAGGGGTCTTAAAATATCAAAACAGTGAAGTTTTAATCATTTCAGCCAAAACTGGGCAGTTTACAAAAATCTGGGCAGTTTTCTGGAATTTCTAGGCAATTTGCAAATCTGGGCGCTGCAGTGTGCTGAAGCGCGCTGTAGCATTTTTCGCACGGCAACGCACTGTTGCGCTTTCCACATGGTAGCGCTATTGCGCTGCGACTTGCTGCAGTCCGCTGCAATCCGCTGTGACCCTCTGCAGCGCTCTATGGCGCGCTGTAGCGGTTCATTTTGCAAATCTACTGTTCAATTAATTTATTTTCACATTTTCTAAAGTTTTGAATTTCTGCTATAGTCTACTGCAGCGCTCTACAGCGTGCTGTAGTGGCCAATTTTACAATTTACTGTTCAATTAAATTTAAGGTCGTTTTCCTAAGTTCTGAAATGCCGCTGCAGACCGCTGCAGCGCGCGACCGCGCGCTGTAGCGGTTCACTTCGCAATTTACTATTCAATTAGTTCTATTAATATTTTTCCCTAAGTTTTTACGCCCGTGACCAATCGCTGTGACCTGCTGCAGCGCGCTGTAGCGGCAGACGGTGATTTTGCCAGGTGCAAAACCCGAGTAGGCCATTTTTCGAGCTTAATTACTCTCAATCCAAAAAGTTCCATGAGCGGTGCCATATATCAGTAGAAAGGTATTTTTGATACCTTTCCATCGACACCAAAATCGGCACAAACAAACTATCATAGCTATACTAAAAATACAGATAAATAACAGGGTGTACAGAATACAAGAAAAATAGAGCATTTTTCTATGATGCTTTCAAGAGCCTTAATGGCTTCCATACTTAAACATGGATATCTTGAGATGTATTCCAACATTGTAGCCATATGAAGAAGGCAAAAGAGATGGGTAAAGGGGTACCTTAGCCTTGTAAGGAGTGGAAGAAGGGGAACCTTTGCTTTCTTCAAAGCCTTAGAGGGTGAGCTGAACTCCTTCTTCTTCAACACAAGTGTATCAAGCAATAGAGGGGGAGATGAGAAACTTTTAGCAAAAGAAGAGAGGAGGCTGAGTTCTCTTCTTAAATGAGAGGAAGGAGTTGTAGATTTCATCATTAGCTAGGGAGTAGGCCATTATGAGGCCTAGGGAGAGGGACAAGGAGGGAGGAGAAGCCATTAAATTTTTCAGCCCAAGGCATGGGGCGCCGGCTGAGTTGATGGCCAGCAGAAAATGGGAAATAAAAGAATTGGGAAATTGCAGATAGGGGATCCAAAGATTGCTTATTTATTTAAAAAAATTTAGATTTTTTAAATGCGCTCCGAAAAATCTCAAAAATTCACTCATAGCTATTTTAGGCTGACTATTATTTAATTATGCTAATTTTTGAGGTATTTAATTATATTAAAATCATCGTGAAAACTTCCAAACACGTCCAAAACGTCACCCCTAGCTAATTTGTGGGTAACGATCGCAACGGCGAAGTTGGATTTCGATTTCAAGGTCAAAATAAATACCTCAATTTTCTAATTAATTAAATATTAAAAATAATCCAAAATATTGGATTGAACTCCTAATTTCCCCAAACCTTCAGGGTTTTGATCTAATGACTCGATGATCTTAATGGAATGATAATTATAATATAATTATGCAAAAATCAACTGGGTAACAACCTTAGGTTGTTACAATGAGATATTTTCTAAATATAACTTCAACTAATTATATAAGAGTTCTTTTATTATCTTATTGATTGTAAGATCTCTTCATAATTATTTTGTCATGATTACTTTTCATAGTCACAGGCTATATTTGTCTTAAGATAAGAGTCTAAGATACTCTTTACTTTTTATGCTTTACATTCTCCATTTCTAGTATTGTGTTTTACTTACTTATAGTTCATTAATAATATACTATATATTCCTTTATTTATTTAATGCTTCACTGTAATTCATTTACTTATTAGTTTAAATTTTATTGAACATGTATTATTTTCACTTTATTTACTAAATGCACATAATAGTTTCTAGCCTTTTATGATGCATTTCACTTACCATTTTTGGATGCATGCTATGACTCATATATAAGTGAGTATTCTTACTCAGCTTATTTTATTATATTTTTTACAGTTATGTCTACTTCCTTCCCTTTAATTGACAACTTTTATAGCTCCACTGCATAGTTTAAATTGTAAATTATGCTAGTGATATCCTATTAACTTAAAATGTAGCCAATCTTAATATGTGCTTAGACTGTTTAGTCTAACTACACTTTTTTTTATTGGCTTTGCACTATCATATTTAAATACCAAAATATGATAGATCAAGAGCTCTTAGATTCTGATAATGCAGGCCCTAGTGCATGAAGAGCTCCTAAAATAAAAGGCTTCCACACATTTAGTTTGAGGGAGGAAATGATTATATTCTCTCTTACTTTTTCTCTTAAATGGTTTTGTAATAATTAAACTAGACTTTAATTGCTTGAGTTATTCTTACCTATCTACCTTTATATATCTGTGTTGTGTTCCTTATTTAAAATTGCTTGGACTGAATGAGTGGATTATTTTAATTGCTTATCTTATTTATACTTGCAATGTTATGTGACTTATCTTCTTAATTGCTTATCATTTTAACATAACAATTACTCATAAAAGACTTAGCCACTTAGCATCTATATTTGATTAATTTTCTTCTAATTGTGTATTAGATGCTAAGGTAACATCCCAATATTGGATTAATCTCCTATCCAATTATTAGGGTCGTTACATCAGCTAAAGATAAGTTTTATGAAAAGCTTGAAAATGCTAGGTAAAAAACTTCTATCTTGCATTAATCACATTGTGCTAAGTATTTGATCCTAAATTTGGAAAGTCCTAATCAAATCAGCAAATAATTATCACTCACTCATTAAACTCCAATTTATCTAAGGACTATTTAATTTGTTTACTCGGTGATGATCAAGAAATAAATGTGGGGATGTAGTGAACCCCAATTATATATATTTTTCCTAATAAAAATTAGTATTTTTAATATAATTATTTACTATTTCAACATATTTTGGTATATTTTATGATTTTTTCAGCTTTATGAATCAATATGCACACAAGGATATTTTATCAAAGAACCGGACGCTACAGTGCGCCACAACACTAGAGCACCGCAAGCGCAATGTTATAGCTCGCCGCAGCGCCAAACCACCACAAGCACGACGCTGCTGCGTGTTGCTGCAGAAGTATAGAAAATTATTCAAAGGCATTAATTAAGAGCGCATTCCAAAGTGAGCTACATCGCCAAACAACTGCAAGTGTGACACTACAATGCATTGCAACGGAAGTCTAGAAAATTATTCAAGGGCATTAACTTAAGAGCAAACGCTAGAGCGTGCTACAGCACCAGACCACGTAAGCACGATGCTATAGACCGCCATGGTGTTTGCTGTCCAGAAAGCACAATAAAGTTAAGCAGTTCGATCAGTTCAACTCTCAAGACTGATTTTTAAGGAAAAGGAGAAACCTTTCAACTCTGAAAAGGGAATAATGAAATATTTAAGGAATGTGCAATTTCGCTTTTCCTAAGAATACATATATTTCATTTTTGTCCTCTTAAGTTTTTTAATTTGGAGCTATTGGGATGCTTAAGGTCATTTGGATTTATCCATGAGAGCTTAGTAGACTTGCAAAAGCTATTATAAGCAAAACATATGGTTGGAATTGAGTAGAGCTTGATTGGTTACGTTTGGTAAAGAGCACTTCTATATGCAACCTCTATCTTACCTCCATGTTTAGTTGTTGCTTTTATTTATTTCAAGATCAATAAAATTTAATAATGGTAATGTTTTGTTAAGATTCTCATTAGTAGGTACTTATCTGATAATTAATTTAGTTTGTTTAATAAAGCATACTCCTTTAAATTAACATTACATATTGATTAATCAATCTTCAATTCTCATATAAATCATATTTATTAATTGAAAGTGTTGATATTACAATTTTCTTATAGTGTAGGTGGTTGTATTTTCCCAATCAATATAGCATAATTTAGCAAATTTTGATAAAACTATAATCAACCTTATCCTTTCATCATCATTTAATTTAATGATTCCTTAATCTTTAATATTTAAGCTTAAAACTCTCCCAAAAACTTTAGAAACTCTAATTTTTATTTTTTTTGGTCTAGTATTAAGGTAAATTAATAAAAAAACTTAGATTATTATTCCTTATTCCTAAAATGTTGATTAAGAGGCTTTACATTGAACATATTATAATTACGAACTATTATTTGGAAATTTGGTTTGAATTTAATCATAATTCATTTGGAAAAGCTTGATTTAGGTCCATAAGCTTAGACTTGGATGAGAAACCATTGTAGTAAGATCGTCTTGTTTAACCATTGTATTAATTACACATTAAACAAAGATAATGAAATCTTTGAAACCTAACTTTGACTAAGGTTGACCCTAGACTTAGACTAATTTCCTCATCTAGCTAATGAGGCTATAATTCATTTAGAGGTGACCTCAATCATTAGGTGGTTTTAAGCATGCTATTTGAACCCATTATTAACCAAATTAAATCACAATTAATACTAATGATAGTCATAGATCATCAAATGACTTTAAGAAATATTTACCGTATGCACATAATATGCATGTGGAAATATATCCGAATAAGATTGTCTTTAAAAATGAATCTTGCAATAATACACACACACACACACGCTCACTATAATGCCCCATTGTTGGGTTAGCCAAACTAATCGACATTATGGTATTAACTATCTGATAACATGATATTGTCATGAATATTAAGTATATTAGTGCAGAAATTAAATGAGTATCCAGATATTTTTCACATTTATCTATCCATATACAATATAAAAACTCAGAAAAATAAGAAAAACACATTTATCTAAGGCAATGAGATGCAATGCTAAATGAGATTTCTTATTGCTCGATGTGCTCGAATATCTCACATAAATTAAGAGTGAGCCATGGAGCTCTTTAGATTGGTCTAGGCTCACATGCATCATGTATATAACTTAATGTGGAGTTGGCAATGGCCTATGTGAACTATGTCACCTCTTCCACTACCTAACATACCCCATCCAAGTATTAGGAACTGAGCTTTGGATCTCAAAGAGTTTACATAATTTTCTCATAACTCAAATAATCAAGCCTTTGTCCAAAAGTTATGCATAAGCTATTTTCACACAGCGAGTGATGTTACATTCATAAACGACATTAACACTAAAAAATGCACAGCTTTTTAACAATATGATCATCAAGTTCAATGAGGTTTCTATTGACAATATTTAATTTTAATTAATGTTTTATAATAAGCATCATTCTACGACTCATTCCATTCAATTTTTATATACAAATCTCTTAACTCAAATAAACATTTCATTGATAAGTAGAGATCTTACATGCAAAAAGTACTCTGATTTTCTATATGGTTTTTCCCTACCCTCCTCAAAGGGGGTGGGGGAGGGGGGGGTGGCATTAGGTTGCCATTAAAATGGATAACACAAAGAAAGTTACAAGAAATAAAAAGTAAATATATTGCTCTTACAAGGATTAAGAAGAAAAATTGAATAAGAATACATTACACAGGAACATTTGTATGTGTTCTCTCTGATTTCTCTTCTCTTTAATCTCCTTCTTCCTTGCTCTTCATGCTTATCTCCTTTTGAAGTTGCAGCAGCTCCTGGTCATCTTTAGGATTAGGACTTTCTGATAATGGCATTTCCCAAAATGAAAAATCAAAACCCTCTCCAAATTGTTCTTCTTACCTCTTATAATCTCCTCGTGAGCCCCTCTCTCCTCCAAGCTACCATAATTTTTTCCTTGAAAATTGAAGTATTTAATTAATTTCATTTCCTTATTCTTCTTTGAAATGGGGGTATTGATTACTTACAATTACTTTTTGATGTGGGAAAAAGGAAGAATTGATGTTTTTGGTCTTCCTAATGCTGACTTGGTGAATATTTCCAAGGAAGAATTCTGGCGCATGCTGTGGTGCACTCTAGCACAAGATTATTGGTTTGTTTGGAACTGTGGTACGCTATAGTGCCTTGGTCTTGGGTGGACAGGCGCTATGACACATTGTAACTACTTATTCTCAGGTCGACGGGCGCTGCGGCATGTGGTGGCGCTTGGCTGTTGGGAACACAGACGCTGTGGTGCCTTTGTCTCAGAAACACAGGCACTGTGTCACGCGATAGTGCCTTGGTTTCAAAAACACAGGCACTGTGGAGATTTATGGTGCTTTGCTCTTGGGAACATGCGTACCGTGGTGCGTTGCACCGCGGTATAGCGAGTTATAGTGTTCTTTTTCACACAAATCACTTGTTATTTGTAAATTGATCTCTTCATAATTGAAATGACATAAAAATAGATTAAAACTACAACTAATCTTAATTAAAACATAAATTCTAATAAGAAAATACTATATTTATTTAATTTATCACACCCCCACACTTAACTTCGTTCTCGTCCTTGAGTAAGCAACACATAACTTTATTGAATAGTTTATTTTTAATAACCTTGCTTTATTTCATTGTAGATTTGAAATTCTTCGTGCATCTTAATGTAGTTCTAATAATGATACAATTTAGTATAGGGTGACCTTAATTGTTGTGGTTCAATATGAAGTACTCTGTTCACTATTCTTAACTCTTTTCTTTTCATCTAATGATTATTATTTGAAGTATATATTGGGAGAATTTTTGGGCTTTTATTAAACATATTTAAATAGTGGTAAATATGAAAGTTTTTATGCCATATGTGCTTCTTCTTATGAAATGTAATATATAAATCTTCTCTTTTATATTTTATTTGTTTTTATTTATTTAGGGATAGACATTTTTCTTCATCCCTTTATCTTTTGCTTAGATTTTCTTTTCATTATTCTATGAGAGATGTATTTTTCTTCATCCCATTTTTTAATGCATTACATTTATGAAATCCTATAGAAGCCTAACATGTTATTTATTTTTACCATAATTTATTTATCTCATACTAGCTATCATTTCCCCCACACTTAATTAATTTGCATCCTTTGATTTGATTGAAGAGTTCTAAGTAATGAGTTGAGTAGTTTTTGTTGAACCTTAACATGTTATGGTCATTTACTCTCTCAAGCTCTCATTTGTCATACCCATTGATTCATGAAGATGTTTAGAGTTATAATTCAATATATAGAGCCTTAATTGTAAAAATAATTTTCCAAATAATCATTTATATTGATTTAACAAAAAATGAGCATGTTGTTACAATAGAAGGGTGATTTAATATAAAACTAAAATAATAAGAAAAAAATTACAACCTAATTTTTTGATTTACTTCCCACATAGCACATAGTTTACATCCTCAGCCAGACCAATGATGCGATCTATGTGATTCCTTCAGTAGGAGCATCCTATATTGCATTATCTCCTTTTCATGTATGTTCTCTTGTTCATAGTAAGGCTTAAGTCACTCGCCATTTACCTTGAAAATTTTGTCTTTTGATGGTATATCAATAGCTCCGTGGGGATGAACTTTAATTTTAGTCAAATGTCCTGACCACATGTATTTTAATTTTCATAGAAATAGCTTCAATCTAGAGTTAAACAATTACACTTTCAATCCTGGTTCAAAATTTTTACCCATTAAAATTTTGTCATGTTAATTTTTAGTTTTTTCCTTGTAAATTCTAGATCTCTCATATACATTAGTTCTAACTTCATCCATCTCATTTAATTGCAGCACCCTGTGCTCCCCTGCTTGTTTGAAATCAAAATTTTACTTTTTAATAGCCCAAAATGCTCGATGTTCAAGCTCAACTGGTAGGTGACAAGATTTCCCATAGATAAGTTTATAAGGGGATATTGCTAAAGGGGTTTTGAAAGCAGTCATATATGCCCATAAGGCATCATCTAACTTGGATGACCAATCTTTTATGTTGTAATTGACAGTTTACTCAAGAATTTGCTTTAATTTTCTATTCGAGACCTCTACTTGTCCACATGCTTGTGGATGATAAGCAGTTCCTATTTTATATTTCATCCCATATTTTTTAAGCAAGATTTTGATTTGTCTATTACAAAAATGCTTATCGCTATCACTGATAAGAACTCTAGGTGTGCCAAATCTGGTTAAAACATTTTCTTATAGGAATTTAATCACAATTTTGGCATTATTATTAACATAAGAAATTGCCTTAACCCACTTTGACACGTATTCAATAGCTACCAAAATGTAGCTATTTGAACTTGATGCCAGAAAGGGCCCCGTGAAATCAATTCCCCACACATTAAAAAGTTCAACTTCAAAAATGTCTTGAAGAGGCAACTCATCTATTTTAACAATATTTCTTATTTTTTGACATTGATCACAACTTCTTACATAATCAGTTGCATCTCTAAAAATAGAAGGCTCGAAAAAACCGAATTATAATTCCTTAGTAGTTGTTCTTTCGGTTCTGTGGTGTCTCCCATATGGTGAGGCATGGTAAAGAAATATGATAATGTAAACCTCTGCTTATGGCACACATTCTTACATGATTTTATCAGCACAACATTTATAAAGGATTGGATCATGCTAGATAGACTACTTCGCATCAGAATGAATTTGTTTCCTTTTGTTGGTGGCTCATCTCAAGTGGTAGAGCACCTCCAATTAGAATGTTGGCAATGTCAGCAAACTAGGGGGGCCTATGATGAAGCAATGGTAAATAACTATTCCTCAGGGAAGTTTTCACAAATCTTACTTGTGTGATCTAACTCAATGTGGGTTTTTCTGGACAAGTGATCAACAAATATATTATCACTCCCCTTCTTATCTTTAATCTCTAAATCAAACTCTTGGAGTAGCAACACCCACCTGATCAAGCTCAATTTTACCTCTTTATTTTGTAATAAATATTTAATAGCTATATGATAAGTGTAAACAATAATTTTTGAGTCAATTAAATAAATCTAAATTTATCAAAGGCAAATACAATGGCAAAGAGCTCTTTTTATTGTTGCATATTTCTTTTGGATATCATTTAAAACTCTACAACATAATAGATTGAATTGTAGGTTCTCTCCTTCCTTTGTCCCAGAACTGCTCCTACAGCTAAGTCACTCGCATCACACATTATTTCAAAGAGAAACTTTCAATTTGGAGTGGAAATTATTGGGGCAGAAATTAATGCAACTTTTATTATATTAAACTCTTTAAAGCATGCCGCATCAGAGTTAAATTCAACATCTTAGCGAAGGAGTCTACAGAGTGGAAGGCTTATTTTAGAAAAACCCTTAATGAATCTATGATAAAAACTCGCATGCCCTAAGAAACTCCTTATATATCTTACTGTTGAAGGAGGAGGTAGTTTTTCTATCACTTAAATTTTTGCTTAGCTTACTTCTATTCTTTTCTCAGAAATCAGATGTCCTAATACAATTTTCTCCTTATCCACGAAATGACATTTCTTCCAATTCAAGAACAAATTTGTTTCATCACATTTCTTGAGTACTTTGGCTTAATTAATTAAGCAATGGTCAAATGAAGATCCTACAATCGAGAAGTTATCCATAAAAATTTCAAAGAAATCTTCTACTATTTTTGAAAAAATTGCCATCATGCATTTTTGAAAAGTGGCAAGAGCATTACACAACCCAAATGGCATTCTTATAAATGCAAAAATACCATAGGAGCAAGTAAATGTAGTCTTTTCTTGATCCTGAGGAGTTATCATAATTTGACTATAACTAGAATATCCATCCAAGAAACAATAATAAGGAATTCAAGTGAATCTATCTAGCATTTGGTTAATGAATTGTAAGGGATAATGGTCCTTGCATGTACTTTAATAAGTTTCCTATAGTCTATACACACCCTTCATCTTGTCACTTTATTAATGGGAATTAGTTCATTATTTTCATTGACCACAATATTTATCCCACTTCTCTTTGGTATTATGTGAATGGGGCTGACCCAAGGGCTATCAGAGATGAGAAATATGATTCCAGCATCAAGCAAGTTTATAATTTCCTTATGAACCCCTTCCTTAATGTTTGGGTTTAGTCTTCTTTGTGGTTCTATTGAATGCTTAAAATCATCTTCCATTAAGATTCAATGCATGTAAAAAGTAGGACTAATATCTCTAATATCAGGTATGCTCCAACCTATTGCATTTTTATACTTTCTCAAGATGGTGCATAGTCGATTTTCATGTTTAGATTCTAACAAGGCTGAGATTATCACATGCAAAGAGGTTCCTTATCCTAGATAGGCATATTTCAAATGCGTTTGAAGGGGTTTTAGCTCCAATTCAAAAGGGTCCTCTATCAAAGGTGAAATTTTTCTTTTCTTTTGAATCAATTCTTGCATCTCACTTTCAATTTCATCTTCCTCCTCATCGTCACAAATGTTGAGGTCCTTCTTTAGAAGTTTTACAGGTATGATAGAATCTTCCATATGATCAGTTCTCCAATAACTTTCATCAGATTCATTTGGGTGTTTCATAGTGTCACTAATGTTAAATCTAATTTTTTCATAGTCACAATGTAGGCTCAATTCTCCCTTGTCCACATCTATAAGAGTTTCACCGCTTACTAAGACAGGTCTTCGCAAAATGATTGGTATCTCTTAGTTTTCTTCTTCCATATCTAACATAATGAAATCAGCTGAGAAAATAAATTTGTCAACTTTCACTAGCACATTCTATAAGATTCCAACATAGGTTCTTACAGATCTATCATCTAGTAGTAGAAGAATAGAGGTGTATTTCAAGATATCATTGTAATAAGACATTAAGTTTATTGATGCCCCTAGATCATAAGGTGCCTTAGAGAAAGTTTTGTTTTCTATTGTGCAGGGTATTGTGAAGCTTCCTAGATCTTTTCATTTATTTGGCATCTTTTGTTTCAAAATTGTATTACACTCTTCTATTAATGCCATAGTTATCTTTCATCTATCCTTCTTATTTTGTGCAAAATATCCTTCATAAATTTAGTGTAGCTTGGCATTTGTTCCAAAGCTTCAACAAAAGGTATGTTTATATGAAGCATTTTGAAAGGTATAAGAAATTTTTGGAATTGCAAATTAACTTTCTCTCTTGCAACACATTGAGGGAAGGGTATAGGTTGGCATATTTTAGGTTGTTCTTTTTGTGATTTTAGTTGAGTTGGATCAATGCCATTTTCCCTATGCTGCTCCACATCGGTACCCCCCTCAAGTTCTTCTTGGTTTCTATTGATTTAGATTTAATTATTGCTACACTTAAAGGTCGAGTGACTTTCCGGCTTCACAATGTAATGGAATTTCTTTGCTCATTCCTACATTCAATTATAACCCCCACCAATGCAGGTTTTGTAAGCTGAGTTAGGATATCCTCGAGTTGTTTCTCTATTTTTCTAACAGTATTTTATTGCTATATTAATATTGCCTCATGTCTATTTAATGTAGCATTAGTTTTATTCATGAAATTAATTGTGGAGTTTCTAAATTCAACAAGTGGTATCTATAGGTGATCCTTATTAATAGTGACACTTAAATTGCCCAAGTTTGGATGAAGTGAATGTGCAAGAATATTTTAGTCATTCCAAATAAAATTGATATCTCTCATATCCCATTGAGATAGATTACTAGTAATATCATAATAAGTGTTAGGGTGATCCCCTTTACAGATCCCACAACCACCCTCTTGAATTGCATTTACACTCATATGCTCTAGCCTTTGTTTTAACATAGTGATGTCTCATTCAAGAGTAGTGATTTGATTAGACTCGGCTATCTTATCAACAACCTTCCTATTATAGTTAAGTCACTCAGTCGGCCATTGGTATGTGTTGTTAGTCATTTCCTGTAATAATCCGTATGCCTCTTCTTGGGTTTTGATACTCAAGGAACCCCCAGCTGCCGCATCAATTAGAGTTCTAGTGGGCACGTTCAATCAATTATAAAATGTCTGAACTTGCATCCACTATGGGAACCTGTGATGGGGGCAGCATCTTAAGCATTACTTGAAGCATTCCCAACTATCGTATAAAATTTCCCTGTCTTGTTGAGTATAATTTGTTATTCTATTCTCAACCTAGCATTTCTGGTTGGAGAGATATATTTTACTATGAATTTCCGGGCTAAATCATCCCATGTTCTAATCAAATCATCACAAAGAGAATCTAGCTAACTTTTAGCTTTGTCTCCTAACAAAAATGGGAATAATCTTAATCTAATCACATCATTAGTGATATCATTATATTTCAATGTGTCACATATCTTCAAGAAATAAGAGATATGAGAGTTTGGATTCTCAGTTTCCTACTTGCTAAATTGGTTGTTTTGGGCCGTTTGTAAAGTTAAAGATTTGATTTTGAAATTATTTGCCTTTACGTTTGCTCTAACTATTGCATGTGGAATTTCCCTCACTATGGGCAAGGCATAATCCCTTAGTGCTCTCCCCCTATTTTGCTGGTGCACCTCTCCAAGATTATCACCTAAGTTCTCCATTAGTATTGTTTTAGAGGTTGTTCTAATTTGTTGTCTTCTAAGTTTTAGCAAGGTACCTTGTTTAATTCTAAGTTTAATTTTAATTTGGTACAATGTAAAAAATTGTCAACATTCCTTCTACGCATACACTACTTAGAATTAAACAGTAACAAGAATTTGGTACAATGTAAAAAGAATGTGAAAAATAGTAACTATTGAAAATAAAAGAAAATGTAAATTATAAAATTGCAAGAGATATACATAAAATCTTAAATTACTATATAATAGTGGATTATCTCTAATACAAATCAGCCATTGCCCAACAACCATGCCAAGAACTTGACAAATCTAATTTATGTTGTATGTGCTTGCATAAAAGTGTACATAGTCCAAAGTAATATGGGATGATGACATCTTGAGATTTACTATCCTCTGAGAATGACGTATGATTTTTTAAAAGAGAGTATCCACTTCAATAATGTTTAAGCAATGATATGTTTGGGGTTTTTGAACCTAAATTATCTGTCCTAAATTAGTTTGGTTTGCAATCAATTTAAGAAAATTGGATAGAGTTAGGGTTCAAACATGCAGTTTATTTTAATTATGTACATAACTTCTCTTCTCTGAATTTTATGCCATAGTTAAGTTGTTTTACTATTCATTATCTCACCAAGAGATTTAGCTTTTCAAATTGAATAAATAAATTTGCTAAATCCTATCTAGTGCTCAAGATGAACTCACTAGGGCCAATTTCACCACATAGATATTGCTGTGGTTCTTTCATGAGTAAAAATTATTCGTACTTCTAAGTCATAAAATTCACATTTTGATTTCATGATCACTCGGTCTTGACTCCATCTATGGCTCACATGCTTCTACCCTTAGTTTAGCTAAGGTAATGAGCTATTAAGCTAAACGAGCTTATGTCACATCGCTCATAGCTCGACGTGCTCGAATATCTCCCATAAATTAAGAGTGAGCCATGGAGCTCTATATATGGGTCTCAGCTCACATGCATAAAGTTCATAACGTGAAGTTGACAATGGCCTATGTGAACTATGTCATCTCGTACACTACCTAGCATGCCTCATCCAAGTGTTAGGGGTTAAGATATAGAGCTCAATGAATTTTCATTATTTTTCTCATGGCTCAAATGATCAGGCCTTTGTCCAAATGTTATGCACAAGCTATTTTCACATAGTAAATGATGTCACATTCATTCACAGTGTTAACTCTAAGAAATGCACAAATTCTTAATAATGCGATCATCAAGCTCAATGAGGTTTCCAAAAAAAATATTTATCTTTAATTAATGCTCTATAATAAGCATCATTTTATAACTCATTCCATTCAATTTTTACATACAAATCCTTTTGCTCAAATACAATTTTTATTGATAAGAAGAAATCTTACATGCACAAAGTACTTAGATTTATTAAATGATTTTGCCCTACCCTCTCCAAGGATGTGGGGGGGGGGGGGGGGGGTGGGGGGAGTGGGGACATTAGGCTGCCATTACAATGGATAAAAAAAGAAAGCTGCAAGAAATAATAAGCAAATACATTGCTCTTACAAGGATTAAGAAGAAAAATTGAGTAAGAATACAATACGCAGGAGCTCCTATATGCGTTCTCTCTGCTTTTTCTTCTCTTCAATCTCCTTCTTCTTCCTTGCTCTCTGTGCCTATCTCCTTCTGAAGTTGTAGCAGCCCCCTGGTCCTCCTTAGGGTTAGGGCTCTCATGATAGTGGTATTTCCTAAAATGAAAATTAGAACCCACTCTAAGATTTTCTTTTGACATTTATAATCTCATCCTCAATTCACCTCGCCTCCAAGCTTCCATAAATTTTCCTTTAACTTGGAGTTTTAAATTATTTTCATTCCTTTATTCTTCATGGAATTGGGGGTATTGATTGCTTACACACACTTTTTAATGTGAGAAAATGAAAGAATTGAAGTTCTTGGTCTTCCCAATGTTTACTTTGAGTAGGTTTTCAAGGTAAAATTTTGGTGCACACTACGATGTGCTGTAGCGCAGTATTCTTAGTCTGTCTAGTGCTACATGTGCTATAACACCAACGTCTCAGGTGAACAAGAGTTGTGGTGTACTGCAGCTCCTTGGTCTTAGGTAGACAGGGGCTATGGTGCATTGTAGCGCTTGGCCCTTGGGAACATGAGCGTTGTGGAGCTTGGGTCTCAGGAACACTAGCACTATGTTATGCTATAAGGCCTTCTTTTTAGGAACACAAGAGTTGTGTCATGCTATAGAGCCTTCTTTTCAAAAACACGGGCGCTGTGGCACCTTGCTCTCCGGAACAAGGGTGTTGTGGTACGCTGTGGTGCCATACTCTCTAGAACAAGGGCACCATGGTGCATTGTAGCGCAATGTAGTGCTCTTTTTCACACAAATCCATTCTTATTTGTAAATTGATTTTTTCATAGCTAAAATGACATAAAAATAGACTAAAACTACAACTAATCTAAACAAAAACATGAATTATAATAAAAAAATTACTATCTTTAGTGAGTTCAGTAATCCATATATCCAATTTTTGCTTTGAATTCAGAAACAACAACTAATTAAGAATTTTAGATTTCATTTCATACTTCCAACTGTGATTAAAATTTCAACTCAATATATATGTTTCTGAATTGTTCTCAAATTATCAAATCCTAATTCTGGATTTCAGATTAATATTTGAAACATTAAATT
The DNA here is from genome assembly GCA_016760335.1 of Gastrodia elata. Classification (NCBI taxonomy): domain Eukaryota; kingdom Viridiplantae; phylum Streptophyta; class Magnoliopsida; order Asparagales; family Orchidaceae; genus Gastrodia; species Gastrodia elata. Next base: position 23,745,904 of record CM028676.1, on the reverse strand, counting down.
GGAAAATCTTAATTGCATTATGTATTAATTATTTTCTCATTGTGATCCTATGCATCATGAGATAGGACTAAAACTTGATAGTACAATATTAATAAACACTATAAAAGTAGATCTAGTACCTGAAATCAAATTATTTAGATTTCATTCTATATCAATGGTTGGATGAGTACTTACTTAATAGGAGAATGCCTTAAACTATATTTTAGAGGCATAGTACATAAAATATATTAAATGTTGCTTTATTCTCCAATATTAAACTTTAAGGCAACGAATTTAAGTGAACAACTCGGCATCCTGCACTAAAACACCTTGGTTATTATCTAAGATAGTTGACATCAAGAGGCATTCATAATACTAATCCTCATAACATGAAATTTTTTCCTTTTAACTTTAATTACAAATAATTACAGCAATTCAAGTGTACTCAATATGACAGAGCTCAAAGAATAATATAATTAATTCATTTATAACTCAATTAAAGTTCTAAGTACCTAACGTACCTTGCTCATGCAATATGAACTTGTAGTTTGATGCTTATTTAAAATGATGCAGCATTTACATCACCTGCAATATTTGAGCAAAGTACAACTAAATGATAATTAATTTGGTAGGTGTTGCTTACTTATAAATATTCTAGACAACATGAACCCTACTCAGATTACTCACAATTACTAAGGATAGAAGACTAAAATACAAAATGTCAGGGAGGGATCTACAAGATAACATATAATAGCTTGATAAGAGTGATAACAATCATTTATATGAGGGATTTATGAAATTATATTGAACATAATTCCTTATAATTTGATTGAGATGAACTCAAAAGCAACACTAAACTAACAATCTCATAATGATTATCTTCATACAATCTCATACAATCTCATATAACAATCTCATAATGATTATCTTCAACTTATGCAAAAGAAGCAAAATATTTTAATTAACAATTCCTTAATTCATATCATAATTACAGATGAAAATGAACTAACATAAAGCATTTGATCAATTATGCTAAAAGTCATGCAAGCATACTAGTCACATAAGCTACTATTACAAATTGTTTAACCAATACAAAGAGGATAGAATGCATATGGATCAACAAGGATAACAATAAAAATCCTACTAGAAGCAATAATTATCATTTTTTTTAGCACTCAATGAAATTATCCTCAAACATTAGACCAAGATTCTTATGTATGACATAAAATGGAATTAAAATTATGGCCAAAGTTAACTCAAGCTTTGAATGAACAAGATTGTGTGTGATAAGTAGTCTTACTTGGATCATTCACGTAGTGAATATAACATATGTGGAATGGGAAAGTTATTCGACTATTTGCTTGCAAATGGAAATCAAGATATAACAAAATTCATTCAAATTATCAACTGAATTCATGAACAAGATGATTAATATAAGGAATTATTGATTTAATTGCTTGTTACAGTAGTCAAGCATATTAGTGTAACTATCCGAGTGTTGAACCATTACATTTGATAAGATCAAATGCACTCAAGTTTTCTTAGATTTAGATTTAACAATTATATTATTAAGAGCTAAAAACATTAAGCCACTACAAGACTAATCTTAGATGTAGTTAGCACCTCCAAAGCATTGAAAGAAGGATTGATAATAAGGAAAAGTACTCTACTAAGTGGAGAGATTTAGCTCAAATGGAGGATGAAGATGTTCGACCAAACAGTCGAAGGAGTGCTGTCCTCAATGAGAAGGTGGTGCTGAATTTTGGCCAAGACGAAGACGGATAGAAGAGAAGCTACCTTTGACCAAAGTGGAAGGAGGGAGCTACTTGGCTTAGTGATGGGGACTACAACTCGATGAATGGAGGATTTCGGCCAAGAAGAAGTTGGCAGGATTAGCTACGACCATGAGGCAATAGGAGGAGCTCAGCCATGGAAGGAGAGGATGAGATTGACCATGGAAGTAGAGATTGAGTTCATCCATGGAATGGAGGATTGCTCAACCATCAAATGGAGAGCTACTCAACCAAGTGAAGGAGGAGAGCTATATAAGCAACCCCAACTCTTTGGGAGCCTTAGATCACAATCCAGTGGCTACAAATTGTCTGAAACTTCTATGCTTTGATTGATCGCCGATTAAATTCCAAATATTATTAAACTTAGTGATTGATTGTCTTGATGAGAAGAATGTACATGTCTTAAAATCATTGAATTTGACAAGTATTTAGTTTTATATTAATTTTTATATGCAAAACTTCAAAAATTCATTATGATAAATATGGAGCTCAAAAAATGATAAAATTTGAAACATAATATCTTCCTTTGATACTTGACCTAAAACTGCAATAATTTTTAACTTTTGATTTCTATTTTATTTTTCTATCAATATCTAAAGTTAAGACTTTAAATATTAATTTAGGATGATCTGGGATCCCAATTGCGCTCAAGTTTCGCTATAGGATCCTGTAGCGACCCGAGTTATTGATTATAAGAACTTAGAGTGATTGATAACTGAATTAAATTTTACTTATTGTTACCTTAGGTCTCTTCATAATCTTCAAATAGTTATAAGGCTAAACACCTAAGTATAAATACTAATCCTAGACACTAAGTGTTTGAGTAGAGGTGCAAAAGTAAAAGTAAAATTGTCCATTCCTTACATACATGCAATAGTAAGAGAAATAAACATGCATCTAACAATAGTAAACAAAAATCCAGAATTATTACAAGCCAGAATTAAATAAAAGTACTGAAAGGAATATCACTCTCTCTCCAAATCTAAGAGATCTAAGAAGCTGATGTATGATCAATATAAATCCTATGCTCCTTACCTGAAGATGGATTAACAAATAGCGTCAAATTTGACATGTTGATTTCACATGTTAGGGCCCCAACCTAAAAAATAAAATCTTGGGTTAGACAATTGTCTAAGTACATTTTAAGATGATTGAATGATTTCTATATGTTTTAGGATATCACATCAATCTTAACAGACAACTATAGTTGCAATAAAGAAATATAAAAAGGAAGTGGTAAAATCATAAATCTACCAATTTGTAGCTTAAACAACATGAGGTAAGTAAGGACACATACTTCAGATCCAGTAGTTGCAAATATGGTAAGGTACAATAATACTTATAAGTCTACTACATACTATAGAGTAATTGAAAGAAAATTATAATATGAATATGATCAATGATAACATGCTAAATAAGCTATACTACAAAAGAACACCAATACAAGTACATAACAGGTCAAAAAAATAATGAATACTAACATCCTACTATATGTAAGCACTGAAAGAATTGCATAAGTGAATAAGGATGTAAAGTGAGAAAATACTAAAGGTAAATAACATAAAGTAAAACTGCCATATTAGTTTGGCTAATGAAGCAACTATATCTATAACTGAACTATAAATCATCTAGCTAATCATAATTAGAGCCACACTGTACTAAACTGAAAAAGGCAAAAAACAAATGCAAAGTTTATTTTAGTTTTTTACTTTACTTCTATGGGCACGTATAGAAGTTTTTGAGGACTCTAGCATGTCTATAAGACTAAGGTGGGTTTTTAAACTTAACGCAAGTCTCCCAAATGAGTATGTGTTAGTATCCTTATTTCTCATTACAGCTTTCTCATTGGCCTTAATGTGTATACATAATCATCCATGCTAATATCAACCCAATGCTAAATATTTTTCTACTTTTACTAAGTATTTATAATAAGAACATAAGCTTATATACAAAAGCAGTAAAAATTTAAGGAATATGGAAAACACATATAAATGCAAGAGATGCGATATCCATTATTGTCTAATTTATATGTTCTATGTATTCTGGGAAGGTGCAAGCTCAAGATCTCCAATATCTTGCTATTCAGTTCAATCTTAGATTCATGATCCTATGATTAAAATATGTCAAAACTAATCATAGTTCTAACTCAAATCAAATAAGATCACCTATTGAAGTTCAAATATCAAATCCTACGCCCTAGCATTGCATTTTCCTTACACCACTTTATTAATCTTGATACAATCTATCAACATTATATGTTTAGAGATAAAACTATATCCTTAGGACTTAAGCCTCTTAACTTAGGGTTATATGCTTCTAGGCTACTCAAATCTAGATTCAAATTAGACTCAATAGACTATCTAAACTTTGAAATTACAAATTATAAGTTATTTGAGAAAATTAGTGGTTTTAAACAAAGGTTCTAAGCAAATTTGACATTTTTCATTAAATATTATTAATTAAGGATTCCAAATTTAACTTTGAGAATTAGGTTTCTAAATTAGATTTTCTCTGATCCTATGGTATGCTTACTATTTAAGGAGTAAATCAATACCTTAAACACTAGATTTGGACTACTATAGGTCCTAATATTAACTATTCATGGTTTGGTATAATTAATGGGTGATTAGCAAAATCACCCACTAAATCATAAATTATATTTCATATTTAGGTTCCTTATATTTTTTTTTGATCAAAATGGTATATTAGTTTGCATTATTTGAATTTAAATTGACTGTATTTTATAAAAAATACACTCTGAATTAAATCCCTAAAATTTTGATTTAATTATTCTATCGGTGCCATTATTAAACTCAGAATACTTCAAGAATATTCCAACAGTTTAACGTGCAGGCTGATAGAAGCCGTTGAATTTCTAAATATTCATAGGATATTCTGCCTAATGGAACCGCACCGGTTATGGATCAGCCTGACTAGTAACTGTTCTTCATCCCCGTGGAGACTCTGAAATGGAGTATGCTTCTACCACCAATTCTGGGAAACTCCAGCCTTCTCAAAAGATGAGAGACTTACCAAAACACTCAGGACAGCAAGGCACATCGATTGACACCAAAAGCCTCATGGGTGGTGGTGCCGATCGATGAGACCTTACTCAGCCAAAGGGTTTACTGTGCGAGCTCAATTAGCTCAACATAGGCCATGCTAGAGGAAGAATTTGGTGCCTACACCATTACTAATCTAAGTATGTTTGAACAAAGCTATCCTTGATGGCTAGGTCCTCTCAAATTGCCAGTGGTATACTTGACCTGGATTCTATAGTGTAGCACTGTGGAGTCTGACCATATCATCGATGAACTGAGTTAGCTCGAGCTCAAATGTGGTTCAACAATTATTGCTCATATTTTGTTAATCCAATTGAGCATATTTTGAAGCTGAGCGATGACTTCTAGTGCCAAGAATTATGTAGGAGATTCATTATTGATTTTCGGTCATTCATGGAGATTACTGGCCGTAGAGTCAATCAGTTTGACTCGGGCAATTTGTCTTTTAATCCTAAGGTATTCATGAACATCTCAGCATACATCCCAGGTAAATTCAAAGGTCAATTTGGCCTGTAGGAGATAAACATAAAGCACTTCAAAGGGGTACCTTGCACAGAGGGCTTGCATGGGAAATTGCTAGAAGTTGACTCGGTTTTAGAGGTTGGAGAGGGTGTTAACTCATTGATAGGTGTTCGAACATAGAGCCTAGCCCATTGACATGCAGGGGAAAGCCACTGAAGCATGCCTAGGTTTGATGGCCTTAGGTGGTAGGGTAGAGGTGAGTAGAGGGAGTGAAAGGGAATTGAGGATTCAGAGAGCTTACAATCAGATAAAAGGAGCTATCTATGCAATGGTAACTCCCCTAAAATTAGATCAGGAATCTAAATCCAATACTAGGGTGTTACTATAGCACTTGACACCAGATTAGAAGGAAACTAATCAACATTAAAAGCTATGTGGCCAAGAATATTTGTGAGGGTGTATGTTAAACAATAAAATAAATAAGTTAGAAGAATATACAACTAGTAAAAATGCATTCAATCCTCAATCCAAACCAAGCATGTAATAATAAAAGTAAATCCATCACATAAATTAAGTTATTACAAACTAAATTTAAATGTAAAGAAAGTAAATTCTCTCATTCTCAGAAATGTAGTAAAAGAAAGTGTGGAAGCTAAAATCTTCAAGTCTACTAATGTCCAGTGTTAGGACTAGCTCCACTATCTAGAAAGTGCTTTTGATCTATCTTATTTTGGTTTTTAAATATGGTAGGGCACAACCAATAAAATAAAAATAAGTGATTAGACCAAAAACTCTAAGTATATTTTAAGATTTGACTAATTTTTAATTAAAATTTACTTAGATATTACATATGCTCATTTATAATTAAAGTCTATAAGTGGAGCATTTAAGCATTAAAATAAGGATAAAAGAACTATAACAAAAATAGTAAACAAATAAGTAGTAAGAACTCATAAGTAGGTTTGCCCAAGCCTACAATATCAAGCAAGGGAAAATAGGCATCCTATTAAGGCCATAAAATACTAATATGCATACGAAATAATACAATGAATACATGAATATGTTCAATAGATATTGCTAAGTAAAGGAACTAAAGTAGTGAAGCGTGAAATATAAGTAAAGCAACATACACTGCGTGAAAATGAGATTGTAAGTAAGTAAACTACAGTACAACAAGTAAAATTGAACAGTAAAGTAAGGTAAAGAAAAAGCTTAGCCTCATGGGCTAAGAAGTCATAGTCAAAGACTATAAGAAAAAAGCATAGCTCATGTGGGGCCCTGTACCCTCTGCGGCCGTACTAATACTGATATTATCAAAATCACGAGGAGTGCGGTACTCCAACTATGGAAAATCCCCAACCTAAGTAGAGTCAGGTGTAACCCAACTCGTTTCAAGCAGAAGACTTGTCACCTGAGAACTATGAACATACATCAACATATCAAAGCAGCAGAAGTAGAAAATAGTATAACATAACATCCATATCACAGCATAGTATAGAAGAGTAAACAATAGTAACTCAGCTCAAAGTGCAGAAAGTATATACATCCAGAAATAGAATTATTATAGACTGAATAATTTAAATAAAAAAGAAGTCTCATCCTCACAATAGAAAGAGAGAGTTAACTAAGCAGCAACAGGAAGATCCTCCTCCTGTCCAAGCTCCTCTTCTGCAGAACCACCAATGAATAGCTCCAAATATGACATTTGTTGGTATCACAAATGCCAGGGCCACAGCCAATAAAAGAAAAATATTATAGTTAGACAAATTGTTTAAGTACCTTTTAGGCAAATTTAAGTGGACTAAACATTTAGAGATATCATATTATTACTTTATGCATGCAACAAATTAAGATGAAACAAGCTAAAATGAACTGGGTAGCTATAAACAATACATCTATAGCTTAAAATACAAAGTACTCAAAGTGCACACTAGACATGCAACTAAATAAGGTAAGGCTAAGGTATATAAATATCTACAAAGTACTGAAAGTAAACTCATCCTAACATGCTTATGATCACATAGATACATGCTGATTTCATTAAATGAAAATTGTGCAGAAATATGCTGAATTAAGTATACAAAACTAGTATCCTAAACATGCCAATATTTAATAACTAATGAACATAAATAAGTATATAATTATGCAAAAATAATAAGTAAATGGCCACTAAAGCATGTGGTAAAGCAAGCCAAGGTACTGAAGTGAACTAAAAGTAAAGCCACTAAAGCATGTGGCAAAGCAAACCAAAAACACTAAAAATTGAATTGAAGTAAAAGAATGCCTAAACATAGTACTGCCATAAGAGAAATAGGCCATACAGAGCCTCTGAATAGAAAATTCAACATGTATCAATCCTAGACATCATCAGAGCTAGGTCAGAGTTGAACTTATAGAATAAGACATGTATCCATCCAAGCCAAACATAGACTTAGGTCCGAGTCTATTCTATAACAAAACTAGAACTAGGGAGGTAGACTAAGATAGGACACACCCTACTAAACTGAATGCACTAAACAAATGTTAATTCTATTCAAAAGCTAACTTAAGATATATTATCAATATCCTAAGTTCACTTATTATGTCCAAGGAAGAAGGCTCAATATACAAGGTGTGCAGAGCAACTAAGGTCAAAGTAAGCAAGAGACTCAAATAAACTCATATGATATCTATTGTTATCTAATTTAATCCAATCTAACTATTCTGAGAAAATACAAGTTTGAGATCACCAATATCCAGCTATCAAGTAAAATCCCAGAGTCACGACCTTAATGTTAACATTAGAACTTAACAAGTTCTAATTCATAATCAAGTAACGACTATAAAGATTTGAAGTAAATATATCAATGACTTTATTATTATTATTTCCCTTTCTTAACCCAAATCTTGACTATATAATTCAAGATTAGGGATTCTGGACTTAAACTCCACATTTGGGGTTCAAATCCTAAATCTAAGGTGATATCCTAATAAGGATCTAGGGTTCATACTCAAGCAAAATCTAAGGGTACAGAATCTTATAAGTTGATGGAATTTAGAACTATGACCTTAATGGAAGGTTATTCTACTGTTATAAGATAAAATAATCAATCAAGAAAATTTGAATCTAAGATATATATTCAAGCTTTAAGAGAATTATATTATTCTATAGATTGAATCAATCCAACACCTATAAGGAGGTTTTAAAAGGACTAAACAATAATTCAAGTAGTGAATTCCAAATGAAATGATCTAGTTCAATTAGATGATCTAAGATCTAAGTTCTAAGGTCTGATCACTTACGATCTAAACTAGAATAAAGACTTAGGATTTTACAAGAATATTACATTAGGATTAAAGCTTAAGGATTATCTTAATAAAGCAATTAAACTAGAGTTGAGTGCTAAGAAATTAGGTTGAACATTAAAAGAGGTGGTTTGGATTACTCTTAAGATCTTAAGACCTTATTAAGAAATTTCAAGATTTCCCCACTTAAATTAATTTCATTAAACAAAAGATTACAAAAAGGTACTGATATATTACTTAGAAGCATTTTACTGAAATGTTAAGCTTCAAGGATGATTAAATGATATTTTGGATCAAAATGACCAAAATACCCTTCTTAAGACAATTATTGGAATTTTAAGAATCTAACATTTAAATTGATTCAAATCAGTTTTAATGAACTTAATAATGATTAATAAAGTGAATGGGATAGTTAACTTAAGGTTTGATACCATAATCAGCCTAATTAGCACTAATTACATTTTAAAGCTAAGTAAGGTGATTAAGAATCTGAAAGCACATTAGAGTGATCCAAACATATTTATAGGTTCTACTACACTTAAGAAGGTGATTGGAACCTAAATCATCAAAATCAGAGATTAATCCAAGGCTTACTTCACAAATCCAATATTAGGGTAATTAAGATGTGATTAGCAAATTTAATAATTCTAAATTATTTTTATTGGATTAAATAAGTTCTCCATGGTCTCATGAGCAATCAGAGACCATAATTAATATTTTTGGACTTTTAATGAATTAATTATGATTTAAATGAGAACATAGAAAGATTAGGCAATTAAATAAAATCTAACCATTAGATCTTGGATTTTATTTTATCTTATTATTCAATGTATTTTTCTGATTAAAATAGCATATTGGATCATACTATTTGGATAAGTATAGCTAAAGTTATTTGAATAATTTAATCTGAATGTTTATTTAAACTAAAATCATATGGTATGTAATTGAATATATTTATAAATGAATTATTAGAAGGAAAATAAATTCCTAAGTTCTTAATTAAAGCTGTGGCCCGAAATCAAAACTGCGCAGGCCAGGGTCTGACCCGGCCCGATACTGTATATAGTCTCCGCGCCTAATGCCCGATACCCGATGCCCTAGGGTTATATTTAGATGCCCAATTCCCCATGCATGAGCTATGCCGCGCTTGGATCTCGATGGCTGCACCATCAGTGGTACTAGATGCGTCGAATGAACTAAGCAGCCCCGTTTGGGATGCGTCGGATCACTGGAGCGCTACTCAACCGAGGCGTCTTCCAAGGCGCATCTAGGAGGAGCAAATTCTCCTCACAGCATCAATGCCATGAGCTAAGGTCTAACCCTACACGTTCAGGGATCGAAGGAGAAATGATTGGGTGAGTCGCAAGGTCCCAAGGAGGTCTAGATCACTGAAGTGCTACTTGGGGTGGAACACAAATGGAAGCCATCAATTGGTCAATCGATTCCAGTCAAATCGATTGATATGATCGAACCCAAAAATCGATATGAGTCTACAATCATTTGCCTAAAGGTTCCTGCACCAATTGGGGAGCTAATGGCTTGAAGAAATGCGGTGATCAGGCGAACTAGAAGTCAACTGACAGTACACGCTTAGGCAACGCATTTTCGACCTGGTCCACTGCCAGTCACTCCCAAATCCTCGACTGTCTAGAGGAGGTTAAGGGTTTGGTCCTAACACAACATCTAGGGTTTAATTGATGGAGAGTCGAGCTAAATTCAGCCCGACAACGAAGTAAGTTGACGACTGTACCTAGTCTTGGAGAATGACTACGACTGAGGTGAAGGGATGAGCTCAGAAGCTTGCAGGTGATTGCAGAAGCTCAGCAAGGGGCTCTGAACACCATACAATTCCCTCAATCAGCAGTTCACAGCTACAGGGACGTCAAGATTCATCGGGAGCTTCTGAGCCTTTGGCCGAGCTATGGGGGTCATAGTGAGCAAAGGAGCTCACTGAGGTATCAATGGAGGTATTTATAGAATGGGTGAGGGTCTAGGGTGGATGCCAGAGCTCAGGTTTGAAGATTTGGCTCGGGCCAAAGGTAAGGGATGGATGAAACGATCGGGGGCAATTCAGGGAGATGGCAGCTAGCAAGATGTCGTGCCAGAGGGTAGAAATGGAAGACCAAGTTTTCCTGTACTGCCATGGGGGCTGCCAAGGTCATGTTGTTGGGGGGGGACCAGACGCATGGGCGAGCGAGAGGTAGACGAAGGTCCACAGTGCACGGGGTGCTCTAGGCCGTCCGATCGCAGAGTTGTTGGTCATGGATGGTTCTGATGCTATACTTAATGATAAGCCGCAAATGGGTTACAATTGTCTGATGCGCTCAATCGATCCAACGCCTAGGATTAGATCACGACGTGGAATGGATTGAGCCATTGGATCAAGCGCGCTAGGATGCATGCTAATGCATCTATTGGCGCGGATTGAAGCGCCACTGTCGGGACCCTGTAGCAGATCTGTCGTGGTCCCGACAGCACATCCTAAATACAAAAAAAATAATATATGTAATTAATTTAATTAATAGAAATTTTATTAATTAATTAAATTATAATTCTAATGAATCTTAAATCCAATTTAGGACTATATGAGCTTCAAAAATTCTCAAAATTTCACCCTTAGCTAATTGAGGTATGAGGAATTCAAAAATGAAATTAGATTTTAATTTGGAGATAAATTTAATTTAGCAAATTTTTAGGAGCTAAAAATATGCAAAAATACCAAAATGCTCAAATGAACTCCAATTGATTTCAAACTTCTAAGGTTAGGCTCAAATGACTCATTGAGTCTAATGGAATCAAAATTAGAACTTGGTTTAGCTTAATAATCTGAATTTAGCTAGGGTAACAACTAGGGTTGTTATAGCTCAATATCTATGACAAGTTCTCATAATCAATAAGATTCTAAGAACCCAATAGTTTAATTATTCAAGTTATTCTAAGTTTTCTTTTATGCGAGAAAATCATAGAATGAATGTGGAGTTAAGCATGTCTGCCTAACTAAGTAAGGAAAATGGGGTCTCATAGAAAAATAGATACTCACATTCCTCCTTTAGATATGTGAGGTCTCTTTGTCACCCCCATTAGCCTGCCCCGACCATCACCATATGAAACCCCTACATTTTATTATGAATATTTTATTTATGCACAATGTCTTATATGAATATTCAATGTTATAATCTCAAAGCAAGGTAACATTTCAAGAAATTCAAGTAATTATAAATTATGTGATATCCAAAGTTGTCTAATATTTAGATTCTCTAATCTAATGATTAGAGCTAATTAAGCTCTCAATTGGCTTAGAGATATTGATCTCTAAGTCAATTGAAAGTAATACTATAGTGATCTATGTTTTAAAAATAGTAAATTTATTTAAGTTTATGTAGGTGACAATAATTTATATGTATAGTGATGCAAAATGAAGCCAATTCTACACTAATCCTAAGCCATAAAATAATTATTAGTTGCTAGATTCAAGGCTTAAGGAACTAATGGGGAAGAGTAAAGGTTAAGGATCTACTAAAATTAAAAAGGTGAAAGTTGTAGGCTTACTATTATAGTTTATCTAATAAAACTTGTAATTTAAGGGCTCTAATTTAAATAAACCACTAGACTGATTAAGAACACTATTAGGAAAGCTATGAGTGTAAGGGAGAGGGAGAATTATAAGTTACAAGTTCTAAATTGACAAGGTTGTAGGTTACTATTGCTTTGTGGAAACCTAATTCACACTAGTGAGCTAAGGATTGGTAATTTGTAATTATTAGAGAGCTTAAAGTAGAGGTGAAAGGCTAAAGGGAAAGACCGCTAGGCTCACTTCTAAGTGTTAGCAATTTGTCCTAGTAGGTTGACATCCTACAAAAAAAAAGTGTGCTAAAGGTCAAATACCCCTATTAGAAAGGTTAACTAGCACTTAGAATGATAATTAATTCAAGGCAAGGGATTCAATCCAACATTATCTCTTCTAATGCTGAGGCTTAAAAATACAAGTTTACTAACCTAAGCAAGGCATCTAAATACTCTAACCTAATCCAATTCTCATAAAATAAAGTAATATGAATGCTTAATTAAAAGAAGATGTTTGCTGTTCAAGGAATGAAATATCTAAGAATACAAGCTATTACATAAGTAAAATCACATTTATAAAGAAATTAGGGAGCCATAAGCCCAAGTTGTCCAAATGGTGTCCAAATACAAATATAATAGCAAATATGAAATCCTCATAACATAAGGAGAAGAATGACACTAAGTAGGTCATAATCAGGAATGCTTATCAATCGCAAATGATCTCCGATTTGCACCAAACTTGAGGTGAAGGCTCTTAATACTATTATAAGAGTGCTAGAAGTGAAGTGGAGCTAATTAGGCTTCTTAATATATGGTAACAACACTAGGGTTATTACAGAATCCACTTTTAAAAGAGGTGTTGCCCTCGACGCCTAAACAAATAAAATACTAAGATGCACGAAAGGAATACAAAAGAATGTGAACTACCTGATTAAGGAAAGAACTCTGGGAACTTTTTTATGCATATTCTCCTCTTTTTCCCACGTGGCTTCTTCAATTGAATGGTTCTGCCGATGGATTTTAACCATATGAATACTACGGTTCCTTAATTTCTTGAGATCTTATCCTAGAATTACGATAAGTTTAACGACAAAAGCTTAATCATAAAAGTCTCGGGTAAGTAAGGTCTAGGTGACTCCAACCTCCTCACAGTGGGCTTCATGGTGCAATCAACGTGTCTCAGTCAATTGATCGTGTAGGGATCAATTTGGGGCCGTGGCGTGGTCGGGGCACCCCACAATTTGGCTCCGAACCCTGACCCTAATTTTTTTAGCGCCGGGGAAGGAGGGTTGGAGATGAAGCATTATGCCGGTCGGGCCGACCCATGACCCGCACGGGGCGACAGCTTCGGGCCATCGGGCCTCGGCCGACCTGCGCCTTTTCAAACGTGTTGTCCCCGCTTTAATATAAATGAATTAGGAATTATTTTCCTTAAGAAAAATAATTCAATTAATGGAAATGTAATTAAAAACATTTAGAATAACTTAATGCAATAACATCTTATTTATTTATCCTAACCATATGAAATTATATACCACTTTATTCAAAAAAATACAAGGAATAAGAATACATAAAAATATTTTAGTTTATGTGGATATGATTTCTAATTTTGCCGAATTATGTCAGTAGTTTGATTAGTGAAAATTAGCATGTATACTTAGCCAAATATTGTGATTTTTATTTTATTTGATTTTTTGACTTCTAGAATGCATGTGCTAAATAGTGTAATCTTATTATTTTTATTTTTTAATTATGATATAATCCTTTGTTTGCATGATTAGTGAATGTTAGGGTTTGTAATTAGTCAAATTTCATTTTTATAATCTCTAATTATTTGCAAGATTACTTAGAGTTTAATTTCCAAGTTGCATGAAAATTAGGTTATTAAATTTGTAATTATGTCTAATCCATTTTGGATTTGATTAGTGACCAATTTGCATTAATTACCCTCAAATTTAGTTAATTAAGTTTATATGTGCTTCTTAAATAGTAGTATGCATGTTAGAAAACATAAATTTTGATTTGGACATTTGGATATATTAATTTTCCTTATGTAAGAATTAAACCTTAATTAACCCAATTTAGTGGTTAAAGCTAATTAAGGAATAATCATTTGCTAGTTTGGGCCTCAATAAATGATAAATAACCTAATGATTAACCTATAACCAAGCCATACATGAATAACCCTAATTATGTGAAGTTTGGGTTCAACCCTAACTTGATTGGATTAAATCTCAACATTTATTTAACTTAAATTAAACACCTTTATTTGGACATTCAATAATCTGCATGAATTCAACAAACTCACTGATTTGATATTGATCTTAGACTAATAAACAAGAAGGTTTAAGAAGATATAAGAAGTTATGTAATTGATCATCTGAACTCAAGTTTAAGATCTTTGATTTTTCTCCTAAGTAAGATTATTAATGTAAAGTGATTTATAAAATAAGATTGATTTGTACAATAATCAGTTTTCAATAACTCATATGATTTTATATCATGATTGGTGTGTTGGATTAAGTTGCAAATGCTAGATTTGCATCCTAAATTTAGGTTTCTTAATTATGTGATTGAAATGGTAATTATAAATAAGTTCATAACTTAGAACTTAGCTTGTAATTAAGTGTGCCCTCTTGTACTTTGAATATTAAAAATGTAAATGTCAAACCCTTAAATAGACTAATTCATGAGGTAGGAGACACCTTATTATCTAATTTTGAGGTAGAAGCTTAGAAGAACCCTAAATACCTTAGATGTTTGATCTCAAAACCTTGTGGTATGATAACTTAAAGATTCTAAAATGAGCTCATTCATTGTGGTAGTATCCTAAGTTGAGTGGTTGTTATGCCACATCTTTGGAGCTTTTATATAGGACTCACCACAATGGAGACATGATTCATTAGCTTGTTACTCCTTGATCATTAAGTAGATTTATTAGAATATGAATCAGTGAAGTTATCAGATGGAGATGATAGTGCATGTCTATAGAACTAGTTTGTTCAATAAAAGATATGCTTGATTAATTTATTCTGAATTGAAATGTAAGGTTTTGGTCTTACCTTAGGTTGTTAAATAAGTGCAGTTCAATCTAGGATAAACACCCCAAGTCCAAAGGGTGTTATAGTTTGTGAGTTTAATAGCTTAGTTTGAGAGAATAAATTGTAAAAGGATTCTGCCCTTATCCTTGTGCGCATTGATAAGTGCAGTTAAACAAATTAAGTGTTAAATTCACCCTCCTTAGGGCATACTAGCCATGTATATGCATTCTCACCTTGTTATATTTTATAATGCAGCTATGAAATGAAAAATGAATTTAGTCAAATTAGAACAAAAGTAAGTAATCATTTAAATGAATTCTAAACCATGACGACAAATGGATTACTTGCTTGGGTTTTGATTATTTTCTCATTTTAATATTTTAAAGCATATAGTTATTACAACCTTGGCATATCATGCATTGCATAAGTCATATCACAACATTAGCGGAGCATTGTGCTCACCTAGGATTATGTTAGCAGAGCATTGTGCTCACATTGGACCTGTTAACGGAATGTCTGCTCACCTAGGATTCTATGGGATATCATGTGACATCAGGTTATGCATGTTTGTGGCATATAGTTTTGTGGCATGTTCAGGCATATATACATATACTCAGTGACATACAACACAATTTTATCTTAATATTTATTTAGTTTCAGCTTCTTTACTATTTTTCATCCTCAGTACTTTATCTTTCAGCTACTGTTTTACTTTACATTCAATTTTGTATAGATTTATACATTTAGCTATTTTGGTGCCTTTCATAGAGTATTGTTTATTTATTTAAATGTTGAACTTTAGATAACCATAATTACATATAGTAGCTTTAGTTGTGTTAGAATTATTGTCTAATGCATGGTACCTTTGGGATATAGCAATTTATTAGATCTAGAGCAATTTGAGGAGCAGGCTCAGGAGGCTTCCCTGGAGATCCAAGAAGAATTTGTGGAGCATTATCCAGCTCAGCTTTTATTTCTTGCATTAGCTTACTTTCTACAATGAGTGAGAGATATTTTGCTGTCATTTTCATTAATACAAGCAGTCTGTAATAATTTAACTCTGGATGCATTTTTTTTTTTTTCTGAGATAAATACTTTTTACTTAGCTTCCGTGATGAATGATCTAGATGAATTCTTTAGCTTTCATACTCTGTATTTATTACTACTTATACTTAGTATTATGATGTGATCAATATGTAAGTAAAGTGAATACTCATATATATTAGATTTCTATTAAATCTACCACCCAAAATCCAATGTATGTGAGCACTATATCTAATAATTAAATTAAGTATTTTTCTCTTATCTTAAGGATTAGTCCCCATCACTCCTTTGGGGTTGAGTTTCAGCAATCAACAGTATTTAGGGAGGTTCAACAGTCCGACCCAAGTAATGCACCATTCCGTCGTCAATTGTTAATATTCTTAAATTATCCCAGTTGCGCATGGTGATAGGACGAGGCATTACATTAGTCATCATTTCTACCTTGGGTTAACCTTCAACAATTTTCTCAGCTGCATTTGGGGAGGTTTAACAGCCCTTCCTAAGTAACACACTATTTTGCCGCCAACTATTTAGTCTTTATTACCTCAGTTGCACGCGGTGACGGGACGGGGTGCTACAGTTGGTATTAGAGAAGAATCATAATGTGTCAGATAAGGAGAGTGTTCCTTTCTACTTTATGATCTGTTCTCAGGAGCATATATGATCACAACCAATAAGTATAAGAAGGCATCTTCCATAATTCATCAAGTTGAATCTTAGGAAAGAAAATAAGAGCATTTGGAAAGGAAATCTTAGGATTTGAATGAAATTTAGAGAAGTAAAATACATATAAGTAAATTAAAGTAAAGATCAAGACTGATCTTCAAATGAAATCTTAGGAATGGAGTGTCAACATTATGAGGTCAGATACTATCTTGGACTCTTCGATGACTATTGGGCAGATGATTTTCAGAATGGAAAGATTTATTGTAGGACCATTAATGGAGTATATTCCAGAGGCATAAAAGTGCTTAATAAGATCCTAGCTCACCCAATCTTTTGAGGGTCTAGCCTTCTAGTTCTTGCCAGAAATTGGTTAGACCATGTGAATACTACATTTTGAGAAGCTGCGTGTCCAGATGGCTATCGTCTTTAGATCATGGGAGCCTTACTTGGTGGACTAGTGGAAAGATGGTGGTTCTGGACATATCGAAGGCTAGTGAGAAAGCACTTAAGAGAACATCATGAAGTCACCTATGATGACTTTTATAATGCTTTTATAGCTGAATTATGTAGTTAATATTATAGATAGCTTATTATACTCATCTTTGTTATTAATTAATCAATTATGATATCCATGTAAATTTTCTTCTGAGAAGTAATGATTAAAAAATAATTATTTGCTTCATTCTCTGAATATGTATCCTTGGAAATTGCAATAAGGAATCCAGGATCTCCCTTTTCGATTAAGAACACTATCGTGTCATCCATTGGGTCTAATGATATAAATTCACTAGTTGGCTTGGTGAAGACTTTGATTGAGAGACATGCTTAATAGGCCCAAGAAACTCGTAACCTCCTCACTGCGTAGCAACCACTTGTCATCCATATGGTAGCCCCTCATGCCACATAGTTCTCCACTAATGGTTTCCTTCTTAGAATTCTAAGGCTAAGAACACCAACATTTAATAGGGATATGTACCCCATGGATACCATCAGTTGGCTAAAACTAGCAGAGATGAGTCTCACCAGCATCAAGTGCCCGTATTCTGAAATCATCCGCTTGGTGACACACCTATTTCAGAACGAAGCAGAATACTGGTGGGAGAATGAGAGGAACAGTAAGTTTGCCGACTATGAGATTGAGTACTTCCCATGTGAATCATTTATAGAAGAGTTCAAAGAAACCTTTATCCCTGTGTCTGCACCAACCATATTGAAGGACAAACTGCTCAATGTCTCCTAAGGTGGAAGAGCAATTTCTGATTACAAACTTGAATTCAGGCATTTGTCCTAATTCACTCCGAACCTTGTGAGATCAAAATATTGAGTGTAGTAGATTTTTGAAAGGATTGCGTGATTCCATTCGACCACATATAGTTTCTCATCAATTTAAACATTTCTCAGAGCTGGTTGAAGTAGCTCAACTTCAAGCACATTTCTAGAGTCAGATGGACTGACAGATAATAGATCATTTCATAGATAATGATCACGTTAGGCAGTGGAGGCCAAGCCAAAAGTTTTGTGGGCAAGTTCAGCACATAAGCCTCGTTGATCAATGCCAAGAAGGCTGAAAAGCTGGTCAGAAGGTTATGTGATGCCTACCTAGAATAATGCTAGGTGAGGAAAAGGAAAGCATCCCACTTAGTTCAAATAACATCATTTGCAAATTCTCCGATAATTCCTAGAAGATCTACCTGGTCTTCCTCCGGTGAGAGAAGTGGAGTTTGATATCGAACCTATTCCTAGGATGCAGCCCATATCCAAGGTTCTATATTGGATGGAACCTATGGAGTTGTAAGAGTTGAACAAGCAACTTCAACAATTGCTTGAGAAGGGTTTCATCAACCCAAGTTCATCTCCTTAGGGTGCGCCAGTTCTATTCGTCAAAAAAGAAGATTGTTCTACGCGTATGTGCATTGACAATCGCAAGCTCAACAAGGTGACAATAAGAAAAAATATCCATTACCACATATATATGATCTCTTCAATCAATTATTCGGCAATAAAGTTTTCTCAGAAATTGACTTGTAGTTAGGATATCATCAATCGTGAATTAAAGAAGAAGATATAGAGAAGATGGCGTTTTGGACTCGCTATGGACATTATGAGTTTCTAGCGATGTTCTTTGGAACCGTCCATCTTTATGGACTTAATGCAACGTGTTCTTAAGCCTTTTCTTGATAAAATTATCATTGCATTCATCGATTAAAATTTGAACAATTCCAAAAGTAAAGTGGATCATGAAGGTCACGTATGAACTATTCTTCAAGAATTGTGCAAGCATCAGCTCTATGCCAAATACTCCAAGTGTGAGTTTTGGTTTGACTCAGTAGCCTTTTTGGGTTATGTTATCGGTGCCCAGGGTATTGGAGTAGATCAAAAGAATGTTAGTGCTATTCAAGGTTAGTCATAGCCAAAGTTTATAGCCTAATTTAGAAGCTTTTTAGGTTAAGCTGGCTACTACAGAAAGATTGTTAAATGCTTTTCACAGATCACCTCTTTATTAAAATGGCTAACTCAAAAGGCTATACCATCTATTTTGAGTGTTGAGTGTGAAGAAGCATTCCTTGCATTAAAAGATGCACTCTCTTCTGTCCTAATGCTAGACTTGCCAAAAGAGGGTCTAGATTACTAAGTCTACACAAATGCATCTGGAATATGTTTGGGATGTGTGCTAATGCAAGAAGGAAAAATAATCGCACATGCTTTTCATCAGCTTAAGCCGCACGAAAAGAATTATACAGTGCATGATCTCAAACTTGCCGCCGTTGTTTTGCTTTGAAAAATTTGATGTACTATCTTTACGATGTTCAGTGTTTGATCTTCACTAATCACCAGAGCCTAAAATAAATTTATACTTAGCATGAGCCTAACTGCTAGCAATAAAGGGGGTTAAAATAGGTAAATGATTGTGATTTGAACATCCAATATCATCCTGACAAAACCAACATCGTAGCAGATGCCCTTAGCCATCATGCTACTCTTAGTGACATGATCGTTGAAATCCCAATTGAGGAGGCATTCTGCAAGCTAGACATTGTTCTCATGTATGGTGAAATGCTGAGCATGATGTTAAGTCAGATCACCGTGGAACCCACTTTTCATAGAGATGTCTCCATCTCTCAAACTAAATATGAAGATTATCTAAAATTCAAGGCCAAAATTGAAGGTGACTATCACCATGATCTGCAGTTGTATGGAAATATATTCTATCAAGAAAATTGTCTCTGAATTCCCAAATCCATACACTAGAAGATTCTCATCGAAGCTCATAATTCAGGATATCAGGTTCATCCAGAAAGTACAAAAAATGTACCAGTATTTGAAGCAATCATTCTAGTGGCCCGATATGAAAAGAAGCACGATAGAATTTGTGTCAAAATGTCATGCATGTAACCTTATTAAAGCTGAACATCAAAGGCCTGGAGGGATCCTTCATCCTTTGGCAATCTTAGAATGAAAATGGTTTGATATATCCATGGATTTTGTCATGGGTTTGCCTAAGTCAAGATCCATAGATGATTCTATTTAGGTATCAGTCAATCACTTAACCAAGTCTACTCATTTCATTCCTATGAAGTAAACAAATTCGGTAGAAAAGTTGGTGAAGATATGTATCAAAGAGATCGTCAGGCTCCATAGTATTCCATGATCGATAGTTTCTGATCATGATAGCAGCTTTACGTCAAAGTTCTAAGAAGCTATACATCAAGACTTGGGAACTACCATAGCCATGAGCACTGCCTTCCATCCCCAAATAGATGGACATATAAAATGTGTTAATCAAGTTCTTGAAGACCTCCTGTAGTTATGTATTTTGGATTTTGGCAGTTTCAGGGAAGACCACATTCCTTTTATGAAGTTTGCTTATAATAATAGCTGGAAAGCAAACATTAGCATATGAAGCATTATATGCTATAAAGTGTAGCACTGCACTTGCATGGTCTAAAACTAGAAGTGTTCAACTTTTTGAATTCGATCTGGCAGATGAAACGAATAGAAAAGTGCAATTAATTTAGCAATGAATTAGAACCGCATAAGAACGCCAAAGTAAATATCACGATGCTCATCATCATTCCTTATATTTTAATGTTGGAGATTTTGCAAATCTTAAAGTCAGCCCCATTAAGGGTGTTTCTGTTTCAATGTGGCCAGGAAGCATAGTCCCCACTACATTGGACCTTTCAAAGTGGCAATAAAGTTAGGCTCTGTAGCTTTCAGATTAAATCTCTTGGAAGACTTCTCTATGGTGCACAACATCTTTCATGTCTGATCATTGTGGAGATGTCTTCATGATCCATTGTATTTTGTTCAACTTTCAGCAGTATCCCTTTAGCTAAACCTTTAATATGTGGAAGAGCCAATCAGAATCTTAGCTCATGATTAAAAGCAATTAAGGAATCGCTCTATCTGCATGGTGAAAGTCCAATAAATAAATCACTCTCTTGAAGAACCCACTTGAGAGAAAGAGGTCAATATGCAGCAGAAATATCCAAGTCCCTTACAAAATCCAGGTACTCATAATTTCTAAGTTCTATTCTTAAAACATTTTCATCTTCTTTTTCTCTTCTTAGGATGATGTCAAGGATAACGTCATTCTTAAGTGGGCGAGCCTATAAAAATCCTAGGTTGTTACCAAGCTTAACCTAAGCTTAATCACACTATGAAAACTAATCCAATGCATTCATATGGTCATTAGGACATAATCCTAAAATTTTTGGGTCAATCGAACCACATTAGGTCAAATTGACAATTTTGCCAAATTGGGAACCCTAATTAATATTCAAAACATTTTAATCTCCAAATTAAATAATAATTATGTTTTTGAATTCCTCACCCCCAAATTAGCTAGGGTGCAAGTTTGGGAATTTTTGAAGAGAATTTTTGGAGTACATTTAGGAAATAATTGAATTTAACTTAGTTAAGGTAAAATTGCACAAAATGGCTTGGATAGATTTAGAATTACACTTATACCTGACAATGGCTCAGCTTAATTGCACCCAATACTGTGCTTCACACACCTCTTAGCACCATCCATCCTGCAACCCTCAGCATTTCGTGCTTGGATCTCCCATCGGTCGTAGGATCGCCGTGACGATCCAACAGCTGACAATTCCTCCTCAACCATCTGTTAATTGAAGCTACAACACAGCCATCCGCCTTCAACAGTTGATACATCAAAGGGCTCCCACTTCCCTGGCCTTGTTCATCTTCATCCTGGAGTTCCTAAAGTGGCCCAATAAATCCCTACTGTGGCTGCTGGTGTGGCAGTACGGGGATCCTCTCTGCTCCCTACTACCGCCCCAATTTTAACAACCTGGCATTCCTAATTCTGGGTCTACCCTCGCTTGGCCCAGACCGATTGCCCAAGCCTCATGCTAGCCATGAGAGATAGCTCGAGCTGCCTTCTTGATCTCCCAGGCTATTGAATCCTTTGCACACCATTGCTCTCCTATCTGGCAAAGCTCTGCAAGCTTAGCTACTCTTCCCCACCATTCCAGCTAAATCCAGTGCGCTGTAGCTCAAACTCCAGTCAGTGTAGAGGCTAATTTGGATGTTCTAGCTCTTTGTTTGCTTATCGAACCTTGAGGCATCTTGGGAAGAAGAAATTTAGCTCTCATCCACCTCTGTTCATTGTCACCTCTATAATTCAGGTACCCTCTTCTCCCCGTTAGTTGAGTAAGCTCACAATCTTTTATGTGAACCAGCATTCACCTCCGCTTGCCCATACTTTCAATTTAGAGTCAATTAGGATTCTATTAGTGGCATTATTGCATTGTTGGAGGTTCAAATAGTGCTGAGTACTGCCTGAACTCGATCATGGCTCAGTAAATGTGCATCCACGAATTTGCAAGGATCATGTGCCTAATTATTGCGCTTCTTGCATCAGGTGACAATGATGTATCGATCCCTGATGGATCGTTATGGCTTAGCTAGCTGGGGCTCGACCCAGCAGTCGTCCTCAACTTGAGTTGGCACAGGATTGTTCCGTGCTTGACTTGAGTAAGGACTTGTTGTCCCAGCTGCATTCGGGCTTGAATTCCTTTGGACTTAGCTCCAGCACGAGATAGGGATGGTGCAGAGATCGAAATCCAACCTTCAAGTGGTCTCTGGGGGAGAATTTCTTCCCCACAGTAAACCTTAGAGATCCCAGTAGCCAAATTTGGGGGAAATAGCTCCCCGACAATCCTGACCTCCCTAACAGCCAATTTAAGATTCTATTGATGTGTCATAGAACCTTGAAGGTGTAGGAATCAAGCGGTGGGGATGGTACAACCATAATGCTTGGGATTTTTAAGATTAGGGTTTGCCTAATCGTCTAATTTCGGAGAGACGACGAGGGGAGAAAAATAACTTTGCAAGTCGGGCCTACCCGTGACCCACGCGGATTAGTAGTGCTGGTCATTAGGCTTGGCCTACTCGCACAATTTAATTGGGCTGCCTGTGATCTATATTAAAATAATTTCAGGATTTATTTTTTTTATGGAAAATAAATCAGAAAATCAAATTTTAATTAAAAACATTCTTAATGTACTATTTGAATAACTTTTGAAATACTTATCCAAACTTTATGAATTTATATACCATTTTGTTTAGAAAAATATAAGGAATAATAATATACAAAAAAAATTTTAGTTTCTATGATTTTTTTTTTTATTTTGCCTAATTACTTCAATAGCTTATTTAGTGAATATTGGCATGGCTAATCACTCAAACCTTATGATTAAGTTTCATTTGGTCACTTATGCCTATTAGAATGCATATGTTAAGTAGGAATTTTTTTGATTAAGATTTTACTAATTATGCCCTATTCTATGTTTTGCATGATTAGTAAACATTAGGGTTTATAATTAGCCAAACTTGTATTTTATAATCTCTATTTGTTCATATGGTTAAGCATAACCTAAATCCCAAGTTGTATGAAATTTTGATTAGTATTCTTGCATTTATGTGCTAATCCTTTTAGAACTTGATCAGTGATTAATTAGCACTTAATATTCTCTTATTTGGCTAATTAGACTTATATGTGCTTCTTATACAGTAGTATGCATGTTAGAGAATAGCTGAGCACATAGTTTTTGCAGCAAAAAAATCAAAGTAAGTGTTGAGATACAGTACTAGAATAGCTGTCGTGTTCACCAAAGTTTCTCTCGCTCTCCGACCTTGTTCACCTCACTAATTCCTAAGTTTGCTTCTTACTTCCCTTGATGTCAGCATCTACTTTTCTTGGGCAGGGTTTCTCCTTCCCTCTAAGGCTGAGCCTTAGATTTTCTCAACCTTTGAGTGTTGAAGAGTGGTACCCTTCCTCAATATTTCTTCTCAACTTTTATAGATGCTGAGCAACGTACCTTGCATTAATTCAACCAACCTTTTATATTCTCATAATTAAATGAATTAAACTGAATATTTCATTTTTCTCTTGAAAAGGAGAAGAATTGATTGCATTTTGAATGCTGCTGTGGGAAGGCAAAGGATTTGAGATTTTTGGCCTTCCATATACTGCTTTTAATGCTTATTCCTGACAATAATCACATCAGGCGCTACGGCGCACTACAGCGCGCTTGTGCATGCTACAACAATTTTGCTTTAAAATATTTGCTAAGTAAATACCCGTTGCAGCGCGCAGTAGCGCCGAGCTCTCGGGTTTGTGTCTGATGCGGTGCGCGGTAGTGCTGAGCTATCAGGTTTGTGCCCACTGCGGTGCGTGATAGCACCGAGCTCTCAGGTTTGTGTTCGCTGCGGCGTACGGTAGCAGAATATTTTTGGATTACACTAAGTGAATTTTTGTTGCAGCACGTTATATCAATGATGTCTCTGTCTTGGTCTGCTACAGCGCCCGATAGCGCCGAGCTCTCTATCTTGGCCCGCTGCAGCACGCGGTAGCACCGAGCTTTTAGTTTTGGGCCGTTTAGGCGGCTGGGGCGTGCCACAGCGCTTTTCTTCCAAAATTTCTTATTTCATCCTATATTCAGTTTAGCCCTTCTTTTACCCTGAAAATTAGTGAAAGTACATCAAAGTCTAATAGAAAAGTGTCTGTTTTTATTATTTTATTTTACTAAATATATGTTAAATTTATCAAACACTTATTGAAGGAAGAAAGGGAGAAGGAAGCACCTGGCAGGTCCCTTCTTTGATTTAGGGTTAGGTTTTCGGCGATCTAGGGACGAGCTCTAGCAGACGCTATCGTAGATCCCAGCTCCTGGAAATGACCTCAACTGAATCAGAAAGAGGAGAGAAATCAAGAGAGTAGGTTAAAAGGACTGGGAAAAGCTGGTTGGCCAAGCCGTGCTACGGCCGCCTGCTCCCAGGGCGATCGTGGCCGATTCGACAGAGGATATACAGTGGGATAGTTCAGGCCGTGGGTTCGATCGAACACTTGAACATCCAGATGGGTTCCATTGGATTGGGTCGCTCATCAGCCAATGGATCTACATTCAAAAATGCAGAACAATCAGAATTAAGAGATCCCACTGTCCCGTGCACTAGCCTCATGCACGAGATCTGTGTTATTTGTTAAAGCCATTGGAAATTCATTTTAATTAATCAATTTAATATAAATTAAGTACTTTAATTATTTAATAAATCATAGACATCTAATTACTCAAAATTAAATAACTAAATGCACTCCAAAAAATTATAAAAATTCACCCTTACCTAATTGAGGGGTGAGAAACTTAAAAATACAATTTGATTTTCAATTGTATGTCAATTTAATTATCATAATTTTCTAAGTAATTAAATATTATTAAAATATTCAGAGAAAATTTGATGACTTCAAAACATTCCCAAATTACAACCCCTATCTAATTTGGGGGGTGAGGAGTCTAATGGCGAACTCTAATTTTAATTCTGAGATCAAAATAAATTAGGTATTTAAAGGATAATCAAAATAATCAGGAATGTTTGTTAATCACAAATGATCTCTAAATTGCACCAAATTTCATATGAAGGCTCCTAATACTATTATAAGAGTATTAGATGTGAAATGAAACTAATTAGGCTTATTAATAAAGGGTAACAATACTAAGGTTATTACATGAATTCATTTATGCACTCAGAATTAGGATTTGAGGGCAATTTAATTTAGCTAATTTTTATGATTATTTAAATTAATCAAGAAATAATATGTAATCACACAAGTGTTGTTACATGCAATTAGCTAATCTAAATGGCATGAAACTTTCACATTAACCTCCTAACATTATTTGGAGCAATCCTTAACATCTTAAGCCAATTTGGAGATGATTTGAATTAATTGATTATTTTAATAAATATAATTAATTATAAAAATATGAAAATTATTTTGACCACCAATCAAAATAAGGGTGAATTATTAAGAATTTTTGAAGCTCTTTAGCTATTAAAAATACTTAATTTAAATAGAATTAATAATTATAAATTTAATTAATTAGAATGCTTAATTTATCTAGCCCTAACGGCTTGACATGTCGTTTGGACTCGAACATCGCTCGATTCGCGCAGCTCGATTCCTCTACGAATGCTGTTCTAACAGCTCTGTGATTGGATCTTGATACAACCATTATATCAACCTCTGGATTTGATGGCCAGATCTTCACATGCAGGTAATCAAACCATGGGATCTAATTTGAGACATTTGATTTGATTAGAGGGACATAGATAGACAGAGCATTGTGCTATTTTCCTCTTCATCCATAATGGCCACAATAGGGCCTCGACAGGCGGTTGTACCCAACGACTATCCTCACTATCCTTAACGCCTTAATTAATATGGCACTCCATCACCGCCGTGGTCTTGCTTATACTGATATTAACATGATTACGGTGAAGATGGTCACCATTTGTAGCAAATCCCTCAGCTACAGTCGAGTCAGGTTGCATCCCAACTCGTCATAGTTGGATGACTTATCGTCTGTAAAATGTTGTAAGCCATTCATCAACATGTATGAAATATCAAAGTGCGGAAGAAAAAGAGAATATAACATCCATTTCATAGCATATAGAAGAAAGACATGATCTCAACTCAGTATGAAAGTGTAGAAAATGAAAGACATCCAGAATATTAATTATTATAAAGCTGATATTAAATTTAAAATGAAAGGCACACTCATCCTCACAAGCAGATAAAAAACTATCTAAGCCTCAGCAATAGCAGGAAGGTCCTCCTCCTTTGCAAGCTACTCACTTGGAGCTATCTCCACAAACAACTCTGAACCTGACATTGTCAGTATCACAATGCCAGGGCCCCATACCAAGAAAAGAAAAACTTATGTTAGAGAATTATCTAAGTACATTTTAGGCTGATATAATAAAAAACGACATATTTTAAGATATCACATTTTACTAAATATGCAAGCATTTAAAGAGATGCAATAAGCGACAAAAGAATGGAATAGTTATAAATAAAATATTTATAACTAAGCAAAATGAAATATGTAATGAATGTACCTCAATTAGAAGCTATAACAAGGTCAGGTAGTAATTATATAAATAATTGAAAAACCTGAAAGTAAACTCACCCTAACATGCTTATGATCATATAAATACATGTTGATTTGTAAAAAATAAACTAAATTGAAGTATGAAAATGAATTGAAATAAATACCAAATAAAACTAGCATCCTAGAATATGCAAGAACTAAGTAAAACTGAGCTGAAAATGTTGAGTAGAAATGAACGGTAAAAGCGTGTAGAAAATAGATAACATATATATTTATATAACATAAATTTGGCTAAACAAATCCAACGAATTGAAATTGAACAGAACATAGAAATTTTCCTAAATTAGTACTGCCATAATAGAAACGGGTCTAACAGGGCCACGGAACAGTCCAATATGTATCATCCAATCCTTATCATGGGTGAATTTGAGCCGAACTATAAAATCAAACAGGTATCATCCAAGCCCTATCATGGGTGGATCCGAGTTGATTCTATATCAAAAGAACTAATCTTAAGAGGCAAACTAACAAGAACACACTCTACTTAATTGTTATATAAAGAATGGAATGTGTTGATTTAAAAGTTAAATAATGTTTATGCATTTTAATTCTACCATAGGATATTCATCAAATATCCTATGTCCAACTACTATGTCCAAGGGAAAAAAGTCTCAATCACAAGGTGTGCGAAGCAACAAAATCAAAGTAAGCAAGAAAATCTACTAAACATATGTGATATCTATTGTTATGTAATTTTAATTCATTTTATCTAGTTTGAGATAGTACAAGCATAAAATCTCCAATATCCAATTATCAAGTTTAAACCCAGATTCACGGCCTTAAAGTTAAGCATTAGAACTTAATAAGTTCTAATTTGTAATATGAAATGATGACTACAAATGTTAAATAATTAATTAATAACTTAATTATTGTATTTTAATAACTCATACCCAATATTGATTAAGCAAATCAAGATTCAGGGGTCTAAAGCTAAACTCCAATTTGGGGTTTAAGCTCTAAATCTCAAGTGCTAACATCTAAGGATCTAAGGTTTCTCACCCAGCTTTACTCTAAAGATCAAAGGTAAGGACTGAAAGATTAAGGGGATAAATGATCCTATTTAGAAAGGCTGAATCTAAGACCATAAGATAAAATAATTAAATAAGAACTTATAAATCTAAGAACTAGATCCAATATATAGAATACTTTTATTATTCTATAGGTTGAAACCCCTTAAGCTATTAAGAAGATAACTCAAAGGTTAGCACTTAAGAGATAAAGATTTTGATTCTAATAAGACTTTATGTATTTGAATAGCTTAACCATACAAAATGTATAAGCTATTAAAATTAAAGATCTAAAGGTTTTAGATTGATTAGTTAAGATCTTAGCTAAGGTTAAGCTTAAGATTTTCATTTAGATATATACTTAGGAAGGATACTAGAATTGAATTGTATGATAGTTAAGTTAATTAATACTGATTTCATAAGGCTCACATTCATTTAATAAGTTTATAAGGAAGGTCTAAGATCATCTTAAGAGCTTAATAATCACCTAAGTGAATTTTAAGAGAAAATTAAGGTTTAATGTTTAGGACTCATTAGTCAAGTGCAAAAGCTTATGAAATGATCCAAAACCATTATATTACTAATTTAAAGCATTTTAATGAAATTTTCAGGGTTTAAGGGCTCTTAAACTAACTTTTAGTCAAAATGACCAATATGCCCTTCCTTAAGGGAAAAATTTGGATTTCAAGATTTAAGCTTCCAAATTGATTCTAATCCATTCTAATAGGTTCATAACTATCTAATAAAGGAATTAACACCCTAAATATTAGATTAGCACTTATAATAAGCCTAATAAGTACTAATCAAATTTAAGTCATTAAGGGTGATTGACAATTTAAGTTATGAGATTGATGCTTAAGCTTATTAGTGAACTTGCAATGTATAAAGAGATGATAGGTATCAAGATTTATAAATAAGAGGTCAAATGGACTAATTATTCACTAATCATTAATTAGGATAACTAAGATGTGATTAGCAAATTTACAACTCTTAAAGTATTTTTAAAGGCATAAATAGGTTCTCCTTTGTCATTTGAACATTTAGAGATTTTAATTATACAATTTGGCCATTAAATGAATAATAATCACTAATTAAGATTTAAGAGTGATTAGGCTAAATTAGAATTCAAATTGCAGAAAGTGTAATTTTATTGTAGATTATTGTTTCTTATATTTTTTTGATCAAAATAGTAATTAGATCATGCCATTTGGATCATTATAACTAAAGTTATCTCATTAATTTAATCTAAAAGTTTTAGATTAATTAAACCATAGGTTTTGATTTTCCATTTAATTTCTATAAGGATTTCAATTCCATAATCAGATTTAATACCCTTGCCCAAAGTCCAGAAAGCACAGGTCGAACGGGACCCAGTTGGCCCGGCACTATCGCACCGTACAAGCCCAGGCTGTCCTGGCCAGGTGCGACAGTGTCGTCGTTCCTAACCCTCCTTCGTAGACAGGCCAACTAGCAAAACTTCTAGAGCCAAATTCTCAACTTCTAGACCACACTGATATCTCTTCTTGATCACTACACATTCACGGAGTCAAGACCATGAAGCTCTCTCTGGGATGCATGGGATCGCAAGATGGTTATTTTATCAAATCGGCTCTACGCAAGCATCTATGGCTTACTGTGATGAGTTAGTTCTCCTCACTGAGGCAATCATTTGGCCAGAGCTTGATCCCTATACTAGCTTGGATGTGAGGGAGATTGAAACCCTATAGTTACAAAGGCTAAGAGGTGCCAGATCATTGGGGCCTTACTCGAGCTCAACTCTAAGCTTCGGTGAAACCTGATCAATTAGAGTGATCGATTGGAGCTAGCCTAGATCCCAAGGATGATCACATTGGGTATGGTTAGTTTGCACGAACAACTATGAATGGGAGTGGCGGGATTGGGCCTTGAGTTTCCAGGGAGGTGTCGGCACCTGCTCTGGATAGAGCTTCATCTAGACAGTGAATTCTCATTGTCTAGATTGAACCAACCCAATCAATACCATGCACAAACCTCCAAGAGCTTAGGGAAGAGAATTTCAATCCTCGCAAAGCTATTTTAGGTGCATTAGATTGACATTGGGTCCACTCAATCTAATGGGGATAGAGGCAGTACCTAGAAAAATTGCAAGTAGCAGTGACTAAGAATATATAAAGAGAGGGGCTGTAGGTGCCAGACTATCACAGTAATTGAGCAGGGGGTTTGAATTCTAGACCACACCCTCAAAGCACTTGGGAAGGAGCTGGGATCATCAGGAGTTATAAAGAGCTCTATGGGAAGGAAAAAGGGAATTTGAGGGAGTCATTGTAAGCAAATAAGCTCACTGTGATGAACTCAAGCTATTTATAACTTGAAATTAAACAATATGGGTTCATTTGGCTAGGATCCATGGCTATGGCTCAAGTCAAAGAAGCTTTCTCAATTTACCCCAAATAGAGAGATTCAACCCTCACAATTCGCTAAGGGAGCTTGTATAGAGAAGGCAAGGATCCTAATGGTCTATCAAATGTGGCAAGAGGAGTGGTGACAGGCTCTAACTATAGCTGTACGAGTAGGATCCTCTATCGGGCAAGTGGCTAGGTGAAGACGAAGGTGAACAAGGCTAGGCGAGCGGCAAGCCATCTGATCATGAGGTCAATGAAAATAGACGGCCTGATGCAATTACAGGATAACAGAACCGCGGGGATAATATCAGCCGTGTGTGTGGTTTTGTGGTTGACGATGGATTCAAGCAGGACCTCTCAGCACCAACTGATTAAGGCGCTAAGATTTGTGTAAATGCATCCATCCGTGGGAAAGCTACGCCACTGTGGGGACCCTGTAGCGAATCTGTCACGGTGCTGACATCAAATCCCAAATATATAATATTTAATAAATATTAAATTAAAAAAATAATAATAATAATTCCATAATTTATATAATTAATTTTAATAATTTTATATCCAATTTAGGACTAATTGTTTCTAAAAATTCACAAAATTTCACCATTAGCTAATTTGGGTGAAAGGAACTCAAAAATGCGATCAAATTTTAATTTGAAGATCAAACTAATTTTGCTAATTTTTAGGATCCTATATTAGGTAAAATAGTCAAATTGCTTAAATGAGCTCCGATTGGTCACAAATTTCGAGGTTTAGGTTTAAATGGCTATTTGAGACTAATGGAATGAAAATTAGCACTTAGTTCAGCTTAGATTAGGCAAAGTAACATCCTTAGGTTGTCACAATTAAGCTCCATATAGCCTTCAGTTTCTTCCATTCTTCGAATCCAACCTTCTGGGAGCATTTGGCGAGGTTTTGGATGACTCCATGCTGCAAAATTGCCTGGCAAAGCGATGGCCAGATGGACACTAGGTATGCCTCCCCACCATGCTTTACTCCTCCATAACAATAATTATAGTTTCATTTATCCATTTCTTCAATCCTTCTATCATTCCCTGAACTTAATAGTGCTCTAGTGAGCCCATTTAGTGCTCAGGGGATTGAGCCTGTGCAATGCCCAAGCTCCCCTCACCATCCTCTCAATGCTCCTGACGGTATTAGTGTGGCACCCCAGCTCAATCATAGTCCTGTTAACACTTAAGTTAACATGATTGCGGTGAAGTGGTTACCAAATGACAAGTTCCTTATTTATAGTCATATTATATTTTCACCCTAATTCTTTATAACTAAGGAATTCACCATTAACTAAGAGCTTTTAACCAAATGATAGTACATGAAATTTTTAGAGTGCGGTAGCAAGAAACATACACATCCATTTTATCATAATTTATAAAGTAAATACATTCAACTCAGAACAAATATGCACTAAAAGAAAATATAAACAAAACCTGTGTTATTACAATATTAAAAGCTTAACTGAAATAAAAAGAAAAACACACAATCTCATTAAAAAAATAAGAAATAAAAGCTAATGATCTACAGTGACAGCACACTCTTCCTCTTGAACAAGCTCTTCAAAAGGCCCAACTAGATCAAATAGCTCGGAATCTGCCATTATCGGTATCACATGATAGGGCTCCAGCTAAAAGAAAAGAAAATCTGATTAGACAATTTGTCCAAGTACATTTTAGGTTGATATTAGTTTCAAAATCTTTTAAGATATCACCATTAACTAGATGACTAAGTAAGCTTAAATAGGTGAAATTAGCTATAAAAGAATAAGGGAAAACTATAAATAGTATATTTATAACTTAAGCAAGAGGAAGTAAAACACATACCTCCACCCAAAGCTATAACAAGATTAGGCATTTATATAAGTATAAAATAACTGTAAATGCTAAAAAGAAGACTCATCCTAACATGCTTATGATTATATAAAATTATACAGATTAACATAAAGTAAGCTGAACTATGATATATATAAGTAAGCAAACAGAATAGAATCCTAACATATGTAAGTAAACAAGTAAGTACTGAACTAAAGTAAAGGTAAGTAGGAAGTAGTAAAGAAAGATTAACATGTAAAATATATCATATCAGAAGAATTAGCTAATAAGCCACTGAACTAAAATTAAATTGAAGTATGCATAACACTTATCTTATCAAATCTGAGGTAGAAAAAACTCAGATACATGGCCTTACAAGTTAAAAATTAAAACTTAAATAGTTCTAATCTAAATAAAAAATGTCGCCTACATAAGTCATGTAATTCAATCATTCATCCTAATTTTATAATTTTCAGCAACCCAAACTATTCTTGATTAAGATAAACCAATATTGAGGGATTAAGAATTAAACTCCAAATATTGGGTTTTAATCATTTAATCTAATGGAAATCCTAAAGGCTAAGGCTTAAAAACCCAATCTCACGGACTAAAGATTAATGCAAATTCTATTTAGTAAAATAGAAACTTAATAGGATGGATCTTTAACCTTAATCTAAGGTTAAAATACAAAATAATCATAAATAAAAGATAAAATTCTAAGAAGCTATAACACCAAGATTTCATCCATTGAGTAACCCATTTACCTAATGAATGAATTCTAAACAATTTCTATAATTAATTCCTAAGGAAGATGATCCTAAAGTTAAAAGAAAATCCTAGGGAAAAGACCTGCATTGCTATGCATTAAAGTTAATTAGATCTTCAGTATACCTAATTATCAATTTAGAAGGCTTATGGATAACATGATGTGAGATGAATCTCATATCATGAAACTTAATAATTCTTTAGAAATATTTTAAAATGAAACTTTAGGTTTTACTTAGAAATCTAATTAATAAGCTTAAATGGTATAAAATTGAATCTAAAACACTTAATTTACTAATTTTAGTGATTTAATTAAGATTCTGAGGTTTAAGGATACTTAAACCTAAATTTGGGCAAAATGATCATTTTGCCCCTACTTAAGGGTCTAAAATGCTACTTTTTGATTTAGGGTTTCAAAGTAAAATTTATTGATGCCAAATGATTACTTATTATCTAATTTAAAGAAAGACAGTAAGTATACTTAATTTGGTCAAGGGTTAAGCCTTGTGAGCTCAACTTAAGAATTTTAGCTCATAAAGGAAATTTGGTAATTTTACCAAGTGAATTCTAAATTTTTAGTCAATTTATTGATGTTTATTGCCTAAGGATTACATTGAGTCTAAAATTACTAAATTTTGATATCAAATGGCCAAGTTATGGCCAAAACAATTCTAGGGTTCAAATGTAAAATTTTAGAGATTTATAGACGGGTCAAAAACCTAACTTTCTCAAATGGTGTCCAAATTTAGCCAGCTTAGTGGCTAGAGCATCCCTATAACATAATAAGTACTATGATTGGGAATAGACCCAGTTTGGACTTCATTTGATTAAGTTATGTGCTAATTAGAGTTAAGGGTGATTAGTGATTAGAAATTAATCACAGAATCACAAAACTAACTACACCACCGAGTTCTATTATACTTAAGGAATTATCAACAACTTGAATCACTAAATTTAGA
Source organism: Gastrodia elata (assembly GCA_016760335.1). Lineage (NCBI taxonomy): Eukaryota > Viridiplantae > Streptophyta > Magnoliopsida > Asparagales > Orchidaceae > Gastrodia > Gastrodia elata. Next base: position 23,711,595 of record CM028676.1, on the reverse strand, counting down.
TCATTAATTATTTTAATATTCACTAATCAAGTTTTATGGTGATTAGGGCTAATTAAGAAACCTAATCACCAAATATTAAATTGTTTTACAGTTTACTGTTTATTAGGTTCTCCAGATCAAAATAGTATATTGGATGACCTAATTTGGAGTCCAATTGATCAAGTTATGATCAATTTATGTTTCTAGGGTTTAAGGGTAATTAGGGAAGGGTCCTAAAGGTCATTAGCCAAACTATAAGTCTAACAGCAAAATTAACACTATAAAAATATTTCTGATGATCTCCTAATTAAAATGAGACCTATATTGACTATGTTTGGATCAATGGTTATAAAGATATGGATGTTTGAAGTTTTAGGGTTAAATGGAACTTAAATAGGCTCCTAAATGTCACTATATTAAATACTCATCCAATAGCAAAAAGGTACTACCATAATATTCATTGATTTTTGTTAAGTAAAATGACATATATATTTGATGTGTTTGGACTTATGGATTTTAAGATATGAATGATTAAAGTTTCAAGCATTTAATTGATTTAATTTGAGTTAAATTTATTAAGTTAACCTAAGAAATCATATGTTAACAATTGATAAATCAAATGGGCCCCACAAACAAACACAGAACAGCACTGAAGGGACCCACGCACAAGCGCAACAAATAGGTGTGTGGGCCCCACATGCAGTGTTCGATGGATTTACACGGCCCCATCTATTGAAAATGTGAAATTTGATGACCTGATGAAGAAAAGCGGGTTGGGTCAAGCTCGGCCCAACTCGGTCCGAACCCACGTCTCCTCAACACTCGACCAAGATAGGAATGACCTAAGGTTCCAGTTAGCACAATGTACGGACCATCTCCGGGCTCGAGGTGCACCTCAGATGGAAACCATAGATTAGACCTACCCCTTGAACCCCAAAAAATCATCCTAGGAGTCCACTACCACCTTAACATCTGATACCCTAGGTTTGGAGATGATTGGGGGTCGAACGGTGAACTGTAGGACACTGTACATATGTGGCCAAATTGGCTCAATCAGGTTCGATCGATCCCGATCGAACCTGAACAACAATACATCAAAGGTGTGATATAGATAAGGGAAAATAAAAATTGAGGATTGCTTAAATGAATGCAATGATTGGAGGGTACCTTAGATTAACGGTGCAGAGGACTTAGGGTTTGATTTAAGGAAGATGAAACATCTCAAAGCTCACCACTATGTTCGATCAAGGGGAGGGATAATCTACCAAAATTAGAGCTACACCGAGCTTAAGTGAGCCCGGGAGGGATTGGAAGTGGCAGGGAATGGACAACTGGCTGGCGAGAAGCCACGTGCTTGCCTGTGCGACACGCACAGGCCTTCTTCTATGCATGCAAGGGAGACGTATGATAGCCGTTCGATTGAATGATCAAATGGCTCAGAAGAACTGTCCATCAAGTTATGCCATAGATGAGATGGTGATGGTGCCATATAAGTTCTTAATAAATTAATATTATTATTTAAATTATAGTTAATTTTATGAATAAATATTAACTTATTATTTTCCCTCCAAAAATTTTTAATAATTCACCCTTAGCTAATTGAGGGGTGAGGAACGCAACAGCGAAGTCGGATTTTAATTTCAACGAGAATTTAATTATTCAAATTTTTGGGTATTTAAAATATATTAAGACATTCGACAAAATTTTAATGACTTCTAATTGGCTCTAAAACATCACCCCTAGCCAATTTAGGGGTAATTAGCACAATGACAAAGTCAGATTTTTGATTTGAGATCAATTGAGATAGGTCAACTTTCAGGGTTCCTGGAATTCTCAAAATCAGCATTTGATCCATTTGACACTTAATTTGGACCAAAAACTTCAGGGTGAGGTCTTAATGACTTGTTAAGAGTGTTAGAACAAAAATTAATACCTAATTAGGTCTTGATTGACTAAGGTAACAACCTAGGGTTGTTATAATCAACCCCTAGTGTTAGGTTACTTGGGTCAACCTTGACCCAAAGATCCTATTGAGACCATAATCAAGCCCTTTGGTCCATTGTGGAGGGATAATTGCCCCTCCAAAGTGAACCCTAGGTCACTGGAGATGGCATTTAGGGTTTTGCCATAGAGGCAAATTTTTATAGGGTTTTTATATTGGCTGTGTAGAACTCTCCATGACCTTTATTTTGATACTATAATTGAGTTCTGAGGTGGACTGGTTGCGAAGTTATTGCAAGTCCTTGCTTCCCCATCCTGGGCCTTGGACAAGGAAGATACACATTGCTGTGCGGGTCAGACTGTAACCTACGCGACACTATGTGATTGAATGTTCAGCGAATCTTCGGAGAATATTTGCCGAATATTCTCAGCCCGTTAGCACTAAATTGGGTTGAAGAATGTTTAATTTACGTGTAATAAAGTTCAACCTCTTGATTACTGAAGTAAATAATGAAATGAAGTAATAGTAAATATGACATTTGATGAAGAATTCTCTTGCATGTATACTAAGTTGCATGTTTGAAACAAAACTTCCCCAATAATATTAGTTTTAGAAAAAATATAGATTTACCATAGAATAAAGCCCCCAATTTTTTGAAATTTAAACATTATTAAAAAGAAATATACTTTAGTAACAAACACACATCATTTTTTGAGGATGATAAATCTCAGGATCTCGCGATTTCATATTACTTCAGATAACGTTCACTTGCGTGTAAGCACAGACAACGTAATTTAGGTCTGTCAAAATTTTGGCTTCGTTGCTGGGGAATGATTATTTGCATTAAATATAATTTCTAAGTAAATTGCGCTTTACACATTTTGTTCATATATATATATATATTTAATTTATTATTTATTAATTTTTGTTACTTTAGCTAATCTTATGCATTCTAACATTCTCATCTTGAAAATTGGAATTAGTTTGAACTGAGAACATTTGTAACATAAAGAAATAACATTTTGAATGCATAGGAGAGATTTAGAAAACTTACTATTTGATCTTGAAATTGAACAGACATTGTCCAAACTTAAAAGAGAACAAATTAAGTCGATCACAATTTCAATTACAATGGAAAACATAGGAGAGTAAGTAGGAGAAGTTCATCAAAATAATCAAGGAAGGTCTCTTAGGGATTATGTACTTCCTACTGTTTGAGGCATACCCAATGCAATAGTGAGACCAAATGTGTAGGAAAATAACTTTGAAATCAAATCAGTAACCTTGCAAATGATCCAAAATAACCAATTTAGTGGCCTAGCCAATGAAGACCCTAACATTTACATTTCAAAGTTCTTGGAAATTTGTGATACTTTTAGGCATAATGGCATTACTGATGACACTATAAGATTAAGGAATTTCCCATTTTCTTTGAGAGGTAGCAAAAGGTTGGTTGAGTTCTTTACCGAGTGATTCTATTCTAACATGGGATGACTTAGCTATGAAGTTTCTAGCAAAATATATCTCTCCTGCAAAAATTGTTTAGGATGGAAATCACTAATCATACATAGCTAATGGAGAGACACTTTATAATATTTTGGAGTAATTTAAGGAGTACCTAATTCATTGCCCCCATAATGGATATCCATTATGGATGCATGTTTAGACATTTTATAATGGACTGAATGCTCCAATAAGGACTTTGATTGATGTAGCAGCCGAGGGTTCCTTAAGTTAAAAAATTCAAGAGGAAGCCTATGATCTCTTAAAACAAATGGATATCAATTCATATCAATGGCCGACTAAGCGGCTAAACAAGAATAAGATAGAACAAGGGAACACAATAGAGACCAATCAAATAGTAACTTTGCAAAGAGAAATTGTGATGTTGAATCAAAGGTTACCTCAATGGAGTGTAAATGCGGTTCAAGAAATTAGTTGTGAACTATGTGGGGGGAGCCACTTAATATACATTGTGATAATTTTTATCGCTTTTTACAATTTTATGTGAAGAATGTCAAATTTATATGTAATAACACAACACTTCTATAAATTCACATCATGTGGGCCAAGCAATAAAAATTTAACTGGTGAAAAGGAGTACTTAGGAAGATCTTTAGATGAATTTAAGAATTACGCAACTAATTTCATGAATAGGACTAATGCAACACTAAATAGACACGAGGAAACATTGAGAGAATAAGAAAATATTGTCATATGAATAGAAAAACAACATGATGACATCCTTCTTTAGCTAACAAAACCTGTCTTGTTCGGAGTTATAAGTGAGCATGGAAACAAACAAGGAAATTCAATTACATTGCAAAGTGGAAGAATCACTAAACCTAGGAGCAATAATAATGGAACGGTGAAACCAAACTCAACTTTACCCATGAAAAGTTATGAGGGAACTAGGAATAAGAACAACTTAAGGAAAAAAGCATGGATCTAATCAGCAAAAATTACAAAAGGAACAACCTAGAGAAAAAATTAATATGCTATTCGAGAAAAATTTGAAAACCTTCAAAACTCTACACATAAACATATCCTTTACTGAAGCCTTAGAATAAATGCTTAGTTATGCCAAGTTCATGAAAGACATCTTATCAAAAAGAAGGAAAATGGAATAAAGAGAGACTGTGAAATTAACTGAAGAGTAGTGTAATTTTTTAACATAAGATTCCTATTAAGAAAAAAGATCATGGAAGCTTCACAATAACTTGCACAATAGAAAATCAAACCTTCTCAAGGGAATTATGTAGCTTAGATCATCATTAAATTTAATTGCCATATTATGTCTACAAGGAACTTGAAATTTAGAGTTTGAAAATAACTTTAGTATTGCTATAACTAGCTGGTAGATTAGTAAAAACCCCTACTGGAGTTTTGGAGAATGTGATGGTAAAAGTTGACAAGTTTATCTTTCCAGTTAATTTTATTATTTTATACATTGAAGAAGAGAATCAAGGGATATCAATTATTATGAGAAGACCCTTCTTAGCCATAGTAAAAAAATCTTATAGATGATTATATGGGAGATTCAAGCTTACAATGTGAAGGTGAAGAAATAAGGTTTAATATTAGTGATACAATGATGAGTCCTAGTGAATCTGATGAAAGTTCTTGGAGAGTAGATCTTCTATATGAGCCACTTATGCCCAATGAAAACCAAGATGTGGAATTAAAAAAATGTGATAATGTGGAGGGAGATGAATATGAAATTGTCATGGAAGAGTTCATACAAAGAAGTATTAGAATTTCTACATAAATAAAAGAACCACATGAATTGAAAGTTAAACCTCTTCCAACACACTAGAAATATGCCTCTCTAGGAAAAGGAACCTTTTTGCCGGTGATAATCTCAACTTTATTAAAGGAAAATTAGAAAAAATAGTTGTAATGCCCAGGGCTTACTGCCGATGGATAGCCCGGGACATTAATTGGTGGCAACCCATCTTGACCCATCATCAACTCATCAGTTATGCTGAATTGACTAGGATCAAATGAGTTATTTATAAGTAATTCATCTAACAATTAATCCTTAAGATAAGTATGATTCTTATCCCAAGTATTAGTTAGCTTACCCCTATGCATTGGCGGTATATTCAAGAATAGCCAATGAATATGAAGACTTAATAACAGAAAATCATATCATAATACTGAGTATAAGTTAATATGAAATCAAAGTGCAGAAGCTTAAATATTCATCAATATCATTCATCACAAAAGCTAAGTAAACATTCATCTCAAAAAAGAAAAGTGAAAATATATCCATATTTAAATATTACAATCAGAATTAAAATTCAAATAAAGTAGTCCTTTCTTCTCACCCACAGTAAAGAAAGGATTTAAATACTAAATATTAGCACTCCAGTAATTGCTGCTGCTTAGTCTCTTTGAGAAGCTTCTAAACATCCTCGAAAATAGGCTCATCAAGTTGCTCCAAGCATGACATGTCAGTTTTACATTCCAAGGCTCCAACTAAAAAAAGAGAAGTTTGTGTTAGACAATATGTCTAAGTACATTTTAGGCTGATTTCAGTATTTTCTTATCATTTAAGAGATATTACTCAATATATATAGCAAAAATATAACAAAATAGAAATGAAACTATAAAAGTTGAAGTAAGGTATAACTATAAATCAAATTTCTTAGCATAGAGACTGAATGATACTAAAAATAAAACAAGTGTGCCTAAAATAAGACAAAGTGAAGGTAAGACTATAAACTAAAAAAAAAAGCAAAACTAAGCTATATGTATGCTAGCTGAAATTGCATCTGAGTACACTATAGAATATACCACATGTATGCATAACCTTGATACCAGAATACATCCCACATATCTTAGGTTTGTTTTGAATTGCACTTCTAACAGATCTTAGGTGTGATACACATCTCACTGCTAACGATATGTTATGCTTATATAAAAATTCAATGAAGTAAGGATTTAATAATCAGATCCCAAAAGCATAAGAGATATCCATTTTTATTGTCTAACTATTTACCTTATCATATCCTCATATGCATATTAATCTAGATGCCATATTATACAGAAATCTTATTCATAAGAATCATCTAATTATACATATTCAGATCTAAATTATACTTTATTCAATAGGTTTTATAATCATAAATCAAAGTTAAACTAATTCATCATATTTTAAGTGTACATACATATAACTAGCATGTTCCAAGGAAGGTGAAATTTGGACACTTAGGTTATTAAACTGCAATTATCCCTGCGCATAAGGATAGGAAACATACAACCTTTCACAGTTTATACCCCAAACTAAGGTGTACAAACCCTAACTCATAACTTATATTTGAATTGGGATGGTTATCCTAACATGAACTGTACTTATATTAATGCTTAAGATAAGATAGTAACTATACAGTTCCTTATAGGGCAAATCAGCCAATTCCTTAAGTTAAAAAAAATTAGATATAGGTTATAGCTGAGCACTTCAGTCTCAAATGATAATACTAATATCATCATTGGGTTTAGTTATAATCAAGCTATTTAATATTCATGGATTAGTAATGTTATAGGGGATTTAAGTTGAAGCTAATTGTAAACACTAAGCTCTAAGGTAAAATCATCAAAATCTTTCATTGGACTTGCTACCACAAAATGTGAGTTTGATCTTATATTTACTGGGTTATCACTGCCACTAGAATAGGTTCAATTCTTAGGATTTTTGTGGTGAATCTAGGGTTCTACCTCATGTGTCATAAATAAGGCATCCTACCTGAATGTTTCAACTTAACTATAGTTCATTTAACATATGATATAGTCTTATCATTTAAGAATTTAACTACTAAAAGTAAGCTTCTAAGACTGAAACATAAATCATAATGAGTCTTAGTGTAGAAGTATGTACATTTGGTGTCTACTAAATGGATCTAGATGACATAAGCAAAAAATGTAAATTCCCTTCCTTAAGCGACCTTTTCAAGGTTAACATCTTATCTATTAAATATATTCCTTACAATAGGAATTAGATTGAAGAATAATCAATGCTTTTTATTTAGATTCCTAAGTGACTTAAGCGTTTTAGCTTACTAATTTGAGAATAATTATCAAGATTTGAGAATTTTCATATAGGCCTTAGATCTCCTTAATTACATTAAACACTTTTAAGGGTTTTAGAATCCATCACGTGGAATTGAATTCAAGATTAAGGTATTTTATTATTAAACAATTGCTTACTGTCTGCTAAGAGTTTAGATAATAAAAAAGCTAAATTTGGCTAACTTAATTGGTTAATAATAGTTACTTAGGATTTTGAGCTAATTAAAGGTGATTAACAAAGTTATTATCTAAAAATGGAATATTAAGTTTCCATTTGGTTTCTTACTATTTAATGAATCCATAGTCACTTAAAACACTAAAATTATATCAGAAATAAAGTTAATATTCACAAATTAAGGTTTGAGATAATTAGAGAATGCTTAGAAAAATCAATTACAAGAAAATAATTATACATTCATGACTAAACTCTCCTCTATATAATAAAGAAATGGAGACCCTAAACATGCAATTTGGCTATGAAACCATCCTAATATTAACTAATCATGATTTGGGATAATTAGGACATAATTAAAAAAAATCATTAAAAGTAAAATATTATTGAAGTGTATTATTCTACAGATTTTTCTGATCACAATGGTATATAAGCTCATCAATTTTAGATGCATATTGGCTGAAAAAAAGCAAACCCTAGTTTTTATTCAATATCCAATAGTTAAAACTTTAGGATTCCAAAATAAAATTTGCATTATTTTCATTATGAGGTTCGGGATCCGTGGGGTCAACCAGGTCTCGAAAGGCCTTCTACATGCGGGACAACGTGGGTAGGTTGGGAGCCAATGATCCGCTACTATCAAACATTGTGAGTCTCTAGCGATCCAACCGACATGTTCTCCATCTTCTCCCGTAAATTCCATGGTGCATGATCGTGCTAGCGTTAGGTCTTCTTGCCAAATTCTACTCACTTCAAATATGCCACGATTCTTTCTTCATTGCTGCACACTCCCTGGACCAAGGCACATCAAATTCGCCAATATGCCCTTTGACAAAACATTGAAGTAGTCAGGTCCATACTCACTGCATCCTCAATTCAATGCTTTACTATGGGGAGTGATTTTTCTCCTCATAGAAATGACAGCATGGCTCCTTATTTGTCTTGCAATGATCAACATTCCAAGACAAATAGAAGTTCTAACTTGGCTCAATCTAGGAATGGACAGATTAGAGGGGGTTTACTCGGACACTAATACTATTGCGTATTGTTGCTGCCTGAGTGAAGCAAGAGATATTTAAAATAGCCCAATCACTTGTATCAATAGACTATGATTGATATGAAATGCAATTACCTATGATTAGATATTTCACTTGTTCTATTTACAGGAGTCAGCAACTCGATCCAGACAGTGCTTCGCACCATCTGGACCATTCCTGAGCCATGAACGAGCTTAAATTTGCCGCAAGTGATCCTGGAATGATCACTATTCTAGCTCTAAGCTATCCATTTAATAATCAAATACTAAACAAGCCCAATTGGCTCGGGAGGAGGGAGTACCTGGGCTGCATGCAAGGTCAATGGACAACAAGATACTGGGGGTAGTCCATAGGCCAAATGCAATCGTTAAAGCTTTCTTAGGTTACAAGTGAACTCTTGGGAACCCAAACATTGAGTCACCCCACTATGGTGCTAAAAACCAAAACTGGAGCTTCCTCGGGGTCAATTGTATTCACTGAAAAAGAGATAATATAGTTGGGGTGACTAAGCTCTCTAAAGTGAGCAAAGAAACTTCTTTGGCTATTCCCTAGCTATTTATAGCCTGAGGGAGTTCCAGGGCTGGTAAACCATGGCTGTTAGGACCAAAATCAAAGGTTGACTTTCCAAAAACTAATTGTAGGGATGCCTCTCCATTAATTGAAGGAGAGGGAAATTACTTGTTAACATAGAAGGAAGGTGAGGAGCTGCTCCTGACAATCATTAGTATGGCAGATTTCCACTATCAGGAGTGAGCGAGTTAGGACAATGATGTACAGTAGTGGGACCTCGTTCAACTGTCTAATAAATTGATGGAAACCATAGAAAGGTCTTGATCCATCATAGTGTAACTGTCGAATGCGGAGGCATTCAAGATCGTATGATCTGAGGGGATAGATGCTTTCATTAAGATGGATCTGGCTGTTATAGGGGCAAGCACCACAACAAATTTCTTGTGGTCCACACAGTGAAGCCAGGCGACTAGCCAACTGTTGGAAGGTCAAATATGCAATTATTTAAAGTCAGGATCCCCTGTGTGCAATTTCTCTTTTAAATTTTGATTAAATTAAGGCCTAAATGACCTCCAAAAATTTCAAAAATTTTACTCCTAACTAATTTGGGGTTAGGAATTCAAAAATAAAATCATAATTTTATTTAGAGATTAATTTAATTTAGCTAATTTTCTAGGCATTAAATTGACTAATTAACCAATTGATCCAAACTGATTCCAATGAATCCCAAATTTTTCAGAGTTTGATCCTAATGTTGATTAATACCAAATAACACAAGTTTCAAGTTCTAACTAATTACGATTAGGCGAGGTAACAACCTAGGGTTGTTATAACTGCTATGCACCATTTCAAGAAAGCATAAACAGACAATATGTTGAAGCATAGCGGACATCAAAATAATAAGTCCTACTACGTGTATGCATATGATCTTAATGGAAGGTGATTTCAAAATATTGATAAAACCACTTCAAAGACGTAACTCGAATATTAAGAAAGTGATGCCTAAAGTAATTGTAAAATTACTTGATGTAGGAATCATTTTTACCATATCTAGTGGCTCTTGGGTTAGCCCTATACGTATGGTGCCAAGGAAAAGTATGATAACTATTATAATAAATGAAAATAATGAATTGATCCCCACACAAAAGTAACTGAGTGGAGGGAATGCATTGACTATAAGAGGCTCAATAAAGTGGCCCATAAGGACCATTACTGTAATGCCTTAGTGCTAAGTTAGTAAAATATAACCCAACACAAGTGTTAATTATAGTACTTAACATTGAATTATTATGAAACTAACTCACTATTAAGCACAATGTGACCAATAATTTTTTTGAGATAAGGAAATGTAGTAATTTAAAGGAAAAATGTGTAAAAGAATATCCACATCCATCATCCAAACCAAGCATAGTAAAAAAAATAAAAATATATTCATTACAAGAAAAAAAGTAAGAATATCTAGAGTCTAAGTTATTACAAAAAGTTTATAGAGTGCTATAAAATTCACTCTTCCTCACAAATATGAAAATGCAATTCTTCAAGGTACTACAACAGGCCAAAACTTGGTCCAACTTTAAACTCTATAAGGTTCTCCTGATCTACCATATTTAGTATTTAATACGGTAAGACACAGCTAATAAAAGGAAAATAAGTGATTAAACTTAGAAAATTTAAGTACATTTTAGAGTTTGACTAGGTTTTATTTTTATGTTAATTGGATATCACATTAGCCATTTATAATTGTTTGAGTAAGGGGGCACTAAGCAACATAAAAAATAGGAACAAAAGTATGCAATATAGTAAAGTAAGTAAAAGGAAATAAAGTAAGTGAAAGGAAGTAAGAGTACTCACAAGTATTTTGCTTTAGCCTACAAAAATATATAAAGAGGAAAATAATATATAATGGCTAAAACTACTAGTGTGCATATGAAACATGAAGGGAAACATGTATATGCCCAATGGAAATTATGCTAAGTAATAGTAAAAATAAGCTGTGTAAGAGTAAATATGAGTAAGTAAACAATATACACTATAAGTATACTGAAGTAAAGATTGTAATGTAAAAATAAGAATAAGTAGTACTATAAAGTATAGTAAATTAAAATTCAGTCTCAAGGACTAAGTAAATATAGTTATAAGACTATGATAAGTCATTCACAATCAATAAGATTGTGAGAAATGTAATGTCAAATGTTTTATCTTATTTATGATTTTGTTCTGCAGGAAAAATTATTGAATAAACGAGGAGTAATGCGTATCTACTTAACCTTATAAGCGGGGTTTCCCATAATGCACACACCCTCCCTCTAAGATATGTGTGGTCTCCAAATAACTCCATAGTCTTCCTTGGATTAATAGTCCACCACATGAAACCCCTATGTTTAATGTGTTAAAGTTTTATTTATACACAATGTATTAATGAATATATTTAAGGATTTAGTCTCAATGCATTGCAGCATTCAAGAATTTTAAAGCTAATTATGAACCTTATGATGTTAATTATTATTTACTTTAGTTATCTATCCTAATAATTTGGGCTTATCAAGCCTCTCAATTAATGTAGACATTTACCAAATATTTTAGTTAATTGATACATAATATATATAAATTAATGAGGTTTTGAAAATAGTAAATTTGATTAAGGTCTCATTTAGATGACAAAATAATTTATAGATATAGTTGCAAGATTACATTTAATAAGATCTTCTCTTAATGCTAGTACTATAATTATCTTAGCTATCTAATTTACTTTTGCTCTATAATACTATAAAATAACCTAACTTATATACTAAATTTTCACTACTTATGTAGTAGGATTTCTATGAACTACACTGACAGACAAAAATACACGTCTGCATTTGCACGCAAGTGTACGTGATCTGAAGTAATAAGTGGAAGTTTTAATTTCCCCAATTTATCATCCTTAGGGAATGGTGGTTCTAATACCAAGTTATATTTTCATTCGATAATGTTAAGATGTCAAATTTTGGTTGATTTTTGGTTCTTAGTTTAGCGATATAAATGACCTTAAGTTAAGATACGATTTGATTAAAAAAGGTGAGAGTTGAGATTCCATTGTAATAGTTGCAAGGGTTGGTGATATAACTTCATTATTGAATGTATACCTTCAATTTACTTGCTTTATTAAATCAAGTGAACACTATTGGAATCGGAGTACCCTCCAATTACATTAGGTTCAAGTTTAGTGCACAAAGAGAACTCCTTTTGGGTTCTTTCTTAGCACATAAACTCTCATGATATCAAGATCCATTAATTAGATTTTGATCCCTTATGTCTAGATTACCAAGGGATATCTTTTATTTCTGATGATCTCACAAACAAGACTTCCATTAACCATGCATCATGCATGTCACACACAGTTTATCTTGATGGGAGGATGCATTGGGTCAATGGATTATGTCATATCTTCCATCGAGTTTACCTAACGTCTTCTCATACCTTCTACTTTGTTGAGCAGCAGAGCAAGGTTAATGGAGAATTTGGTTCACAAGCATCAATCTCTTGGTAGAGCTGTTAAGGAAAGGTGCAAATGAGCTTGAGAATTTTGTCACATAATTCTCAGCTCTACTTGCACTACCTTCCTTGCTCTTACCCAATTCATGAGCTTGGAACACAAGTTCTTTTAAATAAAATAATTTAGATTTTAGTTCATCCAAGCATTAATTTCAACATAAAATATAAATGATAAAAATAGTTCTTTTTCATGCATTTAAACAAATCCATCATACACCATCATACCCTTACATATTCGTACAACTTCATCTCAACCCTCTCCAAAGGGGTTTTAGCCTTCCATTACTAAATAAGCATAAGCATACATATAAGGAAAAGTGAACCTCACCATCAGGGAGTTTAGGAAGAAATACTAGTAATCACCCGGAGGTTTTCTGGGGTTCTCTTAGACTCTTCCTGCCCTTCCTCTTGAAGCTCCACCCTTTTTCCCTTGCTGTCTTCTTCGTCTTAATGTTCTTAGTTGGCCTTCTTCTCTTTGGAGAGTTCTCCTTCTCTTCTTGCTGTAGCTTTTCCTTTAGGGGACTTGAATGTCAAAAGTTGGAACCCTATCTCAATCTTCAAGTCTCTCTTTTATAGACTTCCTTTCACCTGTTTAAAATTTAATTCAACAAATAAATCCCATTTAGAAATTTGTGCTTTGATTAAATGATTATTCATTTATTCCCTTGGTAATGTAGGGATTTAGGCTATTTGTATCTATATTTTATTGGGTAAAATAATTAAATCAACCTCTTGCTCTTCCCTATGATGGCTTAAACATGTGCTCTTTATAATGATATTTATAATAAAGATTCCTTAGTTTTTATTGCATCCACCCCTTCCATCTTCCTCATATCCTTAATTTATTTCTTTATGAATTATTTCTTGAGAATGAGAAGTTTTAAATTAATTTTATATTAATTTTAGCTATGGGAAGGTGAAGAATTCAATTCTTTGTCCTTCCCTATGTGCCTTGAATGCAAATTTCTAGCAAAAACTATGTCGGGCGCTACGACGCGCTGCTGCGCACTACGGAGCGCTGTGGCGTGCAGTAGTAGCTGTGTTCCAAATATTGTTCCATTGTGGCACACTGCAGTGGAGAAACCTTCGAAAGGCTGTTCAATTTCTCCTTGTATGGTTTTAATTTTCCTTCGAGATATGAAGCCATGGCGCACTGCGGCGCGCTGGGGCGCGTTGCGATGATTTTAATTTACTCATCTTTTATCCTAACAAGCAGCGAAAGCACATCAAAATATATAATTTTAATTAAAAAGTGCTTACTTTTATTAACCTATTATACTATAAATCTTGGAGTTATCACACCCCCACACTTAAATTTTTGCTCATCCTCGAGTATGCTCAAAATAAATTTTTTTGATTTTATATATTGCAAAATTCAATTGGACATGTGTAAAGTGTTTTTCCCATTTTATGCATTACTTGACAAGGGTGATTAGAAGGATTTAAATTTTAACAAGTCTCATACTAGTGCTTTCTTTTCTTTTGACTAATTAAGTTTCCAATTTCTAAATGTGTGATACTCAACTCATAATTCCTGGGGGGGTTTCTAGGATTGCTTACTTAAAAAAGTTTGATTCAATGTGTAAGAATCTCATGCCATTTGTGCTTCTTCTTCTAAATTGCAATGAAAATTTCTTTTTAGGAGAGATATATTTCTTCATCCTATTTTTCTCAATTTTTACTTTGGGAGAGATATTTCTTTTTATCTCTAGATTTTCTTTTACATTAAGTTCAAGGGAGAGACATTTTTATTCATCCCCTTCTATTTTTCATTACATTCAGTAAGTCCTATAGAAGCCTAGCAAATTCTTATTTCACTGTTTCTCACTTCTCTACTTTAGGTTCCTTGACACCACCCCCACACTTAGATTTAGAGCATCATACATTTCTGATGTTGGAGACTTATAGTAAAAAGAGTGTAAAATGATTTAGCATGAAAAATCTTAGAACTGTACATTTTGCTTGATCACCTCTTGTCAAGAAAATTAGAATAAAGAAAATCTTCACATGCTCATTACAATTGAATTCAACCCATTGAACTTCTTAGAAAAATTTCCTCATTAATGACATTCAATTAGCACAAATATTGGGGGATAATAATTCATTAAGATTTATTTAAACAAAAAACAAAAAGCACAAAATTGAAAGCAAAATGAACATACATTATTAAGAGTAGGAAGGAATGAAATAACCTGATATAAATAATGACAAATTATGATTGCTGCAATCATGCTTGAGATTCCTTCTACTCCTTTATTGACACCTACAAGTACTACTTAGAATTTAAAATAGACAGAAAACATAATATTATTTATTGGGTTGCCTCCCAACTAGCGCTTAGTTTAAGGTCCTCAGCCTAACCAAAAAGAGTTTATATCCTTTCAAAATTTCTTTCCAGATTTTCATTAACTCTGTAGGATGAGTACGAGCTAGTTTAGTAATTGGGACATCATGAACACCATCTCTACTATTTTTCTTCTTATAAGCCCAATCAGTTTCCTCACTCTTATAATATGTTTTATTTCTATTTATCTTTTCATTCCTTTCATTTCTTCCTTTATATTTATTATCAAACTCTTCATACTTTTCCTTATTATCATCCTCCATTTCATTTTGTAAGAATGCGTAAAGCTCAGTTCTTTCAGGACTACTCTTATGGTGATTCTCTACAAATTCAAATTGCACACAAATACTATCAATATTGCTAAGGGGTTTGTTGATAGTTGAGATGTCAGAGATAATAATTTTTTTAGTTTCACTTTCCCAAGATTCACTTAGTTTATTGGTACTCCTATTATTTTCAATCAGTTCATCCTAGTTATTTTCACATGGTGGGTCACCTATTGTAGAGCATTTAGTTAAAAACACTTGAGGTGTGTGGGACATAAATTTAGGGTTGCTCTTGGTCAAATTTTTCAATTTGAAACTTTTGTTGCATTTTCAAATTATCTAATTCAAGTTGATACTCCACCTCTCTATGATTCCTAACTAAGGTTAGTTCAGTTTCCTGTAGATTATTGATCTCATTGCTACTATAATCGTTTACCAATTATTCTAAGAAAGATTGCTCATACACCCAATTTATGTTATTAACTTTTATGTCAGAGTGAGTGTCATAGTGTTGAAAATTATTATCATACTTAATATTATTGATCGGTTTTGTTTTTGAAGGTGCAAACGAGTTATTTGTATTACAATCAGAACTTAAATGTGTTCCCCTGCACCCCATACAATAATTTTGATTATTGTAGTACATGTCCATAATTTTCCAGTACCCCATTTAGCTAATATCAAAACTATCCTAAGATATAAGCAATTACAGCAGTACAGCAGAAAAGATCTCACAGAATTCAGCAAGGTAAATTCACAAATAGTAAGGGCAGTTCAGTAATTAAGATCACACAGTTTTTAGCATTCACAAGATTTTGTGATACTGTAACAACTAAGTTCCACCCTATTTAGTCCTACAAGTCAGATTAAATATAATTACAGTTAACAAAAAATGTATACAAAAGATAAAGATATAAATCACTAATTACTAGAAAATTGAACTTGATACAAAACAAAACTGTTCCCTGGTAACGGTGCCAAAAACTTGACAGACGAAAATACATGTCTACGTTTGCACACAAGTGTATGTGGTCTAAAGTAATAAGTGGAAGTTTTAATTTCTAGGATTTATCATCATCAGGGAATGGTGGTTCTGATACTAAGTTATATTTTCTTTCAATAATTTTTAGATGTCAGATTTTGGTTGATTTTTGGTTCCTAGTTTAGCGATACAAATGACTTTAAGTTAAGATACGATTTGATTAAAAAGGAGAGAGTTGAGATTTCATTGTAATAGTTGCAGGGGTTGGTGATATAACTTCATTGTTGAATTTATACTTTCAGTTTACTTGCTTTATTAAATCAAGTGAACACCATTGGAATCGGAGTACCCTCCAATTATATTACGCTCAAGTTTAGTGCATAAAGAGAACTCCTTTTGGGTTCTTCCTTAGCACATAAACTCTCATGAGATCATGATCCATTAATTAGATTTTGATCCCCTATGTTTAGGTTACCAAAGGATATCTTTTATTTCTGATGATCTCACAAACAAGACTTCCATTAACCATGCATCATGCATGTCACACATAGTTTAGCTAGATGGGAAGATGCGTTGGGTCAATAGATTATGTCACATCATTCTTTGAGTTTTCCCAATGTCCTTTCATCCTTTCTACTTTGTTGAGCAATAGATAAAGGTTAATGGAGAATTTGGTTCACAAGCATCAATCTCTTGGTAGAGCCGTTAAGGAAAAGTGCAAATGAGCTTGAGAATTTTGTCACATAATTCTCAGCTCTACTTGCATTACCTTCCTTGCTCTTACCTAATTTATGTGCTTGGAACACAAGTTCTTTAAAATAAAATAATTTAGATTTTAGTTCATCCAAAAATTTATTTTAACATAGAATATAAACAATAAAAACAATGTTTTTTCATACATTCAAACAAATTCATCATACACCATCATACCCTTACTTATTCTTACAACTTCATCTCAACCCTCTCCAAAGGGGTTTTAGCCTTCCATTACTAAATAAGCATAAGTGTACATATAATTAAATGTGAACCTTGCCATCAAGGAGTTTAGGAAGAAATACTAGTAATTACCTAGAGGTTTTCTGGGGCTCTCTTGGACTCTTCCTGCCCTTCCTCTTGAAGCTCCAACCTTTTTTCCTTGCTATCTTCTTAGTCTTAATTTTCTTGGTTGGCCTTCTTCCCTTGGGAGAGTTCTCCTTTCTCTTCTTGCTGTAGCTTTTCTTTTAGGGAACTTGAATGTCAAAAGTTGGAACCCTTTCTCAATCTTCAAGTCTCCCATTTATAGACTTCCTTTCACCTGTTTAAAATTTAATTCAGCAAATAAATTCCATTTAGAAATTTGAGCTTTGATTTAATGATTATTCATTTATTTCCTTGGTGATGAAAGGATTTAGGCTATTTGTACTTATGTTTTATTGAGTAAAATAATTAAATCAACCTCTTGCACTTCCCCATGATGGCTTAAACATGTGGTCTTTATAATAACATTTATAATAAAGATTCCTCAGTTTTTATTGCATCCACCGCTTCCATCTTCCTCATATTCTTAATTTATTTCTTTATGAATTATTTCTTGAGAATGAAAAGTTTTAAATTAATTTTATATTAATTTCAGCTATGGGAAGGGGAAGAATTCAATTCTTTGGCCTTCCCCATGCTGCCTTGAATGCTAATTTTTGGCAAAAATTGTGTCGGGTGCTCCAGCACGCTGCAACGGAGAAACCTTCAAAAAGAAGTTGTTCAATTTCTCCTTGTATTGTTTTAATTTTCCTTCGAGATATGACACCATGGCACACTGCGGCGTGCTCGGGCATGCTGCGGCAATCTTTTCCCAAAATTGCATATTTAAGCCAAATTTTAATTTACTCATCTTTTATCTTGAAAAGCAGCAAAAGCACATCAAAATTTATAATTTTAATTAAAAAGTGCTTAGTTTTATTAACCTATTTTACTATAAATCTTAGAGTTATCATACACTAATCAAATTTATAGGTTATTATTGCTCTCTAATCTTACTATTTCAGTAAAGCTTAATGTCATATACTCAAATCTTTCATTTAACATCTTAGGTTGCCTTATACTTAGATATGTCATTATTAGGTCAAATACTATACTATCCTTATACTTAATAACCACGCATGTCTATTAGTCTAAATTTGGCAAGGCTTAAGGGATGATCTTACTTAGGATACAATTGTCTATATCTAACTCTTATTAGCTTACTTAACTAAACATCAAGTTTATTCTCTTAATTCTAGAGTTTTAGGTCCTAGTGTAATTATTCTTTAAACATATCCTTGATTTCAATAGCCAGTGCAAAAAGGTTCTAAGTCTCACTATTATTTCATTCTAAATGATTCTAAGCCTTACTCTTAGCATGATATGGCAGCCTACATTACACTTAGTCACTTAGATTACTTACTAAATCATAGAGGAATCTAAATTCTACTTGCACACTAATCCTTCTAAGGTATTTCCAATTTAAGATCTTAGGATTCACTCCTAACATGAGCACTGATCTAATGTTTACTCACTACTATCCTAAATTGTTCACTAGATAAAATATGGAATTATCATATAAAATTCTCTTTCCCGAGAGTTAGGGTTCAGTCAAAGTTTATTAGTACTAGGTCAAGACTAGGTCATTTTAGTTATTTTCATACCCAAATCATCATCTAAAGTTGAAGCATGACATAATATATGTTTCCCTAAGATGTTACTGGATTTTGGAAGCCTAAATAGCAAAAATCATAATTATGAGAATTTATTATTAAATTAATAAAGTGTTAAAAACTCAATATTTTATAATTGATATCCAAATGATATAAACATTGTGGCTATAGTTTCAATATAGCATAATGAGCAGAATGACATTAAGTATGATCAAATCGGGCATTAAATGGCCAATCTAAGCCTTAATGATAATTAGAAAGTGATTAGCAAAATTAATTATCAAAATGGAAAATTAACTTCATATTAATGTCCTACTTATTTTTATGATCATTTTGGTATATAATTCCATTATATTTTGATTTTTATTTATAAAATATTAATTAATTTAAATTAAAGTAAATTAAATAAGTTAATCCTAAGTAATCCACTAGCACACACGCACCCTCTACACTTGGGCTTGCAGTCGCTGCACACACACAGGCCGACGACGTGCGCGGTCCCAATGGACAGTGTCATGCGGGTTGAGGTCGACCCACTTGGCACTGTTCATCTTTTTTTCCATCGGGATGGAGAGAAGAAATACCCAGGGCTTCTAAATTCTCCTTGCTCTAGCTGATTCAATCGATGTTGGATATACCAAAATGCAATTATGAATGAGGCCTACATGTAGGTATAAAAATCCTTAACCATAATAACCTATATCAGCTTGATTTGAACGAGGAGGGATTTAGGGTTAGGGTTTACTATGGAGGCCAATTGCGCCCTCGACAACACCCTAACCCATAGGGATTGGGGCTCATTAGCCTCAATGGGTCAAAGCAGACCCAAGGAGTTTAATGTTGTCAGCTAGAATGGTCAAGAACCCAAACCCTCAAATTTGGGGGACTGAGCATTGTACATCACTGTACATGACTGCATTTCCCCGGTGTGATTAGGCTCACCCAAGCTTGATCTAGCTCGTGGAATGATACTCATGGCTCAAACATACAATAATGAAAGTTAAATTCAGGATTTAAGCAATGGAGTCGATAGGAGGGGCGTACCTATTAATCGCAATGGCAAGTCTTTGGCATGCTCTAGTCGGTGACTCGGGGGTTCTCAGCTCCAATTGTCTGCATTAGTTTCTCAGGCTCGGTGAGAAGTGTCAAATGGAGGGGCGTTGGATGCTTAAGACTATGGGATAAAGGTAGGAAGGATAACCGTAGTCCTCCTCTGCGATGACTGGCACTCAATCGTGCAAAACACGATAGATCACTATGCTCAGCATGTTTTTATCATTGGATTAGTGACCTAATCTAATGGTTAGATCAAGCAATCAAACTACTACTTTCCAAACCTCGAATTACTTATAGTATCATCTTTCAATTAACTTAGATATTGATATGTCTAAGTCAATTGGGAGCTTAATCAGCTCCAATCATTAAGTTAGATAAACAAATTAGACAATAATAGATACAACATAGTTTACAATTAACTTGAATAATGCTTTGCCTTAAGACTACAATCTAGAACATTCATAAAGATATTGTGTATAAATAAATCATTAAAACATTAAACATAGGGGTTCCATAGGGTGGACTATAATAGGTCAAGCTACAGAGTAATAAGAAGGCCTCCAACATCCTAAAGAAAGAGTTTATGTGTTTTGGGAGACCCCACTTTTCTTGCTTAGTTAGGCAGACACGCTTAACTCCTAATTTGCTATGTAATTTATGCCCGTAGAATAAAACCTTATACAACTTAAATAACTTAACATACTTTTATCACAATCTTATTGATTGTGAGCTACTTTTCATAGCCTTTTGACTATGCTTAATTATCATAGTCTTTGATTATGTTTACTTAGTCCATGTGACTAAGCTTTACTTAACTTTACTTTACTGTACAATACTACATCTTTTTTTATTTACCTCACATTACAGTCTTTACTTTATTTGTAGTGTATGTTGCTTTACTTATATTTTATGCTTCATGACAGACTGTGAAATATACGTCTGCGCTTGCACGCAAGTGTACGTGGTATAAAGTAATAATTTGGAAGGTGAGTTCTGAGATTTATCATCCTCAGGGAATAGGGTGTTTTGTTAATAAGGTATATCTAATTTTAATAATGTTTAAATGGTACAAATTTAGTTTGATTTGGTTCCATTATCTAGGCAATAATTCAGATCTAAGGAACTAATTAAAGTAGAGAGGAGAGTTTGGCTTATTCCATGTGAAATGATGGGGGCCTCAAGTTGTATTACTTCTCAAGCACATTTTATTCTTTTTTATTGAGCTAATTAATCAAGTGCACATTGTATTCCTTAGAGTTATTCTCTAAATCCTTCAAGTGCAAATCTTGCGTGAGAGATGAACACACTAGGGTTCAATTTCTACACAAAGATTCCCATGAGATCGCAAGTAGAGCACTTTAGTTTTCCTACATCTAGGTTGCTAAAATTTAAAGTTTTAATTAGCCGATCTCAAGAGCATTGATTCCATTAATGAGCATCTCGCGCATCATGCCCAGTTTAGATAAGGAAGCGATTTCATTGGGCTCTATGAAATATGTCACATCATTCATGAGCTCTCAAAGAATCCACTCCCTCCTTTCACGAATGCTGAGCAACGGAGCTTCAATTAATGGGTCTTAGCTTACACGCTTTGACTCCTTAGTTGAGCGTAAAATATAGTGCAAAAAAGCTTAAGAACTTCTCACTTAATTCTAAGCTCCTCTTTAACACATATCTCGCTCTTAACTAAGCTATAAGCTATGGAACACAAGGCTTTCATTTTGATTGTTAGTATTTATAGTTATATTTTATTAATATAAGATTTTCATTTGTTCCACAACTTGTTCTTAAGATGATTTCATTGAGTCATTCAAGAAAATAGATATTCTTTAGTTCAATGCTTGAGGAAGTTCTACATCATTCATTGAGTCCTTTATATTTTATAATGGGCTTAGCCCAACCCTCCCCAAGGGAGTTTAGCCTTCCATTATAGTGGAGAAAAGAAGAAAAACATAAAAGGATGAAGAACCTTTTATGATCCACTAAAAGAAAAGTAAAAGCAAGATTAGAGTTTATTAGGAACAGCCATTAATGGGGTTCTCCGGATCTCTCTTTTCTTCCTCTTCTCATCTCCTTTAGCTCCCTAGTATAGCCTCCAGTTCTTTCTCCTCTAGCAATGGTTCTTTCCACCTGCCTTGGTGAGGTCTCCTTCTTCCTCTATGCAGCCCCTGAAAAGTTGAACTTGTTGGGTGAAAATTGGGAACCCCTCTTAAGTGAAGAAGAGGTACATAAATAGAGGAGTCACTCTACTCTTTTCTCATTTCAAAATCTATTAGTCCCTCTTTTATTTTCAACTATGATGATTCCAAATACCACTTGAGGAGTGAAGTGACATGCTCTTTTCACTTTTTAATTCCTTGATATCATTTCAATCCTTCCAAGTCAATAAAATTAGATGCTGCAGAAGAAATGATGGACGGGAGACAAGGAGCAAGTTGGGGGCCTTGTCCCAGCCGCAATAAATGCATTGAGCTACAAAAATTTGGCATGCCACTACAGCATGCTGTAGCAATCGAGTTTCAAAAACTCTTCCGCTGCAGCGCGCTGGAGCGATTAAGTTTCGTAAAGTCTCCCACTGTGGCGCACTGTAACGATTGAGTTTTGCAAACTCTCCCGCTGTGGCGCGCTGTAGCAATTGAGTTTTGTAAACTTGCCCGCTGCAGCATGCTGTAGGAATTGAGTTTCGTAAACTCTCCCGCTGAAGAGCAATAGAGCGATTGAGTTTTGCAAACTCTCTCACTGTGACGCGTTGTAGCAATTGAGTTTCGTAAACCCTCTCGCTGAAGCTCGTTGTAGCGATTGAGTTTCGCAAACTCTCCGTTGTAGCACGCTGTAGCGATTGAGTTTTGTAAACTCACCTGCTGCAGCGCGCTAGGGCACGCTGTGGCGCACCGTAGTGATAGCGCTCCAGAATTCAGTAATGTCCTTATTAAGAGTCTTATGTATGCAAGTAGCTATGATGCACCGCGCTGCAGTAGTTTTCTTCCAGAAAATGCAAAAACACTCTAGAATTTGCTTGAATTTGCTGGTCTCGCTTTTTACCTGAAAATAAATAGAATTTGATCAAGAGGGCTATTTAAAATAAGGAAATGAATGAGCTTTTTTCTTTATTTAGGATATTAATTATGGATTCATCACACCTCTGCACTTAGATTTTTGCTCATCCTTGAGCAAGCTCAAAAAATGATTTTTTTTTATATTTCTAAGGTATGAGAGTCTATAAGTAATGTCAATGTGAGTTTGATTACAATTCAAAGATCATGCTTAACTGAAATGACAAGAAAATTTGGCATCATTTAAATTTTTCTAACTTTGGTTATGAACCAAGGTTGATAAACTAGTCTCCAATTTAAGTTTGTAACGCTTGGTGCTAGGTAATGGGGGAGGTTCCTTGGAATTACTGAACTAGGATGGTAGTGAGTAATCAAGAGTTTTGTGCCATATGTGCTATTTCTTTTGAATCACAAGGATATTTAAAAATATTATGAGAGATATATTTTATCATCCTATTTCAACTTTTTTTCCTTGGGAGAGATATTTTTCTTCATCCCTATTTTTGCTTTCTTTTTCATCATTTAGGGAGAGATATTTATCTTTATCCCACTTCCAAATCTTTGTGAACATGAAGTCCTACAGGAGCCCATCACACTCTTTTGCTCACTCAATATTCATCACTAGTTTTGATTTCTAAGCCTTCCTCCACACTTAGTCCTTAACATAGATTTAAATTTTTGGAGACTAGATTCAACCTGGAATCATTCCCTTATTTAGATGCTTTAATGGTATCAATGAGTTTAGTCATTTTTTTGTTAAGCAAACTTTGGTTGGTAATTAATTTCTACATTGATATTCTTATAACTTTCAATATCTAGAAGAATTTAGAAAAAATATATTGTTTGCAATCATAGAAAGAATTTGGAACTATGATAATCCATAATTTATTTCCTTAAAGAAAAATAAAAACACACAAAAGAAAAGTACAAAAACTAGAAATGCAAATAAGAAAAAATACAACCTAATTTAGTCGTGGGTTGCCTCCCACCAAGCGCCTGTTTTAACGTCTCGGCATGACACGAGTAAAATCTTCTACGTGAATCCTTCCATAAGAAGGTCTTGTAATGTCCATCCCCCTTTTTTTGCATGTTACTCTCTTCCAAGTAAGGCTTCAATCGATTTCTATTTACCTTGAAGGTTCCTTCACTTGAAGAGACATCTATGGCTCCATGAGGATAGACCTTTGTTACTGTAAATGGTCCCGTCCACCTTGTCTTGTATTTCCCTGGAAATAGTCTCAATCTTGAATTAAGAAGAAGTACCTTCATTCCAAGTTGAAAATGCTTTGGTTTAATTATTTTATCATGCCATTTTTTTGTCTTTTCTTTATATATTTTATCACATTCATAATCATTCAATCTGAATTCATCAAGTTCGTTCAATTGCAGCATTCTCCTTGCTCCTGACAGGTGGAAATCAAAGTTTAATTTCCTTATTGCCCAAAATGCACAGTGCTCCATCTCCACGGGAAAATGGCAAGATTTACCATACACGAGCCTGTAGGGGAACATTTCTAAGGGAGTTTTGAAAGCAGTTCTATATGCCCAAAAGGCATCTTGGAGTTTTGAAGTCCAATCCTTTCTATTTTGGTTCAATATCTTTTCCAAGATCTGCTTTAGTTCCCTATTTGAGATTTTAACTTGCCCACTAATTTGAGGGTGATAAGCAATTCCCACCTTATGTTTTACTCCATTGCTTTTAAGCAAACTCTCAAGCTGCCGATTACAGAAATGCTTTGCCCCATCACTTATTAGATATCTAAGAATGCCAAATCTCATAAGCACATGCTCCTTGAGAAATTTAACAACAGTTTTAGCAATATTGTTCACATATGCAAGCACCTCTACCCATTTTGAAACATATACAACAACAACCAAAATATACAAATTAGTTTGGGATAAGGGAAATGGGCCAATGAAATCAATACCCCAAACATCAAATAACTCCACTTCGAAGATCCCATTCAAAGGGAGCTCATCCCTATTGCTAAGGTTTCCAGTTCTTTGGCATTTTTGAATAGATGAGGCCAAAAGAACCCGGATTAAAGAACCTTAGTTACTGTTCGATCAATTCCATGGTGCCCTCCATAAGGGGATGTGTGGCAATGGTAGAGAATGTCCTGGATTTTTGAATCGAGCACACATCTTCTTAGGAGTTGATCATTATAGCATTTATAAAGGAAGGGATCATACCGAAAGTAATTTTTTATGTCAGCAAAGGACTTTTTCCTTTATTAAAAGTTCAAGTCTTTCGATGTAACTCCTTCTGCAAGATAATTGGCAACGTCAGCAAACCAAGAAGGTTTTGAAGAAGAAATAGTGTACAACTTCTCATCGGGGAACGATTCACTAATTTTAGTCAAATTATCACTATCAAGGTAGGTCAATCTAGATAGATTGTCAGCTAGCACATTCTCACGCCCCTTCTTATTCCGGATTTCTAAATCAAATTCTTGCAAGAGCAGCACCCAACGTATTAAGCGAGGTTTTGCTTCTTTCTTTTGAAGGAGATACTTAATAGCTGCATGATTAGTGTAAACAATAGTGTTAGACCCAATGAGATACGACCTGAATTTAGTGAAAGCAAGATGATAGCTAGGAGTTCTTTCTCCATGGTAGCGTAGTTTCATTGGGCATCGTCAAGGAGTTTACTTGCATAGTAAATTGAATAGAAGGTCCATTCCATTCGCTGCCCAAGGATAGCACCAACTGCAAGGCACTTGCATCACACATAATCTCAAACGGTGAGTTCCAATTTGGAGCAGAAATTATCGGAGCCGAGATCAGGGCAATTTTAATGGCGTTGTAACCTCTTAAGCAAATTTCATCAAATTTGAACTCAACATCCTTCCCAAGTAATCTACAAAGCGGCAAACTTATATTGGAGAATTCCTTGATAAATCTTCTATAAACTCCTGCATGCCCAAGGAAACTTCTAATTCCTTTCACATTAATAGGAGGGGCAAGTTTTTTAATTACCTCAACCTTAGCTTTATCAACTTCTATTCTTCTCCTAGAGATCAAATGACCAAGGACAATACCTTCTTCCAGCATAAAATGACTTTTTTTCCAATTTAAGATTAAATTTGATTCTTCACATATTCTTAGAACCTTTCCCAGATTGATTAAACAATGATCGAAAGAGCATCTGACAATAGAAAAATCATCCATAAAGATTTCTAGAAATTCAGCCTTCGATTAAATTGACCACATTAACCAAGCTTCTTTGATTAAATTGATCCTCCAACCATCTTTATTAGGCTTAGATGGGTGCCACATATAATCATTTACATGAAATTTCACCTCCTCATCACCATATCGCAATCTCAATTCCCCTTTATCGATATCAATCAATGTTCTTCCGGTAACCAAGAATGGTCTACCTAAGAAGATGGGGATTTCTTGGTTTTCATGTTCCAAATCTAAGATTATGAAATCAGCAGGGAAGATGAATTTATCGACCCTTACAAGCACATTTTCCACAATTCCTAAAGGGGTTTTTACAAATCTCTCAGCAAATTAGAGAAGAACAGAGTTGGGTTTCAAATGATCAATTTCTAACTTCTTGAATATGTAAAATGGCATTAAATTTATGGATGCACCTAGATTACAAAGGGATTTTTGGAAAGATTGGCTTCCAATAGTGTAGGGGATAGTGAAGCTACCAGGATCCTTTTTCTTAATGAGAATCTTCCTCTGAAGGATTGCACTACATTCTTCTGTTAATGCCACAATCTCCTTTTTATCAATCTTTCTTTTCTTTGATAGGATATCTTCCATAAACTTTGCATAACTTGATATTTTCTCTAAAGCTTCCGTGAAAGGGATGTTTATGTGAAGAGTTTTAAAGGTATCTACAAATTTATGGAATTGTACATCAAGTTTCTCCTTAGCCATTCATTGAGAGTATGGGATGTTAGGGGTCATTTTAAGTTGGTCACTAGGTTGAACCTTCTCCGAATCCCTTACATTATTCCTCTCATTTATGATCATAACTTCTTCCTCCCCCTATCCCTCTCTAGTTGTTGTTATGTTTTTATTATTATCCTCACTCACAACTGACCTTGTCATTTTCCCACTTCTTAGGATTATAGAGTTCCCCGAATCATTTTCATAATCGCCGATGACTCCAACTAAAGCTGGTTTCTCTAACTGCCTCATGATTTCTTTTAGTTTTTGTTCAATTATTTTTATTGACTCCTCTTGCCTTAAAAGAGTATGTTCGTGCCTGTTTAGTGTGGAGTCAGTTTTATTCATGAATTCAGTTGTGCCTATTCTAAATTCAATAAATGAGTTCTCCAATCTTTCTCTATTTCTGATATGATTCATGATTGCATTAACATTTCTTAACTCACAATCTCCCTCCAGAAAAGATTTTAAGTGCCCACATTCTAACTTCTTATTTAATTGAGAGATTTAATTCGGGAACTCAAGAATTTGTTGTGAATATTCAAGCAAGTTACATTCATTTTTAGCCATATGATCATTCTTCTGGAGGGGCCATTGATAGGCATTGTTTGCCATTTCTTCTAAGAGGTCATAGGCATCTTCATGGGTTTTGCTACTAATTGAGCCTCTGGCAGCTGCATCAATGAGAGTTCTTATTGGAGTATTCAAACCATTATGAAAGGTTTGAACTTGCATCCATAAAGGAAACCCATGATGCGGGCATCGCCTTAGGCACTCCTTAAAATGGTCCCACCCATCATACAATATATCCCCTTCTAACTTTTTAAAGTTAGTTATCTCAATTCTCAAGCAAGCAGTTTTCACCAGAGTGAAATATTTGCATAAGAATTTCTTAGCAAGATCATCCCAAGTACGAATAGAGTCACTTGGGAGAGAGCTGAACCAACTCTTGGCTCTATCTCTCAAGGAAAAAGGAAAAAGCCTCAGTCTAACTACATCTTTAGAGATGCTGTTAAACCTGAAGGTATCACAAATTTCAAGGAATGTTGAATTATGTGAGTTAGGAGCTTCTGTGGCTAATCCACCAAATTGGTTATTTTGAACCATACTTAACATGGAAGGTTTGATTTCAAAATTGTTTGCTTCGATATTGGGTCTAATAATAGCATGGGGGATTTCCCTAACATTGGGCAGTGCATAGTCTCTAAGTGCTCTTCCCCTTGGTTCTCCTAAAGGCTCTCCAAGATTTTCATTAAAGTTTTCCATAATAGCTTGTTGATTTCTTAGAATACTTTATTCCCTTCTAGCTTGTAAATATGTTTTTTTAATTTCTAGATCAAAAAGATATTTAATGCAAGTTTTTCTAATCATACAAGATAGAAATTAAGCTATCAAGAATAAATATAGCAATAGCATTCAATAATTCAGCAAATGTGAATAAGTGAAAGAAAAGTAAATGGTTAGCACAACTAATTACAAAAACAAAAATTAAAATTATATGCAAGAGGTTTGCTTAAATCACTATTTACTAATAGATTCTCCTTAATACAAAACAAGTACTATTCCCCGGCAACGGTGCCAAAAACTTGACAGACTATGAATACACATCTATGCTCGCACGCAAGTGTACGTGGTATGAAGTAATAATTTAGAAGGTGAGTTCTAAGATTTATCGTCCTTAGGGAATGGGGTGTTTTGTTACTAAGGTTTATATAATTTCAACAATGTTTAAATGGTATGAATTCAGTTTGATTTGGTTCTGTTGTCCAGGTATAATTAAAATCTAAGAAACTAATTAAAGTAGAGAGGAGAGTTGGGCTTATTCCATGTGAAATGATGGGAGCCTCAAGCTATATTACTTCTCAAGCACATATCATTCTTTTTTATTAAGCTAATTAATCAAGTGCACATTATATTCCTTAGAGTTATCCTCTAAATCCTTCAAGTGCAAATCTTGTGCGAGAGAGGAACACACTAGGGTTCATTTTCTGCACAAAGATTCCCATGAGATTGCAAGAAGAGCACTTTAGTTTTCCTATGTCTAGGTTGCCAAAATTTACTATTTTAATTATCCGATCTCAAGAGCATTGATTCCACTAATGAGCATCCCGCGCATCATGCGCAGTTCAGATAAGGAAATGAATTCATTGGGCTCTATGAACTATGTCACGTCATTCATGAGCTCTCAAAGAATCCACTCCCTCCTTTCACGTATGCTGAGCAATGGAGCTTCAATTAATGGCTCAAGAACTTCGAAAACTTTTCTGCTGTAGCGCGCTGTAGCGATTGAGTTCCACAAACTCTTCCGCTGTGGCGCGCTGTAGAGATTGAGTTTCGCAAACTCTTCCGCTGTGGCGCGCTGTAGCTATTGAGTTTTGTAAACTCTCCCGCTGGAGCGCGCTATAGCGATTGAGTTTCCTAAACTTGCCCGCTGCAGCGCGCTATAGCAATTGAGTTTTGTAAACTCTTCCATTGCAGCGCGATGCAGCGGTTGAGTTTCGCAAACTCTCCCATTGTAACGCGCTGTAGCAATTGAGTTTTGTAAACTCTCCCGCTGTAGTGCGTTGTAGCGATTGAGTTTCGTAAACTCTCCCACTGTGGCGCACTGTAGCGATTGAGTTTCACAAACTCACCCACTACAGTGCGCTAGGGCATGCTATGGCGAGCCGTAGCGATAATGCTCCATAATTCAATAATGTCCTTGTTAAGAGTCTTCTGTATGCAAGTAGCTGTGGCGTGCTGCAGCAGTTTTCTTCTAAAAACTGCACAAACACTTTAGAATTTCCCAAAATTTGCTGGGCTTGCTTTTTACCTGAAAATAAACTGTATTTGATTAAGAGGACTGTTTAAAATAAGTAAATGAATGAGCTTTTTCCTTTATTTAGGATATAAATTATGGAATCATCACTTCACTACTTTCTTTTATTTAATACTTAGTACAATTTCATTTAACATATTCATGTATCCTTTCACACTTTTATATGCACTTTAGTAAATTTTAGCCTTTATAAAATGTATATTTTACTGTACATGTTTTTGCAGGTTAGAGCAAACTACTTATAAGTACTTACTCTTTTTACCTTACTTAACTTATTTTACACACTTTCATATTTGCTTTGATGCTTAGTGCTTTGCTTACTCATTTAAAATTATAAATGACTAATGTAATATCCGCTTAAAATTTAATAGAACTCTGTGGAACCTTAAAATGCTTACACTTCTTAAGTATAATCACTTATTTTTACTTTGTTGATTGTGCCTAACTGTATTAAAAAACCAAATATTGTAGATCAGGAGCATCATCTGAATCTTAGAGCTTGGACTAGTATTGGCCCTCAGTAGCTTGGAGATCTGCTTCCTTTTATAGCATTTTGTGAGGATGAGTGAATTATCTTAATTACTTTTAATTTAGTTAATAATAACTTAATTCTGTGATATTTTTACTTTATTTATGTGATGGATGTACTTTCCTTTTTATATACTTGCTTGACTTAGATTATGGATTTGGATGCTCCTATTTATATTATTTACTTATTCATTTTACTTCTAACTCCTTTGCCTCAAAAAGATTTTTGGCCGCATAACACTTAATAGTGAGTTAACATCCTACTAATTCAGTGTTAAGTGTTATGGTAATGCTTTAGTATTGGATTGGGTTCCTGACATAATATTAGGGTCATTACAGATCTGTGTGTTCATGCCCCCAGTGACAGACTGTAAATACACGGCAACGTTCACATGCAAGTGCATGTGGTATGAAGTAATAAGGGATAGTGAAGTCCCGAGAATTTATCATCCACTGAGAATGTAGTGTTTAGTTATTAATGTATATTTATTTTCAATGATATTTGGACAAAGGATAAGTTGTAATTTTGGTTCCAAATTAACAAGCAAAGTTCTCGAATTAAAAGTTACAAGTTGAAGAAGTAGGGAGAGTTGGGTTTAATATGCAGTTCATTAAGGGATTTAATGTAGTACTCATCTTTGACAACTTTACATGTCAAAATACTCGAATGTTTTAATTATGATCAGTAGCAATAGCATTCCTTAGAGTGTCCTCTAATTCCAATTATGTCATGTTTAGTGCTCAAGATGAACTAAAGAAGGTTCAACCCCAGCACATAAACCCTCACGTGACTGATATGAGTTAAATTTGAAACTTACGTCTAAGTTCTCAAATTTAGTGTTTTAATCTTTATAGATCACGTAAGCCTGATACTACCCAACATCATTGATAACTCTAGGATTTATAGTAATATAGGTTAATAAAAAAGTAAACACTTTTTAATTAAAATTATATATTTTGATGTGCTTTTGCTGCTTTTCAGGATAAAAGATGAGTAAATTTAAATTTGGCTTAAATATGCAATTTTAGGAGAAAACTCCTGCTGCGTGCCACAGCGTCATTTCTCGAGGAATTATTAAAGCTTTATAAACGAGAAATTGAACAGTTTTACGAAACTTTCTCCGCTGCAGTGCGCCGCACCGGGTAAATTTTCATTTTATAAGACTATAGATGAACTAATTGAAAAGTGAATCTGAAAGTTTATCTACTGTAGCGCGCTGTAGCGCGCCACAGCGGACGCTGTAGCGACCAAAGAAAAGATAATAATTTTTATGCAGGAACAGTGTTTGGAGTGCTGCTGCCGCAACGTGTCGCAGCAGAACAATGTTTTGAACGCTGCTACCGCAGGGTACTGCAGCGCCTGACGCAATTTTTGCCAAAAATATGCATTTATGGCAGTATAGGGAAGGCCAAAGATATGAATTATTTCCTTTTCCATAGCTTAAATTAATATCAAATTAATTTAAAACTTCTCATTCTCAAGAAATAATTCATGAAGAAATAAATTAAAGATATGAGGAAGATGAAAGGGGTGGATGCAATAAAAATTGAAGAATCTTTATTATAAATATTATATAAAAAACACATGTTTAAGCCATCATGTGAAAGAGCAAGAGGTTGGTTTAATTATTTTGCTCAATAAAATATAAATACAAATAGCCTAAATCCCTTAATTACTAAGGAAATTAATGAATAATCATTTAATCAAAGCACAAATTTCTAAATGGGATTTATTTGCTGAATTAAATTTTAAATAGGAAAGGAAGTTTAGAAAAGGGAGACTTGAAGACTGAGAAATGGTTCCAACTTTTGTTATTCAAAGACCAAATAGTAAGGCTGCAAGAAGAGAAAGAAGGAGAACTCTCCAATGGGAAAAGAAGACCAAGAACAGGAAGAAAGGGAAGACAACAAAGAAAGAAGGGTGGAGCTTCAAGAGGACAGCGTAGGGAAAGTAAAGAGAATCCCAGAAAACCTCCGGGTGATTCCTTGTATTTCTCATAAACTCCCTTGATTTATTTCTTGTCATGAACTGATGGCAATGTTCACTTTTCTTTGTATGTATGCTCTTTCTTACTTAGTAATAATGGAAGGCTAAAAATCCCTTGGAGTGGGTTGAGATGTAGTTGTAAGAATATGTAAGGGATAATTTGTGTATGATGACATTATTTGAATGTAATGAAAGAATGTTTTTGTCATTAAATTTAATTCTAAATCGAATGCTTGGATGAATTGAAATCTAAATTATTTTATTTAAAAGAACTTGTGTTCCAATGCTCATCAATTGGGTAAAAGCAAGGAAGGTAGTGCAAGTAGAGCTGAGAATTATGTGACAAAATTCTCAAAGCTCACTTGCACCCTTCCTTAATAGATATCCCAAGAGATTTACACTTGAGAACCAAGTTCTCCATTAACCTTGCTCTACTGCTCAACAAAGTAGAAGGGATGAGAGGACATTGGGAACTTCAATGGATGATGTGACAGTCCATTGACCCAATGCATCCTCCCATCTAGCTAAACCACGTGTGAAGTGCATGATGCATGGTTAATAGAAGTTGTGCTTGTGAGACCATCATAATTAAAATATATCTTTTGGTAACTTAGATGGAGGGAATCAAAATCTAATTAATAGATCATGATCTCATAAGAGTTTATAAGCTAAGGGAGAACCCAAAAGGAGCTCTCTTTGTGCACAAAACATGAACCCAATGTAATTGGAAGGTACTCCAATTGCCATGATGTTTACTTGATTTAATAAAACAAATAAATTGAACATATAAATTCAACAATGAAGTTATATATCTAACTCTTGCAAATATTGCAATAAAATCTCAACTCTCTCTTTTTTAATCATATCGTATCTTTACTTAAGCTCTTTTGCATGGCTAATTAGGAACCAACAAAACCAACCAAATTTGTCATCTAAATATTAGTGAAAGAAAATACAACTTGGTATCTAAACACCCATTCCCTGAGGTTCGATTAATCCCGAAAATTAAACTTTCCACTTATTACTTCAGACCACATACACTTGTGTGCAAACATCGACGCGTATTTCTGTCTGTCAATCATCACATGCATCTATCATAGTTTAGTCAAGAAAATGAATTGCTGGGCTTGTGGATGTTGTCACATTCACCCACAAGCACTCAATTCTTCATTTTCCTCCTTTAACTGGAATGACCAATGGAGCATATTTGGTAGCTCTTGGCTCACATGCGTCAACTTCTCAGCTTAGCTAGAGGAATAGTGCAACAATGCGTAAGAGATTATCACTAGGTTCTCTGCTATTGTGCACTTATTCCTAGCTTAAGCCAATGGTGAGCAAGGAGCTCTAAGATTGCTTATATTTCTATCACTCAGCTCATCATTTCAGATTCTAAGTAGTTGCACAGTTCATCCTCGCACAGCGAATATTGTCACAAATATTCACGGCGAGGATGCTCGATGTGTAAGTCCTTAGTTTTAAAATGATCAACAAGCTTGATAGTTCTCTCATTAAAAATCATTTAACTTAATTAAATGCCTATTCCCAATGCTGATTAAATGCCTATTCTTGAGCAATTTTACGGCGAGGCTATGATGCATGTAGCGCCCGTGTCTCTATTTGGTGACCACTATAGTGGGCTATAGTGTGTATGCTTTATGTTTTGTAGCACTGCGGCATGCGGTAGCGCCCAAGCCTCTGTTTGGTTCTGCTATGGCGCACTGTAGCGCCAATGTCTCTATTCGGGATTGCTACAGTGTGTGGTAGCGTGAAGCTCTCTGTCTTAACCCACCGCAATGCGTGATAGCGCCAAGCACTCAGTTTTGGTTTGCTGGAGCGTGCCACAGCGGTTTTCTTTTAGAATTCCTTGTTTCATCCAAGATCCCATTTAGCTCCTCATTTATCCAAAAAACTAGTGAAATCACCTCAAAGTATACATTTCTAACTAAAAAAAGTTTGTTTTTATTAGCTTATTTTATTATAAACCTTAGATTTGTCACCCAGTATAGTTTATTTGACCTCTAGAACTCTCAGGACACTTTGAAGATCCAATCACCTCTTTGTCTTTGAGAATCTATCTGTTTAGGTACTAGTTCCTTCCCCATTGAGTCGTGTGGACTCAATTTTAATCCATTTTGGCTCTAGGTTAATGTTGTGCAATGCTGTGTTTGTCTTTGAATATTAGGCTACCCATGTAGAGTGGATTGAGTGGGTTAGCTCAGTTCAGGCAGTGTGGAATTACTATCTGGATAAATTCATAACGCAGTGGAGGTGTTGTAATAACCCAAGTTGTTACCTAAGTCAATTATGACTATTCTAGCTTCTAATCTCTGTCTAAGTGCTCAAATTAAGTCATTAAGAGTTCTCCACCAAGACCTTGTCAAAATTAGGAGTCAGATGAATAAAATTCTGATTTTTTGGGAAATCGAGAAACCCTAGAAATTGGCCTACTTAAATTGACCTTAGATCAAAAATTGGACTTCCCCATTATGCTCTGTGCTCCCAAATTAGCTAGGGGTACTATTTTGGTGGCAATGGGAAGTCATCGAAAATTTGTTGAATATTTTAATAATATTTATATACCCCAAAAATTGGGATACTAAAATACACATTAAAACCAAAACTCGACCTCGCCGTTGCATTCCTCACCCCTCGATTAGCTAGGGGTGAATATTTTGAAAATTTTGGGACTCATTCAATTAATTAATTTTAACTAATGAAATTAAAGTTAAATTATTTAAATTAATTGAATTATTACTTATTTTATTATTTTAATTTTCCGAGGTGCCGTTAAGACTCTGACGCCATTGGCTTCTTTTGCGCACGCACCGTCTGACTTCCGTCTGATCAAACGAAAAGCGCGAATCGTCCGATCAATCGATCGCACGGATCTGCGTCATCGTCTCATTCTCCCATTGCGAATAGGATGTGGGGTGCTTCGCCTCTTGCATTAACCAACCAGCACCTCCGGACCTCATCTGCTCCCACAGAGGTCCTTAAACTTCATCTGCGCATAAGTGCTAGCCATTGTTGGATGATCTGGACCCTGTCGCAGTTCTGCAAGCCCTAGAATTACTCGAGCCGTCGATCGCAAGGTACGCCAATTTTCCCATATACCTGAGCAATACTTCCATTTTTGTTTCACATGTCAAGTTCTTAATCTGGATGATTGATTGATCGGTCCCGATCGAGTTCGATCGGGACTGATCGAGTGAGTCGCGGCTGGCATCTACAACACTTACCATTAGAGCTTCGTCCCGAGGCATGTCCATAAGAGTTAGGTATGGTAGTCTCCTCGGGTCACCTCAAGTGACAATCTAACTGCCGTTAGG
Source organism: Gastrodia elata (assembly GCA_016760335.1). Lineage (NCBI taxonomy): Eukaryota > Viridiplantae > Streptophyta > Magnoliopsida > Asparagales > Orchidaceae > Gastrodia > Gastrodia elata. Next base: position 23,675,909 of record CM028676.1, on the reverse strand, counting down.
AAGCTTTGATCATGCCATACCGTCGGTCGTGCGGGCTGGGTTCTGCAGCCGCCAGACGGCCGTCAAAAATCGAACCCTAGCCTCCCTCGTGCAACCCCTCATGGCAGATGGAAAAGCGAATGGCCGGGTTGGGTCGCCTGAGTCCGTCCCACGAAGCCAGGTCTCGTCTGCAGTGTCCATAGTGTGGGGCCTGCTTTGCGTTGTCTCGTCCTCCGTCGCGCTGGCATACGCAGGGTATAGGACCCGCCCGTTCTTCGGCGCCCATTGTGCTTCTACCGCGTGTGCTGGAGGGTCCAGGTTGTTGAGTTATCTGTTGTGGGTCCCGCCGCTCTGACTCATCTTGTCAGGAGGCGCCACGTATGCTACTACGGGTCCTGCTGCCATTTTTAATTAATTTATTTATTTTGTTTAATTAGTTTAATAATATTAATACAATCAGTAGTCTAATTAATTCAAATTTAATGAAATTAATCATAGAAATTTAATCATTAATAAATTTTAATCCATAAGTCAAAATATATTAAATATATATCTCATTTAAATCAGAAAAATGAGAGAAATATTCTGGAAATATTAATTTGCCTATAGGATACTTTGATAACATATTGACATTTTAGGACATTCTCTCACTTGTGCCAAAACTTTGAACCCTCATAAATTTGTACTTAGTGACCCAAACTTAGCCAATATATGTCTTAAAGTAATTAGAAGAACATCAGGAACACCTTGATAGTTTTGCCATTGGGTACTTAGTTTGGCTAATAACTTTTAGGACCCTCATTAATGACCCTTTAAACCTTAGATATTGATTTGGCCATATCTTAGTCAATTAGATTCCAAATCAGAAAATTTAAAATTCTATCTTGCTTAGAATTTTTAATTTAAGTACCAACAGTAAACTGAAATAATATTTAGGTTTTAAACCCTAGAAATTATAAGTTGACCAAAATACCCCTAACACTAGTTAGGTCATAACTTGACCAATTGAGTTCAAAATTGGGTCTACTCCTAATTAAAGTACTAAGTGTAGTATAGGGAAGCTATAACCACTGAGTTTACTAAATTTGGACACCAAACGAAAAAGTTAGGTTTTTGACCCCTCTTAGACTTAGAATTTGCATAAATGCCCCTAATCTTGAAATCACCATAACTAATCCAATAGATCTCAGAATATAGTGTTCTTGGACTCTATAGAATTATTGAACAGCAACCAATAATAAACAACACAAAAATTTAGATTTTATTAGGTGCAAATTACTAAATTGCCCCATAGGTTAGATTTTTTAGCTTAGACCTGTATGATCTATTTCTTATCCAAATTTAGTGTACTTACTGTCTATCTTCATGTTAGACAGCAAGGAATCATTATGTAGTAAGAAATTCCAATTTGGAGCTTTAAATCAAAAAGTAACTTTTTGGACCCTTAAGTAGGGGCAAAATGGTCATTTTGCGCAAAATTTGGGCTAAGTGTCCTTAACCCCTAAAATATCATTCAAATCATCGAAACAGTAATATAACTGATTTAGGATCAAATTAGGTTATGAATTTTATTATTTGAATAATTGTCTAAGATCCCCCTTAGAGGCTTAAAAATCCCTATGTAAAGTTGATATTCCTTACTAAAACTCGTTCTTAACCACCCTAATAAGTAAAATAGCAAATGAAAATCAATTCAATCAACTCTTAAAAATCTCTGTAAGTCCTTAGAAGCTCATTAGGAATCAACACTTCATATTATGACCTTTCCTGAGATTAAGGATATATAATATGTTAGATTTCATTCATTAAATAATGAGGCTATTCAATGAATAAATCCTTAATTTTATTAGTTTCTAGATATTAATAATTTCATTTTGAATATTTTATCTTTTAATTTTAGATTAAGAATAGGAGAATTATCCTATTAAGCTTGACTTTGCTTAATAAGATTTATCTTAATCATTAGTTCACTTAGAATTAAAACCTTATATCCTTAGATTTAACCTTTGGATTATGTGTTTAAACTCTAACTCATGGTCAGATTAGTTGATATTGATCAGATCTTAGTATAGAATATCTAAATTCATTAATTAGGTTGTAATGATTTATTATTTAACTTATAGTCGATTATGATTGAACTAAATTAGAACCTTATCAGTTTTAATTACTTTTAACTTATAAGGTCGTACTTCTAAGTTACACTCGATAGTAGGAATTGGAGATCCCGAACTTATGTAATTTAGAATAGTTAGAATTGTTTAATTAGATAACAATAGTGTTACCATGTGTAGAAGAGTCCTTTTCTTACTACTTGATTAGTTGTGCTACACATTCCTTGTATTTTGAGCCTAATTTCTTGAATATGTCATGAAAGAGAACCTTGTGCATAAAATGAAAACTTAGAATAATTAGGACAATAGTTGCCTTGGGTTCAGTTATATTCAGATAGGTTTTGGTGCATATTTACTCTAATGGATAAGGGTAAGGAGTAATAAGGATGCTTAATATTACGCATTGAGAAGTGTGTGTTAAGCCTGGAACCCATATAGTCTTGCAGACGTGCTTGACCCCTCAGCTACTTATGGATGTATCCACAGAAGAAAAAGCAGAATAACTAAAATATTTTTGCATTATATTATTACCTCTTTAGTTCTACTGTTCTGTTCTATTTGCCCTAGCCCAAAAAGGCTTTGGGAATTATGCTGGGCCCAATTGGCCAATTTTTTGATATGGCAGCTGTACATGCCTATTTTTTTGTTTCAGTTTACTACTTACTGTTTTAATGATGTATGTTATTTCAGTTAGCATTTCTTTACCTGCTTACTTGTATATTATAGGATGCTAGACTTTGCAGCTATTTATTATGTATGTATCAAGATCAAATTCTTTACTTTAATCAACATAAGTCATATGATCATCAGCATATTTAGGATTAAATTTTTCTTTCAGTACTCTTACTTACTGTATTTTACATATATGCCTATCCTTGCTTATTTTGCTTTGAGGTGTACCTTTTGCCTCAAATCTTGTTTAGTTATAAATTTTGTATTTATAACTTATCATGCTCCTTATATGCTTACTGCTCCTATACTAGTTAAGATTTTGGCTTTGTATAAGTAAATGGTGACATTAATAATTCATGTAAATATTCAGCTTAAAATGCACTTAGATAATTGTCTAATCAGAATTTTCTTTTGTTGGCTAAGGCCGTGGCATTGGGAAACTGACAATGCCAAATTCAGATAGGTTTGAGGAGCTTGTTCCTGAGGAGGAGCCTTATCCAACAGTGAAGCTGTATTTGGAGGAGGAGCATCAGGAAGGAGCTAAATCTGGTTAAACTCTTTCTTTCTATGAGGATGAGAGTTTTGTTTATACTTCATTAATTTATTTTTAAAATGCTATAATAATACAGGTACCTTTGACTGTATTTTTCCTTACTGTACTTTCTATTATGAGATGTATGTTGCACTTTCTCTATTTATTGTGTAAATTAGAATATGTCTGTTTTAATTTGTTTTCGCACTCTAATTCTATATTTTCTTAGTGACTGATTATATAGCATGTATGTAGTGGCTCATCTCTTCCTTACTAGTGGATTAGGGTTTACACCTAATCCAATGTTAAGTGACGGATTTGCCAAAGTGACACACCACCCCTCAGTCTAATGATTGTGGATTAAGGGGGGGGGGGGGGCGCCACAGGTTGGTATCAGAGAGTTCCATAAGGTGTCAGATTGGAATTTATATTCTTCTCTACCTAATGGATGATTCTTCTAACAAGACAGTCACTAAATAAAAACATTAGACTTTGTATCCAAGTTATTATAATATCATGCTCAGAATAAGGAGGTATAAGAATAAGGAATACATATAAAGGTAAAATAAAATGCTCAAGTATAAAAAACATAGACCAAAGAAAATCAGTATGATATAACTAAACTAATTTAACATATAGAATCATTAGACACTCAAAGATGTCATTTTGGTGGTATTACCAGTGATTCGAGGCCATGTGGGAGTACGTATCTCAGTTCCATCAGAGGTATAGGAGATATGTAGAAGGGGTATCAGATCCAGGCATCCGAGTACTAGACCGACTATTCCCTCAAGACATCTTCAGGGGATTTGACCTCCTTATTTTGGTCAAGTAGTGGCTGAAGTGGGTGACCTTTGTGTTGGAAGTAATTGATTATCAACACAATGTTCGAGTCTCAATAATATCTCTCCTCCTTCAAAACTAGGCCAACGATTGATGGGTTGTCACCTCATGGGCACTCACCCGCAGGCTCGAAGGAATGCGAAGAGAGGCTACCTTCAAAAACTTCTGTCGTGCTTTCACTACAAAATATATTGAGTAGATGTCTTAGCATTTTAGTCCATGCCATCTATTGTATCTTCCTGCTTTATGTATTTCAAATTTAAATGAGTAATGTAAGAATTATCATGTCTTATATTCTCCAACTCTTAATTGGGCTATAACTTTCTAAAGCTCAGATTAGTACGAAAATGAATCCGAAACAGAGCCCTTCACCCGCCGCATCTGACAGTTCCTCTAACGATGTAAATGCCTTATTAGAAGCAGCTAAAATCATGATGGCCTCCCACAATAAGCAAGCCAAAGGATGACAAAATTTCAGGCACGATAAGCAAAAAGGATGGAGCATCTATTAACAGCCCAAATGAGCTAGAGCTGCTCAAACCCTGAAATCACTCTGGCTGCACAATACTTGTTCCAACACCATGTTCAATCTGCTGATGGACTGCTGCATAGCTTCTTGCACCTCAAACCTCCTACCTTCAACGGGAGCCTCTCTGCCATCGACACCACCAACTGGATACAGATGGTGGAAAAGAACCTTACTAGAATTAAATGTTTGGACTCTGAGGTGATTCGTCTAATAACTCATCTCTTTCAAGATGAGGTGGAGTATTGGTGGGATAACATCTGCAATACATTGTTCATCGACTTGGAACTTGAAAACATTACTTGGGATGAGTTCATTGAAGCCTTCCAAACCCAGTACATCCCCACCTCTGCCAGGCATAATATGGCAGACTAGTTCCTCAAATTACAGTAAGGGTACCGCTTAATTTCTGCATATGAGTCAGAGTTCTGGCGATTATCAAGGTTTGCTTCCAACCTAGTTCCCACCAAGTCCGACAGATGCCACTATTTCCAGAGTGGTTATGACCCTCTGTCCAAAGGCAGGTCATCTCCCATTGCTCGACCAACTTCACGGAACTTTTGGAATCTGCTAAGATGGTAAAACTAGATGAAGCATCAGAACCCAAAGGAAAATATGGGACAATCACATTTCAACATGAGAACCGTAAAAGCGCTAGAGTGTATTAGATAGAGGCAGAAGCTCCGTCAACAAACCTCTTCGATGGCTGCACTCGTCCCCACCCATATGGAAAATTCTACCATCGAATTGGAAACTGCTTCAGTTACGGGAGGCCAGGTCATTCCTACTATCGGTGCAATTTCACTGATACCATCGACAATGACCAGATCGATCATTCCAAACGTCAACGGTTTTTCGATTTGTTCCAAAGGCCCGTAGCAGTCCACCCAGCACTGGCACCTCCTCCTTCTAACCAATGGTACGAGACAGCTATTGTCCCACGCCCAAATGCCCTGAGGCCACCTACCCGGCAACCTTATAATAATTGGCCTACTGGTCCCGCACGTGTTTATGCTCTCACCCCTACTGAAGCGGCAGAGGATAATAATGTGGTGTCAGGTACACGCTTTTGAACCAATCTATCTTTTCAATATTAACTACTTAAAGTAACTAGTAAATTACTGCATCTGTAATTAAAAACAATCTACGTAAATAACAAACCATGTAATATATTATTCGACACTGGTGTCTGTCACTCCTTCAATTTTGAAAGTTGGACAAAATCTCTCAACTTGCCATTATACTATCTAGCGAATCCTCTAAGTATAGGATTACCATCTAGAGCTCAATTACTAGTTGATCAATTTTGCAAGATACAAATTCCTATTGGAGACACAAAATTTGAAGCCAGGCTTATAGTTTTGCCAATAGCTAATTTCGACATTATTTTGGGAATGAATTAGCTAAGTCAACATGATGCCACCATCAACTGCCAGAAGAAAAAGTTCACCTTGGGTGATGGTAGACAAGCTAAGTCATTCGTTGGAGACTTTAGTATGAGAGCTTCTTTAATCAATGCCATTAAGGACAAGAGGTTAGTGAGTAAAAGTTGCAGTGCATTCCTAGTGAAAATACTAGGAGAAAAGGAGGAAGACATTCACCTATCTAAGAACCCCACTATTTGCAAATTTGCCGATATTTTTCCCAAAGATCTACCTGGTGTTCCACCCACACAGAAAGTAGAATTCACAATCGACATCATCCCAGGAACCCAGCCAATCTCCAAAGCACCCTATCGAATGGTACCCAAGGAATTACAGAAATTGAACAAGCAGTTGCAGGAGATATTGGTAAAAGGTCTTATTAGACCTAGTTCATCCACATGGGGAGCGCCAGTATTATTTGTCAAGAAGAAGGATGGGTTAATGCTGATGTGCATTGATTATAGAGAATTAAATAAAGTAACCATAAAAAATAAAAACCCCTTGATCAAGATACCACCAGATGCAGGTGAAAGATTCTATTATAGCGAAGATAGCCTTTAGAACCAGATATAGCCACTAAGAGTTTTTAGTGATGTCATTTGTATTGACAAATGCACCCTCAATCTTCATGGACTTAATACAACGTACTTTTACACCCTACCTTGAAAAATTTGTCATCATCTTCATAGATGATATTCTAATATACTCTAAGATGAAGAAGGAACACAAATGTCATCTTAGGGCAGTATTGGAAGAGCTACGAAGCCACCAGTTGTATGCCAAGTACTCAAAGTGCAAGTTTTGGCTAGATTCTTTTGCCTTCTTAGGACATATAGTGAATGCACAAGGGATCAGAGTAGATTAGAACAAGGTCAGTGCCATCCAAGAAAATGTACAACCTAAGTCAGTAACAGAAATCAGAAGCTTCTTAGGTTTGGCTAGTTATTATAGAAGATTCATGAAAGGCTTTTCTCAAATATCCTCTCCACTCACCAAACTCACCCAGAAGGTTGTACCATTCGAATGGTCGCCAGCTTGCGAAAAAGTAGTCCAAGCATTAAAAAACGCGCTTGCCTTCGCCCCCATTCTAGTTCTTCCTAAGGAAGGAGTGAACTACCAAGTCTACATCGATGCCTCTGGCATAGGCTTGGGAGATGTGTTAATGCAGGATGGAAAGGTTATCGCCTATGCTTCCCATCAACTAAAGACCCACGAAAGGAATTATGCCATCCATGACCTTGAATTAGCAGTTATAGTGTTTTCTCTAAAGATTTGGCGTCACTAACTCTACAGAATTCAGTGCTCAATCTTCACTGATCGCCAGAGTCTCAAATATATATTCACCCAGAGGGAATTGAATTATAGACAGAGAAGGTGATTGGAATTGATCAGCGACTATGATCTCGATATCCAATACCATCCCGGGAAGGCAAATGTTGTGGCTGATGCTTTGAGCCATCATGCTACCCACAATGCTATCATCTCTGAAAGCCCACTAGAAGAATGAATAGTTTAGTAAACTGAATATCAAATCAATGCACGATGACCAATTGAGTGAAATGATCTCAATGAGTAATGTGGAGCCCACTTTCTTCAGAGATGTATCCATTTCCCAGACAAAAGATGAAGAGAATCTGAACTTTAAACAAGCAATCTAGAGTGGTTGTCGTACTGATTTTCATTTTCATAAGACTGCTATCTATCAAGGGTATCGTTTATGGATTCCTAAGTTCATACATCATGAAGTGCTAATCGAAGGCCACAATTTAGAATATTAAGTGCACCCGAGAAGTTCTAAAATGTATTCATTTTGGTGGCTAGGAATGAAGAAGAGTGTAGCAGATTTTGTTGCTAAATGCCACATGTGTTGTCTAGTCAAGGCAGAACATCAGAAACCAGGTGGTTTGATGCACCCATTGGAAATATGAGAATAGAAGTGGTCAGATATATCCATGGACTTTGTCATGGGTTTGCCTCGTGCAAGATCCGGTGTCGATGCAGTTTGGGTTATCATCGAGCGTCTCACTAAATCAGCGCATTTCATTCCAATCCATCAAACTGACTCCATTGAGAAACTAGCAAAGCTGTATATCAAAGAAATAGTCAGATTGCACGGTATTCCTAAGACAATAATATTTGATAGAGATAGTCATTTCAATTCCAAAATCTGGATGGATGTGCATCAAGATTTCGGAACTACATTAGCAATGAGCATGGATTTTCACCCACAAATAGATGTCCAAATAGAAAGAGTTAATTAGGTTTTGGAAGATCTGCTCTGTCTCTGCAAGTTGGATTTCTTAGGTTCTTGGGAATATCACATCCCTTTGGTTGAATTTTCCTATAACAATAGCTTCCAAGTAAGCATCAAGATGGCTCCATATGAAGCCCTATATGGTAGAAAGTATTCTACTCCAATATCATGTTCAGAAATAGGAGATGTTCAACTATATGGCTCCGAGCTAGTGGAAGAAACAAACTGGAAAGTAAGACTCATCTAGTAAAGGATTAAGACAGCTCAAGATAGGAAGAGCAATTTCAATGACACCCATCGTCATTCTCTAGAGTTCCAGGAAGGAGACCTAGTGTATTTAAAAGTCAGTCCTATGAAGGGTATCTACCATTTTGGAGTTACTGGAAAGCCCAGTCTAAGATACATTGGACCTTTTAAAATCTTAAAACGGATTGGGTCAGCAGCATACAAGTTAGAGCTGCCAGAGGATTTTGCTACATTGCACAATGTATTCCACGTATCTTCTCTCAAACGAAGAGAACCTCACCACCTAGTCTCTATTCCTCCAATGGAGACTTGGCCAGATTTATCATTCCATGAGGAGCCTGTAAGAATTCTGAAGAAAGACCAAAAGAAGCTAAGAAACGATTCCATCCCAATGGTCAAAGTGCAATGGAAGAATCGCGTATCCGCGGAAGCCACTTGGGAGAAAGAATCTGATATGAGAGTTAAGTATCCTAGACTATTTAAGAATCTAGGTATCTTCCTTATCTTCTTATCATTCAATTCATTCTTCTTTATTTATATACTTATTCTTTCCACTCAAGTGATGTCGAGGACGACATCGTTCTTAAGTGGGGAAGCCTGTAAGAACTTGGGTTATTACCCAAGTCATTTAAAACTAATCTAGGTCCTAATCTTAGTCTTAGTGCTCAAATTAAGTCATTAGGAGTTCTCCACCACTTTGTCCAAATCATGAGTCAAATGGATCAAATCCTAATTTTCTGGGAAATCCAAAAACCTAGAAATTGGCCTACTTAAATTGACTTTTGATAAAAAATCAGACCTTGCCATTGCGCACATTGCCCCAAATTAATTACAGGTGAGGTTTTGGTGGCAATGGGAAGTCGTCGAAAATCCATCGAATATTTTAATAATATTTAAATACCCCAAAAATTGGGAAAATAAAATACTCATCGAAACCAAAATTCAACTTTGTCGTTGCGTTTCTCACCCCTCGATTAGCTAGGGGTGAATATTAGGAAATTTTTGGGAGACATTAAATTAATTAATTTTAACTAATAAAATTAGAGTTAAATTATTTAAATTAATTGAATTATTAGTTTATTTATTATTTTAATTTTTCGCGGCACCATTAAAACTCTGACGCCATCAACTTCTTTCACTCACGCGTCGTCTGCTTTTTGCCTAATCAAATGGAAGGCGAGGGACATCCGATCAATCGATCAAATAGCTCTGTGTCATCATCTTGTTCTCCCATTACGAACGGGATGTGGGGCACTCCCCCACTCACAGCAGCCAACCAATGCCTCCGGACCTTGTCTGAACTACTCCGAGGTCCTTAGACCTCATCTATGCATAAGCGCTAGCCATTGTTGGATTATCTAGACCTTGTCACAGCTCTGCAATCCCTAGAATTACCCGAGCCGTCAATCGCAAGGTATGCCAATTTTCCAAAATACCTGAGCAGTACTTCCATTTTTGTTTTGCATGTTAATTTCTTAATCTGGATGATCAATTGATCATCCCAATGGAGTTCGATCGGGCTCGATCAAGTGAATCGTGGCTGGCATCTACAGTACTTACCGTTAGAACTTTATTCTAAGGCAAGCCCACTAGGGTTAGGTATGGTAGTCTCATCGGGTCACCTCAAGTGACGATCCAATTGCCATTAGGAAGCTCTGATCATGCCATACCGTCGGTCATGCGAGCTGGGTTCTGCGGCCGCTAGACAGCCATCAAAAACTGAACCCTAGCCTCCCTCTTGTGGCTCGCCTGTGAAGAAAGGGTATCGTCAGTCACGTCCATAGTGTGGGGCCCACTTCACGTCGTCTAGTCCTCCGTAGAACTAGCGTACGGAGGGTGTGGGACCCGCCCATTCTTCAGCGCCCATTGTGCTTCTGCCACTTGTGCTGGCGGGCCCGGGTTGTCAGGTTGTCTGCACCTTGTGGGTTTCACCGCTTTAACTCACCCAGTTAGGATGTGCCATGTGTGCTAGTGTGGGTCCCGCAACCAATTTTAATTTATTTATTTATTCTGTTTAATTAGTTTAATTATATTAATACAAACAGTAGCCTAATTAATTCAAATTTAATTAAATTAATCACAGAATAATTATTAGTAACTTTTAATCCATAAGTCTAAATATATTAAATATATATCTAGTTGTAATCAGAAAAATGAGAGGAATATTCTTATAATATTAATTTGCCCATAGGATGCCTAGATAATATAGTGATATTTTAGGATATCCTCTCACTTGTACCAAAACTTTGAACCCTCATAACTTTGTACCTAGTGACCCTAACCTAGCCAATATAGGTCTTAAAGTAATTAGTAGAATATCAAGAACACCTTGATAGTTTTGACATTGGGTACTTAGTTTGGCTAATGACTTTTAGGACCCTCATTAATGACCTTTAAAACCCTAGATATTGATTTGGCGATATCTTAGTCAATTAGACTCCAAATCATAAAATTTTAAATGCTATCTAGTTTAGACTTTTAGTGCCAACAGTAAATTGAAATAATATTTAAGTTTTGAGCCCTAGATACTCTAGATTAACCAAAATACCCCTAACCCTAGTTAGGTCATAAATTAGCCAATAAGTATCTGCTGTTAGGATCAGCAACTTATTTGACCAATTATCTGGTGTTATTATATTTTCCAAGATCAATTTAAGATCAGGATATCACCAATTACGAGTAAAGGACACTGATGTCATGAAGAGATCCTTTCACGATCGTTATGGTCATTATGAATTTCTTGTAATGTCTCTTAAGCTCGCCAATGTGCCATCAATTTTCATGGACTTGATACAATGAGTTCTAAATACTTTCATGGATAATTTTGTCATAGTTTTTATCAATGAAATTCTTATATATTCTAAGGATCTTAAAGAGCATGAAGATCATCTGAGAGCAGTGTTGGAAACATTGTCAGCTCTTGATTTGTATGTAAAGTTTTCAAAGTCTGTATTTTGGTTAGATTCCATAGCATTCTTGGGCCATGTTGTTGATGCCTAAGGAATCTATGTAGATTAGATGAAAGTTAGCACAATCTAGGATTGGGTGTAGCCCAAGTTAGTAACTAACATTCGAAGTTTTCTAGGATTAGTCAATTATTATAGAAAATTCATTAATGGTTTCTCTCATATCACAACTCTATTGACCAGACTAACTCAAAAAGCAGCACTTTTAGTTATAGCCTTGACTATGAAGAAGCATTTCAAAAGTTGAAGAATGCACTCTCAACCAACCCAGTGCTTGTTCTGCCAAAGGAAGGTCTAGACTACCAAGTCTATACTAATGCGTCTGGAGTTAGTTTGGGATGCATGTTAATGCAAGAAAGTAGAGTCATTGCATATGCTTCTCATCAATTAAGGCCATATGAGAAGAATTACTTAGTGCATGATCTCATAGCTTGCTGCTGTTTTATTTGCCTTGAAATTTTGGCATCACTATCTGTATGGCATTCAGTGCACCATTTTCATTGATCATCAGAGCCTGAAGTATATATTTACTCAGTGTAAATTAAATTGCCATCAGAGAAGGTGGTTTGAATCGATTATGATCTAAGCATTTAATATCATCCTGGGAAAGCAAACATTGTAGCTGATGCTCTTAGTCATTGTGCTATACTTTGTGTAATGATCGCTGAAAGTCCCCTACAGTAAGAGAATTCCATAAGCTATACATTGAGTATGTCAGAGGTGAGATGCTTAATGAGCTGATAGAGCCAAGTTTAGTGGACCCAACTTTTCACAGAGATGTCTCCATCTCTCAAATTAATGATGAAGACTATCTGAAGTTCAGGGTCGAAATTGAAGGTGGTCATCACCTTGGTCTACAACTACATGGAAATTTGATTTATTAAGGGAATCAACTTTAGATTTCAAAGTCTATGCACCAAGAAATTCTTGTTGAAGGCCATAATTTTGTATACTGAATCCATTCTGGAAGTACACATATGTATAAGGGTTAAAGTAGTCTTCCTGATGTCCTAGTATGAAGAAAAGCATGATAGAATTTGTTACAAAGTGTCATTCATGTAATCTGATTAAGGCTGAACACCAAAGGATTGGAGGATTATTGCATCCATTGGAATTCTCAAAATGGAAATGGTTCGATATATCAATGGACATCATTGTGGGATTACCTAAATCGAGGTTCAAAGCTAATGCATCATCAATCGATAAATCGAGTTAGCTCATTTTATTTCTATTCGATAAACTAATTCAGTGGAGAAATTGACAATGATCTACATTAAGGAAATTGTCAAAATCCATAGAATCCCAAAATTAATCATCTCAAATAGAGATAGTAGGTTCACTTCTAAGTTCTGGAAAACTGTGCAACAACACCTCGGAACTATCTTGGCTATGAGCACTAGTTTTGTAATAACTCAAGGTTATTACCTAACATAATCTTAGCTTAATCACATCTTAATTTTTATTTTATTGAATTCATATAGTTGTTAAAACCTAACTTTGAAATTTTGAAGTCAATCAAACCTTATTAGGTCAAGGTGGCAATTTTGCCAAATTAGGAATATTAGAATATAGCCAAGATATTTTGATCTCCAAATCAAATTTTGATTATATTTTTGAATTCCTTACTCCCAAATTACTTGGAGTATAAGTTTGAGAATTTTTGGAGGTCCTTTATGCCTTTATTAAATTTAATTTAAACAGTGAAAATTACATAAAGGGGTTTCAAACAATTAGAAATTGCAAATTTAACCTCCAACGGTTGTCAACAGTCTGGGATTCGCTGTGCAGACCGCAGGTGATCTGCTGTGGAGCTCGGGTCATGTGATAGTGGACACTGCGCCATCTGACCATCAACGCTCTCTGATTTAATGGTTAGGATCAAATCCGAGTCACAGATGTGCATAGGCGTTAGATAATGCCGTGATCCGACGACCAATCATTAGGATCCGATCCATCAAGGCTGTTTCACCTTTTGTTTGATCAATAATATAGTTGATGGAGCTCCCAAACTGTGGATCTTCATCCTCACTCAGCCAGCATCCCTGACAGGGAAAATCTCTTACGCCAGTGCCAGGGCCTGTCCCCCACTCCTCCCAACCACGTCAGCAAGCCATTAGGCTCTTCCCACTTCAAGCGAGGCACCATGGATTGGGCCTTATAGCCAGAGCTCCCTCCATTAAGTATAATGAGAGCTCAACATTGGCCTGAGGTCTCGTGTCGAACCAATTCATCAGCCGCACTCCAAAACTCCCCTGAGGCTATAAATGGCCTCAGGAATCATCCAGTGAGCATTTTGCTCATTGTGAAGTCTCAATTGGAGTTCCCCCCTACTTCTCATTCCCAATTATCCCATGAGCTTCCTGGCATTCTTCAACTCCAATTCATGGCAATTAGATGGTGAGACTTGGAGTTTAACTCCCCTAGCTACTTCTTGAAACTCAACCAATCCTTGGAACCCTTCCAGTCACTCGGCCCATCATCAATTACTTCGCACTAGGTAACCCACTCTCCTTATCAAGCCATGTAGGCTCGACCTTACTTTATTAGCCTCTAGGATATCAATCTAAGGTATTAAGGAGTAGGCTGGTTATCGGTCCACACTTAGATCAAGTGTCGAGCTCGGTCTAAACAGCCATGACTCACTGTCTGAACAAATCTCCTACCAATAGATCAAACTCACAATTGCATTACTCTCAAAAAGTCTCATAAATGCATGTTAGGATCAATACAGTTTATTATAGGTCATATAGGACTTGGGCTCATCCCAATAGATCGATACGATCGATCGAACCACAATATTGCAAAGTGCTAAGGCCTGAGTAGTCCCCCAATAATCCAATCACTCCATTGTCAAGACAAGAGAGGGCTCCAAACTGTCTTGGCACACTGATGGTGCAAGGATCAAGCCCTATACATGGCTAAGTTACTGTGGGGAGAATTTTCTACTCACAGTAAACCCTATTCAGAGGCCTCGGCTAAGTAAGGTCCGAGCGCTTCCAATCACCTCACAAGGGGCTTCTTGGTGCGTTCGATGCATCTTTGCCTCCTAATCATGTGGTAATTAAATTCTGGCCAGGTCATTCGGCAATTTAAGTTAAATCATAATCCTTATTAGGCAAGGCACCAGAGAAGACTAGTGAAGATGCCAAACAATGCGGGTCTGGCTAGCCCACGACCAATGTTGTTCGATAATAGTGAGCCGTCAGGCCAATCAACCTGCACCTCTTGCTTTTGGGCCAAGGCATAAATAAGAATTTATTCAAACCTATGATTTGAAAATTTAAATAACTCAATTTAAATTAACTGAATAACTTTGTCATCCGCAATCCAAATTATATGAATATATATATCATTTTGATCAAAAAATTAATTAGAATAGTAATATGCAAAAAAAATTTGTTTTATTATTTATTTTCTTAATTTTCTTAATTACTCCAATACCTTGATGAGTAAATATTAGCACTTATACTTGTCCAAATGCTATGTTTAGGATTTCTAAATGTTCCTATCAGCTTGTAGATCTTAATTCCATAATTGCTATAATATTTTGTAATCTATGTTCTTAATTATGCCCTAATACCTAATGTTCATGATTTGAGATAATTATTATATTTATTGACCACTTGGATGTTTAGAAATCATTAAGTGATATAGATTTATTTTCTACATCTTATTTTGTTAATAAAATGCAAATCACCTTGATGTGTATTAATGATTAACTTGTCTTAATTGCCATCTAGTTTTATAACTTTGGCATTTGTATGATCATTTAATAATAAGGAAAAATAATTGAGACCTCTTAATTTGTTTTGGACACCGTTAAATATTAACCTATCTTAATTAGGGTGAAACCATTATTAGCATAATTAAGTACTCGATTTATTTAAAATTGAAACTCTTGCAGACTTTAACACCCATAAATGATGAATGGAGACCTTAGCAATAGGCATTAAGGAGAGTATGAAAGTAGTGGGCAAGCCACGTGCAGCGATGGTGGCTGTCGTGACCACCGCGTGTCCAATTAGGTAACACGCGGAGCTCGAGTCACAGAGCCATTGGCCAGTAGCTCGCATGGGTGCTGAACGCGGGTTCAGCTGGGCTGAAGCAGAGCTGGCCCAAAATAAAAATTCAGCCCGAGCGAAAGATGACTCGGCCCAAACTCAACAGTAGGCCCAGTCCAATAAAAGCATAAGGCGAGAATGATTAGCATAGGAGAAGTGTGGGTCCCAAGGAAGAATTAATAATAATAATAATTAATTTAAACTATAAAGAAATTCATTTTAAAAATTGGAGTATATATTGAACCTCAAAAAAATTCAAAAATTTTATCCCAATCTTTTTGAAGGGTCAGGAACGCAACAGCGATGTCAGATTTTGATTTTAACGAGTATTTATTTTTTCTTATTTTTTAAGGTATTTTAAATATATTAAAATATTTGATGAAAATTCAATGACTTCCAAATGCATCTAAAGCATCACCCTAAGCTTATTTGTGGGTGATGAGTGCAATGACAAAGTTCAATTTTTTATTTGAGGTTAATTTAGGTATATCAAATTTCATGGTTCCTAAAATTCCCAAACTCATGGTTTGATCTATTTGATGCTTTAGATGCATTTGGAAGTCATTGGATCCATTCCCAAAACTTTAAGGTGAATTCCTAATGACTTAATTAGAGTTTCATAACTAAGATCAGGACTTGGTTTAGTCCTAATGGACTAGGGTAACAACTTGGACTGTTACCGGTGAATGGAGACCTTAACAATAGGCATTAAGGAGAGTATGAAAGTAGTGGGCAAGCCACGTGCAGCAATGGTGGCTGTCGTGACCACCGCGTGTCCAACCAGGTAACACGCGGGGCTCGAGTCACAGAGCCATTGGCCAGTAGCTCGCATGGGTGCTGAATGCGGGTTCGGCTGAGCCGAAGCAGAGCTGGCCCAAAATAAAAATTCAGCCCGAGCGAAAGATGACTCGGCCCAAACTCAACAGTGGGCCCAGTCAGATAAAAGCATAAGGCGAGAATGATCAGCATAGGAGAAGTTATAATATTTCATCCCAATCTTTTTGAAGGGTCAGAAACGCAACAACGAGGTCAGATTTTGATTTTAACGAGTATTTATTTTTTCTTATTTTTCAAGGTATTTTAAATATATTAAAATATTTGATGAAAATCCAATGACTTCCAAATGCATCTAAAGCATCACCTTAAGCTTATTTGGGGGTGATGAGTGCAATGACAAAGTTCAATTTTTTATTTGAGGTTAATTTAGGTATATCAAATTCCTGGGTTCCTAAAATTCTCAAAATCAAGGTTTGATCTATTTGATGCTTTAGATGCATTTGGAAGTCATTGGATCCATTCCCAAAACTTCAGGGTGAATCCCTAATGACTTAATTAGAGATTCATAACTAAGATCAGGACTTGGTTTAGTCCTAATGGACTAGGGTAACAACTTGGACTGTTACCGGTAGAGTTTTAACAATATTCAAGGAGGTTCAACATCCATTCCCAAGTAATGCACCATTTTGCCACCAATTGGATTGTCATTAATATCTCTATTGCACACGATGATGGGATAGGGCATTATAGTTGGTATTAGAGAAGAATCATAAGGTGTCAGATAAGGAGAGTATTCTTATCTACTTTACAATCCATTCTCTAGAGCAGATATGATCATAATCACTAAGTGTAAGAAGGCATCATCCATAATTCATCAAATTGAATCTCAAAAATGAAGCCAGTAATATTTGGAAAGGACACCTTAGGGTTTGAATGAACTTTGAAAAAGTAAAAGTCACATAAGAAGATTAAATTAAACTCAAGGATGATCTTCAAATTAAATGACATTTTAGGAATGGAGTATCGTTGTTATGAGGTTAGTCACTTCCTTAGACTCTTTGACGACTACTAGACGAATGATATTTAGGAGGGCAAGATCTATGGTAGAACCATTGGCGGAGTGTCTCCTAGGGGGTTGAAGTTCTTGATAAGATTTTGGTTTGTCCAACCTTCTCAGGAACTAGCTTTCCAGTCCTTGATAGAGAATGGCTAGATCGTGTGAATGCCTTCAGGAAAACTACATGCCCGATGACTACCGTATTCAGATCTTGGGAGCTTTACTTAGTGGATCGGCTAAAAGATGGTGGTTCTGAACATATCAAAGACTCGAGAAAGCGCATGATAAGACATCATGTAGTCACTTATGATAACTTCTGCACTTCTTTCACATATGAATTTTGTAGTTTATCAATTAATCATCTCTTATGTTTTTCTTTGTAGTTTTTTATCCTTCATGCTTATCTACTCCATGTGACTTCTCTTTTGAGAAGTAATGATTGAGATGTAGTTATTTTGTTTTGTTATTTGAATATGTATCCTTTGAAAATTGCAATCATGAATCTAGGATCCCCCTCTATGACTAACCCAATAAAGAATATCATTTCATCATCCAGCGGGTCCGATGACATTAACTTGTTGGTTAGCTTGATTGAGACTCAAGCCCAGCAAGCTTAAGAAACCCATAGCATCGTAACAGTGCAACAACAACCTATCATTCATGTGGCAGACCCATCTACCTCTCATTTCTCTGTAGAAGGATTTCTTCACATCTTTTTAAGATTAAGACCACCAACATTCAATGGAACTCTGAATCCCATGGATACTATTAGTTGGTTAAAACTTACGAAAAAGAACCTCATAAGTATTAAGTGTCCCAACACTAAAGTTATCCGCTTAGTCACGCATCTATTTAAGGATGAAGCAGAATATTGGTAGGAAAATGAGAGGATCACAAAATTTGCTGATTACAAGATCGAGGACATTCAGTGGGAATCATTTCTAGAGGTATTCAAGAAGGCCTTCATTCTTGTATCTGCTTAGACTATCCTTGAATAAGAATCGCTCAATCTCTCTCAAGGAGGGAGATCCATCTCAAACAATGAGCTTGAATTTTGACATCTATCTCGTTTCACCCTAAATCTAGTAAGATCGGATGCGGAAAGGTGCAACCAATTCCAAAAATGACTTTGGGACTTGATTGTGGCACACCTCATTTCTAATCAGTTCAAGCATTTTGCAGAGCTGGTCGAAGCAACTCATTTGCAAGAACACTTCCAAAGTTAGATGGACAGAAAGAGGAAAGTTTGTTTCACTCCGGCAAGGAAAGAAGCATTTGGACATCAAAAGGTAGCCAAGGTCTTCCACATTGAAGTCGAAAAATCCCCAATTGATGCCTAAGGATGCAAATACCTCCATCCATTTGGTACTTGCTACCACCAGGGAAATGTCTGCTTCACTTGCGGTAGGCCAGGGGCACCGATTGTACCGGTTTGTCACTAAGAAGACCATTGATGGAGTTCCCATTATTCGCTCAAAGAAGGATCAAGTCTCCTGCCCTCAACCTCTAAATAGATGTTCTCCTGCTATGGAAATCATGCCACAACCTGCTTCTGTCACAACCCCCAGGGGTGCATCTATTTCTGCTCATGCCCTTAATCTTTAGGGTTGTGCGTCACAGAACCGTCGACCTTCTACCTTTGCCAAAGTCTACATGCTCTCCCATATCTGCCTTCAAAGACAATGAAGTCATCTCCAGTACCTTTTAAATTCATTTTAATTCCTATTTTTATTTACTACCTTTTTCTTTGGATGCTGCAAGTAAGGTTTTGTTATTACTCTAAATGTAGGCACTCTAGAAACTAGCGGCAATACTTGTAATGTTTTTTTTATACTAGGGCAAGTCATTCTTTTGTATCAAAAAGTTGTGCTATTCTGTCTTTCTATCATTTAGCAAATTCCTTAAGCATATGGCTACTTTCTGGAATCCGCATGCAAGCTCAACAGTTTTGTAATTTAGCAAACTCCATCTATGAGCAAAGTTTTGAAGCTAAGTTAATCGTGCTCCCAATTGAAAATTTCAACATAATTCTTGGAATGAATTGGCTAAGTAAGAATGGCACCACGATCAACTGCAGAAGAAGAAAATCACCTTAGGCAGTGGAAGTCAAGACAAATTATTCATAGGTAGTCTAGTACCCAAGCCTCTCCAATCAATGCTATAAAGATTGAAGTGCTAGTCAAGAAAGGAAGTGATGCTTACCTAGTGATAATATTGGGTGAGAAGAAGGAAGATGTTCATATCAGCAAAAATTGCATTGTTTATGAATTTCTCGATGTTTTTTTGAAGACCTACTTGGTCTTCCATTTGTTAGAGAAGTGGAATTTGTGATCGAGCTTATTCTGGTAACGCAGCCCATATATATAGTTCCATATCGAATGACACCCAAAGAGTTGCAGGAGCTAATCAAGCAACTTCAAGAATTGCTAGAGAAATGTCTTATTAGGCCAAGCTCGTCTCCTTAGGTTGCACCAATTCTCTTCATCAAAATAAAATATGGTTCCATGTGCATGCGTATAAACTATTGAGAATTCAACAAGGTGACGATCAAGAACAAGTACACATTACCTCGAATCAATGACTTATTCGATCAGCTATCTAGGGCCAAAGTGTTCTCCATGATTGACATGTGATCCGGTTACTACCAACTATGGGTCAAAGATAAAGATGTTGAGAAGGAAATGTTCATGACTCGTTATAGACATTATGAGTTTCTTGTGTTGTATTTCGGTCTAATGAATGCACCATCAGTTTTTAAGGACTTAATGCAGCGTGTGCTCAGGTACTCCTTAGACAAATTTCTCATCATCTTTATCGATGACATCTTGATCTAATCAAAGAGTAAATTCAAGCATGAAAACCACTTAAGAGCCATACTAGAAGAACTGTGTAGTCATCAACTTTATGCTAAGTACTCAAAGTGAGAGTTCTGGCTCAAATCAGTAGCTCATGGTATTAGAGTTGATCAAAATAAAGTCAACACTGTCTAGGATTGATCACAACCAAAGTCAGTAATCAACATTTGGAACTTTTTGGGATTAGCCGGTTACTACAAAAAATTGTAAAAGGATTCTCTCATATCACCTCTCCATTAACCAAGCTAACTCAGAAGGTTGTACCATTTATCTGGAGTACCGAGTGTGAAGAAGCATTTCAAGCATTAAAAGATGTGCTCTCAGCTGCCCTAATGCTTGTCTTGCCGAAAGAAGGTTTGAACTACTAAGTCTACACTAATGCATCTGGAGTCGGATTGGGATTTGTCTTAATGCAAGAAGGAAGAGTGATAACATATGCTTCCCGTCAGCTTAATCCCCATGAGAAGAATTATCCGGCGCATGACCTCGAACTTGCTGTTGTGGTCTTCGCCATGAAAATTTGGTGTCACTATCTTTATGGCGTTCAACCTTTGATCTTTACCGATCATCTGAGAATAAAGTATATTTTTACTCAGTGCATACTAAGCTTTCCACATAGAAGATGGTTAGAATTTATCAATAATTATTACCTGAACAGTCAGTATCATCCCGGCAAGGCAAATGTTGTAGCCGATGCCCTTAGCCGTCGCGCTACCTTATATGTTTTAATCACCACAAGTGCTATCGAAGAAGCATTTCATAATTTGCACATTGAGCCTTTCAGATGTGATATGCTTAGTCATTTAATTCAGCAAAGTTTGGTAGAACCAACCTTTCATAGAGATGTCTTTATCTCTCATATCAAAGAATAGGATTCTCTTAATTTCAAGGCCGAAATCGAAGGTGGCCCTCGTCACAATTTAGAAATGCGTGGAAGTGCAATTTACTAAATAAATCATCTCTAGATTCATATATCCATGCATTAATAGATTCTCGTTAAAGGTTAGAATTACAAATAACAGGTCCATCATGGAAGAACAAAAATGTGCCAAGATTTAAGGCAATCTTTCTGTTGGCCTGGCATGAACAAGAGCGTGGCATAATTTGTCGCAAATTGTCATGCTTGTAATCTCATTAAGGCCGAGCATCAAAATCCTAAAGGACTCCTTCATCCTCTGGCAATCCCTGAATGAAAGTGGTTCGATATATATATATATACATATATATATATATATATATATATATATATATATATATATATATGTATGTATGTATGTATTTTGTCATGGGTTTGCCTAAGTCAAGATTTGGAGCATATTTGATTTGGGTAATAGTTGATCAATTAACTAAGCCAGCTCATTTCATTCCTATGTGTCAAACTTATTTTGTGGAAAATTTAGAAAAGTTCTATATCAAGGAGATCATTTGACTTCATGGTATTCCAAACTCGATAGTTTCTAGTCAAGATATTTGATTCATGTCAAAGTTATTGCAAGCGGTACATCAAGACCTAACAACTACTCTGGCCATGAGCACCACCTTCCAACCTCAAATAGATGGACAAACAGAATGTGTCAACCAAGTTCTCAAAAATCTCCTGCACCAATGTATTTTGGATTTTTATGGTTTCTAGGAAGACCACATTCCTCTTGTGGAGTTTGCTTATAACAATAGTTATCAAGCAAGTATCAACATGGCTCCATATGAAGCTTTGTATGGAAGAATGTGTAGCACTCAACTTATATGGTTAGAAATTGGCAGTGTTCAACTTTTGGGTTTGATTTGGGGGATGAACTAATAAAAAGGTGCATTTAACTCAGCAGAGAATTCGTGTAGTGCAAGATCGCTAAAGCAAGTACAATTATGTACATCATCGTCCCCTGGATTCCAGTGTTGGAGATTTTGTGTATCTCAAGGCTAGCCCGATGTAAGGTATTTTCTGATTCGGCATAGCTTAGAAGCTTAGTCTTCAATACATCGGACCTTTCGAAGCTACAACAAAGGTAGGCTCTAGAGCCTCCAGGTTAAAGCTCCTCAAAGATTTCTCAGCAGTGCACAACGTCTTTCATATCTCATCATTGCAAAGATGTCTTTATGATACTTTGCATCTAGTTCAACTTCCAACTATAATTGTTCAGCAGGATCTTTACTATGTGGATGAGCTGATCAAAATCTTTGCTCGTGATTAGAAGCAGTTAATAAACTGCTCTATCCCCATGGTCAAATTTCAATAGAGGAATTACTCTCTCGAAGAATCTACTCAGGAGAAAGAGGCTGACATGCAACAAAAGTATCCAAGTCTCTTTGAAAATCCAGGTATCATAAATTTCTAACTCATGTTCTTATATTTTGCACTTTCTTTTCTTATCTTAGGATGATGTCGAGAACGATATCATTCATAAGTGGGGGAGTCTGTAACTACCTTAGGTTATTACCTGACCTAATTTTAGCTTAATCACATCTTAATTTTTGTTCCATTGTATTCATATAGTCATTAAAAACTAACCTTAAAATTTTGAGGTAAATCGAACCTCATTAGGTCAAGGTATTAATTTTTCCAAATTATGAACACTAGAATATAGTGAAGATATTTTGATCTCCATATCAAATTTTGATTGCGTTTTTCAATTCCTCAACTCAAATTAGCTAGGGGAGCAAGTATGGGAATTTTTTGAGATCATTTATTTTAAATTGCACAAATGGGTTCCACACAATTTAAAATTGCACATCTAACCTCTAATGGTTGCCAATGATCTGGGATCTGTTGTGCAAATTGTGAGTGATCTGCTCCGGAGCCTAGGTCATACAACAGTGGAGCCAGCACCATCCGACCGTCAAGCCTCTATGATCTAATGGCCAGGATCAGTTCCGAGCCACGAATGGTTGTAGGAGTTGGATCGCGCCTGTGATCTAACATCCCAGATCACTCCTGCGATAAATCGTTATGATCCAATCCATCTGAGCCATTCTGCCTTTTGTTCAGTCAATCTAATGGTCGATGGAGCTCCTGCACTATGAATCTTTGTCTTTGCTTAGCGAGCATCCCCGATAGTGAAAATAATTGTACGCTAGTGCTAGGGCCTATCCCCCACTCCAAGCAAGGCACCATGGATCTAGCCCTGAAGCTTGAGCTCTCATGTCAAACCAGCCCCTCAACCGTACTCCAATACTTCTCTGAGGCTATAAATAGCCTCAGGAATCACCTAGTGAGCTTTTTACTCATTATAAACTTTTAATTGGAGTTCTCTCCCAACTATCATTCCCAGCTATCCCCCAAGCTCCTCAGCATTCCCCAGCTCCAAACAATGGCACTCAGAGGGTGAAACTTGGAGTTCAAGTCCCCTAGCTACTTCTCGAAGCTCAGCCAATCCTTGGAACCCTTCCAGTCGCTCAGGCCATCATCAATTACTTTGCACCAGGTAACCCACTCTCCTTATCAAGCCATGCAAGCTTGGCCTTACTTTATTAGCCTTTAGAATAGCTCTGTGAAAGATTAGGGAGTAGGCTTGCTATTATTTCCCACTTAGATTGAGTGTTGAGTTCAGTCCAGATAGCGATGACCTGCTGTCTGGACAGAGCTCTCCAATTGATCAATCTTACAATCGAATTAATTAAGAGCCCCATTTCTTACAAAAACATCTTGTAGATGCATGTTAGGATCAATGCAATTGATTATTGATCGTCTGGGACTTAGGCTAATTCCAATCAATTGATATGATTTATCAGACCATAGAATTTCAAAGTGCTGGAGATGAGTGGTCCCTCAGCAATCCAATCACTCTCAAATCAAGCCAAAAGAGGGCTTCGAACTATTTTGGCACTCAGATGGTGTAGGGATCGAGCCCTGGCTATGGCTCGATTACTATGGGGAGAATTGTCTCCCTACAGTAAACCCTAATCAGAAGGCCTATGGAGAGTAAGGTTCGGGCACTTCCGATCACCTCATAGGGGGCTTCTTGGTGAGTTCGATGTGTCTCGGCCTTTTGATCATGTGGCGATCAAATTTTGACCGGGGCATGGTTGGAGCACTCAGTAATTTGGGTCAAATACTAACTCTAATTCGGCAAGGCATCGAGGAAGATGAGCGAAGATGTTGAACAGTATAGGTGGGGCCAGCGTACGACCCATGCTATTCGATAGTAGTGGGTCAACGGGCCCAGTCGACCCGCGTCATTTTCTTTTGGGCCAAAGGATAAATAAGAATTTAATCAGATATATTTTCCTTAAGGAAAATAATCCGATTAATTAAAACCTATGATTTGAAAATTTAAATAAATTAATTTAAATTAATAGAATATTTTTGTCATCCTAAATCCAAATAATATGAAATTATATACCATTTTGATAAAAAAAATGTGTAGAATAATAATATGCAAAAATAATTCAAGTTCTATGATTTATTTTCTTAAGTTTGCTTAATTACTCTAATAGCTTGATTGGTAAATATTAGCAATTCTACTTATCCAAATGATCTATTTAGGGTTTCTAAATGTTCCTATTGGCATGTAGATCTTAATTCCATAGTTGCTATATTTTTTTGTAATATATGATCTTAATTATGCTATAATCCTTAAAGTTCATGATTAGAGATAATTAGTATATTCACATAACCTAAATGCCATGCTATTGTCCCTGAATGACCTCTTGGATGTTTAGAAATAATTATATGATATATATTTAGTTTCTATATTTTATTTTGTTAATAAAATGAAAATTACCCAGAAACTAGATTAATGATCAATTAGTCTTAATTTCCATATGATTTTGATAACTTTGGCATTTGTATGATCATTTAATAATAAGGAAAAATAACTGAGACCTCATAATTTTGTTTGAACACCTTTAACTATTAACATATACTAATTAGGGTGGAACCCTAATTAGCTTATTTAAGCACTCGATTTAATTAAAATTGAAACGCTTGCTGACTTGACCATACATTAATGATGAATAATCTAATGATTGACCTACACTTCAGTTGTTAATAAGTAATACCCTAACTATGTTGTTTGGCTCAATTCTTATTTGTGCATTAACTGAGTTCTTAAATTTTATCAAACTTAATTTCAATCCATGAGTTCTGCATACATTAATTTTATGACTAAATTAATACTTACTGATTTTGGCACTTTAATCCTAGATTTGTAAGGTAGAAGAATAGGTCTTAAGATGACTCATATGATTAATTATCTTGATTAAATCTTAAGATCATTGATTTTCTCCAAAGTAAGACAATTAGCATAAATAAATCTTTAATAAAACATGATAGATTTGCAAACTATTACTTCCCAATAAGTGTATCATATATCCTTACAATTCATGTGCTTATGATTAAGATATAGTTTAGAAGATCAGCATGCTTGATTTGCTACTTAACCTAATGATTATATTCATAAGCCTACATGTAATAATACTACTTGATTTAGGATCAATTCTTGTTAAGTATAAATGTTATATAGTGGTTAGAAGTTATAGATCCTTAAAGTACAAAGATACTCTTAAGCTTAAGTAAATGCTATACCTTTTATAAGGTTACTTTAAGGTAGGAAGATGCCTTATGTGCCTCATTTTGAGGTAGGATCTTTGATGGACCTTAACAAACTTAGATGATTCATCTTATGCCATGTGGTAGGATAACCAAAAGAGACTTAGGTTGATTTATATTTTGTGGTAGTTATCCTAAATTGAATGACTCAAATGGCACTTCTTTGAAGCCATTTGTGTAGGACCTACCACAATGGAGAATAAATTTAAAATTATAAATCCTTGATCATTAAATAGATTGTTAGAATGAGAATGTTAGTATTACTATATGGAGATTATAATGCATATCCATTGAACTGATTTATTTAGTAAGATACAAAATTGGTTGATTTAACCTGAATAGAACTATAAAGTTTTGATCTTGTCTTAGTAATTAGATAAATACAGTTCACTTCTGGATAAGTATCCCAATTCTTAAGTATGTTATAAGTTGGCAATTTGACAGCTTAGTTTATGAGAATAAAGTATAAAATAATTATGTCACTTATCTCGTGTGTATTGATAAGTGCAGTTAAATAAACTATGTATTTAAATCCACCGTTCTTAGGACATACTAATCATGCATATGTACTCTTGACATATGACGAATTAGGATGCTATTAAAATATAGTACAAAGTAAATGGTGAATTTAGTAGGATTAAAATAGAATGGTATATTTCATGTAGTTAAACTTCTGATTTGTGAAATTTCTATGGTGAACGTGTATAAGGAATTAGGTTATGTCCTTAGACAACAAGAAAGAATATTTACCATAGTTTTACCTATTTTCTAGTTTGTAATGATTTAAAAGCATTTAGTTTATTAAATCCAGTGGCATATCATGAATTGCATAAGCATATCAAGACATTAGCGAAATAGTTCTGCTCAGTTAAGATATGTTAGCAGAGCAATTCTGCTCACCTAGAATCTGTGTGATGTTATGAGACATCAAGGTTTTGCATATTTGTGGCATAAGATGCTGTGGCATATTTAGATATATATATATATATATATATATTGGCATACAACAAAGTTTTATTTTAGTACTTTTTTCAGTTTCAATCTCTTACAGATTATTCATTTTAACACCTTGTTCTTTCATTACTGTTTTACTTTACATTCAGTTCTACATAATTTAGTACTTTGCTGCATTAGTGTTATGTTTTATTTAAATGTTAATCTTTTTAAACTATAATAAAGTATGTTGTGGCTTTTGATGTGTTAGACTTATTATTGAACACGAGGTCTTTTCTTTTATTTCGTCCAGGAAACTGACATTTTTGAGATCCGATGATTTGTCTTAGTAATTAGGTAAATACAGTTCACTTCTGGATAAGTATCCCAATTCTTAAGTATGTTATAAGTTGACAATTTGATAGCTTAGTTTGAGAGATTAAACTATAAAAAATTATGTCCCTTATCCTTGTGTGCATTGATAAGTGCAGTTAAACAAACTATGTGTTTAAATCCACCCTTCTTAGGACATACTAATCATGCATATGTACTCTTAATATATGATGAATTAGGATGCTATTAAAATATAATGTAAATTAAAGTTTTCAGAATTTAGGGAGGTCATTTGGTCCTAAAATAGATTTAACTTCATTTAGAATTATTAATTGAATTTATTTAATTATTTAAATTCTTGTTTCCAACGGTTGACTGGATTTTAAAACTGGGGATGGAATCTCAACTATTCTACCTTTCCTTAACCCTGATCAGATGACCTCCATTGTTCCATCACCCAGATCCTCTATCAGCCATATGATCATATCCATGATCCGAAAACTGATAACTAACCCGCATTCAGTCATTGGGCTTAAGTGCATCAGAGTCATCCTGACCAAATAGCCATTCGATCAGACGGTTGGTGTAACTTGTGCACTATAGGTCTTTATCTCAAATCCTTCATCAGAGTGGTTTTCTCTAATAGCATGGAATTATTATAATATATACTACATAAGTTGTTCCCCATGACCTCTAATGGTCGCCAACATCTTACCCATTAAGGAGCGACCCACCTAGCGGGTTGCCATGGCCCAATTATGACTACCTTAGTAATGAGCCAAGCTCTATTGAGCATAGACTCGAGACCCTAGTTCAAGCTCTCCAGTGAGCTTCAAAGCTATAAAAATCTTTAAAGTTGCCCACATTGATCTTTTTGCTCATTTTGTCATTCCTCTCATACCCAATTATGACTGAGGAGATTTACTTGCCCAGCTACCTCTGCTCTATTTTCCAGCTCGCAGCTGGCGCCTCTAAACCTAGTCCTTAGAAATTAGCTGGTGCTGTCTGGTGTTCAGACCCCCAGAATAGTTCAGTTGACCATTGTAAGTCTCAGGTCACTTTGAAGATCTAGTAAGATTCTTATTCTTGAGAACTTGTCTGTTCAAGTATCGACTTCTTCCCCTTTGAGTCATGTGGACTAAATGTTAATCCAATTGTGCTCTGGGTTAATGCCATGCAATGTTGTGAGTGTCCCTAAGTATTAGGCTACTAATAGAGTGAATTGAGTGGGTGAGCTCAGTCAGACAGCAAGGACTCACTATCTGGATAAAGATATAACCTAGTGGAGGTGTAGTTGCTCCACTGGGATTAAGAGCTCAATCATATCCCAACTCCACTCATAGTTGCATGCCCATATGCATCAAATCAATTTTTGGCTTTCCTAGGCTCAGGCTAATCCCTGATCCATTGTATCGATCGATCGGGCTATAGAACTATATATTGCTAGAGCCCGAGTAAGGACCCTGCATGTAGTTTAGAAGCATGAGAATTAGCATAAGCATGAGCATAAGCATGATGTGTGAGTATCAAAATGATGTATGAGTATCAGTGATAATTTATGAGTTACGAAATATTTCATACATTGACTGGGGAATTTCAAGATGCATCGGCATCACAGTAAATGATATTTCCAACTGGATGTATGTAAACATTGGATCGTACTACTCTTAGTAGTTCAGTAATATTTTGGTTGCATATCAGTAGCATACAGTATTGTGGCATATTCAGATGCACAGTTTCAATGACATACAGCATAGCTTTACAGATCATTACTCAGTTTTTAGATCTATTACTATTTTTAGTCTACCTTCAGTATTCAGTTTTACTTTATTTTGCTTCAGTTTGTACAGTTTTATACTTTCAGCTATCTTTACAGTATTACTATAAATTTAATTGTGTTATGTAAATATTAAATGAATAACTAGAACTGTTTAGATTAGTCTCGATATATTAGACTTATTGTCTAATATGAGGTACTTTTGGGATCTGGCAATTTGCTAGATCTTGAGCAATATATTGAGCCAGGTCAGGAGGACACCCAGAAAATTTAGGAGGAGCCAGTCGAGCACTAGTGGACTCTTCTTCAACTTTACCTTTTGCTTAGTTAAGTTCAGTACTAGCTTTTATGTTTGTTTCAGTAAAATGTTGTAATAATTCTATATGTATTTTCTTTTCTTTTTTGAGATGAATATTTTCATACAGCTTCTGTGATGAATGTTTCTGGATGTTTACTTAGCTTCCGCACTCTGTTATATACTAATTATACTTAGTATTATGATGTTATCATTATACTAGAAATGCTGATATCTTATGCATACATTGGATTCCTTATGTGTGTTTCAAATCTAATGTATGTATTGATCTAATACTTAAGATAAGGATACTACTCTTATCTTAAGTATTAGCTCTCAACCCTCCTTGAGGTTGAGTCAGCAGCCATTCAGAGGTGTTTTGTTTCAACTATTCGAGGAGACGGGATATTCCTCCTCGTGTGGCGCGCTGCTTTGCCACCAATGTGATTATACCTATCTTTTGCATGTGGCGACGGGGCGGGGCACTACAGTTGGTAGCAGAGAATTATCATAAGGTGTCAGATAAAGAAATGTTCCTATCTACTTTATGATCCATTCTCTATAGCGGATATGATCATAATTACTAAGTGTAAGAAAAACAGCATCCATAGTTCATCCTACTGAAATCTTAGAAATGAAACAAAGAATATATGGAAATGACACCTTAGGAATTGAACGAATCATAAATGAGTAAGATATGGCTAAATGATAAATATGAGTGACAAATGACATCTTAGGATCGGAATGAACCTTAAAGAAGTAAAATATACGAATTAAATGCTTATAACTAAAATAATTGGAAAACTAGAATTAATGATTTAATGAAACTTTAGGTATGGAATATCAGTAGTTCAGTTCATTCTACTACCTTAGACCATTCGTCAGGTATTGGACAGATAGAAGGTTATCTAGGAAGGATCAATTAGTAACATTTGATGATTTTTGTGCTGCATTTAGGGCAGAATATTGTAGCTGATGTCCTTAGATTTCATATATTTATTCTTTTGTCTACCTATGTGCTTCTCTTTTGAGAAAGTGATGATCGAAAAAGATAGTAAATCTTTGTTTCATTTGCTAAACTCATGCTTTGTAGCTGTCATGAATCCATGATCTTTTTCAACCCCTACACCGATTAAGAATGCGATCTCATCATCTGGCAGACTCGAAGAATCAAACACAATGGCGAGTCTGGTGAAAGACTATATAGAAAGCAATTCGCAACAAGCGCAAGAGACTCGTGCTTTGATTCTCTCTATTAGGCAACAACCTGCACCTCCATCAGGGTTTTCATCATCTTCACGCTATACTGGTGATGGAATCCTGCACAGTTTTCTTCGCCCTAGAACTCCTACGTTCAATGGAGCGCTAAATCCTATGGATACTATAAATTCGCTCAAGATGACCGAAAAGAACTTTGCTAATATCAAGTGCCCTAATTCTGAAGTTATTCGCTTAGTGACTCATCTGTTCCAAGAAGAAGCCGAATATTGGTGGGAGAATGAGCGGAACAACAAATTCACCGATTATAAAATAGAAGATATCCCCTGGGATATGTTTTTGGAAGCTTTTCGTGAGGCGTTCATACCAGCATCTTCTCAAGCAATTCTGTACGATGAGATCCTCCATCTCACTCAAGGTATTAACTCAGTGTTCGACTATGAACAGGAATTCTGGAGATTATCATGCTTCATTCTGGACCTGGTTAGAACGGAAGCATCTAGATGCCATCAATTCCTAAAGGGTCTGAGAGACTCTAAAAAAGCTCACCTAGTGTCCTGCCAAATCAAAACTCTGGCAGAATTGATGAAGGCGGCTCACCTCCAAGAAGGGTTTCAAGGTCAGATGGATCATAAGCATTAGGCTGCGTTTGTGCAACCAAAGAAGGAGCACTTTTGTCACTGTAAGATGGCTAAAGTCTATAACATCGAAGCTGAACAATCCCCACCTTAGAACTCTGAATGTAATAAATACCATCCGTATGGGAAATGCTACCACTTTGGTGGTGTGTGTTTCGCATGTGGTCGAACGGGCCACCGTTTCTTCGAATGCGATGCTAAGTCAACAATCAACGGAGTGCTCATCAATCACTCCCGTCATAAGCAAGCATTCCGTGCTTAGCCAGGGAACAATTGAGAGCCCGCTCCTGCTATAATGCCAGCTCTCACTTCAAATGCTAAGGCAGTTGTACCTATGTAGAAGCTGGCCTATAATTGTTAAGGTCAGCGGCCCCAGGGCAAACAACCTACAGCTCCTGCAAGGGTATACATGCAAACACCCGCCTCTGCACCTAAAGACAATGATGTCATTTTAGATATGTCTTAAACTAAACTTTTATTCAATTATTACTGTTTCAGTATTTTCAAATGTTTGAGTAGCAATTCTTATTAAGTTATTGTAATCATAGGCACCTTAATGATAAATGATAAATCTTGTAATATTCTTTTCGATACTGGAGCAATTCATTCCTTCGTATCGGAAAGCTGGGTGCAGACCCTTAAGCTACCAACATATCGGCTAGCAAACTCATTGAGTATCGGGCTACCTTCCAAAGCCCGCATGCAATCCCAGCAATTTTGTAGCATAGATATTCCTATTGATGAATAAAAATATGGAGCTAAATTGGTTATGTTACCAATATCAAACTTTAACATAATCCTAGCATGAATTAGTTGAATGAACATGGGGCTTCCATAAATTGCCAAAAGTAGAAAATCACTTTGGGTAGTGGAATCCAATCAAAAACTTTCATTTGAAAATTTAGCACCCAAGCATCGTTGATCAATGCAATAAAAGCAGAAAGGCTAGTCAGAAAGGGAAGCTATGCATATCTTGTAACTATGTTGGGAGAGAAGAAAGAAGTCGTGCCTATTTCTGAAAACCGAATAGTTTGTGAATTTCCTGATGTTTTTCCTGAAGACCTACCCGGTCTTCCCCCATTAGAGAAGTGGAATTTGCTATAGAATTAATTCTGGGAACCCAACCATTATCAATGGTTCCATATCGTATGGCACCTAAGGAGATGCAAGAGTTGAATAAACAACTTGAAGAGCTGCTAGAAAAAGGTCTTATTCGGCCGAGTTCATCTCCTTGGAGAGCGCCAGTTATATTCGTGAAAACGAATGATGGATCGATGAGAATGTGCATCAATTATAGAGAATTGAACAAAGTAGCTATCAAGAATAAATACCCATTACCGCAAATCGATGACTATTCAATCAATTATCTAGAGCTAAGGTATTTTCCAAGGTCGATTTGCGATCTGGTTATCATCAGCTAAGAGTTAAAGATGCAGATATAGAAAAGACAGGATTGAGAACTCGCTATGGACATTATGAGTTTTTGGTGATGTCTTTTGACTTAACTAATGCGCCGCTCATCTTTAGGGATTTAATGCAGCGAGTACTAAAATCATATTTAGATAAATTTGTCATAATCTTCATTGATGATATCCTGATTTATTCAAAAAGTAGTGCTGATCATGAGAAGCATTTAAGATTAGTTCTACAAAAACTCCAAAATCATGAGCTTTATACAAAATATTCCAAGTGCGAATTTGGTTGACTCAGTCGCTTTTCTAGGCCAAGTCATAGATGCGTAAGGAATTAAAGTAGATCAAAATACAGTTAGCGCCATTTACGATTGGTCACAGCCAAAGTCTGTGACTGATATCCAAAGCTTTTTGGGTTTGGCAGGGTATTATAAAAAATTCATCAAAGGCATTTCATAGATAGCTTCTCCTCTCACAAAGTTGACTCAGAAGGCAGTGCCATTCGTCTGGAGTCCGAAATGTGAGAATACTTTTCAATCATTAAAAAATGCTCTTTCTTTTGCCCCAGTTCTTGCCTTACCCAAAGAATGTTGGAACTACCAAATCTATATAGATGCTTCAGGGATAGGCTTGGGTTGTGTGCTAATGCAAGAAGGAAAGTTTATTGCCTACGCATCTCGTCAATTAAAACCACATGAAAAGAATTATCCGGTTCATGATCTCGAATTGGCTGTCGTAGCCTTTGCTTTAAAGATTTGGCATCATTATCTGTATGGCATCCAATGTTCCATATTTACAGATCATCAGAGCTTAAAGTATATTTTCACTCAACATGAACACAACTGTCGTCAGCAAAGATGGCTTGAGTTAATAAGCGATTATGATTTATCAATCCAGTATCATCCGGGGAAAGCGAATGTTGTAGTCGATGCTCTCAGTCTTCATGCTATGCTTTCCTCCTTAATAGCTTCAAGTCCCTTAGAGGAAGAATTCAGAAGGCTTGATAGCAGGCCAACATGTGGTGATATGTTAAATGTACTGATATCTATGAGTACCGTTGAACCAACGTTTCACCGTAATGTCTCCATCTCCCAAATGAAAGATAAGGACTATCTGAAGTTTAAAAGGGAAATCGAAAGTGGTTGCAGATTTGACCTGCAGCTGCGAGGTAATGTAATCTATCAAGAAGATCGCCTATGGATTCCCAAATCCATGCATCAAGAGATTTTAGTGGAAGGCTACAATTCTGGTTACCAAGTACATCCTGGTAGTACTAAGATGTATCAAGATCTAAAGAAATCATTCTGGTAGCCTGGAATGAAGAAACGTGTGACTGAATTTGTATCAAACTGTCATGCTTGTAATCTAGTCAAGGCTGAATATCAGAAGCTTGGGGCACTTCTCCATCTTCTAGCAATCCCTGAATGAAAGTGGTTTAATATTTTCATGGACTTCGTAGTGAGTTTACCCAAATTAATTCTGGTGCAGATTCAATTTGGGCCATTGTCAATCGACTCACCAAATCAGTACATTTCATTTTGATGCATCAAATCGATTCTGTGGATAAATTGGATAAGCTGTATATCAAGGAAATCATCAGACTTCATGGAATTTTGAGGTTTATTGTATCTGATTGTGATAGTCGATTCACTTCTAAATACTGACAAGCTGTGCATTAAGACTTGGGAACTACCCTAGCCATGAGCGCTGCTTTTCACCCCCAAACAGATGGTCAAACTGAGCGAGTTAATCAAATTCTTGAAGACCTTCTCCGCCTATGCATTTTGGATTTCGGAGGTTTTTAGGAAGATCATATTCCCTTAGTTGAATTTGCTTATAACAGCAGTTTCCAATCAAGTATCAGCATGGCTCCATATGAAGCATTGTACGACAAAAAATGCAATACGCCCTTAGCGTGGTCTGAAATAGGCAGTGTTCAGCTGTATGGTTCAAATTTAGTCGAAGAAACAAATAAGAAAGTGCAATTCATCCAGCAGAGAATTAAAGCAGCTCAAGATCACCAAAGTAAATATCATGATGCCCATCATCATTCTCTGTAATTTAATGTTAGAGATTTTGTGTATCTCAAAGTAAGCCCAATGAAGGGTGTATTTTGCTTCACTGTAGCTGGGAAGCTCAGTCCTCGCTACGTCGGACCGTTCGAAGTAATAGATAAAATCGGTTTGGCAGTGCATAGATTAAAACTTCCTGAAGATTTTTCTGCAGTTCATAATGTGTTCCACATCTCCTCTCTGTAGAGGTGTCTTCATCATCCTTCACACCTAATCTAACTTCCAACGATATCCCTTCAGCCGGATCTTTCCTATATGGAGGAGCCTATCAAAATCTTAGCTTGTGATCAAAGGCCACTAAGAAATCGTTCTATCCCTATGGTAAAAGTTCAGTGGAGTAATCACTCTATTGAAGAATCTACTTAGGAAAAAGAGGCTGATATGCAACAGAAATATCTAAGTCTCTTTCAAAGTCCAAGTACCTTTAAGATTCAAAAGTTCTGTTCATAATTTTCTGTGTTTTATCTTTCCCATTCTAGTATTAATGTCGAGGACGACATCATTTTTAAGTGGGGGAGTCTGTAATAACATAAGGTTATTATATAGCATAATTTAATCCTAATCATATCTTAATTATCATTATGTTAATTACATCTAGCTATTAGAATCAATCCCTAAAAATTTGGTGCGATTTAGAGCTAAATCTAATATTTGGATTACTTAAATATTTAATTAATTAGAAAATTGAGGTATTTATTTTGACATCAAAATCAAAATCTGACTTCACCATTGTGATCATCACCCCCAAATTAGCTAGGGGTGATATTTTTGACGTGTTTGGAAGTCATCGAATTTTCGCGAATATTTTAATTAATTAAATGCACCGAAAAATGGAATAATTAAGTAATCATCAGAATCGAATTTCGACTTCGCCGTTCAATTACTCACCCCCAAATTAGCTAGGGGTGAAGTTTAGGATTCTTCGGAACACGTTTATTTAATTTGAATTTTTAATAAATTAAAAATTATGAATAATAATTAATTATTCCTTAATTTGTTTTTTCTCTTTTCTTATCTCTCCTAAATATCGGCTGGCCATCCCCTTTCATTCGGTTGACCCCTTACCTCCCTATTGCACATTAAAAGCTGATGCCATCCCTCTCCTCCCCTTCTTAATTGTAATGCTTAATGGCTAAGGCCATCCCCCTCCCCTTATATGGCACCCCACCCATTAATCCACAAGATTATGCTAAAGGGTGGTGTGTCACTCTAACTAACCCTTCACTTATTATTAGATTATGATAAAATCCACAATCCACCTAACAAGGGAAGGAGTAAGCATGGAATCAAACATTCAGTCACTTAATAAGAATTCATACAGAGAGTGGAAGCAATTTATAATAAGAAACATCTAAGCATCACAATATAAATATAATGAAATATGACTCAGAATAAAAGGCATAGTAATCCAAACACATAGTCAAGAGTACATGAATTATTACATCAATTTAAAGTTTAATAAATGAAAGTAAAGATGCTCTCATCCTTACTTGTAAAACTAAACAGCTGCTTCTTCTAAAGGCACCTCCTCTGGATATGGCTCCACAGCTAGCTTCTGATCATCTAACTGAAGAGGATCTGCCATTGTCAGTTTCACAATGTAGGGCCCCAGCCAAAAAAAAGAGAAAAATCTTATGTTAGACAATTGTTTAAGTACATTTTAAGCTGATAAGTTTTATATGTGTTTTGTAATATCACCATTTACATTCTCTAAGCAACAACTATATAAGGGAGCAACAGCAATAAAATAAGGAATAAAAAAGCTATAAATAATTATTTATAACTTAAGAAAAAAGAGAGGCTAAGACATGCCTCAAATACAAGCTAAATAAGGTAAGGCATATGAATATAAATAACTAAACAAGTACTGGAAGGAAATACTACATCCTAAATATGCAGGTGATCAAAAGTAATATGCAAATTTAAAATAACTAAACTCAGTAATGATACATATAAATAGCAACAAAATTCTAGCATCATAACATATATATAAGCAGAACAAAGAAAATAGTTGACTGAATAAAAATGCTTAAAAGTAAACAAAACATCGAAACTGAACATATAGGTAAATATCTGTGTAATAACTGTCATACAGCAAAAGAGCTAATCTAGCCCACCGAATATAAAAGATCTTAGCACCAGCACGGCTAAGGCACAAAACTGTGTACCCCTAGTGTCAACAAGGAGACTAGGTAATCAACACACAATGAAATAATAGAAGATATAAATAAGGTCTTCCCCTATTGTTAATAAGGAGACTAGGCAATCAGAAGACATAACTGAGAGGCAGCTCTAACACATACAATTATTATCTTTAATCAATCACTTTAATATTATTATAAGAATCTAAGGAGTCTCCATATTCTCCTAATAATTTATTCATGCATCAAAGATCTTATATGATATGCTCAAGGAGTTTAGGCACAAAAATATAAGGAATACGTAGCAACAAACATCAAATAGAAGCAAGGGACTCTACTAAATATGGTAATATCATTTGTTTTCTAATTATCCATTCTAACTAATCTAAGTTACAAAAGTTCAGGATCACCATCTTCCTACTATCACGTGTAACTTAGAAACTCGTCCTTATAAGTTAAAAAAAGGATTAGATTTGATCAAGTTTTAATCTAGTTCAATCAAATAGATGACTATGACTTGAATCAATAAATCATGCGTCCTAATTTTGTAAATTTAGATGTTCTGTCTAAGATCTGATCAAGATCTTTTAAACTTATAGATTATGGATTAAACACTATGAGATTTAGGTTTAATCATATTATCCAAAAAGGATAAAGCCTAAGTTCTAAGTTTTATTCAAAAAATGATCTAGTAATTAAGGCAAATCCTATTAAGTAATTAACATAATAGGTTGAATCTCATATCTTAAATCCAATATTAAAAGACAAAATAATCAAAATAAGTTGTAAAATAAGAGAAATGTCTATAAACTAATAAAACTAAGGTTTCATCCATTGAGTAACTAATTTACCAAATGAATGAACTCTAATCTATGATCTAGTCCTAATCTTAGGAAAGGTCCTTAAGGTGTAGTGTTAAAGACTTAGGGAAATTTTGGAATCTGACCTAATAGTTGATTTTACTCACTTAAATGTCACTAATATAGTTATATCATTGGTTTTATAGTCTTGAAAAGTTAATTAAGGGTTAAGGGTACTTAATCCAAACTTAGGGCAAAATGACTATTTTGCCCCTATCTTAAGGGTCTAAGAAGCCAACTTTTAATCTAAGGTTACAAATTAGAATTTCTTAGT
Organism: Gastrodia elata; assembly: GCA_016760335.1. Taxonomy (NCBI): domain Eukaryota; kingdom Viridiplantae; phylum Streptophyta; class Magnoliopsida; order Asparagales; family Orchidaceae; genus Gastrodia; species Gastrodia elata. The sequence continues at coordinate 23,638,108 of CM028676.1, read as the reverse complement.
TCTAAATGATTCCTTACTGTCTAACTTGAAGATAAACAGTAAGTACGTCCAATTTGGACAAGAGACGGGATCTACAGGTCTAAACTAAGATTTTTGACTTAAGGGTATTTCAGTAATTTTCACTCTACTAAAACCTGACTTTTTATGCATTTCATTGTAGGTTGATATTCAAGGATTCCATTGAGTCCAAGAACACTAGATTCTGAGTTCAATTGACTAAGTTATGGGTGTTTTAAGTTGGAAGGGCAATTTGGTAATTTCGGGTCGATCAATGGGTGACAAAAACTGAATTTTTTCATTTGAAGTCCAATTTTAGCAAACTCAGTTTCTATACTAAGTGTGTTGATAGGGAGTAAACCCAATTTGGACCTCAAATGGACAAGTTATGACCTAACTAATGTTGAGGATATTTTGGTCATTTTCTAGATTTTTAGGGTTAACATCCTAAATATTATTTCAGCTTATTGATGACATCGAAAATCTGATCTAGGTAGTATCTTGAATTTTTGAATCTGGAATTGATTTGACCAAATTATGGTCATTTGAATTCTAGAGGCATTTTAGTCAATTTTCCCTAAAGTCAACTGTGAGATCTAGGGTTGACTTTTTATCCTAATATCCAAATGAAAAAACTAATACTACTACAGTGATGGGGCAACTCTCCTGAGTATTTTAAGACCCATATTGACTATGTTTGGTCAACTAGGTCAAAAGTTACGGGGTCTTAAATAAGCCTTAAAATACTACTTTGTTATGCGCACCCTGAAATTAATTTTTACATTACGCCATTTGATTACTTTCATTTTTCTGAGTATTTTGAGACTTATATTGACTATATTTGGATTATCCTACAAAAAGTTATTAAACCTTTAAGTTTTACTATTTAAAAATACAATTTGTATTATTTTATAATTTATTTATTTAATTTGTATTAATTTACTGTTTATTCCTAAAATTAAATATATATATATATATATATATATTGTATTTATTAATTATTAATTAATTATGATTAATCTTAATTAACTAATATTAACTAATAATTAATCAATAATTAATATATTATTCAATTATAATTATCATTATTATCACTGTTTAATTATGATTATAATTAATCTTATAGTTTTAAAAAAATCAGTGATTTTATTTAATTCATTTATAATAATCAAATATTTATTTACTAATTAAAATAAATCCTAATCATATTTAACTAACCTAACATATCTGTTAACAGAACTTAATAACATTTTAATTATATCATTAAATTTCTATATATATATATATATATATGTCTATAAATATCTATATTTCATCCTAAAGTTTTTCTGTCTATAATATAATTAATCTAAATTGCCTAATTAGACTTAATTAACCTAATTGCTAAATCTGTTTTCGTAATACATATGTATTCATTATATACGTTTTTATATTATATCTTAATATATATTTATGTTTATTTAATTTCTTGTCTGCAGGTTATCATGGAGCAGGACCCGCCTCATACACATGGCAGCTGGCCGCTGGCTGTGGCAGGAAAGTCGGGACCCACTGGGCCCCGTGGCGCGACCAGGCGAGCCGCGGCAGAGCACGTGGGCCCCACGCTATCAGCGGACCGCGTCAGCGGCCCCACTCTCTGGGCGCCGAGATCACTCGCGCGCGGCGCGTGCCAGTTCGGGTTGTCCCGGGTCTGCCCGACCCGGCCCGGCTGGCGCCCTCCTCTCGCGATGTCCCGAGGACGTCGTGCTAGGGCACAAGTTTCGCCGGCCGTCTCGACGACGGACTGCCTCGACTCGCCCACCATTAGGTAGAGCTCGACCCACGCTACCCATCTAAGGTTGGACCTTGGGTCGAGGTGCATTGAGCCAGACATCAAGCCTAACCCTAGGACCTCGCGGACGGACCTGGACGTGGTAACGAAGACAACTGTGGAGCTAATGAGAAATTGTGTCGCAGGGTTCGATCAGCACCCATAGATGTGCAATCCATGATATGAAATAAGCCATCGAAATTGAACGTAAGCAAATAATGGAGTATCGAAGGAGGTTGACGCGTACCTGAAATCGACGGTTCGAGGATTAGGGTTCGTGGAGGAGGTCCAGTTGGTGCTTCTCGAGCCCTATGGCGCGCCTGGATGACACGACCGAGGCCTGGAGGGATAAGGAGTCGAAGGCGGAGCTCCTTAGGCCGCCGCGAGCACCGGTTGGCGGCCCCCAGTGGCGCGACGCCACATGGAGCGCTTGCGGAGCAACGAGGGAGGAGAAGAACGCGGACTGTTCGATCGATCCGATGGAACGGCCCGAATGGGACCGCATATCAGACGGCCGACCCTAACGGCGAAGGCGAGAAGAAACAACGCGGATGACGGGCCGTTAGGAATAAATAATAATTATTACAAAATTTCTTAATTAAAAATTAATTTATTAAATGAATTTAGAAAATTTCTAAATATTCGCCCCTAGCTAATTGAGGGGTGAGGAACGCATGACGAGGTCGGATTTTTGATCCGAGGAGTATTTTAATTTCCCAATTTTCGAGGCATTTAAATATTATTAAAATATTCATCGAAATTTCGACGACTTCCTATTGACACGAAAACTTCACCACTAGGGGTCAATGAGCGCAATGGCGAAGTCCGTTTTTCAATCGGAGGTCAATTTAGATAGTTCAAATTTTAAGGTTTCTGGATTTTCTAAAAATCAGGATTCGTTTCATTTGACTCATGATTTGGACTAGGTCTTAGAGGTTGACTCCAATTGACTTAATTAGCACTTATGATTAGTCTTAAGACTAATATTAGTCATAATTGACTAAGATAACAACCTGGGTTGTTACAGACACCCCCACTTAAAAATGATGTCGTCCTCGACATCACAGTAGTGAGTTTGATGTGCAAATTTTGAGGATGTGCTAGGGTTCTCCATTTAGAATTCTAAGATTTAAGATTTAAGATTAAGCCTTCATAATCTAACCCCACTACTGAGATTAGAGAAAATTTAACTAATCTATGTGATAAATATCACTCAAGTGAGGATAACGATGAAGAGAGATAAGTTGTCACTCAACTGAGTTGAATGTGACTTTTTGTGATTAAGGATTTAACACTTAGTCATAATATATGGCTTAGTATTATGGAATAGAACTATCACTAATAAGTGATATCACATATTAAGCATAGGTTTATTTAAGGATCAAGGATCCTTGTGGTTCTTTACTTAAGGGACATTCATCACTTAGGGCAGAACTAAGGAATGCTATGATTCTATTTCCTTGAATTAGAATCCAAGGATTTGACATCAAAGAACTAAAGTTCTTTGAATACTTACCCACTAGGTTCTAGGACTTAGAAGCTGGCTAAAAGGCCACTTATTAGCTTAAGCCTAATAAGGAAGCTTAGGGGTTTTCTATGAATTCCTACTTAGGAAATAGAGTTGAGATAGACTAATCATATGAATTAGTCCAAAGAGGCATTCACCTCTTACTGAGGGTTTTGCTAAGGCAAATAGGGTCGATATCCAGTTAGGATACATAGCCATAAGGTTAAGAAGAATTTAGGACATTAAGTCGCACAGGATGACTTAACATCAAAGATTCAAGAATCTACTAGAAGGTCATTAACACAAGTCATGAACCATGACTTGGCTAATGCGAGGAGCTCACTCATCTATATGGACAGGTGTTAGGAAGCCTAGTGGGGACTTATGTTACAACCATAAGTCATAATCTATGACTTAGGTTTAAAGTTCTGGAATAAATACTAGTATCCCAATCATATATGTGGCTCAGATTATTAGGGACTTAAAGGTTAAACTTAAATCTATTTTGAAGGAGAGCTCATCCCAAGAGAATGAACCAATACTGCTTGAGTCACATCATGACCCAAGCACATGTTTAAGGGTTGACTTAAGCTACTTGGGAAGGGGAGTTTCTTATTATAAGGTCTTTCACAACCCAAATACTACAATTACGTGACATTTATCACTTAAAGAAGTTTATGCTAGAGCGAAGGGAATCACCATCCAATTAGGATGGGCAAAGGAAGATGCTAGACTATCTCATTAAGCCACCACAAGTGACTCAATTAAGAAGGGTTCCTAAGGGTATTCAAGAATCCTAATCCCAAAATTAGAATTCCAGTGTCCGACAATCTCAAGGGAAGTTAGATTTTTAAAGAACAAATATTCTTTGACTTAGAAGGGATTCTACAACTGCGGCTAGCTAATGCCCCATCATTAGACCAAGTCTAATGAGGCAGGGTCTACTACACTTGTAAATTTACACACTTAGGTTAGATAAGGTGCTCAACCTTACCTTGGGAATGATAGTAAGATAGAGAGGGTGATCATCCAGCTTGGATAATTAACCTCAATGGAGAAGGAAGTTCAATGCATCAAGTCACAAGTTATGACACAATACTGAAGGGTTGGGAGAACCTGCAATGAGTTTAGACGATGGATTCCTGATCCAATCAGGATGGTATACCATGATAAGAGTCATAAGACTACTACAAAGTCATAAACTATGACTTGATCGACTAGGGTTCTATGGTGATGACTTTTCATTTCAACATGATATGGAAGGTACTCACTCCAATGGAGTGATGGGTTGGAGACCTATGAGAATGCTAAATTAGAACTTTAAGTCACAACTGTGACTTGTCTAATAATAGATTCAGGGATTCGATATTTTTATCAACTTAAAGAGTAAGAAGTTGTGGCGGCCGCCCCTTAATTGAATGAGTGTTAAGAGGTGGTCGTCACTAGCACCACGGACATTAAACTAAAAGCATACCCATGATACCAATCAACCAGTTTGAGCAAGACTTAATAGAAAAATATATATAGTATAGCAGTGCAAAATAGGTAGAAAGGAAGCATCCAGACACAGTCCACATTAATTTATTCACATACAATACATTTAATGCTAAATAGTAAGAATAAGAAAACATAATTATTACAATTTTACTAAATACAAGCCAAGGAGATGGAAGCATATCTCCTTTAGAGAGCTGCACTTTACTTTAACCTTCTAGCTACTAAATCCTCAAGCGCTGGATCTGACCTATACTCCTGATCTACCATATGTACATATATGACAGGGCACAGCCAAAAAAAGAAAATCTGGTTAGACTTTAATAAGTCTAAGTACAATTTAAGCTATTAAAGTTGCATGAATTTAAAGATATCACCATTTTATTGATACTACTAAGCAAGCAAAGTAAATAGGTGCAACAAGCTATACAAAGAATGGGATAACAATAAATTATCCATTTATAGCATTCAACATGTATGTGAAATAACATACCAAGACACAAAAGTAAGCAAGGTAAAGCTAAAGTAAAAGAAACTGCAACTACTGAAATAAATCTAATCCTAATATGATTATGACCACATTAAACATGCTGAGTATAAAAGAACATAAATATTGAACATAATCCAGAAAATCTAACATCCTAAACATGCCATTTATGCTTATATAATTCATAAGAACATATATACAACATGCATATTAATATAAAAGAAAGATCACCGAGACATGTGACAAAAATGACTGAATCTGAAAATAGAAAACCACTGAAACATGTGGTAAAGCCAACTGAAACTGCAAGTAAAGCCACTTAAACATGTGGCAAAATAATACAAATTGTACTGAACTGAACTAAAGTAGCAATAGGCCTAAGCTATAGCACTGCCATCCCAGCCCGAAAATCATCAAAATACCCAGCCTATAGGCCATCCCCGTTCCTCTCAGAGGCCTGGGTAACTTCCATACTGTACTGAATACTGCAGGTGGCAATACTATACTTAGAACCTAATTTACTAACTGAAAGCACTGCAAAAACTTGAATGAAATGATATATGCTTTACAAATTCTAGCTTAGGATGTATCATCCATATCCTAAGTGTTCCTATTATGCTCAAGGAATAAAGCTCAAATACAAGGTATGCAAAGCAATCTAGTCAAAGTGAGCAAGAGACTCAATCTAGACATATGTGATATCCATTGTTATCTAATTCAGTCATTCTAACTATCCCAAGTCATACAACTTAGATGCACGACCTTATAAATTAAAAACAATCAGGACTAATCAGGTCCCAATTTAGTTCAATCAAAGTTGACTATAAGTTAAATAATAAATCATCACATCCTAATTGATGATTTGAGATGTTCTCAACTAAGATCTGATCCAGATCTACTAAGCTAAGGATTATGAATTGAACACCACAACCTTGGGTTTAATCACATAATCCAAAAGTAAGCTAAAGTTTTATGGTTCAATCTACAAGTAAACTGATGATTAAGGCTTATTCTATTAATAAACAATCAAGCTTAATAGAATAGATCTCTATTCTTAATCTAAAATTGAAAGATAAAATAATCAAAATGAAATTAGGAAAAATCTAGAAAACTACTAAAACCAAGGTTTCATTCATTGAATAAATCACTTATTCAATGAATGAAATCTAACTTAGTGTCTAATCCTAATCTTATGGAAAGAGTCTAAGGTGAAGTGAAGTTTTTAAGGAAGTACCTTAGTTTGACTCTAGGTTCTAATCCATGTCCGCATAATTTACAGTTTTCAACTAAGTTAATGATTACAACTTAGTTATCAAGAGCTCATATACCCTAATGTCATGGTTTTCAAATAACAAGCAATTCCTAATGATGCTAAGGTCTATGCAAGTGGTGTACGCACTATACATAGAGCTCAAGAAAATAATATAATTAAAAGAAAATAGAACTTCAATAAAGTTCTAAGTACGAAATGTACCTGACACGGCATCAAGACTTCTGTAACCAACAATTTAACAACATCAATCATAGAAACCTATTCATAATGCCAAGGAAAAACAAGGTTTTGCTTAAATACAAGTAAGCTTAATAGTATTAGATTTGCAGTAATTTGGCATGATACAACTAGATGATAATTTACTTGGACAAGAGATGCTTAGCTTAGACTTTAAAATGAATTCTATCTAATTCGCTCTCCCTAACTTAAAATAGAAGATTGATTATAAAAGATTGAATATAATAGCTTGATAATGTTTAATTCATTATGGATGGATGGAAACATAACAATATAATTGCTTAGGATGAACTCAAGAATATCAATAAGTCAATATAAAAGATTAATGAATATTAGTTCATTTTATTTGAGATAACCAATATTAGATCTCACACACAACAGTAGAAGGATTTTCATCATGACATAAGAATAGCCTGAATGTCTCCATTAACAATATGACTCATGCAAAATTTTTTAAAGATAACAACTAGCCTAAGTTATGGACTAATTATTCTAGTAGACATGCCAATAAATAAATTTATAAAATTGATTAATTACTTAATCATAGGTTGGATGCATATGAATCTACAATTACAATAGTTAGCAAGCCAATAGAAGATAAAACAACATTTTAGTGAGCAACCATTAGACATACATCTTAACATAGCAAACTATCCAAGTTAGCAACAATTAAATCCATGGGATTAATAAAGTGAATCCCAAGATTTTTCTTGGGTCTTATTGAGTACATCAAATCAATAGAATTTTGCAAATAACAATATGTATAGCAATTTTAACTCTAGCTAATGCAAAAGAAGGCTTAAATCATGCACATACATAGAACAAATGAACCACTAATTGAACAAGTAATAAATTGATAAATAACCATCAATGGTTGGATCCATAAATTTTAGATTTATAGGGATTTCATACCTTGCCAACAACCAAGAGGGTTGCTGATTTTGGCCTTGAAAGAGGAAGAAGGGCGGCTCCCAATTTCAGCCAAGAAGGAGGAGGTGCTCGGCCTTCCAAGAGGAGAAGGAGAAGAAAGTGCTTGGTCGGCCAAGGAGAAGGAGAGGAGGAGCTTGGTCGGCTAAGGAGGAAGGGCTGCTCGGCTTGGAGGGAGTGGTGAAGAAGGAAATTCGGCCATGGAGAAAGAGATGGGGTTCGGCCATGGAGAAGAGAAGGTGGCTCGGCCATGGAGGAAGAAGGGGAGGGGGTGAGGTGGCTCGGCCATGGAGGAAGAAGGAGAGGGGCTTGGTCAGCCAAGGAGGATGTGAGGAGCTGCTCGGCTTGGAGGGAGTGGAGAAGAAGGAAATTTAGCCAAGGAGGAAGAGATGGGGTTCGGCCATGGAGAAGAGAAGGTGGCTCGGCCATGGAGGAAGAAGGGGAGGGGGTGAGGTGGCTTGGCCATGGAGGAAGAAGGAGAGGAAGGAAATTCAGCCAAGGAGGAAGGGAGGAGCTGCTTGGGTGGCCAAGGATGAAGAAAATCAGGCTTGGGGCTGCTAGGTTAGGGTTAGGCACTTAAGAGGCAAAAAGGTAGATCCAATCGCAGCCATTAGATCAAAATCCAACGGCTGAAACTTCACAAGCCTGGATCTAAGTCAATTGAACTTCAAAAATTACAAACTTAGTATTGAAACGACCGTCTCAACGAGATAAATGCAAGCGTTCCAAAATTATTAAATTTAGATAAGTATTTTATTTTATATTAATTTTTAAGTGCAAAACTTTAAAAATTCACTACGATTAATCCGGAGCCTGAAAAATTACGAAACTTAAAACATAGATTCCTCTCACAATGCTTAACTCAAATATACAAAAATTTCTAAAATTCAACTTTTATTTTATCTTTTATCGACTCTGGAAGTTTAAACTTTCCAAATTTATTTTGGACGATCCGGAACTCAGATTGTGCTCAAATTTTGGCAAGAGGATCCCCTTAATAGTTTTATTAGAGGATATTTTTATTTAATTTTTATTTGACTAAAATCAGGATCTTATATTTTCTCTTAATCTGATTAGGTTTAGGCCTAATCAGCTCAGTAACAACGTCGGGTTGTTACAGAAGTTGTTACCCAATTAGATAAGTCACTACTCAGCAGAGGAACATAACTTAACACCTAGGGTTTGATTAGCTAAATGAGGAATAATAAATTGTCCAATCAATAATATGACATCCTAATATAGTATTATGTTCACAGGTATGGTTAAAGGATGATTAAGGATAAGAATTAATAATAAAGGGATGATAGACTTAAATGATGAAAATAAATAGGTAATTGAATATGTGTACCTGAAACAATGGCGTTACCTCTGGCCACACCTAAATAGGTGCAGATTCCTGCAAGCCTATCGCTGCATCTCTGTTTTTGTGGAGGCCTAGCCAAAATTGGTTGAGGTGCGTTGGCCAGTTTCCTCTTTCGATTTGATGATGCAGTTTGAGGGTGCTTGGAACGGTCAATACAAGCACCATCGATGGTCTTATCATGTATGCAATGCTGAAAGTTGTGACCCTGTCGGCCACAAGTATAACAGCATCTCGTGCCATTGTAACACCTACCACCAGAGTGGGGCTTTGTACAACCATTATATGGATCGTTAAGTGGGGCTACTGATGATGGGAGTGGATTCTGATTGGCAAGTGTGATTATTATTCCCTCCATTCCTTCGAATAGCTTGGCCTGAGTGTTGACCAAGACGCTTATTGTCTCCGGCAGTGTGGTGGCCTTAGTCAAGGAGCTACTAGGAACCGTAGAAGAGGGGGATGATCCAGGATTCATGGTTCAATCTGAATTGTAGAAGTGACACGGTGTTAGAGTCCAAGACGGATTGAATACGATTAATTTTACGGATTATAAAATGATTGGTCAAAGAGATACAGTGGCACCCATCTATTAACTGAGATGAAAAGTGACAGTAGGTATTATTACGAGGTTCACTTTCTCATTGCGTATTATGTTGAGTTTCTACCTCGAGTTGTGGAATTCGTGAAGTAGGAGTCACAGATGCTAGTAGTGACTTGATACAAGAGATGGTCTCCCAATCTAGTACTTTCACTTCAGCCTATTATATATTAATACTTTAATATTTTAACCAGTTTTAAACTCTTTAGAGAAATATTATTAGCCTTAATGATTCTTAAAAGTAGATTTTGCTGTTATTATTCCCAAGGAGATGATAATTAAAAGTGGGAGGTAACTACTTAAAAGTGATTTAAGATCTGTTTGTTGATTTAATGCCTTATAAGGATTCATATGTCTTAGTATGAAAGTAATGTCTTACCATATTAAGTTCTTGACCTTATAAAGGTTTTGATTTGAATTAGCCAGTTACATATCATACTTAGGTTTGACCCTATAAGATTTATTTAGGTTACCTAGTTACTCATTTATCTTAAATTACTACTGATTCAAGTTTTAGTACCGTGATAGTGTTTTCTATTTCTATACTCTTATTGTTCTGAGCTCATGATACTGTGGTATTCTTGGATGTGACTCCAATATTTTTTGACTTAGTGACTTAATTGGTAGAAGAATCTTCCATTAGGTAGATAAGAACACAAATTCTAATCTAACACTTTATGGAATTTTCTAATACCAACTGGGGTGCCCCACCCCTTAATCCACAAGATTACACTAAGGGGTGGTGTGTCACTCTAGCTAACCCTTCACTTATTATTGGATTAGAATAAAATCCATAATCCACCTAATAAGGGAAGGAGTAAGCATAGAATCAAACATTCAGTAACTTAATAAGAATTCATACAGAGTGCGGAAGTAATTTATAATAAGAGACATCCAAGCATCACAGTATAAATACAATGAAATAAGACTCAGAATAAAAGGCATAGTAATCCAAATACATAGTCAAGAGTACTTGTATTATTACATCAATTTAAATCTTAATCAATGAAAGTAAAGATCCTCTCATCCTACTTATAAAACTATACAACTGCTTCTTCCAAAGGCACCTCCTCTGGATATGGCTCTACACCTAGCTTCTGATCAACTAATTGAAAAGGATCTGCCATTGTCGATTTCACAATGAAGGGCCCTAGCCAAAAAAAGAGAAAAATCTTGTGTTAGACAATTGTCTAAGTACATTTTAAGCTGATAAGTTTTATATGTGTTTTGTAATATCACTATTTACATTCTTTAAGCAACAACTATATAAGGGAGCAACTAGCAATACAATAAGAAAGGAAAAAGCTATAAATAATTATTTATAACTTAAGCAAAAAGAGAGGCTAAGACATGCCTCAAATGCAAGCTAAACAAGGTAAGGCATATGAATATAAATAACTAAACAATTACTAGAAGAAGATACTACATTCGAAATATAGAAATATACTGGTGGTCAAAGAAATATGCAAATTTAAAATAACTGAACTCAGGAATGATACATATAAATAGCAATAAAATTCTAGCATCCTAACATATATATAAGCCTTACAAAGAAAATAGCTGACTGAATAAAAATGTTGAAAAGTAAACAAAACATCGAAACTGAACATATAGGTTAACAGCTGTGTAATAACTATCATACAGCAAAAGAGCTAATCCAGCCCACAGAATATAAAAGATCTTAGCACCAGCACGGCTAAGGCACCAAACTGTGTACCCCTAGTGTCAATAAGGAGACTAAGAAATCAGCACTCAATGAAATAATAGAAGATATAAACAAGGTCTTCCCCTAATGTCAACAAGGAGACTAGGCAATCAGAAGACATAATTGAGAAGCACCTTTAACACATACAATTATAATCTTTAAATAATCACTTTAATATTTTTACAGGAATTTAAGTAGTCTCCATATTTTCTTAACATTTTATTCATGCATCAAAGATTTTATATGGTATGCTCAAGGAGTTAAGGCACAATAATACAAGGAATACGTAGCAACAAATATCAAATAGAAGCAAGAGACTCTACTAAACATTGTGATATCATTGTTTTCTAATTATCCATTCTAACTATTCCAAGTTACACAAGTTCAGGATCACCATCTTCCTACTATCGAGTGTAACTTAGAAACTCATCCTTATAAGTTAAAAAAAGGTTTAGAACTGATCAGGTTCTAATCTAGTTCAATCAAATAGACGACTATGAGTTGAATCAATAAATCATGCGTCCTAGTTTTGTAAATTTAGACGTTATGTCTAAGATCTGATCAAGATCTTCTAAACCTATAGATTATGGATTAAACACTACAAGATTTAGATTTAATCACATTATCCAAAAAGGGTAAGACATAAGCTCTATGTTTTATTCTAAAAGTGATCTAATAATTAAGACAAATCCTATTAAGTAATCAACTTAATAGGATGAATCTCCTGTCTTAAACCTAATGTTAAAAGACAAAATAATCAAAATAAGTTGTAAAATAAAAAAAAAGTCTATAAACTAATAAAACTAAGGTTTCATCCATTGAGTAACCCATTTACCCAATAAATCAACTCTAACCTATGATCTAGTCCTAGACTTAGGAAAGGTCCATAAGGTGTAATGTTAAAGACTTAGGAAAATTCTAGAATCTGACTTAATAATTGATTTTACTCACTTAAATATCACTAATACAATTATATCATTGGTTTTATAGTCTTGAAAAGTTAATTAAGGGTTAAGGGTACTTAATCCATACTTAGGGCAAAATGACTATTTTGCCACTACCTTAGAGTCTAAAAGTCAACTTTTGATCTAAGGTTCCAAATTAGAATTTCTTAGTTTTAAATGATTCCTTACTGTCTAACTTGAAGATAGACAGTAAGTACATCCAATTTGGACAATAGACGGGTTCTACAGGTCTAAACTAAGGTTTTTGACTTAATGGTATTTCAGTAATTTTCACTCAACTGAAACCTGACTTTTTATGCAGTTTATTGTAGGTTGCTATTCAAGGATTCCATAGAATCCAAGACCACTGGATTCTGAGTTCAATTGACTAAGTTATGGGTGTTTTAAATTGGAAGGGCAATTTGGTAATTTCGGGTCAGTCAACGGGTGACAAAAACTGAACTTTTTTATTTGAAGTCCAATTTTAGCAAACTCAGTTTCTATAGCTTCCCTATAGTATACTAAGTGTGTTGATAGGGAGTAAACCCAATTTTGACCTCAAATGGTTAAGTTATGACCAAACTAAGGTTGGGGATATTTTGGCATTTTTTAGATTTTTAGGGTTAACATCCTAAATATTATTTCAGCTTATTGATGACATCGAAAATCTGATCTAGGTAGTATCTTGAATATTTGAATCTGGAGTTGATTTGACCAAATTATGGTCATTTGAATTCTAGAGGCATTTTGGTCAATTTTCCCTAAAGTCAACTTGAGATCTAGTGTTGACTTTTTGTCCTGATGTCCAAATGAGAAAACTAATACTACTATAGTGATGGGGCCGCTATCCTGAGTATTTTAAGACCCATATTGACTATGTTTGGTCAACTAAGTCAAAAGTTATGAGATTTTAAATAGGTCCTAAAATGCTACTTCGTTATGCGTACCCAAAATTAACTTTTACATTACGTCATTTGATTCATTTCATTTTTCTGAGTATTTTGAGACCTATATTGACTATATTTGGATCATCCTACAAAAAGTTATTAAACCTTTAAGTTTTACTATTCAAAAATACAATTTGTATTGTTTTACTATTTATTTATTTAATTTATATTAATTTATTGTTCATTCCTACAGTTAAATATATATATATATATATTTGTATTTATTAATTAGTAATTAATTATGATTAATCTTAATTAAATAATATTAACTAATAATTAATCAATAATTAATCTATTATTTAGTTATAATTATCATTATTATCACTGTTTAATTATGATTATAATTAATCTTCAGTTTAAAAAAATTAGTGATTTTATTTAATTCATTTATAATAATCAAATATTTATTTACTAATTAAAATAAATCCTAATCATAATTAACTAACCTAACATTATCTGTTAACATAACTTAATAACATTTTAATTATATCATAAAATTTCTATTTATATATATATATATGTCTATACATATATATATCATCCTAAGGTTTTTCTATCTATAATTTAATTAATTTAAACTGCCTAATTAGACTTAATTAACCAAATTCCTAAATCTATTTTCATAATACATATGTATCTATTATATACGTTTTTATATTATATCTTAATATATATTTATGTTTATTTAATTTCTTGTCTGCAGATTATCATGGAGCGGGACCCGTCTCATACACGTGCCAACCTGCCACTGGCTATGGCAGGAAAGGCGGGACCCACTGGGCCCCGTGGCGCGACCAGGCGAGCCGCGACAGAGCACGCGGGCCACACGCTGTCAGCGGACCACGTCAGCGGCCCCACTCTCTGGGCGCAGAGCTCGCACGCGCGCGGCACGGGCCCGTTCGGGCTGGCCCGTGTCTGCCCGACCCGGCCCGGCTGGCGCCCTCCTCCCGCGACGTCCCGAGGACGTCGTGCTAGGGCACGAGTTTCACCGGCCGTCTCGATGACAGGGTGCCTCGACTCGCCCACCATTAGGTAGAGCTCAACCATGCTACCCATTTAAGGTTGGACCTTGGGTCGAGGTGCACTGAGCCAGACATCAAGCCTAATCCTAGGACCTCGCGGACGAACCCGGACGAGGTAACGAAGACAACTGTGGAGCTAACGAGAAATTGTGCTGATCGAACTCGCTAAGGTTCAATCAGCACCGATAGATGTGCAATCCATGATATGAAATAAGCCTTCGAAATTGAACGTAAGCAAATAATGTAGTATCGAAGGAGGTCGACGCGTACCTGAAATCGACGATTCGAGGATTAGGGTTCGTGGAGGAGGTCCAGTTGGTGCTTCCCGAGCCCTGTGGCGCGCCTGGATGACACGACCGAGGCCTGGAGGGATAAGGAGTCGAAGGCGGAGCTCCTTAGGCCGCCGCGAGCGCCGGTTGGCGGCCCCAGCGGCGCGACGCCACGTGGTGCGCCTGTGGAGCAACGAGGGAGGAGAAGAACGCGGACCGTTCGATCGATCCGATGGAACGGTCTGAATGGGACCGCAAATCAGACGGCCGACCCTAACGATGAAGGCGAGAAGAAACAACACGGATGACGGGCCGTTAGGAATAAATAATAATTAAATAATAATTATTACAAAATTTCTTAATTAAAAATTAATTTATTAAATGAATTTAGAAAATTTTGAAATATTCGCCCCTAGCTAATTGAGAGGTGAGGAATGCATGGCTAGGTCAGATTTTTGATATGAGGAGTATTTTAATTTCCCAATTTTCGGGGCATTTAAATGTTATTAAAATATTTGTCGAAATTTCGATGACTTTCTATTGGCACGAAAACTTCATCACTAGCTAATTTGGGGTCAATGAGCATAATGGCGAAGTCCGTTTTTCAATCGGAGGTCAATTTAGATAGTTCAAATTTTAAGGTTTCTGGATTTTCTAAAAATCAGGATTCGATTCATTTGACTTCTGATTTGGATTAGGTCTTAAAAGTTGACTCCAATTGACTTAAATAACACTTATGATTAGCCTTAAGACTAAGATTAGTCATAATTAACTAAGGTAACAACTTGGATTGTTACAGACTCCCCCACTTAAAAACGATGTTGTCCTCGACATCACAGGAGTGAGTTTGATGTGCAAATTTTGAGGAAGTGCTAGGGTTCTCCATTTAGAATTCCAAGATTTAAGATTTAAGATTAAGCCTTCATAATCTAACCCAACTGCTGAGATTGGAGAAAATTTAACTAATCTAAGTGATAAATATCACTCAAGTGAGGATAATGATGAAGAGAGACAAGTTGTCACTCAACTGAGTTGAATGTGACTTTTTGTGATTAAGGATTTAACACTTAGTCATAATATATAGCTTAGTATTATGGAATAGAACTATCACTAATAAGTGATATCACATATTAAGCATAGGTTTATTTAAGGATCAAGGATCCTTGTGGTTCCTTACTTAAGAGACATTCATCACTTAGGGCAGAACTAAGGAATGCTATGATTCTATTTCCTTGAATTAGAATCCAAGGATTTGACATCAAAGAACTAAAGTTCTTTGAATACTTACTGTAACAACCCTAGGTTGTTATCCTAACTAAAACTAGATTAATTAAGCTAAACCAAGATTTGATTTTGATTTCATTGGATTCAATGGGTCATTTAAACTTAAACCTAAAAGTTTAAAACCAATCGAAGCTAAATTGAAAAATTTGGTATTTTTGGCTATTTTTAAGCCCTGAAAAAAAATACCTAAATTATTTTGATCTCCAAATTGAAATTTGATTTCATTTTTGAATTCCTCATGCCCTAATTTATTAAGGGTGAATATTTTTGGGAATTTTTGGAGCTCATTTGATCCTAAATTGGATTTGGGAAATTTAAGATATTTAAATTATTATTTAATTGGAATTATTTAAAATAAAATTAATTAAATTAAATCCTGGGATTCACTGTCGGGACCGCGGCAGATCCGCTGCGGGGTCCCGACATGGCGCACGATTTTGCGCCTGTAGGATCGCTAGCACGCATCTCAGCGCGCTTCGATCCAATGGCTCGTGCCGTCGATCGGGTCCAGCAGATCTCGACGTTCCGTGGTTCTGAGATCTGATCCGACGGCGCTTAATCCATCCGCCTTAAGTAAGCCGCTCGCCCGTTCGATCCGCGAATCAGATCCAACTGCCGATCCAATCCCACGTGCGACCGTTCGATGTCGGGTGATCAGGACCGTCCCGCGCCAACTCACGAACCATCAGTCGGCTCTGGTGACCCCGCTACTATTCATCTTTGTCCCTAGAAGGCTTCGTCCCGACATGAAAAATCCGCGGAAATTCGCCACGTAATTCCTGTCTGCCACTCCCCGTTGGTACCTTCCCGTTTGTGGCCGAGCCTAGCCGGCTGAGCCAAGTGGCCTGGATCGCCCCAATTTTGGAAATTAGGGAAGTGCCCGGGCTGAGCAAAACTACAAACCCAAGCCCCAGCCTCCATACCTGAGCCCCACTTAAGCCTATAAGTACCCCTGGGACTTCACAATGAGTCCCTTTGCTCATAGTGAATCCCCATTTTCCCCATTGAAGGCTGCTGAAGCTCTCCTTCCCCTCGGCAATTTTCCCAGCATTTGCAGGACTTAGGACCGCTGATAGAGGGTTTGTTTGGTGTTCATACCCCATGTGCACCCTCGTCTATCCTCCGGGAAGCTCAGGAGCACCTCAATTCTCCTCGGCTAAGCCCGCAGCTCGACCTCAGGTACAGCCTCTTCCCATTAAAATTCCTTAAGCTCGATTTCGTTCCTGCCTTCTGAATGAGCTCTGGATGCAGTCTAGGTTACCTTAGCCACCTAGGGAACCCTCTGTGATTGTCGCCTGGGGCTAAGCTAGCTCGAGTGGATCATATCGATCGACTGAGCTAGCCAGCGAGCCAATGGCTGAGTCCGAGTAAGGACCCAGCGATTGGCTGCGTCTCAGGTTAAGATAGGTTGGGGGTTCGACGCGTCTAGTCCCCCTGAGCGTGTAGGGATCAAAATCCCGTCGAATCGAGGTCCCTTTGAGGAGAATTTCCCCCTCACAGGCGACCTGAGATGCCTCGCAGGAGGACGTCTCGGGTGAGTAAGACCCCATCAATCCAGAGGGATCCAGATGGGGGTTCTTGGTCCAATCGACGCGCCTTGACTCAAGGAACATGTAGGGATCGATTTGAGCCCTTGCCGTCGTCAGAGCGCCAAGAATTTCAGCTTTGAAATTCGACGAGCTCGGGACCCGTCGAGAGGAAGAAGACGAAGTCGCGGGTCCGGGTCAGGTTAGTCTCTGACCCGCGCGGTTCTGATTTTGGGCCGCGGTTAATTAAATAATTATTGGAGTGTATTTTTAATGGCTATGAATTAATTTAATTAAAACCTAATGTTCTAGTTTAAATAAAAATATAGATTAAATTAATTAAATAACTTTAGTTATACAGATCCAAATGGTATGATCCAATATATTATTTAAATCAAAAAAATTTAAGGAATCTGAATATAAAATAAAATTTCAGATCTAATGGTTGGATTTAAAAATATTGGCTAAAACTTCTTTGTTCTTAAATAAATCATATAAAATCATATAAATATCCAATCTATGAGTTTAAGGGCTCTGATTGCTCCTGGTACCCTAAGGAACAATTCCAAACCCTTAAAATTAATTTTGGATAATTAATTTTCTTAATCACTCCTTAATCATCCTAATCAAGGGTTAGTAAATTAAACCCTAATTAAGCCTCTGATTTGGGTGGGGATGGTTCCTAATATCATATTAGACCTAGTAATACCTAAGTGCAAGACTGGATTGCCCTAAAGTGCCTTAAATTCACTAATCACCCTAAGTGCCTTAATTAGGTGATTAGTGCTAATCAAGATCATTTAGGTCATTAAAACCTAAGACAAGGGTGTTTCCCACTTCATTTAGTCATATGAAATGTTTTAAAACAGATTAGAACAAATTGGGACAATAAAACCCTAAAATCCCAATTTTAGCCTTGAGAGGGGCATTTTGGTCATTTTGGCCAAAATGTGATTTAGTGTTCTCTAAGGATTGAAATTTTCAGTAAGCCACTATAACATAGATTGGAAATGTTCTCTGAAGTCCTAGAACAAGTATAGTGATAATGTGATCATTAATACATGAAATCTTCTTTTAGTCCTTAATAAAGATACTTAAATCTTAAGAATTCCTTAAAAAGATCATTTGGCCTTAAACTTATTTTAATAATGAAAATGGTCAGCTATCTTATTAATAAGTTCAGTAAGCATAATTTAAGAATTAAGTGTTAAAGGAAAAGTAATTAGAAAGGGGCTAAGTAAAATCTTAGCTTAAGGTATAAAGTGATCAAAACTCAGACCCTTAGATCTTAAGTAATCTAAGAAGGTCAAAATGGGTTCAATGTTAATTTAATACTTGGAATTGTAAATTCTTAACCTTAATAAACTCCTTATAGTTAATTATGAAATTATATCTAAGGAAAATCATAAATGGAAACCCTTAAGTCAAAACTCTAATTAGAAGTCTAAAGTGATCAAACTTCAGATCTTTAGATCTTAGATCTTAGACTTAGATCTTCAAATTGAATCAAACCACCTCCAATTGAAATTCTTTAATGATTGATTGTTTAATCTTTTGAAACCTTCCATGTGGGTATAGGATAATTCAATCAATAAGATAATGGAATTATCTTAAAGATGGAATATAGATCTTAGATTCTCAAGTTCTTAATTAATTATTTTATCTTATAATCAGTAGAATAGCCTTTCACTAAGATCTTAGTTCCTGAATCTTTCAACTTATAGGATTCTTTACCTTTAAATTGGGTATTAAGTGAGAAACCTAGATCCTATTTAGAATATCACCTAGGATTTGGGATTTGAACTCAACATAGGGTTTAAGTTCTAAATTCTTAAATCTTGATTCATTTGATCAAGATTTGGGTAAGAGAGTGAAATATTCATAAAATTAGGTCGTTGATTTGCTTATTTAAACTATATAGTCATCACATAATTTTGGATTATAACTTGTTAAGTTCTAACATTTAACTTTAAGGACGTAAATCTGAGATTCTACTCGATAGCTGGATATTGGAGATCCTAAGCTTGTACCTTCTCAGAGTAGTTCGATTTGGTAATTAGACAACAACAGATATCACATAAGTCTAGATTGAGTCTCTTGCTTACTTTGACTAGATTGCTTTGCATACCTTGGATTTTAAGCTTTATTCCTTGAGCATAATAGGAAAAACTTAGGATATGGACGATACATCCTAAGCTAGTATTGTAATTTTATATCATTCAGTTTTATTTTGTTTGTAGTTAGTAGAATATGACCTAGCTTAGTCTGCTTCTTCAGTAGTAGTATTGTATAGACTGGACTTAGACCTAGCATATTTGGATGGCTAGGCTGGGGATTGATTGATTGATATTGGAGGTCCTGTATGGCTTATTGGCTGGTATGACAGTACTAGGGCTTAGGCTTATTAACACTTTAGCTGTATTGTATTGTTTTATTTTCTGATTTGCTTTGCCACATGCTTCAGTGGCCATATTTTTAGTATTTTCTTGCTTTGCCACATATCTCAGTGGCTTTATATGTTATATATTGCTTTTCCTTTGTCACATGTATCAGTGGCCTTCCTTTTCATCTTAATCTGCATGTTGTATGTATACTTTCATGGCTTAGATATATGTATAAATGGCATGTTTAGGATGCTAGAATTTTATCGTATTCAGTACTTGTGTTCTTTTATACTCAGCATGTTTTACTTCGATCATAATTATGTTAGGATCATGTTTATTCAGCAGTTGCAGTTATTTTTGCTTTTAGCCTTACCTTGCTTATTTAGTGTTTTGTATGTTACTTCACATACATGTTGCATGCTATAAATAGATAGTTTATAGTATTCCATTTCTTTCATAGTTTGTTGCACCCTTTACTGCTTGCATGTGTAGTTAAATTAAATGTGATATCCTTTAATATTCAGTTCATTTAAATAGCCTAAAATGTACTTAGACAGTTGTCTAATTGTAACCTTTTTATTTTGTTGGCTGGGGCCCTGTCATTTGTGATACTGACAAATGTCAGATTCAGACGTGTTCATGGGCAGTGTTGCGGAGGAGGAGCCAGTCCAGGAGGAGGACCTTCCAGCTGCTGTTTAGATAGTTTTGCCTTGTTTATTTCAGTGAAGACGAGAGTCTTCATTTTCAGCTATTCATTCAGTTTGTAATAATTAACTTTCTGGATGTACTCTACTTTCTGTATTGTGATGAGTTACTATATTGCATTTTCCTTTTTCTACTATGTATGCTTGTGGATTTTACTTTATTTTATACTGCTTCCACCACTTTGATCTTTATATTGATGGATGTTATAGCACTTGGTGACAAGTCCTTAACTTAAGGCAGGTTGGGTTCGCCTAACTTTACTTAAGTTGGGGATTTGCCACAGTTGGAGCACCGTACTTTCATATTACCAGTACGGGGGCCCCACACTTACCCACTAAGTTCTAGGACTTAGAAGCTGGCTAAAGGACCACTTATTAGCTTAAGCCTAATAAGGAAGCCCGGGGGATTTTTTATGAATTCCTACTTAGGAAATAGAGTTGAGATGGACTAATCATATGAATTAGTCCAAAGAGGCATTCACCTCTTATTGAGGGTTTTGCTAAGGCAAATAGGGTCGATAACCAGTTAGGATACTTAACCTTAAGGTTAAGAAGAATTTAGGACATTAAGCCGCACAAGATGACTTAACATCAAAGATTCAAGAATCTACTAGAAGGTCATTAACACAAGTCATGAACCATGACTTGGCTAATGCGAGGAGCTCACTCATCTATAAGGACAGGTGTTAGGAAGCCTAGTGGGGACTTACATTACAACCATAAGTCATAATCTATGACTTAGGTTTTAAAGTTCTGGAATAAATACTAATATCCCAATAACATATGTGGCTCAGATTATTAGGGACTTAAAGGTTAAACTTAAATCTATTTTGAAGGAGAGCTCATCCCGAGAGAATGAACAAATACTGCTTGGGTCACATCATGACCCAAGCATATGTTTAAGGGTTGAGTTAAGCTACTTGGGAAGGGGAGTTTCTTATTATAAGGTCTTTCACAACCCAAATACTACAATTATGTGACATTTATCACTTAAGAAAGTTTATGCTAGAGCGAAGGGAATCACTATCCAATTAGGTTGGGCAAAGGAAGATGCTAGACGATCTCATTAAGCAACCACAAGTGATTCAATTAAGAAGGGTTCCTAAGGGTTTTGAAGAATCCTAATCCCAAAATTAGAATTCCAGTGTCCGACAATCTCAATGTAGGTTAGATTGTCAAAGAATAAATATTCTTTGACTTAGAAGGGATTCTACAACTACGGCTAGCTAATGCCCCATCATTACACTAAGTCTAATGAGGCAGGTTGTACTATACTTGTAAATTTACACACTTAGGTTATATAAGATGCTCAACCTTACCTTAGGAATAATAGTAAGATAGAGAGGGTGATCATCCAGCTTGGATAATTAACCTCAATGGAGAAGGAAGTTCAATGCATCAAGTCACAAGTTATGACCCAATAACAAAGGGTTGGGAGAACCTGCAATGAGTTTAGATAATGGATTCCTCATCCAATCAGGATGGTATACCATGATAAGAGTCATAAGACTACTACAAAGTCATAAACTATGACTTGATTGACTAGGGTTTTATGGTGATGACTTTTCATTTCAACATGATATGGAAGGTACTCACTCCAATGGAGTGATGGGTTGGAGACCTATGAGAATGCTAATTTAGCACTTTAAGTCACAACTGTGACTTGTCTAATAATAGATTCAGGGATTCGATATTTTTATCAACTTAAAGAGCGAGAAGTTGTTTATCCAATTAGATAAGTCACTACTGAGCAGAGGAATATGACTTAACACCTAGGGTTTGATTAGCTAAATGAGGAATAATAAATTTTCTAATCAATAATATGACATCCTAATATAGTATTATGTTCACAGGTATGGTTAAAGGATGTTTAAGGATAAGAATTAATAATGAAGGGATGATAGACTTAAATGATGAAAATAAATAGGTGATTGAATATGTGTACCTGAAACAATGGCGTTGCCTCTGGCCACACCTAAATTGGTGCAGATTCATGCAGGCTTATTGTTGCATCTCTGTTTTTGTGGAGGCCTAGCCAAATTGGGTTGAGGTGTGTTGGCCAGTTTCCTCTTTCGATTTGATGATGTAGTCTGAGGGTGATTAGAACGGTCAATACAAGCACCGTCGATGGTCTTATTGTGTATGCAATGCTAAAACTTGTGACCCTATCAGCCATGAGTATAACAGCATCTCGTGCCATGGTAACACCTTCCACCAGGGTGGGGCTTTGTACAGCCATTATATGGATCGTTAAGTGGGGCTATTGATTATGGGAGTGGATTCTGATTGGCAAGTGCGATTATTATTGTGGCGCCCCGCACCCTTAATCCGTCGAAGGATTAGGTTAAGGGTGGGGTGTCACTCTGGCTAACCCCTCACTTACTATTGGATTATGATAGACTCCACAATCCACCTGATTAGGGAAGGATTAATATAGAATCAATCTAACAGTCACTATATAAGTAAACGTACAGAGTGCAAAAGCGATTTAAGGAAATGTAAATCATCCAAGCATCACAATACAAATAGCAAAAGTAGAACTCAGAACATAAGCATTCAATCCAAATACATAGTCAGAGGTACCTGTATTATTACATCATTTAAAAAGTTCAAATATAATAGAATGTGCAAATACTCTCATCCTCACATATAAAATAAAAGCTAAACAACGGCTTCTTCTACGGGCTCCTTCTCTAGGTATGGCTCCACTCCTAACTCCTGCTCATCTAACTGAAGAGGATCTGTCATTGTCGGTTTCTCAATGTAGGGCCCCAGCCAAAGAAAAGGAAAATCTGGTTAGACAATTGTCTAAGTACATTTTAAGCTGATGAATTATTGTATGTGTTAAGTAATATCACCATTCTACAACATCTAAGCAACATATATATATGTAAAGGAGCAGCAAGCAATACCAAAGAAAAGGGAAACCTTTAAACCATCATTTATAACTTAAGCAAAGAAAAGGAAAGAGGCTGAGACATGCCTCGCATACAAACTAAATAAGGAAGGGCATATAAATATACATAACTAAACAAGTGCTGTAAGAAATGTTCTACACCCTAAATATGCTGGTGATTAACAAAAAATATATCAACTAAAATAAACAACTCAGTAGTTATACGTATAAATAGCAGCAAGGTTCTAACATCCTAAATATATATAAAAGCAGTATAAGGAAATAGCTGACTGAATAAGAATACTGAAAAGTAAAAAAAATAACAACTGCATATAAAACCATATATGTACAATCTGCCATACAGAAAAGAGCTACTTAGCTCACCAAAAAGGGCTGAAGATCTTAGCACTAGTACGGCTAGGGCGGTTCCTAACACGATACGGCTAAGGAAACAACAGTCAATATAGAAGGTCCTAATAATGTACGACTAGGGCGGTTCGTAGCATGATACATTTAGGTCACCAACACTCATACCTGAAAGATCCTAGCACCAGTACAGCTAGGACAGTTCCTAGCACGATACATCTAGGGCAACAATCGGTATGACCAAAATAACACTGAGAGGCAGCTCAAACACATCAAATCATTATCTTCTCATTAATTACTTTAATATTTTCATAAGGAATCTAGGGAGTCTCCATATTTTCCTAACATTTTATTCATGCATCAAATGTTTTATATGATATGCTCAAAGAAATATGGCACAAAAATTAAGGAATGAGTAGCAACAAAGTATCCAACAGAAGCAAGAGACTCTACTAAACATGGTGATATCATTTGTTTTCTACTTAACCATTCTAACTATTCCAAGTTACACAAGTTCAGGATCACCATTTTTCTATTATCAAGTGTAACTCAGAAACTTGTCCTTAAAAGTTAAAAAGGATTAGAACTGATCAGGTTCTAATCTAGCTCAATCAGATAGACGACTACGAGTTAAATCAATAAATCATACGTCCTAATTTTGTGAATTTAGACGTTCTAACTAAGATCTGATCAAGATCTTCTAAACCTATAGATTATGGATTAAGCACTATGAGAATTAGGTTTAATCACATAATCCAAAGGATAAGACCTAAGTTCTAGGTTTTATTCTATAAGTGATCTACTAGTTATGGCAAATCCTATTAAGTAATCAATCTTAATAGGATGAATCTCCTATCTTAAATCTAAGGTTAAAAGACAAAATAATCAGAATGAGTTGTAAAATAAAAGAAAGTCTATAAACTAATAAAACTAAGGTTTTACCCATTGGATAACCCAATTTACCCAAGAAGGAATTCTAACCTATGATCTATTCCTATTCTCAAGAAAGGTCCTTAAGGTGTAGTGCTTAAGACTTAACAGAAATTATTGGAATCTAACTTAAGGGTTGATTTCACTCACTTGATTGATACTAAGAAGATTATAACATTAGTTTTAGTGTTTTGGGATGTTATCCAAAGGGTAAGGGTACTTAATCCAATCATAGGGCAAAATGACCATTTTGCCCCTACTTTAAGGGTCAAAAGTCAACATTTGATTTGGGGGTCAAAACTGAGGTTTCTCTTTTCCAACTAATTTCTTACTGTCTAACTTGAAGATAGACAGTAAGTACGTCCAAATTGGACCTCAAACGGTCAAGTTGTGATTAAATTAAGGCTAGGGGTAGTTTGGTCATTAACCTAAATTTCTAGGGTTCAAATCTTAAATATTATTTCAGTATGTTGGTGACATTGGAATTCTAGGTTAGATAGCTTCTTGAATTTTTGAATTTGGAGTTGATTTGACCAAGTTATGGCCATTTGAATTCCAAGGGCATTATGATCATTTTCACTAAAGTCAACTCTAAGTTCTAGGATTGACTTTTTATCCTGATGTCCAAATAAGAAAACTAATACTACTACGGTGATGGGGCCGCTCTCCTGAGCATTTTAAGACCCATATTGGCTATGTTTCGATAACTGAGTAAAAAGTTATGAGGCCCTAAAGAGGTCCTAAAATGCTACCTCGTTATACGTACCTCGAAATAAATTTTTACATTACGTTATTTGATTCCTTACATTTTTTTGAGTATTTTTAGACCTATATTGGCTATGTTTGGATCATCCTACAAAAAGTTATTAAACTTTTAAGATTTACTATTCAAAAATACAATTCGAATTATTTTACTATTCATTTATTCAAATTCAATTATTTTACTGTTCATTCCTAAAGTTTTTATATAAAATTTTTGAAATTATTAATCCTTAATTAATCTATGATTAATTAGGCTTAATCATTAATTAGCATTAGTTAATCTATTATTTAATTAATTAAATTATATTTATTTTACTGTAGCACAGTAATTAGTGCTAATCACTATTTAATTAGTCTTAATTATTTACTAATATCTAATTATGAATAATTAATTATACTTTACTATTTAATAATAATTAATTATCCTAATTACTGTTTAAGGTTTAATTAACTTTTAATTAATCCTAATTAATCTCTAATTATACTTAATTAATTAAGGTTACTGTTCAAAAGTAATTAACACTAATCATAATTTAATTAACCATTAACTGTAATTAATTAATCATTAATAATAATTAATTAACACTAACAGTAATTTAATCAATAATTTAATTAACAGACAGTGGGCCCCACCTGACATGTGGCACTGCCAGAGGCTACCACATGGCACTGTGGGCCCACGGGAAGCCGAACCGCCGCGGTTGACCGGGCAGTAGGTCCCACTTGCTACGTGGCGGACCCAGAGGCTGCCACGTGGCACTGTGGGCCCCACTGGGGAGCCGAACCGCCACGCGGGCTCGGACAGTGGGTCCCACTTGCCACTTGGCGGGCCCAGAGGCTGCCACGTGGCATTGTGGGCCCCACTAGAAAGCCGAACCGTCGCGCGGGCTCAGGCTGTGGGCCCCCCACGCGACACATGGCGTGCCGGCTGGCTGCCACATGGCACTGTGGGCCCCACGGCCGAAGCCGAAGGCTCGCGGCTTCGGCTGGTGGGTCCCACTGGACACGTGGCAGGCCCAGAAGGCGCCACGTAGCTTGGTGGCCCCACCCGGCTGACGCGGACCCGGCCGGGCGGGTCGGACTCGGGTTGACCCGGCCCGACCTGGATTTCGTATCCCTCGCAGGGACGTCCCGAAGGCCGGCGCCTAGGGCACGGCTTTTGGCGGCCTTCTCGGCGCCGGACCACCTCGGCCCGCACGACCGACGGTGGCCCTCGACGAGGGCTATACGCCGGGAGGCGGACCTTTGCCGAAGGTGGCCGGGATCCCCGACAATTCTTAACCATAATATCTAGGGTTTCGGTGGTTGCGGAAAATCAGCCCGAGGCTTCAAGCCTCGATCTGAGTCAGCCGGACCTAATTGAGGTCGATCAGGATCAGTTGATTCTCGATCTAAGTCCTAACCTACAATTCTAAGGTTATGCGACGGCGAAAGGAGAACGGAGGAGGGAGATCGGGGGTACCTGAGGTCGACGGCGGACGGGTGGCTGGGCTTCGGGGTTTGATCTGGCTCGATCTGGGCTCAGATTTTCGCAAACCCGGAGCCCAGAGGTCGGCCGAGGTCTTATAGACCCGTCGGCGACTTCGCCGAGGCCTGGGAGGGGTCGGATTGGCTGGAATTCGCGGTGGCCCGCCGCTTGGCGCGAGAGGGCGACGGGGCCGAGGGAGATGGCCTCGTAGCTGTTGGATCTGGATCAGATCCAACGGCTGCGATGGCGCCGTCCGATCTGACGGCACCGTCAGCTACAGTTGACGGTAATAGTAATTACTTAACGGTGACCATTAAGTAATTAATTAAATATTATTATTATTATTATAATTTTTTCGGAGGTTAATTTAAATAAGTCAATTTCTAGGGTTTTCTGGATTTCCAAAAATCAGGATTTCATCCATTTGACTCCTGATTTGGACTAGGCCTCAGAGTTTGACTCCAATTGACCTAATTAGCACTTATAATTGTGTTTAAGACTTAGTGTTAGTCCTAATCAACTATGGTAACAACTCGGGTTGTTACAATTATTCCATCCATTCCTTTGAATAGCTTGGCCTGAGTGTTGACCAAGACGCTTATTGTCTCCAGCAGTGTGGTGGCCTTAGTCGAGAAGCTGCTAGGGACCGCAAAAGAGGGGGATGATCCAGGATTCATGGTTCAATCTGAATTGTAGAAGTGACATGGTGTTAGAGTCCAAGATAGATTGAACACGATTAATTTTACTGATTATAAAATGATTGGTTAAAGAGATACAGTGGTAGCCATCTATTAACTGAGATGAAAAGTGACAGTAGGTATTATTGCGAGGCTCTCTTTCCCATTGCGTATTATGTTGAGTTTCTACCTCGATTTGTGGAATTAGTGAAGTATGAGTCACAGATGCTAGTAGTGACTTTATATAAGGGATGGTCTCCCAATCTAGTACTTTCACTTCAGCCTATTATATATTAATACTCTAATATTTTAACCAGTTTTAAACTCTTTAGAGAAATTTTATTAGCCTTAATAATTCTTAAAAGCAGTTTTTGCTATTATTATTCCCAAGGAGATGATAATTAAAAGTGGGAGGTAACTACTTAAAAGTGATTTAAGATCTGTTTGTTGATTTAAAGCCTTATAGGGATTCATATGTCTTAGTATGAAAGTTACGTCCTACCATGTTAAGTTCTTGACCTTATAAAGGTTTTGATTTGAATTAGCCAGTTACATATCATACTTAGGTTTGATCCTATAAGATTTATTTAGGTTCCTTAGTTACCCATTTATCTTAAATTCCTACTGATTTAAGTTCTAGTACTGTGACAGTGTTTTCTATTTCTATACTCTTATTGTTCTGAGCTCATGATACTGTGGTGTTCTTGGATGTGACTCCAATATTTTCTAACTTAGTGACTGAACTAGTAGATAAGAATACAAATTCTAATCTGACACCTCATGGAATTCTCTGATACCAACTGTGGTGCCCCACCCCTTAATCCACAAGATTATCCTAAGGGGTGGTGTCACTCTAGCTACCCTTCACTTATTATTGGATTAGGATGAAATCCACAATCCACCTAATAAGGGAAGGAGTAAGCATAGAATCAAACATTCAGTAACTTAATAAGAATTCATACAGAGTGCGGAAGTGATTTATAATAAGAGACATCCAAGCATCACAGTATATACAATGAAATATGACTCAGAATAAAAGGCATAGTAATCCAAATACATAGTCAAGAGTACTTATATTATTACATCAATTTAATGTTTAATCAATGAAAGTAAAGATCCTCTCATCCTTACTTATAAAACTATACAACTGCTTCTTCCAAAGGCTCCTCCTCTAGATATGGCTCTACACCTAGCTTCTGATCGACTAACTGAAAAGGATCTGCCATTGTCGATTTCACAATGAAGGGCCCCAGCCAAAAAAAGAGAAAAATCTTATGTTAGACAATTGTCTAAGTACATTTTAAGCTGATAAGTTTTATATGTGTTTTGTAATATCACCATTTACATTCTCTAAGCAACAACTATATAAGGGAGCAACTAGCAATACAATAAGGAAGGAAAAAGCTATAAATAATCATTTATAACTTAAGCGAAAAGAGAGGCTAAGACATGCCTCAAATGCAAGCTAAACAAGGTAAGGCATATGAATATAAATAACTAAACAAGTACTAGAAGGAAATACTACATCCTAAATATATTGGTGATCAAAAGAAATATACAAATTTAAAATAACTGAACTCAGTAATGATACATATAAATAGCAATAAAATTCTAACATCCTAACATATATATAAGAGTACAAAGAAAATAGCTGACTGAATAAAAATGCTGAAAATAAACAATACATCGAAACTGAACATATAGGTAAACATATGTGTAATAATTGTTATATAGCAAAAGAGCTAATCTAGCCCACCGAATATAAAAGATCTTAGCACCAGCATGGCTAAGGCACCAAACTGTGTACCTCTAGTGTCAATAAGGAGATTAGGCAATCAGCACACAACGAAACAACAGAAGATATAAACAAGGTCTTCCCCTAATGTCAACAAGGAGACTAGGCAATCAGAAGACATAACTGAGAGGCAACTCTAACACATACAATTATTATCTTTAAACAATCACTTTAATATTTTTACAGGAATCTAAGGAGTCTCCATATTTTCCTAATAATTTATTCATGCATCAAAGATCTTATATGGTATGCTTAAGGAGTTAAGGCACAAAAATACAAGAAATATGTAGCAACAAACATTAAATAGAAGCAAGGGACTCTACTAAACATTGTGATATCATTTATTTTCTAATTATCCATTATAACTATTCCAAGTTACACAAGTTCAGGATCACCATTTTTCTACTATCGAGTGTAACTTAGAAACTCATCCTTATAAGTTAAAAAAGGTTTAGAACTGATCAAGTTCTAATCTAGTTCAATCAGATAGACGAGTATGAGTTGATCAATAAATCATGCGTCATAGCTTTGCAAATTTAGACATTCTGTCTAAGATCTAATCAAGATCTTCTAAACATATAGATTATGGATTAAACACTACAAGATTTAGGTTTAATCACATTATCCAAAAAGGATAAGACCTAAGTTCTAAGTTTCATTCTAAAAGTGATCTAATAATTAAGGCAAATCCTATTAAGTATTCAACTTAATAGGATGAATCTCCTATCTTAAACCTAATGTTAAAAGGCAAAATAATCAAAACAAGTTGTAAAATAAAAGAAAAGTCTAGAAACTAATAAACCTAGGTTTCATCCATTGAGTAACCCATTTACCCAATGAATGAACTCTAACCTATAATCTAGTCCTAGACTTAGGAAAGGTCCTTAAGGTGTAATGTTAAAGACTTAGGCAAATTCTGGAATCTGACCTAATAGTTGATTTTACTCACTTAAATGTCACTAATACAATTATATCATTGGTTTTATAGTCTTGAAAAGTTAATTAAGGGTTAAGGGTACTAAAAAGTCAATTTTGGTAATTTTAAGTCGGTCAACGGGTGACAAAAACTGAACTTTTCCGGTTGAAGTTCAATTTTAGCAAACTCAGTTTCTATAGCTTTTTTATAGTATACTAAGTGTGTTGATAGAGAGTACACCCAATTTGGACCTCAAATGATCAAGTTATGACCAAACTAAGGTTGGGGATATTTTGGTTATTTTCTAGATTTTTAGGGTTCAGATCCTAAATATTGTTTCAGTTTATTGATGACATCGAAAATTTGATCTAGGTAGTATGTTGGATTTTTGAATTTGGAGTCGATTTGACCAAGTTATTGTCATTTGAATTCTAAGGGCATTTTGGTCAATTTCCCTAAAGTCAATTGTGAGATATAGGGTTGACTTTTTGTCCTGATGTCCAAATGTAAAAACTAATACTACTACAGTGATGGGGCCGCTCTCCTGAGTATTTTAAGACCCATATTGACTATGTTTGGTCAACTAAGTCAAAAGTTATGGGGTCTTAAATAGGTCCTAAAATGCTACTTCGTTACGCGTACCCTGAAATTAATTTTTACATTATGTCATTTGACTCCTTTCGTTTTTCTAAGTATTTTGAGACCTATATTGACTATATTTGGATCATCCTACAAAAAGTTATTAAACCTTTAAGTTTACAATTGAAAAATATAATTTGTATTATTTTATTATTTATTTATTTAATTTGTATTAATTTACTGTTCATTCATAAAGTTAAATATATATATATATATATATTTATATTTATTAATTATTAATTAATTATGATTAATCTTAATTAACTAATATTAACTAATAATTAATCAATAATTAATCTATTATTCAATTATAATTATCATTATTATCACTGTTTAATTATGATTATAATTAATCTTACAGTTTAAAAAAATTAGTGATTTTATTTAATTCATTTATAATAATCAAATATTTATTTACTAATTAAAATAAATGCTAATTTTAATTAACTAACCTAACATTATCTGTTAACATAACTTAATAACATTTTAATTATATCATAAAATTTCTATTTATATATATATGTCTATACATATATATATTTCATCCTAAGGTTTTTTGTCTATAAACTAATTAATCTAAACTGCCTAATTAGACTTAATTAACCAAATTCCTAAATCTATTTTCATAATACATATGTATCTATTATATACGTTTTTATATTATATCTTAATATATATTTATGTTTATTTAATTTCTTGTCTGCAGGTTATCATGGAGCGGAACCCGTCTCATACATGTGGCAGTCTGCCACTGGCTGTGGCAGGAAAGGCGGGACCCACTGGGCCACGTGGCGCAACCAGGCTAGCCGCGGCAGAGCACGCGGGCCCCACGCTGCCAGTGGACGGCTTCAGCGGGCCCCACTCTGGGCATCGAGCTCGCACGTGCGCGGCGCGCGCAACTTCGGGCTGGCCCTGGTCTGCCCGACCCGACCCGGCTGGCGCCCTCCTCCCGCGAGGTCATGAGGACATCGTGCTAGGGCACGAGTTTCACCGGCTGTCTCAACGACGGGGTGCCTCGACTCGCCCACCATTGGGTAGAGCTCGACCCACGCTACCCATCTAAGGTTGGACCTTTGGTCGAGGTGCACTGAGCCAGACGTCAAGCCTAACCCCAGGACCTCGCGGACGGACCCGGACAAGGTAACGAAGACAACTGTGGAGCTAATGAGAAATTGTGCTGATGGAACTCGCCAGTGTTCGATCAGCACCGATAGATGTGCAATCCATTATATGAAATAAGCCTTCAAAATTGAACGTAAGCAAATTATGGAGTATCGAAGGTGGTCGATGCGTACCTGAAATCGATGGTTCGAGGATTAGGGTTCGTGGAGGAGGTCCAGTTGGTGCTTATGGAGCCCTATCGCGTGCCTGGAATACACTACTAAGGCCTGGAGGGTTAAGGAGTCGAAGGCGGAGCTCCTTAGGCCGCCGCAAGCGCCGGTTTACGGCCCCCAGCGGCGCGACGCCTCGTGGAGTGCCTGCGGAGCAATGAGGGAGGAGAAGAACGCGGACCGTTCGATCGATCCGATCGAACGGTCCGAATGGGACGACAGATCAGACGATCGACCCTAACGGCGAAGGCGAGAAGAAACGGCGCGGATGACGGGCCATTAGGAATAAATAATAATTAAATAATAATTATTACAAAATTTCTTAATTAAAAATTAATTTATTAAATGAATTTAGAAAATTTCCAAATATTCGCCCCTAGCTAATTGAGGGGTGAGGAACGTAATGGCGAGGTCGGATTTTTGATCCGATGAGTATTTTAATTTCCCAATTTTTGAGGGCATTTAAATATTATTAAAATATTCGTCAAAATTTTGACGACTTCCAATTGACACGAAAACTTCACCCCTAGCTAATTTGGGGGCAATGAGCGTAATGGCAAAGTCCGTTTTTCAATCGGAGGTCAATTTAGATAGGTCAAATTTTATGGTTTCTGGATTTTTTAGAAATCAGGATTCGATTTGTTTGACTTATGATTTGGACTAGATCTTAGAGTTTGACTCCAATTGACCTAATTAGCACTTATGATTAGCTTTAAGACTAAGATTAGTCCTAATTGACTAAGGTAATAACCTGGATTATTACACCTTATCTCATAACTCCCTAGCTCATGGCCTTCCCCTTCCTTCTTCATCTTTAAAGAGAAGCCTCAGCCCTCCTTATTTTGTTTGCTGCCAAGATAAAAGCTTCCTCTCTATTTCCCCTATTGTTGAGATTGGTGCTGACGAAGGAGCTTCCCTCCCTTAAAGGTCTTAAGGAAAACAAATGTTTCTTCTTTCTCTCCCAAAGGCTAAGGTACCCTTTTGTTTACTCTCCTTGTACCCATTTGTTCTTCTTCCTTAGTCATTTTATTCCTCTATTATTCTTATTTGCATATTTAGACATCCATGATTAAGTATGGAAGCCATTATAGTTCTTCAAAGTAATATACCTTATGCTCTGTTTTTCATCTATTCTGCATACCCCTACCTTTATCACTATTATTCATATAGCTTGGATGATCCGTTTGTGCTGATTTTGGTGTCAATGGAAAGGTATCAGAAAAACCTTTCCATTGATATATAGAACTGCTCATGGAATGCTCTGGATTGAGAGTATTTGAGCTTGAAATGTGACCCTTTACTATTTTCGCACGGGCCAAATCACCGTCGGCGCTACAACGCGCCGTAGCATCCAGAAAATTCATTTGACCATATCTTAGTCATTTATACTCCAAATCAGAATATTTAAAGTGCTAGATAGTTTAGAGTTTCAGTGCAAACAATAATCTTAAATAATATTTAAGTTTTGAACCCTAGAAAAATTAGAAAATTACCAAAATACCCCTAATCTCAATTAGGTCATAACTTGACCAATTGAAGTCCAATTTGAGTCTACTCCTAGTTAAAGTAATTAGTGTGATATAGGGAAGCTATATCCACTAAGTTTGCTAAATTTGAACATCAAATAAAAAAGTTAGCTTTTTGACCCCCCTTTACTTAGAAAATTACCAAATTGCCCTTGGAAATTGAAATAGCTATAACTAATTCATTAGACTTTAAAATTTAATGTTCTTAGTCTCTATAGAATCCTTTAATAGCAACCAATAGTAAACTGCATAAGAATTTAGATTTTATTAGATATAATTTACTAAAATGCCCCTAAAATCAAAAATCTTAATTTGGACCCATAGGACTCATTTCTTATCCAAATTACATGATTAGAGTGCTATTAGTTTCCATATGTAGAGTAGAATGAATTTTCAAAGTAATTTATTTTTTAAATCTTTGTATTTCAATTTATGCCATAATCTTATTAAACCATGATTAGTGAAAATTAGGGTTTGTAATCATTGAATTTTAGCAAACTTAGTCTCTGATTAATTGTATGATAAGATAGAACTTATGAGCCAAATTATATGAATTTATGATGGTTATATTTATAGTTATGTGCCAATTCTTTTGGATTGATTTAGAGTTTGATTAACAATAATTACTTTTTGGTTTCTAAAAATTTTCTATTAATATGATTCATAATAGTAAGAGAGATGTATTGAAATCATGTATGCAAATTTAAGATGTATAAATTGAATAAATCAAAAATAGAGAACTTAATCATCATAATTAACTTAAGAAGTCTTAAGACTTTGATCAAGTTATTAAGATTTGATTAAGGTCTAAGATTGCCACCAATAATACATCTTAAATTCATTGATTTGACATTTCATTTATAAATAAACATTTGATCTTAATTGGGCATGAGTAAGGGGTCAAACCCTAATCTAGTTGCTTAAGATCTAAACTCTTAAATCCTTAATTAAATTGACTTGATTACAAGATAAGGAAATTGACATTATTTTAATTTTGCATCTGATTTAGTATTGATATTAAATATTTGAATTAGACATGTTAAGATTATTGATAAATCTATGTGATTGTTTAATCTGAATCTAAACTTTAGATCCTTGATTTTCTCCTAAACAAGACTACTAGAATAAAAAGATAATAGAACTAAATTGCTTTAATAATTGATCTGACTCGAATAATAACCTTGATTTAAATCCCAAAATCTTAGAATATGATATGATCAGATGACTTAATCATCTGATATAATCACTCTAAACCTAACTATTAAATAGAACCTAATATGTTAGCTTTAGAATTAAGGGTATGAGATCTTAAGTATCTCAGCATATGATGGCCTCTAAAATTTTAAGGACCTAAATTTAAATATACATTGAGGTAGGGGAATTTTATATAACTCATTGAGGTAGAAGCTTAGATGATCCCTTAACCCTAGAAGTTGATCTTATCCCCTTATTTTAGGAATCACTTAAGATATTAGAATGACACTTTTTCTTATGGTAGAACCCATATTTAGTGATCCTTGATCACCCTCTTTTTGGAGCCTTGTACAGGACTTACCTATTAGCATAGGAATTAATAATTTTGATAAATCCTTGTTGATTAAATAGAATTGTTTGAACCCAAGTTATTGGTTGGTGTAGGAGAGTATACTTATAGTACTGGATTATTTCAGTAATATTCATGATAGGTTGATTCACTCTAATGTGGACTTATGACCAGGTGCTATCCCGAGAGATTAGACGAATATAGTCCTATTAGAGTAAATCTTCCAAGACTAAGAGTGTTACAATTAGTGAACAAGATCCTTAGTTTGAGACGTGAACTGCGATCGGGTTTTGCCTCCTATCGTAGTGCGCTTCGATAAGTGCAGTTTAAGCAAACTAAATATCTTAAGTTACTTTGTGTAGACCAATAAGTATGTTTGTAATTAGATCATTTAATGGCTTAGCTTAATATATAAACTGTGACCGGGTTTTGCCTCCTATCGTAGTGCGCTTCGATAAGTGCAATTTTAAACAAGTTGAGAGTTAAATTCACCTCTCTTGGAAATATACAACTATGTGTATACAACCTTTCCAACTAATGATTTTAAGTAAACTCTCAACCTTAACCAATTATCAAACTAGAACCTAGGAGTCAGAATCCTTTTAGCAGGATTCTGCACAATGGAGACATTGAATTTATTATCAAATTTCAAAGCCTTTTATGGATTATTTTTGGATTTACCTCATATAGTTTAGAAGTATGAGCATGTGTATAAGTAAGATGTGTGAGTATCAGAATGATGTTTGAGTATTAGTGATGATTTATGAGTTACAGAATACTGCATACATTGACTGGGGAATTTCAGGATGTATCGGCATCACAGTAAATGGTATTTCCATCTGGATGTATGTATACATTGGACCGTACTACTCATAGCAGTTCAGTGATATTTTAGTTGCATATCAGTAACATACAATATTGTGGCATATTCAGATGCACAGTTTCAGTGATATACAACATAGTTTTATAGATCATTACTCAATTTTTAGATCCATTACTATTTTTAGTCTACCTTAAGTATTCAGTTTACAGTTTAGTTTTACTTTACTTTTCATTAGTTTGTACAGTTTTATACAGTTTTATACTTTCAGCTATCTTTATAGTATTACTATATATTTAATTACATTATGTAAATGTTAAATGAATAACTAGAACTCGATGTGTTAGACTTATTGTCTAACACAAGGTACTTTTGGGATCCGGCAATTTGCTAGATCTTGAGTAGTATATTGAGCCAAGTCAGGAGGACACCCAGGAGATTTAGGAGGAGCCAGTGGAGCACTAGTGGACTCTTCTTCAGCTTTACCTTTCGCTTAGTTCAGTTCAGTACTAGCTTTTATGTCTGTTTCAATAAAATGTTGGAATAATTCTGGATCTATTTTCTTTTCTTTTTTGAGATAAATGTTTTCATACAGCTTCTGTGATGAATATTTCTAGATGTTTGCTTAGCTTCTGCACACTATTATATACTAGTTATACTTATTATTGTGATGTGATCAGTATATTGTAAATGCTGATATCTTATGCATACATTGGATTTCTTATGTGTTTCAAATCCAATGTATTTATTGGTCTAATACTTAGGATAAGGATGCTACTCTTATCTTAAGTATTAACACTCAACTCTCGTTGAAGTTGAGTCAGCAGCCCTTCAGAGGGCTTTTGTTTTAGCTATTCAAGGAGACGGGATATTCCTCCCTGAGTGGCGCGCCGCTCCGCCGTCGATCTTATTATACTTATCTTTTGCGCACGGCGACGGGGTGTAGTGCTACGTATATTCTAGTTCTACATGCTTTTACTCTTGTTCAACTTTTGGACAGTTGTTTACTATTACATATATACATGTTTGGATGTTAGTCTTGATGGAATGCTTAACTTAGTCTATTTATATGTATCACAACTCAGTTTTACATTCTGTTTAATTAGCATATATTCAATTAATGGCATATATATTCGGATGCCTTTTAAGTAGTTGTAATTATTTTATAATCATATATAAGTATATTGTCTAACTTTGTTGTAGCTTCTAGTTTGAGGTATCTATTTTACATACTTCCTTTTGATAAGTTAGAATTATGTTTTTTATAGCTTTCATTTTTCCTTTATAGCTTACTATTTATTTAATTGTTGTTGTGGTTTAGTTTAATTATGATATCTTAATAATATAAATTCATTAAATCAACTTAAAATGTACTTAGATAATTATCTAACATAAGATATATTTAACATTTCGAGCTAAAAATTAAAATAATTAAATTGCCCTTGGATAAAAAAATTAACTTTATTTTTTAGTTTCTCACCGCCAATTTAGCTCATTTGGTAGCTTATTTTTAATTTTATAAGGTGTCATGAATTATTAATTAATTTAAATTTCCAACTAAAATAATTATCTACCACGGTTGAACCGTTGCGTGATCTAAACACAGATAGCCAATCCCGTGGATTTGGATAGTCGCACCTTTTAATCGAGCTGGCCTAGACCCTAAGGATAATCACATTGTGTCTGGTTAGCTCGTATGATTGATAAGGAGATGGAATCGACATGAATTGAGGTTCAGGATGACAGAGGAGTGTCGGCCCTTCCTCTGGATCAAAATTCATTCAAACATTGAATCCTCACTGTCTGGATTGAAATGGTTTAATCCACATCGATCCCAACTGTCTTATAAATTAGAGAAAAGCATTCATAGCATCACAGAAATACCTAATTACTTTAATCAAAAGGCTGAGCCCACACTACTCAGCTAAGAAATAGGCAGTACCTAGAATGGAGCTGTAGGCACGGTATAGGAGAATTGAGGTGAGCTGGAGCTTCCAGATGATCGTAGTAGCTCACCTGGGGGTCTGAACACCAGACCACACCCTCTATCAGCGATTCACAGTGCTGGAATCACCTAGGACAACAAGCACCTCAAATGGAGTTTGACAAAGTAGACAAAGGAAAAAATCATAGAAATTATGGTGAGCAAAAGAGCTCATAGAGTTTTGAGAAGGCTATTTATAGCCAAAGGGAGGTTTAGAGATGGATCCCATGGCTGGGAGCCATGGATTAGGCTCAGGTAGAGGCTATATCTCTGGCCACCTTAATTGGGCTACTGGGACCATACAACCCATCAAGCACCATCCTACCAGAAATGGAAGCACACAACGGTCCGGAGGACATGGAAGATGGAGTGGGAGACAAGCTTGGAGTGAAAGGTAGGAGAGGTTCTCTCATATCGAGTGAGCGAGTTGGGGACAAAACTTTATAGCGACGGGTGGAGGCACAGCCATCTGATGGATCCTCCATTGGAATGGGATGGTCTGATCATCAGACAGGTAACGATCGATTGCGAAAGGGAGATCATCTGTTGGATTAGATCCAAAGATCTAACCGACGATCGAGACTGTTTAAGACGGGAGGAAGGATGACGTCGGATCACATCTTGGAACTACGGAACTTTTGAGATGGATCGAATCCAATCGAAAGCACAGGAGATTCAATCAGTTCCACAGGATCAACGACCCAGATGGTGCCCGCGGTATGGGGTCAGCCGACCGTTTAAGAAAGGATAAAAATGCAATTAAGGGTTGTTGGAAACCCTAAATTGCAATTGAACCAAAATACATTAAATCAAAATTAGGCCTAAATGATCTCCAAAAATTCTCAAAATTTCACTCTTAGTTAATTATGGTGCAAGGAATTCAAAAATGCAATTAGTTTTTAATTTGGTGATCAAATTATTTTTGCTAATATTCAGGATCCAAAAATAGGCAAAATAGCCAAAATGCTCAAATGAGCTCCGATGGATTTCAAACTTCTAGGGTTAGGTTAAAATAACCCATTGAGTCTAATGGAATCAAAATTATAGCTTGGTTTAGCTTAAATTAACTTGGTTTAGCTAGGGTAACAACTAGAGTTGTTACATAGTATAATCCTAAAATGTACTTATACTTTTTAAGTATAATTACTTATTTTTATTTTCTTGGTTGTGCTCTACCATATTAGAAACATCTTATGGAGCTTGAAGTTGGAGCTAATTATGGTCTATAGTAGTAGTGTGAAGCCTTATATTTTCATTTACTAGTAAGAGAGAGAATTTTTTTATAATATTTTATAAATTGTCTAAAATAACTTGGACTTTAGAAATTCTTACTTTCTTTTTTATGATGGATATATTTTTCATTTTTCTTACTATGCTTAGTTTGGATGATGGATATAAATATTCTTATACATGTTAAGTTCTCTTAAATTACTACATTTCCTTGTCTCAAGAAGATTTTTGGCCACATAATACTTAAT
The DNA here is from genome assembly GCA_016760335.1 of Gastrodia elata. Taxonomy (NCBI): domain Eukaryota; kingdom Viridiplantae; phylum Streptophyta; class Magnoliopsida; order Asparagales; family Orchidaceae; genus Gastrodia; species Gastrodia elata. Next base: position 23,598,502 of record CM028676.1, on the reverse strand, counting down.
AGTGAGTTAGAATCCTACTAATTCAGTGTTAAGTACAATGGTAAAACCAAATATTTGGTTAAACCACACTAACTTAACACTAGAGCATTATAAGGTGTCTTTGAACTTCTTCCCACCTCATCCAACTTCCAGCAGTAACTCTCCAGCCTGATCTTTCTTACGTAGAAGAACCGATTAAAATCTTAGGTCATGATCAAAAAATGTTAAGAAGTCACCCTATTCATATGGTAAAAGTTCAATGGAAGAATCGCAGATTTGAAGAATCTACCTAGGAAAAAAAGGTGAACATGTGCCTGAAATATCCAAAGATATTCCAGATTCCAAGTACCCATAATTTTTGTTTCTTATCCTTATCTATGTAGCTTCTTACCCTTCTAAACCTATGATATTGAAGACAACATCATTCTTAAGTGTGGGAGTCTGTCTGTAACAACCCTAAGTTCTTACCATGCATAATTTGTGCTTAATTAGACCTTAAATCCTATATCATTAAGTTCTAAATACCAAAAGGACCAAACCCTGAAAATTTAGGAATCATTAGAATTTGTTTGGATCAATTGGCTAATTAGTTAGTTTAATAACCTAGAAAATTAATTAAATTAATTTGATCTCTAAATCAAATTCTGATTGCATTTTTGAATTTCTCACACTACAATTAGCTAGTTGTGAAATTTTCAAAAAATTTAGCAGTCATTTAAGCTTTAATTCAATTAAAATTAGCTGGGAAAATTGCACAAAAGGGATCCACAATTTAAATATTTTTTTTACCCTCCAATGGTTGGCAGAACCTTAGGATTTGTTGTGCAGGTTGTGGGCAATCCGCTGTGGAGCCCCTATCACGCGACAACCAATCCCATGCTATATGGCTATCCATTCCTGTGACGACTCCAATATTGAGAATCACTTAACTCAACATTGATACGTCACCACAATATTTAATACTAGATTAGAAGGAAACTAATCCAAATCATTAGATACTGTGTTTGGCCAAAGATTTAGAAGCGGGTCTTAAGTTAAGATGGAAGGGAATTTACAAAATGTGTTATGTAATTTATATATGAAGATGCAATACATGAATTACTATATGAAAAAGTAATTTAAAAACAATTGGTTTGAATACTTGCAATCCTTAATATGAAAATTCTACATATTTAACCTGTGAAACATTAGTCTGTAATTTTGCCAAATTATTATAAGTTATTATTTTCTAAAAAGTTTCGGCAGAGTTTCTGCTGTAAATGGCTACAGAAACACCTGCAAAGTAGACATACAAGACTTCCATTCCAATGGAAGTTATAATTGAAAGAAAAGAAAACCTAAAACTAACATGTAATCAATCCATTATATAGGATTTACTCATTTACAATTCTAATATAAAGTCAATCTATTACATGGGATTGCTTATTTCCAATTATAAAGTAAAGCTAATCCGTTACATGGGATTGCTCATCTCCAATTCTAGAAGTTCAAAGCAAGGAAAACACATGTGTAACAATTATCTACTCTAAGGTATACTCAATTCACAATATTCATTACATACATGTAGATGAGAAGAAATTCTCATTTAAAATTTGAATGAAACTAATTTCCAGTTCTATATGAAATTTAATATACAACCAATTCCAATTAACATATAAATTAGATATGCAACTAATGACTTAATTACATCCATTCATTCATCACAAGCATTTAAATTTAATCTAAGCTCCAACACAAGTGTAGTAAGAGTATAGTAAATAATATTAATTACAAACCAACAGTAAACTTAAAGGAAAGTAAAGAAATGAAAGCTCACATGCAACTAATTTTAAGCTATATTTTATTTTTATTATAAGCAGAAGTAGCTAGCTTTTAGCACTTAGTCCAGCTCCACTAGCCTTCAAATGCACCTAATCTATCATATTTTGGCATTTAAATGTGATAGGGCAAATCCAATAAATAGAAAATCTGGTTAGACTAAATAGTCTAAGTACATTTTAAGATTTGCTAAGCATATTATTATTTAATTGGATATCACTACTAGTTACAAGATAAGCACAAACATGGGTGCAAAAAGGTAAGCATACAAATCTAGAAAAGTAAGTAAGAAAAAGATAAAGTGAGTTAGAATACATACTTAAATATACATCTTAGCCTGCAAATAAAATAAGGGTAAAAGCATCCTAAATAGGCTAAAAAGAAACTAAATTGCATATGAAAGTAAATGAAGTAAAGCATATATATATATATATATATATATATATATATTCAAATGAACTTATGATAAGTAAGGAAAAGAAACAATGAAGCATTTAAATGCTATTTTAACAACATTCATTATAATCTAAGTAAACTATAAACAAGTAAAGTACAGTCCTAAATCATAGGAAATGCATAGTATAGAAATTGAAGGAAGATCTTAGACTATTAGTCTAAGATTCACATATCTAGAACTATGGAAAGTAACATACTAAGATGAGTCTTAATAATCTATAAGATTGAAGAAGATCTCACATATTAATTAATTAAGGTTATTTTAAATTTATACTCAATCTATAGGCATATTCAGAATGAAGAGAGGAGTTAAACACGTCTGTTTAACATCTAAAAAAAAGCAGGGCCAAAACCTAAAACACTCACATTCACCCTCTGAGAATGTGAGGTCTCCTTATTACTCCTTTTTAGCCTGCCCTAGGCTGATCCACCAATGTAGCCCCTATTAATTTTAATGTGAAAGTTTTATTCATGCACAATATCTTATATGTATGATTCAAATGAATAAGGCTCAAGGCTAAGTAAGCGTTCAAGGAAAGTTTAATAATTACAACTAAGTAATATCTAAAGTTATATAATTTTAATGATCTACTTAATAATTTGAGCTAATTGAGCTCCCAATTAACTTTGAGATATTGATCTCAAGTTAATTATAAATATAGTAGTAATTGGGGTTTTGAAAATAGTAATTTCAATTCAATTAGTATGATATGACAAAGTAATTTATAAGTATAATTGATACCATTAAAAACTAGTTCTTATTCACATCCTAAATTGTAAGATTCATTTATATAATTGAATCAAAGTTTAGGTGTCTAGTATGAAGAGATTAAGATAAGGAAAATATCTAACTTAAGAAATTGAAAGTCAAGGTAAATTCACTAAAGTTCACTAGCTAAGTTATTGATGTAGCACATCCTAAGAATATTATCAAAGGCCCAATAACAAGAGCCATGGCTAAAGTTCAAGGGTAGAATTTGAAGGTGGACCTAATTACAAAAGCCCAAACAAAAGCCTAATAAAGAGCCCAAATATTGGGTTTACTATTTGTATTTTATTTATATTAATATTGTAATTTTTTTATTTATTATGGCACATGTTTGGCCAGCCATATCATGAGGAAAATATTTAATATTAGTAGTTGGAGTTACTTCTTCACTAATTGCCAACTACCCATCTTTTCTTCCAAAATTTCCCTCCATATTTTCCCTCCAAAGCTCATAGGGCAAGTGACTTGTAGTGCCTTTAAATATGAGCTAAAATGTGATGTAATTGAGTAACTTGAATGAAGGAAATTTGTGGTGAATAGCTCTCAAATTGCTTAGTGCTTGGTGGTGTCAAGTTTATTGCCCATCTTTGGTGAGTTAGGTTATTATCTTATTTATATTTTATTTTTCTAACCATACTCTTATTCTCATAACTTCAAACCATTTACACATCTTCTCCAGCATCTTAAGTATCATTTAAAAATATTAAATCATTATCTAATCTCCCAACCACTCTCCAAACTCCACCACAACCTTCGTAGCCAAATCTAAAAATAGCTTAACCTAGTCTTCTTCCCTACCCCTCAACACCCATATAAACACCATTAAACCTAGCCATCTACTCCAGATCCAAACGACACATCTTAGACTACATATATTAATTTATTTCCAGCCCTTTAACTCACCAAAACCTCACCTACAAAAGGGATATTTTGAATCAGCCCAAACTAGGCTTGATTTGGACTAGTCTTAGGTTTCCTTTAGATAGTCCACTCTAAACTCATAACCAACCCACCACAAACTCCAGAAATCATTATTAGATATTATCCTACAAATCCATTCAATATTTATATATCTAATTTACTAAGAAAAGGCAACCCTCTAGCATCATATTTTGGTATCGGAGCAAGGTTGGGAAAGCAAGAAAAAAAAAAGTGTCTCGGTAAGAGGATTAAAATTTGGTGAAATCTTCTCCACAAACTTTTGAGTCATGCCAACAAGTGCAAGGTAAGTTAATCCTTTTTATGACTTGATATTTTTCATATTAATTGCATAGAAATTTATCATATTACTTGCAAGTCTATAGTGTGTGCATGAACTCCAACTAGTGAGCACCATTATATAGCCTAGCCAATTCCTTGTGTGAACATACCTTAAAAATTTACTTGAGTGAAAACATGGAAAATGAGTGTTCCACTTAATATTGAAGCCTTTATCTTGATGCGAACAAAAAAAATTTATATGAACTTCTTTACTTTCTATGTTTGGTATTTGCGGTAATATTAGTTGCTTATTTTCATCACTTAAATTAATTTGTAATTCTTAAGAAAATAAGGTTTTTAAATTTAGAAAAAAAAAACATTTATTTGCATTAAACTTGTTTGCATAAAAATATACTTGTATAAAACCTAGTGTATTGCAAAGTTAAATAGAACTTTGTCAAAAGGGTGTAAATAGCCTAAGGAGATCTTGGGACATAGCCAAGTGCCCCCCTCGTCACCTGGAAGTTCTTTTAACTTACAATTCATATTGTTTTTACAGTTATATTTTCTAATTCATCTTCTCAAATCTAGCATTTTCTTTTCTCCCTCATATTTCTTTATAAAAAAATAAAAAAAGTAAAAAATAAAATAAAATAAATATGGCACCAAAGTCAATTTCCCAAGACCAAATCGAGAACTTGACCAAGAAAGTAGATTCCTTAGATCTTAGGATTCATGAATATGAAACAAAGACTTTGAAGAACAAATTCAAATCATCTTAAATCTCTTACAAAATAATAAAAATTATGCTCCACATTCTATCCATAACCTCAACGCACCTATAGAAGATGATGGCTCATACATAGATGCAAGTGATTACCAACCCCATGTTCCACCACCTCCCCAACCTCATCAAAGACAACTAAACCCTAAGAATGGAGAAAGGAGAGAACACCAACGAGTTGCTAATGATTTTAATGATCCCTCTATAATATTTAAAGTTGAAACTCCTACTTATGATGGCACGCATGATCCAAACTAAACATTAGATTGGTTAACCTAAATGGATTACTTCTTTGATTGGTATAGGATGGATGATTATCAACGAGTTTCTTCTGCTTTGATGAAATTGACTGGTCATGCTAAGATTTATTGGACAAATACTTTAGCAAAGAAACAAAGATTAGGAAGGACAAATCTGATTGGATAGAGATGAAAGAAATGCTTAGATTAAAATATTGTCCTCAACATTATGATAAGAAGTTACATGGACAATTGTTGACTCTAAAGCAAGGCTCTTATTCTATAACAGAATACTTAAATACTTTTGATGATCTAATTTCTAGGACCAATTGAGGGGATAATGATTAGCAACTTGCTAATAAATTTGTTATTGGGCTTAGAATACAAATTAGAAATGAGGTTGAACTTTTTGATCCCCAAACCTTAGAAGAAGCTTTCCATTATGCTCTACTTGTTGAACAACAAAACAAGTCAGCTTCTATAATATGAACTAGAGCTCAAATAACTTCTAATTCAAATCATAAGTCAATTACTACACCCATTCCAGCCTCTAGCTTAAACTATCCACCCAAAGAGGGAAGCTCTAATAACATCAAAGATATTATTTGTTTCAAATGCCATTAGAAAGGTCACATGCAGAACCAATGTAAGGCACAAATCTTATTGTTATATGAAGTTCATGACCATATAGATGAAACCTTAGAAGAAGTTTATGATGATACTCCATTATCAGATGAAGAATTTGTGGGCGATCCTCATATTAATGTGATGAGATGCCTTACAATAGCTAAGAATGAAGAAGAAGACTGGAGGAGAAGGAATATTTTTAGCATGTTTGTTGTGCGCAATGAGCGAAGGTGTAGGTTAGTTATTGATGGGGGTAGTGCAATGAATGTTATCTCTACCAATGCTATATCAAGAGCTAATTTAAAAACTGAACCTCATCCCCAACCCTTTCATGTTAGTTGGGTTAACCATACTTTTCTTCCCATCACTAGTCGATGTTTTGTTCCTATCAAGAATAGTAGTTATGAGGATAAAATTTGGTGTGATGTGCTCCCTATGGATATTGCTCATATTCTACTTAGGCGACCATGGCTTTATGACTTGAGTGTAATCCATTATGGTATATAGAACATATATATTTTTAAACATAATAATAAAACCATCAAACTTTTGCCAGTCAGACCACTAGAGAATATACTGTCTATAGCACCACATAAACCAACATCTAATCTTCAACCAAAACCCACTATTAAGAAAGGAGCAAAGCTTCAACTGATCGTGATAAGGGATCCTATGCATAATCCTAGTTCTAGCTTATTTACTCATTCTTTTTCAATATTTGATGTAAGCTCAATAGGATTTGAAACCTTAAAAAAAAAATTTTCTAATCCGACCAATGTTCACCTTTTACATATAAAAGAAGTTAACTTAAATATTAATGAGATTTCCATTCCTAAAGAGGTCTTACCTCTCCTTTCTGAAATTAGAGAAATTGCTCCAAAGGAACTCCCAAATGAATTACCACTGCTTTGATCCATCCAACATGCTATAGTCTTAGTTCCAGGTTCACAACTTCCAAACCTTCCTCATTATAGAATGAACCCCACTGAACATGCAGAAATTATGAGACAGGTTATTGAATTACTTGAGAAAGGATTTATACAAGATAGCCTTAGTCCTTGTGCAGTCCCTACCCTAATAACTCCTAAGAATGGAACATGGAGAATGTGTATCGATAGTCGGGCTATTAATAAAATCACTATCAAATATCAATTTCCCATTCCCCAATTAGATGACATGTTAGACATAATCTCAGGAGCAAATTTTTTTTCTAAGATTGAATTGAAAGGTGGGTATCATCAAATTAGAGTTAGATTTGGAGATGAATGGAAAATAGCTTTCAAAACCCCTGATGGACTCTATGAATGGTTGGTTATGCCATTTGGACTTTTAAATGCACCTAGTACATTTATGAGAATGTTGAATACTGTTCTTAAGCCATTTATAGGAAAAATTTTGGTGGTTTATTTTGATGATATATTAAGTTTTAGCCCAAATAAAGTAGACCACCTTAATCATCTTAGACAAAATTTTGAGACCCTTAAAATAGAGAAGTTATACATTAATTTTAAAAATTGTTTCTTCTTGCAAACTGAGGTGATATTCTTAGGTTTTATCATTTTCTTTGAAGGAATAAAACCTGACCCGACCAAAGTTAAGGCAAATATGGAGTGGCCAACTCCTAAAACTTTTACTGAAGTAAGGAGTTTTCATGGCCTTACAACATTCTATAGGTGATTCATTAGAAACTTTAGTGCTGTTGTAGCACCAATCATTGAAATATTGAAGTTAGATAAGTTTTGTTGGACCCCAACTGCTCAAAAAGCTTTAGATCAAATTAAAGTATTAATGAAAACAGCCCCAGTCCTTCGACTCCCTAATTTTTCTAAAACCTTTGAAGTAACTTGTGATGCATCTGGAATTGGAATTCAAGGAGTTTTAAGTCAAGAAAAGAATCCTATTGCATTCTTTAGTGAGAAGTTGAATGATGCAAAGCAATGATACTCAACATACGATAGAGAATTTTATGCTGACTTTCAGTCATTAAGGCATTGGAGACACTATCTCTTACCTAATGGCTTTATTCTTAATTTAGACCATCATGCCCTTAAATTTATCAATACTCAACGAAAGTTAAACCATAGACATGCCAAATGGGTTGAGTTTCTCCAAGACTATTTATTTGTCTTTAAACATAAATTAGGAATTGAAAACAAACTTGCTGACGCATTATCAAGGGTGGCAATAACCATCTCCTCTTTAGAATTCAAAATTCCTGGATTTGAATGAATTCAAGATGAGTACCCAGTGTGCCCATACTTTCATCTAATTTACATGGAGCACTTGGACAAACCGCTGACCTCAAATGCAATATATTTTGTGATTAATGGCTATCTTTATCAAGGAAAGAAACTTTGCATTCCTAGGTCTTCTCTAAGGGAGTTTTTGATTTTTGAGTTGCACTCGGGAAGAATTGCTGGCCATTTTGGAAAGGATAAAACAATTTGCTTGATGGATAATAGATTTTTTTGACCTTCCCTAAAAAGAGATATTAATAAACTAGTAGCTTAATATTTAACTTGCAAACAGCTAAAGCTACTAAATAAAAATCTGGCCAATACACGGCATTGCCTGTTCCTCAAAAGCCTTAGGAAGATTTACCATTGGATTTTGTTCTTGGGTTATCCTGAACAGCTCATGGTCATGATAGCATATTTGTGATTATTGATAGATTTTCTAAGATGGCCCATTCATACCTTGCTCTAAAACTAATGATGCCTCCCATACAGCAAAGTTATTCTTAAAGGAAATTGTGTGATTGCATGGCCTTCCTTCAACTATTGTATCAGATCGGGATATTCAGTTTGTCTCATACTTTTGAAAGACCTTATGGAAACTTCTTGGGACAAAATAGAAATTTTTATCAGCTTTCACCCCCAAACGGATGGTCAAATTGAATTTGTCAATCGAAGCTTAGGAAACTTACTTAGGTGCCTTGTTGGAAAAAGTATTGGTAATTGGGACTTACATTTACCTACTGCTGAATTTGCATATAATAGTAGTACTTCCCGAACAACCAAAATATCTCCATTTGAAGTGGTGTATGGCCATAATCCTAAACGGCCGATTGATGCTGCCAACCTTCCTTCTCATGCATTTTCTGATTCAGCAGTCATATTTGCCAAAGATTTTCAAAGCCTTCATGATTCTATAAGACAACAAATCACTTTAAGTAATGAAAAATATGCATCTAAGGCAAATCATAATAAATCAACTAAGGAATTTAAAGAAGGTGATTATGTTTTGATTCGCATCCGCCCTGAGCGATATAACAACACCAAATATAAGAAATTACATCCAACGGCTTATGGCCCTTTCAAAGTTCTTAGGAAAATTGGATCTAATGCTTATCACCTTGATTTGCCTAATGATATACTAATTCATCCTATTATTAATATTGAAGATATTTTATCATATGAAGGAGTTAGCAAACCTCTTCTTGCGCAGTCTGACTTTTTTGTAGGAGATATAGTTCCCTACATGCAAACTCCATCCTTTTTAGACATTGACTACATCATCACTGAGGAGGCTCCTAATGATCAAGATAAAGAGCCTCATTTTCTCATTTGTTGGAAAAATAAGCCGCCTACAGAAGACACATGGCTAACACGTACAGATTTGGAAGCTCTAGATCCACAATTAGTAGAAGATAACTTGGATTTTTAACTCTTCGGTGCAGACTTCAATTGGGTTGATGGGAGTTGATGTAGAACATCTTAAGAGTATGATCAAAGGCCTAATAACAAGAGCCATGGCTAAAGTTCAAGGGAAGAATTTGAAGGTGGGCCTAATTACAAAAGCCAATAAAAACCCAATAAATAGCCCAAATATTGTGTTTACTATTTGTATTTTGTTTTTATTAATATTGTACTTTTTTTATTTACTATGGCACATATTTGGCCAGCTATGCATGAGAAAAATATTTAATGTAAGTAGTTGGAGTTACTTTTCACTAATTGCTAACTACCCATCTTTTCCTCCAAAATTGCTCTCCATATTTTCCCTCCAAAGCTCATAGGGCAAGAGACTTGTAGTGCCTATAAATATGAGTTGAAATGTAATGCAATGGAGCAACTTGAATGAAAAAAATTTGTGGCAAATAGCTCTCATATTGCTTAGTGCTTGGTGTCAAGTTTATTGCCTATCTTTGGTGAGTAAGGTTATTATCTTATTTTTATTTTATTTTTCTAACCATACTCTTATTCTCATAACCTCAAACAATTTACATATCTTATCCAGCATCTTAAATATCCTTTAAAAATATTAAATCATTATCTAATCTCCAAAACACTCTCCAAACTCCACCACAACTTTCGCAGCCAAATCTAAAAATAGCTCGACCTAGTCATCTTCCCTACCCCTCGACACCCATCTAATCACCATCAAACCTAGCCATCTACTCTAGATCCAAACTACACATCTTAGACTACCTATATTAATTTATTTACAAACCTTTAACCCACAAAAACCCCACCTACAAAAGGGATATTTTGAATCATCCCAAACTAGGCTTGATTTGGACTAGTCTTGGCTTTTCTTTAGATAGTCCACTCTAAACTCATACCAACCCACCACAAACTCTAGAAATCATTCTTAGATATTATCCTACCAATCCATTGAATATATATATATCTAATTTATTGAGATAAGGCAGCCCTCTAGCATCAGTTATAGTTTGAAGGATCTAACCAATTAAGTACTAATCTAGTTAGGTTATAATAAAATGAAAGGTTTAAAGTAAGCCATTGATAGGACTTAAGAACTGTAAGTTCTAAGTATTTTAATAGTTAATATTTATGGAATTCAATAGGATTCCTAAGCTAATCTAAGTAAGTTAGGCATTCCTATTATTAGATCTTAAAATAATCAAGAGAAGACTTTAGGGATTAAAACGAGTGAACTAAGTTCTAATCTAACTATTAAAGGCTAGATCTAGTTAATTTAATAATCCACAATTATAAGGGCATTAAGGCTAACTGCTCTTAATTGATGTAACTAAATAAATTTAGGGATCAACTATAATCAAATTGCAAATCAATCCTAGGATTTCTACCTTATGGTTGAAAGGTGAATCAAATAATTTGCAATTGATTCACAAATCTAGAAAGTGAGAACTAAGCTCATATATATAAGTAATCTAATTTGTTATGGGAGATAATAAATGTGACATATTAGCTATCATAGGATTTTATATTACCTAAAACATGCCATCTAAGAAATTAGAATTATCACAATAACACCTAATTAAGAGTCAATAACCTAAAATCACTAATTATTATCCAATAAAAATGATTTACATATTATTGAAATACTTAAAATAAAAGGAGAAAAATGACACTAAGTATGCCAATTTTGAACAACCTTGGAAAATTAGAGTTTTTGTGACTCTTAATTAGGGTTAAAAAGTGATTATGAAAAATAAGTTTCAAATATTAAATTTGATTTCATATTAATGTTCCTCACATTTATATGAGTGAAATAGATTAGTTGATCATTTTATTTGGACATTAAATGATCAAATTATGTCACTTGGAATGATGAAATGAATTTATAATCAATTAATAAATCTTAAATATTGACTAATTAAAATATTTATTAAAATAAAAATTAAATTGCATATTATTAATCTACTCATTTTTGTATTAAAATGGTATAAAATTTTGTATATATTTGATGGGTATTTTGCAATTTATGAGTGAAATAATTTACATTAATTTATTTATAAGTTTATTAAGTTTTAAAATTATTAATTTATTATTTAATTAAAGTTACATTCAACACTAACAGAATTAAAAGGATCCAAGTCAGCTTCCAATTGGCGAGGTTCAACTAAGTTGAACCGGCAGGTTCAGAGATCCATTCACAAGCCATTGTCTTCTCCATCCAGAAATCGCGACTTAGAGGAATTAGGTTTAGCTCGTGGAGATGCGATAATGACTCATTTGATGTGCTAAGTTCTTCTGGTGAAAGAATGACTTGTGGCTTACAAATCAACCTCCATTAATTTATTAAGGATTGATTATAAAGTAAGTTTGGCGATGCCCTAGATTTCCTTTTATACTCATTGAAAAAATTTACAGAGTGAAAAGAAGGTAAGATATCACTAATTGATAGTCTTAGAATTCAATATAGGTTACAAGTATTATCAGAATATGGATACAAGAGGGTAAGATGTGAAATGCAAAAGGAGATGAAGATATGAATGGTTTACAACATTCATATTTTCCTCAATTATCGATAGTTGAAAGGAATCAATTTAACTTAGGAATGAAGATAAATCAGTGCAATAATATTCGAATAGGATTAGATTAGTGTGAAGAGATTAGTACCTAAAGATTTAAGATTTTCTTGCAAGTCTTCAAGCTGCAACTCCAACTAGCGAGGGAGGGTACCTTCAGCTCCTTGCGGATGTCCAGGGAAACGGTATCACTTAGAGCTTTCAGCAGGAGGTATGGAGAATGGAAAAAAAATGGAGAATTGTCTCCTTTGGATGCAATTGAGGATCGGCTAAGGAGATGTACGCCTAGCTCAGTGGGCATACACCCATGATCACACCTCTACGATCTGGCAGGGAAGAAGCCCGACGAAGAAAAGATCAAGGTCATTGGATTTGGACAGCGATCCAACGGTCTAGATCTCAAATTTAAAACGGGCCATTCGATTAGATCAAAAGTAAGATCAACGGTTCATAAAATTGCGGGCCGCTATTCCGTGTATGGGGTAGTGTATAAGATCTCTGCCTTTTCTATTTAGTCATTTAAATAAATTAAATATATAATACATATTAATTTAATTAAATATTATATTATATTAGTTAAATTATACTTATTTATTTACTTAATTTTTAATAAATAAACGTACTCCGAAAAATCTCAAAACTTCACCCTTACCTATTTGAGGTGTGGGGAACTCAAAAATGCAAACGGATTTTTGATTGGAGGTTAATTTAATTATCTTAATTTTATGAGTATTTAAAATATTATTAAAATATTCGGGAAAAGTTTGACGACTTCAAAACACTTCCAAAATACCACATGTAACAACCTAAGGTTGTTAATCACCATTTAATCATCCAATTAACTTCAAATATCTTCTATCAAGTCTTAATTAGTCATTAAGATCAAGTTACAAAGTCCTGGTCAAACTTGGAATTTAAATGAACAAAACCTTAATTTTGGGTAATTCTTAAAATCAAGAAAAATGAGGAAATTATTTTAACCTCAGATTAAAAATCAGACTTCATTAATTCGTTCCTCACACCCAAATTAGCTTGGGGTAAAATTTTGATGAGTTTTGAAGATAGTCAAATTTTTCTGATTATTTTATTGTATTTTCGAAGACCTGAAAAAAATGAAATATTTAAGTTAACTTCTGATTAAAATTTTGATTATATTTTTGAGTCCATTACCCCTAATTTAGCTAAAAAGCAATTTTTCAAAAATTCATTTAGAAATCTATTATCATATAATTCTAATCAAATTGAATTTATAAATTAATCAAATAATACAATATATATATATATATATATATATATATAAATACATAATTTCATTATATCATTTCATTTGCAAAACCCTAATCTCTAAATTCCTTTGCATGCACGCGATCATCTCTCCTGTCCCGAGAACCTCTCATCCTCATCTCTTTCGATCGGCTTGGAATGATGATGGCCGCTCGATCGAGACGAGCGGCCATCAACGCGTGTCCCACACAGTATCTCTGCGCCAATGGGAAGCTTAGTGGCGATCGAATCGTCATCCTCGGCCATGCTTCTCGCGCCTTTAAAAAGGAAGATCCGAGTCCAAGATGGGATTTGGAAAATACTCTTGCAAACTCAAAAACCCTAGCAACGATCTCTCAATACCCAATAAGGTACTCTACCTAATTTTTTCCTACTAAGCATAGTTTACATAAAAATGATTTCATAAATTTAAGTTAATTAACTCTTAATCGGGATGGTTGTTACCCAATCTCAGATTTTGACTTAGGAAGCTTATTTACTTACTTCATTATGCTTTATTTGGGAATATTTTCAGTTAACAAGATATAAGTTTTTTCTTATACTAATGAATGTCAAATAGATTATATAATCTCAGCACTTGATTTTATTTTTTAATTTTTGGCACAAGTAAACTACTATTCTTTCAGGTATATTTTGAAAATGGGGACATACCGCATCAAAATTCATCATAAGAAAATGAGGGCTTATTGCGTTTAAACTTTAGACATTATTTTTTTTATCCTGTTATCCATTTGCTTGCAAAGGTAGAGATTTTGCAGCCTATATTCTATATGCTTTTGGCTGAATGCAACATAATTAGGGTAGTGATTGTTTGGTTTAACTGAGCATATATTGAGCTTAAATGATATACAAATATATATATATATATATATATATATATATATATATATATATATATATATATATATATTTTTTTTTTTTTTTTTTTTTTTTTTTTTTTTTTTTTTTTTGGTAAAATGCCATCTCGGCCTACAACTTCATTTCATCCAAAAGAATGGGACTTACAGACTATTGAGGTAGCTTTACAATAAAAATAGTTCCCCAACCAAATAAAGACCCAAAATAAAAAAATAAGAGCAAATATATAAAAACAAAAACAACCAAAAATCCAGACCCAAGACAGCCAATGGCTTCCGACCACAAAACAAAACAGAGCTCTCGTTAACTGCAGAAGATCAGGACAGAAATGATCCACAAGGTAAACCACAACGCAGAGAACAGCAACAGGAGGCAGCTAGGATCCCCCGCCGGAGAATTGACCAACCATTCCAAACCCACCAGCATGATGAAGCAAAGCCAGAACGCTTCAGGAATGACAAAGAGGACGGGCTCCAGGTTTGCCGGCTTAACAGAGTTGCAAAACAGAATCAACAGCTTACCGAACCAGAAGAGGCGCAAAATCCCGAGCAATAATCTCCTGAAGAAAAGATGTAGGTGAACCCTTCTAGGGTCGCTCACACCAAGAGACGAACTTTAAAGCGAAAGCAGAAGGCCATTGAGGAACAAACAGAGCCGTAAAGACAGGGAATCGACGAGTTAAATAGCCAGAGAAGGGAGCACAGGTCCAGAAAACGAAGGGTCAGACAGAGAAGATCGGAACTGACAAGCCACCTGACAGCCAGCAACAGACCTGACCCCGCTGAACCGCCAGCAATCAACTCAACTCAAATCCACCGAAGCCCACCCCCCAAAGCATCACCAACACCTTTTCTAAGCAATAGAAAAGAACAGAGCACCCAAGCAGCAGCCAAAAGAATACTGGGAACCCAATGCAGTTGCTAAAAAGCCCTCCAGCATTGGAACCAGACGGGGAGAAAATGAGGAAACGAGATAATAAAAGATAAATAAAATTAACCGCCCCTAGCCTTGGCCGGGCTTGTTCCTGACCACCAAAAATAAGAAGAGCAAAATAAAAAGGATCTTTTGAACAGATTGACGAGCTTTAAAAACAACGCCTTGCTACAACAAAGAAAGAAATTCCTGAAAGCGCGCGAAGAGAGCAACTTTGCCAACATAACCAACCAGGGAATTAACCAAATTCTGATATGAATGCCTTTTAATCTCAACAGCCCATTACCTTGGGATACTGCCACCACAAAAAACCAAAGTACCCCTACTTCCACCTGCGACAAAAAGAAGAAAAGGGAAAAATAACTGCCCGGGGACCTGAAGATGTCTCCCGCCGACTTGGGTACAGCGCTTGGGCCATATTTTTGACCCAAGTAAAAGCAAAAGGTTGCATTATCACAAATAAAACCAATTGAAATTGCCAACTGCATATATTTCTCAATTAAAAAAATAGACTTGCAGGGAGAGATGTAGAACGACTTCCATTTAATTTGGTTTCTGACAAACCAGATCTGAAAAAGAATGCGACAAAAAAGAGAGATCGAAAAAGGGTCAACTTTGCTGCCATTCACCAGCCCCTCCTGAAAACTTTCCTTATGTAGAAAATCATCAAGCTTTAAAACAAACAAAAAATTTAACCAAATTTGTCTAGCATACGAGCATTCAAAAAAAAAATGAAGCAACGATTCCTCCGCATTACAGTGAGCACATTTTGAGGCAAGAGCCACCCCTCTCTATTTTAGCACCTCATCGACAGACAAAAAGGATTTAAAAGCTCTCCTGGAAGTTATCCGCGATTTATGCTAATTGCTCTTATATGGTGAGACGTCATCTGTGGGATTCGATCGAGAATTGGTGCAATGTGGATGATCTTCCTTGCCTAATTGGGGGAGATTTTAATGCAGTCAGGAATAGATCTGAGAGAATTGGTAGAGGAAAATTCAATCAAATTGCTTTAAGAGAGTTTAACGACATGATTGGCAAAGCTGGCCTGGTGGAACTAAATTACTCGGGGTCTAATTTCACTTGGTCGAATAACTTAATAGTGTCTAGACTTGACAGGGTTCTGGTTAATCCAGGTTGCTTAAATTTGTTCAATAATCTTCAGATCTCCCATCTTAGTAGATTGGGTTCGGATCATCCCCTATCCTCCTCCCTCTTTCCCGCCTCTGTCTTCCCAAAAGAAGCTTTAGATTTCAAAATATGTGAATTCATCATCCAGATTTCCTGGGGGTGGTGGAATCTGACTGGGTCTCCCCTCTTCTCTCTGAGTCTGCCCCCCTCGTGCATCTTTATCTGAAGCTTAAAAGGTTGAGTAAAGCTCTTTCTAGTTGGAACAAACTGAAAGTTGGAAATATTTTTGAGGAGGTTAGGAAGGCAGAAGCTAAAGTGGTGGAATTAGAAGCGGCTGTTGATGAGTCTGAGGATTGGGTCTTGAGAGGAAAACTCTTAGAGGCTCATGACAATCTGGAAAGGGTCCTAAATATGGAACACGATTATTGGGTCCAGAAGTCCACTTTGAAAAAATTCAAAAATGGGGAGAGAAACACAAAATTCTTTCATTCTTGGGTAAAGGTTAAGCAAGCTTCAAATAACCTTGGGAATATCAGGTCAAATGATGGTTCTCCTGTCCTCTCTGAGGGGCTGGGAGAGTCGGCTTGTTCTTTTTTCTCTAACCTTTGGTCTAGTGAAGGCTGTGACTTAACCCTTCTGAACTCAGAGTTGTCGTTTCCCCAAATTTCTGAAGCTGAAAATGATAGTCTTTCCATGATCCCCTCTGCTTTGGAAATTGAGGAGGTGGTCCTCTCTTTAAAGGTTGATTCGGTGGCTGGCCCGGATGGGTTTTCCCCTCTATTTTTTAAGCATTGCTGGAAGATTGTGGGGCAGGATGTCTTTGAAGCCTCAATTGATTTTTTCCTTGCTGATTATCTTCCTAAGTTTATTACTGCAACCTCTATTGCCCTTATCCCCAAAGTTCAGTCTCCAAAGGGTTGGTCGGATTTTAGGCCTATAAGTCTGTGTAATGTGTTTAATAAGATTTGTACCAAAGTCATGGCGAATAGGTTGAGACTTATTCTTCGTAAGATTATTTTTTCTAGTCAAAATGCGTTTGTGCGTGGGAGGCTCATCTCTGACAACTTTCTCCTTGCCAAGGTACTAACCCACGATTTGGATAGTAAGTGTTTTGGGGAGAATGCCATCCTGAAGCTGGATGTGATGAAGGCCTTTGATCGAGTTGAATGGAGGTTCCTTTTCAACATTTTACGGTGTTTTGGTTTCTCGGTGAAGTTTATCCAATTTATTTACAAATCTATCTCCAATGTGTGGTTCTCTATTTTACTGAATGGTGAGAGCTGTGGTTTCTTCAAATCCTCCAGGGGCTTACACCAAGGGGACCCTTTGTCTCCCGCTCTATTCATTATTGCAAATGATTATTTTCTTAGACATTTGTCTCATCAATTGTCGGTGTGGAAGGGGATTAGTTATCATAACTCTGGCAGGTTTCCTATTCCTCTTCTTGCTTTTGCGGATGACACTATTGTCTTTTGCCAGGCTTCGGTGAAAGCCTTCACAGTAATTAAGAATGTTTTAGATCATATGAATCAGGTCTCTGGCATGAAAGTCAATATGTCCAAATCTCAAGTGGTTTTTGGGAAGAATGTCCCTATTGGTAGGAGGAATGATATCCTCAATTTGTCAGGCTTCTCCAGAACTTCGCTTCCTATCCAGTATTTGGGTCTGCCCTTGTCTAAAGGCAGAGTGCCTTGGGCTCAATTTCAGCCTTTTCTGGATGCCATGGCCCAAGAAATTAATGGCTGGACTTCAAAATGTTTGTCTTTTGGTGGCCGGATGATTCTTCTTCAATCTGTCCTTAATGCTATGCCAAATCACTTTCTGGCTGTTTTTAAGCCTCCTCATAAATTTTTGTGTGCCGTAAATAAGCTCTGTAATAGCTTTCTGTGGGGTGATTTTGGAATGAGAAGATCTATTCGGTGGGCTAGTTGGTTGGAGGTGGCTTGTCCTAAACGGGTGGGAGGTTTGGGTTTCTTCCCTCTGGACTTGACGGCAAAGGCTTTTGCTATTAAGAATTGGTGGAGGCTGAGGGATGGGCTAGGTCTGTGGGCGAGATTTATGACCATAAAATATGGTCGATCTTCTCACATGGTTTGTAGAGACCAGAAACAGAATGATTCTATAATGTGGAAGAGGTTATTGGGCATTAAAGAGATGGCTGAGCGTCATCTCTATTGGAGGTTGGGCAGAGGCTCAACCTCCTTCTGGTTTGATAATTGGTTGAAGGTTGGCCCTATTTGCTCCTTCTTCCATGTGAGGGGCTGTCCGAAAGCTTCAGTTGTGAATTTCTGGTTGGAAGGGGCTTGGAATGTGGAAAAGTTTGCAGCCGTTGGGATTCCCGATAACTGGTTAAACACATTTTGTTCTTCTTATTCTATTAAACCTGATGAGGAGGATTTTATGCTGGTGATGTTGTCTAACTTAGTTAATCCGACTGTGAGGTCGGCCTACAAGATTGTGAATGCTTCCAGTATTGCGGAGTCCAATTTCTGGATTCATTTACCCACATCTTCTCTCTCATTTTTTATTTGGAGAGCTTTTAAATATATATATATATATATATATATATATATATATATATAATGATTCAATTGTATCCATCAACAAGAGCATATCATTGAGATATTGTATTCAGTTGCAAGAGAGGGTTAGTTGTGATGATTTAATTATATTCAATTTAGACTAATGAAAGCTTACATGTTATTATTGATAAAAGGATGGTTTATTCAAGAGCTTAGTTTTTATCACTCACATGTTTTCCAAATTGCTGTTCAATAGTAAATTAACATTTTGCTGGAACTTTTTTGCAATAAATCTATGATAGTGCAATGGTGAAAGTCCAATAATTTGGATTCATGTAATATGGCCGGTAATTCCAAGTTCATTAGGAATAAAGGCTTGATTTATTTTTTGGAGAAATTATGTGAAGTTGTGGTCTTCCGTACTTCTCATTCTTCCATCAACAATGCATTTCCTTATAGCAGTCGTTCTCTCTTTAGTTGTTGCTAGTAATTACTCGACACTACAGACCCGTAGTATGGTGGCATAAATTTGTTTGGTTTTGCGCTCATAAGCTTCATTATTCATCTTCTTTATGGATAAAGTTTTTAATAATAAAGGTAATATATATGAAATTTATTACAGCAGCCTTATGTCTCACCTATACTCCTTGCCACCTGAGACAATAACTTGAAGGAGATAAGAAGTCGTTAATATTTTATATGACAAATAATTTACCAAATCAGGGTACAAGATATTACGATTAATGGGTTATTCATCATATCTTGATTTTACCATTACAAGCTTTAGATAAAATTTTATATTTGAATGCTGAATATTGTCTAACATTTTTTTCAGCCGTTACTTTCCAAACTGCACATTATATCATAACAATAGTTAAATGTAGACATTATTGTTATTCTGGTTTTAATCAAACCTTACAATTTAGTTTTGTTATCTCCAAGGGTCTAATTCAGTTTACATAAATAAGGAGTGTGTGTGTGACACCCTAGGCTTTATTCTTTCATTTTGAGTTATTTTAATTGATATTTGAAAGAGCATGTATTAATTTCACTATCGATTTGCATGAAAGAGCATGTATTAATTTCATTAATTTCCAAGGGTCTAATTCAGTTTACATAAATAAGGAGTGTGTGTGTGACACTCTAGGCTTTATTCTTTCATTGAGTAATTTTCATTGATATCTGAAAGAGCATGTATTAATTTCACTATCGATTTCAAATGAAGTATTCTTAAATAAGAAAAATTTATTATTTCCTCTTACAAACTTAGAAATATGCTTTGCATTAAAGAGGAATACATAAGATTATACTTGTTTGAGAAATATTTTTAGATATGTAAACGGATCATCATTCATTATGTGAAATAACTCGATGTTGTATGATAAATTTTGTTGAATTATGGGAATTGGAATGCTCCAAGCTTACAACAACAACAACAAAACCTTGATACCACTACAAGTGATCGGCTATATGAATTAATTCTCTTAATTGTACTCTTAAAAGAGTAGCTCATCCCAAATTTCTAAGTTCTTCATAATATTGTTGTGGCTGAATACTATCGTAATGGTTGCTCTGACCCAAAACATATGCTTGATGCATTTAATGAAGTTAAGCTGAATGTTTTGCTTGGAAGTTATACTGCTCACTACCTTATTCTTAGTTCAAATATGAATGCAAGGTTATAAAGTCTATTTCTACAATAGCATTTTAACTTTGTCCGGCTTACTTAGATTTCATTCAATCATACTGTTCATTATTTCAACATTTTTTTTGTATAAATATCATCCCTATCTCTCTCAATCTTTTAATATCAACTTTGTTCAATTGTTCAACTGTCATATTAATAATGCTAATTTTAAATTTGCTTAAATTACTTCTTAAATCAAGCTTGGTTCAAAGTTTATATGCCATATTAATGCTCAAATATATATATTGGCCTCATTAAGCCTTTTAGAATTTGCCAAGCTGAATTTCTTTAAACAAACTTTGCGGTGTGGTTGGATTGGTTAGAGATATTGAATATATATACTTATTGCATGTTCTATGCTGCCAACACGTACTCTTTTATAATAATACTGAAAGAAAGTTGTAAATAAAAACATGTAAATTAATAATCAAAAGAGTATCATATGCTACAATACAAGTAGTTTAGGTACTTGTCTATTCTTAATTCATGATTTGCTGCCTCTCCATTCAGCATTTCCATTGCTTCTAAGAACAACTTTTATTCTCAATATTTAAAACTAAAGATGGAAAACCATTTCCTTTACCGCGCCTTCTTATGTATTTGTTTTAGATGAGGTATATGATATTACTGGGTTCATATTCGAAGATTCATAGAAATTACTAACTGTCATTGTTATGCTATCTCAATTTTCTTAAATTTGTAACACATAAACGTGCAACAACTTCAAAACATAGCAGATTTACAAACTATATTTAATCCAGAATGAACTATAACGAGCACTATGCAAGGTTGTTGTTTTGTAATTATTTTTTTTTATTTTTGATGGATTTTCATAAAGCACTATGCTGGATTTAAGTATAGTGATCTATCAAAAATGAATGATTGCGCTATAGTTTTGACTTTAGCAAGTTTGTTTTCTTAGTATTCATTCATTATTTAAGGAATCTTTTGCACTTAACTTATTTGTACTGCTTTCTGACATCTAGATAGCCGATTGTTATTATTTTTCTTAAGTAAAATTGATAAACATTTTTATTAAAGATTGATATATGAGAATTTAAGCCATTGTATGTATTTTATTTATATCAATATGGTAGCATTCATATATAATTTATAAGAATTATTTCCTTTAGTTCTACACATCACATACCAATTCACTTAAGCATTCTTATCTCAGTTTTTATCTTATTTCTTTTACGCTCATATACTAATATCCATTACAGTTGATCATATGATTATTGTATGGTACTTTATAAAATATCTCATGATATCTCTGAAATAGTTGTATGCTAATTTAGAAAAGTATTTCTTATTTGCATATAAAAATCTCTGGCACCAAGTGGATATATCGCACTTATGAGATTGCTCCATTTTTTTATTATTAGACACAACATTAATACATGATGGTGATCAATAAATAATTAATATGCTGGTAGGAGATTTGTGAATTAGAAGACACTAGTAGTGGTTATTAGTAATGAAATAGCCATAAATAGTTTAATAATAAATGCTCAAGTTGCATTTAAATAAATGACATTTAAGCCTCTTTAATTTATATCATTTTATTTATGAAAAATTGGATGCATAAATGAATTGAGAATGATGCTTCTAGGACTTATTCCTAAATAATTGCTTATGCCTTCAATACAAACATGTTATAGTTAGATCAATAATGGGAGATTTGTAGATAAATGTATTACAACACATCTTATCATATTTTGAAGAACCAATTGGTTGATTTAATTCAGTCTTATGTCAAGCCTAACTAAGTTTGAATCCTTAATTTCCTTATAATTGAGGAATAAACAAAATTGTATGATTATTAAATGAATTTGGCCAGTTTAGTATCAATTTCTGTACACATATATTGTTTTGACTTTCCTAATTAAAATCTAAAAGATTTATTACAAGATGCTTCATTAAATGGAAAACTGAAATCCAAAATATCAATTCTTTTTCCTTAACAACTCATGACGATTAAATGTCATTTCGAGTGGTTGCTTAAATCATGTATTAATTCCTTATAAAGTAAAGATTATGACTTGCAGAAAAAAAAAATAATAATAATAATAATTAATCGATTCTGGTGCTATATGAATGACATATAATCTACAGTGATTAAACATTCATTGGAACTCTTAATTCTATAATTACTTTCTTTTATATATTACTATGATATGTGTTACATCAAAAGAAATGAAAATGCTAACTGTTGGTATGGTTTATATATAAACTAGAAGCTTATAAAAAATAGTTCTGCAATTCAATACTTGTAATAATTCATTTCGCAATGATTTCAGCAAGAATTTCATAATTCTTTCTCCCTTTTCCTTTTAATTAAATTAGTTTATTTCATTACCTGCCAATGATGATCATTTCTAATTGTGTTTTATTAATTCTTATTCCAAAATTTCCTTATTTTCGGTGAATGATTTTAGTGATCTCTACTCATTTGTTAACTACATTCTTATTACTCTGATGTTTCAAAATTTTGAAGTTGTTATTGACACAAATATTCATAATTGCAAAGTGGGAAAATGCATTTTTATTATCTCAGGTTCATCAAAACAAAATGAACTGTGTAGGCACTTTTCCTGTGCTTATTATGAGTAATATTCAGAATCCATTGTTTACCAGTTCAAGTAGAGAATTTAATATATTTTTAGTGTACATTATTCTTAATTTTATTGAAATTGCTATAATCAAAATTTATTTATTGTTGTTTTTGTATTCTTTTATTTAAATGCTTTTCCAAGGAGAGAAATCTGCGTACTTAACATCATATCATGAAGAATGTTTTTACAACTTGGCATTATATTTTAGTGATTTTACAACACATAAAAGAGCTGCCAATGATTGGAGAATTGGTGATAAAGAAACTTTAATTTATTCATTTTTATGGGAGTTATTTTGGAGTTACTTTGGTCATATATTCACATTTTCTATTACTTGTAATTCTTTGAAGTTTCTGCTATAGTATTTGTCTAAAAAATTTCTTTCTATTGGTACCCCTCTAAAATTGGTAGATCAACCTTTGCTGGTTGACAATCAAAGCGCAAATTTTTATTATTTAATTATTAAAATTTATTAAGAATTCAATTATTGAACATACTGGATTGAGTATCCCAATAATTTAATGGCTTTTCTCTAATTGTAATTATCTATAAAATTGTTGTAAGTTTGATATTAAAACTTTAATGAGCTTAATGAACAGCTTTAAATTAGTTCATTTTTTTTAGCACGCAAAATAAATCTATGTTTAGCTTGATTCAATTAATAATGAGTAATTAAAAAGAAACATATTTAGAAGTTCTGAAATAGAGTAAGGAAGACATGACTTGAAAAAATTATGCAACTGATTCTAGTTTCCATAAATTATGAATTATGAATTTTAAAAGATGGGAGAATATTCATTTTCCTAATATTAGCCATAAATCATTAGGATAGAAAATCAAAAATAGAAAACAATGGATATTACATAGTTTACAAATACTTTCACTAAATTCTTGCACTGCAACGCGTTGAACTTACAACCTTGATTCATACAATAAGATTTTGTGCATGTAATAAACATTTAATAAATATTTCGGAGGAGTCTATATGTAGGATTTTAGTACAGCTATCATTTTCCTGGGCAAGGCTATTGGTGTATTTAGAGACCACATAATTCCTTTGAGGGGGAATGTGTGTGCTTGTTTTGACCCCACTTACAGGTAAGTTGAGTAGACATACTCAACTCTTCGCTTGTTCTGCACCTACAGAACAAAATTACAAGATAAATAAGTTATAAATTACACTTCTCACAATCTCATTGATTGTGGATGATACATTCAGTCTTTAGACTGAAATAATTTTCCATGATTAAATCTTTCATAAATTTATACAGTGTAGAATTTCATATATAAATACAATTCCTTTTCTTACACTGTTTCTCTTACTTAGCATACAAATCTATTTGAACATATTCATGTTTCCCTTCATGTTGCAAATATTTCAAATGCTATACTAGTATAATTATTGCAGGATTGGTAAAAAAATACTCTAGCATTGTGAGCATATTTTCTTACATACCTTCCTTATTATTTTGATGCTTATTGCACCGCTTATTCTTTAAATTATAAATGTCTAATGTGATTTTCGCTTAATAATGTTCAGCTTACTTTTAAAATGTACTTATACTTTTAAAGTCTAATCACTTTTTCTTTTTTTTAGCTGTGCCCTACCGTATTTAAAAACAAAAATACAGTAGATCAAGAGCAAGGATCAGGACCTGCAGTTAAAGAAGAAGCTGAGTAATAATTGGGAGAAGAAAATTTACTTTTGTTTTCTTTATGTGAGAATCAGCTTTACTTATGAACATTTTGTATAGTAAGAAAATATTTTGTGATGTGTGTAAGCTATTCTTTCATATTATTTGAAATTTCATATTAAAAATGATGAATGTTTGAGTTAGAATAATTAAATTTTCTTCTCCCCCCATAGATCCATATAATATAAGGTAGTATTAAATATTGAGTTAGAATCTCCTAACTCAATATTAAATACTACCATAACACTCATTGTTATATTATTATATTTAATCTAATAGTGAGGCATTACAATTAGTATTAGAGAGTAGATTTGGGAAATAAGAAGAAAATTTGATATTTAAATTAAATATTCATTATTTAAAATAAAAGAATATACTTAAACATCTCTAAATTAAGCAACTTAGCTTAAACTTAAATATTAGAGTATGATCCTTCCAACATTTTAGAGTATCAATCATGAATAAACTTTAAGTATTATAATTTCATAATGAATCCAGACTCAAATCCTCCCACTCCTGTTAAGAGGACAATACCATTCACCTCATCATCACAATCTGATGAGATGAAAACTTTGATTGAACTAGTCAAAGTTATGGTAGAAGCGCAAACTCAGGCTGCGCAAAGAGCCAACATTCCTCCTATCATCCAAGTTACGCCTCAAGCTCCATCCTCTTCTTCCATGGATGGGTACTTACAAGCATTCCTCCGTTTAAATCCACCTTCCTATAATGGATCTGTACAATCTATAGAAGTTGTTAACTGGTTGAGATCCATGAATAAATACTTGACAAGTATAAAGTGTCCTACCAGCAACTTGATTTGCTTTACTACTTATTTACTCTCA
Organism: Gastrodia elata; assembly: GCA_016760335.1. Classification (NCBI taxonomy): domain Eukaryota; kingdom Viridiplantae; phylum Streptophyta; class Magnoliopsida; order Asparagales; family Orchidaceae; genus Gastrodia; species Gastrodia elata. Next base: position 23,572,823 of record CM028676.1, on the reverse strand, counting down.
GAAGAAGCTGAATTTTGGTGGGAAGGAGAACTAAAATCTCATTTTATGGGAAAGGCGATAGAGGATATCACTTGGAAAGAATTTGAATAAGCATTTAAAGATCAATATGCTCCTTTCTCAGCACAGACAATTTTAGAAGATGAATTAATCCAATTAATGCAGGGCAATCAATTAGTTCTTCAATATTAAGTCGAATTTAGAAGACTTTCTCATTTTACTCCTGATGTAGAAAGATTTGAAGCTATGATGTGTAGCCATTTTCTAAAGGGATTGTGAAACCCAATCAAAGATCATTTGGTGGCTCAACATCATACAAATTTTGCAGACCTCCTAGAAGGAGCAAGATTAATTGAGCATCATCTCATTCAGAAAGGGCAACAGAGGAAGTCTTATCCCCCAATTTCAAAAACTTAAGAATTTAAGCGTAGTAGGCCTGTACAGCCTAAAGTCTTAACTGTGCAGCATCATCATCTGCAGCAACAGTGCCCTCATCAAGCCCAACATTTTAACTAATGCAAAAGACCTCATCCGTATGGTAAGTGTTACCATCAAGGAGAAAGATGCTTCGTCTGTGGTTGAATAGAGCGTTGTTTCTAGGAATGCCAGGCTAGTTGGATAGTGGATTGAGTTAAGATTAATCAACCATAGAATACTCCTCCAGCAAACCATCCAACTACCAAACCTCCTCCTCCTACTACTCAGATTACTTATTAGAAGAGGCCCAAGCCTAATACTGCTCAGACAAATCCAAGAGATACTCAAAAAGGAAAGGCAACAATGTAAACTGCCTGCCAACCAAGAGTATTTGCCCTGACTCCTGCAGTTGCTCAAGAAGACAATGAAGTTGTGTCAGGTAAATTCTAATTTATTAAGAAAAATTTATTTTACAGTCTAAAACTTCCAATATTTTATTTTGCCATTTTTTCAGACGCACTTTTTATAGAAAATCAACCTTGCTAAGTACTATTCAATTCTGGCACAAGCCATTCTTTTATTTCTGAGAAGTGTGCTCAAGGTTTAACACTTCTACAGTTTAAGTTAGGAAAGTTAATACAAGTGCAAATGCCTTCGGGAGCAGAATTATGTGCTAATAAATTTTGTTTATTAAAAATTCCTATTGGTAATTCAACTTTCGAAGACAAACTTATAGTTATGAACATAGTCAATTTTGATACAATACTTGGTATGAACTTGTAACAACCCTAAGTTGTAACATAGCCCGTATCGAAGGTGTCTCGGTCGAATAGCACCCAGTCGATCCAGAGGGATCCAGATGGGGGTTCTTGGTCCAATCAAAGCGTCTTGGCTCAGGGAGCGTGTAGGGATCAAGCCAAGCCGCCGTCGTCAACTAGGCACCGAGAATTTTCGTGCCGAAGTCAGTGGGCTCGGGACCCGTCGAAAGGAAGAAGACGAAGTTGTGGGTCTTTGGGCCGGGCCGACCCATGACCCGCGCGGTTCTGATTTTGGGCCGCGCCTAATTAATAATTATTGGATGACATTTTTGATGATTGCGAATTTAATTAATTAAACCCTATAGTTTTAATTTAAATAAACATTCAGAATAAATTAATTAAATAACTTTACTTATACAGATCCAAATGATATGATCTAATATACCATTTGAATCAGAAAATTCAAGGAATCTAAATATAAAATAAAATCTTAGATCCAATGGTTTGATTAAAAATTATTTGCCAAACCTTCTCTATTTTTAATTAAATTATATAAAATTATTTGATTATCCAATTAATGAGATTAAGGGCTCTGATTGCTCCTTGAACCCTAAGAAACAAATTCAGACCCTTAAAGGTAATTTTGGATAATTAATTTTCCTAATCACTCCTTAATCACCCTAATCAAGGATTAGTGACTTAAGCCTTAATTAAGGATCTGATTTGGGTGAGGATTGTTCCTACTATCATATTAAGCCTATTATAACCTAAGTGTAAGGTTGCATTGCCCTAGAGTGTCCTAATTTCACTAATTACTCTAATTGACTTAATTAAGTGATTAATGCTAGTTAAGACTAATTACATCATCAAAACTTAAAATAAGTGTGTCACTCACTTCAGTAATCATATTGAATCATATTAAGTCATATAGGATCAAACTTGAGCAACTAAACCCTAAAATCCTAATTCTACCCTAAAGAGGGGCATTTTGGTCATTTTGACCAAAATATGCTTAAATGCTCCCTAAAGCTTGGAAATTTTAGTAAACTATCCTAAGGTAGATTAGAAGTGTTCTCTGAACTCTTAGACTAATACTAAGGTTAATGTGATCTTCAATTCAAGAAAACTATACTTAATCTCTAATTAAGACACTTAGATCCTAAGTGATCATTAAAGAGTCTTTTGGCATCAGTCCTTAAATTTAATACTTGAGATGAGTAAATACCACCTTAATAAGTTCAGTAAGGTTAACCTAAGAGTTAAGACTTAAAGAAATGTAATTGATATAGTCTAAGTCAAAAATTAGCTTAGGGTCTAAAAGTAATCAAATATCAGATCCTTAGATCTTAAGTAGCCTAAGGAGGTCAATATGGGTTAAATGTTAATCTAATACTTGGAATTGTCAATTTTAACCTTAATAAGCCCCTTATAGTTGATTATGAACTTAGATTCTAAATAGAATCACAAATGGAAACTCTTAAGCTAAAACTCTAATTAGAAGTCTAAAGTGATCAAACTTCAGATCTATAGATCTATAGATCTTAGATCTTCAATTTGAATTAAACCACCTCCAATTGAAATTCTTTAATGATTGATTGTTTAATATTTTGAAACCTTCCATGTGGGTATAGGATGATTCAATCAATAAGATAATGAAATTATCTTAAAGATTGAATATAGACCTTAGATTCTCAAGTTCTTAATTGATTATTTTATCTTATAATTAGTAGAATAGCCTTTCATTAAGTTCTTAGTTCCTGAATCTTGCAGCTTATAGGACTCTTTACCTTTAATATGGGGTAATAAGTGTGAACCCTAGATCCTTATTAAGATATTACCTAGTATTTGGGATATGAACTCAACATAGGGTTTAAGTTCTAAATTCTTAAATCTTGATTTATTTAGTCAAGATTTGGGTAAGAGAGTAAAATATTAATAAATTAGATAGTTGATTTGCTTACTTAAACTATATAGTCATCACATGATTATTGGATTAGAACTTGTTAAGTTCTAATATTAACTTTAAGGATGTAAATCTGAGATTCTACTCGATAGCTGGATATTGGAGATCCTAAACTTGTACTTTCTCAGAATAGATAGATTTGGTAATTAGATAACATCATATATCACTTGAGTCTAGATTGAGTCTCTTGCTTATTTTGACCAGATTGCTTTGCTTACCTTGATTTTTGAGCCTTATTCCTTGAGCATAATAGGAAAAACTTAGGATATGGATGATACATCCTAAGCTAGTATTAGAATTGCATATCATTCAGTTTTATCTTATTGCAGTTAGTAGAATATGTCCTAGCTTAGTCTGCATCTTCAGTAGTAGTATTGTATAGACTGGACTCAGACCTAGCATATTTGGATGGCTGGGCTGGGGATTGATTGATGGATATTGGAGGCCCTGTATGGCCTATTGGCTGGTATGGTAGTACTATGTCTTAGGCTTATTGCTACTTTAGCTGAACTGTATTGTTTTCTGATTTGCTTTGCCACATGCTTCAGTGGCCTTATTTTCAATATTTGCTCGCTTTGCCACATGCCTCAGTGGCCTTATATTTCATATATTGCTTTGCTTTTGCCACATGTCTCAGTGGCCTTTTTTTTTCATATTAATCTGCATGTTGTTTGTATACTCTTATGGCTTAGATATATGTATAAATGGCATATTTAGTATGCTAGAATTTTATCATGTTCAGTACTTATGTTCTTTTATACTCAGCATGTTTTATTGCGATCATAATCATATTATGATCATATTTATTTCAGTAGTTGCAGTTACTTTTGCTTTTAGCTTCACCTTGTTTATTTGGTGTTTTGTATGTTATTTCACATACACATTGCTTGCTATGAATGGATAGTTTATAGTATTCCCCTTCTTGTATAGTTGTCGCACCCTATAATTGCTTGCACGTTAAAAATAATTAAATGAGATATCTTTCAATATTCAGTTCATTTAAATAGCCTAAAATGTACTTAGACAATTGTCTAACTGTAACATTTTTATTTTGTTAGCTGGGGCCCTGGAATTTGTGATACCGACAAATGTCAGATTCAGATGTGTTCGTGGGCAGTGTCGCAGAAGAAGAGCAGATTCAGGAGGAGGATCGTGCTGCTGCTGTTTAGTTAGCTGTTGCCTTTTTATTTTATTGAGATTGAGAGATATTTTTATTCTCTTTAAACTTCAGTTTGTAATAATTAATTCTGGATGTATTTTATTTCTGCATTGTGATGAGTTACTATATTGCATTCTCTTTTCCTACTATGTATGCTTATGGATGTTACTCTATTTTGTATTGCTTCCATCACTTTGATATTTATATTGATGAATGTTATAGCACTTGGTGACAAGTCCTTGGCTTAAGGCAGGTTGGGTTTACCTAACTTTACTTAAGTTGGGGATTTGCCACACTTGGAGCACCGTACTTCCTTATTGTCAGTACGGAGGGCCCCACAGTTGGTATCAGAAAACACCATAAGGTGTCAGAATGGGATCTATGATTCCTTTCTACCTAATGGATCGTTCTTCTGAAATACATGCATCAATATAAGTGACATCCATAACATAGTAGTGTCAGTAACTCTATGCAAAATGAAAGAGGAGAATACTCCCATCCTAATAAATTTATTTATTTGGAGTCTAACACAAATATAATAAAATTCTATCCCTAGAGTCAAATGGGATCTGGAGAGTCCGATATAGACTATTATCAATGTGCCTTCAAGAGAGTTTGGAGCTGTAGCTTCAAATGGAGGTAGGAAAGCAACTAGCAGATTGAAGGAGTTTCATCAAGAGGAATTTTGGTCCTGGAGAAGCTTCTACAACAAGCTGTATATCGAGGGCTCAACTTTCCCATATACGTGTAAGAATGGTTGAGCCGAGTGGAGTCTATTTTGGAACACATAGAGTGTCCCGAGTCACTTTATGTAGATATTGTGACTAACCTGATGGTGGACTACGCCAGAGTGTGGTGGTATGAGACCATGGCAAGGCTCGAGAAGAAACGTAATAGGAAGCGTCGGGAAGTCACCTTTGAGGATTTTTGTGTAGCCTTTAGGGCAGAGTACATTAATAATGTTTGAATGATAGTTAGGTTAAATGTTATTTCATTTTCAAGCAACTCCATTTGATTTATAGTTTTGGCATTGTAATTTCTAAATTCTATGATTAATGAAAAATTTTGATTTCCCTTCCTTAGAGTAAATTCTGAGTTTGTTCTTTTCTTAATTAACTAAAATGGATTTCGGATCACCACCCACAGTTACTCCTATCAAGAACATTGTGGCCTCCAGTAGTTCTAGTGACGAAGGGACTCATCTGCGAGCCATGGTGGTAACTCTCTTAGAAAACCAAGCTCAACAGGCGCTAGTCATGCATAAATTATTGAATAATCGAGTAACTCCAGTCACTGTCGCTGCTCCAACAGTCCATGCTCCACAAGTTGCTTCGTCTTCACACCATTCAGCAGATAATCTCCTCTATAATTTTCTGAGGTTAAGACCTCCAACCCTTGGTGGGAACCTGTCCCAGATGGATACGGCCGATTGGCTGAAGGCCGTGGAAAAGGATTTGATTAGTCTGAAAATTCCGAACTCTGAATTTGTCCATCTCACCACCCATCTGTTCCATGCTGAGGCAGAATATTGGTGGGAAGAAGTCAGAAATACCGAGTTCGTCGATTATGAACTAGACGACATTCCCTGAGATGAGTTCGTCGAGGCCTTCAAGACTAAGTTCATTCCCCCATCCGCATAAAACATGATTGCAGATACAATCATGAGGTTGACTCAAGGAAGTCGCTCAGTGGCAGAATACGAAAGAGAGTTCCGTAGATTGATTCGTTTCGCACCAGAAGTCACTCATTCTGAGTCAGCAAAGTGCCGCCGTTTCCTTTGTGGACTCAGAAGTTCGTTGAAGAATCAAATAGTGCCGCTCTGTCTAACTCGCTTCTTTAAACTAGTGGAAACGGCTAAGGTGATTGAGCATCACCAATCCGAAGAAGATCATAAACGAAAAGTGCAAACCACTCTAAACTAGCGAGGAAATTTCAAGAGACACGGATCCAACCCGATAAAAGTGTATCAGCTGGAAGCAGCACCTACTGCTGAACAAGCTCAAAACTGTACTAAGCCACATATGTATGGCAAGTGTTACCACTTTGGCCAGAGATGTTTTAATTATGGGTGCACAGGCCATTGGTTCTATCAGTGCGACCACACGGAAACAATAGACGAAGTTTAAATGAAGTCGTATCATAAGAAGCAAGTGTTCCGAGCAACTCCACTGAATCGGAGGGAACCAAACTTGGCCATAATGCCAGCCCCTATTTCTGAAGTTGCTCACATGCAACCACCAGTCCCCAATTCTCAGAACTATCAACGACGGCAGTCTAACAATCATTCTGCTGGACCTGCACGAGTATATGCCTTAACTCCTATCGAAGCTACCGAAGATAACAATGTGGTTTCAGGTACACATTCCTAAACCTCTCCTGTCAAAATTGTATATCTGTATTCTTTTCAAATTGTTAATATGACACTGTATAAATCTAGGCACACTTTATTTCAATAACCAACCTTGTAGCGTATTGTTCGATACTGGTGCCAGTCACTCGTTTATCTCTGAACGATTTGCTAATAATCTTAAACTTTATGCATGCAACCTAGAACAAAAATTGAGTGTTGGACTTCCATCAGGAATCCAACTAAGTGCTCACAAATTTTGCAATATCAAAGTCCCGATAAATGATCAAGAATTTTAGGCTAAGCTAATCATCCTACCGATAGCTAACTTTGACATCATCCTCGGGATAAATAGGCTTAGTGATAATAATGCTGTGATAAACTGCCATAGAAAGAGAGTCACTCTCCATTCTCAGGGTAAGCCTGAAATATTTGTAGGAAAAACTAGCACACAGTTATCTTTAATAAATGCTATTAAAGCTGAACAACTGATTGGCAAGGGTTGTAGTACCTACCTAGTCACCATGATGGGCAAAACAAAAGAAAATATCTCCCTTGCAGATTGTAAGGTAGTCAAAGAATTCGCCGATGTATTTCCAGAAGATTTGCCTGGTGTACCTCCTTTCAGAGAAGTGGAATTCTCTATTGAATTGATTCTTGGTACACAGCCAATATCCAAAGCACCATATAGAATGGCACCTAAGGAGCTTCAGGAACTCAACGAGCAGTTACAAGAGCTCTTGAATAAAGGTTTTATTAGGCCAAGCATGTCTCCTTGGGGAGCACCAGTTTTATTTATGAAAAAGAAGGATGGATCTATGCGTATGTGTATAGATTATCGTGAACTGAACAAGGTCACCATAAAGAACAAATACCCACTGCCTAGAATCGATGATTTGTTCGACCAATTATCTGGAGCCGTGATATTTTCCAAGATCGATTTAAGGTCTGGATACCACCAGCTGCGAGTAAAGGAAGATAATGTAGGGAAGACTGCGTTCCGTACTCGTTATGGACACTTTGAGTTTTTGGTGATGTCATTCGGACTCACTAATGCACCATCAATCTTTATGCATTTGATGCAGCGCGTGCTAAAACCGTATCTGGACAAGTTTGTGATCGTCTTTATGGATGATATCCTCATTTATTCCAAAAATCTGAGAGACCATGAAGAACATCTGAGGTTAGTGTTGGAAACCTTGCGTGAGCATCAACGTTTTGCCAAGTTCTCCAAGTGCGAGTTCTAGCTTAACTCCATTGCATTCTTGGGGCATGTGGTTGACGCTCAGGGCATTCGAGTAGATTAGACCAAAGTAAAAGCAATTCATGACTGGGCTGTGACAACCCTAGGTTGTTACCATGCAAAATAAATGTTGATTGATTCAATTTTTAGCATCATTGCTTTTAGAACATCAAGATAAGCCTATCTGGAAAATTTGAAGTCCATTGGACTTCTCTAAGTCAAAAATTACATTTTGATCAGTCTAAATGTCCTAGTCTAGACTCAAAATATTTTAATCTCAAAATTAAAATCTGATTACATTTTTGAATTCCTCACCCCCAAATTAGCTAAGGGTGAAATTTTGGTGCAATTTGGAGTTCATTTGGGCAATAATTCAATTTAATTTAAAATGGTTCAATTGCACTTAAGGGTTCCATACAATTTAAAATTGCATTTATACCTTCGGGCATTTTTAAAACAGCGGGCGCGATCTGAACCGTCCATTCTTCGGGTCAGATCGTGCGGCCTGCGTTTTAGATCAGGATCTATCAATCTAGACCGTTCTGCGGTTCGATCGAAAGATCGGACAGTAACGATCCACCCGCAGTAAATAGCGCGATCCATCCGTCAGATCCAACGATCTGAATCCAACGGACGATCTGCTCCCCGCGTTCGGCCGTTAGATGTCCGAGGATCTGGACCGTCCCGTCCCAACGAACGATCCATCAAACGGCTACCGCAACTCCCAACGCTGTTCATCGTCTTCTTCGCTCCGCTCAGAATCCCAGACAGGGAAAATCAAATCCCCGACAGACAGAGCCTGTCCCCCACTCCCTTCGCCAGCTCAGCATAATCGTTAGAGGCTTCCTTATTCCTGTAAGGCCTCTGATACTGGCTCTCCAGCCCGATACCCCAATTTTGGAAATTCTGAGAGCTCCTTATGACCCGAGCTCTCGGGCCAAGCCAAGCCAAGCCTAGTCCCAGCATTCCCTCTCAACACCTTCCTAAGGCTATAAATAGCCTCGGACCTCACCTCATAAGCTTTTTGCTATTCAGTTGAGTTCATTTCCAATTCTTCCTCCGCTCGCCATTGCTTCTTTGCCAGGCTACTTCTAGTCGCTCCCAACCTTGCGTACAGCTGATAGAGGGTAACTCTTGGAGTTCAGGACCCCTAAGAGCTTCTCTACTGCTTTGTGCCAGGCTCCATTGTCCAGACCAGCTCAGACTAGTAAAACCAGGCACCTCCAACCGGGACTGAGTCGTATGGGCTCAGATCCTTCTCAATTTTGATCACCACACTCCTCTTTAGCTTTGGCGAATTGTTTGCAATCAAATTGCTGGGTTAGGAGAGGTCCGTTCGATCATATCGACCGAACAGACTGTCCTTCTCTCAAAGCTCGGGACAGAGTAAGGTCCCAGAGATCTAGAGCCTCCCAGGTCAGGTTTAAATAGGGCTTCGATCCGTCCTTACCCCCTGATGGTGAACAGATCGAGCCTTAGCCCGGACAAGCCCCCTGTGAGGAGAATTTCTCCTTACAGTGAGCGCCTTTCATGCGTAATGGGTAAATGCGTCCCAGAGGAATTGGTCCACCCCAGTTAGCAATTTAGGGTTCTAAGGGTTGGTTATGGTCCCAGGAACGTGTAGTCATCGTTCTTTAGCTCTGGCTTGGCTCGAGGACTGAGAATTTCAGCGATTAGGGTTCTCCCTAATCGTTCCCAGTCGGGGCCAGGTGCAGGGAAGAAGACGACAGTGTGGGTCGGGTTGACCCGTGACCCGCGCTGTCCAACAGTAACGGGCCCTCAGGCCCGAACGGCCCGCTCGTTTTGGGATCGGGCCGGCGCCCAGTAACGGGCCCTCAGGCCCGAACGGCTCGCGCATTTTGGGATCGGGCCGGCGCCGAGTCAAACATTAAATAACTTATTTAATATTTATTTTTCTTAAGGAAATTAGGAAAATTAAATTAGAAAATACAGAATGTATTTCCTTAATAACTTTTAATCCATTGGTCAAAATTTTATGATATCATATATGAAAATGTTTAGAAAAATCTCAAGAACTTAAATATATAATAAAATCATACATCTGATAGTTAGATCTTTAATTATTGCCTAATTACAATGAATCTTAATTAGGGAAAATTAGTAAATGTACTTATCTAATTTGCATGTTTAGGGTGCCATTAGTTAACTGATGTTAAGTAGATTGCATGTGCCAGGTATAACATTTTTCTGAGTTCTGTAATTTTAATTATGCCCTAATCTTGTCAAATCATAATTAGTACATTTTAGGGTTTATACACATTGGATCTTAGCAAACTCAGTCTCTGATTTCTTGTATGATTAATTAGGACTTGTATGCCAAATTTTCTATAATTTGAATGGTTGGATTTTTACTTATGTGCTAATCCTTTTTGCTTGGAATTAGGGTTTGGTTAGCACAAAGTAACCACTGTTTATTAAACTTTAATTATTATTTTGACTTATAATAATAAACTAAATGAAATGAAATCACCTTTTATAAACTTATTAAGTATACTTGAATAAATCCAAAGCTATAGAATCTTAAATATCTTAATTAACTTAAGAAATCTTAAGATTGGGATCAAGCTTTTAAGACTTGATCTAGATTTAGGATTGCCACCAATAATGCATAATTAATCCACTGATTTGACATTGATCTTTAAATACACACTTGATTTGACTTAAGGCTGGAGAAGGAGTAAAACCCTAATCTACTTAAGGAAAATATTAGACTATAAAAACTCTAACTTAACTATATTGATTACAAGACATTGAATTGAACATTTTCCAATAATGCATTTGATTTACTATTGATTCTAAATATTTGAATTAGACAAAGTAAGGTTAATATTAACCCTTTTTGATTTCACAATCTGAATCGAACCTTAAGATCCCTGATTTTCTCTTAAGTAATAAACCTGCATAACAAGATCATTAATACTAGGTTGATTTAACAAGTGATCAAATTCTTAATAATATGTTTGATTTACACCCCATAATCTTAGCCTAAGTATGATCAGATGATTCCATCATCCGATCTAATCACCCTAAGATCTAATTATGAACCAGAACCTAATAGTATAATATCAACACCTAAAGGGGAGATCTTGATATTCTCTTCATAAGATCGTCTTGAATTATTTAAGAGACCTAAATTCATATATCATGAGGTAGGAGGCCTTGTATGAATCCTCGTGGTAGAAGCATAGAAGATCCCATCACCTTAGAGATCGATATATTCTCCTTGTGGTAGTAGTCCCTTAAGATATTAGAAGAGATACATCTCCTTGTGGTAGAGTCCATATTAAGTGATCCTTGATCACATTTGATTGATGAAACCTTATATAGGACTTACCTATTAGTTTAAGATTTGTAATCTTGATATATCCTTGCTCTATTAAATAGATTTGATTGAACCATGATTATCGGGTAGTGTAGTATAGTATACCCATATTACTGGTTCCCAGTAATATTCTGGATTGGTTGAGTCACTCTAAGTAAGATTTGTCTTTATTGCTATCCTACGGGCTTAGGCAGATATAACCTCGCTTAGAGTAAATCAATCAATCCTAAGAGTGTATTAAATGGTTACCCATTCCTTAGTTTTATTGAAGGACAGTTGCCATCGGCAATGCCTCCTAGCGAAGATCGCTTCAATAGGTATGGCTTAAATAAAACTATGAAAAGGGGAATCACCTTCCTTAAGATGCTAAGTATAATTATGAGTTTAGTGACTAAATGCTTAGTTTGAGATACAAAATCATCATCGGATGGTGCCTCCTAATGAAGATCGCTTTATTAGGGTGGTGTAATCAAACTAAATGTTGTGTCCTATCTTTGTAGCATATTTAATATGTGTATACAATCACCCTGCCTAGTGATCTTTAAGTAAATAAGCAACTTTAACTAAATATCAATCTAGAGATTTGGAGTCAGAATCCTTTTAGCAGGATTCTGCACAGTGGAGACTTAGGATTCATTTATGTTTCTTACTATATTCTTCATGGATTTTGGGATTTTTCATTCATATCATATAATGGCATAAGCATAAGCATAAACATGAGTTGAACTCATTCCTTCTATTGTGACACATGGTTATCAGTGATACAGTATGAGATACGAAATGTTATATATACACAGACTGGGGAATTTCAGGGTGCATCTGCGTCACCATACTAACTTCTTAACTGTTGTGCTTACATTGGACCGTACGACTCATAAACCTTCAGTGATAGTTATGTGATATACCGTGGTATGGCATATTTGTGAGTATTGTTTCAGTGGCATATAGTGCAGCCTATAGTATCCTTCTCAGCATTTAACCTTCCTTTCACCTTGGTTTACGAGCATCTGTCATTTTCATTTTCTTTCAGTATTTAGCTTTGACGCAGTTTTACTTTGTTTAGTTCTTACAGCTCAGTTATTTGATGTCTTTAGAGTTTTTTTTTCTGCACTTTTACTTTATGTTCTTGCATATTCGTTATGTTTAGTTTAGCTTGTATAGCTAGCTTCGATGTGTTAGACTTCTTGTCTAACATGGGGTACTTTTGGGATCCGGCAATTTTCTAGATCACGAGCAGCTGTTGGAGGTAGGTCAGGAGGACGTCCCAGGGACTCAGGAGGAGCACTTGGAGCTGTAGGGGATTGAGCACCTACTCTTACTTTCTAGTTCTTTCCAATATTCTAGCTAGACTCTTTATATTTCTGCATTTTTATGGTTTGTAATAAAACTCTGGATGTATTTTTACTTTCTTTTCTGAGATGGATATTTACTACTGCTTGAGACGAATATATTCTGGATGTTTGGCTTTTAGCTTCTGCACTCTGTTATTCTACTATACATAGTATTGTGATGTGATCAGCATATTGGAAATACTGATATATTTTATAACATACATGGGTTCTTCCCCACTCCCTTGCACCTTATGTATGTACTAAGTCTAATACCTAAGATAAGTATTCCATTCTTGTCTTAGATATTGGCTCTCGAGCCTACTCTTAGGGCTCGAGCGAGCGGCCTTCAGTATGGCTTCATCTCTCTAGCCTATTCGGGAAGATGGGTCTTACTTGTATGGCCCACCATTCCCGAGTAGCGCACCGTTCCGCCGCCAAACTATGAATTATATTCGTACTTTGCGCTCGACGACGGGACGGGGCGTTACATGGGCTCAACCTAAGTCTGTCACCGACATTAGGAGTTTCCTGGGATTAGCAAGGTACTACAGGAAGTTTGTTAAGGGCTTTTCCCAGATTGCTTCACCGTTGACTAAACTAACTCAAAAAGCTGTTCCATTCATTTGGAGCCCAGAGTGCGAGGAAGCGTTTCAAACCCTAAAGGATGCTCTATCTATCGCTCCAGTTTTTGTTCTACCTAAGTAAGGTTTGAACTATCAGGTATATACCGATGTCTCTAGAATCAGTCTAGGTTGTGTTTTAATGCAAGAGGGTAAGGTAATTGCTTACGCCTCTTGTCAACTAAAACCCCACGAGAGAAATTATCTAGTTCATGACCTTGAACTTGCAGCCGTAATATTTGCCTTAAAAATATGGCGTCACTACCTGTACAGAGTGCAATGTTCAATTTTCACTAATCATCAAATTTTGAAGTACATCGTCACCCAAAGAGAATTGAATTTTCACCAGAGAAGATGGTTGGAGCTCATCAGCGATTAGATCTCAGTATCTAATATCATCCGGGAAAAGCAAATGTTGTGGCCGATGCCCTTAGAAGTCGTGCTACTTTAACCTCAATGATTGCCTCCAGTTTCTTAGAACCTGAATTTCGTAAGCTCGAAATTTCTCCAGTTAATGGCGATATGCTGAGTTCGCTATTAGCAAATATTAATGTGGAACCCACTTTTCACCGAGATGTCTCCATCTCGCAAACCAAAGATGATGAGTATCTGAAATTTAAGGCAGATATTGAAGGTGGTCTTCGCCATGATTTGCAGTTGCAGAATGGTGTAGTTTATCAAGGTAATCTATTATGGATACCTAAGTCCATGCACCAAGAGGTTTTAGTCAAAGACCATAATTCTGGGTATCACATTCACCCAGGCAGTACTAAGATGTATCAAGATTTGAAGCAATCATTTTGGTAGCCAGGTATGAAGAAAGATGTAGCTGACTTTGGGGCCAAATGTCATGCCTGTAATTTAGTGAAGGCCGAACACCATTGACCTGGTGGTCTTTTGCATCCATTAGATATCCCGGAATGGAAATGGTTTGATATATCTATGGATTTTGTCATGGGATTGCCTCGTGCAAAATCTGGTGCCGATGCGATCTGGGTGATAGTAGATTGCTTAACTAAATCAGCACATTTTCTTCCTATCCGTCAAACTGATTCAGTCGAAAAGTTAGCGAAGCTCTACATCAAATAAATTGTCAGATTGTATGGAATTCCAAAGTCAATTGTATCGGATAAAGATAGCAGGTTTACATCTAAGTTTTGGCAAGCTGTGCATCAAGATCTGGGTATGACTCTAGCCTTGAGTACAGCCTTTCATCCTCAAACGGATGGTCAAACTGAGAGGGTAAATCAAGTTCTGGAAGATTTGCTTAGGCTTTGTATTCTTGATTTTGCTGGTTTCTAGGAAGATCATATTCCATTGGTGGAGTTTGCCTACAACAATAGTTTTCAAGCTAGCATTAAGATGGCCCCTTATGAAGTGATGTATGGTAGAAAAAGAAGTACGCCGCTAGCTTGGTCAAAAACAGGAAGCGTTCAGCTTTTTGGTTCAGAATTAGCTGAAGAAACTAGTAGCAAGATCAAATTAATTCAGCAGAGAATTCGTTCAGCTCAAGATCGTCAAAGCAAGTATCATGATTCTCACCACCGTCTCTTAGAATTTAATGTGGGAGATTCTGCTTATCTAAAAGTCAATCCAATGAAAGGTGTCTTCAGATTTGGCGTAGCTGGGAAACTAAGTCCCCGCTACGTGGGACCTTTCAAAGTATTGGCCAAGGTAGGATCATCTGCCTACCGATTAATCCTTCTTGATGGCTTTGCAGCTGTTCACAATGTATTTCATGTATCCTCATTGAGAAGATGTCTTCGAGACCCTTCTCATCTCGTTCAACTTCCAGCAGTAGAGATTCAACCCGATATTTCGTATGCCGAAGAACCTATCAGAATCTTATCTCATGATCAGAAGCAGCTGAGGAATCGTTCAATTCCGATGGTCAAAATTTAGTGGAAGAAATGATCATTAGAAGAATCTACATAGGAGAAAGAGGTGGATATGCACAATAAATATCCCCAGCTCTTTGCAAATCCAGGTACTATTCTTCTCTTTTCTATCAATTGTATTTAACTCGTATTGCCTTAGTAGAATTACACTTCCCTTAGGTGATATCGGGGACGACATCGTTCTTAAGTGGGGGAGTCTGTAACAACCCTAAGTTGTTACCCTAGCTAGATCTGGATTATTTAAGCTAAATCAGGCCTTAATTTTAATTCCATTAGACTCAATGGGTCATTTAAATCTAACCCTAGAAGTTTGGAATCAATCGGGGCTAAATTGGAAAATCTTGTATTTTTTGCTATTTTTAAGCCCTGAAAAATACCTAAAATAATTCGATCTCCAAATCAAAATCTGAGTTCATTTTTGAGTTCGTCACCCCCAAATTAGCTAAGGGTGAAATTTTGGAAATTTTTGGAGGTCATTTAGTCACATTTTGGATTTAATTTAAATTGGTTTAATTGCAAATTAGGGTTTTAGACAATTCCAAATTGCAAATCTACCCTTCTCCAACGGTCGGCTCCTTCCCAAACTGCGGGCGCCATCTGGGTTGTCCATTCCGTGGTCTTGATCCAACAGCCCGCATGGATGGACGGATCTGTCTAATCTCAGCCGTTCCGCGGTTCTGAGATTTGATCCGACGGCATCTAACTCATCCGTCTTAAGTATCCCCGATCGCCCGTTCGATCTGTGGATCAGATCTGACGTTCGATCCAACTCCTCGCGTGGACATTAGATGTCAGGTGATCAGAGCCGTTCCGCACCAATTGTCGATCCGTCAGACGGTCCTGGAGCCCTCCGCGACTGTGGATCGTCTTCCTCCCCAACTCGCGCCCGACGACCAAATATTTCCCATACTGCCACGTCCTCCCATCGGTCTGCCACTCCCTTGCCACATCAGGAAGGTCGTTGCGACCTTGCCCAAGCTTCCCTAGCACTCCTAGCCAAGCCTGAGGCCTGGTCCACCCCTAATTCGGAAAATTGAGGGAACCCCTCAGGCCGAGCCATTCCTCCCAACCCAAGCTCTTGAAGCCACCCCATAGCCCCCTGGGCCTATAAATACCTTGAGAGAATCACAGTGAGTCCCTTTGCTCACTGTGATCCCTCAATTGATGGCTAGAACCCCATGGAGCTCTCGCCTTCCTCGGTGAATTCTCAGCATTTCTGAAGGCTAGAACCGCTGATAGAGGGCCCGTCTGGTGTTCAGACCCCCTATGGAGCTTCGTCGCCTGTCCAGGAAGCTTCAGAGTACCTCAGCATCCCTCAGTCAAGCCCGTAACCCCGACTCCAGGTACAGCTTTTTGCCATTGATTTTCCCTTAATCTCATTTCCATTCTCTCCTTCTGAATGAGCCTTGGTTGTCGCCTAGGTTGTTGTATCCATCTAGGAACCCAGTGTGATTGTCGCCTGGGGCTAAGCTATCTCGAGTCGATCATATTGATCGACTGAGCTAGCAGCCAAGCCAAAGGCTGAGTCCGAGTAAGGACCCAGCGATTAGCTGCATCTCAGGTTATGATAGGTTGGGGGTTCAACGCGTCTAGTCACCCTGAACGTGTAGGGATCGAGCCTCGGTCGAATCGAGGCCTCTGTGAGGAGAATTTTCCCCTCACAGTCGGCCTGAGATGCCCGTATCGAAGGCGTCTCGGTCGAGTAGCACCCCATCGATCCAGAGGGATCCAGATGGGGGTTAATGGTCCAATCGAAGCATCTTGGCTCAGGGAGCATGTAGGGATCAAGCCAAGCCGTCGTCGTCAACTAGGCACCGCGAATTTCCGCGCCGAAGTCAGCGGGCTCGGGACCCGTCGAAAGGAAGAAGACGAAGGCATAGGTCTTTGGGCCGGGCTGACCCATGACCCGCGCGGTTCTGATTTTCGGCCGTGCCTAATTAATAATTATTGGATGACATTTTTGATGATTGCGAATTTAATTAATTAAACCCTATAGTTTTAATTTAAATAAACATTCAGAATAAATTAATTAAATAACTTTAGTTATACAAATCCAAATTGTATGATCTAATATACCATTTGAATCAGAAAAATTTAAGGAATCTAAATATAAAATAAAATCTTAGATCTAATGGTTGGATTAAAAATTATTTGCCAAACCTTCTCTATTTTTAATTAAATCATATAAAATTATTTGATTGTCCAATTAATGAGATTAAGGGCTCTGATTGCTCCTTGAACCCTAAGGAACAAATTCAGACCCTTAAAGGTAATTTCGGATAATTAATTTTCCTAATCACTCCTTAATCACCCTAATCAAGGATTAGTGACTTAAGCATTAATTAAGCCTCTTATTTGGGTGGGGATTGTTCCTACTATCATATTAAGCGTATTATAACCTAAGTGTAAGGTTGGATTGCCCTAGAGTGTCCTAATTTCACTAATCACTCTAATTGACTTAATTATGTGATTAATGCTAATTAAGACTAATTAGGTCATCAAAACCTAAAATAAGTGTGTCACTCACTTCAGTAATCATATTGAATCATATTAAGTCAAATAGGATCTAACTTGAGCAACTAAACCCTAAAATCCTAATTCTACCCTAAAGAGGGGTATTTTGGTCATTTTGAACAAAATATGTTTAAATGCTCCCTAAAGCTTGGAAATTTTAGTAAACTATTCTAAGGTAGATTAGAAGTGTTCTCTGAACTCTTAGACTAATACTAAGGTTAATGTGATCTTCAATTCAAGAAAACTCTACTTAATCCCTAATTAAGACACATAAATCTTATGTGATCATTAAAGAGTCTTTTGGCATCAGTCATTAAATCTAATTCTTGAGATGAGTAAATACCACCTTAATAAGTTCAGTAAGGTTAACCTAAGAGTTAAGACCTAACAAAATGTAATTGGTAGAGTCTAAGTCAAAAATTAGCTTGGGGTCTAAAAGTGATCAAACATCAGATCCTTAGGCTAATATGGGTTAAATGTTAATCTAATACTTGGAATTATCAAATTTAACCTTAATAAGCCCCTTATAGTTGATTATGAACTTAGATTCTAAATAGAATCACAAATGGAAACTCTTAAGCTAAAACTCTAATTAGAAGTCTAAAGTGATCAAACTTCAGATCTTTAGATCTTAGATCTTAGACCTAAATTTTCAATTTGAATTAAACCACCTCCAATTGAAATTCTTTAATGATTGATTGTTTAATATTTTGAAACCTTCCATGTGGGTATAGGATGATTCAATCAATAAGATAATGAAATTATCTTAAAGATTGAATATAGACCTTAGATTCTCAAGTTCTTAATTGATTATTTTATCTTATAATCAGTAGAATAGCCTTTCACTAAGTTCTTAGTTCCTGAATCTTGCAGCTTATAGGACTCTTTACCTTTAATTTGGGGTAATAAGTGTGAACCCTAGATCCTTATTAAGATATTACCTAGTATTTGGGATATGAACTCAACATAGGGTTTAAGTTCTAAATTCTTAAATCTTGATTTATTTAGTCAAGATTTGGGTAAGAGAGTAAAATATTAATAAATTAGGTAGTTGATTTGCTTACTTAAACTATATAGTCATCACATGATTATTGGATTAGAACTTGTTAAGTTCTAATATTAACTTTAAGGACGTAAATCTGAGATTCTACTCGATAGCTAGATATTGGATATCCTAAACTTGTACCTCCTCAGAATAGTTAGATTTGGTAATTAGATAACATCAGATATCACTTGAGTCTAGATTGAGTCTCTTGCTTATTTTGACCAGATTGCTTTGATTACCTTGATTTTTGAGCCTTATTCCTTGAGCATAATAGGAAAAACTTAGGATATGGATGATATATCCTAAGCTAGTATTAGAATTGCATATCATTCAGTTTTGTCTTGTTACAGTTAGTAGAATATGTCCTAGCTTAGTCTGCATCTTCAGTAGTAGTATTGTATAGACTGGACTCAGACCTAGCATATTTGGATGACTGGGCTGGGGATTGATTGATGGATATTGGAGGCCCTGTATGGCCTATTGGCTGGTATGGCAGTACTATGTCTTAGGCTTATTGCTTCCTTAGCTGAATTGTATTGTTTTTTGATTTACTTTGCCACATACTTCAGTGGCCTTATTTTCAGGATTTGCTCACTTTGCCACATGCCTTAGTGGCCTTATATTTCATATATTGCTTTGCTTTTGCCACATATCTCAGTGACCTTTCTTTTTCATATTAATCTGCATGTTGTATGTATACTCTTAAGGCTTAGATATATGTATAAATGGCATGTTTAGTATGCTAGAATTTTATCATGTTCAGTACTTGTGCTCTTTTATACTCAGCATGTTTTATTGCGATCATAATCATGTTAGGATCATTTTTATTTCAGTAGTTGCAATTACTTTTGCTTTTAGCTTCACCTTGTTTATTTGGTGTTTTGTATGTTATTTCACATACACGTTGCTTACTATGAATGGATAGTTTATAATATTCCCCTTCTTGTATAGCTTGTATAGCTTCAGTAATTGTCTAACTGTAACCTTTTTGTTTTGTTGGCTGGGGCCCTGGCATTTGTGATATCGACAAATGTCAGATTCAGACGTGTTCATGGGCAGTGTCGCAGAAGAGAAGCAAATTCAGGAGGAGGATCATTTTGCTACTGTTTAGTTAGCTGTTGCCTTTTTATTTTAGTGAGATTGAGAGATATTTTTATTCTCTTTAAGCTTCAGTTTGTAATAATTAATTCTGGATGTATTTTATTTCTACATTGTGATGAGTTACTATATTGCATTCTCTTTTCCTACTATGTATGCTTGTGGATGTTACTCTATTTTGTATTGCTTCCATCACTTTGATATTTATATTGATGAATATTATAGCACTTGGTGACAAGTCCTTGGCTTAAGGCAGGTTGGGTTTACCTAACTTTACTTAAGTTGGGGATTTGCCGCAATTGGAGCACCGTACTTCCTTATTGTCAGTACGGGGGGGCCCCACAGAACTGGTTAAGTAAGTTTGATGCAGTAATAAACTATCCCAAAAAGAGAGTCACTGTAAGAATTGGAAAGAATACTGAAACTTTTACTTGGAAATTTGGATTAAGTGCTTCTTTAATAAGTGCAATAAAACATATGGCTCCCAAAGAATTACAGGATTTACATGAACAGTTGCATGAGCTACTGGAGCAAGGTTTTATTACACCAAGTATGTTCCCATGGGGAGCTCCGGTGTTATTTGTCAAAAAGAAGGATGGTTCATTAAGAATGTGTATTGATTATCATGAATTGAATAAAGTATAAGTAATGAATAAATATCCCCTTCCAAGAATTGATGATTTATTTGATCAATTATCTAGAGCAAAGATTTTCTCCAAAATTAACTTATGGTCAGGATATTATCAAATCAGAGTAAGAGAAGATGATATACCCTAGGCTTTATTCTTTTATTTTTAGTAATTTTCATTGATATCTGAAAGAGAGTGTATTAATTTCACTATCGATTTCAAATGAAGTATTCTTGAGTAAGCAAAATTTATTATTTCCTTTTACAAACTTACAAATATGCTTTGTGTTAAAGAGGTATACATAAGATTATACTCATTTGAGAAATATTTTCAGAGAGCATGTATTAATTTCACTATCAATTTCAAATGAAGTATTCTTGAGTAAGCAAAATTTATTATTTCCTTTTACAAACTTACAAATATGCTTTGCATTAAAGAGGTATACATAAGATTATACTCATTTGAAAAATATTTTTAGATATGTAAAAGGATCATCATTCATTATACGAAATAACTCAATGTCATATGATTAATTTTGTTGAATTATGGGAATTGGGATGCTCCAAGCTTACAACAACAACAACAAAGCCTTGATACCACTAAGAGTGATCAGCTATATGAATTAATTATCTCAATTATACTCTTCAAATAGTAGCTCATCCCAAAGTTCTAAGTTCTTCATAATATTGCTGTGGCAGAATACTATCATAATGGTTGCTCTGACCCAAAACATCTACTTGATGCATTTAATGAAGTTAAGCTAAATGTTTTCTTGGAAGTTATATTGCTCACTACCTTGTTCTTAGTTTGAATACGAATGCAAGGTTATAAAGTCTATTTCTACAATAGCATTTCAACTTTGACCAGCTTACTTAGATTTCATTAAATAATACTGCTCATTATTTTAGCAAATTTTTTGTATAAATATGATCCCTATTTCTCTCAATCTCTTCATATCATGATGTTCAATTGTTATATGATTAATGCTAATTTTAAATTTGCTTATATTACTTCTTAAATCAAGCTTGGTTCAAAGTTAATATGCCATATTATTGCTCAAATATATAGATTGGCTTGATTAAGCCTTTTGGAATTTGCCAAACTGAATTTCTTTAAACAAACTTTGTGGTGTAGTTGGATTGGTTAGAGATATTGAATATATATACTTATTGCATGTTCTATGCTGCCAATATGTACTCTTTTATAATAATACTGAAAGAAAGTTGTAATTAAAAGCATGTAAATTAATAATCAAAAGATTATCATATGCTACAATACAAGTAGTTAGGTACTTGTCTGCTCTTAATTCTTAATTTGATGCCTCTCCATTCAGCATTTCCATTGCTTCTGAGAACAACTTTTATTTTCAATATTTAAAACTAAAGAAGGAAAACCATTTCCTTTACCGCGCCTTCTTATGTATTCATTTTAGACAAAGTATATGATATTACTGGGTTCATAATCGAAGATTCATAGAAATTACTGACTGTCATTCTTATGTTGTCTCAATTTTCTTAAATCTGTAATGCTTAAACATGCAACAACTTCTAAATATAGCAGATTTACAAACTATATTTAATCCATAATGAACTACAACTAGCCCTATGCAAGGTTGTTGTTTTGTAATTGTTTTTTTTTTATTCTTGATGGACATTCATAAAGTACTATGCTGGATTTAAGTATAGTGATCTATCAAAAATGAACAATTGCGCTACAGTTTTGACTTTAGCAAGTTTATTTTCTTAGTATTCATTCTGTATTTAAAGAATCTTTTGTACTTAACTTATTTCTGTTGCTTTCTGACATCTAGATAGTCGCTTGTTTTTATTTTTTTTAAGTAAAATTGATAAACATTTTTATTAAAGATTGGTTTATGAGAATTTAAGGCATTGTTTGTATTTTATTTTATATCAATATGGTTCCATTCATATACAATTTATAAGAATTATTTCCTTTAGTTGTACACATCACATACCAATTCACTTAAGCATTCTTATCTCAGTTTTTATCTTTTTTCTTTTAGGCTCATATGCTAATATCCATTACAGTTGATCATATGATTATTGTATGCTACATTATAAAATATCTCATGATATTTCTGAAATAGTTGTATGCTAATTTAGAAAAGTATTTCTTATTTGCATATAAAAATCTCTGGCACCAAGTCGATATATTGCACTTATGAGATTGCTCCATTTTTTTTATTATTAGATACAAAATTAATAAATGATGGTGATCAACAAATAATTAATATGTTGGTAGGAGATTTGTGAATTAGAAGACACTAGTAGTGGTTATTAGTAATGAAATAGCCAGAAATAGTTTAATGATAAATGCTCAAGTTGCATTTAAATAAATGATAGTTAAGCCTCTTAAATTATTGTCAATTTATTTATGAAAAATTGGATGCATAAATGAATCGAAAATGATGCTTCTAGGACTTGTTCCTAAATAATTGCTTATGCCTTCAATACAAACATGTTATAGTTAGATCAATAATGGGAGATTTGTAGATAAATGTATTACAACACATCTTATCATATTTTGAAGAAATATATTATGAACTAATTTCAAATTGGTTGATTTAATTCAGTCTTATGTCAAGCCTCAGTTTGAACCCTTAATTTCCTTATAATTGAGGAATAGGCAAAATTGTATAATTATTAAATGAATTTGGCTAGTTTAGTATCAATTTCTGTACACATATATTGTTTTGACTTTCCTAATTAAAATATGAAAGATTTATTACTATGAAGATGCTTCATTAAATGGAAAACTGAAATCCAAAATATCAATACTTTTTCCTTAACATCTCATGATGATTAAATGTCATTTCGAGTGGTTGCTTAAATCATGTATTAATTCCTTATAAAGTAAAGAATATGACTTGCACAAAAAAAAAAAAAATTAATCGATTTTGGTGCTATATGAATGACATAAAATCTGCAGTGATTAAACATTCATTGGAACTCTTAATTCATTAATTACCTTTTTCTTATATTATTTTGATATGTGTTACATCAAAAGAAATGAAAATGCAAGTTGTTGGTATGGTTTCTATTTAAACTAGAAGCTTCTAAAATATAGCTTTGCAATTTAACACTTGTAATAATTCATTTAGCAATGTTTTCAGCCAGAATTTTGTAATTCTTTCTCCCTTTTCCTTTTTATTAAATTAGTTTATTTCATTACCTACCAATTATGATCATGTTTACTTGTGTTTTATTAATTCTTATTCCATAATTTTTTTATTTTCGGTGAACGATATTAGTGATCTCTACTCATTTGTTAAGTACATTCTTATTACTCTGATGTTTCAAAAAATTGAAGTTGTTATTGACACAAATATACATAATTGCAAAGTGGGAAAATGCATTTTTGTTATCTCAGGTTCATCAAAACAAAATGAACTGTGTACGCATTTTTCTTGTGCTTATTATGAGTAATATTCAAAATGCATTATTTACCAATTCAAGTAGAGAATTTAATATATTTTCAGTTTACATTATTCTAAATTTTGTTAAAATTATGATAATCAAAATTTATTTATTGTTGTGTTTGCATTTTTTTATTTAATACTTTCCAATGAGAGAAATCTGCGTACTTAACATCATATCATGACGAATTTTTTTACAACATGGCATTATATTTTAGTGATTTTACAACATATAAAAGAGCTGCCAATGATAGGAGATTTGGTGATAATGAAAATTTGATTTATTCATTTTTATGGGAGTTATTTTGGAGTTACTTTGGTCATATATTCACATTTTCTATTACTTGTAATTCTTTGAAGTTTCTGCTATAGTATTTGTCTAAAAATTTCTTTCTATTGCTACCCCTCTAAAATTGGTAGAT
Source organism: Gastrodia elata (assembly GCA_016760335.1). Taxonomy (NCBI): domain Eukaryota; kingdom Viridiplantae; phylum Streptophyta; class Magnoliopsida; order Asparagales; family Orchidaceae; genus Gastrodia; species Gastrodia elata. Next base: position 23,548,603 of record CM028676.1, on the reverse strand, counting down.
CAACCTTTGCTGGTTGACAATCAAAGCACACATTTTTATTGTTTAATTTTTAAAGTTTATTGAGAATTCAATTATTGAACATACTGGATTGAGTATCCCAATAATTTAATGGCTTTTCTCTAATTGTAATTATTTATAAAATTGTTGTAAGTTTGCTATTAAAACTTTAATGAGCTTGATGAACAGCTTTAAACTAGTTCATTTTTTTTAGCATGTAAAATAAAACTTTGTTTAGCTTGATTCAATTAATAATGAGTAATTAAAATGAAACATATTTAGAAGTCCTAAAATAGAGTAAGGAAGGCATGACTTGTTAAAAGTTATGCAACCGAGTCTAGTTTCCATAAATTATGAATTATAAATTTTAAGAGATGGGAGAATATTCATTTTCCTCAGATTAGCCATAAATCATTAGGATAGAAAATCAAAAATAGAAAACAATGGATATCACACAGTTTACAAATACTTTGACCAAATTCCTGCACTGCAACGCGTTGAACTTACAACCTTGATTCATACAATAAGATTTTGTGCATGTAATAAACATTTAATAAATATTTTGGAGTATTCTATATGTAGGATTTTAGTACAGCTAACATTTTCCTGGGCAAGGCTATTGGTGCATCTAGAGACCACATAATTCCTTTGAGGGGGAACATGTGTATTTGTTTTGACCCCACTTATAGGTAAGTTGAGTAGACGTACTCAGCTCCTCGCTTATTCTGCACCCACAGAACAAAATTACAAGATAAATAAGTTATAAATTGCACTTTTCACAATCTTATTGATTGTGGATGATATATTCAGTCTTTAGACTGAAATGATTTTCCATGATTAAATCTTTCATAAATTTATACAGTGTATAATTTCATATATAAATATAGTTCCTTTTCTTACACTGTTTCTCTTACTTAGCATACAAATCCATTTGACCATATTTATGTTTCCCTTCATGTTGCAAATATTTCAAATGCTATACTAGTATAATTATTGCAGCATTGGTAAGAAAATACTCTGGCATTGTGAGCAAATTTTCTTACATACCTTCCTTGATATTTTCATGCTTATTGCACCGCTTATTCTTTAAATTATAAATGTCTAATGTGATATCCGCTTAATAATGTTTAACTTACTTTTAAAATGTACTCTTTTAAAGTCTAACCACTTTTTTTTTTTTTTTTTGTGCCCTACCGTATTTAAAAACAAAAATACAGTAGATCAGGAGCAAGGATCTGGACCTGCAGTTAAAGAGGAAGCTGAGCAATAATTGGGAGAAGAAAATTTACTTTTGTTTCTTTATGTGAGAATCAGCTTTACTTATGAACATTTTGTATGGTAAAAAAATATTTTGTGATATGCGTAAACTATTCTTTCATGTTGTTTGAAATTTTAAATTAAAAATATTGAATGTTTGAGTTAGAATAATTGAATTTCCTTCTTCCCCCATAGATCCATATAATATAAGGTAGTATTAAATGCTGAGTTAAAATCTCCTAACTCAATATTAAATACTACCGTAATACTCATTGTTAGATTAGTATATTTAATATAATAGTGAGCCGTCACACCACCCCTAGCTAATTTGGCTATGGTAGTCCAATGGTCGACTCCATTTTTGATTCTGAGGTTTAAATAAATTAGGCATTCTATGAATTATCAAAAAATTAGGAAAATGTTGGAAATCACCAAATGATCTCCAAATCGTACGAAAATTGAAATGGAGGCTTCTAATACTATTATAAGACTAATGGAAAAGGATTAGAGTCAATTATGTCACTAATTTATGGGTAACAATACTAGGGTTGTTACAATTCCCATGAATCAAATGGCCCATACCAAACCTAGCCCCAATCACTTATCAGACGTTGGATCGCACCTGCGATCTGACGGCCATGATCATTCTCGCATTTGGCCATTATGATTGTGCCTCCTTCATCTTTGATTAATTAGGTGGCCAGTAAAAGCTCAGGCGCTATTCAACTTCATCCCCATCAAGCATCCCCAACAAGAAAAAATATATGTACATGTCTGTATTAATAGCTGCTCCCACTTCCTCTCCACCTCTGCAAAATGGTTAGCATCCATTGCCATATTAGGTAGAACCCTCTACTGGGACAATTTAACCTGGTCTTACCCTGGCTGGAAGCATGGAGGCCACTTCCTGGGTCGAGCCTGAAAGACCTTCTTATGCCTTCCCAGTCTATTTAAAATTTTAGAAATTCTTAGAGAGCCTTTTTGCACCCTCTTGCTGTTTTGTTTGTTCCTCCTAGTCATTCTAGTCTCTCCAATGAGCTCCAACTCCAACTATAGTGGGTTAAGTTTGGTGTTCAAGCTCCCATTAAGTTCCTAAGGATCCAAGGAGGCTAGTAGTAATCAAGTCGACCATTGAATTTCTTTCAATCCTTTGCAACTAATCGTTGTTCCCTAAGTCTAGGTACTTCTCTTCATGAGCACTAAGCTCCTTAATTTTGCAATTACAAGCTCTGATTGCTATTTTAAATCATGTTAAGATGATTTCCATCTTTGATGAGGTTCAATTGAACATGATTGAGTAGTAATCAACTCGGGCCTACACATTGTGGTACAATGCTTGAGATATAAAAAGAACTGACTGACCCCATCGATTCCCTAGCCTGTTGAGGCATTCTCTGGGTCGACTTTGACCCAAGGAATGTGTTGAATTGTTGAACATGCCAGTTGGTGAACTGTGGAGGGATAATTTATCCACCATAGTAAGCCTTAATACCCTTTGGAATTGAATTACAGCTGACAAATTTATAGCACCCCAGATAGGACCTTAAGTCCCAACATGTATACCACCATACTAGGGTTCATTTCAGCCATTTGATACAAAGTGGAAGGTTTAGTGTGTCAGGAAGTTAGAGTTTGTTTGAAACCCTAAGCTCCCTGCACGGGTTCTTTGTTCGTCAAATGAAGAAGAATAGGGCAGGTCAGGCTGCCCCCCACCCTCGCTGTTCGACAGTAACGAGTCATCGAATCCTAACTAACCAGTGCTGTCCCGGTCAACTCAATAGGGCCCAAGTGCTAAATAAGAAATAATGTGCATAAATTTTCTAAACCTACAGTTCTAATTTAGAAAATTAAATGGAATTTAGGGTTAGATTTATTTCAGTCAATATGCATCAAATCTTATGATCTCTTATACCATTGTGATCAAAAAAATTTGTAGAATAATAAAATACAGTAATATTTTACTTTCTGTGATTAATTTTCTAAATAGTGCCTTAATTACTTTAAAACATGATTAGTGAATATTAGGATGATTTTTTAGCCAAATTGTATGATTAGGACATCTTTTCTTCTTTATATAGAGGATAATTTAATTATGGCAGTAGGAGTATTTTCTTGTAATTGACTTTTCTAATCATTCATTAATTATTCTAAACTTTGATTAGTGTATACTAGCATCATTTTGATCTAATTTAACTGATTTAAGTTTCCATTGATTCATAAATTAGTAAAGAACATAATTATAACTTAATATTGTATTTTTAAATGTTAAGTTTGTTAATCACCTCTAATTAGCTCAAAACTCTAATTAGTCAATATTAGATAATCCACTTAGCTAAATTAAGCCTACTTACTGTCTAAGCTCTCATTAGACAATAATGAATTATTTAATAACATTAGATTTTATTCTTAAACTCAATTTTCCATAATTGATGATAATACCATTAAAGGTGAAATGAACCCAAGGTTTAATGTTTAGTCTCAAATCTTGATTGATTCTTCCCAAAAATTAGTAACTAGAATGATTAAGTCACTTAGTAATTTAATTGAAAAGTAATGATTGTTCTAATTACCAAATTCCAATTATAAGAAATCATTTAAAGAAATATGGTGTTAACTTATGTAAATGTAGCTTAAAGAAGAGAATTTACATTCTTTCTTGTGCCATCTAGATTCATTTAGTAGACACCAATTGTAAATACTCTTACACTTATTTTGACTCATTATTGTTTATACTTTAATCTCATAAGCTTACATTTAGTTGTTAGAAGGATTAGAATGATGTAGAAATCCTTACAAGATAAGATTATATCACATGTTGAATGGACTATAGTTGAAATATTGAGGTAGGGTGCTTTATTTGAGACACTTTAAGATAGAACCCTAGATTTACCACATGAATCTTAAGAATTTAACATATTCTTATGGTAGGGAAGGCCTAGTTAAAAGTAGATTGAACTTACATTTTTGTGGTAGTAAATCCAAATGAGGGATTTAGATAATTTTACCTTGGAGCTTAATATTGAACCATTAGCATATGGTCAAGTCTCTTATAATTTTGAAGATTCTTGAATATTAACTAGCTTGCTTATAACTTAACCCAATGATAATATTAGTACTGTCATATGGGAATGAAGTGCATATCTGTAGCCTAGCTCTAATTTCTTTGACTTAAGGGATTAGTTGATTTGTCCTGTAAGGAGCTAAGTTACTATCTTATCTTAAGTATTTAGATAAGTACAATTCATGTTAGGATAAAAATCCCAACTCCAATGTATGTTATGAGTTAGAGTTTGGATACATTAGTTTGGGAGAACAAACTATGAAAATGTATGTCGCCTACCCTGTGTGCGGGGATAAGTGCAGTTAAGCAACCAAGTGTCCAATTTTCACCTTCCTTAGAACATGCTAATTAGATGTATGTACTCTTGATATATGATGAACTAGGTTAACTTTGCAATATGATCACAAAAACTTATTGAATCAAGTGTAATTAGAAGTCATAATATGGTATCTGAATTATATGCATTGTAGGTTGTACTGGATAACTAGTTAGACAACAAAAGGAGATATATATTTTGTTTTCTAGATTTAATTATTTGATCATTTCAGCTTGACATTACATGAATCACATAAGCATAACATATCATTAGCAGTGCGATGGGTAACACACCTAGGATCTATTAGAGGTGTGATTCGGAACACACTTAAGATCTGTGGGATGTAGTATGACATCAAGGTTATGCATACATGTGGCATATTCTAGAGTATACTTAGATGGACTTTTAGTTGGCATACATAAAGTTCAGTTTTGCATTTATTTAGTTTATAGTCTTACCTTTAGTTATCTTATTTTCAGCACACTTGCTTTATTTTTAGTATCATTCAGTCTCTATTTTCAACAATTTGATTTACAGTTTTAGCCTACTTTAGTTTATACAATTTGATTTCTATTTTATTGTTTATTTACTATAATGTTAAGTAATATCTCTTAAATGATAAGAAAATATTATAATCAACCTAAAATGTACTTAGACATATTGTCTAACAAAAGATTTTCCTTTTTGGCTGAGGCCCTTATAAAAACCCAAGTTGTTACCCTTGTCAATTAAGACTAATCTCCATCCTAATCTTCATCCTAAGTATTAATCAAGTCATTAGGAGTCATCCACTAAGACTTAGTCCAAATCAAGAGTCAAATAGATCAAATCATGATTCTTGGAAAATCCAGAAATCTTAAAATTTAACCTATCTAAATTGACCTCAAATCAACAATCAAACTTTGCCATTGCGCTTATTGCCCCCAAATTAGTTAGGGGTGATGTTTTCAAGTCAATCGGAAGTCGTCAAAATTTTCACAAATATTTTAATATTATTAATATCCCAAAAATTGGAAAATTAAATACTCATCAAAATTAAAATCCGACTTCACCGTTTATTGCCCCCAAATTATCGTTGAAATCAAAATTTGATTTTACCATTTCGTTCCTCACCCCCAAATTAGCTTGGGGTGAATTTTTAGGATTTTTCGGATATCATTTTGAAAATATGATTTTTGAGATTAATTAAGTTAATTTATTAAACTCTATTTATGTCTTCTCCTTCTTCATTGGCTAGGTGGGACTCATAGCTATCCAATCTTGACTGAGCCCCCTTTTCCTTTAGCCCCTCTGCTATTCTCAGCTTAGCTTGTTCCCCCTATCTCCTGCCAGCCCCCTCCTACCTCACCAAGTGGGATGGGTTAACTCAAGCCATCCCATCCATTGGTAGGCCTCTTCCCCATTAAGAGAGCTCTTAGCTCTCAGCTCTTCATTTTCTCCTATCTCTCTTGCCAAGCTAAGCTCCTCTCCTTCCATTGCTATATTTGCTAAAGGATGAACCTCTCAAGCTCTCAAGCCTCCCTTGAAATTCTGCCACTGTCAAAGCTAAGGTACCCCCCTTTCCCTCTATTGGTTAATTCAATGGCTATTCCATTTCATTTTTGTTCTCATTTGTATGTTTAAGATTCTATGTTACCTTAGTTGTGCATCTATGAAGCTATGTTTAAGATGTAGGAACTCATAAAAAAAAAACAAAAAAAATCTATAAATAATAGGAAATGATATGTAAATCTGCTAATACTAATTTTTGTACACCTAGTGCTTTAACCTCACTGCATTCATTGATAACTTAATCTTTTGGTGCTGATTTTGGTATCAATAGATAGGTCACAGAAAGAGCTTTCCAATGGTATATGGCACCACACGTGAAGTGCTCTAGGTTGAGAGTAATTGAGCCTGAAAGTTGACCCATTGCTGTTTTCGTACAGCTGAAATCACCGTCTGGCGCTCAGTGCACTGCAGCGCCCGAGTTTCGTATTAGGGTTTGCTAAAGCGTCATAGCACCTGAGTTTTGAATTTGGGTCCGCTATAGCGCATCGTAGCATCCAGAAAATTCATTTGGCCATATCTTAGTCATTTAGACTCCAAATCTAGAAATTTAAAGTGCTAGATAGTTTAGAATTTCAGTGCCAACAATAATCTAAAATAAAATTTAGATTTTGAAACTTAGAAAAATCAAAAATGACCACAATACCGTAACCTTAATTAGGTCATAACTTGACCAATTGAAGCCCAATTTGGGTTTACTCCTAGTTTAAGTACTCATTGTAATATAGGGAAGCTATAGCCACTAAATTTGCTGAATTTGGACACTAAATAGAAAAGTTAACTTTTTGATCCCTCTTAACTTAGAAAACTACCAAATTGCCCTTAGAAATTGAAATGGATATAACTAATTTATTAGATCTCAAAATTTAATGTTCTTAGACTCTATGGATTCCCTGAATAGCAACCAATAGTAAATTGCATAAAAATTTTGATTTTATTAGGTGCAATTTACTAAAATACCCCTTAGGTTAAAAACCTTAGTTTTGACATATATGACCCATTTCTTATCCAAATTTGGTGTACTTACTATCTATCTTTGTGTTAGATAGTAAGGAATCATTTGACAATAATAAATCCTAATTTGAAGCCCTAAATCAAAAAGTAGCTTTTTGGACCCTAAAGTAGGGGCAAAATGGTCATTTTGCCCAAAATTTAGGTTAAGTGTCCTTAACCCTTAAAATACCCTTTAAATCATTAAAATCAATAATAAAACTGATTTAGGATCAATTTAAGTCATAAATCCCTCAATTGGAATAATTTGTAAAACATCTCAATTTCAGGCTTAAAAAAATCCATAAATAATGTTAATATGCTTTACTTAGCCAAAATCCATCCTTAACTTCTATAAATAAATAAAATTAGCAAGTGTAAAGAAATTCAATAAAATTAGTTAAAATCCCTAAATTTCTCTAAGTCATTTTATTTGGATTTTTCACTTCACATTAGGACTATTCCTAAGACTATGGCTAGATCATAGGGTAGATTTCATTCATTAAATAATGGGGTTATTCAATGAATGAATCTTTGGTTTAATTAATTTCTAGATTTTACTGTTTAATTTTGATTATTTTATCTTTCAACCTTAGGTTTAGAATAGGAGTTCATCTTATTAAGTTTGATTTTGCTTAATTTCATTTCCCTTAATCATTAGATCGCATTTAGATTGAATCCCTAGATTTCTTAGATTGTACCTTTGGGTTATGTGCTTAACTCCAATCTCACAGTGTTAAACTCATAATTCCTAGTTTAGTAATTTTGATCAGATATTAGTTAAAATGTATCAATTCATCAAATTAGGATGTTGTGATTTATTTCTTAACTTATAGTCGAACTTGATTAAATTAGATTAGAACCTGATCAGTTCTAATCCTTTTAACTTGTAAGGCCGTATTTCTAAGTTACACTGGATAGTTGGAATTGGAGATCCTGAACTTGTGTAACTTGGAATAGTTAGAATATTTAAATTAGACAACAAATGGTATCACCATGTTTAGTAGAATCCCTTGCTTACTACTTGGTTTTGTAGTACACATTCCTTGAACTTTATGCTTATTTTTCCTTGAACTTGTCATATAAGAAAATTATTATTGCATGAAAATGTAAATTTAGAATATTAGGAAAACATTTGCATTTGGGCTCAGTTCATAGCAGATTATGGTGCACATTTACTCCAATGGACAGGGGTAAGGAGAGATCAGGATGCTTAACATTACTCATTAAGGAATGTGTGCTAAACTTAGAACCCGCTTAGTCTTGCAAACGTGCTTGACTCCTCAGCTATTTTTGAAATTATCCACAGAAACAAAAGTAAATAACTAAAAGATATTTGCATAGTCTTATTTGACTCTTCAGTTTTTCCTTACTTTTATATCTGCCATAGCCCAGAAAGGCTATGGGAATTTATGTCTGCCCTAACCTAAAAAGGCTATGGGAATATACTAGGCTGGATTGGCCAATTCTTTCTGATATGGCAGTTATACACTTTTTTAATTTTTAGCTTACTGTATATTATGATGATGATGCATATTATTTCAGTTAGCTGCATTTTTCTTATTTACCTACTTACTTGTATAGATACACATATAGGATGCCAGACTTTACTGCTTATTATATGTACCACTCTCAGATTTTGGTTTTAAACTAGCATATGTTGTATGATCATCAACATATATAGGATTAGATTTTCTTTCAGTACTTTCACTTACTGTATTATATATGTATGCCTATTCCTTATTTAGTTGCTTGAGGTGTGCTTTTTCCTTATTATTTAGTTATAAATGATATGTTTATAACTTATCCTTTTTCCCTTGTATGCTTACCTGCTCCTATGCTAGATAGATATTTGGTTTTGTACAAAGTAAAATGGTGGTATTAATGAATGTTTAATAAATATTTTGTATAAAATGTACTTAGATAATTTATCTAATAAGATTTTTCTCTTATTGGTTGAGGCCCTGGCATTGTGAAACCGACAATGTCAGATCTTACTCAGTTTGAGGAGCCAGTGCCTGAGGGGGAGCCTTATTTAGAGAAAGTGCAACAGCCTAGTGTAGAAGACCTCTAGTTGCCTTTTTTTTCTTTATTGTGAGGATAAGTGATATTATTATTTTCAGTCTCTTAAACTTTAATTAAATGATGTAATAATACATGTACTAATGACTGTGTTTACTTTCTACACATTATTATTTGTTGAGCTATATTACTTATTTTTACTTGATGTTTGGCGAATGGATGTAATGTTTATTTCATTTTGCTTCCACACTATATATGTATGTTATATTTAGTGACTGATCCTCATATTCATTCTATGCACATCCCTCCCTTATTAGTGGATTGTGGATTTTACCTAATCCAATGATAAGCGAGGGATTTGCCAGAAGTGGCACACCACCCCTTGGGTCTAATTCTGTGGATCAGGGGGTGGGTCACCTCAATTGGTACCAGAGAGCTCCATAAGGTGTTAGATTGGAATTTGCATTTCACTCTACTGATGGATTGTTCTTCTGCCAATCAGTCACTAATAGAATATTAGAGTTATATCCAGAGCACCATAATCATGAGCTCAGAATAATAAGAGTATAGAATGGAAAATGCATTCATAAGTAATAGAACTTAAGTAAGTACAAATTTAATTATATTTGTAGCTAACTAATTCAAATTAAACTTTCATGAGATTTACGAGATCAAGAACTTGAGTTGTTAGAACTAAACTTCCGTATTAAGACGTACGAATCCCTATAGGATTTTATACTAGTAATTAGGTCTTAATTCACTCATAAGTAGCTACCTTCCACTTTCAAAATTTTGTCTTCCTAAGGATAATAATAGCACAACTTATAATGACCCCAATAATTTTATAGAAGATTAATCCAAATATTGGAATGTTACCTAGCACCCAATACTCAATTTGAAGAAAACAATTCAAGTATAGATGCTAAGTGGCCAAGTCACTTTATGAGTAGTTATTAAGTTAAAATAAAATTATACAATTTGAATGAGATCAATGATTCATGATAAGGAGATACATCTAAATACAACATTATAAGTATTTTTAGATTAATCCACTCATTCATCCCAAGTAGTTACAAAATAGTAAATACAACACAGATTAATTAAGAATAGGTAAAAGTAACTTAAGCCAACTCAAGCAGTTTATAATTTAATTATTACAAACCTTTTAAAAGTAAGACTAGAGGATTGTAAGTAGATCACTCTCTCACTTAAAACAAAATACAAGTAAATAGTTCAAAATTTAAGTGGAAGCAAATTCTTTATAAGCCCTTCAAGTACTTGGACCTGTATCACCAGAATAAAAGGGCTCTTGATCTATCATATTTTGGTATTTAAATATGATAGGGCAAAGCCAAAGAAAAGAAAAAGTGTAGTTAGACTAAACTGTCTAAGCACATTTTAAAATTGGCTAAACTTTTAATGTAATAAGATATCATAAATATAAAATACAATTTAAAGTAAGCAGCGGAGCTATAAAAGCTGTAAAGTATGGTAAAAGGAACTATGCATAACTGTATAGGAGATAGTATGAAATAAGTTGAGTAAAAATACTCACTTTTATACAAGTCCTAGTTTGTATCCAAAATTGGTAAGGGAAAGCATCCTAAAGTCTAGAAACTACTATGTGCATTTAAGAAATGAAATGAAAGTAATACATATTCAATGAAATTTATGCCAAGTAAGAAAATGAAATACAGTGAAGTATTAAATAAAATTAAGCAACATACATTGTATTTAAATTGAATTGAAGTAAGCAATACACAATACTGGAAATAGAGAGTGCAAAGTATAGGAAATAAAGAAGTATCTTAGACTATTGACCTAAGACAAACATAGCTTAGGACTATAAAAAGTAAGCATAACTAAATAGTTATAAAGAGATCTTACAATTAATAAGATTGTAAAAGAACTCTTATATTACTAATTGAAGTTATATTTAGCAGCTACGTCATTCTGCGGGAGTACCCAACAAAATGGGGCAAGGAGTTAAGCATGTTTGCTTAACTGTATATAGTGGAGAGGTCAAACATTCACATTTACCATCTCTAAAATGTGAAGTCCTATTATAAGTACTATCTTTCTTATTCAGATTTGCTATAAGGCATTCCCCTTTAAGTTTTATGAAAATCTTTATTTATGCACAATGATCTTGAATGAATGTTTAAGGAAAAATGCTCAAAGCTAAGCAAGCATTCAATAAATTTCAATAATTGTAAGCTATGTGATATCTTTTTGTTATTTAAACATTAATAATCTACTTAATGATTGGAGTTAATTGAGCTCCAAATTGACTCGTAGATATTGATTTTTAAGTTAATTTTGATAAAAGTAGAAGGAAGATAAGTTTAGAAATTAATATTTCCATGTATTTGAAGTTCATCCTATACTAGTCCTAAACTAATCAAATCAAATAGATTTATGATTAAAGTTTAAGGAAACTAGTAAGAAAGCATAATGTTTATAGATTTCTAAGTTAATGAAGTATAAGCTAAAGGATATTCTAGTAGCTTTACTTATTTAACTTATAAACAAAAAAATATCAACTCAATTTAATCATAAAGTTATCTAAGATTAATTGATATTGAATATTTGAAGTTAAGAATATAGATAAATTATACCATACTTGAAACAATTCAACTTATGATTATAGGGAATTAAAAATCTAAAAGCTTATCTAAAGCTTAAAAGGAAGCTATTACTCACAATCTAATTGATTGAGAACTAATATTCTAAAATAAACAATTGAAGTGAATACTTACAATTGAAGTGAATACTTATAATTGAAGTGAATACTTACAATCCTAGATATGAAATTCTAGATATTTAATAAGTATTTAACAAGTGAAAATATCTATTATTTCCTATAAAATTTATATGTCCTAAAATTCTTAGAAATTTCAGCATAGTCTCCTTTGTAAATGGTTAGGGAAACACCTGCAAAGCAGACATCCAAGACTTCTATTCTAATGGAAGTTATAATTTGAAAAGAAAAAAACCTATAGTAATATAAAATCAATCCATTTTTGCTCCAATCCTAATATAGAGTTCAATCCGTTATATAGGATTGCTCATTTCTAATTCTAAAATAGAGTTCAATCCATTACATAGGATTGCTCATTTCCAATTCTAAAATAGAGTTCAATCCATTACATAGGATTGCTCATTTCTAGTTCTAAAATAGTGTTCAATCCATTACATAAGATTGCTAATTTCCAGTCCTAAAATAAAGTTCAATCCATTACATATGATTGCTCATTTCCAGTTCTAAAATAGTTTTGACAATTGTAAGGAATATCAATTTATAAGTCAATCCAATGACTATTTCCAGTTCTACTAATTTTAACAATTATAAAGAACAATAATTTATAAGTCAATCCATTGACTATTTCTAGTTCTACTAGTTTTAAATGAGAAAATTTACTGAAACAATTTACTAACCTATGGTTCGCACATCTTAATTCATTCATTGATGAAAATAATAAAAGGACTGTAATTAATTTAGCAATCTAAGGGCAACATCATTTGACTTATTGTGAACAAGGTAAAAGCATTTAGTTCAGCATTTCATTTGGTATTAATTTACAACTCAACCTGCAAGGAACAATAGCATTAAAGTTACCTTTTAAATATAAAAGAAACAAGAATCACTTAAATTGAATTCTAATACAACATTTGATTCTTTCAATGCATTTAATGACAATATTTGATCATTTTACCAAGACTCATAATATTTGGTTCAGCATGTATAGTTTAACAATATCCCAAGTATTATGAGACATTGAAACATTAATTCAGCATTATAAGATACAGCAATTTAAATTCAACTTTGTAAAGCATTTTAACTTTTATTCTAGCATGTGGAAGGAGAAAACTAAGTGCTGTATGAGAGACATAGTAAACTATGTATATATCAAAATATGCAGAGGTAAATGAGATAATTCCTAAATGAGTCTCAATTGATCTAAATAACTCATAATATCATATGCAGTAATGATAAGGATGCATGGAATTGGAGAATATTTATTTAACAATTAAATAAGGAAAATTATGCATGAAAGCACTATATACATAGATGAACAACAACATCATTACAACATTTACTTCCAATAATGCATTTAATGATGGCAGTTAATTTAATTCTGTCAATATAAAGAATAGTATTAGATCCCACATGATCCATTGATTCTTTCATCTACATAATTGGCCACATATAATCACATTTGATCTCACAATATAAAAGATGGCAGCATTTGATCACTTTTGATCTTACTTTAGAATAAATGCAACATACGAAAGGAATGGCAGCATTTGAATTCATTTAAAAGATATGGCAGCATTTAACTTTATAAATAATTAGCACATGTAATTCTAATAAAAGAAATGACCACATTGATCCTCATATAAAGGTAGCATTTGATTATATTGAAATAAATGCATGCACTTGTTATTTCATTACAATTAATAGCAACTTTGAATCACTTATAATCTCATTGATCTCATTTTAGAAAATACATGACAGCATTGGATTTATTGAAATAAATGGCAGCACTTGGATCTTCTAAAATACATGGCAGCATTTGATTTCATTTGAGATAAATGGCAGCATTAAATCTTATATGATATATGGAATCACTTAGATCTCATAACTAAATGGTAGCATTTGATCACATTAATATTAAATGATAGCATTTGATTACTTCAGTTTAAATAAAGCATTTGATCACATATAGAAGATGGCAATATTTGATTCTAATAAAAGAAATGATAGCATTTTATCTCATTGATTAACTAGTAGCAATTGATCCACATAAATTAGTTGACAACATTTGATCTCAAATGATAAATGGTAGCAGTTGTAAAGAGAAGGCAGCAGTATTCTACTATACTCATAAGGTATAGCATTTAATAAAAGAAAAGAATTAGAAATTAACATCCTTACATAAATACTCATCACCAAGAAAGAATAGAGGAAAATTTAAAAGTAAGAGAGATTCATTCATATATTACTCAACACTAATACAATAAGGCATATATATTATACTTAAATCTTCAACTATTGATATTTAAATTACTCATTGGAATTGTTCATGAAAAATGAGAAAATATGCGTAAGTATCATGAAACTTCATCATAAGAATATACACCTTTTCCTTCTTCATATTCATTGCATGAATATAATTATTCTAATAATTCAGTAATAGATCTCAGCTTTACTCACCATAATTTCTGTTTTTGGAACTATAAAAAGAAAGTAAAATCCCAAAAACAATTCATCATGCATAATGGCAGTTAGTTTTAAATCAAGAGCACACTATTAAGGACATTAAATAATAATATATATATGGATACTGAATAGTAAGCTCCCGACAAGCACATTATAAGAACATGGAACAAAATTCCCCATTTCCTTTTTTTGAAGTCCAAGGATAGAAAAACCTTCAAATTATAAGATTTCATGAAGATTTGAATATGCCAAAACTTCCCCATGCATTGTTCTTCTAAAACTTTTTAATAAGTTTTCAATAGATAGAATCCAAAATAATTGATTTTGTTAACAATAATTAACAAACATATGTAGCATCCTAAGGTAATTTAAAGGGCAAACATCAGTTCTTGTTACCCAACAATTACAAAAAGGCTGGGAGTGCCATGGTGGATTTTATTAATTAAAAAGATCATCAAAGAAGTATACAAATAAAAGTATCTAAAAAACATCAGAGGACTTCAAATGTTGGTTGTCAGTACATACAAAAATGGAATCTCCAAATAAAGTAATGTAAATGTCGGTTAAATCTCAAGAACATAATGTCCATATATATATGAAGCAAATTCAAGATGCCATCCATTATAGTCTAAAAGAATTTGTACAGAGATGTTTAAATCTCAATTACTTTTAAATCTAATTTTGCTATTAAGAGCAATACAGAAAAATAATTGAATTCAAAGATTAATTGCATAAGGGAAATAAGATAGGAGATTTGGATATGACCTACAATATTTCAAATTAATCGAGATAAAGCATTAAACAATCCATTCGATTCGAGTAAGATTCAAGAAGTAGGATGAATTTATTTATCTTAACAAAAGTGGAGTGAAGTGGAAGAAATGTAGTACCTCAAAGCCTATAAGTTCTCCCTTACGCTGATCTAGGTTGGGGATGGAGCGTTTGCTTTCTTGTTTGCAAGTACACGTCGACCACCTCTCGGATTCGTGAGAGCCCCTTGGGTACCAGCCGATAGCAAAAAGGCACCAACCCTAGCTTCAATTCACCACTGAGCAGACAAAGTGTCAACATCGGGAGAGGAATCGTAGGTATGCTTGTGCACCATAGAGATTTGTCGCCTCTGAGAATGAGCGATGATGATGGAAAAGGGGCGGTGATTTCCTCAGCTTCTCGAACACCTCCGGATGATGGCTCATGCGAAAAACAAAAAGAACCCTAATGGAATGAGTATCGGCTAAGTAAGGAAAGAAAATAGAATGGCCAGCTGTTGGAATTCGTACGCCCACTCCTTCCTCTCTTAGCCATCGTGCAAAAAGCAAAGAGGAAGGCAGTGGCTAGGATGAAACCATTCTATGCCCTCCATCGTGCGAAACCTTTTATGCACGATAGATTTTAATCTCTTTTAAATAGAAATTAATTATATTATGATTATCAATGATAATATCATAATTACTTTTTTTTATTTAATTACTCAAAATCAAGTATTCAAACGTATATAAAGAAAATCCAAAATTTCACCCTTACTTAATTGAGGGGTGAGGATTTCAAAAAATACGATCAGATTTTTGCTTGGAGGTATATTTAATTTACCTAATTTTCTGGGTATTAAAATATCATCAAAATATTGGCAAAACATTTGACGACTCCCAAACGCTTCCAAAATACCAACCCTAGCTAATTTGGGTGTGGTGAGTCTAATGGCGAACTCCATTTTCAATTCTGAAGTCTAAATAAATTAGGTATCTTCAAAATTATTAGAAACCCAGTAAACGTTGGAAATTGCCAAACGGTCTCCGAATCGTACGAAATTTGAGGTGAAGACTCTTAACACTATTATAAGAGTAATGAAAGAGGTTTGGAGTCAATTAGATCACTAATTGACAGGTAACAACATCTAGGTTGTTACACAACTTACCTTTAATAATCACTAAGGATAATGATATTTCCCTTAGGAGTCTAAAATATACATTGTCCCCAAGGTAAGTGGGAGTGCATCCTGGACATTCATCTTCCACTACCCTTGTTTTCCATAGTTTCTCTAGAGATATTAACACTCTGGGTAAAGATACTATGAGCCTTAGTAGATATTGATCTAAAGTAAAAACACTGAACTTGAAGGCGAACCATTGTATAAGTCACTCCTTTATTTTTGAGAGCTAGACAAAATCTCTTAACTTATCATTACACCGTCTAGCAAATCCTCTAAGCGTAGGGCTACCGTCTGGAGCTCAACTACAAGCTCGTCAATTCTGTAAGATACCAATCCCTATTAGAGAAACAAAATTCAATGCTAAGCTTGTAGTCCTCCCTATAGCCAACTTCGATATAATATTGGGCATGAATTGGCTAAGCTAACATAACACCACTATCAACTGAACAAAGAAGAAGATTACCTTGGGTAGTGGTAGTAAGGCCAGATCTTTCATTGGTAACCTTAGTACTAGAGCCTCACTAATCAATGCTATAAAAGAAAAAAGGTTAGTTTAGAAAGGTTGTGATGCCTTCCTAGTAACAATACTAGGAGAAAAGAAAGAAGGCGTTTCCTTATCTAAGAACCCCGTTGTTTGCAAATTTGCCGACATTTTTTCCAAAGATCTACCCGGTCCCCCTCCTACATGGGAAGTGGAATTTGCAATCGATATTATTCCAGGAATACAGTCCATCTCTAAAGCTCCTTACCGAATGGTGCCCAAAGAACTGCAAGAACTAAACAAGCAACTAATGGAACTACTGGAGAAAGGTCTTATTAGGCCTAGTTCATCCCCATGGGGAGCACCAGTACTATTTGTCAAGAAGAAAGATGGATCAATGCGGATGTGCATCGACTATAGAGAACTAAATAAAGTAACAGTAAAGAACAAGTACCCTCTGCCCCACATTGATGATCTGTTTAATCAATTAGCAGGAGCAAAAATGTTCTCAAAGATCTATCTGTGATCAGGGTACCATCAGTTGCAAGTTAAAAAATTTAGATATAACAAAGACTACCTTCAGAACAAGATATGGCCACTATGAGTTCTTAGTGATGTCATTTGGGTTGACAAATGCGCCTTCCATATTCATGGATTTAATGCAGCGTATCTTAAAACCATACTTCGATAAATTTGTCATTGTGTTCATAGATGATATTTTAATATATTCTAAGATGAAGAAGGAACACGAAGGTCATCTTAGGACAATATTGGAAGAACTGAGGAGCCACTAGCTGTATGCAAGTATTCAAAGTGCAAATTTTTGCTTGAATCTATTGCATTCCTAGGCCATGTAGTAAATGCTCACAGGATCAGAGTAGATCAAAAAAAAGTCAACGCCATCCAAGAATGGGTACAACCTAAGTCAGTGACCGACAACAGAACCTTCCTAGGCTTAGCCGGTTACTACAGAAAGTTTGTGAAGGGCTTCACCCAGATAGCCTCTCTGCTCACCAAGCTCACCCAAAAGGCTGTGTCGTTTGAGTGGTCGACAGCTTGTGAAGAAGCTTTCCAAGAACTGAAAGATGCGCTTTTATATGCCCCAGTCCTAGTTATCCCTAAAGAAGGTGTAAACTACTAGGTCTATATTGATGCCTCTGGTATAGGCTTAAGTGCCATGCTAATGCAGGAAGGGAAGGTCATCGCATATGCTTTTCACTAGTTGAAGCCTCATGAAAGGAACTAGGTAGTTCATGACCTCAAACTAGCTGCTGTAGTATTTGCATTAAGAATCTAGCATCACTATCTATATAGAATTCAGTGCTCAATATTCACAGATCATCAGAGTTTGAAGTATATATTCACTCAAAGGGAGTTGAACTGCCGATAGAGAAGATAGTTAGAACTGATAAGTGACTACGATCTAAACATCCAGTATCATCCAGGAAAGGCAAATTTGGTAGCTGATGTGCTTAGTCGTCATGCTACTCTGAGCGCCTTCATCTCTAAGAGTCCTTTGGAAGAATAATTTCATAATTGGACAACAAGTCAGCACGTAGTGACCAAGTGAGTATGATATAGCCAGATTTTGTAGTAAAAATATAGTGTTTAAACATTCATATCACCATATATTTCTCTATACTTTAAGTAGAAATTGATGTCTTCTTAGGAAAATGAAGAAAACAGACTGCAAGGGCTGATTTACCAAATTCTGGGACAAAAACTATCGCTGCACGCTACGGCGCACCGCAACGCGCCATGGTGGCCCATTAAAAACACCTTACCTAGAAGTAGAACTGCATACTTGGAGCAAGACCGCTGTAGCGCGCCATAGTGTCATATCGATAAGGATAATTAAAACCATATAAATGAGTAATTGAACTGTAATACACAAGTTTGCATGCTGCAGCGCGCTACAGCGTCATTTCTAGTTGATTTATTAAAATCTTATATATAAGTAATTGAAAGTACCACGCAACTTTCTCCACTGCAGCGCGTCGCAGTGGGTAAATTTTTATTTTATAAAACTATAGTTGAACAAATTGAACAGTGATCCTGCAAGTTTTTTTCGATGTAGTACACCACAGCGCGCCACAGCAGGTAAATTTTCATTTTATTAAACTATAGTCGAACTAATTGAACAGTGATCCCACAAGTTGTCTGATGTAGCACACCGCAGTGTGCCACAGCATACACTGCAGTGATCGAATGAAAAAGATACTAACTTATGAGCAGTAAAAGCGTTTGGAGCATTACTGCTACATCGTGCATGTAACAGCCCAAACTCTTAAGTACCAAGGTATTGTTCGCTTCGGCCAAAAAGGCCTCACGATTTTGCCCTCAGAAGATACCTTTCAGTAGGTCACCCATCCTAGGAGTGCTCCCACCTGAGCACGCTTAATTTTGGAGTTTTTATCAGGAACTCTACTATTTTCTGAAAAGGCGCCTCGATGTTTAAGAGTTTCACTTAATACTACTTAAGCGGGTCCTTACAAACTCCCTAACTTAAGTAATTGACGTCCTCGTCAGTATCCACACATAGATCCAAGAATTATCCATTGGGTAGATAGGTCTAGAGGTGACCACTATAGGCTCAAGAGGTACCCACAACCATTTGCACCTAAACCATCATGGGTTCAAGAGGCTGCTCACATGAAGTGGCACTTTGCCCTGTATAACACTTAGCTCCTACCTGATACCCTATGGTTTGCTCTGATACCATTTGTAATAGCCCACACTCTTAAGTACCAAGGTATTGTTCACTTTGGCCAGTAAGGCCTCACAGTTTTTCCCTCAGAAGATAACTTCCCAGTAAGTCACCCATCCTGGGAATGCCCCCACCTGAGCACGCTTAACTTTGGAGTTCTTAACAGGAACTCCACCATTATCTGAAAAGGCGCATCGATGTTTAAGAGTTTTACTTATTACTACTTAAGCGGGTCTTTACAGTGCCGCAGCGGAACAGGATTTGAAACGCGGTTGCCGCAGCATGCCGTAGTGGAACAGAATTTGAAACGTTGCTGCTATAGCTCGCAGCAGCGGACGGCCCAGAATTTCCATAAACATCAATTAAGAAGCATGGGGAAGGCCACAAAAATGTGACCTTTGGCCTCCCCCAGCTTCCTGAAAATTGATATATTAAATCCCTGTTGAATCCTAACAGGTTTAAACATATGAAAACATTAAAAGGGATTGGAATTAAGTCAAGGAAGAGGAAAGGTCTTATATTAAAGGCTTTGAAGCCGAGTGCATTCCTATTTAAGGGCCAATCTCAGACGTTGAATGGGTTCCAACTTTTGCTAGTCAAAGACCTAAAATAAAGGTTGCAGGAAGAGAAAAAAGAAGAACTCTCCAAAGGGAAGAGAGGAACAAGAACAGAAAGAAAGGAAAGATAGCAAAGAATGAAGGGTGGAGTTCCAAGAGATCCCCAGAAAACCTCTGGGTGATTCCGTGTATTTCTCCTAAACTCCCTTGATTAATTTCTTACCGTGAACTGGTGGCGATGTTCACTTTTCATTGCATGTATGTTCTTTCTTGCTTAGTAATGGAAGGCTAAAAACTCTTTTGAGAGGGTTGAGATGTAGTTATACAATTATGTAAGGGATATATTGGTTATATGATGACATTGTTAAAGTGTAATAAAAAAGAACTGCTTGTGTTGTTAAATCTACTATTGAATTGAATGCTTGGATGAATTCAATTCTAAATAATTTTAATTAAAAGAGCTTATGTTCTAATGCTCATCAATTGGATAAGAGCAAGGAAGGTAGTGCAAGTAGAGCTGAGAATTACGTGATAGAATTCTTAAGGCTCGCTTACACCCTCCCTTCATAACTCTCCCAAGAGATTGGTGCTTCAAAAATTAAGTTCTCCATTAACCTTGCTCTGCTGCTCAGCAAAGTAGAAGGGATGAGAGGATATTGGGAACTTCAATGAATGATGTGACATAATTCATTGACCCAATGCATCTTCCCATCTAGTTAAACTGCATGTGAAGCACATGACGCATGGTAAATAGAATCTTGCTTGTGAGATCATTATAATTAAAAGATGTTTTTCATTTGGTAACTTAGACATAGGGAATCAAAATCTAACTAATCGAATCATATCTTATAAGAGTGTATGTTCCAAGGAGGAACCCAAAAGGAGTTCTCTTTGTGCACTAAACTTGAACCCAATGTTATTGGAGGATACTTCAATTCCAATGGTGTTCACTTGATTTAATAAAGCAATCAAATTGAATGTCTACATTCAAACAATGAAGTTATATAACCAACCCTTGCATATATTACAATGAAATCTCAACTCTCTTCTTGTTAATCAAATCATATCTTTACTCAAAGTTTTGTGTATTGCTAATTAGGAACCAAAGAAAATTAACCAAATTTGTTATCTAGATATTAGTGAAAGAAAATACAACTTGGTATCAAAACAACCATTTCCTGAGATTTGATAAATCCCAGAAACTAAATTTTCCACTTATTACTTCAAACCACGTACACCTGCGTGCAAACGCAGATGTGTATTTCCATCTGTCAAGTTTTTGGCACCGTTGCCGAGGAATGATTTTCGTTTTGTATCAAGTATAATTCTCTAGTAACTAGTGATTTAAAACTAATTAACTTGAGCATATTTTTACATAGTTGTAATTAATTTTTTTATTTGCTTGCCTGAGAAAAATTAGAAAAAATAATTCTAAAAAGAACTTTGCTGAACTTTATTACACACTATCTTATTGAATTTTGTGTTATTGTTTGTGCTGAATATTGATTGCTGAACTTATTCTAGCTAGTTACCCCTAAACTGCATGAGTAGGAGAAATCTTATGAAATTCTTTTACGATCCCGATATCGATAGAACATATTTGAGTGCTAGGAGAGAGCAAAACATTTTAAACCAGCAAAACACATAAATGGAAGACTTAGATATGAACCCAGCATAACCTATGGTAAATGCTAGGAGAAGATTACTGAGAGAATACGCACTTCCCATGGTATAAGGAGTTCAAAATACTATTGTTAGACCTCCTATACAAGCAAATAATTTTGAGATAAAACCATCCACTTTGAACATGATCCAAAATAATCAATTTAGTGGGATGGCATCGGATGACCTGAATGCACATATTTCAACTTTTTGGGAAATATGTGACACCTTTCGATTCAACGGGGTATCCGATGACACCTTAAGATTGAGATTATTTCCATTCTTACTAAGAGATCGAGCTAAGGTTTGGCTCAGTTCTCTACCCGGTGAGCCTATAAAGACTTGGGATGACTTGGCAAGAAAATTCCTAGCCAAGTATTTTCCACCTGCCAAGACTGCTAGGCTAAGAAATGAAATTTCAAACTTCTCTCAACAGCATGGTGAGAACTTGTATGATGGCTGGGAATGTTTTAAAGACTACTTAAGGCGTTGCCCGCATCATGGGTTTCCTTTGTGGATGCAGGTGTAGACTTCTTATAATAGATTAAACACACCCACAAGGACCCTCATAGATGCAGTCGCAGGAGGATCATTAAGTAGTAAAACCCTTGAGGAGGCCTTTAATCTCCTCAAGGAAATGGCTAACAACGCATACCAATGGCCGACTGAGTGGCTAAACTCTACCAAGAAGGAGTTGAACAGTCTAAACGAATCTAACCAATTAGCCTCATTGCAAAGGGAAGTAGAAATTCTAACTAATAAAATTGAGACATTGAATGTTAGTGTTGTTCATGATGCTAGTTGTGAGTTATGTGGGGGGAGTCACAATAATGAATATTGTAATTTAAATAATCCATTTTCCCCCTCATAAATGGAACAAGTAAATTTTATGAGAAATAATAATATGAACAACAACTCCCACAATAACCCCTACTCTAACTCTTACAATATGGGATGGAGAAATCATCCCAACTTTTCTTGGAGTGAGGGGAATACTCAAGGAAACCTCAATGCCCCACAACAAAATTGGCCAATGCACAATGGAAACAATTTGTACAAGCAAAATCAGAATAATAAATAAGATGGCGGTTTAGAAGAATCATTTTGGGCGTTTAAAAATGAGACGATGCAATTTATGAAAAGGACTGAATTGACAATGAATCGCCATGAAACCTCCATTCAAGGAATTGAGGTATCATTAAGAAACATTGAAGTTCAATTAGGACAAATTTCTAAACAGCTATCTACTAACAACAAGGTATGCTCCCTAGCTCAACAGAATTAAATCCTAAAGAAATGGTGAGCGTTATAAATGTATACACTAAAAAGATAAACTGCATCGATCATAATAATGAGGAAAAGAAGGTGCTAATAAGGATTCCTAAGCTGAATGATAGAGTGGAGATAGTAGCAACAAAAAAGGTGACCTCAGTAGATTGAATATTCCATGCATAATCAAAGGCAAAGTCCTTTTAGATCCCTTGTGTGATCTAGGGGCTTCAGTGAATTTTATGCTATGGCACATTTACACCAAACTAGTAATAAGGGGGATGGTGGAGACACCAATAATTCTGGAATTCGCTAATCTTGCATCGCAAACCCCTTTGGGAATTGTTAAGGATGTCCCGGTCGAAATAGGAAGTTTTGTGATCCCAACAGATTTTGTAGTTTGCGAATGGGACAGCTGGAGTGAAAATCCACTGTAATATTTGGGAGGCCATTCTTAGCTAGCTCCCGGGCTATCATAGATATTGAAAGGGGACTCATGACAGTTAGAGTCAAGGATCTAGAGGAAGTGATTGATCTAGTGCCTTCATTATTTAAGGAAAGAATTATAAAGGAAAAATGGGAGAAAGTAAATAAGGAGTTAGAAGGAGAGAATGAGCTAAAAAATGTTGTAGATTCTGCCGATCACCAGGATATCCTGTTTGGAGGAAATGACATTAAGGGGGAAAAGAAGAAGAGTAAAACTAGGAGGGGTAAAAAGAAGAAAAAGGGAGCCCCATTATGAACAAGGAAGGTGAGGTAGAAAATGACTCCAGCAGCAAACAAATGAGTTTGAGCCCAACCTTGGTTGGTGCTCACTCATCTCATTTAAAAATTTGGGCGAGAAAACCTCCTAGGGATGAAAATCCAAGTTGACCTTGAACGTGTCGGGCTAACGACATTAACCAAACCGCTTGTTGGGAGGCAACCCAACTTAGTTTTCTGTTTTTACCTTAATTTTGATTTAGGAGTAGAATAAATTTAATCACAATAAAAAAATTTATTTTCTCTGAAAATTTTCTGCTTGAAAACTGCCATAGCAGATTCTGTTGCTGCAGTGCACCGCAGCGAATAGCTTAGCACGATTGTTTCAAGAGCGCCATAGCTCTCCACAGCAAGAATCTGTTGTTGCGCGCAGATAGCAGATCGCGCTGCGGTGGAAAAAGTCCAGCTGAAGCATAATTTATTGCCTTGGATTCCCAAAGCAGTTAATGATGCTACAGCGCACCTTGGAACTCCCAAACTGCCAAATGTGCTGAGAAAAGCTGAAATTTTTGTCTTCCTTGAGCTAAAATCAAGTCACACTTATGGCATGCATTGAATCCATCTTTGAGCAAGTCTTAGTGTGTCATAAGTGTGCTTAACTAACCCTTCCAGATTTTCTTATCAACCCTCTATAAAAGGGCCTAGAGCGGTAGGCTGAAGGTGCACTCCATTAAAAACCTGAATTCTTTAGCTCTAGAACCCTTCAATTGTTCTTAAAAATCAAATTCTCTCAATCTACCCTTAGTATCATCTAGAGAATCATGTCTTCAAGAAAGAAAACCGTTGCTAGCAAGGGAGCTTCTACCTCCATAGCTAGTGGAGTGTTCAACAAAAAATGATTTTCTATGGTTGAAGCAGATCAACGCTTCAATCAAGTAGTTATCAAAAGGAAGCTAATTCTCGAGCGTGGATTTGGGCTCCCTTACCCTGTAAACCCGGACCAATTTTTGAACCAAGGATGGACTGACTTTGTGATTCCCACAAACTCCACATACCTCTCGACAGTGCAGGAAGTGTACGCCAATGCTATCAATGCGGTGGGGGACAGAATCTTTGTGAGGCATAAGGCTGTGGAGTTTGCGCTCAAGGCCATTGAAGGCTTTTATATATTGGGTGAGGTGTAGAGCTGTATATATTTTGACCTGCTAAGCTCATAATACGACCCAGCAGAAATAGCAAGCGAGATTACCCGCTCTGATTCTGGTTGGAGACAGAACCTAGCCAACATTCCTCGATCACTCCTCACAGAATTGAGCAATGCTTGGCATACGTTCATCTTCAGTTTTGTGATTCCATCTGGGCATCTCAGCGAGGTAACTCGGTCACAAACACTGCTCCCTTGTGCATTACAAAAGGAAGGAGATATCCTCATCTCTAGCGTTATAAAGGAGAAGCTCTGGAACTCCTTGACCAGGCCATGTGCTGCTATTTCTTTTGGGTCGCTAATTTCAGGAATTTGCGAAGACCAAGGGGTAAAACTCCTCCCGACCGATGTGGCAAACCACCTCTATCCCCTTTAGAATTGACAAACTTGAGCGCTCGCACCCAAGAGGGGGCGCGAGCTAAGAAGAGGAGGGGAGAAGAAGGCGAGGCTTCCACATCAACTGGCCAAACATCGACCAACAGGATGCTGACACGCATGTATGCAAATCAGCAAGATCTGGGCATCTCCTTGGCACGTGACATGCGCTTCATCAAGGGAGAAGTGACCCAGCAGCATGAATTCCAAATAGAATTCCACAAAGCTCTCAGAATAATGTTCCAAGAGTGGAGCTTGTGTAGAGGACCAGATGGGTCGAAGTTGCTGCGCCCTCCTGCAGGAGGACCATTTTCAGAAGATGATTGGCCAGCGGATTATTCATATCCCTACGAGGGAGAGGAAGATGAGACTGAGGATTAATAAGGTTGTGTTGTTTCATGTTTTTTGTGTTTTAATTTTTTTATTTTCTGTTTTGTAGTTTTGATATCAATCAATAAAATAAATTCCATATTTTGCACACCCAACATTTTTGCTAAAATTGAACTTGAAGGAGAATTTTCTGAATGTGATCAAGTTTTGGATTCAATGTCATAAAAAAAAATTATGGTATAGAATTAAGATGCAAGCATATTAGAGATAAAGATGAAAATGAATTCAAGTGAGACACCCCTTATTGAGTTCATGAGTCTACTAAGCTTAGTTTTCAGGACTTAAAATGAAATGTGCTTGAGTTTAAGTGTGGGAGGATGGGGGAATTTGAAAATTAAGCCAAGGTGGCAAGAGGTGAGTGATAATTTGAAGTGCTAGGCTCCTATAGGACTTCATGATCACAAGGACTACATTAAGGGATGAAGAAAAATGGCTCTCCCTTTAAAAAGGGATTTGAAAAAGAAAAGAAAAAAAAATTAATATATAAAGGGATTATGAAAAATATCTCTCCCAAGCTAAACAAGTGAACATTTAGGATGAAGAAAAATATCTCTGCTAAAATATTAAAATGTCCTTGTGAATCATAAGAAGAGGCACACATGGTACAACAGTCAAAGACTCACCAATTGTATCATTAAGGTTAGAATTTCAGGATCATCTCCCCATATTAAACATTAAGCATGACATTTTGATTTGAAACCAAAGGAAGTGTAGAAATTTAGATTCCATTGGAGGGGTAGTATAAACTTGGAGACATGAAGTAATCTTGACAAGAGCATGCTTAACAACTAAATTCATGATACATTAGTTTAACGCATTGAATCCTTAGACAAAGACAAATTTAAAAAATCACATTTATTGAGCTTACTCGAGGACGAGCAAGAATTTGAGTGTGGGGGTGTGATATAGCCAGAATTTGTAGCAAAAATGTAGTGTTTAAACATTGATATCACCATATATTTCCATATACTTTGAGTAGAAATTAATTTCTTTTTAGGAAAATGAAGAAAATAGACTGCAAGAGCTGATTTACCAAATTCTGGGATAGTAACCACCGCAGCGCACCACGGCGCGCCGCAGCTTGCCAAGGCAGCCCATTAAAAATGCCTTACCTGGAAGCAGAATTGTAGACCTGGAGCAAGACCGCTGCAGCGCACCACAGCGTCATATTGATAAGGATAAATTAAAATCATATAAATGAGTAATACGCAAGTACGCACACCTAAGCGTGCCACAGCGCACCGCCGCATGCCACAGCGCACCGCAGTGCGCTACAGTGTCATTTCTCATTGATTTATTAAAACCTTATAACCAAGTAATTAAACAGTACCACACAAATTTCTCTGCTGCAGCGTGCCGCAGCGGGTGAATTTTTATTTTATAAGACAATAGTTGAACTAATTGAACAGTGATCCTACAAGGTTTTTTCGCTGTCGCGCACCACAGTGGGTAAATTGAACAGTGATCCCGCAAGTTGTCCGCTGTAGTGCGCCACAGCGTACGTTGCTGTGATCGAACGAAAAAGATACTAACTTATGAGCAGGAAAAGCATTTGGAGCACTGCTGCTACAGCACGCTACAGTAAAACGAGATTTAAAATGCGGTTGCCGCAACGTGCTGCAGTGGTACAGTAATTGAAACGTCGCTGCCGCAGTGCACCGTCGTGGACGGCCCAGAATTTCCAGAAATAGAAATTAAGAAGCATGGGGAAGGCTACAAAAATGTGACCTTTGGCCTTCCCTAGCCTCTTAAAAATTGATAAATTAAATTCTTACTGAATCCTAATAGGTTTAAATAGATGAAAACATTAAAGGGAATTAGAATTAAGTCAAGGAAGAGGAAAGGTCACACATTAAAGGCTTTGAGGCTGAGTGCATCCCTATTTAAGGGTCAATCTCAGACCTTGAAAAGGTTCCAACTTTTACTAATCAAAGACCTAAAAGAAAGGCCGCAGGAAGAGAAAGAAGGAGAACTCTCCAAGGGGAAGAGAAGAATAAGAACAGGAAGAAAGGAAAGACAGCAAAGAATGAATGGTGGAGCTTCAAGAGGACATCATAAGAAAAGTAAAGAGAACCCCAGAAAACCTCCAGGTGATTCCTTGTATTTATCCTAAACTCTCTTGATAATTTCTTGCCATGAACTGATGGCAATGTTCACTTTTCTTTGCATGTATGCTCTTTCTTACTTAGTAATGGAAGGCTATAAACTCCTTGGAGAGGGTTGAGATGTAGTTGTAAAATTATGTAAGGGATATATTGGTTGTATGATGACATTGTTTAAATGTAATAAAAAAAAAACTATTTGTGTTGTTAAATCTAATATTGAATTGAATGTTTGGATGAATTAAATTCTGAATTATTTTAATTAAAAGAGCTTGTGTTCCAATGCTCATCAATTGGGTAAGAGCAAGGAAGGTAGTGTGAGTAGAGCTAAGAATTATGTGATAGAATTCTCAAGGCTCCCTTTGCTCATGCCAATTATTCTAGGATCAAAAAAAGGGGCCTTGGGAACAATCTTAGGGAATCCAATCTTCAATTCCTTTACCTTGGGCATGTTGTGAGTGACTTCAATATCATCATTAACGCTAATGAAAAAATAGGAGAAACAGATTCAAAGATTAATACTATGGATGAATTTACTAATTTTATTTTCAAGTGTTGTCTCGCTGATGATGGGTTTTCCGGTCTACCTTTCACTTGGACCAATGATAAAATTTGAGAAAGGTTAGATAGGGTGTTCATGTCTAGCCTTGAAGATCTACCATTCACTTGGACCAATGATAAAATCTGAGAAATGTTAGATAGGGTGTTCATGTCTAAGCCGTGGCTCAATTCTTTTTCTACTTTCAAAATTCTACAAATTTAATTAGTCCTCCACTTTTGCTAAGAGAAGGACTATTTTTAAGAGTTATCTTTGAAATGTCTACTAATTCATATTAAACACACATTTGAAGTAATGATGCAAACTTAGAATAAAGCCACCATTAATGAAAACCATTAAATTTAAATTTAAGTGAGTGAAATATAAGTTATGAGTATGCAAAGTTGGGGCAAAATAATAAAATTTGAATTGAAATTTTAAAAAAATCATCAAATATGAAAAACCTTAGATTCCTATTGAAACTTGTCATGCAAACTTTAAAACTTAGAATAAACACTATTTTGCATGTGTTAAGAGTAATTAATCAAATAAATCTCCATCTAAACATCAATTTCAAGAGAAAACAATTATGAAAATAAGCAACAGAGATAGAGAAGAAAAGAGATTGTTACCTTAGGATAAGGCTATATAGAATATCCTTGAGAGATAGTACAAATAATAAACACCTTTTTCTAGAGATTTGAAATTCCAAAAATCTCTTCCTTACTTTTTCCTTAGCTTGGAAGTGGAGAGATCTAAGGTTTGGAGCAGAGTGGAGAAAGAGAGGAGGAGATTTTGTAATTAGTCTCAAATGAAGTGAAATGAAAGTGGTGGCAAAATTAAAGGCTTAGAATTATGGTTAGAGTGTTTAGAAGTATTTATAAAGGCCTTAGAATAAATCCAATGGTGATTGTTTGATCAAGGGGGAAATTGAGTGGCTCAAAATCATTTGACATAAATTTCTCCTCAAATTAGGCAAATTTCTATAAAATCCTAAAGTGTGCACTTAGGTAGTAGTCTAAATGAGCCTAATTTAGCTAAATACAAACTTTAATATTTTCCAAAATTAAACAAAAAAATACTACAAAATTATAATTGATGGCTCAAAAATGTAAGTCTCAGTGAGAGGAATTTATAGACACCAAAATTATCTAATTGGTCAAGTGATTCAGCCGAACTTGGCTTCAAAAGTTGGCCAATTTTAGGTTCATCGGCACCGTTAACATCGTTCTTAGCATCACTACACCCGTCACTTTCATCGTTGACAGGGTTAGATCGCTGGCGCGATTTGTGCAGCCTCTTTCAGCGGCAAACACTGGGATTTGTTGGTGTAACAATCCTAGATTTTTATCCTAGCTAATCTGAGCTTAACCAACATCTAATTCCTATTCCATTGGCTTTACTTAATCATTTGAACATAACTCTAGAATTTTAGGGTCATTCGAACCTTAATAGATTGCATTGACTATTTTGCCAATTTTAGGACTCAAAAAATTAGCTAATCATTTTGATCTCCAAATCTAATTATGAGTGCATTTTTTAATTCCTCACCCCCAATTTAGCTAGGGCTGCAAGTTTGGGAATTTTTGGAGTTCATTTAGGCCTAATTGAATTTATTATAATTAGGCAAAATGGCACTAAGGGGTTTGGAAATTTAAAATTGCACTTTACTCCTCCCAACGGTCGGCTGGCGATGGGATTCATTGTGCGGACTGCAGGAGATCCGCTGCGGAACCCGGGCATGCAGCAGCCAATCCTAAGCCATCTGGCCATCCTTCCAAATCTATTCAAGGATATAGATCGAATCTAGTTAAATTTAAATTTTGATGTTGGATCGCACCCATGATCCGATGGCTGAAAACCCTCTCGTATACAGCCGTTATGGTCTACACAATCAGAACCATTCTACTTTACCTATCAATCAATTAGACAACCGTTACGTGAATCTTTATCCCCAAACTTTTTGAAGTGGCCCTGACAGGTCCTCATGCTGCTGCTGCCATGGTAGTACGGTGATATTCATTGTCCCCCACTACTCCTTCTATCCTAACGGTCTAGAGCCTCTAACTCTTAGGTATACCCCTCACCGGCCCAAAAACCCAATTGTTGTGTTTCTCGGGCCAGCCATGGGTGGATAGCCCAAGCTCCCTTATCCTCTCATGGGCTATAAATAGCCCAAGAATTTGAATGGTGATGTGGTGCCTTGTACCCTCTGCAGTCATGCAAATACTGAGATTTACATAATTATGGCAACTACGGTCTCCAACTGTGGCAAATCTCCTAACTATAGTTGGGTCATGTATAAACCCAACCCACTTTAACTAGAAGACTTGCCACCTAAAACTGAAGGTCATACATCAAAAATATCAAAGTAGCAGAAGCAGAAAAGAGTATAACATTCACATCACTGCATAGTACAGAAAGTAGAAATAACTCAGCTCAATATGAAAGATATAGAAAATAAATACATCAAGAATATGAAATTATTACAAACTGAAATTTAAAAGCAAGAAGGAACACTCATCCTCATAGTTGAAAATAAATTTAACTAAGCTACAGCAGCAGGAAGGTCCTCCTCCTGACCAAGCTCCTCTATAGAAGAAACCTCGATGAACAGCTCCGAATCTGACATTGCCGATATCACAATGCCAGGGCCCCAGCCAAGAAAAAACAAACTTACTGTTAGAAAAATTGCCTAAGCACATTTTAGGATAATTTAAATGAAACTGAACAATTACCCATCATAGTGACTAAATAAGCATCGCAACCCTTACTGATCAACTGTTCGACTTTAATTGCATTTATTAACGATAACTGTGTACTGGTTCTTCCTACAACATTTTAGGCTTGCCCCGGGAATGGAGAGTGACCTTTTTCTTAAGGCAGTTTATCACGGCGTTATTGTCACTGAGCTAATTCATCCTGAAGATGATATCAAAGTTTGCTAATGGTAGGATGATTAATTTAGAGTGAAATTACTAACCATTTATTGGTATTTGGATGTTATAAAACTTCTAAGCACTTAGTTGGGCTCTAGATGGAAGTCCAACACTCAAAAATTTGGCTAAATTATATGAGTATAGCTTAAGGATGTTGGCAAACTGTTCAGAGATAAATGAATGGCTAGCACCAGTATCGAATACTACGTTACAATACTGGTTATTGAAATAAAGTGTGCCTAATTTATATGAATTGCATTAATGACTTGCAAGAATTTAAAGTATGTAAATACAATTGTAAAAAGAGGAGTTTAGAGATGTGGACCTGAAACCACATTATTATCCTCTGCGGCTTCGATAGGTGTTAAGGCATAGACTCGCGCAGGACCAGTCGAACAATTGTTGGTCTGCCTCCTGAGATAGTTCTAAGAGTTAGGAGCTGGTGACTATGCTGGAGCAACTTCAGATGCATGTGCTGGCATTATAGCCAGATTTGGTTCTCTCTGGTTCAGCGGAGTTTCACTGAACACTTGCTTCTTCTGATAAGGCTTTATTAGAACTCCATCCACTATTTCTGTTTAGTCACAGGGGTAGAACCGATGGCCTGTGCACCCACAATTGTAGCACTTCTGGCCAAAGTGGTAACACTTGCCATACGGATGAGGCTTAGTACAGCTTTGAATTTGTTCGGCTATTAGTGCAACTTCTAGCTGATAAACCTTTGTAGGATTAGACCCATGTCTCTTGAAGTTTCCCTGCGGGTTCAGAGTCGTTTGTGCTTTTTGTTTGAGATCCCCTTCAGTTTGGTGATGCTCAATCACTTTAGCTATTTTCACTAGCTTAAAGAAGCTAGTCAGGCAGAGCGGCACAATCTGATTCTTTAGTGAATCTCAGAGTCCACAGAGAAAGCGGTGGCACTTAGCTGACTCAGAATGGGTAACTTCTAGCGCAAAGCGAATCAACCTATGAAATTCCCTTTTGTATTCAGCCACTGAACGACTCCCTTGAGTCAACCTTATAATCATGTTTGCAATAATGTTTTGTGCAGATGGGGGAATTAATTCAGTTTTGAAGGCTTTGACGAACTTATCCCATGGGATGTCCTCCAATTTGTAGTCAGTGAACTTGGTGTTTCGGACCTCTTCCCACCAATATTCTGCTTCTGCATGAAGCAGGCGTGTAGCGAGACAGACAGCTTTTGAGTTTGGGATCTTCAGACTAATGAGATCCCTATCCACGACCTTCAACTAGTCGGCTATATCCATTGGTGACAGATTCCCACCAAAGGTTGGAGGTCTTAACCTCAAGAAATTGTAAAGGAGATTATCCATCAAGTGATGGGAAGGCAAAGTATGTTGCGGAGCAGGAGCAGCAACAGTGGCTAGAACAGAACGATCACTAAGCATCTTTTGCATGATGATTGCCTGTTGGGCTTAGTTTTCCAATAGGGTTGCCACCATTGCTCGTAGGTGAGCTAATTCATCATTAGAACTACTAGAGGTGACGGTGTTCTTGATAGGAGTAATGGCAGGTGGTGATCCATGATTTATTCTATTAAAAGTAATACAAACCATGTCTTAGAATTTTGTTGAATGAAGACAGTCGATAAATATAAAAAAAAATTTCATTACTTGCTGAAATAAAGGATTACATAAGATTTAGAAGATGTCAAGAAGCATATTCTACTAGAACTATGTAAGCCAAAAAATAACAATTGTCCTAACTAACACTCAGATATCCTTAATATACTCAGCCCTAAAGGCCATACAATAGTCCTCAAAAGTCACTTCGTGACACTTCCTCTTACGCTTCCTCTCGAGCCTCCTCATGGTGTCATACCACCAGACTCCTGTGTAATCTAGCATTAGATCCGTCCACGTAGAGTGACTCGGGACACTCTATATGTATCAAGATTGACTCCACTTGACTCAACCATTCCTTTGCGTATATAGGAAAGTCAAGCCCTCGGTACACTGCTTGATGTAGAAGCTTATCCAAAACCAAGGTCCCTCTTGTCGAAACTCCTTCAATCTGCCAGTTACTCTCCTGTCTCCATTTGAAACTACAGTTCCAAGCTAACTTGAAGGCATGCAAATAATAGTCCACATCAGACTCTCCAGAATCCATTTGACTCTAAGGAAAGAATTATATTATGTTTTTATTAGACTCAAGATGACTTGATTGTTAGGATGTGAGTATTCTTCTTCTACATTTTTTATAGAGTTACTGATACTACTATGTTATAGATGCTACATATATTGATGTTTATAATTCAGAAGAACAGTCTATTAGGTAGAAAGGAATCATAGATCCAATTCTGACACCTTATGGTATTCTCTGATACCAACTATGGGGGTACCCCGTACTAATGGTAAAGAGTACGGTACTCCAACTGTGTCAAATCCCCAACTTAAGTAAAGTCAGATGAAACCCAACCTGCCTTAAGCTAAGGACTTATCACCTGATAAAACTATATACATACATCAATACATATAAAAGTAGCGGAAGCAGGGAATTAGATGTAGCATCCACAGGCATAACTTAGTATATAAAACATGAAAATAGTAGTAACTTAGAAAAAGTACAGAAAGTAAAATACATCCAGAATTTAATTATTACAAACTGAATTTAAAAGAAAATATAAAGGTCTCTCAATCTCACTGAAATAAAAATGCAGCAGCCGAACAACCCTCCTCATGAACTGGCTCCTCTCTTGCAGCACTGCCCACGAACAAGTTTGAATCTGACATTTATTGGTATCACAAATGCCAGGGCCCTAGCCAATAAAATAAAAAAGTTACAGTTAGATATTTGTCTAAGTATGTTTTAGGCTATTTTAAATGAACTGATTAATTAAAGATATCACATTTGATTAATCTAACATGCAAGCAATTATGGGGTGCAACGAGCTAAGAAAGAAATGGGGTAACTATAAACTATCCATTTATAGCAATCAACAATTATGTAAAATAACATAAAAGAAACACAAAAGTAAGCAAAGTGAAGCTAAAGGCAAAAGTAACTGCAACTATTATAGTAAATCTAATCCTAACATGCTTATGATCGCATTGAAGTATGATGAGTATAAAAGGACACAAGTGTTAAAATAATAAGAATTCTAACATCATGAACATGCTAATATATATAGCTACTCCATAAGAATATACATACAACATGCATATTAATATGAAAAGGAAAGACCACTGAGATATGTGGCAAAGACAAAATAATCAGATGTAACATAAAGCCATTGAGACATGTGGCAAAGCAAGCCAGTACTACAAGTAAGGCAACTGAAGCATGTGGCAAAGAAAAACAAGACTAAAAACTAAGTTAGTGTAACAGTAAACCTAAGACATTATATTGCCTTACTAGACAATAGGCCATACAAGGCCTCTGAATTGAGAATTCAACTATAACCATCCTAGACATCCCTACGCTAGGCATGAGTTGAACTCATAGAATAAGTTTATAACCATCCTAGACATCCAATACACTAGGCCTGAGACTATTCTATAATAATACAAGAACTGAAGAGGCAGACTAAGCTAGGACATACTCTACTAACTAAAAGCATTGCAAGAACTAGATGAATGATATGCTTTATAAACACTAACTTAGGATGTATCATCCATATCCTAAGTTCTTCTATTATGCTCAAGAAATAAGGCTCAATATCTAAGGTATGCCAAGCTATCAAGTCAAAGTAAGCAAGAGACTTAATCTAGACTTATGTGATATATGTTGTTGTCCAATTTATCCAACTAACTATTCTGAGAAGACACAAGTTCAGGATTTCCAATATCCAGCTATCGAGTAAGATCTCAGATTTATGACCTTAAAGTTAATATTAGAACTTATCAAGTTCTAATTACAAATCATATGATGACTATAAGATTTAAGTAAATGAATCAATGACCTAATTATTAGAATTTTTCTCTCTTACCCAAATCTTGATTAAGTAAATCAAGATTTTAGGATTTTGGATTTGAACTCCACTTTGGTGTCCAAATCCTGAATCCAAGATGATGTCCTAATAAGGATCTATGGTTCATACTTAATTCCCAAGTTAAGGATAAGGAATCCTATAAGCTGAAGGATCCAAGAACTAAGAACTTAGTGAAAGGTAACTCTACTAGTTATAAGATAAAATAATTAATTAAGAACTTGAGAATCTAAGATCTATATTCAATCTCTTGGATAATTTCATTATCTTATAGATTGAATCAATCTTATACCCACATGGAAGGCTTCAAAAGAGTTAGATAATAATTCATTTAAAGAATTTCAATTGGAGATAGTTCAATTCAAGTTGAAGATCTAAAGTCTAAGATCTAAGATTTGATCACTTTAGACTTAAGCTAGGTTTTTAACTTAGGATTTTCTAAATGTGTTTCTTTTAGAATTTAAGCTTATAAACTAACTTAGTTAAACTTATTAAATTGAGACTTAACATCTAAAATTATTAGATTCAATTATTAAGGCAAGGTGACTCTTTTATGATCACTTAAGATCTAAGTATCTTAATTAAGGCTAAATGAAGATCTCTTAACTTAATATCTATATTATTAACATCATTAGTTCAGAGAGGTACTAATGATCTAATTAAAGATATTTTGCTAAATTTTCCAAGGATTAAGGGGCACTTAAACACATTTTGGTCAAAATGACCAAAATACCCCTCTTAAGGCTAAAAATTAGATTTTAGGATCTAGCTACCCAAATTGATTCTAATCTATTTTAATGAGTTTCATATTGATTAATGAAGTGGGAAAATATCCTTATCTTAGGTTTTGGCAACCTAAATTGAACTAATTAGTACTAATCACCTAATTAAGCCAATTAGGGAGACTAATGAAATTAGGGTATTTTAAGGTGATCCATTTGCATTTATAGGCTCCACTATCCTTAATGAGGCATTAGGAACCTAGCTCACCAAAATCAAAGGCTTAATTATGGTTTAATTCACTAATCCCTAATTAGGGTATTTAAGAGGTGATTAAGGAAATTAAATATCCTAATTTGGTTTTAAGGGTCTACAATTATTCTCTAGGGTCATATGAGTAATCAGAGCCCTTATTTTCCATAATTAGGCATTTATTTAATTTAATATGATTTAATTAAGAACAGAAGAGGATTGGGAAATTATTTTAAATCTAACCATTAGATCTGTGATTTTATTTTATATTTAGATTCCTTGTATTTT
This sequence comes from Gastrodia elata, assembly GCA_016760335.1. Taxonomy (NCBI): domain Eukaryota; kingdom Viridiplantae; phylum Streptophyta; class Magnoliopsida; order Asparagales; family Orchidaceae; genus Gastrodia; species Gastrodia elata. The sequence continues at coordinate 23,512,126 of CM028676.1, read as the reverse complement.
TCTGATTTGAATGGTATATTGGATCATACCATTTGGATCTGTATAACTAAAATTATTCAAATAGATTATTCAGTATTTTTATTTAAATTAAAACTATAGGAATGCATTATTAATTAATTAACCATAGAAAATACCATCCTATAATTCATTAATAGCCGCGGCCCAAAATTAAAAGACATGGGTCACGGGTCGGCTCGACCCATGACTTCGTCTCCTTCCTCCAGACTGACCCCGTCCCAGCTAAGCTTCAGCACTGAAATTCAGGCACCCAAGCATTGGCGGCGGCTCAATTTGATCCTTACACGTTCCTGGAGTTGAGACTCATCGATCCCACCATTAATCCCTCTCTAGGACGCATTGGATTGCCGGATGGCTACTCGGTGAATTCGGTCTTAGTTGAAGCTTTTATGGTTTACTATGAGGAGTAAATTCTCCTCACAGAGATGACCACTTGGCTAGATCTCGATCCATACACCATCCTGGTGGTGAGGCGGATCGAAGCCCTTCGGCCACGAGCTTTAGGATGACCTGGATCGGTGGATCCTTACTCGAGCTTGGCTATGAGCTCGCGACACACACCAGACAAACGATTGATTAATGCAGGCTAATCCAGACCTTAGGAGCAATCGCATTGGGTTTTCCTAAGTGGCTAAGATAATCTAGGTGACATCTAGAGGCTTAACCAAAAGCTTAAATGGAAATTGAGCAAAATATGTACCTGAAGTTGAGGTTGCTGGCACAGCCAAGTAAATTAGGTGAGTTGAAGCTTTCTAATTCACAGATGAGTGCTCAAAGGGGGTCTGAACACCAGATGGGCCCTCTATCAGCGATTCACAGCTCCAGCAAGCGTTGGGACTCACCAAGGGAGACGGGAGCTTTGGGGGAATTTGGCTGAGCAATCAAGGGTTCACAGTCAGAAAAGGGACTCACTGTGAGATCTTGGGAGTATTTATAGGTCTAGGGAAGTATGGGGTGGCTTCTAGAGCTTGGGCTTGGAGAAGAGGCTCGGGCTGAGGGGAAGCCTTGGGTGCAACAGTTGGGGGAAATTTGGGGAGAGCACGACTAGCAGGAGGTCGCACTTAGGGCAGAAGGGGGAATTTGGGGTCTTCTCGTACTGCCATGAGGCGGGGAGGATTTGGCTGTCTGGGGGACCAGCGCACGTGGCAAGATCGGGAGGTGGACGATGATCCATAGTGCTTGGGGATTTTAGAGCTGTTGGATGGCTCGATCATTGGCTCTGAATGGCACTGATGGAGTACTTAAAAGAAATAGATAGAGGTCGTCAGATGTGAGCGACAGGTCCGACGCTTAGGATTAGATTGCCCCACGAAGGAGATCCCGCCGTTCGATAGTTTGCGCTACGATGCGTGCCGCGCATCCCACGGGTTCATTCCCATGCGCCGCTGCCGGGACCCCACAGCGGATTTGCCGCGATCCCGAAAGCAAATCCTAGCCTTAATTTTTAATTAAATAATTAAATTAATTATTATAAATCTATTTATTAATTACATTAATTTCTATTAAATTTATAAATCCAATTTAGGCTTAGATGAGCTCCAAATATTTCCAAAAATTTACCTTTAGCTAATTAGGGTGAATTCAAAAATGAAGTCAGATTTTAATTTGAAGATTAATTTAATTTAAGTATTTTCTAGGGCTCAATAATTAGGCAAAAATACCAAAATTTCTAATTTAGCTCCGATTGATTCCAAACTTCTAGGGTTAGGTTTAAATGACCCATTGAGTCTAATGGAATCAAAATCAAATCTTGGTTTAGCTTAATTAATATAGTCTTAGCTAAGGTAACAACTAGGGTTGTTACATCGGGCGTCGAGTGTCTCCGTGAAGACGTAACACTGGCGCTTCGGGCTAGGTCAGACCCTAGCTCGCGCCTTTTGCTTTTGGGCCGATAATAATGAAGGGATTTCCGAATTAATTTCCTTAAGGAAATTAATTTGGAAAATCAAATCCCATGATTCCAATTTAAATAAAAATACAGATTAATTTATTTAAATAACTTTAGTTATACTTATCCAAATGATATGATCCAATATACCATTTTAATCAAGAAAATGCAAGGAACAATAATATAAAATAAAATCAAAGATCTAATGGTTCGATCTTAAATAATTGCCTAATCTTTCTCTATTTATATTTAAATCATAATAAATTCAATTAATATCCAAAAATATTGATTAAGGTCTCTGATTGCTCATGAGACTATAGAGAACCTATGTAGGCCATTAAAAATATTATAAGAACCCTAATTTTATTAATCACTTCTTAACTATCATAATTTGAGATTAATGAATTAAGCCTTAAATTAATCTCTAATTTTGATGAATATAGTTCCTAATGTCTTTTTAAGCATGTAGCACCTATAATTGAGTTTGTATCATCATAATATGCCTTAATTTCCTTACTCACCTTAATTGGCCTTAAATTGAGATGAGTACTAATTAGGATAATTAAGTTACCAAAACCTTAGATAAGTGTGTAATCCACTTCATTATTCAATATGAAGCTCATTAAAATATATTTGAATTAATTTAGATGATTAAACCTTAAAATCCCATTTTTAGCCTTAAGAGGGGTATTTTGGTCATTTTGACCAAAAATGTGCTTAAGTACCCCAAAACCCTAAGAATCTCAAGTAAAATGATTATAATCAGTAATGAAATGTATTAACATCAATTGTTATGTTGTACCACCTGATGAATAAATCTTAGTGTTTAAGTCCTAAAATCCTCAAGTAAGCTCTTAAGATCTTAGTTGATCTTAAGACCCTTTATAAAAGCCTTAGCTTAATCAATATTAAAGTTAAAGTTTCTAATCCTAGTTACCTCACTAAGGTTTATTCATGAATCATATTCTTAAGGAAAGTGAAAGCAAAAGCTCCTATAAAACCCTAAATATAAATCATAGCTTAAGTTTAAAGAGATTAAATAATAGATCTTAAATTTTAGATTTTAGATTTAAGATCTTCTAATTGGATTGAATTACCTTCAATTGGAATTCCTTAATTAATTATTTATCCTTTTTAAAACCTTCATTGTGGGTGTAGGATTAATTCAATCTATAAGATAATGTAATTATTTTAAAGACTGAATATAGATCTTAAATTCTTAGTTCTTAATGATTATTTTATCTTATAATATTAGAACAACCTTTCAATTAAGATCTTAATTTTTGAATCCATTAGCTCATAAGATCCCTTATCTTTAATCTGGGTTTTAAAGTCTGAACCCTAGAACCTTATTAGGACACCACCTTGGATTCAAGATTTGAACACCAAGATGGAGTTTAAGTCCAGAATCCTCAATCTTGATTTTCTTAATCAAGATTTGGGTTAAGAGAGGAAAATAATAATAATTAAGTTATTGATTCATTTACTTCAATCTTTATAGTCGTCATATGATTATGAATTAGAAATTGTTAAGTTCTAATGCTAACATTAAGGTCGTGAATCTGGGATTATACTTGATAGCTAGATATTGGAGATCCAAAACTTGTATCTTCTCAGAATAGCTAGTTGAATAAATTAGACAATAACAGATATCACAAAAGTCTAGATCGAGTCTCTTGCTTACTTTGACTTTGACTGCTTTGCACACCTTGAATATTGAGCCTTGTTTCTTGAGCATAATAGGTAAACTTAGGATATGGAAGATACATCCTAAGTTAGTATTTGAAAAGCATAACATTTATTCAGTTCTTTTAGTGCTTTCAGTTAGTAGAGTATGTCCTAGCTTAGTCTACCTCTTTAGTTCTAGTTTTGTTATAGAATAGACTCAGACCTAGCTCTGCGGTTGTCTAGGATGGATACATGTCTTATTCTATAAGTTCAACTCGGACCTAGCTTTGTGGATGCCTAGGATATATACATGTTAAACTTTAAGTTCAGAGGTCCTGTATAGCCTGCTTCTGTTATGGCAAGACTATGTCTTAGGCTTACTTCTACTTCAGTTCAGTTTTTAGTATTTGTTTTACTTTGCCACATGTCTCAGTGGACTTACTTTAGTGCTTGGCTGGCTTTGTCACATATTTTAGTGACTTTACTTTTTGATCATTCATATACTTAGCTTACTTTTTCCACATGTCTCAGTGGCCTATTTACATCTTAATTTGCATGCTTGTATATATGCTCTTATTGATTAGTATTAAATATTGCATGTTTAGGATGCTAGAATTGTATATTTATTTTAGCACTTATGTTATTTATATACTCAGCATGTATCCATGTGATTATAAGCATGTTAGGATCATGATTATTTCAATAGTTGTAATTATTTTGCTTTTAGCCTCACCTTATTTAATTGTTATTTTGTATGTTATTTTTGCATACTTGTTGATTAGCTATAAATGATTAGTTGATAACTACTCTGTTCTTTGTAGCTTGAAGCACCTTATAATGAATGCATATTTAAAACCTTTAAATGTGATATCTAAAATATTCAGTTCACTTAAATAGCCTAAAATGTACTTAGCCAATTGTCTAACTGTAACCTTTTTCTTTTGTTGGCTGGGGCCCTGGCATTTGTGATACTGACAAATGTCAGATTTGGAGTTGTTTATTGGTAGTGCTACAGGAGAGGAGCCGGTGCAGGAGGAGGATCTTCCCATTGCTATTTAGATAGATTTTCATTTTCTTGCAGTGTGTTTGAGAGATCTTTTCTTTCATTTAATTCAGTTTGTAATAATTAAATTCTTGATGTATTTACTTTTCTGCATTTGATCTGAGTTACTGTTTCTTTTACCCTCTTATACAATATTGTGATTTGGATGTTATATTACACTGTTTCGTACTTTCGCCACTTTGATTTGTATTGATGTATGTTCACAGTTTCAGGTGACAAGTCCTTGGCTTAAGCAGGTTGGGTCCTACTTGACTTTACTTAAGTTGGGCATTTGCCACAACTGGAGCACCGTACTCCCCGTGATTATGCTAATATCAGTTTTAGTGTCCCCGTGGGAAAGTACGGTGTGCTACACTTATGGTTGTGAATAGGAGCAGTCAGGGTGGTCATAAGACCCGCTCCTGATGTGTGAGGGCTAGGATAGTGCGAAGTATAATTTGAGCTGGGTCGCACTCTCGGGAATGGCTTAATCATTGATCTTCAGATTTGGTGCTCGATTGAGTAATAAATTGTCAGATGTTGCCATTATGCATCGATCCCAAGCAATTGATATGATGTGTCGAGCCAACCTCGATTGGCATAGACACCCACTACTTGAGCTTCCATAGTGCCACACAGTACTTTGGCTCGAGAAAGGGTACACTGATCTGGTCGCACCCAAGTCTGGAAACTATAGGGCTTATGTAACAACCCAAAGTTGTTACTTATCTTAATTATATTTTAATTATCATTCCATTGAGTTCATCTAGTCATTAGAATAAATTCTCAAAGATTTGGAGCGATTCAGAGCTCAATTTAATATTTGTATTATTTTAATAATATTTAATTAATTTGAAAGTTGAGATATTTAATTTGACCTCAAAATTAAAATTTGACTTCGCCATTGCACTCATCACCTCCAAATTAGCTAGGGGTGATGTTTTGATTGTGTTTGGAAGTGCTGGATTTTTGCAAATATTTTAATATAATTAAATACCACAAAAAATAGGAAAATTAAATAGTTGTCGGAATCGAAATTTAAATGCCGTTGCGTTCCTCACCCCCAATGAGCTAAGGGTGAAGTTTTGGGATTTTTTAGAGCACACTTATAAAATCTGATTTTAAAGCAAAAATTAATTACATAATTTAAATCAAAATTTATTAAATATCCTTTTTCTTAAATTTTTTTTTATTCTCAGTGCTTGACCACTCCTCCTGCTGAAGTCGGCTCCTTCCTCTGCTCCCTCATGCAAGGCCAACCCTCTCCTCCCCATTTTTTGCCCAAACCAGCTCCTCCCCATACTTGTGATGGGATGACTCAAACTCATCCCATTCAAGAGCCATGCCTTCTTAGCTGGAGCCATCCATCTCCCTCCTTCCCCACTTCCTATAAGATGGACTCTAAGCCCTCTTTTTCGTCCATTTGGCCAGTTGAGCTCTCCTCCTCTTCCCTCTATTATTGTGCTTGCTGCTGAAAAAGCCCTCAAGCTCCCAAGTTCCTGCAAAAAATAGAGCTCTCTTCCTCCATTCATTTTAAAGACAAGGTACCTCGCTTTCTCCCATTAAACATATTTAATGGCTACTTAATTTTGTTCTGTGATTAGGATATGGAATCCATTATAGCTCCTTGAGAGAAAAAATTTTAGAGAAGAAAATCAGTTATGTTTTTCCTTCTTTCTGCATATCCTAACCTTTAGTTTCGTTATTTGCATAGTTAGAATAATCCTTTTGTAATGATTTTAGTATCAATAAAAAGGTCTCAGAAATACTTTTCCATCGATATATGGCACCTCACGTGAAGTGCCCTAATTTGAGAGTATTTGAGTACGAGAGGAGACATGTACTGTCTCCGCATAGGCGAAATCACCGTCGGGCAAAACATCATGCCATAGCGCCTGAGTCTCGGGTTGAATTCGCCGTAGCGCACCACAACACGCCGTAGCGCCTAGCTTTCGGCCAGAAGGTGCTACAGTGCGCTGTAGTGCCCAGAATTATTAAAAAGTGCCCAAAACCTTGGTTTTAGTAAAATTAAGCTTTGTATAAAATTATAGGTGATTTTTGAACATAAAAAAATTTAGGTTTTGATCTCTTTCATAAAAATGGAACCCTAATATTGAAACAATCATAACTTAATCATTAGATATAAGAATTTAGTGTTCTTAGACTCTATAAATCCTTGGACAGTAGATAATAATAAATTAGTTAAATTTTTAGATTTTACTAAGTGAAATTACTAAAATGCCCTTATAGGTTAAAATCCTTAAATGGGACCCATAGGACTTAATATTTGTCCAAATTTGATAAACTTACTATTTATCTTCATGTTAAATAGTAAGAAATCATTTGACATCAACAAAATCTAATTTGGAGCCCTTAGTTAAAAAGTAGCATTTTAGACCCTTAAGTAGGGGCAAAATAGTCATTTTGCCCAAAATTTAGGTTAAGTAACCATAACCTCTAAAACATCATTTAAATTATTTAAATCAATAATAAAAATGATTTAGGATCAATTTATAATTCTTGACCTCATAATCAAGTAATTTGATAAAAACCCTATTAAAAGTTTGAAAATTTCTAAGTGAAATCTTTGAATTTCTAACTCAGTTTTTAATGCACATCCCTAACTTCATTAGGTGAATTAGATCAGCAAATAAAGACAAATTCTAATAACTACCATCAACTACTTAAATTTCCCAAGTCTATTAGAAGGAATTTCCTTAGAAGCTTCACTTGCACCCTAGGACCTTTTCCCTTAAGATTAGGAATAGATACTAGGTTAGATTTCATTCATTGAATAAAATGGGTTATTCAATGAATGGAACCTTGGTTTTATTAGTTTCTAGATTTTTATACTTTAATTCTGATTATTTTATCTTTCAACTCTAGATTAAGAATAGGAGATTTGTTCTATTAAGCCTTGATTTTGTTTAATAGGATTTGCCTAAATCATTAGTTCACAGTTATACTTGAACTTTAGTCCTCAAGCCTTACCTTGGGATTATGTGATTAACTCAAATTTTTAGTGTTTAATTCATAATTATTAGCTTTAGTAGATCTTGATCTAATCTAAGCTTAGAGCATCTAAATTCATCAATTAGGATGTGATAATTTCTTATTTAACTTATATATGTTATTGATTGAATTAAATTAGAACCTGATCAGTTCTAATTACTTTTAACTTATAAGGCTATGCTTCTAAGTTATACTTGATAGTAGGAATTAGGGATACTGAACTTATGTAACTTGGAATAGTTAGAATAGTTTAATAAATAATAACTGATGTTACCTTATGTAGTAGAGTCCCTTGCTCACTATTGATTTACATGTGCTTTTGTATTCCTTGTATTTTGTGCCATTTTCTTGAATATGTCATAAGTTAACTTCATGGCATGAAACAAAAAATTAAAATAATTAGGATAACATTTGCATAGAGTTCAGTTACTTGTTGATCTTATACATTTTACCCTACTGGATAGGGGCAATGAGAAATAAGGATTACTAATATTACTTATTGAGGAGTGTTATGTTAAGTTTGGAACCCAAAAAGTCTAGCAGTTGTGCTTGACTCATCATCTGCTTCTAGACATGTCCACAAGAGCAAAGTAAAATAACTAAAATTTACTGCATTTGTGATTACTGCCTCTTCAGTTTAGTTTCTATTATGTTATTCTGACCTAGCCTCAGATGACACTAGGAATATACATATACTTGTTGCAGTAGGCTAGATTAGCCCTCTTCTAATATGGTATTCGTTACATACCTATTTACTGTTTACTATTTACTGTTCACTATTTATAGTTTATCATTTACTGTTGTACTTTTCTTCAGCCAACTTTACTTTATCTGCTTACTTACCTATAGGATGCTAGATTTCTTACTGCTTACTATACTTATCACAGATTGATTACTTATTCTTAAACTTGCATATTTCATATGATCATCAACATGTTTAGGATTAGTCTTTTATTTTTGTACTTTTCTTACTGTATTTATATATGTATGCCTAACCTTTGCTTAGCTTGCTTTTAAGTTATGTTCTTTTGCCTCATTATTACTTAGCTATAAATGATATTATTTATAACTTACCACCTCCTTTTGTATGCTTGATGCTCCTATACTAGTTTATTTTGCTTAGTTTAAGTAAATGGTAACATTATTAAACTCATGAAATATTAACATCCTAAAATGAACTTAGATAATATGTCTAACCAAATTTTCTTTTCTTTGGCTGGGGCCCTAACATTGTGAAACAGACAATAGAAGGTTCTGAGCAATTTGAGGACATTGTGCTTGACAAGGAGCCATTCTTAGAGGAACATCAGGTCAGGGTAGAAGATCAGTAGATTAGCTGTCATTTTATATTGCTTGTGAGGATGAGTGATTTATTTTATTTTAAACTTATCTAAAATTAGGTGTAATAATTCAGGTACCCATGTATATTCTCTTACTGTACTATTTTATTATAAGCGGCATATTTATTTCTTACTTGTATCGCGGTGGATTGAATGTAGCATATTTTATTATATTTGCTTCCGCACTCTCATGAATGTATATACTTAGTGAATGATTCCACTGTATTATTCAGGGCTCATCCTTACTTTATTAGTGGATTGAGGATTACACCTTAATCTAATGATAAGTGAGGGAATTGCCAAAGTGGCACACAACTCCTTAACCTTGATTGTTGCTAGCTAAGGGGCGGGGTGGCACAGCTTATCTGTGTATTGAGCTAGTGATGGTGTAGGTACCAATAACTAGCCCTTTAGTGGTCTCTGTAGGGAGAATTTCTTCCCCACATTAAGCCCTAGAGGTCCCGACGAACGGATTTAGGGAAACCAGCTCCCAGCAATCCAGCCCTCCTCAATTAGGGCTTTAAGGTCCCATCGAAGTGTCTTGACGCGGTGATTGTGTATCGATCAACCAAAGGCAATAGCATGGCGTGGCAAGGGAGGATTTAGCAAATTAATCTAAATCCTAATTCGGGTAATGGTGAAGGTGCAGGGGAGGAGAAGGTGCACATTGCCGGGTTGGATCAGACTCGACCAATACCTTTCTTATTTGGGCCAACTCGATTTAATTAAATAAATTTTCTAGATTTAATTTCCACAAGGAAATTAAATCAGAAAAAAGGAAATAATTCAATTTAAATTAGTTGAATAACTTTGTCATTTTAAATCAAAATTATATGAAATTATAGATCATTTTGATCAGAAAAATATGTAGAATACTAATATGTAAGAACTTTTTTTTTATGTGGATATTTTTTCTAATTATGTCTTAATTACAATTTTACTTAATTAGTGAATATTAGGATGCTCACTCATTCAAATTGCATGATTTTGGTTCCTATGGTTTCATTATATTATGTGGAACATAATAGAAATAATTAGAATTAAATTATATAATTAATTTTTCTAATGATGTCTTAATTATCCAAATGCATGATTAGTGTAAATTAGTAGAATTACTTAACTAATTGCCACACTTCCATTATTTTATTACTCCTTATGATGTATAGAACTAGTTAACAAGTTGGATTTATTTTTTATAATTTAAATCTATTAATTTAGTGTTAATTACCTTAGAATTAGATTAGTGATAATTAGCCTAATTACTATCTGATTTTGATAATTTTACATCTACAGGATCATTAAAATAATAAGAAACATAATTGAAACTTCATAATCTGATTTGGACACCCTTAATTCTTAATCAATTCTAATTAGGGTAAAACTTTAATTAGCAGATTAGGGTAAAACCTTAATTAGCTTAATTAAGCATTTGATTTAACCAAATTGGAATTATTGCTCATTTGAACTTCAATATTGATAAGTAACTTAATGATAATCTTGCATGTCAGATTTTGCATTAGTAACCTTAATTATGTCTAATTAGCTTAAACTAAAAATAATCTTAATTAAGCTCTATAATGGGCTAATCCAAAGTTAGATCACTGAGTTTGCATTCTTTGTTTTGCATGGATTTAATTAGTACTTGCTTATTTTTGTCATTTGATCCTAGATTAGCAAGATAGAAAATTAGGTTTTAAGATAACTCATGTGATTGATTTTATTGATCAAACATGAAGATTCTTAATTTTCTCCTAATTAAGATTATTAGCATAAATCAATCTTTGATAAAACATGATTGATTTACAAACAATCAATTCCTAATAATTGTATGATTTTACCCTACAACTTAAGTGCTTTTTATTAAGGAAGAGTTTAAGAGATTAGCATGCTTGATTTTGTATCTTAACCTAATGATTGAACTTATAAATCTACATGTAATTGCACTACTTGATTTAGAATCAACTCAGGGTAAGTATATATTTTATGTGGTGAACATAAACTTTAGATCTTTTAAGTATAAAGATAGCCTTAAGTTTAAGTAAATATTATATCCTTATATAAGGTAACCTTTGAAGTAGGAAATGCCTTGTTTGTCTTATTTTGAGGTAGGATCTTAGAAGAATCTTATCAACCCTAGATGATTAATTTTAAGCCTTGTGATAAAATAATTTAAAAAGACTTAGATTGAGTTTTCTTTTGTCATGTTTAACCTAAATTGAATGAATTATATGTCACTTCCTTGGAGCCATTTGTGTAGGACCTACTATAATGGAGAATGGATTATATAGCTTGAACTTTCCTTGGTTCTAAACTAGATTGTTAGAATTATAAGTGATGAGAATGTTAGTATTATCATATGGGATTTACCCTAAATAAAACTATAAAGTTTCAATCTTATCTTAGGTAATTAGATAAGTATAATTCAATTCAGGATAAACTCCAAAGTTCAAAGTATATTATAAGTTAAGGATTAAGCTATTTAGTTTGAGAGAATAAATTGTAAAAGGATTTTGTGCCTTTCTTTGTGTGCATTGATAAGTGAAGTTAAACAAACTAAGTATTTAAAGTCATCCTTCTTATGACACACTAGTCATATATATACTCTGAATATGTGATGAATTTGGATGCTATGGAAGTATAGTTTTAAGTAAGTGTTTACTTCAATAGAATTAAACATATTCTGACTTATAGAGCATTCAAGGTGTATGTGCATATTAAAGGAAATAGGTTAAATAGTTAGGGAACAGGAAGGGGTATTTACTTTTTATTAATCTATTTTCTTGGTTTAAATGATTTAAAAGCACCTTGTGTATTAAAATTCTTGGCATATCATGAATCAAATAAGAATATCTGATAATTAGCGGAGTGGTTCTGCTCACATGTTAATAGAGCGATTATGCTCACCTATAAATGTGGGATGCCATGTGACATTAATGTTATGCATATTTGTGGCATGAATTCAATGGCATATTCAAATATATATATATATATAGTGGAATACATCATGGTTCTTATTTTAGTTGTTTCAAATTACTGCTTCTTTTAGTTAAGTTACTTTTAGTACTTTTGTTTAGTTACAGTTTTTCTTGCTTTTATTTTAGAATTTAGATTTACTATTTTAGTTTATATCAGTTTTTTGTAGTTTGATTTTTGTTTTAGTGAATGTTAAGTAAAATACCTTGAATATAATAAAATATTCATTGCAGCCTAAAATGTACTTAGACTCATTGTCTAATAAGATTCTTCACTTTTTGGTTGGGGCCCTGACATTATGAAATTGACAATATTATATTTTGAGTAGTTGGATAAGCCAGCTTTTGAGGCAACTCAATAGATTCAGGAGGATCTAGAGGAGCATTAGCCAGTTCAGCACTTACTTACTGTCTTAGTTTATTTCTACTATGAGATGAGAGACTTTTACTGCTCATTTTATTTTAAGATATGGTTTGTATTAATTAAACTTTGGATGTATTTTCTCTTTTTTATTTTTTTAAGATAAATACTTTTACTTAGCTTCTATGATGAATTTTATGGATGAATGCTAGCTTCTGCACTCTGTTATTACTATTACTTATACTTAGTAATGTGATGTGATCCATATGAAAATCATATAAGATACTCATATACATTGGGCAATTACTCATTTTCCTTTATAAGCCTTATGTGTATAAGTACCTTGACTAATACGTAGGATAAGAATATTATTAAGAATTAGTGCTCGGTAATAAGTCAGATTAGGGGAAGCTCATCCTTCCCGAGTAACGCCCCATTCAACCACCAATTATGTTATCATTAACCCTTCTTTTGCGCACGATGATGGGACGGGGTGTTACATCAAGTTTGGTTCATTATTTTCAGTTCTGCTGAGCTTAAATTGAATAACTTGTGTGATTTGAGATTTACATTTCAAGGGGCTATAGATATATAAACCCCTAGTGATGTCTCATACACATGGGTCACTCATCACTGAACCCTAAGGTCATCTTTTGTCAATCTTCATACGAGACCCATTAACTTCATGCCTTAACTTTCTAATGGTGGATTATTAATGAGCTAACAACATTTCATATCAAGTTAAAATGGAAATAGATTTCCATCTCTATTCTCACATGCAATAGATAAACTCATGTTCAAAGGGTAGTGTGTAGACTTCTCTACTTTTGCAACCCTTTACTCAATCTAGCTTTATATTTAAGTGAAAGATTGATTCTATCCAAAGCACAAAGATACAAGAAACATTCTTGTGCACATAAACCCTTGATCAAAATGTTTTTCTTTGATAAAGGTTGTAGTGCAACATCATGGACAAGCATTCATGTGTAGATAATCCTTTGATAAGAACTTATGCTTCGACCAAAAGTCATAGTGTGAGATAAAGATATTAAGCAAAGATAGTAAATTTGCAAAGGCATACAAACAATGATTTAGCAAAAAACATAGCATAAACTTATCATAATATTACCACAAAAGAAATCTCATTATTGCATATGAAAACACTACCATTTATGTTTAGCCTAATTATTGCCAAAATGGAGGGTTTTGTAACAACCCTAAGTTGTTACTAAGCTAAATACAAGCTTAACTACACTTTAATTTTGATTCCATTGGATTCAAAAAGTCATTAGAAGCTAACCATAAAAATTTGAGGTCAATCGGACCACATTAGGTCAAATTGAAAATTTTGCCAAATTATGAACCTTAATTAATAGCTAAAATTTTTTGATCTTTGATCCAAAATATGATTATATTTTTGAATTACTCACCCGTAAATTAGCTAGGGGTGCAAGTTTGAAAATTTTTGGAGGTCATTTAGGCTATAATTGAATTTAATTTAAATTGAGAAAATTGCATAAGAGGGGTTTGAATAAATTTGGAATTGCAAATATACCCTTATTGGGTTTACCCGTCTGGGATCCACTGTGCAGACTGTGGGCGATTCGCTGTGGAACCTGGGACCTGCGACAATGAATCCAATGCAAATCCATCCATCTACCTGCGGATCCTGCTGCTTGGATTCATTCTTAGCGTCATATAATCTCGAGCGTTGGATCTTACCCATTAATCCTACTGCCTAAATCACTCCCAAGATCAGTCGTTAGGATATGGATGATCAGGACCATAACGCCTTTTAGATCGATCGATCATACGATAACCGAGGGTCCCAACACTATGGACCTTCATCCCAGATACGCCCCACTCCTGATAGAAAATATCCCTCATATAATAGCACTCATCCCTATCCCCCACTCCTCTAGATAGGCTCAGCACAGATTTTAGAGGTTTCCCTTTATCGATTGGGCACCCCAATCAGGCCCCGTGGCTCAGTTTCTCTCATTAGAGGAAATGAGAGCTTGTACATGGCCCGATCTCTCGGGCCTTCCCATCCCAATTGGCTGCACCTAAGCTTATCCCCGAGGCTATAAATGGCCTCAGTAATCATCCAAGGGTGGTTTGCCCTTTGTGATCTCTGCACTTGATAGACTGTAAATACACGTTTGTGCTCGTATGCAAGTGTATGTGGACTGAAGTAATATTTGGAAGGTAAGTTTTGAAATTTATCGTCCTCAGAGAATGATGTATTTTGTTACTGAGGTTTATCTACTTTTTTTAATATTTAGACTAAAATATTTTTTGTTCTGTGTGGCTCTTACTTAACAATTCAAAGATATCAAACTGAAGATACTATTTGAAAATAAGGAAGAGTTGGGTTTCAATCATGCAATTTGTACTTGGATTGGTGTCAGCAATTAAATTAATTCAACCTTTAATGAAACTTGTTTTCATGCTAACTATAATCAAGTGAAAATAGTATTCCTTAGATTGATCCTCTAATTCCAACTATTTCATATCTAGTGTACAAGATGAGCACATAAGGGTTCGATCTTGGCACATAGATTCTCATGTGATCAACAAGAATTAATTAAGATTCCGTATGTCTAAGTTATCAAAATAATCATTTTAATTTAGCAATCACATGAACTTGATTCCCATACAATTAGTGTCACATGCTAGATGCGATGTTTAGCTAAGGAAGTAAATTGTTGGGCTGCATGAATTATGTCACAGTAATCCATGAGCACTCAATAATTCCACTTCCTCCTTTAATGTCTACTAAGCCACGAAGCTTGATTGATGGCTCTCAGCTCACATGCATCGACCTCTTGATTGAGCTCAAAGAATAGCGTTGTTAGGTTTAAGAGCTTATCACTGGACTCTAAGAACTAATTCACATATCCCTAGCTTTACGCCAATTGGTGAGCTATAGAACTCAAAGATATTTAATTTACCAAATCAACCTATCATTCCAATCTCAAGGTGTTTACACCAAGAATCCTCGCGCAGGGAATATGCTGAGCCACGAAGCTTGATTTATGGCTCTCAGCTCACATGCATGGACCTCTCGATTAAGCTCAAAGAATAGTATTGTTAGGTTTAAGAGCTTATCAATGGGCTCCAAGTACTAACTCACATATCCCTAGCTTTACGCTAATTGGTGAGCTATGGAGCTCAAAGAGATTTAAGTTACCAACTCAACCTATCATTCCAATCTCAAGTTGTTTACACCGAGAATCCTCGCGCGGGGAATATGTATTCACAGCGAGAACCTTTATGTGCATTCCCTTGAGCTTGGTATGACTAGTTGATTCGATATTATTTTTATTATAAAACCATTTAAAATAAAATAGACATTCATTCCACAAGCATGCTTTAACAAGAAACATATCTAAATCAAAAAGACAAATATTTTATTTATTAAAGTACATTTATACAAATACCATTTTGTCCCTTAACTCGTTACATGATTTTGGCCCAACCCTCCCCAAGGAGGGTTTAGCCTTTTATTACAAAAGTGATGCAGAAAATAAAATACAAGGAAGTGAACCTTTGCATGGTTCTACTGAAAGAAAATCAAAGAAGAGTTTTTAGAGAAATACTAGGAAAAGTCCTTGGCATTCTCCGGATCTCTCCTTGTGGGGCTTCGTACCCTTTGCGGTCATGCTAATACTGAGATCAATACGATTACTGAGAGTACGGTCTCCAACCTTGACAATCCTCCCAACTATGGTCGAGTCAGTTATAAACCCAACCCGCCTTAGCTGAAGACTTGCCACCTAAAACTAGAGGTCAAACATCAAAATATCAAAGTAGCGGAAGCAGAAAAGTGTATAACATCCACATCACAACATAGTAAGGACTGTAGAATATTAACTCACCTCAATATAATAGTGCAGAAAGAAAATACATCGAGAATATGAAATTATTACAGACTGAATTTAAGAGAAAAGGAACACTCGTCCTCACAACTGAAAATAAATCTAACTAGCTATGTTAAATAGCAGGAAGGTCCTCGTCCTGGCCAAGCCACTCTCCAGTAGAAATCTCAATGAACAGCTCTGAGTCTGATATTCTTGGTATCATAATGCTAGGGCCCTAGTGAAGAAAGAGAAAAACTTACAATTAGACAAATTGTCTAAGTACATTTTAGGCTGATTAAATGAGACTAAATATTTAAGATATCACATCTTTTATTAAGCATGCAAGTAATTATAGTGCAACAAGCCACAAGAAATTGGATAGCTATAAATTAACATTTATAACTAATCAAAGCAATGTATATAAAGTAATATACCTCAACCAAAAACAATAATAAGGTTAAGCAGTAAATATATAATATATGAAAGTACTGAAAGTAAACTCATCCTAACATGCATATGATCATATGAATACATGCTGATTTTTATAAATAAATCTGAACTGAAGCATAAGAAAACTAAAATAAAACTAGCATCCTAAATATGTAAGCACTGAAAAAAAATATTGAACTGAAAGTATTGAATTCAAATGAACTGCAAAAGTGTACAGAAATCAGTAAAAATGCACGTAAAATAGATGGCTAAACAAGCCACTGAATTAGAACTGAACTAAAAGTAGAAGTATGCCTAAAGTAGTACCACCATAATAGATTAGGGCCAACGGGCCTCTTTACAAAAAATGCAACATGTATCCCCTAGGCATCCGTAGAGCTAGGTTCGAGTTGAACTTATGGACTTAGACATGCATCCTCTTAGCCAAGCATAGAGTTAGGTCAAAGTCTAATCTATAAATAAAGAGCTAAAGAGGTAGACTAAATTAGAACACACTTTACTGTATAGAATGAACTGAATGAACTGAATGAAGTTAAATTATGTTTGTGCAATTTCAAATCTAACATAAGGTATTCAACAAATATCCTATGTCCAACTAATATGTCAAAGGAAAAAGGCTCAAACACAAGGTTTACAAAGTAGTAAAAATTAAGTAAGCAAGAGACTCAATAAGATATATGTGATATCTATTGTTATTTAAGTTTAATTCATTATATCTATTCTGAGCTAGTACAAGCTTAGGATCTCTAATATTCATCTATCTAGTACGGTTCACAATCTTACAATTAACATTAGAATTTAACAACTTCTAATTTATAATCAGAATGATGACTACAAAGGTTAAGTAATTTATCAATGACTTAATTATTGTATTTGGATAACTCAAACACAAATCTTGATTTTGCCAATCAAGATTAAGAATTCTGGATTCAAACTCCAAGTTGAGGTTTAAACTTGAATTCTAGGTACTAAGCTTCTAAGGATCTAAGGGTTCACACCCACACTTATTCTAAAGGTAGAGGATTTTAGAAACTAAAAGATTAAAGAAACTATGATCTTATAGAAAAGCTAAATCTAGTTATCATAAGACAAAATAATAAATCAAGAACTTAAGAATCTAAAATTTATGCTCAATCTATAGAATAATCTCATTATTCTATAGGTTGAATCAACCTAAACCCACTACAAGGATTTTAAAGAATTCAAATAAATAAGAATTTCAAGCATAGAATGATTCAATTCCAACTGGATTAATAAAATGATGAACTTCTAGGGATCCATGATCTTAAGGTTAAGTTAAGAGTATAAATTATATGAATTTTTATAAGGTTTAAGAACTTATGGTTTACTAGTCTAGATTCAAATGTTAAATCAGAAAGAGTTAAATGAATTCATGCAGATTTATAATTTCCAAAATAAGAAGTTCAATTTAGATTAACTTTCTTATGAGTATAATTAAGGTTGATTAAGGTCAAAACCAATATTGCTTTAAGAAATCTAAATCACATGATAAATTAAGATATTATTTGGAAAAATGAATGCTACCATTAACTAATTATGCACTACAGCAAATGACACTTTAATTAATACTTTAAGAAATTCAGAATTTGAAATCTAGTTTAATAATTAAATTCCTAAACATCTTAAGCATGGATTTTCCAAAGCACATATATATTTGTTAAATGCACAATTATATCAAAACCATGTTCATTTTTGATAAATTTTGGCATTATTAAGGTTCTGGGATCACTAAATTGCAAAAAATATGCAATTTGGGCAAAATTGGGCAGTTCTGCGCGCTATGGCACATTGTGGCATGCGGTAGCACACTGTAGCACCTCCTTGCCAAGAGCCAGGCGCGCTGTGGTGCTAGCTAGTGAGAGACCTGGGCGCTATGGTGTGCTATAGTATTTTCAGGCACTGTGGCCAATTTTAGCGCTGTGGCACGCGGTAGTGCTTTCACGCACTGCGGGGCGCAACGACGCCCAATTTCCTGAGAGCTGGATGCTACGGCGCGCCGTAGTGCCCCTTGGCCGGGAGCAAGGTGCTAGGGCATGCTGTGGTGCACTACGGTGTGCTACAGTAAATTCAACTTGAGACTCGGGTGCTATGGCGCCCTGTAGCACTCGATGATGATTTTGCCTGTGCAAAAACCATAACGGGTCTCCTTTCACACTCAAATACTCTCAATTTATAGCACCTCACGTGTGGTGCCATATACCATTAGAAAGGTATTTCCAAGACCTTCTTATTAATACCAAAATTGACACAAAATGATTATCTTAACAATGAAATAATGAATCTAAAGGTTCGGGTATACCAAAAGAAGGAAACACAGAGTCTATTTTCTACCCTAAAGTTCAAAACCTTAATAAGCTCTAATGGAATCCATACTCAGCCACATATTTTTAGATATGAGAAATAAGCATTAGAACAATATGGAGTAGCTATTGGATCAATCAATAGGGAAAAGGGAGGTACCTTAGACTTGAAAATAGAAATAGATCTCCTCTAAGGATCCTTGAGAGATTGAGCTTGAGAGCTTCTTCAGTAGCTTGAGCAAAAGAGGGAGGGAAAACTGAAGCTATCATTTAAAGGACAAGAAGAGCATAACTTTTTGAATGGGATGAGCTTGACTCATCACATCACAAGTATGGGAAGAGGTGTTGGTAAAAAATAGAGAGGAGAAGGCATGGCTTACATGTGTAGGAGAAGAATGGAAGGGGGAGGTGCTGATTTCAATAGGGAGGTGGGGTCAAGCTAGGAGAAAATGAATAATGGAGGAAAAATTAGAAATAAGAAATGGATTTTAATTTAATTTAATTTAATTAATTAATGCTCTAAAAATTAGATTTTATAAACGGGCTCCGAAAAATCCCAAAAATTCACCCTAGCTAATTTGGGGGTGAGGAACTCAATGGCGAAGTCAGATTTTAATTTGGAGATCAATTTAATTATTCTAATTTTCGAGTTATTTAAAATATATTAAAATATTTGTGAAAATTCGATGACTTGCAAATACTTCCAAAATATCACCCCTAGCTAATCTGGGGTGACGATCGCAATGGCGAAGTCGGATTTCGATTTCGATGCCAAATTAAATATCTTAATTTTATAATTAATTAAACATTATTAAATATTCCAAATATACAATTGAGCTCTAAATCGCTCCCAAATTTCAGGGTTTGGTTCTAATAGGCAGATAAACTTAATGGAATGATAATTTGGAAGCGATAAAGCTAAATTTAAGCTAAGTAACAACATAAGGTTGTTATACTCCTTATTCCCCAACTTCTTCTCTTCCAGGTCCTTAAGTTGACTTTCCTTTATCTCTTTGAATGAATTATCTTCTCCTTCCTTGTTTTGGGTTCTCCATTCCTTCTTACAGAAGCCTCAACATTTATATCTTGGAATATCAAAGAGAGAAACCCTCTCTAAGTCTTTCTCTCTTGATTTTATAATGCAGCCTCCAGCCCTTTTAGAATTAATTTTGTCCAACCCTCCAACTCCCTCTCTTTAATGGCTTGTTCATAATTACTATGTTGTTCCTCTTGAGAATGAAAATATTAATTGAATTTGGAGTTAAGGCAGCTGTGGGAAGGAAAAATATTTAAATTTGTGCCTTCCCTTTGCTAAATTAATTGCTCAGTCATAGCTGGAATTCTAGCGGGCACTGCGGCGTGCTGCAGCGTGCTCAAAGGGCACTGCGATGGTTTTTCTTCAAAATGCATACTAAGTGTCTGTCCGTTGCAGCGCGCGGTAGCACCGAGCTCTCAGGTTTGGTTCCACTGCGGCGCATCATAGCAGTCTTCCTTAAATGTTTGCTGAGTCTGGGTCTAGTGAGTTCTATTGTGGCATGCAGTAGCACTGAGCTCTCAGGTTAGAACCCACTGCTGCATGTGGTAGTGCCGAGCTCTCGGGTTTGGACCCACTGCGGCGCACGGTAGCGATCTTCCTTTAATGTTTGCTGAGTCTGGGTCTGGTGAGTTCCACTGCAGCGCGCGGTAGCGCTAAGTTATCCGATTTAAATCTACTATGGTGCACTATAGCACCGAGATCTTGGGTTTAGACCCGTTGTGGCATGCAATAGCGCTGAGCTCTCAGGTTTGAACCTGCTTGAGAAAGCTATGGCGCGCTTCGGCGCGTTGTGGTGATTTTCTTCCAGAATTTTCTGTTTTGCCCAGATTTAGCTCAACTTATCTTTTTGCCCGAAGGCATAGGAAAAGCCCATCAAAGTAGACCATTATAACATGAAATTATTTGTATTTCTTATTTTATTATATTATAAACCTTGGACATATCAGCACTCCCGAGCTCTCCCCAGCATCCCTAGCTCCTTCCAGTGGCAATCAGAGGGTGTGACTTGAAGTTTAAGTTTCCTGGCTGCTTCCTGAAGCTTGGCCATCTCTCTTAATAACTTCTTATAGTGGTACTAAGCTTTCTTGATTAAACTAGGTACTCTTCTTTGTTGTGTTGAGTTATGTAGGCTTAATACTCCACTCCAGTCGATTCAAAATCAATCTCCTAACCTAATCGATTGTAATGCAATAATTATTGAGACTCAAGTTAGCCCCGATCGATCGAATCGATCGATCGGGCTAACACCCTTCCTGAGAGTTGAACCCAAGTAAGGCCCCAGAGGTCTGGCCACTTCCAGGATAAGGTGAGCTAGGGATTTAACTCTTCTTGACTCCCCAATGGTGTTTGAGTTGAGCTCTGGCTTTTGCTTGGTCACAGTGGGAAGAATTTCTCCCCACAGTGGAATCCTTAATTTGGGACTCAGCCAATTTAGTGAGAGTAGCTGTAATTCCCCGTCCCGTTGCCCCGCACAAAAGAGATCATTTATTAAACCATTGGTTGTGAAATGGTGCGTCACTTGGGAAGGAATGTTGAACCATCCCAAATATCTGCTAACTGAACTATTGAGACTCAGCCCCAAAAGAGAGCAAAGTGCTAATCCTTAAGATAAGTGTAATATCCTCATCTTAAGTATTAGATAGAGTACTTATGTACATTGGATTTTGATAGGAATTTTAAAAAGGATCTAATATTCATGAGTATTAGCATTTCAACATACTAATCATATCATAATACTAAGTATAAGTAGTAGTAAAAATAGAGTGCGGAATCTTAAGCATACATCCAGAATATTCATCATAGAAGCTAAGTAAAACATTCATCTAAAAAAAAAAAAATACATCTAGAATTTAATTATTATAAATATTTTACTTTAAAAAAGGCAAAAAAAAGTCTCTCAACTCAATTGAAAATAAACTAATACAAAAAAGTAACTGTAGATCTTGAGTCCACTAGTGCTCCATGAACTCTTCTTGGATATCCTATGTAGCCTCCTGACCTTGCTCCACAAGCTGCTCTGGATCTGGCAAATTGTCGGATCCCAAAAGTACCATGTTTTAGAGAATGAGTTTAACAATCTAATGCTACTCTAAGCAGTTATAATTATGTAAGGTTTAACATTTAAGTAATGAAACAAAACTTTAATAAGAGAAATAAAGACAACTAAATATTTAGAATAGCAGAAGACTGAAAGCAAAGTAAAGCAAGAGCTAAAAACTAAGCACTGGAATAACGAAAATAGTAAGAAAATTGAAATGGAATAAATGATGAAACAAAAATGTGTTGTATGCCACTAAATTTGTTTATATCCTTATTCTTCTAGTTTACTAGGATAAGATCAATGACAAATCAACAATAGTTTATAGAATCATGCAAATCATTTAAATTTCCAAATCAAGTTATAAAGTTTAAATTAATTAAGTTTGAGACTTAGTCTAATCAAGTTAGGATTTGAAACCAAACTTGACTTAATTAAGTTTATTTTCATGTAAGTTTATTTATAAGCAAACCAGTAAGCTCTTTATCAATTATTGAGGTACAAGTCAGTATTAATCCATTATTGATTTCCTTAAGCATTTCCTTAAGATCTTTAGGGTTTAAACATTATTTAATTTCAATTAAAAGAATTAAATGTCTAAATCAGAGTTCAAGCATTCTAACATGCATACTACTATTATTGAAATATATAAACATCAAATTAATCAAATTAAGGGTAATTAAGGCTAAACCAAACCCTAAACAAGTCCAAAATAGATTAGCACTTAATTACAAATTTAATATTCTAAATTCTATGAAACTTGATCATTATGTTCTAAATAATCATACCAATAATTAGAGACATTAAAATTGCATTTGGTTATCTACAAACCCTAATATTCACAAATCATGCAATTCAATGACTATAGTATAATTAGCAAAATATAAATTAGAAATTTATTCCACCTCGCATATGCATTCTACCAGGCATAAGGAGTTAAATGAAACTAAAATCATGTAATTTGACAAAGTACACATTCTTAACTTCCTTAATTAAGTTTCAAAGTAATTAGGAAAAATTAAGAAATGCATTCACATAACCTAAAATATTTTTGTATATTTTTATTGCTTGCATTTTTTTAATTAAAATGGTATATAATTTCATATGGTTTGGATAAGTATTCACAAAGTTATTTCATTAATTTATTTTGAATATTTTTAATTAAAATTCCATTAATTGAATTTTTGTCTTAAGTAAAATAATTCTTAAATGTTTTATAAACATTAAAATGGGTTCAGCCTGATATCAAAAGGGCAGGTCAACTGGGGTCCGCTGTGCGAGTCACGGGTTCGCCCGACCCGCACTGTGCGTCGTCCCCTACCCTTCTTCCCTGACATAGAGGGAATTAGGGTTAGGTTCGGAGCTAATTGCAGGGTGCGCCGACCATACCACGACCACAAATTGAGCCACAAACAATTAGTAGGCCGAGATGCAATGAATGCACCTAATAACCCATTGTGAGAAGGTCAAAAACTCACGAACCTTACTCACCCAAGGCCTATGCCTACAGGCTACTGTGGGTAGTAAATTCTCCCCACATAGGCAATGATTTCACTGGGGCTCAATCCCTACACCTTCAGTGTAGTGAGGCAGATCAAACCCCTAAGATTTTAGAGCTTGGGGAGCACCCGATCGTTGGGTCCTTACTCAGAACCAAATCCCAGAGAGAGAGTTAGCCTGATTTATCAATTCGATCGATCAGGGCTAACCCAAGTCAAATGGATAATTGCATTATATTTGATTCGCAAAGGAGATCTATTACAAATTAAAAGGAAGCGATTGATGAGCCTATTTGGCTCTTTACAGTAATGGGGGCACCTGGTTCGATTTGAGAAGACTGGCATCACCTCAGGGAGTTATCCAAAGAGATGGATGAGCTTTAACAAATAGCTAGGGGACTTAAACTTCAAGTTTCACCCTCTTATTTTCACTGGAAAGAGCAATGGATTCCAAGGAGAGCTCAGGAGTGTAGAGTTATGGAGGATTTAGGGGAAAGCTTCAATTGGATCCCAATGACCAGCAAGGACCCATATGAGGAACTCAAGCAAATGCTGGGAGTGTGGCTGAGGGGTTGGCTTAACCCGAGAGCTTGGGTCGAAGAAGAGCTCTTGGAGCTTCCAGCCGAAGAATATTGGGCCTAGAGGCCTGTTCAAGGTGCTTAACAGATTTAAGGAATTGGCTAACGACATTGCTAACGTGGTTCAAGGAGTGGGGGACAAGCCTTCTGATCAGAGTATGGCAAATTTCACTATCGGGGATGCGAGCAATGTGGGGAAGAAGATCCATAGTCGTGGAGCCTTCGACACCCATCTGATCGATCGATCAGAACTGTGAAGCAGTTCTGATTTTCCAAATCCTACAGTCGGATCCATAATGATTTGGGCCGTGGGATCCGCGGGGTGGATCCAATGACAAACCGATGCTCCCGCTGTCACACGATGCGGACTCTGCAACGGATCTCCCATGGTGCGCTCAACGAACCCCGGATAGGTAAATCCGTTGGAGGATAGATTTGTAAGTTCAAAATGTTGGGAACCCCTTTATGTAATTTTTTCAATATAAATTAAATACAATTATTTCCTAAATGGCATTAAAAATTTTCCAAACTTGCACCCGTAACTAATTTGGGGGTGAAAAATTAAAATATGCAAATAGATTTTGGATTAGAGATCAAAATATTTTGGCTATTAATTAGGGTACCTAAATTAGTAAAAATACTCATTTGATAAGTGAGGTCCAATTGATCCTAAATTTTTAGTGTTAGGTCCTAATTATTAAGTGAATACATTAGAATCAAAATTAGAGGTTGGTTAGCTTAGGTTAAGTTTAGAAACAGCTTAGGGTTGTTATATTAGCCTCTCGGTCATCCTGACCATCCTGATAGGCAATTCAGGGTTTTATCGATGTGTCGTAGAGCCGTGATGGTGTAGGGATCAATTGGGGGTTCTGGCGTGTCCCAGAGCACCATAATTTTGCGATTAGGGTTAAGCCCTAGTTGTATGGGGTAGGGAAAGGCACAGAGAGGAAGAAGCACAATGCGGGCTGGGTCGAACCCTGACCTGCACGATTTTGAAATTGGGCCACCGCGTTTAAATAAATAAACAAATTTCTGCATTTATTTTCCTTTTAAAATTAAAATCTTAGTTAGAAAAATACAAAATGAATTAGTTGTACAAATTTTTGATTACTTATCCAAACATATGAAATTGTATACCATTTTAATCAAAAATATGCAAGGAATAAGAATATATAAAGACATTTTAGGTTCTGTAAACGAACTTCCAAATTTAGCCTAATTATTTCAGTAGGTTTATTAGAGAAGCTTAACATGTATACTTAACCAAATTGCATGATTTTGATTTCATTTAACTCCTTATACCTTGTAGAATGCTTGAGCTAAGTAAGATAATTTTTTGATGTATATTTTGTTAATTAGGCTCTAATTCTTGATTTGCATGATTAATAAATATTAGGGTTTGTAATTAGCTAAATTAGCATGTTATAGCCTCTGATTGTTCATATGGTAATTTAGAGCTTATTTGCTTAGTTGCATGGAATTTGGATTATTAAATTTGTAATTATGTACTAATCCATCTTGAATTTGATTTGTGTTTAATAAGCCCTAATTACCTTCTAATTTTGTTAATTAGATGTTCATATGTTTCATAAATAGTAGGGTGCATAATAGAAAACTTAAATGTTGATTTGGGCATTTAAATCTTTCAATTGACAATAATCAAGATTTAAACCCTAATCAACTTAATAAAATACTTAAAGAGATTTAAAATGAACTAGTGTTAATTTGGAGTTCAATAATTGACAATTAATTTATTGATCACCTTATAATCCAATCTTTATGCAAATATTCTTAACTAGATCAAGTTTGGATTCAAACCCTAACTTGATTTGAATTACATCTCAAATCTAAGTAACTTGAATTTAATTGAATACTTGATTTGGACATCCAAATGACTTGCATAAATCTAATGACCTTTTCTGATTTGACATTGATCTTAGACTAGCTAGAAGATTAAGTGCTTATAACAAACTCATATGATTGATTATCTGAATCTAAGCTTAAGATCTCTAATTTTCTCCTAAGTAAGAATATCAGCATAATGTAACATATAAAATGAATTGGATTTATGAATCAATCAATTCTCAATAACTCATATGATTTTTATCCCATGATTGGTTTAGTGATTAAGTTACAATTATTAGATCTGCATATTGAATTTAAGTATCTTTATTAGGTGATTGAAAATGTAAGTCTAAGTGAACTCTAATAAACTTAGATTATAACTTGAAATTTATAGTATCTCTTATACCTTAGATCTTTAATGTAAGGTTAGTGCTCAATCAAATGCTAGACTTTTAAATAGGAAAACTATTGAGGTAGTAAGAGCTTATTATCTGATTTTGTGATAGAAGCGTAGATGAACCTTAAAGACCTTAAAGAATTTGATCTTAAGTCATTGTGGTAGAATATCCTAAATATTTTAGATTGACATTTTTCTTGTTGTAGTATCCTATGTTGTTTGGCTTCAAAGTCATATCCTTAGAACATTTGTGTAGGACTCACCACAATGGAGTAAGAGTTCATTAGTTTGTTACTCCTTGATTATTAAATAGAATTGTTAAAATGTAAATTAGTAGTGTTATTAGATGGAGATGATAGTGCATATCCATAAAGCTGAATTACTAAGCATAAGATGGAATTGGTTGATTTACCTTGAATAGAATTGTAGAGTCTCAGTCTTATCCTAGTTGACTGGATAAGTATAGTTCAGTTCAGGATAAACACCCAAGTCCATAGTGTATTTTTATTTGGGAGTTTAGCAACTTAGCTTGTGAGAATAAACTGTAAAAGGATTCTGTCTCTTATCTTTTTGTGTAATGATAAGTGCAGCTAAATATACTAAGTGTTAAAGTCACTATTCCTAGAATATGCTAAATCATGTATATGTAATTTCCCCATGTGATGATTTAGAATGTAGATATAGAAAAATTCAGTGAAATTAAGATAGAGGTAAGATATTAGTTAGATGAATTTTGAATAGTGGAGACAAATGGATTTATTATTTGGTTTTAATCAATTTCTTAATCTAACAGCTTAAAGCATGTAGTTATTAAACCCTTGGCATGCTATAAAATGGATAAGGCATATCGGAATTAGCGGGGCATTATGCTAACCTAGGAATCTATAGTGGATTATTGTGCTCACCTAGGAATCTATAGGAGAGTATTGTACTCACCTAGGATCTATTAGTGGAGTGTCTGCACATTTAAGATTCTATGGGATGTCATGTGACATCGAGTCATGCATGCTTGTAGTATACAGTTCTGTTGCATATTCTGATGCATATAAATATATTTAGTGGAATACAACCAAGTCTTATTTTAGAATTTATTCAGTTTTAATTTCTTTACTATTTTCTTATTTTCGGCACTTAGTTTTCAGTCACTATTTTATCTTACTTTCAATTTTATACCATTCAGACATTTTAGCCATTTTAGTACTTTTCTATAGTATTGATTAAATTACTTTAATATTAAACTTTAGATAACTATAACTTTTTATAGTAGCTTTAGATGTGTTAGACTCATTATTTAACACGTGATACTTTTAGGATCTGACAATTTGCCAGATTCCGAGCAGTTTGTGTAACAACCTTAGGAGGCTTCATAGGAGATCATGTGGGGCCCCCGTACTGACAATACGAAGTATGATGCTCCAACTGTGGCAAATCGTTAGCTTAAGTAAAATCAGGTGAAAACCCAACTTGCCTTAAGCTAAGATTCAGTCACCAGAATACTATAACATTCATCAATATACATACAGATATCAAAGTGGCGGAAGCAATAAGCGAGACAAAAAGAAAAGAAGATAATATAGTAACTCATCACAATGCAGAAATGAAATACATCCAGAAAAAATTATTACAAACTAAATTTTTAAAAGAAAATACAAAGGTCCCTCAATCTCACTGAAAAGAAATACCGAATCTATCTAAACTACAATAGCAAGGTCCTCCTCCTGAACGGGCTCCCCTCCTGCAGCACTGCCCACAAACAAGTCTGAATCTGACATTTGTCGGTATCACAAATACAAGGGCCCCAGCCAATAAAATAAAAAGGTTACAGTTAGATAATTGTCTAAGTACATTTTAGGCTATTTTAATGAACTGATTATTTCAAAGATATCACATTTAAATTATCTAAATATGCGAGCAATAATGGGTGCGACAAGCTATGAAAGAAGTGGGTAACTATAAACTATCTATTTATAGCCAACAATTAGTATGAAAAGTAACATACAATACCAAATAGAGAAGATGATGCTAAAGCTAAAAGCAACAACGACTATAATACAAATTCTGAACATAACATAATGATGATCGTATTAACACATGCTGAGTATATAAAGGACACAAATACTTAAATAAATACACAATTCTAGTATCTAAAACATACCAATATACATACGTAAGTCATAAGAGTACACATACAGCATGCTAATTGATACAAAAGAAAAGAAAAGAGCCACTGAGACATATGGCAAAAGCTGAGCAATCTATGAAATGTAAAGTCACTGAGACATGTGGCAAAAAGCAAGGAAAGTACTGAAAGTAAGGCCACTGAAGCATGTGGCAAAGCAAAATAGAAAACAATACTAAATAATCCAGCTAAAGTAGCAATAAGCCTAGGACACAGTACTGCCATACCAGCCAATAGGCCATCCAGGGCCCCCAATACTAAAATATCAATCAATACCTAGCCAATAGGCCATCCCAATCCTCTAGGCCTGGGTCAGTTCTACACAATACTATTACTAAAGAGGCAGACTATGCTAGGACATATTCTATCAACTGCAAACAAGGCAAGAACTGAGTGATATGCAATTCAATTACTAACTTAGGATGTATCATCCATATCCTAAGTTCTCCTATTATGTTCAAGGAATAAGGATCAATATTTAGGGTGTGCAAAGCAAATCTAGTCACAATAAGCAAGAGACTCAATCTAGACTTATGTGATATCTGTTGTTATCTAATTACCTAATCTAGCTACTCTAAGAAGGTACAAGTTTAGGATCTCCAATATCCAGCTATCGAGTAGAATCTCAGATTTACATCCCTAAAGTTTATATTAGAACTTAACAAGTTCTAATCCAAATCATGTGATCACTATAAGGTTTAAGCAAATCAATTAATGACCTAATTTGTTAATATTTTACTCTCTTGCCCAAATCTTGGTCAAGTAAATCAAGATTTAAGGATTTTAGGTTTGAACCTCACTTTGGTGTTCAAATCCTGAATCCAAGGAAAAATTCCTATTAAGGATCTAGGGTTCACATTTACTACCCAAATCAAAGGTAAAAAATCCTATAAGTTGAAAGATCCATGAATTAAGAACTTAGTGAAAGGTTATTCTGCTGATTATAAGATAAAATAATTAATTAAGAACTTGAGAATCTAAGACCTATATTCAATCTTTAAGATAATTTCATTATCTTATAGATTAAATCATCCTATACCCACATGGAAGGCTTCAAAAGATTAAACAATAAATCATTTAAAAAAATTCAATTGGAGATAGTTTAATTCAAGTAGAAGATCTAAAGTCTAGGATTTAAGATTTGATCACTTTAGACTTAAGTTAGGTTTTTAACTTAGACTTTACCAATTGCATTTCTTTTGGAATTTAAGATCTTAATTTAACTAAATTGAACATATTAATGTGATTCTATAACAATTGAATTGATTACATTTAAGCATTAAGCTCAATTGACTTCTTTAGGGTCACTTAAGATCTAAGTGTCTTACTTAGGGCTTAATTTAAGATTTTCAAAATTAATGACCATACCAGTATTGTTACTAGCCTATGAGTTTAGAGAACATTAATAATTCAACTGAGGTTGATTTATTGAATTTCCCTAGGTTTAAGGAGCATTTAAGCACATTTGGTCAAAATGACCAAAATGTCCCTCTTAAGGCTACAATTGGGATTTTAGGGTTTAGTTATCCAAATTGGATCTAATCTATTTTAATGTGTTTCATATTGTTCACTGAAGTGGGAAACACACTTATCTTAGGTTTTGATAACTTAATCAAGCTGAATTAGCACGAATAACTTATTCAAGCTAATTAGGGTGATCAATAAAATTAGGGCACTCTAGGGCAATCCAACCTCACACTTATGTTCTAATAGACTTAACCTGACATTAGGAACTAACTTACCCCAAAATTAGAGATTAATTTAGGATTTAATTCACTAATCCCTAATTAGGATAATTAAGAGGTGATTAAGAAAATTAAATGTCCAAACTTTGTTTTAAGAGTCTTCAAATATTCCTTAGGGTTTAATGAGCAATCAGAGCCCTTAATCAATTAATTTGGTTATTAATTAAATTTATTATAATTTAATTAAAAATAGAAAAGGTTTTATCAATAGTTTTAAATACAACCATTGCATTTGTGATTTTATTTTATATTTAGATTCTTTGTATTTTTTTGATTTAAATGGTATATTGGATCATACCAATTGGATCAGTATAGCTAGTGTTATTAAATTAATTTATTATGAATGTTTATTTAAATTGAAATCATAGGATTTGATTAATTTAATTAATAATCATTGAAAATGCATTCCTATAATTAGTTAATAGCCGCGGCCCAAAATCAGAACCATGCGGGTTAGAGTCTGACCCGGCCCGAAACGCCAGCTCGTCATCTTCCTCGCGCCTACGCCAGATACCTGCTCGCCTAGGGTTAGCTTCAAATGTGAAATTCTCCATGCACACTCCACGCCAGACCTTGATTTCAATGGCTACATCTTTAGGGAACCAATACGTGTCGATTTAGGTAAGAACTCCCTTCTGGTTTGGGCTGGATCACCGGGGTGCTGCTTGACTGAGATGTTTCCTCAGGCACACTTGTGAGGAGTGAATTCTTCTCACAGAGGCCCTGCCATGCGACCACGATGATCCCTACATGTTCAGGGACCTAAGAGGGAGCGATAGGGTGAGACGAGAGGCTCGGGGATGGTCTGGATCAATGGGGTGCTAGGGGTATTTTGCCGATGTGAGTTGCGACTGGATCGATCGATTATAGTTGAATAGATCGATATGGTCGAACCCAGCCCTCGATATGGTTCGATAATCATTACTGATAGCTTCTAATGTCTATTAGACGGCTAATTGTCTCGAGGTAATGCTGCATTTTGGGCGAATTGGCTCGACTGGCAGTGCACACTCAGACAATGATTATGCCATCTGGCCCACTGGCAGGCCTCACCAGAAGACCTAAACGTCTACTGGGGAGCTGAGGTGAGGTCCTAATGCATCATCTAGGCTAGAGAGGAAGTGAGTCAAGCTGAAACCAGCTTGACAGAGGAAAGTGGACCATAGTCTGTACCTAAGGAAGGCAGAGGCAGATGCAGGCAGCTCGGGTCACTCTAGAGGATTGGAGAGGCTCTAGAAAGCGGGTCTGAATGCCAAACATCACCCTCTATTAGCGGTGCTTAGCAGGTTCAGTTGCCCAGATTGCCGAGAGCCTCAGGGTGCACTGCAGGGAATCGAGGGGATCACAGTGAGCAAAGGGACTCACTGTGATTCCAGGGAGGTATTTATAGGGTGAAGGAGTCCCTAGGGGTGGAAGCCAAAGCTGAGCTAAGGCCACGGGCTTGGAAAGAAGGTGCCTTCAGCCAGCTCAAAATGGGGTAATCCCATCCTCCAGATCGGCAGGGTAGGCTCGGCCATGAATGGAAAGGGTGCTAACGGTCTAGGTGACTTGGCGGAGGAGTGGCAGACAGAGTCAATATGGCTTGCTACGGGAGAATTCTCGCTGTCAGGCAATCATCGCGAGAACGACGATCCACAATGGCAGGGGACTCCAGGACCATCTGATGGATCAGGGGTTGGTGCGGGATGGCTCTGATTTCCCGACATTTAACATCCGTGCAAGGAGGTTGGATCAACCGTCGGATCAGATCTAAGGACTGAAGGCGATCGGGGATACTTAAGGCGATTACTCGGATGTCGTCGGATCTAATCTCGAAACTGCAAAACGATCGAGATTAGAAGGATCCGATCAAAGGCGCAGGCTGTTGGATCAAATCCACGGAACAGATAGCCCAGATGGCGCCCGCAGTTTGGGATAACCCGGCCGTTGGAAAGGGGTATAAGTGCATTTATAAATTCTTTAAAACCCTAAATTGCAATTGAACCTATTTAAATTTAATCCAAAATTTGACTAAATGACCTCCAAAAATTCCCAAAATTTCACCCTTAGCTTATTTGTGGGCAGGGAATTCAAAAATGAACTCAGATTTTGATTTGGAGATCAATTTAATTTAGGTATTTTTCAGGGCTCAAAAATAGCCAAAAATAAAAAATTCTCAATTCAGCTCCGATTGATTTCAAACTTCTAAGGTTAGGTTTAAATGACCCATTGAATCAAATAGAATAAAAATCAAGGCTTAGTTTAGCTTAATTAAACTAAATTTAGCTAGAGTAACAATTAGGGTTGTTATAGACTCCCCCACTTAAGAATGATGTCATCCCTGACATCACCTAATTGAAGAAAATTCTACTTGGATTTAACAGATCAAAGAAAATGCAGAAGGTGGAAAAAGGAGAGAAGAATAATACCTGGGTTTGCAAATAGCTATGGATATTTATTGAGCATATCCACCTCTTTTTCCCAAGTAGATTCTTCCAAGGTTCAGTTCTTCTACTGAATCTTGACCATAGGAATTGAGCGATTCCTTAGCTGCTTCTGATCATGAGCTAAGATTTTGATAGGTTGTTTGACGTAAGAAAGATCAGGTTGGATCTCTACTGCTGGGAGTTGAACGAGATGAGAAGGGTCTTGAAGACATTTTCTCAATGTTATGCACAGCTGCAAATCCATCCAGAAGATTCAACCAGTATGCAGACGATCCTACTTTGGCCAACACCTTGAAAGGTCCAACATAGCGGGGACTAAGTTTCCCAGCTATGCCAAATCAGAAGACACCCTTCATTGGACTGACCTTTAGATAAGCAGAATCTCCCACATTGAATTCTAGGAGACGGTGATGAGAATCGTGATACTTGCTCTGACGATCTTGAGCTGAACGAATTCTCTGCTAGATTAATTTGATCTTACTACTAGTTTCTTCAACTAATTCTGAACCAAAGAGCTGAACACTTCCTGTTTCTAACCATGCTAGCAGAGTACTGCATTTTCTACCATACAATGCTTCATAAGGAGCCATCTTAATACTGGCTTGAAAGCTGTTGTTGTAGGCAAATTCTACTAACGGGATGTGATCTTCCCAGGAACCAGCAAAATCCAGAATACTGAGTTTAAGCAAATCTTCCAAAACTAGGTTTACTCTTTTAGTCTAACCATCCATTTGTGGATGAAAAGCCGTACTCATTGCTAGAGTAGTACCCAGATCTTGATACACAACTTGCCAAAACTTGGAAGTAAATCTGCTATCTCTATCAGATACAATTGATTTTGGAATCCCATGCAATCTGACAATTTCTATGATGTAGAGTTTTGCTAACTTCTCTACAGAATCAGTTTGACGGATAGGAAGAAAATGCATTGATTTAGTTAAGTGGTCTACTATTACCTAGATTGCATCAGTACTAGATTTTGCACGAGGCAATCCCATGATGAAATCCATAGATATATCAAACTATTTCCATTCAGGGATATCTAATGGATGCAGAAGACCACCAGGTCTTTGGTGTTCGGCCTTTACTAAATTATAGGTATGAAATTTAGCCACAAAGTCAGCTACATCTCTCTTCATACCTGGCCACCAAAATGATTGTTTTAGGTCCTGGTACATCTTAGTACTGCCTGGATGAATATGATATCCAGAATTATGGCCTTCAATTAATACCTCATGATGTATAGACTTAGGAATCCACAATCGATTTCCTTGATAAATTACACCATTCCGCAACTGCAGATCATGACGAAGACCACCTTCAATATTTGCTTTAAATTTCAGATACTCATCATCTTTGGTTTACGAAATAGAGACATCTCGGTGGAAAGTGGGTTCCACATTAATATTTGCTAATAGCGAACTCAACATATCGCCACTAACTGGAGAAATTCTGAGCTTACAGAATTCGTGTTCTAAAGAACTGGATGCGATCATAGTGGTTAAAGTAGCACAACAACTAAGAGCATCAGCCACTACGTTTGCTTTTCCTGGATGATACTGGATATTGGGATCATAATCGCTGATGAGCTCCAACCATCTTCTCTGGCGGCAATTCAATTCTCTCTGGGTGAAGATGTACTTCAAACTTCGATGATCGGTGAAAATTGAACATAGCACTCCGTACACATAGTGACGCCATATTTTCAAGGCAAATACCACGGTTGCAAGTTCAAGATCATGAACTGGATAATTTCGCTCATGGGGTTTTAACTAACGAAAGGCGTAGGAAATTACCTTACCCTCTTATATTAACACACAACCTAGACTGATTCCAGAGGCATCAGTATATACTTGATAGTTCAAACATTTTTTAGGTAAAACAAGAACTGGAGCGGTAGACAGTGCATCTTTTAGAGTTTGAAATGCTTTCTTGCATTCAGGACTCCAAATGAACGGGATGGCCTTTTGAGTCAATTTAGTCAATGGTGAAGCAATCTGGGAAAAGCCTTTAACAAACTTCCTATAATATCCCGCTAATCCCAGGAAACTTCTAATGTCGGTGACAGACTTAGGTTGAGCCCAGTCCTAAATAGCACTTACTTTACTCTGATCTACCCGAATACCTTGAGCATCAACTACATGCCCCAAGAATGCAATGGAATCAAGCTAGAACTCACATTTGGAGAACTTAGCATACAGTTGATGCTTACATAGAGTTTCTAACACTAACCTCAGATGTTCTTCATGATCTCTCAAAGTTTTGGAATAAATGAGGATATCATCAATGAAGATGATCACAAACTTGTCCAAATATGATTTTAGCACTCGCTGCATCAAATCCATAAAGATTGATGGCGCATTGGTGAGTCCGAATGACATCACCAGAAATTCAAAGTGGCCATAATGAGTATGGAAAGAAGTCTTCCCTACATCGTCTTCTTTTACTCGCAGCTGATGGTATCCAGACCTTATATCGATCTTGGAAAATATAACGGCTCCGGATAATTGGTCGAACAAATCATCTATTCTAGGCAGTGGATATTTGTTCTTTATGGTGACCTTATTTAATTCACGATAATCTATACACATACGCATAGATCCATCCTTCTTTTTCACAAATAAAACTGGCGCTCCCCAAGGAAACATACTTGGCCTGATGAAGCCTTTATTCAAGAGCTCTTGCAATTGCTCATTGAGCTCTTGAAGCTCCTTAGGTGCCATTCTATAAGGTGCTTTGGATATCGGCTGGGTACTAGGGATTAATTCAATAGAGAATTCTACTTCTCTGAGAGGAGGTACACCAGGTAAATCTTTTGGAAATACATCGGCTAATTCCTTGACTACCTTATAATCAGAAAGAGAGATGCTCCCTTTTGCTTCACCCATCATGGTAACTAAATAAGCATTACAGCCCTTAACAATCAACTGTTCAGCTTTAATTGCATTTATTAACAAGGACAGTGTACTCGTTTTTCCTACAAACATTGCAGATTTGCCTTGGGAAAGAAGAGTGACCTTCTTCTTAAGGCAATTTATTACGACATTATTGTCACTAAGCCAATTCATCCCGAGGATGATATCAAAGTTTGCTATGGGTAGGATGATTAGCTTAGCATGAAATTCTTGATCATTTATTGGGACTTTGATATTACAAAATTTATGGGCACTTAGTTGGATTCCAGATGGAAGTCCAACACTTGTGCTAAGTCACATGCATGAAGTTTAAGGATATTGGCAAATTGTTCCGAGATAAACAAGTGGCTAGCGCCGGTATCGAATAACACATTACAAGGTTGATCGTTGAAATAAAGTGTGCCTAAATCACACAATTTCACGTTATAAAATTATAAGGAAATCAAAGTACAGAAATTAAAAGAGAAGTTTGGGGATGTGTACCTGAAACCACATTATTGTCTTCTGCGGCCTCGACAAGAGTTAAGGCATATACTCGTGCAGAACCAGAGGGACGATTGTTGGTCTGCCTTCAGGAATAATTCTGAGAGTTAGAAGCTGGTGGCTGCGTGTGAGCAACTTCAGAAGCACGTGCTGGCATTATAGCCAGATTTGGTTCTCTTCGATTTAACAGAGTCGCTCTGAACACTTGCTTCTTCTGGTAGGGCTTCATTGGAACCCCATCTACTATTTCCGTGTGGTCGCACTGGTAGAACCTGTGACCTGTACGCCCACAATTAAAACACCTTTGGCCAGTGTGGTAACACTTGCCGTATGGGTGCGGCCTATCACAGCTTTGAACAGGTTCCGAGGTTGGTGCAGCTTCTAATTGGTAGACCTTTGCAGAATTATTCCTGTGCCTCTTGAAGGTTTCCTGTGGATTCTGGGTCGTTTGTGCCCACCGCTTGAGATTATCCTCAGATTGGTGGTGCTCAATTACTTTAGCTGTTTCCACTAACTTGAAGAAGCTAGTTAAGCAGAGTGGAACTATCTGATTCTTCAATGAATCTCGAAGTCCGCAGAGAAAGCGGTGGCACTTAGCTAATTCAGATTGAGTGACTTCTGGCACAAAGCGGATCAATCTATGAAACTCCCTTTCATATTCAGCGATTGAACGACTCCCTTGAGTCAACCTTATGATCGTGTCAGCGATAATGTTTTGTGTAGATGGGGGAATGAATTCAGCCTTGAAGGCTTTAACAAATGCATCCCAGGGAATGTCATATAGTTCATAATCGATAAACTGGGTGTTTCGGACTTCTTCCCACCAATATTTTGCCTCGGCATGGAACCGATGGGTGGTGAAATGGATGGCTTCGGAGTTCGGGATCTTGAGACTAATCAGATCTTTTTCCACAGCCTTCAGCCAATCGGCTGTATCCATTGGTGACAGATTTTTGCCAAAGGTTGGAGGCCTTAACCTCAGGAAATTGTGAAGGAGATTATCCGCCGGGTGATGTGAAGAAGAAGCATCTTGTGGAGCATAAATTGTTGGAGCAGCAACAGTGACTGGAGTTGCACAATCATTTAGTAATTTCTGTACGATAATTACTTGTTGAGCTTAATTTTCTAACATAGTTGCCACCATGGCTCGCAGATGAGCCACCTCGTCGTTAGAACTACTGGAGGCAATAGTGTTCTTGACAGGAGTAATGGTAGGTGGTGATCCGAACTCCATTCTAATTAAATAATTGCAAAACCAAACTCAGAATTTACTTTCAGGAGGAAAAATCAAAAATCTTTCGTTAATTCTAGGAATGAAGGATTACAATGCCAAAACAGTAATTCTACTAAGGTTGTTTAAGAATAAGATGACAATTATTCTAACTAGCACTCAGACATTATCAATATATTCTGCCTTAAAGGCTACACAAAAGTCCTCAAAAGTTACTTCATGACGCTTTCTATTATGCTGCTTCTCGAGCCTTGCAAGGGTCTCCTACCACCAAACTCCGGCATAGTCCAACATCAGGTCCGTCACAATATCTACATAAAGTAACTCGGGACACTCTATGTGTATCAGAATGGACTCCACTCGTCTCAACCATTCTTATGCGTATATGGGAAAGTTAAGCCCTCGATATACTGCCTGCTGTAGAAGCTTCTCTAGGACCAAGATCCCTTTTCCTAAAACTCCTTCAATCTGCCAGTTGTTTTCCTGCCTCCACTTGAAGCTACAGTTCCAAGTTGTCTTGAAAGCATGCAGATAATAGTTTATAATCGACTCTCCAGAATTCATTTGACTCTGAGGATAGAATTTTATCAAGTTTTTGTTAGACTCAACATGACTAAATTATTAGGATGGGAGTACTCTCCTTCTACACTTTGCATAGAGTTACTAATACTATTATGTTATGGATGTTACTTATATATATTGATGTTTGTATTTCAGGAGAATGGTCCATTAGGTAGAAAGGAATCATAGATCCCATTTTGACACCTTATGGTATTCTCTGATACCAACTATGGGGCCCCTATACTGACAATAAGAAGTACGCTGCTCCAACTGTGGAAAATCCTCAGCTTAAGTAAAATCAGGTGAAAACCCAACTTGCCTTAAGCTAAGAATCTGTCACCAGAATACCATAACATTCATCAATATACATACAGATATCAAAGTGGCAGAAGCAACAGGTGAGTAGTAACATCCACAAGCACAGCATAGTAGAAAAGAAAAGAAGACAATATAGTAACTCATCATAATGCAAAAATAAAATACATCCAGAAAAAATTATTACAAACTAAATTTTTTTAAAAAATACAATGGTCCCTCAATCTCACTAAAAAGAAATACAGAATCTATCTAAACTGTAATAGCAAGGTCCTCCTCCTGAACGGGCTCCCCTCCTGCAGAATTGCCCACAAATAATTCTGAATTTGACATTTGTCATTATCACAAATGCAAGGGCCCGAGCCAACAAAACAAAAATGTTACAGTTAGGCAATTGTCAAATTACATTTTAGGCTATTTTAATGAACTGATAATTTCAAAGATATCACATTTAAATTATCTAAACATGTGAGCAATAATGGGTGCGACAAGCTATGAAAGAAATGGGTAACTATAAACTATTTATTATAGCCAACAATTAGTATGAAAAGTAACATACAATACCAAATAGAGAAGATGATGCTAAAGCTAAAAGCAACAGTGACTATAATATAAATTCTGAACATAGCATTCTGATGATCGTATTAACACATGCTGAGTATATAAAGGACACAAATACTGAAATAAACATACAATTCTAGCATCTAAAACATGCCAATATACATACAAAAGTTATAAGGGTATACATATAACATGCTAATTGATACAAAAGAAAAGAAAAGAGCCACTGAGACATGTGGCAAAAGCTGAGCAATCTATGAAATGTAAAGCCATTGAGACATGTGGCAAAAGCATGGCAAGTACTGAAAGTAAGGCCACTGAAGCATGTGGCAAAGAAAAATAGAAAACAATACTAAACAATCCAGCTAAAGTAGCAATAAGACTAGGACATAATACTGCCATACCAGCCAATAGGCCATCCAGGGCCCCCAATACTAAAATATCAATCAATACCCAGCCAATAGGCCATCCCAATCCTCTAGGCTTGGGTCAGTTCTACACAATATTATTACTAAAGAGGCAGACTACACTAGGATATATTCTACCAACTGTAAATAAGGCAAGAACTGAGTGATATACAATTCAATTACTAACTTAGGATGTATCATCCATATCCTAAGTTTTCCTATTATGCTCAAGGAATAAGGCTAAATATCCAAGGTGTGCAAAGCAAATCTAGTCAAAGAAAGCAAGAGACTCAATCTAGACTTATGTGATATCTGTTGTTATCTAATTGCCCAATTTAGATACTCTAAGAAGGTACAAGCTTAGGATCTCCAATATCCAGCTATCGAGTAAAATCTCAAATTTATGTCCTTAAAGTTAATATTAGAACTTAACAAGTTCTAATCCAAAATCATGTGATGACTATAAGGTTTAAGAAAATCAATTAACAACCTAATTTGTTAATGTTTTACTCACTTACCCAAATTTTGGTCAAGTAAATCAAGATTTAAGGATTTTAGGTTTGAACCTCACTTTGGTGTTCAAATCCTGAATCCAAGGAAAAATTCCTATTAAGGATCTAGGGTTCACATTTACTACCCAAATCAAAGGTAAAGAATCCTATAAGCTAAAAGATTTAGGAACTAAGAACTTAGTGAAAGGTTATTCTGCTGATTATAAGATAAAATAATTAATTAAGAACTTGAGAATCTAAGACCTATATTCAATTTTTAAGATAATTTCATTATCTTATAGATTAAATCATCCTATACCCACATGGAAGGCTTCAAAAGATTAAACAATAAATCATTTAAAAAAATTCAATTGGAGATAGTTTAATTCAAGTAGAAGATCTAAAGTCTAGGATTTAAGATTTGATCACTTTAGACTTAAGTTAGGTTTTTAACTTAGACTTTACCAATTGCATTTCTTTTGGAATTTAAGATCTTAATTTAACTAAATTGAACATATTAATGTGATTCTATAACAATTGAATTGATTACATTTAAGCATTAAGCTCAATTGACTTCTGTAGGGTCACTTAAGATCTAAGTGTCTTACTTAGGGCTTAATTTAAGATTTTCAAAATTAATGACCATACTAGTATTGTTACTAGCCTATGAGTTTAGAGAACATTAATAATTCAACTGAGGTTGATTTATTGAATTTCCCTAGGTTTAAGGAGCATTTAAGCACATTTGGTCAAAATGACAAAAATGCCCCTCTTAAGGTTATAATTGGGATTTTAGGATTTAGTTATCCAAATTGGATATAATCTATTTTAATGTGTTTCATATTGTTCACTGAAGTGGGAAACACACTTATCTTAGGTTTTGATAACTTAATCAAGCTTAATTAACACTAATCACTTATTTAAGCAAAATAGGGTGATTAGTGAAATTAGGGCACTCTAGGGCAATCCAACTCACACTTATGTTTTAATAGACTTAACCTGACATTAAGAACTAACTTACCCCAAAATTAGAGATTAATTTAGGGTTTAATTCCCTAATCCTTAATTAGGGTAATTAAGAGGTGATTAAGAAAATTAAGTGTCCAAACTTTATTTTAAGAGTCTTCAAATGTTTCTTAGGGTTTAATGAGCAATCAGAGCTCTTAATCAATTAATTTGGTTATTAATTAAATTTATTATAATTTAATTAAAAATAGAAAAGGTTTTATCAATAATTTTGAATCTAACCATTGGATCTGTGATTTTATTTTATATTTAGATTCCTTGTATTTTTCTGATTTAAATGGTATATTGGATCATACCATTTGGATCAATATAGCTAGAGTTATTAAATTAATTTATTCTGAATGTTTATTTAAATTAAAACCATAGGATTTGATTAATTTAATTAATAACCATTAAAAATGCATTCCTATAATTAGTTAATAGCCACGCCCAAAATCAGAACCGCGCGGGTCAGAGTCTGACCCAGCTCGAAACGCCAGTGCATCGTCTTCCTCGCGCTTACGCCCAATACCCGCTCGCCTAGGGTTAGCTTTAGACATTTAATTCTCTGCGCACACTCCACGCCAGACCTTGATCTCAACAGCTACACCTTCAGGGCACAAATACGCATCTATTGAAGTAAGAACCCCCTTCTGGATTGGGCTGGATAGCCGGGGTGCTGCTCGACTGAGGTGTTTCCTTAGGCGTGCCTGTGAGGAGTGAATTCTCCTCACAGAGGTCATGCCATGTGGCCATGATGATCCCTACACATTCATGGACCTAAGAGGGATCGATAGGGTGAGACGAGAGGCTCGGGGATGGTCTGGATTAATGGGGTGCTACTCGGGGTATTTTGCCGATGATACCTGCGACTGGATCGATGGATTCCAGTCAAATCGATCGATCTAGTCGAACCCAGCCCTCGATATGGTTCAACAATCATTACCGACAGCTTTTAATGTCTATTAGACGGCTAATTATCTCGAGGTAATGCCGCATTTTGGGCGAATTGGCTCGACTGGCAGTGCACCTCAGACGGCAATTACATCGTCTGGCCCACTGCCAGGCTCCACCAGAAGACTCGAACGTCTATTGAGGAGCTGAAGCGAGGTCCTAATGCAGTATCTAGGCTAGAGAGGAAGCGAGTCGAGCTGAAACCAGGATGACAGAGGAAAGAGGACCATAGGTTGTACCTGAGGAAGGTAGAGGCGGATGCAGGTAGCTCGGGTCACACCATAGGATTGCAGAGGCTCTAGAAAGGGGGTCTGAACACCAGACCTCGCCCTCTATCAGCGGTGCTAAGCAGGTTCAGTTGCCAAGATTGCCGAGAGCCTCAGGGTGCACCGCAGGGAATCGAGGGGATCACAGTAAGCAAAGGGACTCACTGTGATTCCAGGGAGGTATTTATAGGGTGAGGGAGTCCCTAGGGGTGGAAGCCGAAGCTTAGCTAAGGCCTCGGGCTCGGACTGAAGGTGCCTTCAGCCAGCTCAAAATGGGGTAATCCCATCCTCCAGATCGGCAGGGTAGGCTCAGCCATGAATGGAAGGGGTGCTAATGGTCTAATTGACCCGGCGGAGGAGTGGCAGATAGAGTCGACGTGGCTTGGTACGGGCGAATTCTCGCTGTCGGGTCAGAATCGTCGTGAGATCGATGATCCACAGTGGCGGGGGACTCCAGGACCGTCTAATGGATTAGCAGTTGGAGTGGGACGACTCTGATTTCCTGACATTTAATGTCCGTGCGAGGAGGCTGGATCGACCATCGGATCGGATCTAAGGATCGAACGTGATCCGGGATACTTAAGGTGATTACTCGGATGCCGTCGGATCTAATCTTGAAACCGCCGAACGGTCGAGATTAGACGGATTCGATCGAAGGCACGGGCTGTTGGATCTAATCCACAGAACGGACGGCCCAGATGGCGCCCGCAGTTTGGGATAAGCTGACCATTGGAAAGGGGTATAAGTGCAATTATAAATTGTTTAAAACCCTAAATTGCAATTGAACTTATTTAAATTAAATCCAAAATGTGCCTAAATGACCTCCAAATATTCCCAAAATTTCACTCTTAGCTAATTTGGGGGTGGGGAATTCAAAAATGAACTCAGATTTTGATTTAGAGATCAATTTAATTTATGTATTTTTCAGGACTCAAAAATAGCCAAAAATACCAAAATTCTCAATTCAGCTCCGATTGATTTCAAACTTCAAGAGTTAGGTTTAAATGACCCATTGAATCCATTGGAATAAAAATCAAGGCTTGGTTTAGATTAATTAAACTAGATTTAGATAGAGTAACAACTAGGGTTATTACAGATCAAGGAGAAGTTTGTGGAGCAGTAGCCAGCTTTGCCTTTAGCCTTTACTTTTGCTTAATTTACTTTCAGTTCAAGTGAGAGACAAGTTTTATTGTTCTTTTAATTATAACAAATAGCTTGTAATAATTATGAGTGTATTATCTTTTCTTTTCTGAGACAAATATTTTACTTATGTTTTATGAAGAATGATCTGGATGAATGATTTAAGCTTCCGCACTCTGTTATACCCTCTACTTATACTTATATGATCAGCATATATAAAATGTTAATAGTCATGTATATTGGATTCTTATTTCAACTCCACTCATAATCCAATGTACATAAGTACTTTATCTAATACTCAAGATAAGGACTTTACACTTATCTTAAGGATTAGTCCTCAGCTCTCTTTTGGGGTTGAGTCTCAACAGTTTAATTATAGTAGTATTCGAGGAGGTTCAGCGGTCCTTCCTGAGTAACACATCGTTTAGCCACCAATTGTTCTTAAATTACCACAGTTCTGCGTGGCGACGGGATGGGGCGTCATAGTTGTATTAGAGAAATATCATAAATTGTTAGATAAGTAGAATATTACTATCTACTTTATGATCCATTCTATAGAGCAGATATGATCTCAATCACTAAGTGTAAGAAAGCATCATCCATAATTCATCAATTTGAGTCTCAGAAATGAAATTATGAACCTCTAGAAAGGACATATTAGGATTTAAACGAACTTTAAAGAAGTAAAATGCACATAAGTGAAACAATGTGAGAATTATAACTGAAATTTAATTAAAATTTTAGGATATGTAGTGTCAGCAATATGAGGCCAAGTACTACCTTAGGCTCTTTGATGACTACTAGACCAATGATTTCCAAGACT
Organism: Gastrodia elata; assembly: GCA_016760335.1. Classification (NCBI taxonomy): domain Eukaryota; kingdom Viridiplantae; phylum Streptophyta; class Magnoliopsida; order Asparagales; family Orchidaceae; genus Gastrodia; species Gastrodia elata. Next base: position 23,468,296 of record CM028676.1, on the reverse strand, counting down.
ACTAGGTTTATGGAAGAACCATTAGTGGAGTATATCCTAAGGGAGTATAAGTGCTTGACATTATCTTAGTTCACCCAGTATTCCTAAGGACTAGTCTTCCAGTTCTTGCCAGAGAGTGACTAGCTCAGGTGACTACTACATTTAGAGAGACAAGATCTTATTTACACTTGCGGTTGACCTAGCCATCTCTTCTACTGTTGTGATGTGAAGAAAACTAATGATGGGGTGCTCATCACCTATTCAAATCATGTTCAAGTATTTTGTCCACATTTCCTAAATAGTTGAACTCCTACTTTGGCTGTGATGCCACCTCCCATTTCTTTTGTAACCCCCAGAGCTTCATCTCCCCCTATTCTGGCCTACAACTGTCAAGGACAAGGACCTCAAAACTGTCAACCAACCACTCTAACAAGAGTGTATATGTCAACCCCTACTTCTGCTCTCGAAGATAATGACATCGTATTGGGTACATCTTATAAATTTCTATTTCTATTATTTCCTTATACCTTGAATAATGAAAGTACGATTTTATTATTGCTGTAATTATAGGCACTTTAGTGATTAAATGCAAACCATGCAATATTCTTTTTGATAATAAAGCAAGTCCCTCATTTGTATCAGAAAATTGGGTCAAAGTCCATAAATAACCTTCCTATCGATTAGCAAGTTTGTTAAGCATAAGGTTACCTTCTGGAGACTGTATGCAAGCCAAGAAGTTCTATTGCATAACAATTCCCATTGGCAAGAAAAACTTTGAAGCCAAGTTGATCACGTTGCCAATTGCAAACTTCGATGTCATCCTGGGAATGAATTGGTTAAGAAAACACGATGCTACTATTAATTGTTATAAGAAGAAGATCATGTTAGGTAGCAGAAATCAAGCTAAAACTTTCATGGGAAAGTTCAGTACTCAAGCCTCACTGATTAATGCCATGATGGCGAAGAGATTAGTTAGAAAGGATGCGATGCCTACTTAGTGATGATGCTATGCGAGCAAAAAAAAGATGTTCCTATAGCTAAGAATTACATTGTATGTGAATTCCCCGATGTATTTCTCAAAGACCGACCAGTCTTCCACCCATCAGAGAAGTAGAATTTGCGATTGAACTTATTCCTAGAACCTTACTGTATGGCACTTAAGGAGTAGTAAGAAATGAGCAAATAGCTTCAAGAGTTGCTTGAGAAGGGTCTTATTAGACCAAGTTCTTCTCCTTGGCAAATGCCAATGTATTCATTAAAAAGAAGGATGGTTCAATGCATATGTGCATTGACCATCATGAGCTCAATAAGGTGATAATCAAGAACAAGTATCTATTACAACATATCAATGATCTTTTCGATTAGTTATCCAGAGCTCAGTTTTTCTCAAAAAATGACTTGCGGTCAGGTTATCATCAATTGTGAGTGAACGAATCTGATGCTGAAAAAACAACATTTATAACTCGTTATGGACACTACAAATTCATAATAATGTCCTTTGGCTTAACGAATGCACCATCCATTTTCATGGACCTAATGCAGCACGTTCTTAAGGCCTACCTCGATAAGTTTGTCATAGTCTTCATTAAGAATATCTTGATTTATTCCAAAAGTAAAGTGGAGCATGAGAACCACTTGTGCAAGAATTGCGTAATCATCAACTTTATGCAAAATACTCCAAGTGCAAGTTCTAGTTTGACTCAGTCACTTTTTTGGATCATATAGTAGATGCCCAAGGTATAAGGGTAGATCGGAAAAAGATCAGTGTTGTCCAAGATTGGTCACAACCAAAGTCTATGATCGATATCAAAAGTTTTCTAGGTTTAGTTAGTTATTATAGAAAGTTTGTAAAAGTCTTTTATCAGATCGCCTCTCCTTTAACAAAGCTAACTCAAAAGGATCTGCCTTTTGTGTGGAGCCCTAAATGCGAAGATGCATTCCAAGTGATGAAAGATGCGCTGTCTTTTTCCCTTATACTTATTTTTCCCAAGGAAGGCCTAGACTACTAAGTCTATACCGATGCCTCTGAAATAGTCTTGGATGTGTGCTGATGAAGGAAGGAAAAGTTATCACATATGCATCTTATCAGTTGAAACTGCACAAAAATAACTATCTAGTACATTATCTTCAACTTGCAGCCATGGTGCTCATTCTAAGGATCTGGCGTTACTACCTTTACGATATACAGTGCTTAATATTTACCGATCATCAGAGCTTGAAATATATTTTCACACTGCGTAAGCTTAAGTACCGCTAATGAAGATGTCTTGAATTATTAAGTGATTATGATTTGAATATCCAATATCATCCTGGCAAGGCTAAGGTCATTGTCAATGCCCTCAGCCGTCATGCTACTCTTAGTGCCATGATCACTAAAAGTTCAATTGAAGAAGCATTCCATAAGCTAGAGATTATTCCAGTGTGTGGTGACATGCTAAGCATGATACTAACTTGGAGCACCGTGGAACCCGCTTTTTATAGAAATGTCTTCATCTCACAGACTAAATATGAAGAGTATCTAAAATTCAAAGTCGATATTGAAGGTGGCTGTCGACATGATCTATAGCTGCATGTAATTGTAATTTATCAGGGTAATCATTTATGGATCCCTAAGTCCATGCACCAAAACTTTCTTTTCAAAGGTCATGATTCAGTATATCAAGTTCATCCAAGAAGTACTAAAATGTACCAAGATCTGAAGAAATCATTCTGGTGGCCTAGTATGAAGAAAAACATGGCAGAATTTATAGCAAATGTTATGCTTGCAATCTCATCAAAGCTGAACATCAAAGGCCCGGAGGACTTCTTTATCCTCTAGACATTCTTGAATGGAAGTGGTTCAATATATCCATGAACTTTGTCATGGGTTTACCTAAGGCAAGGTTCAGAGCTGACTTTATCTAGGTAATAGTTAACCACTTGTCTAAGTTAGCTCACTTTATCTCTATGCGTCAAATAGATTCAGTGGAAAAGTTAGTGAAGCTATATATCAAAGAAATTATTAGACTGCACGGTATTCCAAGATCAATTATTTATGATCGTGATAGTAGATTCACATACAAGTTCTGTCAAATAATGCATCAAGACATGGGAATTACCCTCGCCATGAGCATTGCCTTCCATCCTCAAACTAATGGGAAAATAGAATGCATTAATTTAGCTTTAGAATAACTTTTGTATTTATGTATTTTGGATTTTGGCAGTTTCTGGGAGGAACATATACCTATAGTGGAGTTTGCTTATAATAACAATTATCAGGTAAGCATCAATATGGCACCATAAGAAGCTTTGTATGGCAGGAAATGCAATACTCTACTAGCGTGGTCTAAAACAAGCATCATTCAATTGTATGGATCTGATCTGGTAGATGAAATAAACAGAAAAGTGCAATTGATACAGCAGAGAATTAGAGCTGCGCAAGATCACCAGAGCAAATATCATGATGCTCATCATCATGCTCTAAATTTCAATGTTGGAGATTTTGCATATCTTAAGGTCAGTTCGATGAATAGTTTCTTTCACTTTGGAGTAGCTGGGAAACTTAGTACCCACTACGTCGAACCTTTTGAAGTGATTGCAAAGATAAGTTTTGCAGCCTATAGGTTGAAGCTTCCCGAGGATTTCTCTGCAGTTTATGATGTCTTCCACATTTCATCATTGTGGAGATACCCTTATGATCCATCGCATTTATTTCATCTTCCAGCAATATCCCTTGTGCCGGATCTTTCGTGTGTGGAAGAGCCCACCAAGATCATAGCTCATGATCAAAGGCAGTCGAGAAATCACACTAGTCCCATGGTGAAAGTTCAGCGGATGAACCGCTCTCTTGAAGAATTCGCTTGGGAGAAAGAGCCTGATATGTAATAAAAATATCCAAGTCTCTTTGAAAACCTAGGTACTATTATCTCTCTAAATGTCCGTTCGTAAATTTTTGCATTTTTCTTTTCCCTTCTAAGCATGATGTCGAGGACGACATTGTTTTTAAGTAGGGAAGTCTGTAATAACCATAAGTTGTTATTAAGCTTAAAAATAAGCTTAACTACACTATACTTTTTATTCCATTACATTCAAATAGTCATTAGAAGCAACCCCTAAAAATTTGGGGTCATTCAGATCTCATTAGGTAAAATGGGCAATTTTGCCAAATTAGGAACCCTAATTAATAGTCAAAATATTTTGATCTCTAATCCAAAATTTGATTACATTTTTGAATTCCTCACCCCCAAATTAGCTAGGGGTAAAAGTTGAGGAATTTTTGAAGGCCATTTAAGCCATAATTAAATTTAATTTAAATTGGGAAAATTGCCTAAAGAAATTTGAATCAATTTGGAATCACAAATATACCCTTAATAGTTTGCCCATTAGGGATTCGGTGTACGGACCATGGGCAATTAGCTTCATAACTCGGGTCCCACAACATTGAATCCAATGCAAATCCATCTATTTCTGTGGATCCTGCAGCTTGGATTCAATCTTAGCGCCATAAAATCTCGAGCGTTGGATCTTACCTATTGATCCTATAGCCCGGATCACTCTTACGATCAGCTATTAGGATCCAGAAGATCAAGACCATATCACCTTTCTAATTGATCGATCACATAATAGCCAAGGGTCCCGACACTATGGACCTTCATCCCAAATGCACCCCACTCCCGACAAAGAAGTTCCCCCATAGGCCAACACTCAGCCCTGTCCCCCACTCCTTTGGCCAGCTCAGCACAGCCATTAGAGGCTTTCCTTTATCAGTTGAGCACCCCGATCGGGCCTTGTGACCCGATTTCTCCCATTAGAGGAAATCGAAGCTCAGCCATGGCCCGAGCTGTCGGGCCTTCCCAACCCAATTAGCTGCACCCAGGCTTCTCCCTGAGGCTATAAATAGCCTTAGGATTTGTCCAAAGGGTTTTTTACCCTCTATGTTCTCCCAATTAAAGCTCTCTTTCCCCTTGGCTAGCTCTACACTTTCGAGTTCTCCCTGGCATCCCTAACTTCTTCCAATGTCAATCAAAGGGTGCGACTTAGAGTTCAAGTGCCCTCGCTGCTTATTAGAACTTGACCATCACTCTGGATAACTCCTTGCAGTGATACCAGGCTTTCCCAATAAAAGTAGGTACCCCTCTTTATCGTGCTGAATTGTATAGGCTCAATACTCTACTTTTGTTGATTCGAAATCAATCCCTTAAACTAATCAATCATAATGCAATAATTGTTGAGGCTCAAGTTAGCCCCTTCCTGAGAATTGAACCCGAGTAAGACCATGAGGTCTGGCCACTCCCGAGCCAACATGAGTTAGGGATTCAACTAGTCTTGACTTCCTAATGATGTTTGTGTCGAGCTCTGGCCTCGGTTTGATCACAATGGGGAGAATTTCTCCCCACAATAGAATCCCCAATTTGGGACTCAGCCAATTTGGGAACAGTAGCCTCCCAATGATCCTGACCATTATAATAGCTAATTTAGGGTTCTATCTGATGAATCCATAATTTATATCCAAATTAAAGGAAAATTTCATTCATTTCTAATATCAAAATTGCTTCCTTAATATTATTTTTGCTTATCTTTTCAGGAAAAATGCCAATCTAACGAATTCTGAGCAAAATGGACAATTTTCCAAATTTTCTAAAAGAAAATAGCTATCGCGCAAGCGCGCTGCAGCGGGCTATTTTGCGAAATCGGGCACCACAACGCACTGCAAGCGAAGCACTTTGCGAAGCGATGGCGCCACAGCACGCTGTAGCGAGCCACCTTGCAAAATCTTCTGCCACAGCGCGCTGCAGTGGTCCAGCTTGTGAAGCGCTAGTGCCGCGGCGACCCACTTTGTGAAAATTTCTACTATAGCACGTTGCAGCGGCCCGCTGAAAAATCCTCTGAGCAGAGCATTAAATGCGGCTGGGACAAGACCCCCAACCAGCACCTTATCTCCAGCCATCATTCCCTCTGCAGCACCTACGCTTTTTAAGAGGAAAATGGCCATCATTACACCAGAATTTTTAAAAGGCAAATGCAGATTTTGGAATGAGAAGATGAAGAAGTAGCCCTCCTCTATAAATACTACTTCTCTTGACTTAAGAGAGGTTTCCAACTTGGCTCGCTCAACCTAAGTAAAGAGAGGGCTGCATAGAGGAAATGGGGAACTCTCCAAAGGTGGAAGAGCTCATCTTACTAAGGAGAAGGAGAAAAAAGGCAGTATTAAGGACCTAAGAGAAGCAACTTCAAGCAAGAAGAAGAGGAGTCTGGAGAACTTCCCAAAGGAACATTCCTAGTATTTTCTAAACTCTTGCTTTATGTTTTTCTTAGTTGATCATGAAAAGATCTTTATCCATATATGTATTCTTTTTCATCACTTTTGTAAGGTTAAACCTCCCTAGGGGAGGGTTGGGGCAATACCACATGTATTGATATATATTATAATTGTATGAAGTTTTGCTCAAGTTTTAATAAAATTATGAAGTCAATGCCTTGTTAAAAAAATAAAAGAACTATTATGTACTTGAATGTGTACCAAAGGGCAAAGGACTAAATGAACTTAAGGATTATTTTGTCTTGTGCTTCATAGCTCTCCTTAGTTTTGATGCTAGATTTATGAGTGCATGAGAGCTTAGAATTATGTGAGAAAGTTCTTGAGCTTAGTGCACCTTAATCCATGCTCAACTAATGAGTTAAAGCGTGTGATGCTAAGACCCACTAATTGAGCTCCGTTGCTCAGCATTCTTGAGAGAGGGAAAGGATTCATTGAGTGCTCAAGAACGAGGTGACATAGTCATTGAGCCCAATGAATTCACTCACTCATCTAAACTATGCTTGAGGCGCGTGAAGCCCTTAGTAGATTCAATATTTATAAGATCTTAAATTTTATATCCCTCATCTCCATGATTAAGAGATGAGATAAGAAATACAAATCTAAAATCTTATAAGAGTCTATGTGCTGAAATAGAACTGACTGTGTGTTCATTTCATGCATGAGACTTGAACTTGTAATTCTTTGAATTAAAACTCTAAGAAGAATACTGTGCACTTGACTAAAGAACTAATGAACACTTGAGAAATCATCATACATAAGTTATCTATCATATCATGTGGGAGAAACCTAACTCTCCTCTTCCTTTTTATCAGAAGTATTTTCTACTAAGTGTTGTCATGCTTGTTCAGGAACCAACACCAATCAATACACGTATAGCTTAAACATTAGTGATCACAGATATACCTTAGTAACAAAACATCTAATTCTCTGTGATTCGATAAATCCAAAAAATTCAAACTTTCCACTTATTCCTTCAGATCACGTACACTTGCGTGAAAGCGCATACGTATTTTAGGTCTGTCAAGTTTTTGGCGTCGTTGCCGGGGAATTGGAACTTGTTTCGTATTAAGGATAATCTATGAGTAACAAGTGATTTAAGCAATTTCTTGCATATACGCTTAATTTTTTATTTTTGTAATTAAAAGTATTAACCATTTACTTTTTTCTATTTTCTTTTATTATTGCTGAATCTATGAACATTATTGCTGAATTTGTTATTGATAGCCTAAATGGTGTTGTGCATGAATGGAAGAGTTTGCATGGAATATCTTTTTGACCCTAAAATTGAGAGAACCTACTTACAGGCTAGGAGAGAACAAAATAATTTACTAAGCCAACAAACTGTTATGGAAAATTATAATGAAAATCATGGAGAGCAATTAGAATTGCTTAGGGGAATAGCACTGAGAGATTATGTACTACCCATTATTAGGGGAATTCCGCATGCTATTGTAAGGCCTAATATAGAAGCCAATAACTTTGAGATGAAACCTTCCACTCTGAGCATGGTTCAAAATAACCAATTTGAAGGATTAGCCATTGAAAACCTTAATTCACACATTTCAACTTTCCTTAAAATCTGTGACACCTTCAGATTCAACAGCATCTCTGAAGATGCTATTAAATTAAGGCTTTTCCCATTCTCTTTAAGAGATAGAGCCAAAGGTTGGCTCAGCTCTCTCCCAAGTGACTCAATCTGGACATGGAATGATTTGGCTAAGAAATTCTTAGCCAAGTATTTCCTTTCGGTGAAAACTGCTCGGCTGAGAATTGAGATAATCAACTTCACTCAGTTGGAAGGGGAGACACCGTATGATGGTTGGGATAGATTTAAGGAGTACTTAAGGCGATGCCCACATCATGGGTTTCCCTTGTGGATGCAAGTTCGAACCTTTTACAATGGTTTGAACGCCCCTACAAGGACTGTCATCGATGCGACTGCCGGAGGCTCTATCAATAGCAAGACCCAAGATGAGGCTTATGACCTCTTGGAAGAAATGGCAAACAATGCATACCAATGGCCTTCTGAAAGGCTTAAAAAAGAATCTATAGGTGAATGAACCAAACCAAATAATGACACTACAGCAAGAAATCCATGCCCTGAATGAGAAAATTGAGAGAATGAATGTTAACGTTATTCTAGAAATACAATGTGAGTTATGCGGAGGGAGACATAATAGTGAGAGCTGCAATTTGAATAACCCCTTCATACAAACAAACACAGAACAAGTTAATTATTTAAGAAACAACAACACCATGAACAACCCTTTCTCCAATACCTATAATCTAGGGTGGAAAAACCACCCTAATTTTTTGTGGAGTAATAATAATAAAAATAGAAATCAATATGGAGGGAGTTCATCAAATCAGCAGGGCATTAGTAATGAAAATAATCATAACAATCACCATCCAAATTTAGAAGGAGCTTTCAACTCCTTTAAGGCTGAAACCATCCAATTCATGCGCTGCACGGAAGCCACAATCACACGCCACGATGCCTCTATCCAAGGAATAGAAGCATCCCTTAGGAATATAGAGACCCAACTGGGGCAAATCTCTAAGGAGCTGACTATTCGACAGTAAGGAGCTCTACCCAGTTCCACTGAAGTGAACCTTAGGGAGTTGGTTAGTGTGATTCATTCTGAAGGGGTGCATGGGGGAAATCTAACTGATAACTTGAGTGCCATAGAGGAAGAACTAGAGGCTTGGGAAGGAGCAAGGGGAACGGAATGTGAGAAGCTCACAACTTCGAAATGTGATGACCCCGGTAGATTGTGTATTCCTTGCATAATTAGAAAATACATATTTCATTTCATTTATTTTTAAATGCGCTTTAGTAGTTTTTAGCCTATTTAAAGATAATTTTCCTTTATCCTTTTTGGTTGCAAGCTAGAAAGATAATACATGCGAGTACTCTATTTTAGTATTGGTGCTTCTGTCAATATTATACCCTACCATATTTATGAATATCTGAAGGTAGGAGGAATGGAGTACACCTCTATGAATTTAGAATTTGCAAATCTGGAATCCCTTACCCCTCTAGGAATTGTAAGGAATGTTGCATTGGATTGGGGAGCTTTATTGTTCCAACTAATTTTGTGGTATACGAATGGGACAGATGGAACAAGAACTCCACAATTATTTTTGGGCGACCTTTTCTTATGAGCACAAAAGCTATTATTGACGTAAGCTGCAGGGTGATGAGTTTTAAAATTAAAGGGAAATCTAAGTTAATTGATCTTAAACCCACCGTCTTTAAGCAAAGAGAAATGGAAGAAGAGGTGAGGAAAAAAATGAGGGAAGAAAGAATTAGGCTTGATAATATTTTTGAGAATCTAGCAATAGGAGATAAGAATTGTGATAATAGCTCAACTTCTTCCTCAAAAAAGGGGAGTAAGGAAGAAGTGAGAAGAAGAAAAAAGCGAAGAGGAAAAAGGAAAAAGAAGATTCCCCTTAAGATAGAACTTGAAGGAGATGATCTCATGAGGGAAGGAAGAGAGGATGATGGTTCGAGCACCCTTGAGGGTTGTGCTCACCCTAGTACCTTGAGGTTGTGGAAGGAGAAACCTCTGGATCCAATTATATGATCGTTAATGAGTCTAGCTAAAGACGTTAAACTAAGCGCTTCTTGGGAGGTAACCCCAAGATTAATATATATATATATATATATATATTATAGAAAGCGCTACAGCGCGCTGCAGCAGTTTTTCTGCTATAGCGCATTGTAGCAAAAAACCGCTATGGTGCGCTACAGTGCACTGCAGCGGTCTGCTCTTGCTGTAGCATATTTGACCGCCTTGGATTCCCTGCAGTCAAAAAGTAATATATTTGAGTTTCCAAAGTAGTGAAAAAGGTATGTACTGAAAAAGTTGCCCCCCCCCTTCAAATGGATCATCACATTTATGGCATGGGGAAGACCCATTGACCATAGCTCTCTTGCCTTTGATTTCCTTGGCTATTTAAGGGAAGGCAGGGGGGGTTAATCCTTGCACCTTCTAATTTTTCTTGCTTCTTTATCAACTCTTGCTCTCCTCTCATTTCTTCATCATGTCTTCTAGCAAGAAGTCGATTCCTAGGAGGGAAACTGAAGCTTCCTCATCCGGGGAAACATTTAACAAGAAGAGGTTCTCTTCTGCTGAGGCCGAACGTCGGTTCTTCTCCACAACTTCTCAATAGAAGTTAATCCCTGAGATGAGCTTTAGCCATTACTATCTCGTGCCGGTGGAGGAAGTCGACCCTCGAGGATGGAGGGTGATGGTAACAAAAAAATTCTCCACATACCCGACCATCATCCAAGAGGTGTATGCTAATGCAATAAATGCGGCCAGATAGAAGATCTTTTGTAGAGGTAAGAGTCACCTTTGGGATTGCTTGAACCGAGCAATTCTATGGGTTAGAGGAGGTAAGTTCTTGCTCTTACCTTGAACTCTTGGAGTCTCGCTATGACCCCCTTGATCTCATTGCGGAACTCGTCCATGAAAACATAGACTCGGAGGGAGGACTAGCCAACATTCCTCATTTTGAATTAACAGATACGAGTAGTGCATGGCTAGTTTTCATTTCTAGTTATGTCATGCCTACGAGTCACTTGATTGAAGTGACCTATGCCAGAGCACTCCTCATGTGCTCATTAGTTAGGCCATGCGAGATTCGCATATCGACTATTATTTTTGAGCAGCTCTGGAAGGCTCTCATGGGACCCTGTGCTGCATTGGCCTTCGGGTCATTGATATAGGGACATGCGAGGCTTAAGGGGTCAAAATCCTCTCCTCCGACTATGTCATTCCCCCCAACGCCGCCCTTGCACATTCAAACTTGAATGCCCGGGCTAGTGAGCGAAAGCTACCCAAGAAAAGGAGGGGCGAGCAAGGGGAAACGTCTGCTCTGTCAGAAAAAAATCTCATCAATGAGCTGTTGCTACGACTCCACATGCAACATGCTGATCTTAGCAAGGCCTTGGCCACTGAAATGCGGTTCTTTATAAAGGAGCTCGCCCGATAGTGCGAGTCTCAGTCTGAATTTCGTGAGGCACTTGGACTAATGTTCGAGGACTGGAGCTTGCAAGGTGGACCGAACCCCTCCGTGTTGCCGCAACCGCCTGTCGGTGCCCCCATTCCAGATACATGCTACCCATGCGACTATGCCTTTAACATGGGAGAAGAGGAGGAGGAGGAAGCCCAAGAATAAATAGGTTGTATTTTTTTATTTTATTTTACATCATTTGTTTTTGTACTTTTATTTTTTGTGTGTTTTATTTTGAGGAATTTAAAATTATGGATCATCATATTCCTAATTCTCTCTAGAATTTGAAAATGTAAATTTTTCTGAGTTTTTCAAGAAATGAAAGTCACAAAATTATCAATAAAGAAAATAATATGAAATAAAAGGGGTGCTTAACAAAAAGTGATCAATACATTGAAAGCATTAAACCCTTGAACTAAGGAATGAATTTAGGTTAATCTAATCTCTAAAAATTTAAATCAATGCTAAGGACTAAGTGTGGGGGAAAGCTTTGGACCTAAAAACTAGAGATTCTGGTAAGTAATCTAAAAGAGTGTGCTAAGCTCCCGTAGGACTTCATGATCACAACGATTTGAATTAGGGATGAAGAAAAATATCTCTCCTTAAGAATGAAAAGAGAAAAAACTTAAAAATAAGGATGATGAAAAATATCTCTCCCAAATGAAAAAAATGAAAAAGGATGATGAAAAATAACTCTCCTTTAATCTAATCATCTTTGTGATTCATAAGAAAGAGCATATATAGCACAAAACTCTTAATTATTTCACTACCTCTCTAGTCTAAGTATTCAAAAAAACCTTTCCCATTACCTAGTAACAAGCATAAATACAAATACTTAGAGATTAATTTATTAACCTTAGTTCATATCCAAATTTAGAAAATTTCATGCCAAATGATTTTGGTCATTTCAATTAAGCACCTGCCTTGAATTGCTCATCAAAAATCAAATTGATATCTTTTGTTGACTTTCATACCTAAGAAATAGGAAAATACCTTTTTAAGCTTACTCGAGGAAGAGCAAGAATTTAAGTGTGGGGGTATGATGAATCCATATTTATATCCTAATTTAAGGAAAATTTCATTCATTTCTCATATTAAAAACTGCTTCCTTAATCTAATTTTGCTTTTCCTTTCAGGAACACTACCTATCCAGACGAATTCTGAGCAATATGGATAATTTTCCAAAATTTCTAAGGGAAAACTGTTGCCACGCGCTGCAGTGAGCCACTTTGCAAAATCTTCTGCCACAATGCGCTGCAGCGGTAGAGCTTGCAAAGCGCTGGCGCCCCAACGCACTATAGCGGAGCACTTTGCAAAGCACTAGCGCCACAGCGCGCTGCAGCGAGCCAATTTACAAAATTGGGCACCATAGCGCGCAGCAGTGGAGCACTTTGCGAAGTGCTAGCGCCACAGCGCGCTGCAACAGTTCAACTTATGAAATTGCTAGCGCTGTAGCGTGCTGCAGTGCGTTGCAGCTGCCCTTCATTATATGAGTCTAAAATGCCCCAGCGTGCCACAGCGGCCCACTTTGCAAAAAAAATTTCGCTGTAGTGCGTTGCAGCGGGCCGCCAAATTTTTTGTCTGGCAGAGGCATTAATTGTGGCTGGGACAAGACTCCCAACCAGCACCTTATCTCCAACCATCATTCCCTCTACAGCAGCTACATTTTTAAGAGGAAAATGGTCTTCTAGAGGTGATATTGAGAATTATCAATGAAAAAGTAATAGTGTTTTCATCCCTCAAGTGGATTTTGCCATCATTACACCAAAATTTTAAAAGGCAAATGCAGATTTTGAAATAAAAAGATGAAGAAGCAACCCTCCTCTATAAATACCACTTCTCTTAACTTAAGAGAGGTTTCCAACTTGGCTCACTACAACCTAAGTAAAGAGAGGGCTGCATAGAGGAGAAGGAGAACTCTCCAAGGGTGGAAGAGCTCATCTTGCTAAGGAGAATGAGAAGAAAGGCAACACTAGGGACCTAAGAGAAGTAACTTCAAGCAAGAAGAAGAGGAGTCTGGAGAACTTCCCAAAGGAACATTCCTAGTATTTTCTAATCTCTTACTTTGTGTTTTTCTTAGTTGATCATGAAAGGGTCTTTATCCATGTATATATTATTTTTCATCTCTTTTGTAATGGAGAGCTAAACCGCCTTTGGGGATGGTTGGAGAAACCCCACTTGTATTGATAGATATTATAATTGTATGAAGTTTTCCTCAAATTTTAATAAAAATCATGAACTCAATGCCTTGTTAAAGAAATAAAAGGACTATTGTGGACTTGAATGTGGACCAAAGGACAAAAGGACTAATTGAACTCAAGGACTATTTTGTCTTATGCTCCATAGCTCATGATGAATCCATAAATTACATCTAAAATAAACGGGAAAATTTATTTATTTAAGATATTTTTGCTGTTCCTAAAACAAATTTCTATATCTTTTTCAGGAAATGAATTCCAAAGGAGCTTTAGGGCATTTCTGCAATTTTATAAAAATATATAACAAATTATTCCGCTACTAAGCGCTGCAGCGCGCGGTCGCGTGCCGCCGCGGGCTGCAGCGGAAATATTTAAACCATATTAAATAGGCCCCAATTAATGGAATAGTATTTTTTGCGGAATTCACCGCTACAGCGCGCGGTCGCGCGCTGCAGCGGCTTATCGCGGAAATATTTATGATTATTAAATGGGCGCTCAACTAAAGGAATAGTGCTTTCCGCAGAATTCACCGCTACAGCATGCGATCGCGCGCTGCCACGGTGTATCGCGGAAATATTTATGAGTGTTAAATTGGGCTCAACTAATTGAATAATGTTTTTTGCAGAATTCCCCGCTACAGCGCGCGATCACGAGCTGCAGAGGTTATCGCGGAAGACTTGGCTAAATAATTCGAGCCGCCCAACTAATTGAATAGTGTTTTTTGCGGAATTCCTCGCTATAGTGCGCGGTCGCGCGCTGCAGCGGTCTGCCGCGGAAGACTTGGCTAAATAATTCGGGCTGCCCAACTAATTGAACAGTGTTTTTTGCGGAATTCACCGCTACAGCGCGCAGTCGCGCGCTGCCGCGGTCGGCCGCGGAAATATTTCTATACAATCGGGAAAAAGAACTAATTGAACAATGTTTTTCGCAGAATTCCGCGCTACAGCGCGCGACCTACAGCAGAGGACTTAGCTAGAATTGCTTGGAACCAAGGCATGCAGCAGCGCGCTGCAGCGGCCCGCCGAATTTTTCTCGAATCAGAGCATTTAATGCGGCTGGAGACATGACCTCTATCCTGAATATTGTCTCCAACCACCATATCCTGCAGCAGCCATTTTTGTAAAGCTTTGAGGTGATGTGTGGCTTAAAAAATGAGATTATTGTCACCTCACCATAAATTAAAAAGTAATGCAATGATGAATTCAGTATTTTTAAAGAAGAAATCTGGTTGCTTATGAGGAGGAGCATGCAGCCCCCCCTTCCTATAAGTACCCCTCCTCTTGACTAGAGGAGGGTTCATAATTTTAGCAAGAATTGCCTAAGTAAAGAGGGGAGCTAAAGAAAGAGAGAACTCCCCAAGGGAGTCAAAGCAAGTTTTTTTGCAAAGAGAGAAGAGGAAGATGGCAGCATTAGCATCCTAAGGAGAAGGTAATTAGAAGGAGAAGAAGAATCTCGGAGAACTTCTACAGAGCATTCCTAGTATCTTCTAAACTCAATCTTGTATTTTCTTTTAAGTGACCATGAAAGGGTCATTTGCTATGTATGTGTTTTTCTCATTTTCTTGTGTAATGAGTAGCTAAACTACCCTTGGGAGGGTTGGGATGCAGTCCCATTTTGCATGATGTAATATTATTGTGTGAATGTTTTCCCTTAAGCATGATGTAATTGTGATTTAAATGCCTTACTAAGAAATTTCTATCAAATTAATCTTGATGTGTTTATAAGAAAAGAACTAAAGAATCTAAGATCTAATAGTCTTGTGCTCCTTAGCTCACCTTTGGTGGGATGCTAAATTTTGAGTGCATGGATACTTAGAACCTTGTGAGAAGGATCTTGAGCTCAATGGACCTCAATCTAAGCTCAACCAAAGAGTTGATGCAAGTGATGCTAAGACCCACTATTTGAGCTCCTTAGCTCCACATAACTGAGATTGAGAAATGAAGTGTTGAGTGATCATGAACTAAGTGACATAGTCATTGAGCCCAACATGTGATTCTCTCATCTCAACTATATGAGATGTGAAGTGATGCTCATAGTGGAAAATCAATGCTTGTGAGATCTTGGGATTTAAGAAAATTTAAACTCTCCTTAAATAAGGAGAAAATGAATTAACTTTAATTCTCAAGAATCTTCCAAGAATCTTTGTTCTAAAGTGAACCGAATGTGAGTTCATTTTGTGCACGAGATTTGAACTTGTAAGCCTTTGAGCTAGACTAAAGGATTATAATGTGCACTTGATTTCAATTAAACTAAATGATAAAGCTTGAGAAATAATTCCACACAAGTATTATATCATTGCATGTGGGATGGGCCCAACTCTCCTCTTTCTTTAAAACTTATTATTTATTTAATGAATATTCGTGCTAATTTTTAGACCAACCAACCAATATAAACTATAGCTTAAACATTAGTGAGAATAGATATACTTTAGTGCCAAATCAACCAATTCTCTGTGCTTCGATAAATTCCCGAAAAATCACACTTTCCACTTATTACTTCAGACCACGTACACTTGCGTGCAAACGCAGACGTGTATTTACAGTCTGTCAAGTTTTTGGCGCCATTGCCGGGGAATTGGTTTTTGAATTGAACTAAAGATAATCTATAAGTAGCTAGCTATTTAAGCATTTGATTTTATTTCTTCTTGCTTGACATTGTCTAGTGTAATTATCAAGCTAATATTTTATATTTCTTTTTGTTTATTTTCATTTCCAAAATATATTTGTTTGATCTGTATTGCTAAATCATTCTTGATAAGCTTTAGTGAAACTTGTATGAGTAAAAGAGTCTGTACTGAATATCTATTTGATCCTGAAATAGAACGAACATACTTACAAGCTAGGCGAGAACGAAACTTATCAAACCAACAAATTGAGATGGACACTTTCACGGAAAACTTAGAAGAGCCTAGGGGTAAAGCACTTAGAAATTATGCACTACCCACTATTAGGGGCATTCCCGATATGATTGTAAGGCCGAATATAGAAGCCCATAATTTTGAAATCAAACTCTCTACTCTGAGTATGGTACAAAACAATCAGTTTGGAGGATTAGCCACTAAAGATCTAAATTCACATATTTCAACCTTCCTTGAAATATGTGATACCTTCAAGTTTAACGGCGTCTCCGACGACGCAGTTAAATTAAGGCTATTTCCTTTTTCACTGAGAGATAGAGCTAAGAGTTGGCTCAGCTCTTTACCAAGCGATTCCATTCGTACTTGGGATGATTTGGCTAAGAAATTCTTAGCCAAATACTTCCCTCCGGCTAAAACTGCACGATTGAGAATTGAGATCACCAACTTTACTCAGATGGAATGTGAGACTCTCTATGATGGGTGGGAACGCTTTATGGAGTACCTCAGACGTTGCCCACATCAGGGGTTCCCTCTCTGGATACAAGTTCAAATATTATATAATGGTTTGAATGCTCCGACGAGGACACTCATTGATGCAGCAGCCGGGGGATCCATTAGTGGAAAAACCCAAGAGGAAGCCTATGACCTCTTAAAAGAAATGGCAAACAATGCTTACCAATGGCCTTCTGAAAGGTTAAAAAAGGAAGCTTTAAAGGTAAATGAGTCCGATCAAATAATGATATTACAACAGGAAATACATACCTTAAACGAAAAAATAGAAAGAATGAATGTCAATGTTGTTCTTGAGGTGCATTGTGACTTGTGTGGGGGTAAGCATAACAGTGAAAATTACAATCTAAATAACCCTTTTGTACAAACCAACACTGAACAAGTAAACTACCTAAGAAACAACAACTCGATTAATAACCCGTACTCCAACACGTACAACCCAAGATGGAAAAACCATCCAAATTTCTCTTGGAGTAACAATAATAATAACGCAATTCAATATGGGGGAAGCTCATCCAATCAACAAGGCATGCATAGTGGAAATAACAACAATAATCATCACCCCAATTTAGAAGGAGCCTTCAACTCTTTCAAAGCGGAAACAATCCAATATATGCACCGCACAGAAGCGACTATCACGCGCCATGATGCTTCTATCCAAGGGATAGATGTTTCCCTGAGGAATATAGAGACCCAATTGGGGTAGATCTCCAAGCAGCTGACCTCTCGGTAGCAAGGGGCCCTACCCAGTTCGACCGAAATAAACCCCAGGGAGTTGGTTAGTGTGATACATTCGGAAGATACGTGCGGGGGAATTAAAACTGAAAGTACGAGTGCAACAGGTTATATGCTAAAGGAAGGGAAAGAAAAAATTGAGAATGAGAGTGAGAAGCTAACAGCTCCGAAATGTGAAGACCCAGGGAGGTTGAGCATCCCCTGCATAATCAAAAATGAAGTATTTGTAGATCTCTTGTATGATCTAGGTGCTTCATTCAATGTTATGCCCTACCATATTTATGAACATCTAAAGGTAGGAGGGATGGAATATACCTCAATGATTTTGGAATTTGCCAATTTAGAATCTCTTACCCCTCTTGGAATGATAAAAAATGTTGCAGTCGAATTAGGAAGTTTTATAGTTCCAATTGATTTTGTGGTTTGTGAATGTGATCAATAGAATAAGAATTCCATGATTATCTTTGGGAGACCCTTTCTAATGAGTGTGAAAGCTATTATTGATGTGGGTCGTGGGTTTATGAGTGCAAATGTAAAAGAAAAAACTGAATTAATTAACCTTAAACCCACTTTATTAAAAAAAAAAAGATGGAAAATGAGGTGATGAGAAGGGTAAGAGAAGAAAGACATTGGGTTGATGATGTACTTGAAGATCTAATGTTGGAAGAAAGGAATTCTGATGATAGCTCAACTCCTTCCTATGAAAACCAGAGCAAGGAAGGAGTGAAAAAGAGAAAAATGCGATGGGGAAAAAGAAACAAAAAAACCCCAATGAATTCTGAAGTTGAAAGAAGGGATCCTTCTATTAAGGTTGAGGATGAACAAAGTTTGAGCCACCAAGAGGGATGTGCTCACTTGAACATCCTTAGCCTAATGAAAATGCCAGATCCATCATATTAATCTTAAAAGAGTCTAGCTTAGGATGTTAAACGGAGCACTTTTGGGGAGGCAACCCAAACAAAACAAAAAAAAAAAAAAAATCGCTACAGCGGAATGTTTGCAATAGCGCGCTGCAGCGGATATTCTGTGATAGTGCGCTGCAGCTGAATTACCGCATTAGCGCGCTACTGTGGGTGACCTACGCATAAATGGCATAGCGACAGCGTGCGGAACCATTTTCCGACCGGGCGCACCTTAACCCGCGATCGCACGGTAGCGCGCTGCAGCGGTTTGCCGCGGTTTGCCCAGATTTTCTACCTTGGGAAAATACAGTCAACAAGTCATAACCTTTGGGTTCCCAAGGCAGTCAAAAAGTTGCTGAAAAAGCTGCCCCCCCTTCACATGGATCACCACATTAATGGCATGGGGAAGACCATTTGACCATCTTCTCTTGCCTAGAATTTTTTTGCTATAAATAAGGAGGGAATGGGGGGGTATCCTTCCCCCTTCTCTTCATCTTCTTCATTCTCTTGATCATCTTAAAACTCTCATCCCACACAATGTATTCTGGGAAGAAGGCCATTGCTAGGAAGGAAGTTGGAGCTTCCTCATCCGGAGGCACTTTCAACTCGAAGAGGTTCTCCTCGGCGGAGGCCGAGCACCGCTTCACCTATATCACCTCCCAAAATAAGTTGATCCCGGAGCAAAGCTTCAATGTCGCCTACCCCGTCCCTCATGATCAGGTCAATCCTAGAGGTTGGCATGAGTTTGTGACCAAGAGAGCTCCCACATACACGGCCATTGTCCAAGAAGTGTATGCAAACGCAATAGACGCATCCGGGCAGCGTATTTTCTGCTGGGGAAAGGGTTTCATCCTAGGAATTGCTCAAATTGAGCAATTCTATGGGTTGGCAGAGGTAAGCTCTTGTTCATACTCTAACCTCTTGGACTCTCGCTTCGACCCCCGCGCTCTTGTTGCGGAGACCGTCAATCATGACATTGAGTGGGAAGGGGGACTCGCTAACATTCCTCGCTCCGAATTAATGGAGATGAGTAGTGCTTGGCTAGTCTCCATTTCTAGCTATGTCATGCCCTCGAGTCACTTAACTGAAGTGACCCATGCCCAAGCACTCCTTCTGTGCTCATTGGTTAGGGCAGGCAAAATCCGCATCTCAAACATTATCTTTGAGCAGCTTTGGAAAGCTCTTAAAGGTTCTTGCACTGTATTGGCCTTCGGGTCTTTGATATTTCTGGGATATGCGAAGCCCAAGGGGTTAAGATCCTCTCCTCCGACACCATTGTTCCCCCTAGCATTGCCCTACACCCCTCGAACCTTAATGTCCATGCAAGTGAATGGAAATTGCCCAAGAAAAGAAGGGGCCATAGGGAGGATGCGTCTGCACCATCTAATTCGCGTCTCATGAACCAACTCTTAATGCACCTCTACAATCAAAACACAGAGCTTAGTAAAGCTCTTGCTACTAATATGGGATTTTTCAAATGGGAATACGCCCAACAACGCCAGTTCCAATCAGAATTCCATGAAGCTCTCGGGATGTTATTTGATGATTAGAATTTGCACGACGGACCGGACGCTTCCATGTTGCCACGGCCTCCCATTAGTGCACCCATACCGGGACGCACTACCCCACTGAGATGGCCTATATGTCGGAGGAAGACGATGATGAGAATGAGGAAAATTAATTAGGTTGTATTTATACTTTTTTATTTTTTTTTTCTCTTTTTTATCCTTATTGTAGTTTGCTTTTATTTTTGAGATTGCAATTTATGAATTCTCATATTCCCGCATTTATTGAGTTATTCATAATTGACATATTTTTTTTGAATTATTCAAAAGAAATGAAAATCACAAAAATGCAAAAATTAAATGAGATATGAGTAAAATAATGCTTAGCAAAAAAAAAATTGATTAAATGAATTATTACGCAATCAAATGTGAGATTGAGGAACGAATGGAGGAAAATCTAAATCTTCAAAAATTTAAAATAAATGCTTGAGCTAAGTGTGAGGGAAGGCATAAGATTTAAATTAAAAGAATATGAAATAGATTATGTGTGCTAAGCTCCCGTAGGACTTCATGATCATAAAAATGTTAGGGATGAAGAAAAATATCTCTCTCTAAGGATGAAAAGAACAAAATAATTATGGAAAAATGGATGATGAAAAATATTTCTCCCAAGTGATTAAAATAAGAAAAGATGAAGAAAAATATCTCTCCTAAATTTTTTTCATCTGTGTGATTTATAAGAAGGAGAACATATGGCACAACTTTATGAATCTCAAACTATGTCTTTAGTTTAAAAAACCAAAAATGTATGGAACCCATCACCTATTTTTAAGCATTAAGCAATTTAAACATTTGGAGATTTAGTGACTTACCACTTTAGTGACTCAATTGATAATATTAAGATTGCTACAAAGTTTATTTCATTTTTTGTTGCTATGCACATATTTTCACTTATACTTATTTCAATTACATCATTGTGACTTTCATCCATTCAAAAATATAGAAAAAACTATCATTTTGAGCTTACTCGAGGATGAGTAAGAATTTAAGTGTGGGGTGTGATGAATCGATAAATTACATCTAAAATAAAGGGGAAAATTCATTTATTTAAGATATTTTTGCTATTCCAAAAACAAATTTCTATATCTTTTTCAGAAAATGGATTCCAAATGAGCTCTACGGTATTTCTGCAATTTTATAAAAATATATAACAAATTATTCCGCTATAGCGCGCTGCAGCACGCGGTCGCGTGCCGCCGCAGGCTGCCCCAATTAATTGAATAGTATTTTTTACGAAATTCATCGCTACAACGCACGGTCGCGCGCTGCAGCGGGTTATCGCGGAAATATTTATAATTATTAAATAGGGGCTCAACTAAATAAACAGTGCTTTTCGTGGAATTCACCGCTACAGCGCGCTGTCGCGCGCTGCCGCGGTGTATCGCGGAAATATTTATAATTGTTAAATGGGGCTCAACTAATTGAATAGTGTTTTTTGCTGAATTCCCCGCTCCAGCGTGCGGTCGCGCGCTGCAGCGGTGTATCACGGAAGACTTGGCTAAATAATTCGAGCTGCCCAACAAATTGAATAGTGTTTTTTGTGGAATTCCCCCGCTACAGCGCGTGGTCGCGCGCTGCAGCGGTCTGCCGCGGAATACTTGGCTAAATAATTCGGGCTGCCCAACTAATTGAACAGTGTTTTTTGAGGAATTCCCCGCTACAGCGTGCGGTCGCGCGCTGCCACGATCGGCCACAGAAATATTTCTATACAATCGGGAAAAATAACTAATTGAACAGTGTTTTTCGCAGAATACCCCACTGCAGCGCACGGTCGCGCACTGCAGCGGTCTACAGCAGAGGACTTAGCTAGAATTGCTTGGAACCAAGGCATGCAGCAGCACGCCATAGGGCGCTACAGCGCGCTGCAGTGGCTCGCCAAATTTTTCTCCAGTCAGAGCATTTAATGCGGCTGGAGACATGACCTCTATGCTGAATGTTGTCTCCAGCCACCATATCCTGCAGCAGCCATTTTTGTAAAGCTTTGAGGTGATGTTTGGCTTAAAAAATGGGATTATTATCACCTCACCCTAAATTAAAAAGTAATGCAATGATGAATTCAGTATTTTTAAAGAAGAAATCTGGTTGCTTATGAGGAGGAGCATGCAGCCCCCCCTTCCTATAAATACCCCTCCTCTTGACTAGAGGAGGGTTCACAATTTTAGTAAGAATTGCCTAAGTAAAGAGGAGAGCCAAAGAAAGATAGAACTCCCCAAGGGAGACAAAGCAAGCTTTTTTTGCAAAGGGAGAAGAGGAAGAAGGCAGCACTATCATCCTAAGGAGAAGGTAATTAGAAGGAGAAGAAGAATCCTGGAGAATTTCTACGGAGCGTTCCTAGTATCTTCTAAACTCAATCTTGTATTTTCTTTTTAATGACCATAAAAGGGCTTTTGCTATGTATGTGTTTTCCTCATTTTCTTGTGTAATGAGTAGCTAAACTACCCTTGGGGTGGGTTGGGATGAAGTCCCATTTTGCATGATGTAATATTATTGTGTGAATGTTTTCCCTTAAGCATGATGTAATTGTGATTTAAATGCCTTACTAAGAAATTTCTATCAAATTAATCTTGATGTGTTTATAAGAAAAGAACTAAAGAATCCAAGATCTAATAGTCTTGTGCTCCTTAGCTCACCTTTGATGGGATGCTAGATTTTGAGTGCATGGACGCTTAGAACCATGTGAGAAGGATCTTGAGCTCAATGCACCTCAATATAAGCTCAACCAAAGAGTTGATGCAAGTGATGCTAAGACCCACTATTTGAGCTCCTTAGCTCCACATAACTGAGATTGAGAAATGAAGTGTTGAGTGATCATGAACTAAGTGACATAGTCATTGAGCCCAACATGTGATTCTCTCATCTCAACTATATGAGATGCGAAGTGATGCTCGTAGTGGAAAATCAATGCTTGTGAGATCTTGAGATTTCAGAAAATTTAAACTCTATTTAAATAAGGAGAAAATGAATTAACTTTAATTCTCAAGAATCTTCCAAGAATCTTTGTGCTAAAGTAGAACCGAATATGAGTTCATTTTGTGCACGAGATTTGAACTTGTAAGCCTTTGAGCTAGACTAAAGGATTATAATGTGCACTTGATTTCAATTAAACTAAATGATAAAGCTTGAGAAACAATTCCACACAAGTATTATATCATTGCATGTGGGATGGGCCCAACTCTCCTCTTTCTTTAAAATTTTTTATTTACTTAGTGAATATTCGTGCTAATTTTTAGACCAACCAACCAATATAAACTATAGCTTAAATATTAGTGAGAATAGATATACTTTAGTGCCAAATCAACCAATTCTCTGTGGTTCGATAAATTCCCGGAAAGTCACACTTTCCACTTATTACTTCAGACCACGTACACTTGCGTGCAAGCGCAAACGTGTATTTACAGTCTCTCACTCACCTTAGTTTTGATGCTAGATTTATGAGTGCATGAGAGCTTAAAACTATGTGAGAAAGTTCTTAAGCTTAGTGCACCTTAATATATGCTCAACTATTGAGTTGAAGCATGTGATGCTAAGACCCACTAATTGAGCTCCGTTGCTCAGCATACATGAGAGAGGGAATGGATTCAGTGAGTGCTCATGAACGAGGTGACATAGTCATTGAACCCAATGAAATCAGTCACTCATATAAACTATGCTTGAGGCGCATGAAGCTCTTAGTGGAATCAATGCTTATAAGATTTTAAACTTTATAACCCTCATCTCCATAATCAAGAGATGAGATAAAAACTACAAATCTAAAATCTTATAAGGGTCTATGTGCTGAAATAGAACTGACTATGTGTTCATTTCATGCATGAGAGTTTAACTTGTAATTCTTTGAATTAAAACTCTAAGAAGAACAATGTGCACTTGACTAAGGAACTAATGAACGCTTGAGGAATCATTATACATAAGTTATCTATCATATCATGTGGGAGAAACCCAACTCTCCTCTTCCTTTTATCAGAAGTATTTTCTACTAAGTGTTGTCGTGCTTATTTAGGAACCAACACCTATCAATACACGTACAGCTTAAACATTAGTAATAATAGATATACCTTAGTAACAAAACATCTAATTCTCTATGGTTCGATAAATCCCAGAAATTCTAACTTTCCACTTATTACTTTAGACCACGTACACTTGTGTGAAAGTGCTGACGTATTTTAGGTCTGTCACTATTAGTGTGTCATAGGGCCATGATGGTGTAAGAATTAGTTGGGGGTTATGGCGTGCCCTAGAGCCCCGAAATTTTACGATTTGGGTTAAGCCCTAATAGTGTGTGTCAGGGAAAGATGTAGAGAGGAAGAAGAACAGTGTGGGCTGGGTTGGACCCCAGCCTACGCAGTTTCAATATTGGGCCACCGCATTTAAATTAATAAATGAATTCATGTATTTATTTTCCTAAAGGAAAATAAATCAGAAATTAAAATCTTAATTAGAAAATTACTGAATGAATTAATTGCATAACTTTCTCAATACTTATCCAAATCATATGAAATTATGTATCATTTTAATCAAAATAACGCAATGAATAAGAATATACAAAAATATTTTAAGTTCTGCAAATGTGCTTCTTAATTTGCCTAATTTCTTCAGTAGCTTGATTAGAGAAGTTTAACATATATACTTAGTTAAATTGCATGATTTTGATTTCATTTAACTCCTTATACTTGTAGAATACTTGAACTAAGACAATTTTTTTATTTATATTTTGTTAATTAGGCCCTAATCCTTGATTGCATGAAAAGTGAATATTATGGTTAGTAATTAGCTAAATTAGCATGTTATAACCTCTGATTGTTCATATGTTCATTTAGAACTTAGTTGCCTAGTTGCATGGAATTTGGAGTATTAAAATTATACTTATGTGTTAATCCATCTTCAATTTGATTTGTGCTTAATTATCCTTAATTACCTTCTAGTTTGGTTAATTAGATGTTCATATGTGTCATAAATAGTAGGGTGCATGATAGAAAACTTAAATGCGATTTGGACATTTAAATTATTCAATTAATAATAATCAAGATTTAAACCCTAATCAACTTAATAAGATACTTAAAGAGATTTAAAATGAACTAGTGTTAATTTGAACTTCAATAATTGACAATTAATTTATTGATCACCTTATAATTCAAGTTTTATGCAAATAATTTGAGAGAATAAACTATAAAATGATTTTGTCCCTTATCTTTATGCGCATCAATAAGTGCAGTTAAATAAACTGTGTTAAAGTCACAATTTCTAGAATATGCTGAATCAAGTATATGAATTCTCCCTATGCGATGATTTAGAATGTAGATATAGTAAAAACCATGAATTCAGTGAAATTAAGATAGATGTAAGAATTCTGTTTAATGAATTCTGAACAGTGGAGGAAAATGGATTTAGTACTTGGTTAAAATTGATTTCTATATTTAACAATTTAAAGCATATAGTCATTAAACCTTTGGCATGTCATATAATGCATAAATCATATCAGCATTAGCGAAGCATTTTGCTCACCTAGGAATATATAGCAGAGCATTATGCTCACCTAGGATCTATTAGTAGATAGCCTTCTTACCTAATATTCTGTGGGATGTCATGTGACATTGAGTCATGCATACTTGTGGCTTATTCTGATGAATATACATGTATTAAGTGGCATACATCATAGTATTATTTCAATATTTATTCATTTTTAGTTTCCTTAATGTTTTCATAAAAATAAACATAAAAATAAAATAGTACACAAATATACTTGAATAACACATGATTCATATTAAAATAAACATAAAAATAAGGTTTAAAGGCTATAAATTTTTGCCCAATCACACCCCAGCACTTAAGTTCTTACTCATCATTGAGTAAGAAGAATCAAAGATTGTTTCTAATTTATTCATAAGTTAGACCCATTGTGAACTACTAGTCTTTATAATATGATTTGAAATGTTTTAGGGTTTAGCAAAAGTTTATTGGATGGTATGGATTAACATATGCTAGCTAGATTTATCGCTCGACTTCATCTCATCTTGTGGAAAGACATATCAAAAAACTTTAATTCATTCTAAAAATATACTCATGATAATCTTAAATATGAATATGATAATTGATTTAATTATTAAATAGGGTAAAGTATAGTTAATGGATTGGGACTTTGAGTGTCATATGTGGCCCTTCTCATGGAATGCATTTGGAAAGCTGAGAGATCTTCTCCTCCAAAGAAGTTCTTAGAATTAGGTTTTGATTGTTGAGACTCACCGAAGCAAATAAAAAATATATACCAACACAAACAACCAAAAAATCACAGCATAAACATTCGCAAGCACACAAGCATACAAAGGTATACATTGTAGCGGACCACCCCATCACCGCGCGCAAAAGTTACAACAGATCGGTGGCGGAGCGGTGCACCACTCGAGAAACCACAACCCATCTTCCCAAATAGGCTAAGACTGAGCCACACTGAAGGCTGCTGACTCGAACCCAAGTGTAGGGTCAAGAGCCAATACTTAAGATAGGAGTAGAATACTTATCTTAAGTATTAGACTAATATGTACAATGGATTTTTAAGAAAAGGTAAATAGGGATCCAATATACGTTATCATTATATCAGTATTTCTAGTATGCTGATCACATCAAAATACTAAGTATAATAGTAGAATAGTGGATTGCGGAAGCTAAAGCAAAACAACCAGAATACATTCATCGCCGAGCAATAGTAAGCATTCATCTCAGAAAAGAAAAGTAGAATACATCCAGAATTATTACAAACTAATTTAAAATAATGCAAAAGATAAGTTCATCTATGATACTGGAAGCAAGGATAATCAAGTTAAAGGTGGAAGACGGATCCGCTAGGGCTTCACGTACTCGTACTGGATCTCCTACCAGTCAAATTACTCTGTCTCAACACACTGCTCAGGATCTAGCAAATTATCAGATCCCAAAAGTACCCCATGTTAGATAAGAAGCCTAACACATCACAACTAAACTAAGCAGTGTAAAAATTAATACCAAGTAGACAGTAAAGTAAAGAAAACTATAGAAAAAAATAGTAGAGGCACTGAATCACTTGAAAATGTAAAGACTAAACAAGGTAAAAATGAACTAAATGCTGAATGCTAAAAGTAAGTGCAAACATCAAATGCGCAGAAACCAATGTAAGAAGAACGTCCAATACTGTACTATATGTCCCTGGGATAATACATCCAAATATGCTACAACACGGTATGCCACAGATATGTAAAAAACTATCACTGAAAGGCTATGAGTTGTATGATTGAATGTATACATACATTCAATTGGGAATTTAGTTTACTGTGATGTCGATGCATCCTGAACTTCCATAATCAATGTATACAACATTTTGTAACCCATAATTCATCACTGATACTCATACATCACCACTAAAATCATTTATCATGCTCATGCTTATGCCCATGTTCATGCTTCTATACTATATGAGTTAAATCTAGAAATCCATAAATGCTTGAATACTGATAATAAATTTGAAGTCTCCATTATGCAGAATCCTGCTAAAAGGAATCTGACTCCTAAATTCTAGAATGTTAATTGGTTAAAGTTGATAATTTAGTTATACATCATCAGATGGGGAGGTGATATACACATAAATAATGCGTTTCCATGAAGGGTAGTTCTTAACTCTTAATTTGATTAAGGCACCTTAACAAAGCGATCTTCGATAGGGGGCATCGCCTGATGGTGATTTTTTATTTAAACAAGCTAATGATCTAAATTCTCTAATTATAATACTCTTAGGATTGAATGATATAATCTGAGAGAGACTATGTCCAACTAAACTCATAGGAAAGAACACATACATGATCTACGCTAAGTTGAATCAACCAATCCCAGATACTACTGGAGTGATCTAGTACTATGGATATACCCTACTATACCATCCAAGAATCTGGATTTAATAATTCTATTTAATCAACATGGATTTATCAAAGCTATTGATCCTTATTCTAAAATAGGTGAGTCCTACACAATCCTCCAAAGATGTGATCAAAGGATCACTCAAAATTGAGTCTACCACAAGGAAAAGAAATACTCTAAATGTCTAAGGTGATTTCTACCACAAAGTGTTAAAATCAACTTCAAAGGTAAAAAGGATCATCTAAGATTCTACCTCAACAAATTTCGAGATTCTTCCTACCTCAATGTATCATTAATTAAGGTCTTTAAAAAATTTTAAAAACAATTCTTTAGTAAGAGCCTTGAGATCTTACCCTTCTAATACTTAAGCTAACACTTAAAGGTTTTATTATTAATTTGAATTGAAGTGATCAGACTAGATGATTAAAATCATCTGATTACCTCCTAGTCTACAATTATGGGAACTAATCAAAGTTATCATTAGAGATAGATCATTTGTTTAATCAATATGATTTTATTATTGTTTATATGCTAATGATCTTATATAAGAGGAAATCAAAGATCCAAAGCATAGATTCAGATTAATCAGTCACATAGATTTATTATTAACTTTAACATGTCTAATTTAATGGTTTATGATCAATACCAAATCAGGTGCATTATTGGAATAATGTTAATTGCATTATCTTACAATTAATCCATTTATTTATGGTTTAAGAGTTTGGATCTTAATCAAATAGATTAGGGTTTAACCCCTACTCTTGTCTAATAAAGATCAAGTGCTTATTCATAGATCAAATATCAAATTAGTGGATTAATGATGTATTATTGGGGGCAATCTCAGACTTAGATCAAGTCTTAATAGCTTGATTAAAGTCTTAAGACTTCTTAAGATTAATTAAGATGATTAAGTTCTCAAATTAAGTTGTTGAAGTTATCACTTATAAATTGACATGCATGGGCTAAGTATAACTACCTCACTATTCATGCATATTAATAGAAAAGTTTAGAAAAAATACAAAAAAGTAATTAGTGCTAATCAAACTCAAAAGGATTAGCACCTAACTACAAATCTAACCATCAAAATTTCATACTACTTGGCACATAAGTTTTATTCAATCATTCAAATAATCAGAGACTAAGTTTGTTAAGATCCAAGGACTTGAAACCCTAATTTTCACTAATCATATTTTAACAAGATTAGGGCATAAATTAAAATACATAAATCAAAAAATCAAAATAGCTTAGCACATGCATTCTACCGATCAAAAGAAAACTATTGGCACCTTAATCATGCAATTTGGCTAAGTACACATGCTAATCAGCCCTAATTAAGATCTGACCTAATTAGGCAAAAATGGAAAATCTAGCCATTAAATGTTCAATATTATTTTATATTCTTATTCTTGAGGATTTTCTGATCAATTTGACATATAATATTATAGGGTTTGGACCAGTGGATTAAAAGTTATTCAATTAAGACATTCTATATTTTTATTTAAATAATTCCCTATGATTTGATTAATTGAATTATTTTCCTTATGGAAAATAATTCAATTAATCGAATTTATATTTAAAATAGGCTTGGCCCAATATCAAAAGACACGGGTCGACCGAGGCCCGCATAATGCTGTCGTCCCCAGCTCTCCTTCCCCGATACCCAGGGAATTAGGGTTGGTTTGCGCAGCAAAATTCTAACAGCTTCGACCACGTCGTGACCTCCAATTGATCCTCAGACGATCAGTAAGCCAAGACATTTTGATTGAACCCATTAGCCCTTTGTGTGGTGGTTGGGGAAGTCCGGGCCTTATTCACCTGAGAGGCTTTACCTCAGAGCTACTAGGGGGAGACAATTCTCCCAACAGAGCCCCGGGTTCGATCTCTACACCTTCAGGAAGGTGAGACAAATTAAACCCCTAAGGTGGCTAGGTCTGTGGGGGTCCACAATGCTGGGTCCTTACTCGGACCCAGCTCTTTTTACAGGGCTTAACCTGATCGATCGAATCGATCAACCAGGACTAGCTCAAAGCCAAATTTTGATTATAATGGGTTTGATTCAACAATACAAACCATACGCATCAAATGTGGGAAAGCCCGAGCCTCATTGGCTCAGAACTTGCAAGAATGGGTACCTTTTTTTTTTTTTTTGACAAGGGACTTGCAGACGATGCAAGGGTCAATACCGGGCTTGCTGAGCTTTCTGAAGGTGCTCTAAGAGTTCATGAATGCCAGGAGACTCTTCTATCTATGGTACGCATTCTGAGAATGCTTGGGAGAGCTCAGCCGATCAGCAATGGTGATTTGAGGGTAGAGGAGAAATTGGACTCAATTAAGCACCAAAGGGCATCACGAAAGACTGCTGAGGCTATTTATAGTTATTTATAGCCTCAGCAGGGAATGGAGAAGGCTCCAGAGGGGAGGCATTGGGTTGGAGGTGCCCGAGAGGCTAGTTCATGGCAGAGCTCTCAAATTTCCAATTCAAGCTTAGCCGGGTCATGAGGCCCGATTGGGGCACCTAGCCATAACAGGAGGATCCCTAACAGCTTATTGAGCTGAAGGCGCGAGTGGGGGGACAAGTGAGGCAGTGGCAGTATGGGGAGGATCTTTGGTCGGGCGCGCGAGCGAGCGGAGACGAAGGTCCACAGTGCCAGAACCTTCGGATGCTATTCGATTGATCAAGGGAGAAGGTTCTACAACTCAAATCTTTTGGATCCTAACGGCCGGATCCGATTGGATCCACGCCGTAGGATCCACGGGACGCATTCAACGGCAGATCCGTGGCTCTGCGGGAACTAATCCTAGCCATAGATGCCTTAAGCATGGTGGTTAGATTTATGGGGCTCTGTTGTCACGTGACCCGGGCTCCGCAGCAGATCGCCCGTGGTTCACACAGCGGATCCCAACCATTTTACTGGGTAAGGGATGTATTTGCAAAATTGAAATGTTAGGAACCCTAAGATGCAATTAGACCAAATTAAATTAAATTGAATTATAGTCTAAATGAGCTCCAAATTTTTTCAAACTTCCACCTCTAGCTAATTTGGGGGTGAAGAGTTTAAAAATGCAATCAGATTTTAATTCTAAGATCAAAATATTTTAGGTCTAAACTAGGGCATCTAGACTGATCAAAAATGTCATCTTGACTTTGAGAAGTCCATTTGACTTCAAATTCCCAGTAATAGCTTAACTTGATGTTCTAAGGATAATGGGATCAAAATAAGTGCTCAATTAGGTTAGAAATTAACAGAGTAATAATCTAGGGCTTTTACAGACCCCCCCATTTAAGAACAATGTCGTCCTCGACATCAACTTAAGAGAGAAGACATGGATGCAGAAATCTTAAGAGTAAAATTTTGATTCAGAAAATTAACGGAAACTTGGATTTTCAAAGAGACTAGGATACTTCCTTCGTATATCAACCTCTTTCTCCCAAGTATATTCCTCTCAAGAACGATTCTTCCACTGAACCCTTACCTTTGGGATTGAGTGATTTCTCACCTACTTTTGATCATGAGCCAAGATCTTAATTGGCTCATCCGCATAAGAAAGATCCAGCTGTAGAGATACCGCCGGAAGTTGAATTAGATGAGAAGGATTACGAAGACATCTCCGCAGAGAGGAGATGTGAAACACATTATGAACTATAGAAAAATCTTCAGGAAGCTTTAATCTATAAGATATAGAACCAATTTTCTCTACAATTTCAAAGGGTCCGACATAGCGGGGTCTTAGCTTCCCAGCTACACCAAAATATTATACTCCTTTCATTGGACTGACCTTAAGATACGCATAATTTCCAACATTGAATTCCAGAGTACGGTAATGAGCATCATGATGGTCCAACATAGCAGGGACTGAGTTTCCCTGTTACGTCGAATTTGTAGACACCATTCATTGGACTAACTTTTAAATAAGCAGAATCTCAACATTAAATTCTAAGAGATGATGATGAGCATCATGATACTTGCTCTAGCAATCTTGAGCAGAATGGATTATTTGCTGAATTAGATGAACCTTCTTATTATTTTCTTCAACTAACTCTGTAGCGCCCTGCCCCGTCACTGCACACAAAAAGACGAGTATAATCATAATCAGCAGTAGAGCGGTGCGCTACTCAGGATGAACGGGCTTACAAAACCCATCTTCCCAAATAAGCTAAAAGACTGAGCCACAGTGAAGGCTGCTGACTCGAACCTAAGAGTAAGATCGAGAGTCAATACTTAAGATAAGAGTAGATTACTTATTTTAAGTATTAGACTAATACTTACATTGGATTTAGAAAGGTCAATATGAATTCAATATACGTTATCAATATATCAGCATTTCCAGTATGTTGATCAAATCACAATACCAAGTATAGTAGTATAATAGAGTGCGGAAGCTAAAGCAAAACATCCAGAATACATTCATAACAGAGTATTAGTAAACATTTGTGGAGTTATTACAAACTGATTTAAAATATGAAATGTACAGTACCCAAATAAGCAATAAGCAAATGGTGGAATACTGATCCACTAAGGCTCCACATACTCCTCCGGGATCTCCTGCAGGTCCTCCTGCCCTGTCTCCACAAGCTGCTCAGGATCTAGCAAATTGCCAGATCCCAAAAGTACCCCATGTTAGACAAGAGGTCTAACACATCGTAACTAACTAAGCAATTCTAAAGTAAATGCAATAGATAGTAATGTAATAACCCTAGGTTGTTACCCTAGCTAAAACTAGATTAATTAAGCTAAACCAAGGTTTGATTTTGATTCCATTAGATTCAATGGGTCATTTAAACCTAAACCTAGAAGTTTAAAATCAATTGGAGCTAAATTAGAGAATTTGGTATCTTTGGTTATTTTTAAGCCCTGAAAAATACCTAAATTATTTTGATCTCCAAATTAAAATTTGATTTCATTTTTTGAATTCCTAATACCCAAATTAGCTAAGGGTAAATTTTTGGGAATTTTTGGAGCTCATTTGATCTTAAATTGAATTTGGGAAGTTTTATAACAATTAAGAATTAATTAAATAGTTTTAATTAATTAAAATTAAATTTTATTTAATTTTTAATTATGTGGGATTTGCTGTCGGGACTGTGGCAGATCCGTTCCGGGGTCCCGACAGCGGCGCATAGTTTCGAGCCAATGGGATCTTGAGCACGGATCTCAGCGCAGGATCCAAGGGCTCGCGTCGCTCCATCCCACGATCGAATCTCACCCACGCGATCGGCATATTAAATCTAACGTCTGGGATTTAATCTGCGCGGCCGTTGCGTAAAATCTCCATCAGGCCGTCCAAACGCAACAGATTCGCAGATCAGACGGCCCTGAGACCCTGGTCACCGTGGATCTTCGTCTCCAGAGAATCCTGTCCCGACAGAAGGAATTTCGCCGAATCAAGCCACGTCAGACCTGTCTGCCATCTTCTCGCCAGGTCAGCTAGACCGTTAGAATCCTTTACATAGTAGACGAACCTAGGGAGCTGGGTAGTGTGGCCGAGCTAGTCCAATTAAAGGAATCTGAGTGAACTCATCGGCCCAAGCCTAATCCTCGAACCTCAGCTATGGTTTGTTTCCCTCCCCCAGAGCTCCCTGAGCCTATAAATACCTTCCAAGCTTCTCAGTGAGCTCCTTTGCTCACTGAATTTCCCTCCACTCCCCCAGCTGAAGCCATTGAAGCTCTTGACGATCGTGATGACTGGTCCTGCCGCGTCTGCTGATAGAGGGCATGGTCTGGCGTTCAGACCCCCTTACCGAGCTTCTGTAACCTTCTGGAACAATCTAGCCCAACCGCATTGTCCTCTATCCCTGCGTTTCTTCAAACTTCTGGAACAATCATTGCCCAGTCTATCGACTGGTACAGCCTCTCCCATTTTCAGTAGAGCTGGTTTTTCAGCTCGTTCCACTCTCAATTAAGCTTAGGTGCTGTGCTAGGACCATCCCTTAGCTCCTAGCGGTCGCCCTAGACTCCTAAAGAGCCTTGGCAGTGCGCCAGATGGCCTAAGTACAGTGTGAGAGTACACTGCCAATCGGGCCAATCCGCACGAATGCGGTGTGCTCCTGAGCCATTTAGCCCTCTGATTAGTATCGAAACCCTCAGAGCAACAATTGTAAGCTGGTATCGAGGGTCAGGTTCGACCAGATCGATCAATTCAACTGAACTTGATCGATCCAGTCGAAGCTCTGAACGACAGAAAATGCAGAGTAGCACTCCAACGATCCAGACCACCTCAGGATCTCTCGTTGCGCCCTATCGCTCCCCCTTCGATCCCTAAACGTGTAGGGATCGAGATATCGGCGACTCGTGGACCCTGTGAGGAGAATTATCTCCTCACAGGTGCGCCAGCTGAAGCGTTTCAGCCGAATAGGCATCCAGCGAACCAGAGCTTCCCAGTTAGGGCTTCATGGTTTAATCGACGCGTCTAAGGCCAAGGAACGTGTAGCCATCGAGATCAAGGCCTGGCGTGGCCTGTGCGCGATGAATTTTTTGACGGGAGGTAACCCTAGGGATTGGTCTGCGGGCGCAGTCGGGGAGGAAGACGAGGCAATTTTTGGGCCGGGTCGACCCTCGACCTGCGTCTTTTAATTTTGGGCCGCGGATATTAACGAATTATTAAGTAACATTTTTAATAGTTTTGAAATTAATAAATCAAAACCTAAAGTTTTGATTTAAATAAAAATACATAATGAATTAATTAAATAACTTTAGTTATACAGATCCAAATGGTATAATCCAATATACCATTTGAATCAGAAAAATTCAGGGAATCTAAATATAAAATAAAATCTTAGATCCAATGGTTGGATTAAAAATTATTTGCCAAACCTTCTCTGTTTTTAATTAAATTATATAAAATTATTTGATTGTTCAATTTATGAGTTTAAGGGCTCTGATTACTCCTTGTACCCTAAGGGACAATTCCAGACCCTTAAAATTTATTATGGATAACTAATTTTCTTAATCACTCCTTAATCACCCTAATTAAGGATTAGTGAATTAAACCCTAATTAAGCCATTGATTTGGGTGGGAATGGTTCCTAATATTATATTAAACCTAGTAAAACCTAAGTGTAAGGTTGGATTGCCCTAAGATGCCTTAATTTTACTAATCACCCTAAGTGGACTAATTAAGTGATTAGTGCTAATTAAAACCATTTAGGTCATCGAAACCTCAATTAAAGGTGTTCCCCACCTCATTAAGCAATATGAAACCATTTAAAATAGATTAGAACAAATTTGGACAATAAAACTCTAAATTCCTAATTTTGTCTTAAGAAGGGCATTTTGGTCATTTTGACCAAAGTATGCTTTAATGTTCCTTAAGGATTGAAAATTTCAGTAAACCACTATAATGTAGGGTGGAAATGTTTCTCTGAAATCTTAGAATAATAATAATCACCAATCCATGAAATCTTCATTTAGTCCTTAATAAAGATACTTAGATCTTAAATTTTAATCCCTTGAAACCTTCCATGTGGGTATTGGATGATTCAATTAATAAGATAATGAAATTATCTTAAGGATTGAATATAGATCTTAAATTCTCAAGTTCTTAATTGATTATTTTATCTTATAATCAGTAGAATAGCTTTTCACTAAGATCTTATTTCCTGAATCTTTCAACTTATAGGATTCTTTACCTTTAAATTGGATATTAAGTGAGAAACTTAGATCCTATTTAGAATATCACCTAAGATTTGGGACTTGAACTCAACATAAGGTTTAAGTTCTAAATTCTTAAATCTTGATTTATTTGATCAAGGTTTGGGTAAGAGAGTAAAATATTCATAAAATCAGGTTATTGATTTGCTTATTTAAAACTATATAGTCGTCACATGATTTTGGGTTAGAACTTGTTAAGTTCTAATATTTAACCTTAAGGACGTAAATTTGAGATTCTACTCGATAGCTAGATATTAGTGATCCTAAGCTTGTACCTTCTTAGAGTAGTTAGATTTGGTAATTAGACAACAACAGATATTACATAAGTGTAGATTGAGTCTCTTGCTTACTTTGACTAGATTGCCTTACATACCTTGTATTTGAGCTTTATTCCTTAAGCATAATAGGAAAAACTTAGGATATGGATAATACATCCTACGCTAGTATTGAATTTACATATCATTCAATTTTGTTTTGTCACAGTTGGTAGAATATGACCTTGTTTAGTCTGCCTCTTCAGTAGTAGTATTGTATAGACTGGACTCAGACCTAGCATATTTGGATGGCAAGGCTGGGGATTGATTGATTGATATTGAAGGCCCTGTATGGCCTATTGGCTGGTATGGCAGTACTAGGACTTAGGCTTATTACTACTTTAGCTATATTGTATCGATTTTCTGATTTGTTTTGCCACATGCTTCAGTGGCCTTATTTTCAGTATTTGCTCGCTTTACCACATGTCTCGGTGCTTTTATATTTCATACATTGCTTTACATTTGCCACATGTCTCAGTGGCCTTTCTTTTCATATTAATCTGCATGTTGTATGTATATTTTATGGCTTAGATATATGTATGAATGGCATGTTTAGGATGCTAGAATTTTATCATATTCAGTACTTGTGTTCTTTTATACTCAGCATGTTTTACTTCGATTATAATCATGTTAGGATCATGTTTATTCAGCAGTTGCAGTTATTTTGCTTTTAGCCTTACCTTGCTTATTTAGTATTTTGTATGTTACTTCACATACATGTTGCATGCTATAAATAGATAGTTTATAGTATTCCAGTTCTTTCATAGCTTGTTGCACCCTTTACTGCTGTATGTGTATTTAAATTAAATGTGATATCCTTTAATATTCAGTTCACTTTAAATAGCCTAAAATATACTTAGATAATTGTCTAACTGTAATCTTTTCATTTTGTTGGCTGGGGCCCTGGCATTTGTGATACCGATAAATGTCAGATTCAGACGTGTTCGTGGGCAGTGTCACTGAGGAGGAGCCAATTCAGGAGGAGGACCTTCCAGCTGCTGTCTAGCTAGTTTTGTCTTGTTGATTCCAGTGAGGACAAGAGTCTTTCATTTTCAGTTATTCATTTCAATTTGTAATAATTAACTTTCCGGATGTACTTTACTTTCTGCATTGTGATGAGTTACTATATTACATTTTCTTTTCCTACTATGTATGCTTGTGGATGTTACTCTATTTTATATTGCTTTCGCCACTTTGATATTTATATTGATGAATGTTATAGCACTTGGTGACAAGTCCTTGCCTTAAGGCAAGTTGGGTTCGCCTAACTTTACTTAAGTTGGGGATTTGCCACAGTTGGAGCACCGTACTTCCTTATTATCAGTTCGGGGGCCCCACAAGTAAAGTAAACACAAATGTAGGAAATAATAGTAAAGGCACTAGGTAATTGAAACTGTAAAGACTAAACAAGTAAAACTGCATCAAAACTGAATACTAAAAGTAAATGAAAATATAAATTGCTCAGAAATTAATGTGAAAGGTCAAATGATGTACTATATGTCACTGGAATGATGTACCCAAATATGCCACAACATAGTATGCCACGGTATGTCATAGAACTATCATTGAAAGGCTAGGAGTTGTACAGTCCAATATATACATACACTCAGTTGAGAAGACGGTATGGTGATGTCGATGCATCCTGAGATTCCCCAGTCTATGTATGCAACATTTCGTAACCCATAATTTATCACTAATACTCGTGCATCACTGCTGAAATGATTCATCAAACTCATGCTCATGTACATGCCCATGCTTCTATTCTATATGAGTAAAATTCAGAAATCCACAAAACTTTAAATGTCGAAAATAAATTCTAGGTCTCCATTGTGCAGAATCCTGCTAAAAGAATTCTGACTCCTAACTTCTAGAATGATAATTGGTTAAAGTTGAAGATTTGCTTAAAGATCATTAGGTGGGGTGATTGTATATACATATTTAGTGCATTTGCAAGAAAGGTGATTCTTATATATTAGTTTGATTAAGCCACCCTAACAAAGTGATCTTCGATAGGAGGCATCGCCCATTGGCAATTTGTATCTCAAGCTAAGTTAATAAGATGCCTAACTTACAATCACACTCAGTGTCTTAAAGGAGGTGATTCTAATTACTTAGTTTGTTTGAGCCACCCCTTCTGAAGCAGTCTTCACTAGGAGGCATCGCCCGTTGGCGATTTTTATTTCAATCAAACTAAGGAATGAATACTAATACACTCTTAGTCTTGGGAGATTTACTCTAATGGGATTGTATTCGTCTAATCCCTCGAGATAGAAACTACTCATAAGTCCACATTAGAGTGAATCAACAAATCCTGAATACTACTGAAGCAAATCAGCACTATGGGAATGCCATACTACACCACTCTATTTAATTAATAAGGATTTATCAAGACTATAAATTCTTATGCTAAATAGGTAAGTCCTATACAAAGTTCCAAGAAACTGTGATCAAGCATCACTCAATATAGGTTCTACCACAAGGAAAGGTGTCATTCTAAATCTTAAGTGATTCCTACCACTAGAGGTTAAGATCAACTTCTAGAGTTAAGGGATCATCTAAGCTTCTATCTCAATGAGTTATGCAAAGTCCTCCTACCTCAATGTATAATCAAATTTAGGTCTTAAAAATATTTTAAAAATGATTAAGATCAACTTCTAGAGTTAAGGGATCATCTAAGCTTCTATCTCAATGAGTTATGCAAAGTCCTCCTATCTCAAAGTCTTAACACTTCTTAAGTTAATTAAGGTGATTAAGTTCTCCAATTTTAGATTAATTCAATTTATTCCTCCAAAATCAGCATACATTATTTCCATATATTTACCATGCTGTTATGAAGCATATTATCATAAAAAATTATAAAAATAAAAAGTAATTAGTGCTAATCAAACCTTAAATCAATCCAAAAGGATTAGCACATAATTACAAATTGGCACATAAGTTCTATTTAATCATAGAATTAATCAGAGACTAAGTCTGCTAAGATCCAATATATATAAACCCTAATTTTTACTAATCATGGTTTAATAAGATTAGGGCATAAGTTAAAGTACAGAGATCAACAAAATAATTAACTTAGCACATTCATTATACTCTTCATAAGGAGACTAATGGCATCCTAAATATGCAATTTGGTTAAGTATAATTGCTAATTCACCCTAATCAAGATCTGCAATAATTAGGCAAAATTAAAAAATCAAACCGTTAGATGTTCAATATTATTTTATATTCAGAGACTTGATGATTATCTGATCAATTTCATATATGATATCATAGGGTTTGAACCAATGAATTAAAAGTTATTCAATTAATACATTATGTATTTTTCAAATTTAATTTTTCTATGATCAGAATAATTGGATTATTTTCCTTAAGGAAAATAAATTTAATTAATTGAATTTTTTTAAAATAGGCTCGGCCCATTAGCCGAACCGCACGGGTCAACCAGGGCCCGAAGACCCAGAACTGTCGCACTGCACTGGTCAAGGGCTGACCCGACCCGCATAAAGTCTTCGTCCCTGCCCCGTCTCCTCTCAATAGAAGCCGATCCGAAAAACCCTAGACGACAAAATTCTCCATCTAGAGCGCACGCCTTAGCCTCGGGTCAATCGGGAATCGATCCTCTAGCTGAGACGCACTGATAGACACTTGAAGCCCCTTGTGAGGTGGTCCAGATCAGCCAAACCTTACTCACGTGAGGGCTCCCTTAATGGAGCTACTGTGGGGAGATAATTCTCCCCACAGAGGCCATGCCAGACCCAGGGCTCGATCCCTACACCATTAGGGAGGTGAGACGGATCGAAGCCACTGGTCGGAGGGCCTGAAGTGGGCTGGAACGCCGGGACCTTACTCACCCGAGGCGTTCCTTAAGCGATTTAGCCCGATCGATCAATTTGATCGACCGGGGCTAGCTCAAGGTGCAATTATGATAATATTAAGTTCGATTCAATAATATGTAGCAATACAAGTCAAAAGAAGGAAGGTCCGAGCCTCATTGGCTTGTAACTGACAAGTGGGGGTACCTGGTTTGACGGGGGAGCTTGGGATGACCGAATGAGGGCTCAGCTTGCTTAAGCTGAGCTTCCAAATGCTGTAAAGGATCCTGAACACCAGGAGAGCCTACTATTAGTGGTTCGAGAGCTCTTAAGATTGCCTACGCAAGCTAGTACAGACGGCAATGGCGGAAGTTGCAGAGAGCTCAATCGACAGCAAAGAATCATAGGGTGGAACACTAAGGCTATTTATAGCCTCAGCATGGAATGGGAAAGCTTTTCGAGCCATTGGCTCGGGCTGGAGATACCTAAGAGGTCGGGCCATGGCCGAGCTCTCAATTTTCCTAATTGAGCTGGGCCGGGTCACGAGGCCCGATCTGGGTCCTTGCCAAGATGGGGGAGGTCCTAATGACCTTGCTGAGGTGGACACAGGAGTGGAGGACAAGCGAGGTAGCTGGCAGTATGAGGAGAATCTCCTTGTCGGGCATGGCGAGAGAAAGACGAAGGTCCATAGTAGAGGGACCTTCGGATGCCGTCTGATCTATCAATCTTATAGTGCTATGACTGGGATCGCTCGGATCTTAACAACCGATCGTGGGGGCAATCCGGACCATAGGATCGATCAAGTAGATCCGATGGCTGACCCGCGATCCCACTGGATCTGATCTTGGTCGTTGGTTCCTTAAGCGCAACAGCTAGATTTGCGGGATGCTGCTATCGCGCGACCCGGGCTCCGTAGCGGATCACCCACGGTCCATACAGTGGATCCCGATCGTTTTATTAGTTTAAAGGGTATAAATACAAATTTGAGATGTTAGGAACCCTTTTATGCAATTAGACCATTTTAATTAAATATGAATTATGGCGTAAATGATTTCCAAATTAAACCAAACTTTTACCCCTAGCTAATTTGGTAGTGAGTAATTTAAAAATGAAATCAGATTTTAATTCTGATATAAAATTAGTTTAGGTCTAAACTAGGGCATCCAGACCCATCAAATTATCATTTCAGACTTAGAGAAGTCCAATGGACTCTAAATATTTAGGATAGGATTCATTTGATATTCTTAAAGCAGTGGTATCAAAATTAATGATTCCTAAGACTATAGATTAGCAGGGTAACAACCTAGGGTTGTTACAGACTCCCCCACTTAAGAACGATGTCGTCCTCGACATCATTTCAAAAGAGAAGACAAACATGAAGAAATTTGAAGAATATAATAAAATTTAGAAAATTAATGAGTACCTAGATTTTTAAAGAGACTGGGATACTTTCTTTTCATATCTGCCTCTTTCTCCCAAGTAGATTCTTCTAAAGAGTAATTCCTCCACTGAACCTTTACCATTGGAATTAAGCGATTCCTCAACTGCTTTTGATAATGCGCTAAGATCTTAATTGGCTCTTCCACATAAGGAATATCTGGCTGGAGAGTTATCGCTGAAGGTTGAATCAAGTGAGATGGGTTGCGAAGACATCTCCGTAGAGAGGAGATGTGGAATACATTATGGACTACAGAGAATTCTTCAAGAAGCTACAACCGATAAGCTACAGAACCAATCTTTTCTAGGATTTCAAATGGTCCGACATAGCGGGGACTTAGCTTCCCGGCTACATTAAAATGATACATGCCTTTCATCGGACTGATCTTAAGATACACAAAATTTCCGACATCAAATTCAGAGTACGAGTACTTACTCTAGCGATCTTGAGCTACTTTGATTCTTTGCTGGATCAACTGAATAATACTATTTATTTCTTCAACTAAATCAGAGCCATATAGCTGCACACTACTTATTTCAGACTATGCTAATGGAGTACTGCATTTCCTGCCATAAAGAACTTCATATGGAGCCATGACAAGACTCACCTGAAAACTGTTATTGTATGTGAACTCTACGAGAGGAATATGATATTCCCAGAAGTGTCCAAAATCCAGAATGCAGAGATGAAGAAGATCTTCCAAGACTTGATTGACTCTTTCCATTGTCCATCTATTTGGGGGTGAAAAGCGGTGCTCATGGCTAGAATAGTTCCTAAGTCTTGATGCACTGCTTGCCAAAATTTAGAAGTGAAATAGCTATCTCGATCAAATACGATAGATCTAGGAATTCCATGTAGCCTGATAATTTCCTTGATATACAACTTTGCTAATCTCCACATAATCAGTTTGACGCATAGGGATAAAATGTGCTGATTTGGTTAGTCGATCAACAATGACCCAGATTGAATTGGCACCGAATCTTGATCTGGGTAAGCTGATAACAAAATCCATGGAAAT
Source organism: Gastrodia elata (assembly GCA_016760335.1). NCBI lineage: Eukaryota > Viridiplantae > Streptophyta > Magnoliopsida > Asparagales > Orchidaceae > Gastrodia > Gastrodia elata. The sequence goes on along the minus strand of CM028676.1, from coordinate 23,426,121 downwards.
ATCAAGCCACTTCCATTCTGGAATTGCTAGGGCATGAAGAAGCCCTCCAGGCTTTTGGTGCTTTGATTAAGTTACAAGCATGACACTTTACTACGAATTCAGCCACACTTTTCTTCATTCCAGGCCACCAGAATGATTTTTTCAGGTCTTGATACATCTTGGTACTGCCGGGATGTACTTGGTAACCAGAATTGTGACCTTCCACCAAAATCTCTTGGTGCATGGATTTGGGAATCCATAGGCGATCCCCTTGATAGATTATACTACCTCAAATCTGAAGATCAAAATGACGACCACTTTCGATGTCCGCTTTAAACTTCAATTAGTCTTCATCCTTGGTTTGGGAGATGGAGACATCACAATGAAATTTGGGTTCAACTGAACTCATGGATATCGGTGTGCTTAGCATAGCACCACGTACTGGCCTAATTTTGAGTTTTTGGAAATCTTCTTCTAGGGAACTAGATATGGTTATAGAAGATAGAGTAGCATGATAACTGAGCGCATCTGCTACGACATTTGCTTTTCCTGGATGATATTGGATGCTTAAATTATAATCACTTATTAGCTCAAGCCATCTTCAATGTTGGCAGTTTAGCTCATGCTAGGTGAAGGTATACTTTAAACTCTGATGATCGATGAATATGGAACACTGGACGCCATAAAGATAATGATGATAGATTTTTAGAGCAAAAACAATGGCTGCTAATTCGAGATCATGAACGGGATAATTATTTTCATGTAGTTTTAACTGACAAGATGCATAGGCTATAACTTTTCCTTCCTGCATCAGCACACATCCCAAACCTATGCCGGATGCATCAGTATAGACTTGGTAGTTAAGACCTTCTTTAGGTAAGGCTAGAACTGGTGCAAAAGAAAGAGCGTCTCTTAATGATTGAAACGCTTTCTCACATTCTGGACTCCAGATAAATGGTACTGCTTTCTAAGTCAATTTCATGAGAGGAGACGCAATTTGTGAGAAGCCCTTAACAAATTTTCTATAGTACCTTGCTAGTCCTAAGAAACTCCTGATATCGGTCATAGATTTCGGTTGTGACCAATCTTGAACTGCACTTACTTTATTTTGATCAACTCTGATTCCTTGAGAGTCGACGGCATGACCCAGAAAAGCGACTGAGTCAAGTAAAATTTGCATTTGGAATACTTAGCAACTAGCTCATGATTTCGGAGCTCTTCTAGTACTAATCACAGATGGTTCTCCTAATCTGTTTTACTTTTTTGAATAAATCAGAATATTGTCGATGAAGACGATGACGAATTTATTTAAATATTCTTTCAACACGCGCTGCATTAAATCCATAAAAATGGATGGCGCGTTTGTTATGCCAAAGGACATTACTAAAATATCATAATGTCCATAGCGGGTTCTAAACGCTGTTTTCTCCACATCTAGATCTTTAACTCGTAATTGATGATATCCAACTCGCAAGTCTATCTTTGAGAAGACTTTAGCTCCAGATAATTGATCGAATAAGTAATCGATACGAGGTAGAAGATACTTATTCTTGATGGTTACCTTGTTTAATTCCTTATAATTGATGCACATTCTCATCGATCCATCTTTATTTTTTATGAACAAAGCTGGCGCTCCCCAAGGAGATAAACTTGGACAAAAAAGACCTTTCTCCAATAGTTCTTGAAGTTGCTTGTTCAATTCTTGGAGTTCTTTTGGCGCCATACAATATAGAACTTTTGACAGCAGTTAGGTTCCGGGAATTAATTCAATTACAAATTCTACTTCTCTAACTGGAGGAAGACCGAGTAGGTCTTCAGGGTAAACGTCAAGAAATTCACAAACTATACGGTTCTCAGATATAGGCACGACTTCTTCATTCTCTCCCAACATCATTACGAGATATGCATCACAACACTTCTTGACTATCCTTTCTGCTATCATTGCATTGATTAGCGATGCTTGGGTGCTAAATCTTCCCACGAATGATTTTGATTTACTTCCAATGCCTCAAGTTTTTTTCTTCTTTTGATAATTTATGGAAGCATCATGCTGGCTTAGCCAATTCATACCTAGGATTATATCAAAGTTTATGATTGGAAATACAACTAACTTAGCCCCATAGTTTTGTTCCCCAATAGGAATATCTATGTTGCAAAATTGTTAGGACTGCATACGGGCTCCAGAAGGTAACCCGATGCTCAATGAGCTAGCTAATCGATAGATTGGTTGCTTAAGAGCCTTAGCCCAAATTTCCAATACAATGGAATGACTCGCTCCCATATCGAAAAGTTACAAGATTTATCATTTATTGATAAGGTGCCTGAAACCACATCGTTGTGTTCAGGAGCAGAGGCGGGAGTTAACATGTATACCCTTGCCGGTGCTGAGGGTTGTTTGTTCTGGGGCCTTTGACCCTGACGATCATAGCTTGGCTTTGGAGCCGGTACAATTGCTTTAGAGTTCGTAGTGGTAGGTGCCATTATAGCAGGAGCAGGCTCACAACTGTTCCTTGGTTGTGCATGGAATATTTGTTTATGATGAGAGTGATTGATAATCACTCCATCAATTGTATTCTTTTCATTGCATTCGAAGTAATGGTGGCCTTTACGACCACATGTAAAATATACACCACCAAAGTGGTAGCATTTCCCATACAGGTGCATTCATTTGCATTCAAAATTTTGAGGTTGGGGTTGTGTGGTTTCCATGTTATAACCCTTTGCCACCTTATGATGGCCAAAATGTTCCTTCCTCGGCTTCATTGCTATTACCTTTCCTTTCTGGTCTAGTTGACCTTGGAATCCTTCTTGTAGACAGGCAGCCTTGATTAGTTCTATCAGAGTCTTGATCTGACGAGATACTAAGTGGGCTTTAATAAAGCTCTCAGACCCTTCAGGAAATGGTGGCATCTAGATGCTTCTATTCTAACTAGATCCAGAATGAAATGCGATAATTTCTAGAACTCTTATTCGTATTCGAATACTGAATTATTGCCTTGTGTGAGATGGAGGAGTTCATCATCTAAAATTGATTGAGCTAATGCCAGTATGAATGCTTCATGGAATGCTTCCAAGAACATGTCCCAAGGAATGTCCTCTACTTCATAATCAATAGATATATTGTTGTGCTCGTTCTCCCACCAATATTCCGATTCTTCTTAAAATAAATGGGTTATTAGGCGGATGGCTTCGGAGTTAGGGCACTTGATACTGGCCAGATTCTTCTCAGCCATCTTAAGCCAGTTTACTGTGTCCATGGGATTCAGCGCTCCATTAAACGTAGGAGTTCGGAGATGGAGGATACTGTGCAGAATTCCATCGCCCGTATAGTGGGAAGATGATGAGAACTTTGACTGGGGTGCAGGTTGTTGTCTAACAGAAAGGATAAGAGCACGTGTCTCTTGCGCCTGTTGCGCATTACTTTCAATTAGGGCCTTCACTAAACTGGCCATAGGGTTGGACTCCTCAGGTCCGCCTGACGACGTGACCGTATTCTTAATTGGAGTAGGAGCGTATGGGGAACCAGGATTCAAGACTGCAATTATAAGTATGAACTTAGAAACATAAAATTGTACTATAATTTCATTCATTCTTTTCTTTCTCAAAAGAGAAGATACATGGATTCACAAAATATATAATTAAGATGAAAGAAAATGACATAATAAGATATCCAAACATCCTAGTGGCAATACTCTACCTAAAAGGCAGCGTAAAAGTCATCATATGTGACTCTGTGGCTCTTTCGAGCTAATCTCCTATAAATCCAATACCACCAACAGCTCGCTGAACCCCTCAGTAAGATCTCTACAATCTCTAGTCGGTACTTCTCGGGACAGACTATCTCTGGAAGTACAATAGTAACATGATCCAGCCATTCCTTGGCGAGTGCTGAAAGGCTGGTGCCTCCAAAGGATGAATGGACAAGTATCTTATCCAGCACCTCAACTCCACGAGGCGACACTCCATCGATGACCCTTCCATAGATCAGGACATCTCAAAGGTCGTCTATCTAGTAGTCGTCAAATCTCCTAAGCTAGAACAAAAATACTGACTGCGAGTATTCCATTCCTAAGATAATTTAACCCATAAGTATTTTATTCGTATTTCATTATTACTTTCAAAAGTTTGTTCAAGTCCTAAGATGTCCATGTTAAAAATGCATAGTTTCAATCAAATTACTATGTGTGTTAAATTCCTAGGGTGTCAACATTCTAGATATAGTCCACCCTTTTCATTTCTGAGACAACTTAATGAACTTTTGGATGATTTCTTTGCACTACACTTAGTAACTTGTGATCTTGGTCTGATTTAGAGAACATATCATAAAGTAGATAGGAATAAACTCCTTATCTGACACTTTATGATATTTTTCTGATACTAACTAAAGTGCCCCGCCCCATTGCCGCGCGCAAAAAGAGTAAAATCATAATCAGCAGTAGAGAGTTGCGCTACTCGGGATGAACAGGCTTACAAAACTCATCTTCCCGAATAGGCTAAAAGACTGAGTCACACTGAAGGCTGCTGACTCGAACCTAAGAGTAGGATCGAGAGTAAATACTTAAGATAAAAGTAGATTACTTCTCTTAAGTATTAGACTAATATGTACATTGGATTTATAAAAGGTAAATATGAATCCAATATACGTTGTCAATATATCAGCATTTCCAGTATGTTGATTACATCACAATACTAAGTATAGTAGTATAACAGAGTGCGGAAGCTAAAGCAAAATATCCATAATACATTCATTACAGAGCAGCAGTAAACATTCATCTCAGAAAAGAAAAGTAAAATACATCCGGAGTTATTACAAATTGATTTAAGAGATGAAATGTAAAGCACTAAAATAAGCAATAAGCAAATGGTGGAAGATTGATCCACTAAGGCTCTACATACTCCTCCGGGATCTCTTGTAGGTCCACCTGCCCTATCTCCACAAGCTGCTCGGGATCTAGCAAATTTTTGGATCCCAAAAGTACCCCGTGTTAGACAAGAAGTCTAACACATTGCAACTAACTAAGCAGTTCTAAAGTAAATGCAATAAACAGTAAAGTAAACACAACTGTAGGAAATAATAGTAAAGGCACTAAGTAACTAAAATTGTGAAGACTAAACAAGTAAAACTACATCAAAATTGAATACTCAAAGTAAACAAAAATATAAACAGCTTAGAAATCAATGTGAAAGTATGTCACTGGAATGATGTACCCAAATATGCCATAACACGGTATGCCATGGTAAGGTCATCTGATCATTCCTTATTCTAGGATTATGGGATTTAAATCGAGGATGTTATTAAAGTTAGATCACTTATTCAATCAAAAAGATTCTATGAATATTATTATGCTAATAGTCTTATTTATGAGAAAATCAAGGATCCAAAGTTTAGATTCAGATTAAGCAATCACACAGCTTTATTATTAAGCTTAGCATGGCTAGTTCAAATGTTTAAGATCCATACCAAATCAAATGCATTATTGGAATAATGTCAATCTCATTATCTTATAATTAGTTAATTAAATTAAGTATTTAAGAGTTTGGATCTTAATTAAGCAGGTTAGGGTTTGGCCCCTACTCATGCCTTAATTGAGATCAAGTGTTCATTTATAGATCAATGACAAATCAGTGAATTAAGTATGTATTATTGGTGGCAATCTTAGACCTAGATCAAGTCTCAAAAGCTTGATTAAAGTCTTAAGACTTCTTAAGTTAATTAAGGTGATTAAGTTCTCAAATTTCAGATTCATTCAATTTATATCTCCAAAATTAGCAAACATTGTTTCCATATATTTACCTTACTATTATAAAGCATATTATCAAAAAAATTTATAAATACAGAAAGTAATTGTCAATCCAAAATAATTAGCACATAATTATAAATCCCATCAGAATTTCATACAAATTGGCACATAAGTTCTATTTAATCATACAATTAATCAGAGACTAAGTTTGCTAAGATCCAATATATAAACACTAATATTCACTAATTGTGGTTTTACAAGATTAGGGCATAAGTTAAAGTACAGAGATCAGAAAAATAATTCACTTAGCATAATCATTATACTCTTCATAAGGAGACTAATGGTACCCTAAACAGGCAATTTGGTTTAGTATAATTGCTAATTCACCCTAATAAAGATCTGTAATAATTAGGAAAAATCAAAAAATCTAACAATTAGATGTTCAATATTATTTTTTATTCAGATCTCTGATGATTTTCTGATCAATTTCATAGATGATATCATAGGGTTTGGACCAGTGGATTAAAACTTATTCAATTAATACATTCTGTATTTTTCCAATTTAATTTCCCTATGATTGGATTAATTGGATTATTTCATTGAGTAAAATAAATCCATTAATCTGATTTATTTAAAACGGGTTCGGCCCATTAGCCGAACCGCGCGGGTCAACCGGGGCCCGAAGAGCCGGAACTATCTCACTATGCGGGTCACGGGCTGACCCGACCCGCATAGGGTCTTCATCCCCGCCCCGTCTCCTCTCGACAAGAGCCAATCCGGGAAACCCTACATGGCAAAATTCTCCGTCTAGAGTGCACGCTTTGGCCTCAGGTAAATCAGGAATCGATCCTCTAGTTGAGACACACTGATAGACACTTGAAGCCCCTTTTGAGGTGGTCCGGATTGGTCGGACCTTACTCACCCGAGGGCTCCCTTAATGGAGCTACTATGGGGAGACAATTCTCCCCACAGAGGCCATGCCTGACCCAGGGCTCGATCCCTACACCTTCAGGAAGGTGAGACGGATCGAAGCCCCCTGGTCTGAGAGCTGAAGTGGGCTGGAACACCGGGACCTTACTCACCCGAGGCGTTCCTTAAGGGATTTAGCCTAATCGATCTATTCGATCAATTGGGGCTAGCTCTACGTGCAATTACGATAGTATTAGGTTTGATTCAACAATATGCAGCAATACGAGTCAAAAGAAGGAAGGTCCGAGCCTCATTAGCTCAAAACTGGCAAGTGGGGGTACCTGCTTTGACGGGCCAGCTCGGGACAATCGACTGAGGGCTTGTCTTGCTTAAGCGGAGGTTCTAGACACTGCAAAGGATCCTAAATACCAGGAGAGCCTACTATCAGCGGTTCGGGAGCTCCTAGGATCGCCTACACAAGCTCGGACAGACGGCAATGGCGGAAGTTGCAGAGAGCTCAATTGATCAGCAAAGAATCATAGGGTTGAACACTGAGGCTATTTATAGCCTCAGCATGGAATCGGGAAGCTTCCAGAGCCATTAGCTCAGGCTGGAGAGACCAGAGAGGTTGGGCCATGGCCGAGCTCTCAATTTTCCTAATTGAGTCCGGCCTGGTCACGAGGCCCGATCGGGGTCATTGCCAAGACGGGGGAGGTCCTAACGACCTTGCTGAGGTGGCCACATGAGTGGGGGTCAAGAGGAGCAGTTGGCAGTATGGGGAGGATCTTCTTGTCGGGCGTGGCGAGAGGAAGACGAAGGTCCACAGTAACAGGACCTTCGGATGTCGTCTGATCTATCGATCAGATGGCGCTACGGTTAGGATCGCTCGGATCCTAACGGTCGATCGCGGGGGCGATCCGGATCATAGAATCGATCGGGCAGATCCGATGGCTGACCCGCGATCCCATAGGATTTGATCTTGGCCATTGGTTCCTTAAGCGCAATGACTAGATTTGCGAGACACCGCTGTCACGTGACCCGGGCGTCGCAGCAGATCACCCACGGTCCGCACAATGAATCCTGACCGTTTTATTAGTTTAAAGGGTCTAAATGCAAATTTGAAATGTTAGGAACCCTTTTATGCAATTAGACCATTTTAATTAAATGTGAATTATGGCCTAAATGATTTCCAAATTAAACCAAACTTTCACCCCTAGTTAGTTTGGGGGTGAGGAATTCAAAAATGAAATCATATTTTAATTCTGAGATCAAAATATTTTAGGTATAAACTAGGGCATCTAGACTGATCAAATCATCATTTTAGACTTAAAAAAGTCTAATGAACTCCATATTTTTGGGGTAGGATTCATTTGATGTTCTTAAAGCAATGGAATAAAAATTAATGATTCTTTAAACTATAGATTAGCAGGGTAACAACCTAGGGTTGTTACAAACTCAGACCCAAAAATTTGAACTCTTCCTGTTTCTGACCAATCTAGCGGAGTACTGCAATTTTAACCATACAATGCCTCATAAGGATCCATCTTAATACTAACTTGGAAATTGTTATTGTAGGCAAACTCCACCAATCTAATGTGATCTTCCTAGGAATCGGCAAAATCGAGAACACAAAGCCTAAGCAAATCCTCTAGAACTTGAGTTACTCTTTCAGTCTGACCATCTGTCTATGGATGAAAATCTATACTCATAGTTAGAATAGTACCCAGATCTTGGTGCATAACTTGCCAAAACTTAGAAGTAAATCTGCTATCTTTGTCAGATACTATCAATTTTGGAATACCATGCAGCCTGACAATTTCTTGATATAGAGCTTTGTTAGCTTCTCAACAGAGTCAGTCTGATGAATAGGAAGGAAGTGTTCTGATTTAGTTAAATGATCTACTATAACCCAGATTGCATTGGCACCAGATTTTGCGTGAGGAAATCCCATAATGAAGTACATAGATTTATCAAACCATTTCCATTCAGGAATTTCTAACGGATGCAAAAGACCACCAGATATTTGGTGCTCTGCCATTACCAAGTTGCAGGCATGACACTTAGCCACAAATTTGGGTACACTCTTTTTTAGACTGAGCCACCAAATTGATTGTTTTAGATCCTATTACATCTTGGTATTGCCTATATGAATGTGGTATCCAGAATTATGGCCTTCTACTAAAACTTTACGGTGCATGAACTTAGGAATCCACAGACAAGTTTCTTAATAAATCATATCATTATGTATCTGCAAATCATCACGATGACCACCTTCAATATCTACTTTGAATTTCAGATAATCCTCATCCTTGGTCTGCGAGATGGAGACATCTCTGTGAAAACTAGGTTCCACATTAATATTTACTAGAAGCAAACACAGCATATTACCCCTGACTGAAGAAATTTCTAGCTTACAAAATTCTTGTTCTAAAGAACTGGAGGCAATCATGGCAGATAGAGTAACACGATGGCTAAGAGCATCGGCCACAACATTTGCCTTACATTGATGGTACTGAATACTTAGGTCATAATCACTGATAAGCTCTAACCATCTTCTTTGATGATAGTTCAATTCTTTTTGAGTAAAGGTATACTTTATGCTCTAATGCTTAGTGGAAATTGAACACTGAATTCCATATAAATAATTATGCCAAATTTTTATGGCAAAGATTACAGCGGCAAGTTCAAGATCAAGAACTGGATTATTTTTCTCATGGGGTTTTAACTGATGAGACGCGTAAGTGATTAGCTTACTCTCTTACATTAACACACAAACTAATCCAATTATAGAGGCATCTATATACACCTGATAGTTCAAACCTTCCTTGGGTAGAACAAGCACTAGAGCGATAGATAGTGCATTCTTCATGGTTTGAAATGCTTCTTCGCATTCAGGACTCCAAATAAATGAAACAGCTTTCTGAGTTAGCTTAGTCAAAGGTGAGGCGATCTGGGAAAAGCTCTTGACAAACTTTCAATAATATCCAGCTAATTACAAGAAACTTTGGATATTAGTGACTGATTTAGACTGAACCCAATATTGAATAGTGCTTACTTTATTCTGATCTACATGAATACTTTGGGTATTGACTACATGCCCCAAGAATGCAATGGATTTAAGTTAGAATTTACATTTGGAGAACTTGGCATAAAGCTGATGCTCATGTGGAGCTTCTAATACTAACCTCAGATGATCTTCATGATCCTTTAAGGTTCGAGAGTAGATAAGGATATCATCAATAAAGATGATTATGAATTTGTCTAAATATGGTTTAAGAACTCATTGCATCAAATCCATGAAGATTAATGGTGCATTAATGAGTCCAAAAGACATCACTAAGTATTCGAAATGACCATAACAAGTATGAAAAGCGGTCTTTCTTACATCTTCTTTTACTCATAATTATTGATATCCAGACCTGAGGTGGATCTTAGAGAATATAACGGCTCCAGATAACTGGTCGAACAAATCATAAATTCTAGGCATCAGATATTTATTCTTTATGGTGATTTTATTTAGCTCGCGGTAATCTATGCACATTTGCATAGATCCATTTTTCTTCTTTACAAACAAAATGGGCGCTCCCCAAGGAGACATACTTGGCTTAATAAGCCTTTATTCAAGAGCTCTTATAACTGTTCATTAAGCCCTTGAAGTTTCTTAGGCGCCACACTATACGGAGCTTTAGATATGGGCTGGGTACCTAGGATCAATTCGATAGAGAACTCTACTTCTCTGGGAGGAGGTACACCAGGCAAATCTTCTAGGAACACATCGGCAAATTCTTTAACCACTTTACAATCGGAAATAGGAATACTTTCTTTTACTTCACCAATTATAGTGACAAGAAAAGCATCACAACCCTTACTGAGTAATTGCTCAGCTTTGATAGCATTGATTAATGATAATTGTGTACTGACCTTTCCTATGAAAGTTTCAGACTTGGCTTGGGAATGAAGAGTTACCTTTTTCTTAAGGCAGTTTATCATGGCATTATAATTACTAAGCCAATTCATTCCAAGGATGATATCAAAATTTGCTAATGGTAGAATAATTAATTTGGAGTCAAATTCTTGGCCATTTAATGGGATTTGGACATTGCAAAACTTATGAGCACTGAGTTGGGCTCCAAGTGGAAGTCCAATACTTAAAGATTTAGCTAAGTTGTACGAGTGTGGTTTAAGAATATTGGCAACAAAAATAAAAGAATGACTAGCACCAATATCGAATAACATGTTGCATGGCTGGTCATTAAAATATAGCATGCCTATATTATTCATACAAATCGCATTAACAAATTGTAATATTTAAGATGCAGAAATGCAATTTAAAAGAAGAGGTTTAGAAATGTGTACCTGAAACCATGTTGTTATCTTCTGCTACTTCAAGAGGTGTTAAAGCGTATACTCGAGCAGGACCGATAGGATGGCTGTTTACCTGCTTCTTGGAGTTGTTTTGAAACTTTGGAGTAGAAGGTTTCTCCCAAGCAGCTTCAGACACAGGGGCTGGCATTATTGCCAAACTGGATTCTCTTATGTTTAGCGGAGTCACTCTGAAGACTTGATTTTCTTGTGATTGCTAAAGTTGAACTCCATCCACTATTTTTGTGTACGTGCAGTGGTAGAACAAGTGGCCGAGACACCCACATGTGTAGCATTTATGGCCAAAGTAATAGCGCTTGCCATAGGGATGAGGCCGGTTACAACCTTGGATTGGATCAGCAATTGGTGCACCTTCTATTTGATAGACCTTTGCAGATTGAGGCCTATACCTTTTGAAGGCTTCATGATAGTGGGGAACTGCTTGCATTTTATGCTTATGAGGCCTCTCAGAATGATGGTGCTCAAGCACCCTTGCTATTTCCACTAGTTCAAATAAATTAGTCAGACAGAGCGGAATGAGAAGATCTTTTATTGAATCCCATAGTCTGCTGAGGAAACGATGGCTTTTTGTTGACTCTGATTAAATCAATCTTAAAGCAAATCAAATTACCTACAAAATTCCCTTTTATACTTAGATATGGAATGACTCCCTTGTGTTAGTCTTAGAATCGTGTTCATTATGATGTTCTGTGCGGACGGAGGAATGAATTCAACCTTGAATGCTTCTACAAATTCAACTCACGGGATGTCTTCAAGTTTGTAGTTGACAAATATGGTATTTTGAATGTCATCCCACCAGTACTCTGCTTCAGCATGGAACAGATGTGCTGTAAGACATACGACTTCAAAATTTGGAATCTTTAGATTAATCAAATATTTCTCGACTGCTTTCAACCAGTCGACTGTATCCAGTGGAGATAGATTCCCACTGAAAGTGGATAGCCTCAGTCTCATAAAGTTAAGAAAGAGACCATCTATAGAGTGATGGGAAGGAAATTGGTTTTGCTGAATAAGAATAGCATGAGCAGTAGTAGTAACTGGCACTGAGCGATCAGACATCATTTTCTGCATAACCAACGCTTGCTGAGCTTGGTTCTCTAATAAGGTCGCCACCATTCCTCGAAGGTGAGCTATTTCATTAGAAGAACAAATCGAAGCAATGGCAGTTTTAATAGGTGTAGCTGGAGGAGGAGATCCAGAATTCATTCTAATCGAGCAATACAAAATTTAGAATTATTCTAAGAAAGACAATAATTTAGGTTTCAAAAGATGCCCAAAAATTCTCATTACTTTGAAAATGAAGGGTTACATAAGATTTAAAAAGTGCCAAAATCACAACACTACTAGAATCATTAAAGTAACAAGAAATGATAGTCACTCTAACTAACACTCAAATATCCTTAATGTACTCAGCACTAAATGCAAAACGAAAGTCCTCGAAGGTCACTTCCTGATGCTTTCCCTTGCTTTTCCGTTTGAGTTTCCTGATGGTGTTGAACCACCAAACTCCTGCATAGTCCAACATCTGATCCATCACAATGTCAACGCAGATAGACTCTTTACACTATGTGCCTCAATACTGATTCCACTCAGCTTAACCACTCCTTTGCATAGATTGGGAAGTCAAGCCCTTGGTATACTAATTGGTGAAGAAGTTTGTCCAAGACTAGGACTCCTTGTGCTGAAACTCCTTCAATCTGCCATTTACTCTCTTGTCTCCACTTAAAGCTATAGTTCCAAGCCATCTCGAAGGCATGAAGATAATATTCCAAGTTAGACTCTTCAGGATCCATTTGGCTATAATAGAAGAATTTATTAGTTTCTGTCAAACTAGAGGTGACTAGATTTTATGGTATAAGTATTTTCATTCTGCATTTCTTCATTGAGTTACTAATAGTACTATGGTATGGATGTTATATCTTGATGTTTGTACCTCTGAAGAACGGTCCATTAGGTAGAAAGGAATCACAGATCCCATTCTGACACCTTATGGTGTTCTCTGATACCAACTGTGGGACCTTGTTGTAATAACCCGAGTTGTTACCCTTGTCAATTAAGGCTAATCTCCATCCTAACATTGATCCTAAGTGTTAATCAAGTAGTTAGGAATCATCCACTAAGACATAGTCTGAATTAGAGGTCAAATAGATCAAGTTCTGATATTTGAGAAATCCAGAAACCTTAGAAATTGACCTCATGTCAAAAATCGGACTTCGCCATTGCGCTCACCGCCCCCAAATTAGCTAGGGGTGATGTTTTGGTGGCAATCGGAAGCCATCGAATTTTCATCAAATATTTTTTAATAATATTTAAATACCCCAAAAAATAGGATTATTAAATACTCGTCGGAATTAAAATCTGACTTTGCCAATATGATTTTCACTCTTGTCTAATTAAAATCAAATTTTCACCCTTTTCTAATGTGAAATTTTTCAGAAGTCGTCGAATTTTCTTAAATATTTTAATATATTTAAATTAATTAGAAAATAAGAAAAAAAATTATCGTCGAAATAAAATTCTAATTTTGCCATTTCGTTCCTCACCCCCAAATTAGCTTGGGGAGAATTTTTGGGATTTTTTGGAGATCATTTTTAAAATATGATTTTTGAGATTAATTAAATTAATTTCTTTAACTCCATTTTTTATCTTCTTTCCCTCCTCCTTCTTCATTGGCTGGGTGGGACCCACATCCATCCAATCTTGGCTGAGCCCCTTTCCCTTTAGCTCTCCTATTGTGCTCTGCCTATCCTGCCCCCTATCTCCTGCCAGCCCCTCCCCTATCCCATTTATTGGCAGTCCTCTCCCCCCATTAAGAGAGCCTTTGGCTCTCAGCTCTCCACCCCCTCATTTGCCTAGCTGAAGTTCATTCCCATCTTCCTTGTATTGCTGTGATTTCTTTTGGAAGAAACCTCAATCTCCTTCCTCTTCTTTCTAGCAGTTGGAAAAGAAGAAGAAAAGAATCTCTCAAGCTCTTAAGGCTCCCTCAGAAATTCTGCCATTATCAAAGCTAAGGTACTCCCTTTCCCTCCATTGATTAATCTAATGGCTATTCCACTTTGTATCTATGCTTATTAGTATGTTTAATATTTTGTGTTGCTTTAGTTGTGCATCTATGAAGCTAGCTTTAAGATGTAGGAACTCATAAAAATCTGTAAACATTAGGGAATGATATGTAAATCTGCTAATATGAATTTCTACACACCTAGTCCCTTAACCCCACTATTTGCATTAATAAGTTGATCATTTGGTGTTAATTTGGATATCAATAGAAAGGTCTCGGAAAAAACTTTCCATCGGTATATGGCACCGCTCGTGAAGCGCTCTCAGTTGAGAGTATTTGAGCCCGAAAGTTGACCCTTCATGGTTTTCGCTCAGGCGAAATCATCGTCGAGCATTACAACAGCGCACCGTAGTGCCCGAGTTTCGAACTGAATCCGCTGCAGCACTCCACTGCATGTCAGAGCGGGCTGTAGCATCATTCCAGAAAAAACTATAGGAAATTAAGAGAAAATTAATTGAATCCATAGCAGTCCACAGCGGGCTGCAGCGTCATTTCGGGAAAAGCATATGAAATCAATAAGTAAAGTAATTGAATAGTAATTTGAAAGTTTAATCATTGTAGCACGCCTTAGCATCAAAAGTGCTACAGCACGCCAAAGCGCTTATTTTCGCCTCAGCGCACCACAGCGTCCGAACTTGCTGCAGTGCATCGTAGCATCCAACTCCCGGATTGGTCTCGTCGTAGTGCATCGTAGCATCAAAAGCGCTGCAGCGCACCACCGTACGCCGTAGCACTCTGTGGCGCTTTGATTTCTGCCAAAAGTCCCCACAGCGCGCTGTAGCATACATAACTGTCTGGATTGGTCCAGAACCGGCTGAAATGGCCAAAACTTCACAGTTTTTGAATTTTAAGGACCCTGGTGGGGTCAAATTATATCAAATTTAAGTAAAATGGAGCACTGTATAAATGTGTAGTTGAAATTCTAACTTTTCATTAGATAATAATTTAATCCCTAATCGCCCCTAAAGCCCTAAATACTGATTTGACCATATCTTAGTCAATTAGACTCCAAATCAAAAAATTCAAAGTGCTAGATAGCTTAAAATTTTAGTGCTAACAATAATCTGAAATAATATTTAAGCTCTAAATCATAAATAAATTAGAAATAACTAAAATACCCCTAACTTTAATTTGGTCATAGCTTGACCAATTGATGTCCAATTTGGGTGGTGTACTCCCAGTTAAAGTACTCAGTGTGATATAGGGAAGCTATAGCCACTGAGTTTGCTGAATTTAGACACCAAATGGGAAAGTTAAATTTTTGACCCTCTTAACTTAAAAAATTGCCAAACTTACCCTTAGAAATTGAAATGGCTATAACTAATGCATTAGACCTCAGAATTCAGTGTTCTTGGACTCAATAGAATCCTTGAACAACAACTAATAGTAAACTGTATAAAAAGTTTGATTTCATTAGGTGCAATTTACAAAAATGCCCCTTAGGTCAAAAACTTTAGTTTAGACTTATAGGACCCATTTCTTATCCAAATCAAGTGTACTTGCTGTATTTCTTCATGTTAGGCAGTAAGGAATCATTTAGTAATAAGAAATTTTAATTTGGATCCCAATTCAAAAAGTAGATTCTTGGACCATTAGTAAGGGCAAAATGGTCATTTTGCCCAAAATTTTGGTTAAGTATTCTTAACCCCTATATTATCATCTAAATCACTAAAACTAGTATTAGAACTATATTAGAGACATTCTAAGTAGTAAAATTAGCTATTAGGTCAAAATTGTAAATTTCATAAATTTCTCTAAGTCTTTCCTTTAGGAATTCAACACTTCACATTAGGGCTATTCCTAAGACTATGACTATATCATAGATTAGATTTCATTCATTGGGTAAAAGGATTACTCAATGAATGGAACCTTGGTTTTATTAGTTTCTAGATTTTACAACTTATTTTGATTAGTTTGTCTTTTAATCTTAGATTTTGAATATGATATTCATCTTATTAAGTTTGATTTGCTTAATAGTATTTGCCTTAATCATTAGTTCACCTTTAGATTAAAATGCTAGATTCCTTAGATTGTACCTTTGGATTATGTGCTTAACTCCAATCTTGTAGTGTTGAAATCATAATTCATAGTTTAGTAGATCCTGATAAGATCTTAGTTAGAACATCTAAATTCATCAAATTAGGACGTGGTGATTAATTTCTTAAACCTATAGTCGTACTTGATTGAATTATATTAGAACCTGATCAATGCTAATTCTTTTTAACCTATAAGGCCGTGCTTCAAAGTTACACTTGATAGTAGGAATTGGAGATCCTGAGCTTGTGTAACTTGGAATAGTTATAATGGTTTAATTAGACAATAAATGATATTACCATGTTTAGTATAGTCCCTTGCTTACAACTTGATTTTGTGCTATGCATTCCTTGATTTTGTGCTTACTTTCCTTGAAAATGTTATATAAGAAAACATTGTTGCATGAAAATGTAAACTAAGAATATTAGGAAAACATTTGCATTTGGGTTCAGTCTATGGTCGATTATGGTGAACATTTACCCTAATGGACAGGGGTAAGGAGAAATAAGGATGCTTAACATTACTCATTGAGGAGTGTGTTTTATGCTTGGAACCCGCTTAGTTTTGCAGACGTGCTTGACTCCTCAGTTATTTCTGGATTTGTCTGCAAAAACAAAAGTAAAATAACTAAAAGATATTTGTATTATATGTTCTGCCTCTTCAGTTTTACTGTTCTGTTTTGGCTGCCCTAGCCCAGAAAGTTTATTGGAATTTTTGTTTGCCCTATCCCAGAAAGGCTATGGGAATATTACTGGGCCAGATTGGCCAATTATTTATGATATGGTAATTATACATTCTTTTTCTATTTCAGCTTACTCTTTACTGTATTGTTGATGCATGTTATTTCAATTAGCTATATTTCCCTATTTTACTTGGTTACTTGTATATGTATAGGATGCTAGACTTTACTGCTTACTATATGTACCATGTTCAGACTTACAGTTTTTAATCAGCATACATCATATAATTATCAACATGTTTAGGATTAAACTTTACTTTCAGTACTCTTACGTACTGTATTACATATATATGCTCTACCTTATTTAGTTTACTTGAGGTGTGCTTTTACCTCAATTTTTGCTTAGTTATAAATATTACATTTATAACTTATCCCATCATCGTGTACAACTGAGGTAATTTTAAGTGATAATAAAATAGTAGGCGATGGAACAGTGCGTTACTCGAGAAGAAATGCTGAACCTTCCCAAATACTGTAGACTAAACTAATCCTTAAGTGTAAAACCCTTATCTTAAGTATTAGATAAAGTACTTATGTACATTAGATTATGAGCAGAAGTGTAATAAGAATCCAATATATATGAGTACTATTATTTCATACATGATGATCACGTCATAATACTAAGCATAAGTATAAAATATAATAGAGTGCGGAAGCTAAAAGCATTCATCCAGATCATTCATCATAGATGCAAAATAAACTATTCAACTCAAAAAAGAAAAAAGAATACATTCAGAATTAAAAGTTATTACAGATAGTTTTCTTTAAATGAAAAGACAAAAAATAGCCTCTCAACTCACAACAGAAATGTAAGCTAATGTAGAGAAGTAAAAGCTAAAGTTAAGTTTGCTAATACCCCATGAACTACTCCTGGATCTCCTATGAAGCCTCCTGAACTTTCTTCACAAGCTGGTCTAGATCAAGTAGATTGCCAAATCCCAAGAGTACCACGTGTTAGACAATGAGTCTAACACATCTAAGACTACTATAAATAGTTGGAGTTATCCGATAGACTAGGAATACACTTCTGTGCTCACATGTAAGTGCACGAGGTCTGAAGTAATAAAGGATTGTGAAGTCCCGAGATTTATCGTCCACTGAGAATGGCGTGTTTCGTTACTAAAGTATTATTGATTTTATTGATGTTTGAATAAGAATTAATTGTTTGAATTTAGTTTAAATTTTAGCAAATCAAAGTTTCTTAAATTAGAAACTACTTGTTAAGAAAGTAGGGAGAGTTGAGTTTAGCATGCAATTCATTAAGGGCTTGTATAAGTACTTTTCTTTATCAACATTTAGTATCAAATGAATTATATGTTTGAATTATAATTAAAGAACTTAATCTTCTCCAGGGTGGCCCCCAATTGTACTAAGTTTAGCCTAGTGCTCAGAGATGAGCACGAGATGGTTCAATCTTGGCACATAGACCATCATGTGACCATTATTGGCTGAATTTTATGCTTACGTCTAAGTTATTAAATTTGTAGTTTTAGTTAGTTTTCTTATGAGCTTTATTCCACCGATGGCTCACATGCGTCAATTTTAGGCTTAGCTAAAGGAAAAAGCAATCAGGCTAAGTGGGTTATGTTACACCACCAATAAGCACACATCATATCTTAATCCTCGCGTGAACCTAGCATGAGCTATGGAGCTCAATTGGTGACTCTTGGCTTACATGCATCAAATTCTCAGCTTAGCCAAAGAAGCTATGCTACGACACTCATAGAGCTTGTCACTAGGCTCTAGGAAATCATGCATATATTCTTCGCATAAGCCAAGAGTATGATGTGGAGCTTAAAGAGTCATTCATATTTCATCACCTGTTCATACTCTTAGATTAGAAGATTTGCATTGGTCATCCTCGCACGATGAATGCTGTCACAGACATTGGCGATGAGGATGCTTAATATGCAAACCCTTAGTTCTAATAGAATCACTAGCTTGATGATTTCAACATTAAAATATTTATCTTCTTAAAATGTAAATAAGCAAAATAGGTCATTTTGTATGGACTTAATTTGTATAGATCTTAGGTTTATCACATCCCCACACTTAGCTTCTTGCTCAACCTCAAGTAAGCACAAAAAAGAATTTTTTGGATTTTCTTTTAGTTGCACAAATTTTAGAATGGTAAATGGAATTTTTCTTCTTATAGAATGTGACTTAACAATGTGAGCAGTGAAATATACCTTCTAAATTGCACTTAGCCTCAATCTTTTCCCCTCCTTTGGCTATTCAGCTATCCCTCTTTCATGATGAATGGCAGCTATACTCAAGTGTACCTGGGGGAATTTCCAGGTTTTCTTTGATCGAGAGGACACACAAATTAATGGTTTTAGAATTCTGTTGGTGCTATATATGTTTCTTCTTTTGTAATGCAACGAATGTCTTTTTTTAGAAGAGATATTTTCTTCATAGTATTTTTCTCAATTTTTCTTTCTGGGAGAGATGATTTTCTTCATCCGTTCATTTTCCTTAGCTTTCATTCCAAGGGAGAGATATTTTTCTTCATCCCTTCTTCTACTCATTTATTGTGTACAGCAAGGTTTCAAGAAACCTAGCACATTTCTTATTTCACCATTTCTTGCTCCTCTCAATAAAGCTCTTCAAATTATTGTTACCTGTCAATTAGTGACTTAATTGACTCTATTATTTTTCCAATAATTTTATAATAGTATTAGGAGCCTCCATTTTAATTTTCGTACAATTTGGAGATTGTTTGGCAATTTTTAATATTTCCTAGTTTTCTGATAATTCTGAGAATGCCTAATTTATTTAGACCTTAGAATAAAAAATGCAGTCCTCCAATGGACTTACCACACTCAAATTAGCCATGGGTAGTATTTTGGAAGTACTTGGAAGTCATCAAATTTTTCTTAAATATTTTAATAATATTTAAATACTCAAAAAATTAAGATAATTAAATTGATCTCCAATCAAAAATCCTATTTTATTTTTGAGTTCCTCACCCCTCAATTTGGTAAGGGTAAAATTTTAGAATTTTTCAGAGTGCATTTGATTATTTAATTATGAGTAATTATTTGTGTATAATTAATTAATAAATTAAAATAAATAAATTAAATAATATGATTTATATTAATATTTATTATTAATTATTAACAGCTAATTAATTCATTTCCACACAGATCTTGTGTGCGGCGCCAAGCACGGAACAGCGGAATCTAAGGATCCTGGCCGTTCCATGTTTCTTAAGGAAATCCAACGGCTGCCGTTTTCCCAATCTGCATCTACTAGATCAGACCGTTTGATCTTTAGACCAAATGAATGGCCCTGATCGACCCCTTTACCTCATGCTTAGGCACGACCACAGTGCATCAGAGGAGGACGTCCGGCCACTCCAGCTGGGCTCCTGGCACCCTCTTAGGCCCCTCGAGCTCCCATTTTCTCCATTTGGATCAATCTTCTCCCTACCCTACTTCTGGGAGTGCCGAGAGCTACGATTGAAGGATTTCAGACATGGTCATTTTACCCGTACCCTAGTCAGCAAAATCTAATTAGGTATGCTGTTAATTACTCCAACTTATGCTAGTAAGCATTCCATTTTGTTGTTAACTCCTAATTCATGCTATATGGGATTGATTAGTGGGATCTGATTGAACTTGATCGATTTAGATCAAGTTCAATAGATTGACCATCCACCGAGATTTTAGGGCTTTGTAGGGGAGACCTAAGGCATTGTCCAGTCTCCTCTATAACTGTCATATGACTCTGATCTTGGTCTCCAGTGAACATCCTCAGCAAGACCTCCTCGCTAGCGTGTGGGTCGCACCTTGAGACCGTCGGAGTCGAAGGGAACAGCTAAACCTAAATTTCCTCTTCGGGTTGAAATTGGGGATGAAGCAGTCTAGGATGGGTTAATGCTCGGTCCATGCCTTTTTCCTGAATCGGACCGGTCCAGTCTTCAGACCACGGCCTGTAACCCTGCGATGAGAATCCTACCTTTGTCATGCGACACTCGTTGGAGCTGCCGCGTGTCAAAGTGGGGCGCTGTTTTCAGCGCCGCACAATAATCTATGCCTTGTAATTACTTGTCATCATCAACCCCAATTTTCGTGCCACTTTTATTTCCGCGTTGTCATCATTTACTGGTTAATAGTTGATTAGAAATTATTGCATTTAAATTAATGTTTAATTAATAAAATCTTCATTTATTTATAACTTTTAAAATACTTAATCAAATAATGCAATATTATATACCATTCTGACCACAAAAATGTGTAGATTATTAATATGTTATTAAATTTTTATTTTGGTAAATGTTTTAGTTATTCATTTATTTAGATTAATTAATTAAATGTAATTAAATTTCATTATTGTATGTGACTTAATTTGACCATTTAATGTCTAATTTAAATGATTATATAGTCCATTTCACTCATAAAAATGTGAGGAACAATAATATAAATTCAAATTTAACATTTGAACCCTAATTTTCTTAATCAATTCTTAACCCTAATTAAGAGTCCCAAAAACCCTAATTTATTAATGTTGTCCAATTTGACCTACTTAGTATCATTTTGTTCCTTATATTATAAGGATTTAAAATATATGTATATTATTTCCATTGGAAAATAATTGTTGATTTTAGGTTTTTGACTACTAATTAGTGTTATTGTGATGATTTCTAGATTTTTAAAATTGCATGTTTTAGGTATCTTAAAACCTTATGATAGAAAACATGTCACACTTATTACTTCCCATGTTAATTTTTTTTGCATGTGTTTGAGCTTAGTTTTCATAATTTAGACACTTGAATCAATTGCAAAATGCTTGATTCACTTTTCAACCCTAAGACAAAAACCTTAGGATTGATTTACAACATGAATTGTAGTTGATCCTTAGATCTATTCATTGTATCCATTAAGAGTAATTAGCCTTAATGCTTTTGTAGTTGTAGGTTATGAATAACTAGGAATAGCTTTAAGTGACTAGACTAGAGTTTAGTTCATTTTATCTTAGTTCTTTAGTCTTCACTTAAGTTCTTTAAGAACTAGTAATAGGAGTCCTAAATTCATTTATATTAGATTAGGAATCTTATTGATTTCCTTAACCTTTAACTTTTAGAAAACATATAACTTGTAGTTTAGAATTCCTTTATTCCTCTACTTTAAGCCTTTTATTTTATTTTAGCTTAGCTAAACTTGTATTAGATTTGGATAGAACCTTCAAACTACATCTTAGCTAGAGAATTTTTGTGAATTGAACCTTAACTCCTACTTCTTTTAAGTATGATAATTTCATAACCCCAATCCTTTCTTACTAGTCTCCTAAGTCTTGCTTTAGTTAATCTATTTAAATCTTATGGTTTAGGACTAGAATATAACTTATTTCTATTTCTATTGTTATACTTATAAACTATTTTGTCATCTCATAAAAAAAAAATGAAACTATTATTTTCAAAACCCCAAATTACTATTATTATTTACAATTAACTTGAGATCAATATCTCAAAGTTAATCGGGAGCTCAATTATCTTCAATCATTAAGTAGAACATTAAAATTAGATAACTTTGGATATCACTTAGTTGCAATTATTGAATTTTCCTTGAATGCTTGCTTAGCTTCAAGCCTTATTCATTTGAATCATTTATATAAGACATTATACATGAATAAAACTTTCACATTAAAAACTATAGGGATCTAAGATCTTCCTTCAACTATAGGAGTTTATTGACTATGTGAATTTTAGACTGATAGTCTAAGATCTTCCTTCAATTTCTATACTTTGCAGTTTCCATATTTTAGTACTGTACTTTACTTGTTTATAGTTCACTTATATTATAGTGAATGTTTTATAATTTTATTTAAATGCTTCACTAACTTGTTTTCTTTGCTTAGCATAAGTTCATTGAACATATGTATGCTTTGTTTCATTTACTTTCATATGTACTTTAGTATTTTTCTAGTCTATTTAGGATGCTTTTACCCTTGTTTTACTTGTAGGCTAGAATGTAAATTTATGTGAGTATTCTAACTCACTCTACTTATCCTTACTTTTACTTACTTCCCTTTTTTTTCCATACTCTTATGCTTATATTTTGTACCCTTGCATATGCTTAGATTGTAACTAGTTGTGATATATAAAAATAAATAATAAAATGCTTAGCCTAATTTTAAATTATACTTAGACTGCTTAGTCAAACCTTATTTTCTCTTTATTAGTTTTGCCCTATCACATTTAAATGCCAAAATATGATAGATCATGTGCACTTGGAGGCTAGTGTAGCTCAACCAAGTGCTTACAAAAAATTAATTGCTTCCGCTTAATGATTTAATTCTCGCCTTTTATTTCAAGTGAGAGAGAGACCATTACTTTAATTACTTTATAATTCTATTTTTGGCTTATAATAATTAAATTTATTTGCTTTATATTTATTATGCTTGTGTTGTAAATTGAACTTCTTGCTAAAATGCTTGGTTTGAGATGAATGGATATATTCATTTGGATGCATACTTAATTAGAATTAGTTGAACACTGATGCAGGGCATCAACAAAATCATCATCGATATGCCAGATCATAAATTAGTTTAATGGTACTATATTTTATTTTCCCATTTTTGAGTCATATGGGCTTTTGTATTTGTTCCATAAATGGGCCTTTATCCTAGCCCATATATTATCATGTGAGTTTTTATATAAAAGGACACTTTAGTCCTTCATGAGAGAGTTGGTTTATGGTTTATTTGGTCATTTGTGTGAAAGGACATTTTTGTCCTTCATGAGAGAGTAAGTATATGACTTTTTTGGTATTTTAGAGGAAATGACACTTAGTCCTTTATGAGAGGTTAGTTAACAGCTTTTATGATCATTTAACATGTATTTTCTAGCTATAAATTGGCCACCCTCACATGTATTATGGCATTGCAAGTGATATAAGAAAATACTCTCTTCTTCTTTGTGTTATGTGAGCTTCATTCTTAAGAGAAGGACTTCTTGAGATGTGGTTTGCAATTCTTAGAGAAGAACTTCCAGGAAAGAAGGATCGATCTACGGTGAAGGGCTGCTCGTAGAAGTTAATCATTTTTATCGTAAGCGGCATATTCGGTAATAAGGCTCCCGTAAGATCTTCATTTATTTTTATTTTTTTTCCTCCTAACATTCAAGTGTGCTCATTTAATCCTAGCTCTCATTACTTGTAAATGCTTACAACACTTCTCTTTATTCTCAACAAGTGACTCACATATCTTCTAGAACTTAAATATGCAAGGTTAATTTCATTAATTAATTGGTGGATTTGATTATATTACATGTCATCACCCTCATCCTACATCAAATTTATATCAGATAAATTTATCCTCATATATAGTCCTACATTTTTATATTAATTCATAATGATTTTTATTTTAATAAATATTAAAGGTTCATTAGTTTGATTAAAATTTAGTAGAATTATAATTTATATCATCCTTAACCACAAAAAAAATGAAAATAATAATAATAATAATAAGAGTAACAAAAAAAATCTATTTTTTTTACTTTTAATTTATTCACATCTGCCTCATTAGAATCATTAAAAAAAAAGTTTTTTTATATTTATAATTTTAATTCTAGTTTTTGGGTAATCGACAAGAGATTTAGAATTTCGTAGTTGGTTATTTCATCATCTACTTGGATAGCTATAACTACTCGCAGTGGTCACCCATATCAAAATCAAATGCTCGGTCATAGATGTGAGAATGCTATTCTTAATCTGCAAGAGCAGCTCGATGATTTAACTTTTCTCTATCAAGAAACTTCTAGAGAGTTCAGAGAAAGATTGGAGGCCCTATAAAACAAAAATAACAATAATACAATTCAAGAACCTAACCTGACACTAGATGCCCCACTAGAAAATAGTGAACGAAATACACCTTATGACCGCACACAAATTCTTCTGCACTTGCGTTTAGAATACAAAGAAATCGGACATTTCCACAGAAGGATTATTTGAATATCCTAAGGTAGAAGATGTTCCATTTCAAACACTTCGTATAGCTAATGCACCTTTGGGTCGACTAGGAGGTTTTAAACAAAACCAAAATAATCAACGCTTTGAAGAACCTTATCGAGGTTATGATCAACTTTATGCCACCACAAGGCGCATTGAACATGACCAAGATATAGACATTACTAGAAAGGTTAGAGTAGACCCTCCAACCTTTGATGGGCATCTTGATCCTAAAAATTTTTCTGACTGGCTTGTAGAAATGGATCAGTATTTTGAATGGATGACAATATCTAGAAATTGTCAAGTTAGATTTGCTAGTATGAAACTTGTTGGTCATGCTAAGACTTACAGGGTAAATCTAGAACAACAACAACAATGATCAGGCCAATTATTTGCTAGATCTTGGGAAGAAATGAAAGAGATGCTCAAGCAAAAATATATTCCTTCAACATTTCAAGACCAACTTTTAGATGAACTCATAAGACTTAGGCAAGGATCTATGAGTATTGCAGATTATATGACTCGCCTTGATGAGTTATTAATTCGATGTGATATTATTGAAGATTCTAGAGCTACTATAGCTAAGTTTCGAGCTGGATTAAGACCTGACATTCATCGAGAGATGTTGACTCGAGAGGTGTATACACTTGAAGAAGCATTTCAAAGAGCCTTCCAAATAGAACAATACTTAAGGCCATCTTCTCAACACAAATTTAACAATGTGCAAGGTGCACCTCTTAAGCCAAATAAACCACCACCATCTGTTCCTAAAGTACCAAATGATCAAAGAGTAAAACTCATATCTGGAAATTCAAATGCTAAATCAAACATCACATGCTTTACTTGTAGAAAAATGGGACATTATGCAAATAACTGTCCACTTATGAATCTTCATATAGATTCCATCGATCCAGAATTACAAGATGATCATCAAGGTAATGATGTTGAGTGTGATCCATGTGAAGATGTTAGTGATGCTGATGAAGCTTTAATTAATCCACATTTAATAGTAGTTCGTTGTGCCTTAACTACCCTACAAACCAATTCAGATTGGAAACGAACAAATATATTTCACACTTACCATAAAAGTGGATATAAGTCTTGTAAACATAAAATTGATAGTGGTAGCTGCATGAATGTTATCTCAGCTAGTGCATTAGTAAGAATGAAACTAAGCCCAGAGCCTCATCCACAGCCATATAAGATTGCATGGGTAGATAAGACTAGTATCTCTATTACCCAAAGATGTCTTGTTCTCCTCAACTTAGCAACCTATTCTGATCGCATTTGGTGTAATGTTCTTCCTATGGACGTTGCACATGTACTTATAGGGAGACCTTGGCTATATGACTTAGATGTTACTCACTTTGGGTGGGCTAATACTTATGTCTTTATATTTGGTGGAAAGAAAATTATCTTAAACTCGGCAAAGCTAAAGGAACTTTTGATTGAGAATCCAAAAGACTCTTCTGCACCAATAGAGAAGCGACCATTAACTATTATTAGTAAGCAAGAGTTTGAGCATTCTAGTGAAAATAATATTATCTATGCCCTTGTTGTTATGGAGTATTTAAAAGGGAATGAAAGTTCAACCCAATCCTATGAAGTCACTCAACTCTTAACTGAAATTTAAGACATGTGTCTTGAAGAACTTCCTTGTAAACTACCCCCATTGAGAACATACAACAGGCTATCGATTTGGTACCTGGCTCTACCTTGCCCAACTTGCCACACTATCAAATGAATCCAACTGAGCATGCTGAACTTAAGCGCCAAGTTGATGATTTATTACACAAAAGATTCATTCATGAGAGCATGTCCCCTTGTGTTGTTCCAGCACTTCTTACACCTAAGAAAGATGGAACTTGGTGCATGTGTATTGATAGTAGGGCAATTAATAAGATCACCATCAAGTATTGATTTCCTATTCCAAGGTTGGATGACATGCTTGATATGATGGCTGGATCTATAATATTTTCAAAGATTGATCTTCGAAGTGGATATCATCAAATTAGAATGTGTGATGGTGATGAATGGAAGACTGCTTTTAAAATACAAAATGACCTTTATGAATGGTTAATTATGCCTTTTAGTTTAACTAATGCTCATAGTACATTTATGTGCATCATGACACATATACTTCAACCTTATATTGGGGTCTTTTTAGTTGTGCATTTTGATGATATTTTAATATTTAGCAAGACCCAAGAAGAACATCTAAGTCATTTAAGAAGAGTATTTGAAACCCTTCATCAAGAAAAATTTTATATTCTTATGAAGAAATGGTCTTTCATGACTTCATCTGTCATATTTTTAGGATTTGTTGTTTCAAACCATGGAGTCTCAGCTGATCCTGAAAAGATAAAAGTAATTAAAGAATGGCCTACACCAAGATCCATTCATGATGTTAGGAGTTTTCATGGGTTGGCCATATTTTATAGAAGGTTTATTCGTGGATTTAGTACCATCATGGTACCTATCACACAATGCTTAAAAAAAGGTAATTTTAAATGGACTCCTGCAGCAACTAAGGCTTTTACTGAAATAAAAGAGCATCTAACTAGTCCACCAATATAGAAGTTGCCAGACTTCGATAAAGTTTTTGAAGTTTTGTGTGATGCTTCTGGGGTAGGAATATGTGGAGTGCTTAAGCAAGAAGGCCATCTGATAGCCTTTTTCAGTGAGAAGTTAAATGATGCCCACCAAAAATATTCCACATATGATCGTGAGTTTTATGCAGTTGTTCAAACTCTAAGGTGCTGGCGACATTATCTTTTATCTCATGAATTTGTTCTCTACTCTGATCATGAAGCCCTTAAATACTTAAACTCTCAGAAAAAGTTAAGCGCTCGTCATGCTAAATGGGTTCAATATTTACAGGAATACACTTTTGTTTTAAGGCATAAGGCCGGCATTGAGAATAAAGTCACATATGCTTTGAGTTGCATGTTTCTTCTTTTACATACAATAAAAGTAAAAGTAATTAGTTTGATAAAATGATTTCTAATTACTCTACATGCAAAGATTTTGGTCAAATTTATTCTTCATTATCTGAAAAAGGGCGAGTTATTGATTCAAATTACTAATTTCAAGATGGATATCGATTTTATGGCACTCATCTTTGCATTCCTGGTTCATCTCTTCGTATTTTTCTTATTGACGAGCTACATGCAGGAGGAATTGCAAGACATTTTGGGCATGACAAAACTATTACGATGATTCAAGATTGATTTTATTAGCCTAGTCTAAAGAGAGATGCTGCTCATATGGTTTCTCGATGTCGTATATGCCAACTTGCAAAGGGGTAGATTGGTTCTTTTGTTAAGTAGCCTTTGTTTGAAACCTTAAAACCTCCTTTTATGGGCTTATCTGATGTTATTAAATCTCCAAGAGCCTTTAGAGTCAGGATTTGGGTCTTATTCACAAGAGGGTCTTATTGGCCGAAGGCGAAAAGGCTCCGCATATACCTCTTTTTCTTAGGGTCTGCCCTAATAAACTGGTTACACAAAATAGCTGGGTTTTAACAAACAAAATCTAAATTTCAAGAATAATTTTGGACTCTATACTCCTCTTCCTATTCCTCATAAACCTTGGGAAGACATAAGTATGGATTTTATACTATGATTACCTCGCACAACACGACACTACGACTCTATTCTTGTAGTCATTGATCGATTTTCTAAGATGGCACACTTTATTCCATACTATAAGACTTCCGATGCATCTCATGTTGCGACATTATTTTTTTGTGAAGTGGTCAAGCTACATGGCTTTATGAGTTATTTTTGGAAGACTCTTTGGAAGAAACTAGGCATAAAACTTCACTTTTCAACAGCATATCATCCGCAGACAAATGGTCAAACAGAAGTGGTAAAAAGAAGCTTAGGAGATCTATTTAGATGCTTAATCTCAAGCCATTCTACTTGCTGGGATCTTATATTACCCACTACTGAGCTTGCTTATAGTAGTTCTATTAATAGATCTATTGGTAAAAGTTCTTTTCAAATTGTAATGGGTTATGAGCCACATAAACCAATTGATTTAATTGATCTTCCCATAACATATAGAGCTAGTGAGTTTGCATCATCATTTGCTCAAAGCATGCATGATCTCCACCAAGAAATTGAACAAAAATTAACCACTACATACAATAAGTATAAAATTAATGCAGATAAGCAAAGAAAATTTGTTAACTTTCAAGAAGGTGATAAGGTGCTAATAAGGATAAGATCTGAGAGATTTCCAATAGGAACATTCAAATAATTGAATGCTAGGCAAGGAGGACCTTTTAATATATTAAGGAAAGTTAATGAAAATGCTTATGAAGTTGACCTTTCGAATGATGCTGGAATATCTCCAATTTTCAATGTGACAGACCTTACATTGTACCATGATTATGCTTCTTCTGATATATTAGATGCTTCTACTTGTATTACTAACCTGCAGGAACCACAAAACAAAGAACCAGTATTACCATTGCCACTACCAACTCGTCGCCTCCATTCTCATCATCCATCCCAAATACTTGATGATCAAATAATTGCTAGTACTAATGGTGGAGTTCAAAGATATCTCATTCGACAGAAAGGCCTTTCACCTTTAGAAGACTCTTGGTTGACGCATGAAGAACTACAATAACTTGATTCATATCTACTTCAAGAATATAATGAGCTTCATTCACCAGAGGTGAATCCTTCAAAGCCAGGGAGTGTTGATACAGGGCATCAACAAAATCATCATCGATGTGCCATATCATAAATTAGTTTAATGGTACTATATTTTATTTTTCTATTTTTGAGTCATATGGGCTTTTGTGTTTATTCAATAAATGGGCCTTCATCCTAGCCCATATATTGTCATGTGAGTTTTTATATAAAAGGACACTTTTGTCCTTCATGAGAGAGTTGGTTTATAGTTTATTTGGTCATTTGTGTGAAAGGAAATTTTAGTCCTTCATGAGAGAGTAAGTATATGGTTTTTTTGGTCTTTTAGAGGAAAGGGCACTTTAGTCCTTCATGAGAGGTTGGTTAATGGTTTTTATGGTCATTTGACACGTATTTTCTAGCTATAAATTGGCCACCCTCACATGTATTATGGCATTGCAAGTGATATAAAAAAATACTCTATTCTTCTTTGTGTTATGTGAGCTTCATTCGTAAGAGAAGGACTTATTAAGGTGTGGTTTGCAATTCTTGGAGAAGGACTTCCAAGGAAAAAAGGTTTCATCTACGGTTTAGGACTGCTCGTAGAAGTTAATCCTTTTTATCGTAAGCGGCTTATTCGATAATAAGGCTCCCGTAAGATCTTCTTCCTTTTATTTTTATTTTCTTTCCTCCTAACTTACAAGTGTGCTCATTTAATCCTAGCTCTCATTACTTGTAAAAGCTTGCAACACTTCTCTTTATTCTCAACAAGTGACTCGCATATCTTTTAGAACTTAATTATGCAAGGTTAATTTCATTAATTAATTTGTGGATTTGATTATATTACATGTCATCAACCCCATCCTACATCACATACTTAACTAGAAATTTAGTTGTTACTTTCTCATTTTTTTATTAATGTAAATGATGTACGATGTGTGCATCCTAAGATTGAAAATTGCTTCATATATTTTTAATACTTCAAATTATTAGAATTGGAAATCAGCAATCCCATGTAATTGATTGACTTTATATTAGTTTTAGGTTGTTAATTCTCTTAATTAATCTTTCAATTGAATGGAAGACTTATATGTGATGTCATAGGTGTTTTTATGATCAAATGCAGTAGAAGTCATGCTAAAAGTTTTAAGAATTATTTGGAAAGATTATAAGAATTAATTGACTTATGCATACATATCATATTGTATCATCATGCATAGTTTTACAAAATTTCTCTCATCTTAACTTAAGACCCTCTTCTAAATACTTGGCCAAACACAACATCTAATAATTTGGATTAGTTTCCTTCTAATCTAGTATTAGATGTTGTGGTGACATATCAATATTGAGATTTGTTATTACTTAATATTGGGGTCATCACATGTCAACAGCATAAATTTTTGAGTTGAGGGTAGTGATTAGAGGATACTCTTACATTCAGCAGAAAAAACTTAGACTTAATATATTTCAGGGTTCATGTTTTGTTAAGCACTTCAATATTTTGAAAAATTTTAATGTACCATTGCATATGGATGTTTGTGCCATAAAAACTATTCTAAAAAATTAGAGTAGTGAAATCAAAGTTGCAGCATTACAAGCAAGTTAACAAATGATTTTCACTCAAATTTATTAAAAACAAAAATAGCACAAAGTAAAACTAAAGAAAATAACAAAAGAAAAGAAAAATAGCAACCTATTCAATCATCATCATCATCATCTTGTTCTTCTTCATCCTCATCTTCTTTGGGCCATTATTAGTTTAGAGGGGGTTCATACTCTGGGGGTTGTGGAAGGACACACTATCCCGATCCATCATGCAAGCTCTATTTTGAGAACATTGTTCCTAGAGCGGAGTGAAAGTTATGCAGGAATTGGGGTGATGCTTAGATAAGGTGGATTTGTAGTATTGCCTGTCTTCCTCTGGACACTTCCCCATTTGATTTTGATATGCCCTCATATTAGTCATTCTTTTTTTTAGATTTTTAAGTGTTAAAATTGTACCTGAAGAAGTAGAATCCTCTGCTTCTTCTCATTTTATTTTCTTGCTCTTCTCCCCTTCTTGAAAATGGGAATGTAAATTGTTGCTAGTAAGAGGAACATAGGGAGAAATTGTAGTGTCACTGGATAATACTTTGACCCCTTGGCCAAGCCAAATCCTAGAAATTAAGGATCCAAAAGCTAAGGCTGCACAAGACCCAGCCAAAGCATTCCATAGGTGTTCGAGAATAATCCATGAGATAAGGATATCTCCAGGTTGTTCGATCACATAGATCAATATCGCTCTTGAGAGGGTCATCTCACTTAAATGTTCGATGGCATTATCACGCTAGAGATAAGTACATGCCATGCATCGCACGAGTCATTTAGGAGGGCTCAAGGAATGTTGGCAAGGTTCCCTCTCCAATTAGCTTTATAGTAAGTGAGTGTGCACACTATAGTTGAAGGTTCAAATTCAGCATTCAGAAGGGCTTGGTAGGTACACTCTTCTATCGCCCTTAACTCGTAAAATTGCTCGATATGCTCGAGCCCGAAACTTACAGTCGTCCCTCGAACAAAACTTTTTTACCCATTTGCATTGACTGCATTGACATAAATTTCTTGTACGAGAGTTGGGTAAGAATCAATCTACAAGCAGACCAAGTATTCCCACCCTCGGAGTGTCACATCATTGTGGCTTACAAAATAAGGGAGTTTAAACCCCCTCTTCGAAATAAGTTGTCTTTTTGAATTGATATAGGCAAAAGCTACTCCGCCTCAACTAAGGAGAATGTTTTGTCATTGAAAGAGCCTCTAGATGATAAGGCTATTGCTCTTTTGCATGCCACAATTTTCCTTCGTATACTATTAGTGTAGAGGATGTGTAAAGTGTTCTTAAGAATTTATGCAAAAATTTGGTAAAGAAAATTGTGTGTGACACCTCTCAAATCCCTTCTATTTATAGATTCCTAGAATTTTGAGTTCTTTTTCCTTATAGTTAATGCAAATGCACTTAAATGCTGGTCAATAGTCTTTAAAGCATGCAATAAGTGTAAGTGGCAAAAAAAATCCTTGGGAAGGTAAAATGATGATTATTGTCAGCCAAAATTTTAGATTTTAGTTTCTGAGGCACGTCGTAGCATCTTTAACTACATGGGATTTCCCACATAGTCAATATAGTTATATAGACCTACATCTCATGCTACAATGTGCAATAGCACTTCAATTTCAAATTTTAGGATGCTACGGTGCACTATAACATTAATTCCTCTGTAGCATGCTGTGGCATCAGGCGCGCTACAGTGCTGAGTTACACTGCAGCGCCTGCTGAAAAAGAATTCTTTCTCCCCTTTTTTTTTTTTTAAATCACAACTTTTTGTTTCTACCTATCAAGTTGCCAATTTTATTGTTAACTAATTAGAACACCAAACCAAATACATTAAAATAAAAACTCAAAACAGATTGGGTTGCCTCCTATAAGCGCTTGGTTTAATATCATCAGTCTAACATAATTAAACATTTTTCAAGTTGCTTTACTTGGGGGAATTTATTTCCATATTTTTGGTGGTCTTGGGTAAGCACAAACAGGGTTCTCAACAATTGTTCTCAAACTCAAGCCTTCAAAATTAATTTCTAAGAGCTTAAGGGCAGTTAACACTTTTTTTTTTCCTTTACCCTGTCTTAGTTATTTCTTAAAATATTTTCCTTCCTTATCACTGTAAAGCCCCAATTAAGTAGTAATAACTAAAACTCTTAAACATCGAGATGCCTTTTTAGATAACGGTGTGTTCTTGATAAGAACTCCAAAGTTAAGTGTGCTCATATGGGAGCACTCTCAGGTGGGTAACCTGTTGGGAAGTTATCCTCTGAGGATACAACTGTGAGGCTTTTCAAGCCAAAGTAGATAATACCTTGATACTTATGTGTTTGGACTATTTCAAATGGTATCAGAGCAGGCCATAAGGGTCAGATAGGAGCTAAGTGCCATATAGAATAAAGTACCACTTTATGTGAGCAGCCTCTTGAATCATGATAGTTAAGGTGTGACATGATTTTGGGTACCTCTTGAGCTTATAAGGGTCACCTCTAGGCTTATCTACCCAATGGATAGTTCTTAAATCTGTATGTGTATACTGACGAGGATGTCAGTTACTTAAGTTGGGGAGATTGTAAAGACCCACATAAGTAGTAATAACTGAAACTCTTAAATATCGAGGCACCTTTACAGATAATGGTGAAGTTCCTGATAAGAATTCCAAAGTTAAGCGTGCTCATATGGGAGCACTCCTAGGATGGGTGACCTATTGGGAAGTTTTCTTTTAAGGGAAAACCCGTGAGGCCTTTCAAGCCAAAACGGGAAATACATTGGTGCTTAAGAGTTTGGGCTATTGCAAAGACTATCCCCTCCATCTGAGGTGCAGTCAATTTCTTCAAAATCATCCTTAGTTAAATAGCTCGCTTCAATTTTTGGTTCAAGTTCATGAGTCTTAGCCAGATTTTTCCTTTCCCTTTTTGTTTTGATAACCCTATACTTGAAAATGGTTGGCTTAAGGTTTATCTCTTCAATCTCACCATTCACCCTGACAGTCATCACTCCTATTTCCACATCAATTATGGATCTCGTACTAGCCAAGAATGGTCTCCTCTAAATGAGAGTGGAATTTTTGTTCCACCTATCCCGTTCAGAAATAATAAAATTTGGGGGATAGTAAGACTTCCGAGCCCCACCTGGATATTCCTAACTATTCTTATAGGAGTCATCG
Source organism: Gastrodia elata (assembly GCA_016760335.1). Classification (NCBI taxonomy): domain Eukaryota; kingdom Viridiplantae; phylum Streptophyta; class Magnoliopsida; order Asparagales; family Orchidaceae; genus Gastrodia; species Gastrodia elata. The sequence goes on along the minus strand of CM028676.1, from coordinate 23,391,944 downwards.
AGTGCAAGTTGGCAAATTCCAAAATAATGGGAGTCTCTTCCATCCCCCTTATCCCTGGTTTGTTGTAAATATGTAAAGGCATGACATTAATGTAGGGCGTAAGATCATAAAAGGGATCTTGAAGGACCTTTCCTCCAATGACAAAGGATATTCAGTCTTTTAAGGCCTTGTTTTTTTATGGCAATAAGGTTGTCTTTTTAAAAATTCACTTTCTTACTTTTAGTTTTCTCTTGCTTGCTGCATTCATTCGTATTTCCCACAACAAGCTTTTCTGCTAAATCCTCAAAGTTTATAGCACTCACTGTTTCCCTAGTATTTATTTCAATCGAGCTAGGCAACATTACTTGCTGACAAGTAGACAGTTGTTGGGAAAGTTGTCCTAACTAGACTTCTATATTCCTAAGAGACGCTTCAATCCCTTGGATCGAGGCATCATGGTGGTTCATCATTAGTTATGTTCATTTCATAAATTGAATTATTTCTACCTTAAAAGAATTTAAAGCTCCTTCAAGTTCAGGTTCTTGGGCTCTTAGTTGGCTAGGCTGAAAATTATTATTGAAATTGTGTGTTTGCTTATTCTGTGATTGGTTCCCATTATTAAAGTTACCTTGTGAGTTCCCATTGCTCCAGAAAAAATTTGGCTGATTCTTCCACCCTTGATTATAAGTGTTCGAGTATAGATTATTTTGGTAACTATTATTGCTATTATTATTATTGTTTCTTAAGTAATTTACTTATTCTATATTTGAGGGTGCAAGAAAGTTATTTAAATTACAACACTCACTGTTGTGAGGTCCTTCACATAGTTCACAATTAACTTCTTAAACAACATTTACAATCATTTTTTCAATTTTTTGTTCAGCCATTCAATTTCCTTTTGTATGGTAGACAATTGGATATGTTCGTTCATATTGTTTATTGTAAAAACCCTAATATTATTACCCGTCAATTAGTAGCCAAATTGACTCCAATCCATTTCCATTACTCTTATATTAGTGTTAAGAGTCTCCACCTCGAGTTTCATGCAAATTGGAGATCATTTGAGACTTTCTAACATTTCCGAATTTCCTGAAATGTTCTGAGAATGCTAAATTTATTTAAACCTCAGAATAAAAAATGGAGTCCACCGTTGGACTCATCACCCCCAAATTAGCTAGGGTGGTATTTTAGAAGTGTTTGGGAGTCGTCAAAAATTTTCAAATTATTTTAATATTATTTAAATACCCAAAAAATTATGATAATTAAATTGACCTCCTATCAAAAATCAAATTTTATTTTTGAATTCCTCAACCCTCAATTAGATAAGAGTAAAATTTTGGAATTTTTTGGAGTGTATTTGAGTAATTAAATTTAAGGAATAAATAATGATAATTTAATTATTTAATTATTGCATTTAATTTTAATTAATATATATATATATATATATATATATATATATATATATATATATAAATAATATATTTAACAACAATTCCAAATGGCTAATTCATAAAGGCGGAGATCTGGCATAATTAGCAAAACATGAAACAACTACTTCAAATCTGAACCCTCAGTCCATTAGTAAGCAAGATCGGACAGCGGCTAGCTGGAACGAGATATGGCCGTGGGATCACGACTAAGATCTGACGACTCGGATGGCTTCTACTGTACGTCTCCCTCTCCTTTCTGTCATCATACCCTGTAGAGAGAGGAGTGGACGTACGTTGCCATGATCTCTATAGCTAGCTCTCAACACCCTTATCCTAGGCATTAGCGCTATTTTGAAACCTTTGGCTAATTTCTTGTGAGTGGGAGGTTCCGTGGAAGAGGAAAATCGGTCTACTCATTCTTTGCCTTCTGCTTCTTTCTTAAGGTATTCCTTCATTTACTCTTTCTTTTGATTTTTTGAATCCCAATTCTTCAATATTATTTTCCTAAAGTAGTTAAATATATTGTTATAGTTAAATCGATGCTTAGAAAGGGCTCGATTTATGAACTACCTGCGTACCATTCCAATTCTTTTGCTCTGCGATTTAAGGAGTACTGTGAAAAGATTGTTTATATTCTTGCATGAGAATTTAATTTCATCAGAATTTTTACTCATGCACTTCAAAAATGTCATTTGCACCTTTTCGCAAGAACCTTATTTTCCCAGTCGACCCTTTTCCTTTGCGCGACAGGAAAGGAGATCTATAATTTTTAGATGGGCCTTAGGTAAAGACCCATTTAAGGGCCTGCAGTTTTCAGTATAGGGCATTTCCTATGTGGGCCTAATGGACTGCAGATAAGGATAAGGAAAGTTAAATTTACTTCAACTGTAATTGTTCATTTTAATTCTTTCTAAATATTGATGAAGTCTTCTTTTCTTATTCAATTAATGTTATCTTTAATAAAGACCAAAAATCTGCAGATCGTGCATATTTCATTACTGTTAAATTCTATAGAATAGTAAAACAACATTAAAGTTGTAGTTAATAATTGAATTTGTTGATCTTTATTTCAATAAGATTTAATGATTTAATTCTTAACGATAAGATATCCTTTACATAAATACAATTTTCATTTGTTGTGTAATTTCAAAAATGCTTAATCAAAATTTTCAAGTATATGTATTATTTCAATCATAAAAGTGTGTGGAATAATGTTATGATGTTAGAATTACGCTTTGACTTTTAATATCGTTATTCATTATTACAAATGATAAATTAAATAAATTAATACACCAAATATTGTTTACCTCATAACTTAAACAATGCTTGTCCAAATTTGACCTAATTAGTGTCATTTTTCTCCTTATGCTATAAGTATTTCAAATTGATGTATATCATTTCATTTGGACAATAATTGGAGATTTTAGGTAATTAGCTCCTTAAATTGGGTAATTTTGTAATTTCATGATTTTCATTTATGCTTATTTTATGTATTTTAAAACCCTAGGATAGTAAATATGTCCCATCTTATTTACTCCTCATACACTTTGAATTGTATGTTTGAGACATGAATTTCATAATTTGATATTTAGAATACTTGGCAAATTACTTGAATTAATCTTCATTATTAGTATATTTAAATTTAGATATCAATAATTAGTGTTGATAACATTTACATATATATAATTGTAATGTTATAAGACTATTATGACTAGTTCCTAGTATTAAAAGTGAGTCTCATTACATTTTCATATTAGTTCTTATTCTCTTTTAAAGTTTACAATTGATTGAATTGTTATATTCTTTAGCTTCCTATGTGGTGCAGTTAACCTATCCCTTACTAATTGTATGCTAACTGTAAGCCTTAGTTCCTTAAGAGAACCAATTAGAATTAGTGTAATACCACTTAGAATGAGATTTAGTGATAGTCTCCTAACCTTTAATTCTTACCTTAAGTCCTCTAACAAGTTGACAATTACTATGCTAGTAGTATACTTCATTTCATTAAGTGATCTTAGCATGACTAGTGCCCTATACTTAGAATGGATTTGTAGCATTCATTTTCCTTAGCTTATGATCCTCTGTCGAAGTTCTATGGTAATTGAATTAAATATTCATTTGTTTTCTATATTGGGTTAGAAAACTTGTAGATTTCTTTAATCTTCGCTCCATAGTAACATAAAGCTTGAGCTTTTAATCTTATTTCTCTCTTACAATTAGACTTTTCTTACCAAATTATCCTAACAAGATTAGAGAATGATTTGGTTGGAAACCTTTCATTTTGTAAACTAATTATATGAAGTTAGTAGGCTATACATTAACCTCCACTTCAATTAGTTTAGAAAACCTTTGGAATTACTCTTTCCTAATAGTTTCTTAAACTCTAATCATTAATTTAATTAATTTGTTTAGCTTAGGACTACTATAGAATAAATCCCATTTTCATGAATATACTATAATTTATTTTCTCATTCAATAAACTAATTCAAACCACTATTTTCCTAAACTTCTTCACTTCTACTATTACTTACAATTGACTTACAGATCACTATCTATAAGTCAATTGAGAGCTCAATTTGCTCCAATCCTTAAGTAGATCATTAAAATTAGATAACTTTGGATATCACATAGTTTAGAATAATTTGAATTTCCTTTAATACTTGCTTAGCTTTGAGCCTATTCCTTTGAATATACACACATAATATTGTGCATAAATAAAACTTTCATAATAAATAAATTGTGGTTTTTATATTATGGTGGATAGCCAAGAACTGGCTAAAGAAGAGATATAAGAAGACCTCACTATCTCAGAGGATGAATGTGAGTGTTTATTTTCATTAAGACCCCACTTTCCCTTATTAGTTAGGTAGATGTGCTTAACTCCCCAGGTCATTCTGTAATATGCCCACAGAATGAAGCTTCATAAAATAACTTTAACAAATAATATATGAGTCTTCTACAATTCTATGGATTATAAGATCTCATCATAGCCTTTTAGCTATGTTTTCATTGTATAGTTCTAGACTATACACTCTTTTTCCATGAGTCTAAGATTCTCCTTTACTTACCAAGCTTTGCACTTTCTATCTTCAGTACTGTTTTTACTTATTTATAGTTTATATAAAATGCAGTGTATGTTGCTTTAATTTTCATTTAAATGCTTCACTATTTTTTTTTCCTTACTTAGCATAATTTCCATTAGACATATACATGTTTTCATTTCAATTACTTTCAAATACACTTTGGTAGTTTTTAGCCTTATTTAGGATGCTTTTCCCTTACCTTTTTGGTTGCAGGCTAGAACAATTATACATGTGACTATTCTTACTCATCTTACTTTCAACTGTTATTCCTTACAGTTATGTTTATTTTCATTCCCTACTTGATTGCTTTCAAATGCTCCTCCGCTTATATTAAATTGTAAATAAGCATTGATATCCAAATAAAATTATAAATGTTTAGCCAATTTTAAAATGTGCTTAGACTATTTAGTCTAACTACTATTTTTCTTGTATTGGCTTTGCCCTATTTTATTTAAATACCAAAATATGATATATCAGGAGCAATATAATTTAGGTGGAGCTGGTCCTAGCACTTGAAGATCTTATAAAAATTTGCTACTGCTTATTTCTTAGTACATGCACTTTTCATTATGTGAGGGAGCAATTTATTAATTTCTTACTCTTTCATTTAAATGGCTTGTAATGACTTAAACTATCTATGATGTTTTTAGCTAATTCTGTGCTGGGCTTACTTACTTTTAATATGCTTGGACTGAATGAGTGGATAAATACTACATGTTTTACTTATACTTGTAATTGTCTTCAAACCTTTCATACATGCTTTTATTGCAAATTTTCTTTTAACTTAACACTACTCATAAAGAGACTTGACCACTTAGCATTTAATATTGGGTTAGCTTTCTTTTAACATAGTGTTAAATGCTAAGGTAATGCTCAAATGTTGGGTTGAGCTCCTATCCAATATTGGGGCCATTACAGTTTGTATTAGAGAGACTGTTGAGAACATTAAGCTAAAATAAGATATCCACTCATCCAAGATAATCAACATAGAAAGGCAAAAATATTAAAAGACATCACCTCAGGAAAGTGAACAAACTTCCATTTCAATAATTGAATTAATTATAACTTGAATTTAATACCTGACTCTCAGATGGAAAATCAAGAGTCAGAACTTAAGAAATTAACTAGAGCATTTTATCAATATTGGGAAGGTGACCATTAGTTCGATACGATGTATGGACGCTTCTACTATGAAGTATCAATAGCTAGAGGTGAAGTGTTAGATAAAATCTTGAAGTGTTGTGTGTTCAGGGGCGATTGCATCCCACATTTGGCAAGAGAGTGGCTCTCAAGGGTTTCACACCTTTACATCCATACAGTGCTCCGACCACATACACCTCCAAATGTTGGATAAATTCTTTGATAACTACGCCAAAGATTGGTGGGTTCACACCCACGATGTTCTTATATGAACTAGTCGACGACTACACCATTCTCCCCTTTATACTGATTTCGAGTGTATGTTCTATAATAAATTTTGTAAATGAACTTTTAGTTTTCTTTTTATATTGTAGCCTTGTACAGTAGCTTTTATAATGACTTGTATATAGTAGCTTCTATTTCCCTTCCACTTTCTTATACTTTTCATATAGTATCGCAAATCTTTTGAATATTAATGAGAAGTTTTTTCTTTCAACTAGTTCTGAGTTTCATTTTCATAATCTTTTTAGAATAGATCCCGATCAGAACAACACTATTCCTTCTGTAGTTAAGGAAGCTATAGCTATAGTTCCATCTTCTGCATAGGAGATGAGACAGATTATGAATATGTTTAAAAGAATGATTGAAGCTTAAACAAGAGCTTCTAAGAGGATGGCTTCAACAAGTACCCCCTATCACCCATCTCCTACTCCTCCACTATCTTCTCTTATTCCACAACAATCATCCCAAGTTCCATTTCAAACTCCCCCAACCCCACTTGAAGTTCTTACCCCAACTTCAAAGGCAACTACTTTTGCACCATAACCTACTTTAGGTCCTGTTGTGGATGCCTTTCTCCTAACTTTTCTTTGTTTAAATACCCCCACCTTCAATGGCTCTGCTTCACTCATAGAAGCAGTCAATTGGTTCAAATTAGTGGAGAAACTCTTGGCAAGTATTAAATGCCCTAGGACAGCAAGCTCAAGGCCCGCTTTTTTGAAACTTGCGTGGAAAATATTTCTTGGGAAGAATTCAAGCAAGTCTTTTGCACTGAGTTCATCCCTCATTCCGCACAAACTATAATTGAGGACAACTTCATGCAACTAACATAAGGAAATTGTACTATCCACAACTACGAGATGGAGTTTAGAAAACTATCTCGCTTCGCACCTGATCTAGTCCGCACATAAGTGGCTAGATGTAGTAAGTTCTTCAAAGGCCTGAGGAATTCTATTAAATTCCATTTGATGTCCTTACATCATGATGATTTCCCTAAGTTATTAGAAGGTGCTAAAATGATAGAGCACCATCAAGTTCAATTCGAGACACATAAGCAATCTCATTCCCAACCTTCCAGATCTGAGCCCTTTAAATAAATCGTCCTTAGGGCCCTAAAGTTTTCAATATTGCCCAGAACAAAGGTCAGCAAGATGGACCAGCAGTCAAGTGTAATAGGCCACACCCTTATGGGAAGTGTTACCACATGGACAACTGGTGTTATATTTTTGGCAGGATCAACCACTACTACTAATAATTCCATGCTAATTGGATAGTAGACAGATTATAAATCAATGGTCAACCTTCCGTCAAGAACCCTACTCCTTATAATTCAAAAGCATCACTTCTAACTCTTATGCCTTTGCCATCAAGTGGGAATACTTGTGATCAAAAAAGAACATCCTCACAAGCCCAAAGGTAAGGGCAGAGTAGTTGTGCCGCTAAGGGCAAGACAATTGAACAATCTCAAGCCATACCCAGAGTGTCTCACATTCTACAATTATTGCTAAGGAAGAAAGTGACATCGTAACTGGTTCGTCTTACATTTAGTTTTCTTTACTTTAGCCTTTCAAATTCAGTATATTTATTTCCTATGCTACTTGCTTTTATGACTTCATAGGTTGTACTTGAAAATATTATCCTTTCTTTCTTGCTATTGGAACATTAAGTATTAAAAATCAACTATGTGACACTCTTTAATACGGGTGCTAGTCACTCTTTTATATCATAGAGTTGTGCATCTTCCTTGAACTCTTAACATTTTAGCCTGGGTAATGCCTTGAGAGTGCATATGTCGTCAAGTGCTGAAATGTCTATAAAAAGGTTCCGTTTGGTAGACATCCCAAATAGTAACAAACTATTTCCCTACAAACTTATCATTATGACGATCACAAATTTGGACATAATCTTAGAGATGCATTCGCTAAGAAAACTCAACATCGTTATAGACTGTTACAGAAAAAGAGTCTCCCTACAGGTAGGAAGAAAGTCCGATGTCTTCATAGGCAAGCTTGGCCTAATTACATCCTTATAAATGCAGATGAAGCCAAGTGCCTTATTAATAAAGGTTGCTACGCTATATTAGTAACCCTTATTGGTGAATAAAAAGATGATAGAAATCCTATGGATACTCAAGTAGTCAGAGAGTTCCTGGATGTATTTCTAGAGGATTTACCTGGACTACCTCCTATGTGAAAGGTAAGGTTTTCTATTAAGCTAATCCCATGAACTCAACCTAAATCTAAGGCCCCATATAGGATGGCACCTAGCGAACTCAAGAGCTCAGAGAATAGTTACCAGAACTATTGGAAATAGGTTTTGTGTGCCCTATCATGTCGCCTTGGGGAGGTCCCATTCTTTTCATCAAAAAGAAAGATGGATCACTGCGAATGTGTATAGACTACCGTGAGCTTAACAAGGTGATAGTGAAGAACAAGTATCCTCTTCCAAGAATAGATGACTTGTTTAACCAGCTCGTTGGAGCGAAAGTCTTTTCTAAAATTGACTTATGATCAGGATATTATCAGTTTTGAGTTAAAGACGAAGATATTTCTAAGACTGCATTCAGGATCCGCTATGGGCATTATGAATTTCTTATCATGTCTTTTGGACTAACAAATTCTCTTTCCATCTTCATGGACCTGATGCAGTGTATTCTAAAGCCTTACCTCAATAAATTTGTCATAGTTCTTATTGACGACATCCTGATCTATTTTAAGTCAGTTGCTGAGCATGAAGAGCATCTCTGTACTGTCGTAGTTTTATTAAGAGAGTTTAAATTATACACCAAGTTTTTGAAGTGGTTTTGGCTCAACTTTGTGGCATTTATGAGTCACGTAATCGATGTTAAAGGCATCAAAGTTGACCAAAGTAAGATCTAAGCTGTACAAGAGTCAGTCCAACCCATATCTATAATTGAACTTTGTAGTTTTCTAGGACTTGCTAAATATTACAGAAGATTCGATCTTGGATTTTTCCAAATTGCATCTTCATTAACTTTGTTGACTTGTAAAGAAGTTTCTTTCATTTGGAACACAGCTTGTGAAGAAGCATTTCAGAAATTGAAGTAATTATTAACTTCTGCACTTGTATTAGTTCTACCTCAGGAAGGCAAGGATATTTAAGTTTACACTGATGCCTCTAAGGTAGGACTAGGTTGTGTTTTGATGCAAGACCATTATTTTATAGCTTAAACCATTAGACAACTTAAACTTAATGAGAAGTATTATCATGTGCATGATCTAGAACTTGTATGGGTAATTTTTTCTCTTAAGATCTGGAGACACTACCCGTACAAAGTTAAGGGTGAGATGTTTACTAGAAATACATCTTAACTCAGAAAGAACTTAACTATCATCAGCATAGGTGTATAGAATTGATATGCGTTATGACTTAGAAATTTTGTATCATCTCAGTAAAGCTAATTTAGTAGCTAATGCCCTAAGTGTAACAACCCAAGGTTGTAACCTAGCTTAATCTAAGCTTATCCTTGCTTTAATCATTGTTCCATTATATTCAATATATTATTTTAAGCTAACCCTAAAAGTTTGGGGTCAATCAAGCCTCTCTAGTGTTGTGCTGTGGAAACTTTAATGCCCAGGAACAACACATGTGCGACAATGCATTGTGGTGCACTGCAGCGCACCTAGGTGGTCGCAGCCTGAGGCGGAGGCATTTTTACACACCTCAACGGTCATAAACAGAGAAGGTAGGGTTGTAGCACGCTGTAGCAGGAAACGATGTTACCACGCATTATAAACAGGGAAGGCAGGGTTATCGCACGCTGTAGCAGGAAATGATGTTACCACGTGCTGCAGTAGAAACTAGGGCTACTGCGGGCCGCAGAAGAAATTGGCACTACTGCGTGCCACAACGGGTCTCATCCCGAGAGCTCTATGTTACCGTGCGCCACAGTGGGTCTCGACCCGAGAGGCTAGTGCTAAGGCGCACCGCAGCGCCTGGTGGAATACTTCTTTCATTCCAGGTTTCACATTAAGTAGATCAAGGAGCATTTTAGACTTTTGGGATTCAAAATAGAGCTGACTACTTAAGCCTAAGTCTTGGAAGAACACCTAAGGTGTTGGCATATCAGATTTGGAGGCTAAGGCTGCTTGAAAGGAGAAGAACCCTAAGTTAAACCCCAAGGAGCAGCTGTGTGAGAAAGATCTTGCTAGTTGGAGGAGAAACTCCAAGAGGTAGTTGCTTCTTACTTTCTCCATTTAAAGAGCAGAGCTACAACTTTTGTGCTGAGGTGATATAGCTCTTGTAACTTTGTAAACTTCAAGTTATTTTCTAGTGGATTTTCTCATTGGTGTGGCTCCGTAGTTTTTCCCAAGGTTGGGTTTTCCACATATATCTTTGTGTTTGATTATATGTGCTATGATCTTTATCTTGTGATTTTGTGATTTCTAGACTGCTTGGTAACTGTCAATGCATTCCCCGATCCTCAAAGGCTTAGGAGATTTATAGAGATCTTGTTTACAATAAGTGATATCAGAGAGTGTGTTCCTTTCCTTATTGCTAAGGAGGGTTTGCTTGTTTGAGTGGGAGCAATGGCTGAAGAAATGAGACACAAGATTGAGAAGTTTAGTGGAACAAACTTTACATTCTGGAAAATGCAGATGGAGGATCTGCTCTGTTAGAAGAAGTTGTATCTTCCATTGAAATGAGCCAATAAGAAACCTACAACTATGACTGATGAAGAATGGGAGGTTCTTGATAGAACTGCTTAGGGTTTGATTCACTTATCATTGTCTTCTTCTGTTGATTTTAATATTTCTAAGGAGAAAACTACAGTAGATCTCATGAATGCCCTAACAAGGATGTATGAGAAGCCATCGGCTACGAATAAGGTTTTCATGATGAAAAGACCGCTTAATATGAAGATGGTGGATGATCATTAAGTGACTGAACACCTCAATGGGTTCAACACCATGACAAGCCAGTTGAGTTCGGTGGGCATCAATTTTGATGATGAGGTTCGAGCTCTGTTGTTCATTTCTTAATTGTCAGACAGTTGGGATGGGCTAGTTACAGCCATAAGCAATTTATCAAGCAATGCATCATTGAAGTTTGACGACATCATTGGGTTTGTATCGAATGAGGAGGTGCAAAATAAATCTCATGGCAAGGAATCTACCTCAGCACTAAATACTGAAAGCAAAGGGATACATGCTGAGAGGAGACAGATCAGGAATAGGTCTATGTCTCGGTGAGGTAAATCAAGACTCAAAAAAGCTATGCCGGATTATTATAATTGTGGAAAGGAAGATCACTTAAAGAAGGACTGCCTTATCCTGAAGAAGCCAAGTGGTGGTGGAAAAATGGTGAACTCCACTATGAATGATTCAGCTAAGGAGGATCAGGATGCTTTGATCCTCTCTCTTATCAACACGGAGTCCTAGGTTGAGGACTCAAGCGCCTCTTTTCATGCAACTCCGTCAAAGAGTGCCTTCAAGAACTACACTAAGAGTGACTTGGGGGAAGTATATCTTGGAGATGATAAGGTGTGTAACATCATAGGTAGAGGTGATATGGATGTGAAGGTACCAAGTGGCACTGTTTAGAAGATTAAAGATGTTAGACATATGGCATGTCTAAGAAGGAACTTAATCTCAGTAAGCCAGTTAGACAGAGAAAGCTACATGGCTTGTTTCACAGGAGACTCATGGAAAGTTACCAAGTGTGCACTCATTATTGCATAGGGCAGTATGGAAGATACACTTTATTTGATCAATAAAGTGTTTGATACTATTGCAGCTGCAGAGGTGATAGATGCAGATCTGTGGCATTAGAGGCTTGGCCATATGAGTGAGAGGGGGCTGAAATCTCTACAATAAAAAAGAAGCTCCAAGAGTGAAATTAGTGGATTTGGATTTCTGTGAAGGCCGTGTGCTAGGCAAGCTGAAGAAGGTTTCTTTCTCCAAACTTGGAATGAAGCTAAAAATAAGAAATTGGAGTTGGTACATATAGATTTAAGGGGGCCAGCTCCTATATCTTCCATAAGTGGAGCAACATACTTCATCACCTTCATTGATGATCATACAAGAAAGGTATGAGTTTACTTTCTCAAACATAAATTTGATGTGTTTAATGTGTTTAGAAAGTGGCTAGCTTTGGTGGAGAATGAGAATGGGTTAAAGCTAAAATTCTTAAGGTCTGATAATAGCAGTGAGTACTATGATATGGAGTTCAAGGAGCTGCGTGCCATGTCTAAGAAGAAACTTGATCTCAGTGAGTTAGTTAGCGAGAGAAAGCAATATCACTTGCTTCATAGGAGACTCATGGAAGGTCACCAAGGGTGCACTCATTATTGCATGGAGCAGTATGGAAGGTACACTTTACTTAATCAATAAAGTGTCTGACACTATTGCAGCTGCAGAGGAGATAGATGCAGATTTATAGCATCGAAGGTTTAGCCATATGAGTGAGACGGGGATGAAATCTCTATAGTCAAAAGGGAAGCTCCAAGGGCTGAAGTCAGTTGACTTAGATTTTTATGAAGATTGCATGATGGGCAAATGAAAGAAAGTTTCTTTCTCTAAAGTTGGAAGGGAGCTAAAAGGTAAGAAATTAGAGTTGGTGCATACAGATGTATAGGAGCTAGCTAATACATCTTCCATAGGTGGAGCAATACACTTCATCACCTACATTGATGATTATACAAGAAATGTATGGGTCTACTTCTAAAGCACAAATCTGATGTATTTCATGTGTTTGGAAAGTGGTTAGCTTTGGTGGAGAATGAGACCGGATTAAAGCTGAAATGCTTAAGGTCTGACAATGGCAGTCAAGGAGTTCTGTGCCTTGTGAGGGATCAAAAGGGTTTATGCAGTCCCTAGAACACCGCAGCAAAATGGAGTTGCAGAACAGATGAACATGATAATCACAAAGAGAGCTAGGAGCATGAGATTGCATGCAGGTTTGTAACAACTCTAGGATATTACCCTGTTAATTCTCAATTTAGTCAGACATTAATTTTGATCCCATTATATTTAGAATACCAAGTTAAACTTATTCTGAAATTTTGAAGTCAATTGAACTTCTCTAAGTCCAGTTAACATTTTTTATCTATCTAAATGCCCTAAATAAGACCTAATGTATTTTGATCTCAAAATCAAAATTTGATTGCATTTTTGAATTCCACATCCCCAAATTAGCTAGGGGTGAAAGTCTTATAAATTTGGAGATCATTTAGACCATAATTCAATTTATATTAAAATGGTCTAATTACATTTTAGGGTTTCCAACAATTTAATTTTGCAAATCTACGCTCAACTAATTTATCTGTTGGGATTTGCGGTGTGGACCACGGGCAAACTGCTGTGGAGCCCGGGTCATGCGATAGCTGAATCCTGCCCATCCTGCCACCGTTCCTTCCGTGGATCTTATGGCTAGGATCTAAGATCCGTGGAGCCACGGATCTGCCATTAAATCTACCCGTGGATCCAACGGCCCGGATCGCTTCTACGATCGATCATTAGGATCCGAGTGATCTGAGCTATTCTGCCATCTGATCAATCATTCAGACGACATCTGAAGGTCCTGCTACTGTAATCCTTCGTCTTCTTCTCTCTCGTGTCCAACAGGGAATCCCTCTTGTACTACCAGCTGTCAGATCTGTCCCCCACTCCCGCGACCATCTCAGCAGGTCATTAGGACCTCTATCGTATTAGTATTGATTCCCAATTGGACCTTGAGGCATGGACGAGCTCATTTTAGAAAATTGAGAGCTCGGCCATGGCCCGATCTCTCGAGCCTCCCCCGGCCCGAGCCAACCCTATAGAAGCTTCCCAACCCTCCATTAAGGCTTTCAATTACCTCAATATTCCTCCCTTAATCCCTTGCTACCTAATTTAGCTTGAATTTCTCTCTGCCTCTTCTGCCATTTCTGACCTTCCCGATCTTCATTAGGCATCCCTGGTGTGCGTACCGCTGATAGAGGCAATTCTTGGCATTCAAGAATCCAAAGTGCGTTCGTCTGGAGCTCTGCAACCTTTGCCATCCTCTCTGTTGACCGATCCAGCCAGCCCGTCGAGCTAGGTACTCCAGTTTGCTCAATCTGAGCCAATTTGGCTCAGACTCTCCTCCTTTTGATTTGTTTAGCAGTGTATTGTTGAATCAAACTCAATGTGATCGTGTATGTGCCCTGAGCTAACCTCGATTGAATCGATCGATCAGGTTGAAACTGTAAAGTGGCTTGGGATTGATTAGGGTCCCATCTTTCCAGCCCTCCTCAGACCCTCAAGCCAGGGGGCTTCGATCCGTCTCACCTCCCTGAAGTTGTAGGAATCTAGCCCCAGGTCTGGGATGGTCTCCCCACATTAGCTCCTTAAGGAAGCTTTCGGGTGAGTAGGGTTTGGCTGATCCAGACCACCTCACTTGGGGCTTCGGGTCTCTACCGATTCGTCTGGCCACGGTGAATGTGTTGCGACCTTCCGCCAATTGTGCCATGGTCTAGATGCACGAGAACTGATGGATTAGGCTTTCCCTAATCGGCAAATCCATTAGGACGAAGCCACTTTGTGGGTCAGGCCGACCCATGACCCGCGCGGTGCGAAAGTCCCGGATCTCTCGGGCCCCCACCGACCCGCGGCTTTTAAAATTGGGCCAAACCCGTTTTAATTAAATACGATTAATTGGATTTATTTTCCTTAAGGAAAATAATTCAATTAATCAAATCTTAAAGAAATTTAATTGGAAAAATGCAAATTAAATTAATGCGATAACTCTTAATCCACTTGTTCAAACCCTATGTTATTATATACCAAATTGATTAAAAAATCATCAGGAATCAAAATATAAAATAATATTGCACTTTTAATGATTGAATTTTCTGGAATAGCCTAATTAATGTAGATCATAAATAGGGTAGATTAGCATGTATACTTAGCCAAATTGCATGATTTATGTGTCATTATGTTCCTTATGCCTTGTAGAATGTATAAGCTAGGTGGTTTAATTTTCTGATTTGTGTATTTTTAATTTTTCTCTAATCTTGTAATTGCATGATTAGTGAAAATTAGGGCTTCTAATCATTGAATCTCAGTAAACTTAGTCTCTGATTGCTCACATGATTATATGGATTATATTTGCCAAGTTGAATTAAATTCTAATGGTTAGATTTGTAATGAGGTGCTAATCCTTTTGTGTGAATTAAGATTTGATTAGCACTAATTACCTTCTATTTCTCTAAATTTTTTTGTTAGCATGCTTTAAAGCAGTGGTGTGATTGATAAATTCATAATTTATATCCCAAATAAAGGAAAAATATCATTCATTTCTTTATTTGAAACAACCCCTTGATCAAATTCTGCTTATCTTCAGGAAATAGATGAGCTCAGATATTTCTGGGAAACACTGAAGCGTTTTTGCATTTTCTTAAAGAAAAACTGCTGCAGTGCGTTGCCGCGTGCCGCAACACACCACAGCTATCTACATACATAAGACACTTAATAAGGGCATTACTGAATTCTGGAGCATTATCGCTATGACGCGCCACAGCACGCCTTAGTGCGCTGCAGTGGGTTAGTTTTTGAAACTCAATCGCTATAGCACCCCACTGCGGGAGAGTTTTCGAAACTCAATCTCTACAGAATGCGACAGCGGGAGAATTTCTAAAAATCAATCGCTACAGTGCACCACAGTAAGAGGGTTTTCGAAACTTAATCGCTGTAGTGCGCCACAGCTTGAGAATTTCCAAAACTCAAACGCTACAATGCGCTGCAGCGAGCAAGATTTCAAAACTTAAAACTGCCACAGCGTGCTGCAGCGAGCAAGATTTCAAAACTTAAAACTGCCACAGCGCGCTGCAGCAAAAGATTTCTAAAACTCAAATGCTGTAGTGCGCTGTAGCGGCGCACTGAATTTTTGCCAGCTCAGTGCATTTTATTGTGGCTTAGATAAGACCCTCAGCCTGCTCCTTATCTCTGAGCCATCATGTCTTTTGCAGTAGCTTATTTTATTAGCATGAGGGGGAGGATTGAAATGATATCAAAGAATTAAAAATGGAAAAGAGCATGTCACTTCACTCTTCAAGTGATATTTGTAATCATCATAGTAGAAAATTAAAGAGGGAATAGTAAAATTTTAAAAGAGAAAAGAGTAGAGTGACCCCTCTATAAATGCAGCTTTTCTTCACTTAAGAAGGGTTCCAACTTTTCATCCAAAAAGTTCAGCTTTTAGGGGCTGCATAAAGGCAGAAGGAGACCTCTCCAAGGGAGGTGGAAAGGAAGATTGCTAGAGGATAAAGAACTAAAACATGCACTAGGGAGCTAAAGGAAAGGAGAAGAGGAAGAAGAGGACAGATCCAGAGAACCCCATTAAGGGTTGTTCCTAGTAAACTCTAATCTTACTTTTTCATTTCTTGTAGTGGATCATGAAAGAGTCTTCATCCTTGTATGTTTTTCTTCTTTTCTCAGCTGTAATGGAAGGTGAAACCCCCTTGGGGAGGGCTGGGCTGAGCCCTTTGTAAAATGTGAAGGACTCAATGAATAATGTAGAACTTCCTCAAGCATTGAAATAAAAAGAATCTAATTTTGAATGACTAAATGAAAATATCTTAAGATCAAGTTGTGGAATAAATGAAAATCTTATGCTAAGAAAATATATTATAAATACTACAATCAAAATGAAAGTCATGTGCTCCATGGCTCATTGCTTAGTTAAGAGCAGGATATGTGTGAAATGGGTGCTTAGAACTAAGTGAGAAGTTCTTGAGCCTTCTTGCACCAAGTTTTATGCTCAACTACGGAGTCTAAGCATGTGAGCTAAGACACATTAATTGGAGCTCTGTTGCTTAGCATATGTTAAATGAGGGAGTGGATTCTTTGAGAGCTCACGAATGACGTGACATAATTCATAGAGCCCAATGAAATCACTTCTTTATCTGAACTGTGTATGATGCACATGATGCTCATTAGTGGAATCAATGCTCTTGAGATCGGCTAATTAAAACTGTAAATTTTGGTAACCTAGACGTAAGAAATCTAAGATGCTCTAATTGTGATCATATGGGAATCTTTGTGTAGAAATTGAACCCTAGTGTATTCATCTCTCGCACAAGATTTGCACTTGAAGGACTTAGAGGATAACTCTAAGGAATACAATGTGCACCTGATTAATTAGCTTAATAAAAAAGAATAAAATATTCTTGAGAAGTAATACAACTTGAGGTCCCCATCATTTCATATGGAATAAGCCCAACTCTCCTCTCTAACTTAAATAGTTTATAAACTCTACATTATTGCTTCTTAACGGAATCAAATCAAGCTGAAATCATTTCATTTAAACATTATTAAATTTAGATATACCTTAGTAACAAAATATATCATTTCTTGAGGACGATAAATCTCAGACCTTACCTTCCAAATTATTACTTCAAACCACGTATACTTGCGTGCAAGCGCAGACGTGTATTTTACAGAGGATTTATCTTTGTCTCAGGAAGGATTTTCAGACTAATTTGAGCTCAATTAGGGTTTCTAGTCATTGGATCTTAGTAAACTTAGTCTCTGATTGGTCATATGATTATATGGATTATATTTGCCAATTTGTATGAAATTCTAATGGTTAGATTTATAACTAGGTGCTAATCCTTTTATGTGAATTAAGGTTTGATTAGCACTAATTACCTTCTATTTCTCTGAATTTTTTTATTAGTATGCTTTTAAATAGTGGTGTGGTTATAATTATCTCAATTCATGTTAACCAACAATTGATCTATTTAATAACCTTTAATTAAATAATTAAAATTCTTAAATAACCTTAAGAAATCTTAAGAAGTTGATCAAGTTAATTATACTTGATCTAAATCTGAGATTACCACCAATAATACATCAATAATGTACTTATTTTGACATTGGATCTAAAAATAAACAAATGATCTTATTTTGGTGAAGGTAAGGGTTAAACCCTAACTTATTTAATTAAGATCTAAACCTTTAACTACTTAATTAAATGACTTGATTGTAAGAAAATGTAATTCATATTATTTTGATAATGCATCTGATTTAGTATTGATCCTAAATCTTTGATTTAGAAGTGTTATGGCTAATGATAAATCTATGTGACTGAATAATCTGAATCTAAGCTTTAGATCTTTGATTTCCTTTTATATAATAATATTAGCATAAGATAGATAATAAAATTGTATTGATTTAAGAAGTGATCTAGCACTAATAATATCTTTTAATTTCATCCCATGATTTGTAGAATAGGATGTGATCAAATGGATCTAATCATATTATCTGATCACTTTTATCTTAGATAATTAGTAAACCCTGAACCTTTAACTTAAGTGATTGAAGAGTGAGATCATAAGGATCTTGCTTTAAGAGTACCTTAAAATAATTAAAAGCCTTAAGGAATATTACACCTTGAGGTAGGAAAAACTTATTGTAACATATTGAGGTAGGAACATAGATGATCCTCCTTACCCTTAAAAACTGATTTTAAACCTTGTGGTAGAATACATCTAAGATATTAGATAAAGATTCTCCCATATGGTAGGTAACCCATGTTGAGAAACCTCTTAGTCACATACTTGGGATTTAGTTTACCTTATGGCTTTTAATCCTAAATTAAGCTTCATAATGTGAATTTAGTTTACCTTATGGCTTCTATAAGATAATTATATCAGAATAATATTTAAGTAAAATTAAGATTAAAAGCTTAAAACTTTTCTAATAGATGAAACCTTAGTTTTATAGCTTTCTAGAATTTGATCCTTTATTCATGATTATTTTGTATCTTAACTTTAGTTTAAGTATAGAGATCCATCTTATTAAGCTTGATTTTTCTTAATAAGATAGCCTTAATTATAGCTCATGAGAATTGGGTTTAACTTCATACAATTAATGTTAGAACCTATTGGATTAAGAAGTTAAACTTCAATACTTGAAGATTAACATCTTAATCTTATAATTTTGATCTATAATAATCAAGATTGGCTTGGGATTATTTAAAATCATCAATTTGGACGTTTGATTTACTTATTAACTTAATTAGCGTCATTGATTAAAATATATTAGAATTCTATTAGTTATAATTGCTTATAACTTAATAGGATTGATATTATGAATATATACACGATAGTTGGATGTGGGAGATCCTAAACTTGTATAAGTTCAGATTAGTTAGAATGAATTAATTAGAAAACAAGTGATATTAAAGAGTTTGTTTAGTGCTATTTACACTGTATATTTGTATGATTTGCATCCTTATTTTGAACCTTTATATTTTTGACACATTAGACAGAACATAGTATATATTTTGTGGATATTCTATGTTAAATTTGGAATACTCATAAAGCATATTTATAAGTAAAGAGACAATTGAATTAAATGAATCTTATTTAAATTTTGTGGATTATGTCATACTTAGTCTAAATTTACAGTGTAACAGCATAATTGAGACTATTTTATCTAGGGTATTTCCCCTATAAGGTAAAATTTTATCTAGGATATTTCTCCTAAAAGGTGATATTTTATCTAGGATATTTCTCCTAGAAGGTGATAATTAATCTGGGATATTTCTCCTAGATGATCAGAAAGGTTTAAGTGGAACTTACTTTTTGGCAGGACTAAGTAAGAATAAGCCCACATGAGATTGTACTTTCAGTTCATATTTTTAGTTTATTTAATTATGCAACACTTTTTATTAATTTACAGTATTTTAGTATTCACAAAATTTTCTATAAAATTGTACATATTCAATAGTTTGTTTATATATAAAAGCATGTTAGGATGTTAGTCTTTTATTTCAGTTCAGTATTTTCATTTTGTATAATAAACCATCATATATAGAATTGATCATATTACTTAGGATATTTCTTGTACTTAATACGTTTTCATTATAATGTTGCTTAACTATTATGCAGCTTGAGTTGAGGTATATGCTTATTTTACACTTAGTTTAAGTATAGTTAATTAATTATAACTTCTGCCACTTACTTTGTTTCTTTACTGCTCCTAAATTTCTTAGACTATTTGTGATATCATTTAAATATGTAAAATGCTTAGCCTAAAATATACTTAGACATTTTATCTAATCAGAATTTTCTTTTCTTTAGGCTGGGGCCCTGTCATCGTGATACTGACAATGGCAGACTCCGAGTTGTTTGAAGTAGAACCTTCTGAAGAGCTTGTTCACGAGGAGGAGCGTGCCGGTGCAAATCCTTAGTCTTTTATATTCTGTTATGAGGATGGAGTGTCTTTCCTTTCTGTTATTAAAACTTTTATATGTTTTGTAATAATACAGGTTCTAAATTATATTTTCTTTCTTGCATAACTATTCTAAGTTTTATAGTTCCTTATTTTATTATGGATGTATGGATGTTATTACTTGGTACTTTCTTCTGCACTCTGATATTTTAGTATCCTCATTTAGTGATTGCCTCTTTTGCTTTACTTGGGGCATATCCTTTCCTTATTAATGGATTAGGAATTTATTTTTCATAATCTAATGCTAAGTGAAGGATTGCCCAGTGATGACCACCACTTAATCTTAGATGATTAAGGGGCGGCCGCCACAGTTGGTATCAGAAAGCTCCATAAGGTGTCAGATTAGAATTTGTATTCCTATCTACCTAATGGATAGTTCTTATGTCATACAATCACTAGATGAATACTTAAAAATATCCATATTACCATAATCTAACACTCAGAATAGTAAGCATAAATGAAAATACTAATATAATTAAAATAAAATGCTAAAATATAAAATTTATGTATTATAGACTTTAAAAAATACAAACTACTCAACTAAAATTAATTGGACATGATTAAACTTATAGGATATATATATATATATATATATATATATATATATATATATATACTTGAGAATGTCGATCTGGGACTATTTCAATAGATTTGAAGCCATATGGGAACTTGACTTTCAGTTTGGAAAATGTTATGGAAGGCATGTTGAAGGAGTATCAGAACCAGGAGTACAAGTGCTAGATCAGATGCTTCATCATGCTATTTTTAGAGAATTTGATCTTTCTCCTTTAGCCAAAGAATGGCTAAAGCATGTGAAATACACTCTTGAAGCCATAGATTACCCCAATGATATTAAAGTTGACTTGGTATCCATCCTAGTTCAAGATCAAGCTGAGGACTGATGGGGTGTCACTCTTCAAAAACTCGCGCGTATGCGAAGCAGGGAATATCGGAAAGTCACTTTTGAAGACTTATGTTTTGCATTTTCAACTAAATATATTAAATAAATGACATAATAAGTAAAGCTTATGTACTCTTTCCTTATTGTACTATTTATTTTGAAATAAGTAATATAATAAACTCGTCTCTTCTAGTTTTTCTGAAATTATTATGATATTCAAACTCAGGTACAAGATGAATCCTGGGCAATCATCTACAACTCCTGCTGCATCTAGCAGTAATTCTTCTAAGCTCAATGCACTTTTGGATACAATTAAGACCTTTGTAGAAACTATTATCAAACAATCTGAAAGGATAGAAAGACTAATTACAATGCAGAATAGACCATCCCCACAATATGTAAACCATGCGCCTTACTATCCCTCTCAGCAGTATCATCAGTCAACAGATGGACTCTTACACAATTTTATTATATTAAGAACTCCTACTTTTAATGGAAACATGTCAGTAATGGATATAGCTAACTAGCTAAAGTTAGTTGAGAAAAATCTAACAAGCATCATTTGTCCAGATGCTAAATCTGTTAAATTAACCACCCACATGTTTCAGGATGAAGCTGAATATTGGTGGGATAGATTTGAATAGATTTGAAGCCATATGGGAACTTGACTTTCAGTTTAGAAAATGTTATGGAAGGCATGTTGAAGGAATATCATAACCAGGAGTACAAGTGCTATATCAGATGCTTCATCATGCTATTTTCAGAGAATTTGAACTTTCTCCTTTAGCCAAAGAATGGCTAAAGCATGTGATATACACACTTGAAGCAATAGATTACCCCGATGATATTAAAGTTGACTTGGTATCCATCCTAGTTCAAGATCAAGCTGAGGATAGATGGGGTGTCACTCTTCAAAAACACGTGCGTATGCGAAGCAGGGAATATCGAAAAGTCACTTTTGAAGACTACTGTTTTGCATTTTCAACTGAATATATTAAATAAATGTCATAATAAGTAATGCTTATGCTTTCCTTATTGTACTATTTATTTTGAAATAAGTAATAAAATAAACTCGTCTCTTCTAGTTTTTCTGAAAATATTAAGATATTCAAACTCATGTACAAGATGAATCCTGGGCAATCATCTACAACTCCTGTTGCATCTAGCAGTAATTCTTCTAAGCTCAATGCACTTTTGGATACAATTAAGACCTTTGTAGCAACTATTATCAAACAATCTAAAAGGATAGAAAGACTAATTGCAATGCAGAATAGACCGTCCCCAGCATATGTAAACCATGCACCTTACTATCCCTCTCAGTAGTATCATCAGTCAACAAATGGACTCTTACACAGTTTTATTCTATTAAGAACTCCTACTTTTAATGGAAACATATCAGTAATGGATACCGCTAATTGGCTAACATTAGTTGAGAAAATTTTAATAAGCATTAATTGTCCAGATGCTAAATCTGTTAAATTAACCACCCACGTGTTTCAGGATGAAGCTGAATATTGGTTGGATAATATCCATCATACGTTGTTTGCCAATCATTACATTGAAGAAATTCCATAAGAGGAGTTTGTGTAAGTATTTAGAGCAGAATGCATTCCTCCTTCAGTACAGAATAATCTGGGGGATATGTTTCTCAGATTAAGGCAAGGAAATCATACTCTATTTGAATATGAATCAAAATTTTGGAGATTGACTCAATTTGCACCGAATACTATACAAACAGAAGGTGCTCATTGCCACTGATTCCTGAGCGGACTATGTAATTCGATAAGAGATCATGTTGTGCCATTAAGGCTATCATATTTTATTGAATTAATTGAAACAGTTCGCGTGGCGCCCCACCCCTTAATCCACAAGATTAAGCTAAGAGGTGGTGTGTCACCCTGATTAACCTTTCACTTATTATTAGATTAGGATGAAATCCACAACCCACCTAATAAGGGAAGGAGTAAGCACAGAATCAAATATTCAGTCAATATATAAGAAATTCATACTGAGTGCGGAAGTGATTTAAATAAGAAATATCCAAGCATCACAATATAAATAGCATGAAATATGACTCAAAATTAATAGCATAATAATCCAAAAAACACAGTTGTGAGTACCTGTATTATTATATCACATTAAAATTAAAATAATTAAAGGCAAAATACTCTCATCCTCACTTGTAAGAATACTAAATAGCAGCTCCTTCTAAAGGCTCAACCTCTAGATAAGGCTCCACCTCAGGCATCTGATCTTCTAACTGATGGGACTCTGCCATTGTCATTTTCACAGTGTAGGGCCCCAGACAAAAAAAAGTAGAAAATCTTGTTAGATAAATTATCTAAGTACATTTTAAGTTGATAAATTTTATGTGTTTTGTAATATCACCATTTAACATATTCTAAGCAATAATCAAACCAAGAAATTGAGCAACTATTACAATAGAATAGAGGAAAAGCTATAAACAACATTTATAATTTAAGCAAAAAGGAGGCTAAGATATGCCTCAAATGTAAGCTAAATAAGGAAGGGCATATAAGTATAAGTAACTGAACAAGTACTAAAAGAAAATACTACATCCAAAATATGTTGGTGACCATAAGATTATGTAGTTAAATAAATAAACTCAATAATGATACATATAAATAGCAGTAATAAATCTAACATCCTAAAATATATATAAGCAAAATAAGGAAATAACTGACTGAAATAAAAATACTGAAGTGTATACAAAATATCAATACTATATATGAACATCCATATCCTAACTGCCATACAGAAAAGAACTAATCTAGCCCACTCATAGTCATAGACAGTAAAATTATTTGGAGTCCATTAATACGTCCTAGTTTTATGAATTTAGACGTTCTATCTAAGATCTGATGAAGATCTACTAAGCTATAAATTATGGATTAAATGCTACGAGATTGAGTTTAATCATATAATCCAAAGGATAAGACTTAAGATCTAGGTTTTATTCTAAAAGTGATCTATTGATTAAGGCAAATCCTATTAAGCAAATTAAACTTAATAGGATGAATCTCTTATCCTTAATCTAGGATTGAAAGACAAAATAATCAGAATAAGTTGAAAATTCTAGAAACCAATAAAATAAGGATTCATTTACTAAATAGCCCACTTATCCAATAAATGAAATCTAACCTATGAGCTAGTCCTAATCTTAGAAATATTCCTAATGTGGGGTGAAAGATCCTAAAGAAAGAACTTAGAGAAATTTTTAGAGATTTTATCATTTTGACTTAATAGTTAATTTTACTCACTTAATTTACTCTAATATAGTTATAATATTGGTTTTAGTATTTTAAAAGGTAATTTAGAGGTTGAGGATATTTAACCTAAATTTTTGGGCAAAAAGACCACTTTGCCCCTACTTAAGGGTCCAAAAAGTCAACTTTTGATTTAAGTTTCCAAATTGAAGTTCATTACTTTCAAATGATTACTTACTGTCTAACTTGAAGATAAACAGTAAGTATGCCCAATTTGGACAAGAAACAGGTCCTACAGGTCCAACTTAAGGTTTTGAAATAAAGGGCAAACTTGTAATTTACACCAAATAGAACCTAAATTTTTATGCAGTTTATTGTTGGTTATTTTTCAAGGATTCCATAGAGTCCAAGAACATTGTATTCTGAGATCGGATGACTAAGTTATGGCTATTTTAATTGCTAAGGGCAATTCAGTAATTTTGACCATCAACGGGTGTTAAAAATCGAACTTTTCTATTTGAAATCCAATTCCAACAAACTCAATTTCTATAGCTTTCCTATAATATATTGAGTATATTTATAGGGAGTAAACCCAATTTGGACCTCAAATGGTCAAGTTATGACTTAACTAAGGTTAAGGGTATTTTAGTTATTTTCTATATTTTTAGGGTTCAGATCCTAAATTCTATTTCAGTTTATTAATGACATTAAAATCTAAGCTAGTAAGCACTTTGGATTTTTGAATTTGGAGTTGAATTGACTAAGTTATGATCAATTGAATTCTAGGGAATTTTAGTCATTTTTCTCTAAAGTTAACTGTGAGGTCTATGGTTGACTTTTTATCCTGATATTTAAATAGAAAAATTAATACTACTACAGTGATGGGACTGCTCTCTTGAGTATTTTAAGACCCATATTGCCTATATTTAGATAACTAAGTTAAGAGTTGTGGGGGTATAAATAGGTCCTAAAATATCACTACATTATACGTATTCCGATACTAATTCTTACATTACGTCATTTGATTCCTTTTATTTTTTCAAGTAAAATGAGACATGTAGTGACTATGTTTGGATCATCCTACAAAAACTTATTAAACCTTTTAAGTTTTATTTAATTTTAATTGATTTAATTACTATTCAAAAATGCAATTTGCATTACTTACTATTTATTTATTCAATTTGTATTAATTTACTGTTTATTCATGAATTTAAAAATATATTTTTTGTATTTATTAATTAATTAATTAATTATTATTAATATGTAATTAAATAATCTTAATTATTAATTAATAAATAATTAATTTATTTAAATATTTTAATTGTATAAATATTAATATTTATATTTTAATTATTAATTAATCATTATCAATTAAGCCTAATAAATTTCTTAATTTTATTTATTGTTTGTATAATTTAATTATCTAATTATTATCCTAATTAATCTATTAATTTGATTAGTATATTAATAAATTAATATTAATTAGTTTTACTAATCCTCACTGTTAATTAATTAATTAATTCAAACTAATTATTATTAATCATTAACTTCCTTTAATTAGTTTAAACTCCTAAAGTTTTCTATTTTGATATAAATATATATGCATATTTTATTTCCTAAAATTTCTGTTTATATATATATATATATATATATATATATATATATATATATATATACATGTATTCTTATCCTAAAATTTCTGTTTTTATAAATATATGTATATGCATATACATATAGTTACTCTAAAATTTTGATTTTATATATATATATATATATATATATAGTTACTCTAAAGTTTTTTATTGTATTTTTTTTTTTTTTTGCTTATGTGTGGTTGATGGGATTTGAACCCATAACCTGGGATAACAAATCCTGAGCCTCAACCACTATGCTACAACACCATTCATAGGTATTAATGGCACGGGGACCCACAGGGACACGTGGCGTGTCGCGATTGGGCGCGGCAGAGGATGCGGCCCCACGGGACATGCGGCGCCGCGGGAGTGGATGCAGCACTGCGTGTGGGGCCCACACGCAGACTGCGCTGATGCTGGCAAGGCCCACGCAGCACGCGTTACGCGGTCGACCCACTCGCACCATTCAGAGACGAGCAAACTAGGGTTGCTTCTCGGCGGCGATGACGGCGACCATAGCCGGCGGCCCGCACGGCCGAGGGTAGGTCTCGGCGAGACCTACCCAACGGGACCCGGGCCGTGCCCGGAGGTGGCCGGAGATGGCCACAAACCTTAGCCCTAGGGACCTACCTTCGGCGGAAGACCCCTAACTACTTCCACTGTAGCTAATGGCTTAAATTCGATCGATCGAGGTCCCCTCAGATCGATCGAATTCGGTTGATTGTCAATCGAGGAGTTGGAATAAGATTGCAAATTAGAAATATAGCGATTGGAAGGAGATCGGGAGCGAAAGGGGGTACCTGATGGACTGTCGTGGTTCGTTTAGGGTTCGCTCGGGTCAGACACAGCTCCTGAGGGTTCGATCTCCTGCTTCGCTTGCGTGGATGACCGGTGGCTTAAGTTGGAAAGATGGCGGAGACTGCGAGGTTGCGGAGTATCGGCAGCGACCGGTTGGGCGTGGGAGCGGAGCCTAGCCACGCTTCCTGCACGCGGAGAATGAGTCAGGACGATGGCTCCGGACCGTTCGATCGGTCCGAATCTTACCGTTTGCTGAAACAATCGAACCCAACGGAGACGAATGGCCGGAGCGGTTTAGACGGCACGCCGTTTTAGGAATTAATTAATAATTAAATAATTTAATTCAATAAATTATAATTATTATATTTAAATATAATTAATTATTTTAGCTTCCTAAAATCTCTAAAACATCACCCCTAACTAATTGAGGGGTGAGGAATGCAACGTCAAGGTTGGATTTTTGATCCAACGAGTACTTTAAATTCCCAATTTTCGGGGTAATTAAATATTATTAAAATATTCGTTGACATTTTGACTACTTCCGATTGACACGAAAATGTCACCCCTAGCTAATTTGGGGGCAATGAGTGCAATGACAAAGTCCATTTTTTGATTTGAGGTCATTTTAGGTAGGTCAAATTTTTGGGTTTCTAAATTTTCCAAAACTCAGGATTCGATCCATTTGACTCCTGATTTGGATTGGGTCTTAGAAGTTGGCTTCAAATACCTTGATTAATACTTAGAGTTAGGTTTAAGACTAAGATTAGTCCTAATTGACTAATGAAACAACTTGGGTTGTTACAGGCTCCCCCACTCAAGAACAATGTCGTCCTCGACATCACTCAAGTGGCAATAAAGGCAAGAATTAAATATGACTTGAATTGAAGTTAAAAGCTTAGAATGCTAGGAAATAGAATTACCTGGATTTTCAAAGAGTCTAGAGTATTTAGCTTGCATATTCGATTCTTTTTCCCAAGTGGCTTCGTTGCAAGAACGATTCTTCTACTGGACTTTGATCATATTGATAGCACAATTTCTGAGTTATTTGTGATCACAAGCTAGGATCTGAATTGGCTCCTCAGCATATGATAGATCTGGCTGGATCTAGATCTCTGATAATTGCACAAGGTGAGACAGATCTCTAAGGTACCTTCTTAGGGATGATATGTGGAATACGTTATGTACTACAGCAAAATCTACTAGCAATTCCAACTGGTATGCTGCTGAACCAATCCTCTTCAACACTTTGAATGGCCCGACATAACTCAGGCTGAGTTTGCCCGCAACTCCAAATTGATATACACCCTTCATAGAACTTACCTTTAGATATACCGAGTCTCCTTCCTGAAATTCCAAGGAACGTCGATGGATGTCGTGATATTTACCCTGCCTATCTTGGGCTGCCCTGATTCTTTGCTGTATGAGCTTCACCTTTTTGTTTGTCTCTTCTACCAATTCGGAGCTATACAGCTGAATATCTCCCATTTCAGGCAATGCTATTAGCGTGGAACACTTCCTACCATATAGGGCTTCATAAGGAGCCATCTTAATACTCGCTTGGAAGCTATTGTTATATGCAAATTCTACTAGGGGAATGTGGTCTTCCCAAGATCCTACAAAGTCTAGTATACAGAGATGGAGGAAGTCTTCCAGAACTTGATTTACTGTTTCCGTTTGACCATCTATCTAAGGACAGAAGGCTGTGCTCATGGCTAGTGTGGTACCCAGATCCTGATGGACTGCCTGCCAGAATTTCAACATGAAATGACTATCTCTATCCAACACAATAGTCTTAGGGATACCATGAAGTTGAACTATTTCTTTGATATATGTGTTCGCAAGTTTCTCAACTGAATTAATTTATCGGACTGGAATGAAATGTGTCGATTTAGTGAGACGATCTACGATGACCCAGATTGTGTCAGCTCCAGACCTCACACAAGGTAATCCCATGATGAAATCCATGGATATGTCTGACCATTTGCACTCTGGAATCTCTAGTGGGTGCAGCAGATCGCCTGGTTTTTGGAGCTCTGCCTTTACTAGGCAACACACATAACACTTAGCCACAAAATCTGCTACGCTCCTTTTCATCCCTAGCCACCAAAATGATAGCTTCAAGTCTTGATACATTTTTGAGCCCCCGGGATGAATCTGGTATCCGGAGTTATGGCCTTCAATCAGCACCTCTTGGTGCAAGGACTTAGGGATCCATAAGTGATTCCCTTGATAGATAGCACCCTTATGGAATCAAAGATTGGTACGGCGGCCACTTTCAATGGCATGCTTAAAGCCTAAGTACTCTTCATCCTTGGTTTGTGATATGGACACATCTCTGTGAAAGGTGGGTTCTACATTGATGTTTGCCAGCACTGAGCTGAGTTTGTCTCCACATACAGGTTTGATGCTCATTTTGTAAAATTCTTCTATTAATGGGATTTTTAATATAATGGCATTTAGGGTGGTCTGATGACTCAGGGCATCAGCTACGATGTTGGCCTTTACAGGATGATACTGTATGTCCAGATAGTAGTCACTGATCAACTCCAGCTACCTTCTTTGCTTGTAGTTTAGCTCTCTCTAGTGAATATGTACTTGAGACTTTGGTGATCGGTAAATATCGAGCATTGAATTTCGTAGAGATAGTGTCGCCAAATCTTCAGAGCAAACACTGCTATAGCTAGCTCAAGGACATGTACTGCATAATTCCTCTCATGAATTTTTTATTATCATGAGGCATAGGCGATGACCTTACCTTCCTGCATTAATACAGCTCCTAGGCCTATGCTAGAGGCATCGGTGTATACTTGATAGTTCACTCCTTCTCTTGGGAGAACTAATACGGGGGCATAGGTAAGCACATCTTTTAGTGCCTGGAACGCTGCCTCACAAGCTGGTGACCATTCAAAGGGTACAACCTTATGGGTAAGTTTGGTGAGTGGAGAGGCTATTTGAGAGAAGCCTTTCACAAACCTTCTGTAATATCCAGCCAAACCCAGGAAACTTCTGCTTTCTATCACTGTCTTGGGTTGTACCCATTCTTGGATTGCGTTGACCTTGTTTTGATCTACTTCGATCCCTTAAGCGTCTACAATGTGACCTAAAAAGGCAACATATTCAAGCCAAAATTTGCACTTTTAGTATTTGGCAAACAGCTGGTGACTTTTTAATTCTATTAACACGGTTCAGAGGTGACCTTCGTGTTACTTATTTACTTTAGAGTATATTAAAATATCATCTATGAACACGATGACAAATTTGTCCAGATATGGCTTCAAGATATGCTGCATTAGGTCCATAAAGATAGAAGGCGTATTTGTCAGTCCAAATGCATCACTAGGAATTCATAGTGACCATATCTAGTCCTGAAAGTAGTCTTTGCTATATCAAAATCCTTCACTTGTAGCTAGTGATATCCCGATCGCAGGTCAATCTTTGAGAACACTTTTGCTCCTGCTAACTGATCGAATAGATCATCGATGCGAGGTAGAGGGTACTTGTTCGTATGGTTTCCTTATTTAGTTCCCTATAATCAATGCACATTCTCATCGACCTATCTTTCTTCTTTATAAATAGAACTGGTACTCCCCATGGGGATGAACTTAGTCTGATGAGACCCTTTTCCAATAGTTCTTGGAACTGCTTATTCAATTCTTGCAGTTCTTTGGGTGCCATACGGTAAGGCACTTTTGATATTGGCTGGGTTTTGGGAATTATGTCATTTACAAACTCTACTTCCCGTATAGGTGAAAGACCGGGTAGGTCTTCGGGGAAAACATCAGTGAATTCACAAATGATGGGGTTCTAGGATATAGGAACATCTTCTTTCTTTTCCTCTAGTATCATCACTAGGTAGGCACTGCAGCCTTTGCTTACTAGCATCTTGGCTTGAATAGCATTGACTAAGGAAGCTCTTGTACTAAGGTTCCCTATAAATGACTTAGTTTATTTATCACTGCCCAGGGTGATCTTCATCTTTTTGCAGTTGATCATGGCGTCATGTTGACTTAGCCAATTAATGCCTAAAATAACATCGAAATTGACTATTGGCAATACTACAAGCTTGGCTTCAAATTTTGTCTCTCTGAAGGGGACTTGTAGCTTGCAGAATTGACTGGCTTGCAATTGAGCTACGGATGATAATCCTACGCTTAAAGGTTTTGCTAAGCGGTGTACTGCCAAATTGAGAGACTTCGTCCCGCTCTCAGAGATGAAGGAGTGACTTGCTCCAGTGTCGAATAGAATATAGTAGGGCTTATTATTTTTATATATCATACCTAATTATGGATGCAGTAGTCTACGAGTTACTTTTAAGCAAGTAATAATAAAATTGTAGATTAGTTCAGAAGCGTGTACCTGACACCACATAGTTATCTTCTGTGGACTCAGTAAGCGTAGGAGGTGGAAGTATACACGGGCCTGGCCAGCAGGCCTATTGTTGTAGGGCTGCCTGAGAGGCGGCCTTGAAGTATTAGGACAGGAGGTAGGATGTGCCTCACGTTGTGGAGTAGGAGGTGGAAGTATCGGCATGCTATAGCAGTGGCAGGAGCTCTTTAGTAGAGATCGAATGCTGGCTGGCCTTGCACGCACTTAATTGGCTCCCCATCAATCATATCTATCACCTGGCACTGAGTGTAACCATGCACGGGTCTACCACAGGTGAAGCAGACTCGTTGATTGTGGAAGCATCTGTCGTAAGGATGCGGCTTCGTACAGCCGTTGAAAGGATCAGTAGTAAAGGCTTCTGCCTTAATTTGTCAAACCCTAGCCCTTTTTAGGTTATCCTATCGGTGCGCTGCAGAGTCGTGGTCTAAAGTAATAAGTGGAAAATTTGAGTTTCCTAGATTTATCGAACCACAGAGAATTGGATATTTTGTTACTAAGGTGTATCTATTATCACTAATGTTTAAGCTATGGGCATTTTGTTTAAGTTGGTTCTAGAACACGCACGACAATCACTTAGTAGAAAATAAGTCAAATAAAAGAAAGTGGAGAGTTGGGTTTCTCCCACATGACATGATAGATAATTTATATATGATGATTCCTCAAGCGTTTATCCTTCATTTTCTTTAATCTTAATCAAGTGCACATTATCTTTCTTTGAGTTTTATCTCGAACAATTACAAATTCAAATCTTGTGCATGAAATAAACACACATTCAGTTATATTTCAGCACAAAGATCCTTATAAGATTTTAGGTTTATAGATTTTATCTCATCTCTTGATCATGGAGATGAGGGTTGTTAATTTTTAAGATCTTATAAGCATTGATTCCATTAAGAGCATCACGTGCATCACACATAGTTGAGATGAGGGATTGATTTCATTGGGCTTAATGATTATGTCACCTCGTTCATGAGAACACAACTATTCCATTCCCTCCCTCAATTATGTTGAGCAACGGAGCTTAATTAGTGGGTCTTAGCATCACATGCATCAACTCTTTAGTTGAGCTTAGATTAGGTGCACAGAGCTCAAGAACTTTCTCACATAGTTCTAAGCTCTCATGCACTCATAAACTTAGTATCAAACTAAGGTGAGCTATGGAGCATAAGACAACTTAGTTCTTGAGTTAAAAAGTCTTTTTCCTTTGGTCCACATTCAAGTTCACAATAGTCTTATCCATTTCTTTAGCAAGTCATTAAGTTCACAATTTTTATTAATACTTGAGAAAAATTTTATACATTTTATAGTAACTATCAAAACATGTGGGATTGCCCCAACCCTCCCTAAGGGAAGTTTAGCTCTCCATTACAAAAGAGATGAAAAAGAATACATACATGGATATAGACCCTTTCATGATCAACTAAGAAAAGAAATTACAAAATAAGAGTTTAGAAAATACTAGGAACGTTATTTGGGAAGTTCTCCAGACTCTTCTTCTCCTTGGTTGAAGTGCTTCTCTTAGGTCCCTAGTGCTGCCTTTCTCCTCCTTCTCCTTAGCAAGTTGAGCTCCTCCACCCTTGGGAGTTCTTATTCTCTTCTATGCAGCCTTTCTCTTACTTAGGTTGAAGTGAGCCAAGTTGGGAACCCTCCTCTAGTCAAGAGGGGTGGTATTTATAGATGAGGGGCTGCATCTTCATTCCTATGATCAAAACTAGTAAATGCCTTTAAAATTCTAGAGTAATGATGGCAAATTCTAATTGATGGATGAGATGACCAATATTTTCCATTGTTTTATCCTTCTCATCACATCAAAGAGACTATTTTCCATTTAAAAATGGAGCTGCAGCAGGAGGAATGATGGCTGGAGACAAGAGGCTGGTTGGAGGTCTTGTCCCAGTCACAATTAATACTTCTGTCAGACAAAAAATTCGGCGGCCGCTGCAGCGCGCTGGAGCGCTCTATGGCGGAAACATTTTCGCAAAAAGGCCTGCTGCGGCGCGCTGGGGCGATCAAGTTTGATAAGTGAAGAGTCGCTACAACATGCTGTAGTGTGTGGCCGCGCTAGTAGTTTCGCAGATTTCCCCACTGCAGTGCACTGTAGCGCCAGCATTTTGCAAAATGCTTCGCTGCAGCGCGCTGTAGCGCCCGCGGCTGCCAACTATTCTGCTGCAGTGCGCGATTGTGCCCACATTTCGAAAAGTGTCCCGCTGCATCATGTGATCGTGCCCGCCTTTCGCAAAGTGCGTGCTGCAGCGCGCTGTGGCGCCCGATTTTGCAAAATGGCTTGCTGCAGTGCGCTGGAGCGCGCGGCAGCGATTTTCCTTTAGAAAATTTTGGAAAATTGTCCAAATTGCTTGGAATTCATTGGATAGGTATTTTACCTGAAAAGATAAACAAAATTGGATTAAGGAGCAGTTTTATTTTGGGAAATGTATAAAATTTTCCATTATTTGAGATATAATTTATGGATTCATCACACCCCTACACTTAAATTCTTGCTCATCCTCGAGTAAGCTCAAAATAGTATTTTTCTATTTTTTAAGTATAGTAGTCAATGAAAGATATTAATGAAATTTTGATTTTGTAATTCAAGGCATGTGCTTAACTGAAATGACCAAAATCATTTGCCATTAGATTTTCAAATATTGGATATGAAGCAAGGTTAATGAGTAATCTCCAAAAAATTTGTTTTTTTTTTTTTTCTTTATGCTTGTTGCTAGGTAATGTGGAAGGTTCCTTGAAAAACTTAGATTAGAGAGGTAGTAAAATGCTCAAGAGTTTTATACCATATATGCTCCTTCTTATGAATCATT
The DNA here is from genome assembly GCA_016760335.1 of Gastrodia elata. Classification (NCBI taxonomy): domain Eukaryota; kingdom Viridiplantae; phylum Streptophyta; class Magnoliopsida; order Asparagales; family Orchidaceae; genus Gastrodia; species Gastrodia elata. The sequence goes on along the minus strand of CM028676.1, from coordinate 23,358,055 downwards.
AAGATGATAAGATTAAATGAGAGATATTTTTATCATTCTTTTTCATTTCTTTTATTTGGGAGAGATATTTTACATCATCCCTTTTTTATATTTTTCTCTTTTCATTCTTAGGAAGAGATACTTTTCTTCATCTCCAATTCACATCTTTGTGATCATGAAGTCCTACGGGAGCCTAGCACACTCTTTTAGAATACTCATCATAATTTTTAATCTTTGTAGTCCAATATTTTCTCCCAAAATTAGTCCTTAGCATTGATTTAAATTTTTTTAGAGATTAGATTAACTTTAATTCATTCCTTAGTTAAAAGTTTTAATGCTATCCATATATTAGATCATTTTTTATTAAGCACCCTTGATTTCATATCATTTTCTTTATTGATATCTTGTGACTTTCATTTCTTGAAAAAAACTCAAAAAAGTTTATCATTTTAAAATGCTAGAAAGATTTTGGAAATATGAGAATTCATAAAATAAGTCCTCAAAATACAACACACAACAAAAAAAAAAATACAAAAACAAACAAAGAAAGATACAACTTATTTATTCTTGGGTTGCCTCCCAATAAGTGCTTCTTTTAATGTCTCAATCCGACACAAGTAGGATCATTCATGTAATACCTTCATCCGAAAGGTCTTGAAGGGTCCATCCTCCATTTTCTTGTTAGATACCTTCCTCCAAGTACAGCTTGAGATGATTCCCATTTACCTTAAAAGTGCTATCATTCGAAGTTACTTCCATTGCTCCATGAGAAGAAACCTTAGTGACTCTAAATGGTCCTGTCTATCTTGACTTCAATTTTCCTAGAAATAGTCTTAATCTAGAGTTGAGAAGTAGTACTTTCATTCCAGGTTGAAAATGTTTTGGCTTGATCAGCTTATCATGCCATTTTTTGGTTTTCTCTTTATATAATTTTGCACTTTCATAGGCGTTTAGTCTGAATTCGTCAAGCTCATTTAGTTGCAGCATTCTTTGTGCACCTGCTTTTTGGGAGTCAAAGTTCAATTTTTTTATTGCCCAAAAGGCACGATGCTCCAATTCTACCAGAAGATGAGATGATTTACCGTAAATGAGCTTATAAGGAGACATTCCTAAAGGGGTTTTAAAGGCAGTTCTATATGCCCATAGGGCATCCTGAAGCCTTGAAGTTCAATCCTTACTATTTTGATTCACAGTTTTCTCAAAAATTTGCTTAAGCTCCCTATTTGAGACTTCAACTTGCTGGCTAGTTTGAGGGTGATAGGGAGTACCCACCTTATGTCTCACCCCATAGCTTCTTAAAACACTCTCCAACTGCCTATTGCAGAAATGTTTTCCCCCATCACTGGTTAGGAATCTGGGTGTCCCAAATCTAGCGAGCACGCGCTCCTTGAAAAATTTAATAACAGTTTTAGCATCATTGTTTACACATGCTAACGCCTTAACCCATTTGGAAACATATTCTATTGCCACAAGAATGTACATACTGGTTTGGTTTTGTCAAATTAAAATGCTAGAAAGATTTTGGGAATATGAGAATTCATAAATTAAGTTCTCAAAATAAAACACAGAAAATGAAAATGTACAAAAAACAAAACAAATAAAGCAAAAATAACAAATACAACCTATTTATTCGTGGGTCTCTTCCTCCTCCTCTTTTCCCATATCGTAGGCAAAGTCGCATGTGTAGCGCGAGTCCGGAATTGGGGCACCAACAGGCGGTCTTTGCAACACGAAGGGGTCCGGTCCTCCTTGCAAGCTCCAGTCCTCGAATATTAGCCCTAGTGCTTCATAAAATTTGGACTGAAACTGGCATTGCTGGACGAGTTCTTTTTTAAAGAATCGCATGTTGGTGGCTAATGTCTTGCTCAGAACAGCTTATTGCATGTGGAGTCGCAGCAACAGCTTATTAGTGAGAGTTTGGTCGAACGAAGCAGACATTTCCCCTTGCTCACCCCTCCTTTTCTTGGGCAGCTTCTGTTCGCTAGCCCAAACATTCAGATTTGAGGGTGCAAGGGCGGTGCCGGGGAAAATGACGGAGTCGGAGGAGAGGATTTTGACCCCTTGGGCCTCGCAAATCCTTGATATCAAAGACCCGAAGGTCAATGCAATGCAAGGTCCCTTGAGAGCTTTACAGAGCTGCTCAAAAATAATACTCGAGATGCGGATCTCATCCGGCCTAACCAATGCGCACAAGAGGAGTGCTCTGGCATGGGTCACACTAGTTAAGTAACTCGTAGGCATGACATAGCTGAAAATGAAAACTAACCATGCACTACTCATATCCGTTAATTCGAAATGCCGAATGTTGGCTAGTCCTCCCTCCCAGTCGGTGTTTTCATGGATGAGTTCCGCAACGAGATCAAGGGGGGCGTGGCGAGACTCCAAGAGTTCAAGGTAAGAGCAAGAACTTACCTCCTCAAGCCCATAGAATTGCTCGATTTGAGCAATCCCGAATGTGACTCCCTTACCTCTACAAAAGATCTTTTGTCTGGCCGCATTAATCACATTAGCGTACACCTCCTGGACTATGAAAGGGTATGTGGGGCAACTCTTGGTCACCATCTCCCTCCATCCCCGAGGGTCTACTTGCTCCACCAGCACGGGCAAGTAGGGGCTAAAGCACTTCTCTGGGATTAACTTTCGCTGAAAATATATGGATAAGAACTAGTGTTCAGCTTTCGCAGAGGAGAACCTTTTCTTGTTAAAGGTTCCCCCGGATGAGGAAGCTTCGGCCTCCTTTCTAGGAATCAATTTCTTGCTGGAAAACATGATGAAGAGGAGAGTAAAAGTTCGTGAAGAAGTAAGAAAATTTAAAAGGTGCAAGGATCACCCCCCCCCCTTTACCTCCCCTTAAATAGCTAAGGCATTCAAAGGGAAGAGAGTTATGGTCAATGGGCTTCCCCATGCCATAAATGTAATGATCCATGTGAAGGGGGGCGGGGTAGCTTTTCAACCAACCTTTTGACTGCATGGGAAACCCAAATATCATAACTTTTTGACTGCAAGGAATCCAAGGCGGTTAAGAAATTTTCTACAGCTGTAGCTCGCTGAAGCGCGCTATAGCAGAATTTCTGCTGCAGCACGCTATAGTGAATTTTTCGCTACAGCACGTTGTCGCGGGATTTCCGCTGTGGCGCGCTGTTGCGGGATTTCCACTGTGGCGCGCTGTCATGGAATTTTCGCTGCAGCGCACTATAGCGCTGCTTCAAAAAAACAAAATTTTATTCTTGGGTTGCCTCCCAAGAAGCGCTTACTTTAACGTCTTTAGCTAGACTCGCTAACGTTTAAATAATCGGATCTGGAGGTTTCTCCTTCCATGATCTTAAGGTGCTAGTGTGAGCACAACCCTCAAGGTGGCTCGAGCCCTCGCCCTTTTTATCTTCCCTCATTGGATCATCTCTTTCAAGTTCTAACTTAAGGGGAGTCTTCTTCTTTCTTTTACCCCTTCTTATTTTCCTTCTTCTCACTCCTTCCTTACTCCCCTTCTTCGAGGAAAGAGTTGAGCTAATATTTGAATTTTTTTCTTCTAACATAAGATTTTCAAGAATATTATCCATCCAAATTCTTTCTTCTCTCATTTTCTTCCTCACCTCTTTTTCCCTTTAAAGAAGGTAAGTTTAAGATCGATTAACTCAGATTTCCCTTTAATTTTTATGCTCATCACCCCACAGCCTACATCAATATTAGCTTTTGTGCTCATAAGAAAAGGTCACCCAAAAATGATTGTGGGGTTCTTGTTCCATCTATCCCACTCGCATACCACAAAATCAGTTGGAACGATGAAACTCCCCAATTTAACTGCGACATTCTTAACGATACCGAGAGGGGTAAGGGATTCTAGATTTGCAAATTCTATAATCATGGAGATGCATTCCATCTCTACTACCTTCAAATGTTCATAAATATGGTAGGGCATAACATTGATTGAAGCACCAAGATCACACAAGGGATCTAGAAATACTTTATTTCTAATTATGCACAGAATACTCAACCTTCCGAGGTCTTCACATTTTCGAGCCATGAGCTTTTCATATTTTATGCCCCTTACTCCTTCCTGAGCCTCTAGCTCTTCTTCTATAGCACTCATTTTATCAGTATTAATTCCCCCATACGCCTCTTTAGAATGATTCACACTAACAAGCTCCTTTGGGTTCACTTCAGTGGAACTGGGTAGAGCTCCTTGCTACTGAATAGTCATCTGCTTGGAGATCTTCCCCAGTTGGGTCTCTATGTTCTTAAGGGATGCTTCTATCCCTTGATAGAGGCATCATGGCGGGTGATTGTGGCTTCGGTGCGACGTATAAATTGGATGGTTTCAGCCTTAAAGGAGTTGAAAGCTCGTTCTAAATTTGGGTGGTGATTGTTATGATTATTTCCATTATTTACTCCCTGCTGATTTGATGAACTCGTCCCATATTGATTTCCATTATAGTTATTATTATTACTCCACAAGAAATTAGGGTGGTTTATCTACCCTATATTATAGGTATTGGAGTAAGGGTTGTTCATTGTGTTGTGTTTCTTAAATAATTCACTTGTTCGATATTCGTTTGTACGAAGGGATTGTTCAAATTGCGGCTCTCACTATTGTGTCTCCCTCTGCACAACTCACATTGTATTTCAGGAACAGCGTTAACATTTATTCTCTCAATTTTCTTATTCAGGGCATGAATTCCTTATTGTAAAGCCATTATTTGAATGGATTTGTTCACTTTCATAGATTCTTTTTTAAGCCTTTCTGAAGGCCATTAGTATGCGTTGTTAGCTATTTCTTCCCAGAGATCGTAAGCCTCCTCTTGGTTTTACTACTAATAGAGCTGCCGATAGCTGCATCAATGAGGGTTCTTATAGGAGCATTCAAACCATTATAAAAGGTTTGAACTTGTATCCATAAGGGAAACCCATGATGTTGGCAACAAGTTAGGCATTCCTTAAATCGGTCTCATCCATCATAGAGTGTCTCACATTCCAACTGAGTAAAGTTAGTTATCTCAATTCTTAGCCGAGCTGTTTTCACCGGAGGGAAATACTTGGCTAAGAATTTCTTAGCCAAATCGTCCCATGTCCGGATAGAATCACTTGGAGGAGAGCTGAGCTAACTCTTGGCTCTATCTCGTAAAGAAAATGGGAAGAGCCTTAATTTAACCACATCTTCAGAGACGCCGTTAAATCTGAAAGTGTCACATATTTCAAGGAAAGTTGAAATATGTGAACTTGGATCTTCAGTGGAAAATCCCCCAAATTAGTTATTTTAAACCATACTCAGAGTGGAAGGTTTGATCTCAAAGTTATTAGCTTCTATATTTGGCCTTACAATTGCATGGGGGAATCTCCTAACAGTGGGTAGTGCATAATCTCTCACTACTATTCATCCTTACTTGTAAGAATACTAAATAGCAGCTCCTTCTAAAGGCTCCTCCTCTAGATAAGGCTCCACCTCAAGCACTTGATCTTTTAAATGATGGGATTCTGCCATTGTTGGTTTCATAATGTAAGGCCCCAGCCAAAAAAAAAGAGAAAAATCTTGTTAGACAAATTGTCTAAGTACATTTTAAGCTGATAAATTTTATGTGTTTTGTAATATCACCTTTTAACATATTCTAAGCAATAATCGATCCAAGTAAAGGAGCAACTAGCACAATAGAATAGAGGAAAAGCTATAAACAATATTTATAACTTAAGCAAAAAGGAGGCTAAGATATGCTTCAAATGTAAGCTAAACAAGGCAGAGCATATACGTATAAGTAGCTGAACAAGTACTGAAAGAAAATACTACATCCTAAATATAGTGGCGATCATAAGAATTATGCAAGTTAAATAAACAAACTCAATAATGATACATATAAATAGTAGTAATAAATCTAATATCCTAAAATATATTAAGAAAAATAAAGAAACAGTTGACTGAAATGAAAATACTGAAGTGTATACAAAACATCAATACTATATATGAACATCTGTGTACTAACTGTCATATAGAAAAGAGCAAATCTAGCCCACTGAATATCTAAGGAATCTTAGCATTAACAAGGAGGCTAAGGCCCAAAACTATATTCTCCTAACGTCATCAAGGACGTATAGGCAGAGCATAGGGTTTTCTCCTATCGTCATTAACAGACTGTAAATATACGTCTGTGCTCACATACAAGTGTACGTGGTCTGAAGTGATAAGTGGAAAGAGTTACTTTCTGGGATTTATCGAACCATAAAGAATTGGTTGTTTTGTTACTAAGGTCTATCTATTCTCACTAATATTTAAGCTATGATTTAATTGATGAGTTGGTCTTAGACTTAGCACAGTAACTACTAAATGAAGATAAGTTATATAAAAGAGAGAGGAGAGTTGGGGTTATTCCACATGTGATGATACATTACCAAAGTACTTTTGATTTCTCAAGCTTTGTCTTTCATTTATATTTTGTTTATCAAGTGCACATTGATCACCTTGAGATTTTATCTCAAAGTCTCACAAGTTCAAATCTTGTGCACAAAATGAACACACATTTGGTTCTACTTTAGCACAAAGATTCTTATAAGATTTTAGGTTTTAGATTTTCATCTTATCTCTTGATCAAGGAGATTATAATTATTTATATTTTAAGATCTTATAAGTATTGATTCCACTATGAGCATCACTTGCATCCCACATAGTTGAGATTAGGAATTAATATGTTGGGCTCAATGACTATGTCACTTAGTTCATGAGCACCCAACTATTTTTTTCTTTACCTCAAATATGTTGAGCTAAGGAGCTCATTTAGTGGGTCTTAGCATCACATGCATCAACACTTTGATTGAGCTTAGATTAAGGTGCATTAAGCTCAAGAACTTTGTCACATAGTTCTAAGCTCTCATGCACTCATAAACTTAGCATCTAACCTAAGGTGAGCTACAGAGCACAAGATAATTTAGTTCTTAAAATTATGAGTTCATTTCTTTTTATCCACATTCAAGACCAAATAATAAAAGAAGCATATTTCATTAAGTCCTTTACAATTTAATTTTGCTTGAGAAAAACTTAATACATTAATAATAACACATACACATGAGAATTCCCCAACCCTCCCCAAGGGAGATTTAGCTACTCATTACAAAGGAAGTGAAGAAAAATACATACATGGATAAAGACCCTTTCATAATCAACTAAGAAAAAAAAAACAAGAGTAAGGTTTAGAAGATACTAGGAACGTTCCTTAGAAGTTCTCCGGATTTCTTCTTCTCCTTCTTCAAGCTCCTCCCTTAGGTTGCTAGTGCTGCCTTCTTTCTTCTCCTCCTTAGCTAGAGCTTGCCTTGACACCCTTGGGGAGTTCCTCACTTCTCCTTATGCACTCCTCCTCTTTACTTAGTGTCTTGAGCAAAATTGTGAACCCTCCTCTAGACAAGATGAGGTGTATTTATATGAGAGGGGCTGCATACTCCTTCATCCTCTCTAAAACCAGCAATTTGATAAAACAAATTTGAAGTAATGATGGCAAATCCCAAATTAAAGATGAAGTGATGAATATCCTTCTTTGTTTATCCTTCTTATCAAACAAGAGGCCATCTTCCATTAAAAATCAGAGCTACTGCAGGGAATGATGGCTGGGGACAAGATGCAGGTTGGCGGTCTTATCCTAGCCACAATAAATGCATCTAACTGGCAAAATTGGCGGCGGTCGCGGCAGCGCGCTACAGCGCGCTGTAGCATATTAAAAAGTAAAACTACCACTGCAGCGCACGGTCGCGCTTTGTGGTTTTATAAATAAATCCGCTGCAAGCACGCAGTTGCACCCACGTTTTCACAAATGAGTCTGCTACAGCACGCAGTCGCGCTCGCGGTTCACAAATGAATCCGCTACAGCGCGCGGTCGCGCTCGCGGTTCACAAATGAATCTGTTGCAGCGCGCGGTCGCGCCCGCGGATCACCAAAGACCCGTTGCAGCGCGCAGTAGCGTCCGAGTCTTGAAAATTCACCCGCTGCAGCATGCGGTCACACTCGCTTACAAAAAAGAATCCGCTGCAGCGCGCGGTCATGCCCGCGGATCACCAAAGACCCGCTGCAGCGCGCGGTAGCGTCCGAGTCTTGAAAATTTACCCGCTGCAGTGCACGGTCACGCCCGCGAATCGCCAAAGTTCTGCTGCAGCTCGTGGTCATGCCAAAATCCTACAAAATGACCCCTGCAACGCGCGTTTGCGCCCGAGCCTAGGAAATTTACCCACTGCAGTGCGCGATCACGCGTGGCAGCGGTTGTTCTTGAATAATTTTGAGAAAATAATTTTATGTCTTCAACTCCTTTGGGTAGGCCATTTTCCTTAAAAAAATAGATAAAATTTTAATTTAGGAGCAGTTTAAAAGTCAGAAATGAATGGATTTTTCTTTATTTTGGATATAATTTATGGATTCATCACACTCCTACACTTAAATTCTTGCTCATCCTCGAATAAGCTCAAAATGATATTTTTTCTGTTATAATAGAGATGATAGTCATAAAAATTCAATTACAGTCAATATAAGTCAAAGTTTGTGCATAGAAAAAATGAAACAAAACATTTAGCAACATTTATTGTTTTAACCTTGGCAATAAGGGTGGTTTAATCAATTAATCTCCAAATATTTTGATTTTCATGCTAGACACTAGGTGATGGAGAGAGTTCATCATGGATCCTAGACTAGAAAAGGTGGTCAAAGTCTCCAAGAGTTATGTCATATGTGCTCCTTCTTATGAATAACAAAGATTAAATGATTTGGAGAGATTTTTTTCTTCATCCTTTCACATTTTGATCATTTGGAAGAGATATTTTTTATCATCCCTTCTTTAAATATATATTTTGTTCTTTTCATTTTTAGGGAAAGATATTTTTCTTCATCCCCAAGATACATCTTTGTGATCATGAAGTCCTACGGGAGCCTATCACACTCTTTTTTAGAGTACACACTACATTTCTAGTCCAGGTCCAATGCCTTCCCCCACACTTAGTTCAAGGCATTAAATTAAATTTTTGGAGATTTGATTATCCTCCACTCATTCCTTAATTTAAACATTTTAATGCTTATAATGTATTTGGTTATCTTCGAATAGCACATTTTTACTTATATTTAAGTCCATATTATCAATTTGTGATTTCCAAAAAATTCAAAAAAAATATTTAGTTTAAGCACACCATAAAAATAAGGGGATATGAAAATTCATAAATTGAAATCTTAAAATAAAATACACAAGAAAGAAAAATACAATGAAAAACATAAAAAGGTACAAAAAGAAAAATACAACATAATTAATCCTGGGCTTCTTCCTCTTCATCCGCATCCGCTACGTACGTGGATTCGCAAGGGTAGTGCGTTTCCGGGATGGGGGCACCAACAGGAGGTCTTAGCAACACGGAGGCATCCGGTCCACCTTGCAAGCTCCAATCCTCAAACATCATTCCAAGGGCTTCTTGGAAATCAGATTGAAACCTGTGCTGCTGGACAAGTTCTTGCTTGAAGAACCCCATGTCCGTGGCAAGAGACTTGCTAAGCTCTGCTTGCTGATTGTGGAGACGTAATAAAATCTTGTTTGTGAGGTATGAGTCGGGCATCGCGGATGTTTCCCCCTGTGCGCCCCTTCTTTTCTTGGGCAGCTTTCGTTCGCTTGCCCGCACATTTAAATTTACATGATTAAGGGCGCAATTGGGGGGAATGACGGTGTTGGAGGAGAGTATCTTGACCCCTTGGGTCTCGCATAGCCCTGAAATCAAAGACCCGAAGGCCAATGCAGCGCAGGGACCCTTGAGAGCTTTCCAAAGCTGCTCAAAAATAATATTAGATATGTGGATCTCGCCCAGCCTAACCAACGATCACAAGAGGAGTGCTCGGGCACGGGTCACTTCAGTCAAGTGACTCGTAGGCATGACAAAGCTAGAAATGAAAACTAGCCAAGCACAACTCATCTCCATTAATTTGGCACAAGGAATGTTGGCTAATCCTCTTTCCCATTCTATGTCATTTTTGATGATTTCTGCCACAAGATCAATGGGGTCTTTGCGAGATTCTAACAATTCCAAGTAGCATCAAGAATGTACCTCCTCGAGCCCATAGAAATTCTTGATTTGAGCAATCCCAAGGGTGGCACCCTTACCTCGACAGAAGATCCGCTGCCCGGCCGCATCATATGCGTTCGCATAGATCTCCTGGAAAATTGCTGGATACGTAGGGGCTCTCTTGGTCACAAACTCCCTCCATCCTCGAGGGTTAACTTGTTCCACCGGGACAGGCAAGGTGGGGCTGAAGGTCCTCTCTAGAATTAACTTTCGTTGGGAAGTGATGGAGTAGAATCAGTGCTCAGCCTCCGTGGACGAGAACCTCTTCTTATTGAAGGATCCTCCGGATGAAGATGCTTCCGCCTCCTTCCTTGGAATGGCCTTCTTTCTAGAAGACATGGTGAGATATGAGAGCTAGAGAGATCAATGAGAGAATAAGAGAATTGGAATGGTGCAAGGATAACCCCCCCATTGCCTCCCTATTTATAACCAAGAAAATCCAACGCAAGAGAAGGTGGTTAAATGGTCTTCCCCATGCCATTAATATGGTGATCTATGTGAAGGGGGGGGGGGCAGCTTTTTCAACTTATTTCAATTTTTTCAGCTAGAGAGAATGCACATATTTCAACTTTTTTGAAAATATGTGACACATTCCGATTCAACGGGGTATCCGATGACACCTTAAGATTGAGATTATTCCTATTCTCGCTGAGGGATCGAGCTAAAGTTTGGCTCAGTTCTCTACCCGGTGAGTCTATAAGGATGTAGGATGACTTGGCAACGAAAATCCTTGCCAAGTATTTTCCACCTGCCAAGACCGCCAGGCTGAGAAATGAAATTTCAAACTTCGCTCAGCAGCATGGTGAGAAATTGTATAATGGCTAGGAACGTTTTAAGGACTGCTTAAGGTGTTGCCCGCATCATGAGTTTCCATTGTTTATGCAAGTGCAGACTTTTTACAATGGATTAAATGCACCCCAAGGACCCTCATAGATGCAGCCGCAGGACGATCACTAAGTAGTAAAACCGTCAAGGAGGCCTTTGATCTCCTCGAGGAAATGGCTGATAATGCATACTAATGGTTGACTGAGCGGCTAAACTCTACCAAAAAGGAGGTGAACAATCTAAGCGAATCTAACCAATTGGCCTCCTTGCAAAGGGAAGTAAAAATCCTAATTAATAAAATTGAGACAATGAATGTTAGTGTTGTTCATAATACTAGCTACTAGTTGTGCATGGGAAGCCACAATAGTGAATACTGTAGTTTAAATAATCCATTTGCCCCTCACAAATAGAATAAGTAAAATTTATGAGAAATAACAACATGAACAACAACTCCCACAACAGCCCTTACTCTAACTCATACAATCTGGGATGGAGAAATCATCCCAACTTTTCTTGGAGTGAGAGGAATTCTCAAGGAAACCTCAATGCCCTACAACAAAACTGGCCAAGGCACAATGGAAACAATTTGTATAAACAAAATCAGAATAATAAAAAAGATGGCAGTTTAGAAGAATAAATTTGGGCGTTTAAAAATTGCAGTTTATGAAAAGGACTGAATTGACAATGAATCGCCATGAAACCTCCATTCAAGGAATTGAGGTAACATTAAGAAATATTGAAGTTCAATTATGACAAATTTCTAAACAGTTGTCTACTATATAGCAAGGTATGCTCCCTAGCTCAACTGAATAAAATCCTAGAGAAATAGTGAGCATTTAAAATATAGACACTAAGAAGATAAACTGCATCGATCATTAAAATGAGGAAAAGAATGTGCCAATAAGGATTCCTAAGCTGAATGATAGAAGGGAGATTGTAGCAACAAAAAAGGTGGCCCAGGTAGATTGAATATTCCATGTATAATCGAAGGTGAAGTCCTTTTAGATCCCTTGTGTGATTTAGGGGCTTCGGTGAATGTTATGCCATGGCACATCTACACCAAACTAGAAATAAAGGGATGGTGGAGACACCAATAATTCTGGAATTCGCTAATCTTGCATTGCAAACCCCTTTGGGAATTGTCAAGGATGTCCCGGTCGGAATAGGAAGTTTTGTGATCCCCACAAATTTTGTAGTTTGCGAGTGGGACAGCTGGAGTGAAAACTCCACTGTAATATTTGGGAGGCCATTCTTAACTAGCTCTCAGGCTGTCATAGATATTGAAAGGGGACTTATGACAGTCAGGGTCAAGGATCTAGAAGAAGTGATTAATCTAATGCCTTCATTATTTAAGGAAAAAAGTATAAAGGGAAATGGGAGAAAGTAAATAAGGAGCCAAAAAAAGAGAATGTGCTATAAAGTGCTGTAGATTCTGCAGATCATCAAGATATCATGTTTGGAGGAAATGAAATAAAGGGGGAAAAGAATAAGAGAAAAACTAGGAGGGGAAAAAGAAGAAAAAAGGAACCCCCATTGTGAATAAGGAAGGTGAGGTAGAAAATGAGTCCAGCAGTGAACGAATGAGTTTGAGCCCAACCTTAGTTGGTGTTCACTCATCTCCTTTAAAAATTTGGGAGAGAAAACCTCCTAATGAAGAAAATCCAAGTTGACCTTGAACGTGTCGGGCTAACGACAATAAACAAAGCGCTTGTTGGGAGGAAACCAAACTTAGTTTTCTGTTTTTACCTTAATTCTGTTTTAAGAGTAGAATAAATTTAATCACAACCAAAAATTGTTTTTCCTGGAAGTCAATCTTAAATTTTTGAAAATTTTCTGCTTGAAAACCGCCGCAGTGCACCACAGCAAAATTATCCGCTACAACGCGCCGCAACGGATTTTGTTGCTATAGCGAGCTGCGGTGGATTTCGTTGCCACAACGGACTAGCTTAGCACAATTATTCCAAAGTGCCATAGTGCGTCGGAGCACGCCACAGTGCGCTGCGGTGGAAAAAGCCCACCTGAAGCAGAATTGACTGCATTGAATTCCCAAAGCAGTCAAGGATGTTACAGTGCGCCTTGGAACTCCCAAACTGCCAAATGTGCTGGGAAAAGCTGAAAATTTTGTGAGTCCCACAAACTTCACATACCTCTTAATTGTGCAGAAAGTGTACGCTAATGCAATCAATGCGGTGGGGATAAAATCTTTATGAGGGGAAAGGCCATGGAGTTTGTGTAGCGCCCCGCCCCGTCACCACGCGCAAAAGATAGGTATAATTAGATCGGCGGTGAAGCGGCGCGCCACTAGAGGAGGAATATCTCGTCTCCCTGAATAGCTAAAACAAAGCCCCTTTGAAGGGCTGCTGACTCAACCTCAAGGAGGGTTGAGAGCTAATACTTAAGATAAGAGTAGTATCCTTATCTTAAGTATTAGACCGATACATACATTGGATTTGAAACACACATAAGGAATCCAATGTATGCATAAGATATCAGCATTTCTAATATACTGATCACATCATAATACTAAGTATTAGTAGTATATAACAGAGTGCGAAAGCTAAGCAAACATCCAGAAACATTCATCACAGAAGCTATATGAAAACATTCGTCTCAGAAAAGAAAAGAAAATGCATCCAAAATTATTACAACATTTTACTAAAACAAACATAAAAGCTAGTATTGAAGTGAACTAAGTGAAAGGTAAGGCTAAAGAAGAGTCCACTAGTGCTCCACTAGCTCCTCCAAAATCTTCTAGGTGTCCTCCTGACCTGACTCAATATACTGCTCAAGATCTAGCAAATTGCTAGATCCTAAAAGTACCTCGTGTTAGACAATAAGTCTAACACATAGAGACTAATCTAAAAAAGTTCTAATTATTTATTTAATATTTACATAATGTAATTAAATCTATAGTAATATTGTAAAGATAGCTGAAAGTATAAAATTGTATAAAATTGTACAAACTGAAGCAAAGTAAAGTAAAACTAAACTGTAAACTGAATACTGAAGGTAGAATAAAAATAGTAATGGATCTAAAAATTGAGTAATGATCTGCAAAACTATATTGTATGTCACTAAAACTATGCATCTAAATATGCCACAACATTGTATACTACTGATATGCAATCAAAATATCACTGAACTGCTATGAGTAGTACTGTAACAACCCAAGTTATTACTTGGCTCAATTCAGACTAATCTAAGTCTTAATTAAGGTTCAAAGTCACTAATTAAGTAATTTGGAACTCATCTCTGAAACCTAGGTCAAATCTGAAGTCAATAAAGTCAAATCAAGAATTCTAGAAAATTCCAAACCCTGAAAAATTGACTTTTTATCTAGACCTCAAATTAAAAATCTAACTTCGCCATTGCATTCAAAACACCCAAATTAGCTAGGGGTGAAATTTTGGAGACATTTGGAAGTCGTTGATTTTTCGTCGAATATTTTAATAATATTTAAATACCCCAAATAATCAAATAAATAAATACTCGTTGAAATGAAAATCCGAGTGCGCCGTTGCGCTTAGCACCTTTCATTTAGCTAAGGGTGATTTATTGTAAATTTTTGGAATACGTTTAATAGGTTAATTTTAATTAATTAAATTGAAAAAAATTAATATAATAATATTATTAATTAAGTGATTAACGGTGCCATCCGCTAATTAAACCCTGCCGTTACTTAAGCCTCACACCGTCACCTTACTTTTGACCCCGTCGTCTGATTGAGGCGAATCATCCATGCCATCTGATCGAGCGATCAGACGGCTGAGGATCATCATCCCTGCGAAACTCGCACGCAGCGAAGGCCAGGACACGCGTCGCCCTAACCGTCCTCCTGCGCACGCGTCAACCCATCTCCGCTCGCAGATGGCGAAACCGCTGCACCCCATAGCTTCCAAACTCCTTTAAGGCACTTCTAGACCTCCTTCATCTCAAAACTTTGGATCAGATTATCAAAAACTGCGACTCGAAGCGATCGGGTAAACCCTAATCTTCCTCAGCCGTGAGTTAAGGTACCTCCCGATCCTTCTTATTTCAATAACTTCTTCAATCGCTCAAATTCGAAATGTTATTTCAATATGTGGATTAATGATTGTGTGGTATCGATCTGTCATATAAGTTGCGAATCATCCTAAATCCTCGATTCGTCTACAGCCATTACCGTTAAATATGGATTAGCCGTAATAGGGTCATCTAGGGTTAGAGATTGTGATCAACTCAGATCATTATAGGACTCGATTCGACCACCTATGGGAAGGTCACATCCATACCTATCCAATGCCGTGCCAATCGAGCATTCAAGACGCTAGGAAGACCCTGAAAAGCCATTCCCTAACCTTCGATCGCAGACGCCCATTGGAGAAGAATAGGTTTAGGGCCGGGTCAGGTTGACCGGGCCCGACCCGCGGTCGGCGTGCATTTGACATACGTGGGTCCCGCAAGACACGTGGATGTCTGTTGGTCAGACACGTGTTCGTGGGCCCCGCAGCATCATTTCTGCCAACCGCAGTCAATGATGCGGTGGGCCCCGCCTTCTTTCCAACGGCAAATCACCACGCGCCACGTGGATGGACAAATCCCGTCAGACGTCTCCTGCAGAGAAAAGAAGACTTAAAATTTTAATATTAATTATATTAATTAATAAATCATTAAAGAAGTTAATATAATATAAAACAGATAATTAAATTAAGATTATTTTAAATAATTAAATACAAATCTTTAAACTCTAATAACTTGCAAAATATAAGTCCAATCATAGCAAATAAATATACCATTTTGATCAGTAGAAAATAAGAAATATTATGGAATCATCAAAATTTTATTTAGAGCTATATTTAAGATAATGACATTTATGATATTTAAATAACCCTTAAAATGTTACAAATCTTATTTAGCCCATAACTTTGTACCCATTAATCCAAACATACCCAATATGGGTTTTAAAGTGATCAAAAAATCCTAAGGATTAATTTGGTAGTATTCACCTTGCTGTTTGGATTAGTTTTAGACTAATCACTTTTAGGACTTAACCTTAATTACCCTATTTAACCCTAGAACTTCAATTAACCATAGCTTGGTCAATTGAGCTCCAAATTGGATGATCTAAATATCAATTTAGATCAGAAGAACCTAATTAATAGTAATCTGTAAAAATATTTAGGATCCAACAGTTAGATTTGTTAATCACCCTTAATTACTCTAAATATTGATTAGTAAATATTAGCAAATCTAATAATCCAAATTGAGTGATTTAAGTTTTAGAGGACTCATAGAGTCATTTAGAACCTAGCTATAAGGTTTGATTAATGTTTGAGTGATTAATTTCACTAATCACTCACTAATCACCCTAAACCCTAATTAGGTCTTAACTTAGTCAAATTAGGTCCAAATCGAGCCTACCACATGTCACTGTGATCAGTGGACTATGTGTAAACAATTGCCACTGATTTTACTAAATTTGGACATTAATTGACAAAGTTAGGTTTTTGACCCATAATTAAGGATTCCTTAATCACCTTTTAAACCCTAGAACTTGTATTGGCCATAACTTGGCCAATACTTATCAGAATTTAGCAAATTTAGGTTCTATGGAAAACTTAGATACTAAAGAACAATAATCTGAAAGAAAATTTAACTTTTATTTAGCCAAATTTCTAAATTGCCCTTATGAGTCAAATTCACTAATTTGATCTTATATGGCTTAATAATCTCCCAAAATTAATTTAGTTGCTGTCAAATCTTACATTAGACAGTAAGAAATACTTTCCAAAAAAAAATTCAGAATTTAAGTCTTATATCAAAATTTGATCTCTTGAACCCTTAAGTAGGGGCAAAATGGTCATTTTGCCCAAATTTAGGGTTTAGCCTTTAAAAGCCCTAAATTCAGTTTCTAATCACTAAAATCAATAAATAGAATGATTTAGAACTGAAATTAATCAAATATAAGTCTAAATTAGATTTTAATTAAAATCTCAAAATTTGCTTCTTAAGAGAATTCTTAAGTCCTAAGTGAGTGTTCTCCTTCTTTAATCACTCTTAGATCATACCTTAGGTCTTATTACATTAGTTAAGATGTGTGTCTTGAGAAATAATCTTAGAAATTAAGAGCCTTTATTCTTAAGATTAGGGATAGATCTTAAGTTAGAATTCATCTATTGAGTAAATTGGGTTACTCAATAGGTGAAACCTTGAGTTTTCTAGTTTATAGATTTTCTTAGTTTATTAAATGATTATTTGATATTTAAACTCTAGAATTAAGAATAGAGATCTATCCTAATGAATTGATTTTTCATTAGGACTTGCCTTAACTTAATCTGTGAGATTTGGGTTCTAAACTTAGACCCTTAGATTATACCTTTAGGTTAAGTGATTAGACCCCATCATCTGGAGTCTAATTCTTAATCTTTTCATCTTGATTTGGCTAATCAAGATGAGGTTGGATGAATTAAAATACAAAATTAGGTCGATGATTTGTTCATTTTAACCAAATAGACATCTTTTGATTAAGTTATAATTAGGACTTGGCCAGTCCTAATTATCTTCAACTAGTAGGATTCGTGATTCTAAGTTATAAAATATGTAAGAATTGATGATTCTGAAACTTATGTAACTTAGAGTAGATAGAACGAATAAAGTAGATAACAAAGGATATCACCTGTGTTTTAGATAGAGTTTCTTGCTCACTTTGATTTTGATGCTTCGCATTCCTTGATTTTGATCCTTATACCTTGAACATGTATTATGTACTTAAGATATTTGATAAATATCTTATGTTAATTTGGAACATTTCTAAGCAGCATTATGTTTTCGTTTCACAAGTGGTTTGTAAGGTGTAGCTTGATTAGTATACCTCTTCGATCAACTCGTTCGGGGTCGGCAACCTTTCGAGGGTTTAATGTTCGACAGTCTATTGGCCATGCCTAGTCCGAGTGATAGGATGGATAGACTCTTGCCCTACTGACTATAGAGTCAGGATTCTGATATGGATATACTAATTCAAGTACACTTATATTTAGTTCTGTCTTAGCTTATCAGGCTAAGAGTTTTCAGTGACGTTCAGTTCAGAGTTTCTTAGCTCATCAGGCTAAGATTTGCTGAGTATGTTTTTAGTTTGAGTGACTTAGATGGTCACTGCAGTTTCCATTTTCAGTTACTGTTTTACTTATATATTCTACATTGTAGCACTGTTTTATTTACAGTTTTCCTACACGTGTTTTTATATAGGATGCTAGTTTTATTTATTGTTTTCATATGCTCACATAGGATGTTAGTTGTTTTCAGTTTTGGACTGGTTCAATTTCTGTATGTTACTTAGCATAATCTGTTGATCATAAGCATATTTAGGTTGTATTTTCTTACAGTTTTGTTTAGTCTTTTGCTTACCTGTCTTTGTTGCAGTTGCTTGGAGGAGGTATGTATTATTTCCTAGTTGCTTTAGTTATAAACTATTTGTTTATAACTTTATACTGCTCTTTTTGTACGCTTTTCTACACCTATTTGCTTCAGTTTCTGGTTGATGGTGATATTCAAGTAACATAATAAAATTGTCTGCCCTAAAATGTACTTAGACATATTGTCTAACCAGTTTTTCTTTTGTTGGCTGGGGCCCTACCATTATGAAACTGATAATGGTAGGCTCAGAGTTTGTTGAAGCAGCAGATCCAGTGGAGAGCTTACCATTGGAGGAGGAGCCCGTTCCTGAAGATCTATAGTTTTAGTTTCTTTCTTTCAGTGAGATTGAGAGTTTCCTTTCAGATCTCTTAAACTTATTAATTATTGTAATAATACAAGTTTATATTTCTCTTTCAGCACTTTACTTATTCTGTATTGTTGTATTTATACTGTATTGGATGGATGTTATACTTTTTATGCTTTCGCACTCTGAGTTCATGTATAGTCATTTAGTGATAGTTCTTATGGATTGAATGGCAAAGTTCTTATTTAAGTTAGATTAGAACATGTGTCTAATTCAATTCTAAGTGGGGACTTTGTCATTTGGTGACCCCTCCACCGTAATCATGTTAACTTAAGGGTTAACAGGACCACGGTGGGGCAGGGCCGCCACAAGTACGGTCCAATGTATACATACATCCAGTTAGAAATATCAGTTACTGTGATGTCGATGCATCCTAAAATTCCCCAGTCAATGTATGCAACATTTCGTAACTCATAATTCATCACTCATACTCATACATTATTCTGATACTCACATATCATGCTTATGCTCATGCTCATGCTTCTAAACTACATGAGGTAAATCCAAAAAAAATCCAGAAAATGCTTTGAAAGCTGATAATGAATTCAATGTCTCTATTGTGCAGAATCCTACTAAAAAGATTCTGACTCCTAGGTTCTAGTTTGATAATTGGTTAAAGTTGAGAGTTTACTTAAAATCATTAGTTGTAAAGGTTGTATACACATGGTTGTATGTTTCCAAGAGAGGTGGATTTAACCCTTTAGCTTATTTAAAATTGCACTTATCAAAGCACACTACGATCGGAGGCAGAACCCGATCACAGTTTATATATCAAGCTAAGCTGTTAAATGACCTAATTATAAGTATACTTAGTGGTCTACACAAAGTGGATTAAGATACTTAGTTTGCTTAAATTGCACTTATCAAAGCGCACTACGATAGGAGGCAGAACCCGGTCGCAATTTATGTCTCAAACTAAGGATCTTGTTCATTAATTATAACACTCTTAGTCTTTGAAGATCTACTCTAACGGGACTATATTTGTCTAATCCCTTAGGATAGCACTTGGTTATAAGTCCATATTGGAGTGAATCAACCAATCCTGAATATTACTAAAATAATCCAGTACTATAGGTATACTCTACTACACTAACCAATAACCTGGGTTCAAATAATTCTATTTAATCAATCAGGATTTATCAAGACTATTAATTCCTATGATAAATAGGTAAGTCATATACAAGGCTCCAAGAAGAGGGTGATCAAGGATCACTAAATATGGGTTCTATTAAAAGAAAAAGTATCATTCTAATATCTTAAGTTATTCCTACCATGAGGGGATAAGATCAACTTCTAGGATTAAGGGATCATCTAAGCTTCTACCTCAATGAGTTATACAAAATTCTCCTACCTCAATAGATATTTAAATTTAGGTCCTTAAAATATTTCAGACGCCATCATATGCTGAGATACTTAAGATCTCATACCCTTAATTCTAAAGCTAACATATTATGTTCCATTTAATAGTTAGGTTTAGAGTGATCAGATCAGATGATTAAGGCATCTGATCATATCCTATTCTAAGATTATGGGATTTAAATCAAGGATGTTATTAGAGTAAGATCAATTATCAAATTAATTTAGTTATATTATCTTTTTATGCTAGTAGTATTATTTAGGAGAAAATCAAGGATCTAAAGTTTAGATTTAGATTAATCAATCACATAGATTTATCACTAATCTTAACATGTCAAATTTAAATGTTTAAGATCAATACCAAATCAGATGCATTATTGGAATAATGTCAATTTCCGTATCTTGTAATCAAGTCAATTTAATTAAGGATTTAAGAGTTTGGATCTTAATCAACTAGACTAGGGTTTAACCCTTACTCATGCCCAATTAAGATCAAATATATTTATAAATCAAATGTCAAATTTGTGAATTTGGGATGTATTAGTGGTGGTAATCTTAGACCTAGATCAAGTCTTAATAGCTTGATCAAAGTCTTAAGACTTCTTAAGTTAATAATGATGATTAAGTTCTCCATTTTTTATTTATTCAATTTATACATCCTAAATTTGCATACATGATTTCAATACATCTTCCTTACTATTATAAATCATATTAATAGAAAAATTTCAGAAACCAGAAAGTAATTAGTGTTAATCAAACCCTAAATCAATCCAAAAGGATTAGCACATAACTACATATCTAACCATCAGAAATTTATACGGCTCATAAGTTTTATCTTATCATTCAATTAATCAGAGATTAAGTTTTCTAAAATCTAATGATTACAAACCCTAATTTTCACTAATCATGATTTAATAAGATAAAGGTATAAATTGAAATATAGAGATTAGAAAAATATATTACTTATCACATTCATTATACTCTGCATAAGGAAACTAATGGCACTCTAATCATACAATTTGGATAAGAAATGAGTCTTATGGGTCCAAACTAAGGTTTTTGACCTAAGGGGAATTTTAGTAAATTATACCTAATGAAATCTAAATTTTTATGCAATTACTATTGCTTGCTGCTCAAGGATTCTATAAAGTCCAAGAACACTAAATTCTGAAGTCTAATGAATTAGTTATAGCCATTTCAATTTCCAAAGGCAATTTGGTAATTTTTTAAGCTAAGAGGTCAAAAAGCAAACTTTTTCATTTAATGTCCAAATTCAGCAAATTTAGTGGCTATTGCTTCCCTATATCATACTAAGTACTTTAACTATGAGTAGACCCAAATTGGATATCAATTGGTCAAGTTATGACCTAATTAAAGTTAGGGGTATTTTGGTCATTTTCTAATTTTTTTAGGGTTCAAAGCCTAATTATTATCTTAGCTTATTGTTGGCACTAAAATTATAAGCTATCTAGCACTTTAAATTTTTGTATTTGGAGTATAAATGATTAAGATATGGTCATGAATTTTCTGGACGATACTGCGTGCTATAGCGTCAGACGGTGATTTCGCCTGTGCGAAAACCGTGAAGGGTCACATTTCAAGCTCAAATACTCTCAATCCAGATCTTTTTATGAGCGGTGCCATATATCAATGGAAAAGTTTTTTTGATACCTTTCTATTGACACCAAAATATAACATCCAGAGCATGGCACGAAGCATCCTAGCTATATGAACAATGGTGATAAAGGCAGGGTATGCAGAATGGACAAAAAATAGAGTATGAGGTATATTAGTTTGAAGAACTATAATGGCTTCCATACTTAATCATGGATGTCTAAATATGCGAATAAGCATAATAGAGTAATGAAATGACCAAGAAAGAAGAACAAATGGGTACAAGGAGAGTAAATAAAAGGGTACCTTAGCCTTTGGGAGAGGAAGAATAAAATTTGTTTTTCTCAAGACCTTTGAGGGAGGGAAGCTTCTTCGTCAGCACCAAGCTCATCAATGGGGGAAATAGAGAGGAAGCTTTTAACTTGGCAACAAACAAAATAAGGAGGGCTGAGCCTTCTCTTTAATGAAGAAGAAGGATGGGGAAGGCCATGAGCTAGTGAGTTATAAGATAAGGAGAGGGGGATAGCCTTAGCCATCAAGCATTGTAATTAAGAAGGGGGAGGAGAGAGATGGCCTCAGCTTTCAATGTGCAATAGGGAGGTAAGGGGTCAGCCGAATAAAGGGGGATGGCCAGCCAAAATTTAGGAGAAATAAGGAAAGAGAAAAAGTAAAATAAGGAATAATTAATTATTATTCCTAATTTTTAATTTATTAAAAATTCAGATTAAATAAACTGTCCCAAAAAATCCCAAAACTTCCCCCCTAGCTAATTTAGGGGTGAGGAATTCAACAGCAAAGTCAAAATTCGATTCCGACGATTATTTAATTATTCTATTTTCCGGTGCATTTAATTATATTTAAATATTCACGAAAATTTGACGACTTCCAAATGCGTCCAAAACATCACCCCTAACTAATTTAGGGGTGATGATCGCAACGGCAAAGTTGGTTTTTGATTTTGAGGTTAAAATAAATACCGCAAGTTTCTAATTAATTAAATATTAAAATAATCCAAATATTGAATTTAGCTCCGAATCGCACCAAATTTTTAAGGATCGATTCTAATAGCTTAATAAAATTAACAGAATTATAATTAAGATATGATTAGGCTTAAATTAAGTTGAATAACAACCTTAGGTTGTTATAGTTTGGGCTCAAGGCCATCGAAGGTTGTATATATTGGGTGAGGTGGAGAGCTGTATATATTTTGACCTGCTAAGCTCACAATACAACCCAGCAAAAATAGAAAGCGAGATTACCTGCTCCAATTCTGGTTGGAGAGGGAACCTTGCCAACATTCCTCAATCACTCCTCACAGATTAGAGCAATGATTGGCACGTGTTCGTCTCTAGTTTTGTGATGCCATCTGGGCATCTCAACGAGGTAACCCGGTCACGAGCGCTGCTCCTTTGTGCACTACAAAGGGAAGGAGATTTCCTCATCTCCAACATTATAAAGGAGCAGCTCTGGAATGCCTTGACCAGGCTATGTGCTGCTATTATTTTTGGGTCATTAATTTTAGGTGTCTATGAAACCTAAGGGGTGAAACTCCTCCTGACCGATGTGGCGGTACCACCTTACGCCCCTCTAGAATTGACAAACTTGAACACTCGCACTCAAGAGGGGGGCGAGCTAAGAAGAGGATGGGAGAAGAAGGCGAGGCTTCCACATCAGCTAGCCAAACATCAACCGACAGGATGCTGACATGCATGAATGCGCATCAACGGGATCTGGACGTCTCCTTGGCACGGGACATGCACTTCATCAAAGGAGAAGTGGCCCGGCAGCGTGAATTCCAAACGGAATTCCACGAAGCTCTCGGAACAATATTTCAAGAGTGGAGCTTGTGTGGTGGACCGGATGGGTCAAGCTATTGTGCCCTCCTACAGGAGCACCATTTCCAGAAGATAATTGGCCGGTGGATTATTCATATCGCTGCAAGGGAGAGGAAGATGAAGACTGAGGATTAATAAGGATGTGCTGTTTCCTATTTTTGAGTTTTAATTTTCTATTTTCTATTGTAGTTTTGATTTCAATCAATAAAATAAATACCATATTTCGCACACCCTACACTTTTGCTAAAATTGAACTTGAAGGAGAATTTTCTGAATGTGATTAAGTTTTGGATTCAATGTAAAAAAAAATTATGGTATAGAATTAAGATGCAAGCATGTAAAAGTTAAAGATGAAAATGAATTCAAGTGATACACCCTTTATTGAGTTCATAAGTCTACTAAGCTTGGTTTCCAAGACTTTAAATAAATTGTGCTTAAGTGTAAGTGTGGGGGGGGGATTTGAAAATAAAACCAAGATGGCAAGAGGTGAGTAATAATTTGAAGTGCTAGGCTCCTATAGGACTTCGTGATCACATGGATTGCATCAAGGGATAATGAAAAATGGCCCTCCCTTTAAGAAGGAATTTAAAAATAGAAAAGAAAAAATTAATATACAAAGGGATGACGAAAAATATCTCTCCCAAGATAAACAAGTGAACATTTAGGATGAAGAAAAATATATCTCCTAAAATGTTAAATTGTCCTTGTGAATCATAAGAAGGGCACACTTGGCACAACACTCAAAATACTAACCAATTGCATCATTAAGGTGAGAAATTCAGGATCAACTCCCCATATCAAAACATTAAGCACGATATTTTAAATTGAAACCAAAGGAAGTGTAGAAACATGAACTCGATTCGAGGGGTAGTAGAAACTTGGAGACATGAAGTAATCTTGACTAGAGTATGCTTGCCAACTAAATTCATGATACATTAGCTTAACACGTTGAATCCTTAGACAAAGTGTGACGGCCCTACCCCGCCGTGGTCCTGTTAACTATTAAGTTAATATAATTACGGTGGAGAGGTCACCAAAATAATAAAGCCCTTACTTATAATTAGATTAGGCACTCATCCTAATCACTCATAATTAAGGACTTTGTCATTCTCCAAAATATCCTCACTAAATAAGAATACAATAAAAGCAGAGTGCGGAAGCAATAAGTACAACGTCCATCCATCATATATAATAGAACAGTACAGAATAAGTAAGGTGTTGAAAAGTAAAGTTAACCCTGTATTATTACAACTTTAAATAGTTTAAAAGGAGCTGAAATAAAACTTGTCCTCACAAATGCAGAAAGAAACTAAGGATCTTCAGTAGGACGCTCCTCTTCCAAATGCAGATCTCCTGAAGGCTCTATCACCTCAAATAGGTTAGAGTCTACCATTTTTGGTATCACAATGATAGGGCCCCAGCCAACAAAAGAAAAATCTAGTTAGATAATTTGTCTAAGTACATTTTAGGGAAATCAATTTATTAAGTTGGTTAGATATCACCATAAACAAGTAAGATAGAAGTATATAAATAGGTGCAAGAATGTGTAAGAAAAAAGCAAGTAAAGCTATAAATAACTAGTTTATAGCTTAAGCAAATATAAAGTAAACACATTCCTCCAAGTATAGCTGCAACAAGGTTAAGTATAAATAAAGATTAAATGCTAATAGAAAAGAAAGTAAACCAACTAAACATGCTTATGATCAATTCAAATACATGCTAATTCACATAAATACAATGAACATATGAAACATTTAAGTAATTAAAAGCAAAACTAATATCCTATAAAATATGAGTAAAGAACAAAACTAGTAACCTATAAGTAAAAATAAAGCTAGAAATGCAGTAAAATAGTAAATAAGAAAGTACTAAAAGTGTAGTAAAGTAACTGAAACATAAAGTATAAGCTGAAACACTGAATTGGCCAAAATTGCCATGTGAAAGAAATATGTAAATAAAGACTCACTTACTGCCATATCAAATCTGGGTCAACTACCACAAAAGATGAATAAGATAAAGTATGTGATGCCGAGAGGTATAAAACTAGTACTACCATATCGGCACTAGGCTAATAGCCACATGAGAAGTATAAGATGAAGTAAGTGGCAATGAGAGGCAGAAATACTAAGTAGAAGTGCACCTAAAATTTGTACTACCTTATCGGTACCTAGCTAATAGCCACATGAGAAGTATAAGAAGAAGTAAGTGACACCAAGAGGTAGACTAATTAGATTACACTCTACTTAACTGAAAGCACCGATGAAAAGATATGTAAATGTTATTTATGCAATTTCAAAGATGACATGAGATACTTATCAAATATCCTATGTCTAATATATGTAAACAAGGTATGAGGCTCAAAACAAGGTAAGCATAGCATCAATATCAAAGTGAGCAAGAGAATCTACTAGGACACAAGTGGTATCCATTTATTATCTAATTTACTCATTCTATCTACTCTAAGTTACACAATTTTAGGATCTCCAGGTCCTACTATCGAGTGTAACTCAGATTCACATCCTTATAGATTGAAAATAATTAGGACTAGCTAGGTCCCAATTATAAATAAATTGATGTCGACTACATAAGTTAAATGACAAATCAATCAACCTATTTTAATAATTTTAAGAATCCCAATCTCATCTTGATTAGCTAAATCAAGATGAAAAGATTAAGAATTGAACTCCAAATATTGGGGTTTAATCTCTTAATCCAAAAATATATCTGAAGATCTAAGGTTTAATATTCATACTCACTAATTTAGAATAAGGCAAATCATAATAAGTAATCATCTTATTAGGATAGATCTCTATTCTTAGTTCTAAGATTCAAAGATAAAATAATTGTTAAATAAACTTAGGAAAATATATAAACTAATAAACTTAAGGTTTCATCTATATAGTAACCCAATTTACTCAATAGATGAACTCTAACCTAAGATCTATTCCTAATCCTAGGAATTTAAGCTCTTAATTACTAAGAGTATCTCTAAGACACACATCCTAACTAGTGTTATAAGACCTATGGGAAGATCTAAGATAATTAAAGGAAGGAAGGAACTCATGATTTTACTTATGAATTTTCTTAAGGTCCTAAAATTGAGATTTTAATCCAAGATTAAACCAAGACTTACAATTACATAAATTATGTTCTAAATCGCTAATCTTACTATTTATAATGTTTACAAAATGATTTTAGGGCTTTAACTTATAAAACCCTAAATTTGGGCAAAATGACGATTTTGCCCCTACATAAGGGTTCAAAAGATCAAAATTTGATCTAGGGTTCCAAAAATGAAATTTTCAGTGGCAAAATGTTTCTTACTGTCTAATATAAGATTAGATAGTAATTACACAAATTTGGGTAATTAATAAGCCTCATGAGATCAAATTAATGAAGTTGACTCATAGGGGCATTTTGGTAATTTGGCCTAATATAACCTAAATTTTCTTTCAATTTATTATTACTTACTGTCTAAGATTTCCATAAAACTTAAAATTTCTAAATTCTGATAAGCATTGGTCAAGGTATGGCCAATACAAGCCTAAGGGTAAAATGGTAATTAATGGTTTCTTAATTAAGGGTTAAAAATCTTAACTTTGTTAATTGGTGTCCAAATTGAGTAAAATCAGTGGCTATTGGTCACCAATGATCTACTAATTACAATGACTAGTGGTAGGTTCAATTTGAACTCTAATTGGCTAAGTTATGGCCTAATTAAGATTTAGGGTGATTAGTAAGTGATTAGTGAAATTAATCACCAAATCACTAATCTAACCATACCATTAGGTTCTAATATACTATATGAGTTCACTGAAACTTAAATTGCTCAATTAGATTTGCTAATATTCACTAATCAAGTTTTAGAGTAATTAGGGTTGATTAGCAAATCTAACTGTTAGATCTAAAATATTTTTACAGATTACTGTAAATTAGGTTTTTCTAATCTAAATTGATATTTGGATCACCTAATTTGGAGCTAAATTGACCAACTTATGATCAATTGAAGTTATAGGTTTATTTGACCTAATTAGGGTTAGGTCCTAAAAGTGATTAGGCTAAATTTAATCCAAATAGAAAATTGAACCCTACTAGGTTAATCCTTAGGATTTTCTGATCATTTTGAGACCCATATTGGGTATATTTAGGTTAGTGTGTGCAAAGATATGAGGGTTATTTGAATGAAATTGTAATTTTAATAATTAATTAAATACCTAAAAATATCACTAAATAAAACATTGGTCCTACAGCAAAATTTATGGCATTATTAAATTCCTCATATTCTTTTGATGAATTTGGTATATTCATTTATATGATTTGGACTTATATTTATTCAATTATGCATATTTAAAGTTAGGGTATTAATTAAATTAAATGCAATTATATATTCAAACAATGCTGTTTAAAATTAATTCACTATTAATTATATTTATCTAAATTAACTAATACTTTATTATATTTATTAATTAATTATTCATTTTTTTTGTATGTGTATATATATATACATATAACTTTAGGTAGGTTAATGTATACATCTAAGATTTATAAAATTAATTATATGTATTAATTTATTAAAATTTTATTATTATGATTATTATTAGTATTTCTTTTTATTTGCAGGAAACAGACAGTGGCGGTCCCCACGGATGATGTGGCGTTCATCCATTCGGTGGGGCAGCAGGAAATGGGCCCACACCTGCTCGCTCGACAGGATGAGCAACAGCCGGATGGACACGCGTCAAAGGATGATTCGTTCATTTAAATGAAGCAGGCCCCACGCTTGTGACTTTGAGCTAGAGCCAGTACACGAACAACCCAACCCCTTTATGGGTCGGGCCCGGGTCAACCCGGCCCGACCCAGACCTTCGGCTTCCTCCTCCTTCATCCGCAACTGAGGGAAAATTAGGGCATCGAGATTGGAGCTCTTCCTGGCGATCAAGTGGTCTAGCTCGCATGCAGTCAGGTAAAGGACATCAGGGGCTATCAGATGCCGGTGGAATCGTGCATTGGGATGTCCTAAATTGCTGGCTAGAGCTAACCCTAGAAGACTAAACCCGGAACTAGGTCGAGCAAAACTACAGATCATTTTGAAATAAAATCTGATCGAACTTAATTGATGCTTTATCAATCAAATACAATAATTATTGAATCAATTACAAAAGAAATGGATAATGAATTGAGTAGATGTGGGTACCTGCTTAGAGTTAGGGTTTCGGAGCCAAGTACAAAAAGCAATAAAGCATGTCTCGGATCACAGTTATGCCTCCACATATGAGAAAAACCCTGCCAATGACTATGTCGACCCTTAAGGTAAGCGCTTTGGCAGTGGTAGAGCGGCAGAAGCTCCACCTGTCAGGTAGGGCGCCACAAAGAAGCTTTCCCCGACACGCGTCGGGGGCGATTTGCTTCGACCGTTCGATCAAAGATCGAAAGGTCAAAGTTTGCCACTTGATCGAACGCAGAAAGAGATGGCGTGAGGGAATGGAAGATGGCATCGTTTGCTTTTAAATAATTTATTTATTTATTTATTTATTTTAAACATATTTCATTTAATTAAATTTACTTATTTAAATGCACTCCAAAATTTTCCAATAAATCACCTCTAACTAATTGAGGGGTGAAGAACGCAACGGCGAACTTGAATTTTCAATCCGACGAGTATTAATTATTCGATTTTATTTTTCGGGGTGTTTAAATAATATTAAAATTTTCGTCAATAATCCAACGACTTCCAAATGCATCCAAGACTTCACCCCTAGCTAATTTGAGGGTGGTGAACGCAATAGCGAAGTCAGATTTTCAATTTGAGGTTTAGATAAAAAGTCAATTTCTAAGTTTTGGGATTTTCCAAAAATTCAGATTTGATCCATTTGACTTTTAGATTTTAGAGATGAGTTCTAAATGACATAGTTAATGTACTAGGGCTACAATTAAGGCTTAAATTAATCTTAATTGACCTAAGTAACAACCTGGGTTGTTATTGACTCTCCCACTTAAGAACGATGTCATCCTCGACATCTCTCAAGTGAGAAGATAAGTTACAATGAAAATGGTAAATTGAAATGGAAAAGAATAAGAAAGTACCTTGATTAAAAAGGCTTGGGTCTTTTTGTCGAATATCCACTTCTTTCTCCCAAGTAGCTTCATTACATGAACGGTTCTTCCACTAAACTGTAATTATTGGTATAGAACGATTCTTTAATTACTTTTGATCATGTTCTAAAATTTTAACTGGTTCTTCATTATATGAAAGATCAGGTTGAATCTCTATTATTGGATGTTGAATAAGATGGGAAGGATCTCGAAGATATTTTCTTAATGATGATATGTGGAATATATTGTGAACAGCAGCAAAGTCTTCCAGCAGTTCTAGCTTATAAGCTGCTGATCTAATCTTTTGTATGATCTTGAAAGGTCCTACATACCTTGGACTGAGTTTTCCTGAAACTCCAAAATGATAAATTCCTTTCATCGGGCTCACTTTTAAATATACTAAGTCTTCTTCTTTGAACTCAAGAGGATGGTGACGATTATCATGATATTTACTTTGTCTATCTTGAGCTGTTTTGATTCTCTGTTGAATAAGTTCTACTTTATTGTTTGTTTCTTCCACTAACTCTGAACCATACAATTGAGTATCTCCTGTCTCAAATCAAGCTAGTGGAGTTGAGCACTTTCTACCATACAAAGCTTCATAGGGTGCCATTTTAATACTGGATTGAAAATTGTTATTGTATGCAAATTCTATAAAGGAATATGCTCTTCCCAGGATCCTGAAAAATCTAACATGATAAGCGGAGTAGATCTTCCAAGACTTGATTCACTCTTTCTATTTGGCCATCAGTTTGTGGATGGAATGCTGTACTCATGGCCAAAGTGGTACCCAAATCTTGATGTACAGCCTGCCAAAATTTTAAAGTAAAATAGCTGTCTCTATTCGATACAATTGTTTTGGGAATTCCGTGCAATCTGACTATTTCCTTAATATACAGCTTTGCTAATTTTTCCACGGAGTCAGTTTGACGGACTGGAATAAAATGTGCAGACTTAGCAAGATGGTCCACTATAACCCATATTGTAACAGCTCCAGATTTAGCACGAGGTAAACCCATATCGAAATCCATGGATATATCTGTCCATTTCAAAATGGAAGATGGCACCATTTGCTTTTAAATAATTTAATTATTTATTTAATTTGGACATATTTCATTTAATTAAATTTACTTATATAAATGCACTCCAAAATTTTCCAATAAATCACCTCTAACTAATTAAGGGGTGAGGAACGCAACGGCGCACTTGAATTTTCGATCCAACGAGCATTTAATTATTCAATTTTTTTTGGTATTTAAATAATATTAAAATATTTGTCGATAATCCACGACTTCCAAATGCATCCAAAACCTTACCCCTAGCTAATTTGGGGGGGTGAACACAATGGCAAAGTCAGATTTTCAATTTGAGGTCTAGATAAAAAGTCAATTTCTAGGTTTTGGGATTTTCTAGAAATTTCAGATTTGATCCATTTGACTTCTAGATTTTAGAAATGAGTTCTAAATGACATAGTTAATGTACTAGGACTACAATTAAGACTCCAATTAGTCTTAATTGACCTAAGCAACAACCTGGGTTGTTACACAAAGACAATTCAGAAAATCACATTTATTGAGCTTACTCGAGGACGGGCAAGAATTTAATTGTGGGGATGTGATATAACCATAATTTCTAGCAAAAATATAGTGTTTAAACATTCATATCACCATGTATTTCCCTATACTTTGAGTAGAAATCGATGCCTTTTTAGGAAAATGAAGAAAACATACTCCAAGGGCTGATTTACCAAATTCTGGACAAAAATCGCCGCAGTGCGTCATGGCGTCCCCTTAAAAATGCCTTATCTGGAAGCAAAATTGTAGACCTGGAGCAAGACTGCTATAGCGCACCACGGTCCGCCATAGTGTGCCACAGCGTCATATCGATAAGGATAAGTTAAACCATATAAACAAGTAATTAAATAGTAATACGCAAGTTTCTCCACCGCAGCGCGCTGCGGTGGGTGAATTTTATATTTTATCAAACTATATTTGATCTAATTGAACAGTGATCCTGCAAAATTTATTCAATGTGGCGCACCATAGTGGGTGAACTTTTATTTTATCATACTATAGTTGAACTAATTGAACAGTGATCCTACAAAATTTATCCGCTATAGCGCGCTGCTGCGCGCTACAATGGATAAATTTTCATTTTTTAAAACTATAGTTAAGCTAATAGAACAATGATCCCAAAACTTATCCGCTGTAGCGCGTCGTAGTGTGCCACAACGTACGCTGCAGTTGTCGAATGAAAAAGGACTAACTTAAATGCAGGAAAAGTATTTGGAGCACTGCTGCTACAGCGCACCGTAGCGTAGCAGGATTTGAAATGCTGTTGTCGCAGTGCACTCCAACAAAACAGTATATGAATTGTTGGTGCCACAGTGCTCCACAGTGCTCCATAGAGTGCTTCAGCATGTTGCAGCGGATGGCCCAGAATTTCCAGAAACAGCAATTAAGAAGCATGGGGAAGGCCACAAAAATGTGACCTTTGGCCTCCCCAGCCTCTTAAAAATTGATAAATTAATTCTTTGCTGAATCCAAACAGGTTTAAACAGATGAAAACATTAAAGGGGATTTGAATTAAACTAAGGAAGATGAAAGGTCACACATTAAAGGCTTTGAGGCTGAGTGCATCCCTATTTAAGGGGAAATCTCAAATCTTGAAAGGGTTCCAACCTTTGCTACTCAACAGACTAAGAGAAAGGCTACATGAAGAGAAAGAAGGAGAACTCTCCAAGGGGAAGAGAGGACCAAGAATAGGAAGGAAGAAAAGACAACAAAGAATGAAGGGTGGAGCTTCAAGAGGACAGCGCCGAAAAAGTAAAGAGAACCCCTAAAAACCTCCGGGTGATTCCTTGTATTTCTCCTAATCTCCCTTGATTAATTTGTTGTCATGAACTGATGGTGATGTTCACTTTTCTATGCATTTATATTTTTTCTTGCTTAGTAATGGAAGGCTAAGAACCCTTTGGAGAGGGTTGAGATGTAGTTGTAGAATTATGTAAGGGAAATATTGGCTTATGATGATTTTGTTTAATTGTATTGAAAAACTGTTTGTTGTATTGTTAATTTTAACATTAAATGAATGCTTGAATGAATTGAATTCTTATTTATTTTAATTAAAAGAGCTTGTGTTCTAATGCTCATCAATTGGGTAAAAGCAAGGAAGGTAGTGTGAGTAGAGCTGAGAATTATGTGATTAAATTCTCAAGCTCACTTGCACCCTCTTTTAATAGCTCTCCCAAAAGATTAACACTTGACAACCAAGTTCTTCATTAACCTTGCTCTGTTGCTCAGCAGAGTAGAAGGGATGAGAGGACATTGGGAACTTCAATGGATGATGTAACATAATCCATTGACCCAATGCATCCTCCCATCTAGCTAAACTGCGTGTGAAGCGCATGATGCACAGTAAATAAAATCTTGCTTGTGAGATCATTTAAATTAAAAGATGTTTTTGGTAACTTAGACATAAGAAGTTAAAATCAAATTAATGAAACTAGATCTCATAAGAGTTTATGTGCTAAAAAGGAACCCACATAGAGTTCACTTTGTGCACTAAACTTGAACCCAATGTAATTAAAGGATACTTCAATTCCAACGGTCTTCACTTGATTTAATTAAGCAATTAAATTGAGCGTGTACATTCAAACAATGAAGTCATATAACCAACCCTTACATATTTTACAATGAAATCTCTCAACTCTCTCATTTTTAATCAAATTATATCTTAACTCAAGTCTTGTGTATTGTTAATTAGGAACCCACAAAAATCAACTAAAATTGCATCTAAATATTAGTGAAAGAAAATACAACTTGGTAACAAAACAACCGTTCCTTGAGGTTCGATAAATCCTGGAAACTAAATTTACCACTTATTACTTCAGACCACGTACACTTGCGTGCAAATGCAGACATGTATTTCCATCTGTCAGGAAGCTCAGTTAACCCTAACTCTCCCATTGTTAGTCGATTCAAGCTTGTGCAATCCTTCCAGGTACCTTCTTCTTCCATCGTGATTTGAGTGGGCTCACAATCTCCCTTAATTTGATTTTGCAATTGTTCATCTATCCTCAATAGATTGATAGGGTTTAGTCAGTTAGAGTTCGACCTAGTGACTGCTCAGGCTCAGGTCAATTCTAAATTTTTTAGAATATGGTCCAAGTAAGGACCTAGAGATCCAGCCACCTTCAAATCTTTCTAGCTTGAGGATTTGATGCGTCTGGCTATCCAGATGGTGTAGCCATCAAGTTCTAACATGGGCATGATCTCTGTGAGGAGAATTTCTCCTCATAGGGAAATTCCAAATTCGGAACTTAGCCGAATTGGGGAGAGTTGCCTCCCAATGGTCCTTACCATCCCAATCCTTAATTCAGAGTCTTATTGGTGTGCCATAGAATCCTGGTGGTGTATGGATTTAATTGGGGCTCGAGCGTGTCCCTGAGCCTCAAAATTTTGCAAATTAGGGCGAACACTAATTCCGGAGGTCGGGGGACGGTGCTGGGGAAAAGCAGCACAGTGCGGGCTGAGTTGGACCCTGCCCCGCGTAGATTGGATTTTCGGCTGTCGCTTAAATATTAATAAGAAATTAATTTATGTAACTATTTTCCTTAAGGAAAATAAAATAGAAATCAAACCCATAATTAAATTAATTCAGAATAGATTATTTGCATAACTTTTAATCCACTTATCCAAATCCTATGAAAATATATATATTAAATTGTTTAGAAAAACATAATGAGCCTAAATAAATAATAATATTACACTTTTAATAGTTGAATTTTTTGATTTTACTTAATTACTCTAGATCTTAATTAGGGTTGATTAGTGCCTATGTTAGCCAAATTGCATGATTTAGGTGCCAATACATATTAATCTTTGTAGAATGCATGTATTAGGTGGATTAATTTTCTATTTATTATATTGTTAATTATGCCCAAATCTTAAAAATGCATGATTAGTGAAAATTAGGGTTTATAATTAACTAAAATTAGCAAACATAGTCTTTGATTATTCACATGGTTAAATGAAACATACTTACCAAGTTTCATCAATTTTTAATGGTTTGATTTGTAATTAAGTGCTAATCCAAATTGCTTGATTTAGGGTTTAATTAGCCTTAATTACTTTCTATTTTATGAAAAATTATGTTCATATGCTTTAATAATAATAAAATGTATGTTAGAGAGCTATCATACTTATTTGGACACTTAATTTAATTAATTTAACATTAATTAATATTTGAATCTAATAAACTTAAGAAATTGATTAAGCAATTAGTACTTAATTCGCATCTTGAAATTTGCCACCAATAATACATCAAGAATTCGATGATTTGTCATTGATCCATAAACTAAATCATTGATGTTGATTGGTTAAGTCAAGAGTTAAATCCAAACTTATCTTGATTAAGATCTAAACATTGATCCCTTTAATTAAGCTATTTTTATTTGAAAGAGGAATTACTTGTATAATTCCAATAATATACCCTGATTTTCTATTGATTCTAAAATATTGAACTAGAAGTGCTAAGAACTTTAATGAACTCGAATGATTGTCAATTTGAACTTACTCTTTTAAACTCCTTGATTTTCTCTCAAGTAAGATTCTTAACATGTGATAAATCATAACACTATATTAATTAGCAAGATGAACAATTCCAAATAATATGCATGACTGAAACCCATGATTGTAGCATATATGGAGATCGTATTAGCTTACTTAGGTCAATTATGACTAAACGAAGTCCTAATTTGGATTCTAGCACTCTAATTAAGTCATTAAAAACTCATCTTAATGTTTTGGTCGAAATCAAGAACGAGTCGGACCAAACCCTAATTTTAGGTAAATTGAATAATCAGGGAAATGAGATAATATAATTGATCTCGAATTGAAAATCTAACTTCTCCATCGAATTCCTCACCCTCGAGTTAGCTATGGGTTAAATTTTGGGAATTTTTGGAAGTCATCGAGCTTTCTCGAATATTTGAATATATTTAAATAATTAGAAAATAAGAGAAAAAAATTCTTGTTGAAATCAAAATTCGACTTCGCCATTGAATTTCTCACCCTCAAAGTAGCTAAGAGTGAAATTTTGAAAATTTTTGGAAGTCGTCAAATTTTCTAAAATATTTTAATACATTTAAATAATTAGAAAAATAAGAAAAATAAATTCTTGACGAAATCAAAATCCGTCTTCACCGTCAGTTCCTCACCTCCAAATTAGCTATGGGTAAATTTTTGTTATTTTTTGGGGTTTAATTAATTATTTAATTTTGAATAATTAAATTGTAATTAATAATTAATTAAAAAATTTATTATTATTATTTTTCCTCTTTCTTCTGCTTGTAATGCTTGCGACAATGCATGCAGGTGCCATAATGTGGCTTTGCTACCATTTTAGGATCTTAAAAATCATCTTATTTTAAATCTCTTTTTAGCCTCAAGCATAGTTTGTATCGTCTGGATATTTCCTAAAGCAGAAGCAGCACTTCATCTTCTTCTTCAAAACTCTAAACTGAACCCTAAAGGTACCCCTTTATTTTTCTGTAAGCCTAAATTAGGGCTCATAATTTATTAAGTTATCTAGAAAATTAGGAGGCATATTTGGTATCAATAGAAAGGTCTTGATAAGAAATTTTAATTGATATATAGCACACCTCGTGTGGAGCTCTGTGTAGTGAGAATTTGAAGTCGAAAGTTTCAATTTAAAAAAAAAAAATTCTGATAGTACTATAGCAACAACAAAATAAATTCTAATTTTTTTTTTATATATTTGATTATTTTATTAATTTCAAATCTTCAAAATCTCATAACTTTGTAATTAAAATTCTATATATAATGATCCAATATACATTTTAATTAGAAAAATGCAAGGATTCCACATATTATGTCATTAGTTTTTTTGTACATTGATTAATTTACTAATTAATTTTTAAACTAATTAATTCCCCCTTAATCTTAAAATTTAATAAACTCATAACTTAATTAATTTAACTCCAAATCAATTGATCCAATATATCATTTTGATTAGGAGAGTATGTAGAACACTAATTTGCAATAAAATTTTAATTTTTGTGATTAGATTTCTTTTGTATTCCTAATTACTCTAAAAATAGATTGATAAAATTATTCTCCTTAATTGTCCAGATTTAGAATTTCAAGCTTTTGATAGCTCCTAGTGTAGTGTAGAATATAATGGTAAAGTTGATTTTTCAATTTATTAATTAATTTCACTAATTACTCATTAATCACCCTAAACCTTAGTTAATCAAATGAGGTTCAAATTGAGTAAACTAAGCTTCATTGTGATCAGTGTGTCACAGGGAGACCATATCCACTGATCTTACTTAATTTGGACACCAAATAAATAAGAGATTTTGGACCCATTCCCAAGCTTCCTTAATTACACATTTAAACCCTATAATTATTTTGATCATAACTTAATCATTAGACCTCAAAATTTAGTGTTCTTAGACTCTATAGAATCCTTGAATAGTAAAAAATAATAAATTGACTAAATTTTTAGACTTGCTAGGTAAATTACAAAATTGCCCTTATGAGCTAAAAAACTTAATTTGAGCTCACAAGGCTTAATCCTTATCCAAATTTGATGTACTTACTATCTATCTTCATATTATATAATAAGTAATCTTTTGGCATTAATAAATTCTAATTTGGAGCCCTAAACTAAAACGTAGCTTTTTAGATCCTTGAGTAGGGCAAAATGATCATTTTACCCAAATTTAAGTTTAAGTGCTCTTAAGCCTTAGATTCATAAACTAATCATTAAAATCAGTAATAAAGTGATTTATAATTAAATTTATATGATTTAGGCTATTAATCAAGTTTCTAAATAAAACTCTAAATACTTTAAGATAATGTTATGTAAATATTAAGCTACATGATGTGAGATTCATCTCATCATGCCTTCCTTGAGTCTTTTAATCTATTAATTAAGTATTCTTATTTATATTAGTTTGCTTTAGTGCTCAAGTATTCATCTTACCTCCTTAGGATTTCTTCCTTAAGAATAAGAAATATAATTAGGTTATATTTTCATTCATTAGGTAAATGGGCTACTCAATGGATGAAACTTTGGTTTTATTAGCTTATAGATTATTCATAGTATAATTATGATCATTTTATCTTTTAATCCTAGATTTAAGAATAGAGATCCATCCTATTAAGTTTGATTTTTCTTAATATGATTGCTCTAAATCCTTAGTCCGTGAGAATTGGGTTGCCTTAGCCTTTAGGATTCGTAGTCTGATTTTGCTTAAATGGATTAAGTGATTAAACCCCACTAATTAGAGTTCAACTCTTAATCCTTTCATTTTGATTTGCTATAATCAAGATAGGTTTGGGTTGCCTAATCATTAAAATATTACTTGCTTAACTTATATAGTTAATATTGATTAAATCATATTAGAACTTGATCAGTTCTAATTATTTTCAACTTATAAGGCCATGAGTCTAAGTTATACTTGATAGTATGAGTTGGAGATCTAATAACTCCAAGATTTATAGTAAAATAGGTTAATAAAAGTATGCACTTTTTAATTAAAATAATATATTTTGATGTGCTTTCACTACTTTACAAGATAAAAGATGAGTAAATTAAAATTTGGCTTAAATATACAATTTTGGGAGAAAACCGCCACAGCACACCGCGGTGCGCCACAACGTCATTTCTCGAAAATAAATTAAAGTCATATAACAAGAAATTGAACAGTGAATCTGAAAGTTTATTCGCTGTAGTGCACTGCAATGCGCTATAGTGGACGTTGCGGCAACCGAAGAAAAGATACTAATTTTAATGCAGGAACAGTGTTTGGAGTGTTGCTGTCACAGCAGAACAATATTTGGAATGCTGCTGCCGCAGAGCGCCGCAGCGCCCGACACGGTTTTTGCCAAAAATATGCATTCAAGGCAACATAGGGAAGGCAAAAGACTAAAAAGAAAGGTTGTAGGAGGAGAAAGAGGGAGAACTCTCCAAGGGGAAAAGAGGACTAAGAACAAGAAGAAATGGAAGATAGCAAAGAATGAAGGGTGGAGCTTCAAGAGGACAGAGCAGGAACAGTAAAGAGAACCCCAGAAAATCTCCGGGTGATTCCTTGTATTTCTCCTAAACTCTCTTGATTTATTTCTTGTCATGAACTGATGGTGATGTTCACTTTTCTTTGTATGTATGCTCTTTATTACTTAATAATATAAGGCTAAAAACCCCTTGGAGAGGGTTGAGATGTAGTTGTAAGGATACGTAAGGGATAAATGGTGTGAATGTAATAAAAAAATTATTTTTATCATTTTTATTTAATGTTTGAATGAATGCCTAGATGAACAAAATTCTAAATTATATTGTTTAAAAGAACTTGTGTTTCAATGCTCATCTATTACGAAGAGCAAGGAAGGTAGTGTAAGTAGAGTAGAGAATTATTTGACAAAATTCTCAAAGCTCACTTGCACCCTTCCTTAATAGCTTACCCAAGAGATTGATGCTTGAGAACCAAGTTCTCCATTAATCTTGCTATGCTGCTCAGCAAAGTAGAAGATACGAGATGACACTAGGAACTTTAATGGATGATGTGACATAATCTATTAACCTAATGCATCCTCACATCTAGCTAAACTACGTGTGAAGCACATGATGTATGGTAAATAGAAATCTTGCTTAAGAGATCATCTAAAATATGATATATCATTTGGTAACCTAGACGTAGGAAGCCAAAATTCTAATTAATGAAACTTGATCTCATGAGAGTTTATGTGCTAAGGAAGAACCCAAAAGAGTTATACTTAAGCACTAAACTTGAACCTAATGAAATTGGAGGGTACTCCGATTCCAATTGTGTTAACTTGATTTAATAAAGCAAGTAAAATGAAAGTATACATTCAACAATGAAACTATATCACCAACCCTTGCAACTATTATAATGAAATCTCAACTTTCTCCTTTTAATCAAACTAAAATCTTTACTTAAGGTCTTTAGTATCGCTAATTAGGAACCAACAAAATCAATCAAATTTGTCATCTAAACATTAGTGAAAGAAAATATAACTTGGTATTAGAACACCCATTCCTTGAGGATCGATAAATCACAGAAATTAAACTTTCCACTTATTACTTCAAATCACGTACACTTGCATGCAAACGCAGACGTATATTTTTGTCTATCAAGTTTTTGGCGCTGTTACCGGGGAATGGTTTTGTTCTATATCAAGTACATATTTCTAGTAATTAGTGATTTAGATCTTTATCTTTTGTATACATTTTCTATTAACTAATCTGACTTGTAGGACTAACTAGGGTGTTAATGAAGAAAAAATTAAAGATATGAGGAAGATGGAAGGGGTGGATGCAATAAAATTGAGGAATCTATATTATAAATATTATTATAAAAGGCATATGTTTAAGCCATCATGGGGAAGAGCAAGAGGTTGATTTAATTATTTTACTCAATAAAATATAAATACAAATAGCCTAAATCCCTTTATTACTAAGGAAATAAATGAATAATCATTTAATCAAATCACAAATTTCTAAATCGGATTTATTTGCTGAATTAAATTATAAACAGGTGAAAGGAAGTCTATAAAAGGGAGACTTAAAGATTGAGAAAGTGTTCCAACTTTTATTATTTAAAGACCAAAAAGAAAGGTTACAGGAAGAGAAAGAGGGAGAACTCTCCAAGGGGAAAAGAGGACCAAGAATAGGAAGAAAGTGAAGACAACAAAGAACGAAGGGTGGAGCTTCAAGAGGACAATGCAGGAAGAGTAAAGAGAACCCCAGAAAACCTCCTAGTGATTCCTTGTATTTCTTCTAAACTCCTATGATTTATTTCTTATCGTGAACTGATGACGATGTTCATTTTTCTTTGTTTGTATACTCTTTCTTACTTAATAATGGAAGGATAAAAACCCCTTGGAAAGGGTTGAGATGTAGTTGTAAGAATATGTAAAGGATAAATGGTGTATGATGACATTATTTGAATGTAATAAAAAAATTGTTTTTATCATTTTTATTTAATGTTTGAATGAATGCTTGGATGAACAAAATTATAAATTATATTATTTAAAAGAACTTGTGTTCCAATACTCATCTATTGGGAAGAGTAAGGAAGGTAGTGCCAGTAGAGCAGAGAATTAAGTGACAAAATTCTCAAAGCTCACTTGCACCCTTCCTTAATAGCTTACCCAAGAGATTGACGCTTGAGAACCAAGTTCTCTATTAACCTTGCTCTACTGCTCAACAAAGTAGAAGGGATGAGAGAACATTGGGAACTTCAATGGATGATGTGACATAATCCATTGACCTAATGCATCCTCCCATCTAGCTAAATTGCGTGTGAAGTGCATGATGCATGGTAAATGGAAATCTTACTTAAGAGATCATCTAAAATATGATATATCTCTTAGTAACCTAGATGTAGGAAGTAAAAATCTAATTAATGAAACTTTATCGTGTGAGAGCTTAAGTGCTAAAGAAGAACCCAAAAGAGTTCTCCTTAAGCACTTAACTTGAATCTAATGAAATTGAAGGGTACTCTAATTCCAATGGTATTCACTTGATTTAATAAAGCAAGTAAAATGAAAGTCTACATTCAACAATGAAGCGATATCACCAACCTTTGCAGCTATTACAATGAAATCTCAACTCTTTCCTTTTAATCAAACTAGTATCTTTACTTAAGAACAAAATCAACCAAATTTGTCATCTAAATATTAGTGAAAGAAAATACAACTTGGTATCAGAACACCCATTTCCTGAGGATTGATAAATTCTGGAAATTAAACTTTCCACTTATTATTTGAGACCACATACACTTATATGCAAACACAGACATGTATTTTTGCCTGTCAAGATCCTGAACTAGTATAACTTGGAATAATTAGAATAGATAAATTAGACAATAATAGATATCACCTGTGTTAAGTATAGTCCCTTGCTATCTTTGAACTTTGATGCTTGCAATACCTTGTATTTGAGCTTTATACCTTGGACACATTTAGTGGACATAAGATGTTTGATGAGTATTATATGTCAAATTTTGATTTACATAATCATTGCATTTTTAGCAGTGCTTTCAGTTTCCCTGATTTTCAGTTCAATGGAGTGTAACCTAATTAGTCTGTCTCTTTAGTTCAGTAATTTTGTTTTAAAACAGGCCAGGCCTAGCACTATGATTAGCTAGGATTGTATTCGCCTATTTTCTATTTGTCTAACCAAGCCTACCTAGAATGGTATTCATTAGAATTTTTGGTTCAGTGGTTTTGTTTAGCCAATTTTTGATATGGCGGTACAAGTTTTAGGTACACTTCTACTTTTCAGTTTAATTTTTTTTCCTTAGCCCAACAGGCTAAGTGAGATCATGCATATTTTAGCTCAGTGCCTTATTTATCTATAGCAGCTTTTCAGCTCTTTCTTTACTGCTTTCAGTCTACTTTTACTGCATTTTAGTACTTACTTATTATTTTACTTGATTAATAGCTTACTAATATGCTTAAGGTGCTAGCCTTGCTTACTTAGTTATATATATGATGCTAAATTTATTTTCTGCTTACTCATATGTATCACGTGTTCTTTTTTTTTAATATTAATCAGCATAATTTCATATGTTCATAAGCATGTTTAGGATGAGTTTTCTTTTTAGGCTTTCAGTTATTAGCTTTACATTTATATATATGCTTAACCTTGTTGTAGCTTTGGGTAGAAGTATGTGCTTACTTCCTTTTACTTTAGTTACAAACTAGAGCTTTCCTTTCCCATTCATATGCTTTTCTACACCTATATTTTCTTATTTAGTTGCTAAGTTAAAATGGTGATATCTTAAAAGAACTTGAAAGATAATCAGCTTAAAATATACTTAGACAATACATCTAATAAGATTTTCTCTTTTATGGCTGGGGCGCTATCATTGTGAAATTGACAATGATAGATTCTGAGCTATTTGAGGTAATGGAGCCCTCTGAAGATCTGATTCAGGAAGAGGAGTGTGATGCTAGAGATTCATAGTTCCTTAACTTTATTTCTTTTATTCTGCTTATGAGGATGGTGTTTTATTTCAGTTCTGCTAAACTTATAATGTTTATAATAATTCAGGTTTAAATTATATTTTATTTTACTGCACTTATTCTGAGCCAGATTTATTTACTTACTGTATTATGATGAAATTGATGTTTATATTTTTGCTTCTATACTCTGAATAATTTATGTATTATCATTTAGTGAATAGACATTATAAATGACAAATTTCTTAATTATAATGAATTAGGTGAATACCTAATCTATATATAAGTGAAGAACTTATCATTTGGTGACCACTTCACTGTAATCATGTTAACTTAAGAGTTAATAGGACCACAGTAAGGCTGGGGCTCCATATATCAAATCAAATATAAAGAAGAAAAGAGTTGTGAAATTAGTGAAATTCAAAGAGTCTAGATTTCTCTTTTATATTAAAAGTGCAATATCATTATGATCTTGCCTTAGTATTAATAAATCAATGATTGCTAAGCCTTATTAATAGATAATCTATTGAGGAAGGAAGAGCTTATTATTTACATCTTGAGGCAAGAACTTAGATGCTCCTTATTATCTTTAGATGCTTGATCTTAGACCCTTGTGGTAAGATCACCTAAGAATTTAAAATGAGATTCATCCAAGTGGTAGTAACCTAAAATTGAGTGACCTTTAGGTCACATCTGTGGAACTTTGTGTAGGAACCATCCCAATGAAGTGAGGATTCATTAGTTTGAAAATTCTTGTTTATTAAATAGATTTGTTAAAATCAGTAGACTGTCAATTAGATGTGATAGAGTATATCCATAGTGTTGAATCATTTTGATAAAATCTAGGATTGGATGTGTCACTCTAAGTATGATTGTAAAGTCTTAGTATTATCCTATGTGTTTGGATAAGTACAGTCCAGCTTTGAGTAAGCCTTCTAAACTTGAGAAATTAGGGAAATTTAATACTTAGTTTGAGAGAATAAATTATGACCGGGTTCTGCCCCTTATCGTCATAGGTTTCGATAAGTGCAGTTAAGCAAATTAAGTATCTCAAGTTTCCCTTCTTTAAACATTAAGTATGCATATAATTAGGGTATTTAACAACTTAGTTTGAGAGAATAAACTGTGATCGGGCTCTACCCCTTTTCATCATGTGCTTCGACAAGTGCAGTTAAACAAACTAAGTGTTAAATTCACCTATCCTGGAAACATACCAACTATGTGCATACAACCCCTTCAACTAATGATTCTAAGTATAATCTTAACTAAGATCATTCAATGGATTATAATTATGAGTCAAAATTTATTTAGTGAACTTCTGCATAATGGAGATAAATGGAATCAGTATTTGATATTGGATTGATTGCTGAATTTTGATGATTTAAAGAATATCATCATTAAGGCCTTGGTATATCATAAATGCATAAGTCATGTTAGCATTAGTGGAGCACTTAGCTCACCTAAGGACT
Organism: Gastrodia elata; assembly: GCA_016760335.1. Classification (NCBI taxonomy): domain Eukaryota; kingdom Viridiplantae; phylum Streptophyta; class Magnoliopsida; order Asparagales; family Orchidaceae; genus Gastrodia; species Gastrodia elata. Next base: position 23,314,053 of record CM028676.1, on the reverse strand, counting down.
TTGTTAGCAGAGCATTCACTCACCTAGGATTTGTGGGGCGTCATGCGACACCAAGTCAGCATATCAGGGGCAAATAGTTCTGTGGCATATTCAAATGCATAATTATGAATTTAATGGCATACAACACAGTTTTAAATCATCATCTATTCAATTTCAGATTGTTCACTATTTTCTCTACTTTCGGTATTTAGTTTACAGTTACAGTTTACCTTACTTTCATATTTGTATTGTTTTGATTTTTCAGCTATTTTACTATCTTTCTTACAGTTTTACTTAAACTATTTAAATGCTAAACAATATATAAATATAACTGTTATAGTAGTTTTTGTTGTGTTAGACTTATTGTCTAACATGTGGTACTTTTTGAATCCAACAATTTGCTAGATTTTGAGCAGTTTGTGGGGCCAGATCAGATGGATACTCAATCTTCTAGGCTAATTAGGCTAGTTAAGTTGGATAGCAATCTTAGGTTCTTACATCCTGGACTTTGGGTTGTTACATTCTTACTCATACTTGCGACATTTTTTTCATGCCTGAAACATAATGCATTCATACCTAAATAACATCACTCATGTAATATTAAATCATTCTGAATATCATCACTCTTACACTCAGCACCTATCATGATATCATCACTCATGTAATAATACATAATCCTAAATATTATCCTTTATGCATTTATTCACCATCCTGAATATCATCATTCATGCACTTATGCACCATCCTGATTGTCATCACTCATGCATTCAACACCTAACTTGAATATCATCACTCATGTAGTAATATATCATCTTGAATATCATTCCTCATGCACTAATTCACCATCCTGAATATCATCACCCATGCACTCAATACCCATCATGAATATCATTGTTCATGCACTCAACACTCATCCTGAATATCATCATTTATATAATAATACATTGCCCTGAATATTATCCCTCATGCACTAATGCACAATTCTGAATAGCATCACTCAGGCTCTCAACACTTATTCTGAACATAATCACTCAATCGTTCAATAGTCATCTTGAATTTCATCACTCATGCGCTCAACACTCATCCTGAATATCATCACTCATGCCCTCAACCCCATCATGAATATCATTACTTATGCAGTAATACATCATTATGAATTTCACCCCTTATACACTAATACACCAACCTGAATATCATCACTCATGTACTCATACGCTATCTCAGCCACAGTTTCATTTAAAATAACATTCATTTAATGCATTTATGTGACAATACAATAAATGTCATTTCATAAAAATACCACAGGAAGCTCCAAAATTGAATAAACTCAAAACAACATTAATAGTTAAACCCTATAATTTAAAAGCAAATACAAATATCCAGGCAAGGTTTTCTTAATGTCTCCCAATAACTTTTATTAATTTGATAAAAGTTCATTCAAATACATTTAGGCTATGATTTATTATAATAACATGGACACATTGATACCTTAAATACTAAAATACAAGTCATGGATGATTAAATATTCACTAATCCATTATAATTTTGATTAGCAAATTATAACAAAAAGAATTATCTAAATCTAAATTTTTTAGTATTTTACTATTCTTTTAGTTTTTTAAACATATTAATATCATAAACACTAAATTTAGATATTCGGTTAGTTTAATATTGATTAATCTATTTTAATCATGATTAGTAAATATTAACAAAAATACTTATCTAAATATAAGTTTTAAAATATCATATTGTTCCTCTGGCTCCTAAAAACATTTTGACATCTTAAGAATTAAATTTAGAGGTATGGTTGGCATAATATTCGTTAATACTAATTGATATATATATATATATATATATATATATATATATATATTGAATCTTACTATTCCTCAACAATCTACAAATATTTTGATACCTTAAACATTTAATTTATAGATCTGGTTGACATAATATTCATTAATATGTTCTAATTATGATTAGTAAATATTAACAAAAGTTTTATTTAAATTATATTTTCTTCAATCTTACGATTCCTTTTGTTTAAACAAACATTCTGTTACCTTAAATATTGTTTAAAGTTCTTATTAGCATAATATTCATTGATCCATTCTAACAATGATTAGTAGATATTAGCAAAAATAATTGTCTAGCTTTTTTTTTTCTTAACTCTTACTGTTCCTCTAATTTATACAAATATTTTGATACCTTAAACATTAAATTTGAATATTTTGTTGACATAATATTCATTAATTCATTTAAATAGTGATTAGCTAATATTAACAAAAAATAATTATTTAAACATATATTGTTTATATCTTACTTTTGTTCTAGTTTTTGCAAATATTTTGATTCCTTAAACATAAAATTTAGAAATCTGAATAGCTTAATTTTTACTAATACATTCTAATAGGGATTATGAATAATAACAAAAAATAATTATCTAAATCTTTATTTTTATGTATCTTACTATTTTTCAGATTTTTTCTAAAATTTTGAAACTAAGACTTTTATTTTAAACTCATATTTGTCAAATTATTTCAAATATATATTCTAAGTTAAATTTAATCAAATCACAAACAATGATTTTAAAATTATTCAAATAGTAGATCCTAAAATAACTTTAGCACTTAAATTCTTTAAACAAAATTTGATTCACAATCCATATATTCACGGCTTAAAGCACAATAATTTTGTGGAAGGAAAAGTAATAACATGAAAATTTATCAAATATCATATCCTAATAGAAGAAGATGGATCTAAGCAAATCAATCAAATTCGGATTTTATGAGAAGAAAGTAATGTGATATCGAATTTGGTCAGGAACATGTCTAATCAGCCTCCATAGTTCTACTTTTGTCTTTTGGAGGGGGTATCTCTCAATACATAAGCAAAAAATTAGGAGAAAGCGATTTTTGAGTGAAAGAGAAAGATTGCAATAGCCCAATATTATTACTCAGCCTAGTCAATTTTAGTCATAGCCTAAACTCATCACCACTAGGCTCTAATCATCATTAGGATCAAATTCTGAAAATTTTGAGCTCAAATGATGAAGAAATATTTTCTTAATAATTTCAATTAATTTAAATACCCAAAAAATAGGTAAATTTATTTGACCTCAAATCTCAAATTTAAGGGCACATCTAAATTCCTCACATCAAAATATATTAAGTGCAAATTTTATAACCTTTGAACTTGTACTGATTGAAATATTCACAAAATTGAATTTGTATTTATATTTAAATCAAAATTTATAACTTTTAATTAAATTTTATTTAAAATTGATTTATTAAATATTTATAATGTTAAATATCAAAACTGCAAAGATCTCATGTAGTGGGCCGAAACATAGAACCCCGATCCAGTCAATCACAGTCGTTCCGCATTTTTGTGATCAAATCAAACGATGACAATCTTGTTGCACCGTCAAAATTCTATGAGCTTAAACTGAGCCGTCATATCACATCGCAAATCGAACTTCTGTGGTTTAATCCCAAACTTTATTATTAAAGATCAAACGATATCTACAACTACTATAGCTATTCACCTTAGTCAGCAAAGGATTGCACTCGACAGCAGAGGAATTCTCATACCAACGGCTGGTATGGCTGTCCCCCATAACCTCCAGTCATTACCAACATCATTCCATTAGTGGTAAGGACCTTCCATTGAGCTGTCGAGGCCAATTTCACTCGGATTGGCTTTGGTGAGGGCAGTACCTGGGCTCGACCCTAGAGCCCAATATGTAATGAATCACCCAAAACACTATAGTAAACTCAATTTATTCTTGAGATTTGGAGTTGCGTTGACGGTTACCAACCAAATAATGAAATTACAAATATAGCAAAAAAGTAAATGCAGCACAAATACATGAATCCATACTTAAACAATTAAATAACAAGAATTTTATGTGGAAAATGCAAGAATGGAAAAAACTATGAAGTCAAACCACACAAAAAATTCCACTATGCATGAACAAGTTTACAGAGTTATAAAGAGCATCACCTTCGCAAAATAAATAAATATTTACAGTTTACAAAGTCTCCCAATCAATTTCTTCTCTAACATGGAACAACGATTGGAAGAAGAAAGAGAGCAACAGACCTTAGGGTTTTCTCTTATAGTAGCTAACACACTTGTAATCATATGCAATATCTTAGGAAACTGCTCTATAAGTTTCTTTTAACTACCCAGTTAAAATTTTAAATAATGGTTCAAATTACCCCCCCCCCCCCCCCCCTCAAATAGCTTAAGGCATAACCTGGACCAAAGTAGAATTCGGCCTTGCACTGCGGTGTCCGTAGGGCCCTTATCTCGGGTAGCTAAGCGCTATGGTGCACTACATCGCCCTGGTTTATGTCACTGCTCTAGGGCAAGCTATAGTGCCCCAATCTTTGGACATATGTCGCTAAGGCATGCTACCGTACCCCAGTATCGGTCTAATTCTCATTGGGGTGAGCTACAGTGTCCCAGTCTTTGGATTCCATCTACTACGAAGGGCTACGATGCCCTAGACTCTGTTTGCTAGCCGCAATGGCGCGCTACTACGTGCTGTGGCGCCTACTACAGCTGAGCTTTTCCCAACTTGTTATGTATTGATAGACTATAAATACACATCTGCGCTTGCACGCAAGTGTACGTGGTCTAAAGTAATAAGTGGAAAGTTTGAGTTTCTGGGATTTATCGAACCACAAAGAGTTAGATATTTTATTACTAAGGTGTATCTAATCTTACTAATATTTAAGCTATGAGTATTTGGTTTTAGTTGGTTCTAGATCAAGCATAACAATCACTAAGTAGAAAATAAGTCAGATAAAAGGAAGAGGAGAGTTGGGTTCATCCAACATGTCATGATAGGTCAATTATGCATGATGATTCCTCAAGCATTTAACTTTCATTTACTCAAATTTAAATCAGGTGCACATTATTCTTCCTTGAGTTTATCTCAAGGATTCACAAGTTCAAATCTTGTGCCTGAAATGAACACACAGTCGATTCTATTTCGGCACAAAGATTCTTATAAGATTTTAGGTTTTTAGTTTTCATCTTATCTCTTGATCAAGGAGATGAGGATTATTTAATTTTTAAGATCTTATAAGCATTGATTACACTAAAAGCATCACTCGCATCGCACATAGTTGAAATGAGGGATTTAAAATATTGGGCTAAATGACTATGTCACCTCATTCATTAGCACACAACTATTTCTTTCCCTCCCTCAATTATGTTGAGCTAAGAAGCTCAATTAGTGGGTCTAAGCATCACACTCATCAACACTTTAGTTAAGCTTTGATTAAGGTGCACTAAGCTCAAGAACTTTCTCACATAGTTTTAAGCTCTCATGCACTTATAGATCTAGCATCTAACCCAAGGTGAGCTATGGAGCATAAGACACTTTAGTTCTTGAATTCATTAGTCCATTTCCTTTGATTCACAATCAAGACTAAAATGATATTAAGCATTTCTTGAGCAAGGAATTAAGTTCATAACTTATATTAATACTTGAGGAAAGCTTCATACAAATGAAAGTAACTATCAAACATATGGGATTACCCCAACTCTCCCTAAGGGAGATTTAGCTCTCCATTAGAAAAGAGATGAAAAAGAACACATACATGGATAAAGACACTTTTATAATCAACTAAGAAAAGAAATTACAAGATAAGGGTTTAGAAGATACAAGGAACGTTCATTGAAAGTTCACCGGACTCTTCTTCGCCTTGTTTGGAGTTCCTCTCTTAGGTCGCTAGTGCTGCCTTTCTTCTCCTTCTCCTTAGCAAAATGACCTCTTCCACCCTTGGGGAGTTCCTCTCTTCCACTATGCAGCCCTCTTCCTTACTTAGTTGAATTGAGCAAAAATTGGAACCCTTCTCTAATCAAGAGAAGAGGTATTTATAGATGAAGTCTGCCTCTCCATTCTTCAAATCCAAAAACTAGCACATTCCTTTAAAAAAAAAATTTGAGCAATGATGGCAAAAACCACTTGATGGATGAGGTGATCAATTCTTTCCTTTGATTTAGCCATTACATCACCTCATAAGCCTCTTTTCCATTTAAAAATATAGCAGGTGCAGAGGGAATGATGGCTGGAGACAAGATGCTGGTTGGGGGTCTTGTCCCAGTCGCATTAAATGCTTCTGCCAGAGAAAACTGCGGCGGGCCACTGCGCGCTGCAGCGCGCTATGGCGGACATAATTTTGCAAAGAGGCCCACTGCAGCGCGCGATCGCGTCTATTTTTTTGCAAAGAGGCCCGCTACATCGTGCTGTGGCACTAGTATTTGCAAACTAAACCGCTGCAACGTGCGGTAGCGCTAGGAATTCACAAACTCCTTCGCTGCAATGCCTAAATTTGCAAAATGACCCGCTGCAGCGCTGCAGCAATTTTCTTTGAAAAAATCTGGAAAATTGCACCAATGACTCTGAATTCCTTGGATAGGCCTTTTTCTTGAAAAGATACACAAAATTTGATTAAGGAAGTAGCTTTAAAATCAGAAATGAATGAAATTTTCCTTTATTTTAGATATAATTTATGGATTCATCACACCCCCACACTTGGATTCTTGCTCGTCCTCATACTATTTCTATTTTTTAGGTATGATAGTCAACAAAATACATCAATTTAGATTTTGATATGTATGTCAAGAACTATGCTTAACTGAAGTGATCCAAGGCATTTTGCATTAGATATTCTAACCTTGGATATGAAGTAAGGCATTTATCTATTAATTTCTGAGTATTTGATTTTTATGCATGTTGCTAGGTAATGAGAAAGGTTCTATGGAAAACCTAGACTAGAGAGGTAGTGAAATACTCAAGAGTTTTGTGCTATATGTGCCCCTTCTTATGAATCACAAAGATGAATAGAGTAAAGGAGAGATATTATTCATCATCCTTTTTCATTTCTTTCAATTTGGAGAGATATTTTTGATCATCCCTTTTTTTATGTTTTTTTCTCTTTTTTCATTCTTAGGGAAAGATACTTTTCTTCATCCCCAATTCACCTTTTTGTGATCATGAAGTCTTATGGGAGCCTAGCACACTCTTTTAGAGTACTCACCAAAATCTCTAGTCTTAGTCCAAGCTTTCCTCCGCACTTAGTTCATAGCATGATTTGAATTTTTGGAGATTAGATTACCCTTAATTCATTCCTTAGTTAAAAGGTTTTAATGTTATCAATGCGTTTGATCACTTTTTGTTAAGCACCCTTTTACTTCATATCATTTTCTTTATCGATATTTTGTGACTTTCATTTCATTAAGAACTCAGAAAAATTTTTCATTTTTAAGTACTAGAAAAATTAGAGAATATGAGAGTTTATAAATTAAGATCTCAAATTAAAACTCATAAAATGAAAAGTACAAAGAAAATAATTAATAGAAAGAAAATATATAACCTATTTATTCTTGGGTTACCTCCCAATCAGCGCTTGTTTTAATGTCTCAGCCCGACACAAGAAAGACCTTTATGAGATAGCCTCATCCGGAAGGTCCTGAAGGGTCCATCTGCCCTTTTCTTAAAAGATTCCTTCCTCCAAGTATAACTTCAGACGATTTACATTTACCTTAAAAGTGCCATCTTTGGAGGCGACTTCAACTGCTCCATGAGGGAAAACTTTCATGATAGTAAATGGTCATGTCCATCTTGACTTCAATTTTCCTAGAAATAGTCTTAATCTTGAGTTAAAAAAGTAGTACTTTTATTTCAAGTTGAAAATGTTTTGGCTTAATCAGCTTATCATGCCATTTTTTTGTTTTCTCTTTATACAATTTGGCACTCTCAAAGGCATTTAACCTGAATTCGTCAAGTTCATTTAATTGCAAAATTCTATGCGCACCTGCTTTTTGGGAGTCAAAGTTTAATTTTTTTATTGCCCAAAAAGCTCGGTGCTCCAATTCTACCAGAAGGTGGCATGATTTTCCGTAAATGAGCTTATAAGTAGACATTCCTAAAGGGGTCTTAAAGGCAGTTCTATAAGCCCACAGGGCATCCTAAAGTTTTGAAGTCCAATCCTTTCTATTTTGGTTCATAGTTTTCTCTAAAATTTGCTTAAGCTCTCTGGTGAAGACTTCAACTTGCCCGCTAGTTTGAGGGTGGTAGGGAATACCCACCTTATACCTCACCCCATAGTTTTTTAAGACATTTTCCAACTACCTATTACAGAAATGTATTCCCCCATCACTGATTAAGAATCTGGGCATCCCAAATCTAGCTAGCACGTGCTCCTTGAGAAATTTAATAATAGTTTTAGCATCATTATTCACACATGTAATGCCTCAACCCATTTGGACATATATTCAACTGCCACAAGAATATATATTTTAGTTTGGGACAAGGGAAATGGTCCCATGAAGTCGATTCCCCACACATCGAATAGCTCCACTTCAAAAATTCCATTTAAAGGGAGCTCATCCCTTTTGCTTAAATTCCTGGTTCTTTGGCACTTGTCACAGTTTTTGACAAAGTCGACGGCATCTTTGAACAAATGGGGCCAAAAGAATTCAGATTGAAGCACCTTTGTAGCCGTTCGCTCAATCCCATGGTGCCCTCCATACGGAGATGTGTGATAATGATAGAGAATATTTCTAATGTCTGAGTCAGGGACACATCTCCTTAGGAGTTGATCATTGCAACATTTGTATAAAAAAGGATCATACCAAAAGTAATTTTTGATATCCATGAAGAATTTTTTTCTTTGTTGGTAACTCATGTCTTTAGGTATGACTCCTCCTGCGATATAATTTGCAATGTTAGCGAACCAAGGAGAATAATTTAAAGCGATAGCATAAAGCTTCTCATCGGGGAATGATTCACTAATTTCGATCAGCTTATCATTATCTAGGTGGGTCAATCTAGATAAATAATCTGCAAGCACATTCTCACTCCCTTTCTGAACCCGGATTTCAAGATCAAATTCTTGCAAGAGCAACACCCAACGTATCAAGCACGATTTTGCTTCTTTCTTTTGAATGATATACTTAATAGCTGCATGATTAGTATAAACAATAGTCTTAGACCCAATGAGATAAGACCTAAATTTAGTAAAGGCAAAGATGACAGCTAGAAGTTCCTTTTCTGTGATAGCATAATTTCTTTGAGCATCATCTAGTAACTTACTAGCATAGTAAATTGAATAGAAGGTTCATTCCTTTTGCTGCCCAAGGACAGCACCAATTGTAAGATCACTCGCATCATATATAATTTCAAAAGGTGAATCCCAATTTGGAGTAGAAATTATTGGAGCATAGATTAAAGCAATTTTTATGGCATTGAAACCTTTTAAGCAATTTTCATCAAAATTGAACTCGACATCCTTCCCTATTAATCTACAGAGTGGCATACCTAGATTTGAGAAGTCCTTGATAAATCTTCTATAAACACTTGCATGCCCAAGGAAGCTTCTAATTCCTTTCACATTGATGGGAGGGGGAAGCTTTTCAATTACCTCAACCTTAGCCTTATCAACTTCTATCCCTCTCCTTGAAATCAAGTGCCCAAGAACAATACCCTCCTTGACCGTGAAGTGACATTTTTCCCAATTCAAGATTATATTTGATTCTTCACATCTTTTTAAAACCTTTCCTAAATTAGTTAAGCAATGATTAAAAGAGCTCCCAATGACAGAGAAGTCGTCCATAAAGATTTCTAGAAATTCCCCAATCATGTCAGAAAAAATAGTCATCATACAGCGTTGAAAGGTGGCTGGAGCATTGCATAATTCGAATGGCATTCTTCTAAAGGCAAATGTCCTAAAGGGATAGGTGAAAGTGGTTTTCTCTTGGTCTTTAGGTGAAATAAGGATTTGATTATATCTTGAATACCCATCAAGAAAACAAAAATAGGGGTTCCCTGCCAATCTATCAAGCATTTGGTCAATAAAAGGAAGAGGATAGTGGTCCTTACGGGTAGCTTTATTTAATCTCCTATAATCAATACACACTCTCCATCCGGTCACAATTCTAGTGGGGATCAGTTCATTATTGTCATTAAGAACAACTGTCATCCCACTTTTTGGGGACCACGTGTATAGGACTTACCCAAGGACTATCAGAAATTGGGAAAATAATTCCAGCATCTAAGAATTTCATGATTTCCTTATGAACTGCTTCTTTTATATTGGGATTTAATCTCCGTTGGGGCTCAATTGAAGGGTTTGAGTATCCTCTAAAATGATTTGGTGCATACAAAGAGTTGAACTAACCCCCTTCAAATTAGCTATACTCCAATAGATTGCTCTCTTGTGCTCTTTTAAAACCTCACATAGAAGACTCTCTTGATGCTGGGTTAACAAGGAGGAGATTATTACATGAAGAGATTATTTTTCCCCTAGATAAGTGTATTTAAATGTGAGGGAAGAGGCTTTAATTCTAATTTTGGAGGGAGGATTATAGAAGGCTGAATTATTTTCCTCTCCTTAACTAACTTCTCAATCACATCCGTGTTCGGGGGGTCCTCATCTTCTTCCCCTGCTAACAGTCCTTCTTCATCCACATCTCCCATTACCCACGCTTCTTCTATTGAATTGATTTTCCAATAATCCTCATTGGGTTTAGATGGGTGTCTCATAGAATCATTCACATTAAACTTAATCTCCTCCTCCCCATATCGCAACTTCAATTCCCCTTTATCTACATCAATCAAGGTTCTTCCGGCGGTCAAGAAAGGTCTACCTAGGATAATAAGAATTTCTTGATTTTCATCTTCCATATCCAAGATGATGAAATCAGTTGGAAAGATGAATTTGTCAACCTTCATGAGCACATTTTCCACTATTCCTAAAGGGGATTTAACGGATCTATCAGCGAATTGGAGGAGAACAGAGGTGGGTTTTTAGTGATCAATTTCTAACTTCTTGAATATGTAAAAAGGCATCAAATTAATGGACGCACCAAGATCACAGAGGGCCTTTTGGATGGACTGGCTTCCAATAGTGCAATGGATAGTGAAACTCCCCGGATCTTTCTTCTTGATGGGAATTTTTTTCTGAAGGATTGCACTACACTCTTCTGTTAATGCTATAGTTTCTTTTTCATCGATTTTTCTTTTCTTGGAGAGGAAATCTTTCATAAATTTAGCATAAATAGGCATTTGTTCTAGAGCTTCTGCAAAAGGGATATTTATATGAAGAGTTTTAAAAGTTTCCAGGATTTGTGGTATTGGACATCAAGTTTCTCCCTGGCTATACGTTGAGGATATGGTATATTAGGGATTGCCTTAAGTTGATCTCTAAATTCTTTCCCTTCTTCATCTCGAACATCATTCCTCTCTTTTCTGATTGTTTCTTCTTCTTCCCCCTTTTCCTCTCTATTTTGTGCTATGTTTTTATGATTTTACTCTCTTACAACCGGCCTAGTAATTTTTCCACTTCTTAAGCTTATTGTGTTCCCTGACTCTTCATCATACTTATCAATGACTCCCACTAATGAAGGTTGCTCTAATTATTTCATGATTTATTTTACCTTATGTTCTATTCTTTTTACTGACACTTCTTGCCTTAGAAGAGTGTGTCCGTGTATATTTAAGGTGGCATCAGTTTTATTCATGAATTCGGTTGTGGAGGTTCTAAATTCAATTAGCGAGTTTTCCAATCTCTCTCTACTTCTTCCATGATTCATAACTACATTGACATTTCTTAACTCAACCTCTTCCTCCTGACAAGAATTTACACACCCACATTCCAGTTTTTTAGTGAGTTGAGAGATTTATTTTTGGAGTTCAAGGATTTGTTGCGCATTTTTGAGTGAGTTACATTCGTTGTTATGAGGATGATCAATCCTATGGAGAGGCCAATGGTATGCATTGTTTGCCATTTCTTCCAAGAGATCGTAAGCTTCTTCTTGGGTTTTACCACTGATAGAGCCACCGGTAGCTGTGTCATTGAGTGTCCTTGTAGGAGCATTCAAATCATTATAAAAGATTCGCACTTGCATCCACAAGGGAAACCCATGATGAGGGCAACGCCTTAAGCATTCTTTAAATCGGTCCCATCCATCATATAGTGTCTCGCCTTCCAACTGAGTGAAGTTGGTTATCTCAATTCTCAACCGAGTGGTTTTTGCTGGAGGGAAATATTTGGCTAAGAATTTCTTAACCAAATCATCCCACGTTTGGATTGAATCACTTGGAAGAGAATTGAGCCAACTCTTGGCTCTATCTCACAAGGAAAATGGGAAAAGTTATAATTTAATAGCATCTTCAGAGACACCGTTAAATCTGAAGGTGTCACATATTTCAAGAAAAGTTAAAATATGTGAGTTTGGATCTTCAGTGGCCAATCCCCCAAACTAATTATTTTGAACCATACTCAGAGTGGAAGGTTTGATCTCAAAATTATTGGCTTCTATATTAGGCCTTATAATTACATGGGGGATTCCCTTAACAGTGGGTAATGTATAATCTCTTAGTGCTCTTCTCCTAGGCTCTCCTAATGGCTCTCCAAGATTTTCATTATAGTTATCCATAATGGCTTGTTGGTTTGAAATATTTTGTTCTCTCCTAGCCTGCAAGTAGGTTCTTTCAATTTCTGGGTCAAACAGATAATTCGTGCAAACTCTTCTACTCATACACTACAATAATTAGGCTATCAAAAACAAATTTAGCAATAATGTTCAAAAATTCAACAAAAATAATAGAAATAGAAAAGTAAGTTGTTAGTTCCTATAATTAAAAAAATCAAAAACTAAAAGTATATGCCAAGAAATACTTAAATCACTAGTTACTTATAGATTATCCTTAATACAAAACAAATTCAAATTCCCCAGCAACGGTGCCAAAACTTGAAAGACTGTAAATACACGTCTGCGCTTGCACGCAAGTGTACGTGGTCTGAAGTAATAAGTGGAAAGTGTGGGTTTCCGAGATTTATTGAACCACAGAGAATTAGATGTTTTGTTACTAAGGTGTATCTATTCTCACTAATGTTTAAGCTATGAGTATTTGGTTTTAGTTGGTTCTAGATCAAGTACAACAATCACTAAGTAGAAAATAAGTCAGATAAAAGGAAGAGGAGAGTTGGGTTCATCTCACATGTCATGATAGGTCACTTATGCATGATGATTCCTCAAGCATTTTACTTTCATTTACTCAAATTTAAATCAAGTGCACATTGTTCTTCCTTGAGTTTTATCTCAAGGATTCACAAGTTCAAATCTTATGCACAAAATGAACACACAGTCGATTCTATTTTGGCATAAAGATTCTTATAAGATTTTAGGTTTGTAGTTTTCATATTATCTCTTGATCAAGGAGATAAGGATTATTTAATTTTTAAGATCTTATAAGCATTGATTCCACTAAAAGCGTCACTTGCATCGCACATAGTTGAAATGAGGGATTTAATATATTAGGCTCAATGACTATGTTACCTCATTCATGAGCACACAACTATTTCTTTCCCTCTCTCAATTATATTGAGCTAAAGAGCTCAGTTAGTGGGTCTTAGCATCACACACATCAACACTTTAGTTGAACTTAGATTAAGATGCACTAAGCTCAAGAACTTTCTCACATAGTTCAAAGCTCTCATGCACTCATAGATCTAGCATCTAACCCAAGATGAGCTATGGAGCACAGGACACTTTAGTTCTTGAGTTCATTAGTCCATTTCCTTTGATTCATAATCAAGACTAAAATGATATTAAGCATTTCTTGAGCAAGGAATTAAGTTCATAACTTATATTAATACTTGAGGAAAGCTTCATACAAATGAAAGTAACTAACAAACATATGGGATTACCCCAACCCTCCCCAAGGGAGATTTAGATGTCCATTAAAAAAGAGATGAAAAAGAACACATACATGGATAAAGACACTTTCATAATCAACTAAGAAAAGAAATTACAAGATAAGGGTTTAGAAGATACAAGGAACATTCATTGAAAGTTCTCTGAACTTTCATTCGCCTTGCTTGAAGTTCCTCTCTTAGGTCGCTAGTGATGCCTTTCTTCTCCTTCTCCTTAGCAAAATGACCTCTTCCATCCTTGGGGAGTTCCTCTCTTCCACTATGCAGCCCTCTTCCTTACTTAGTTGAATTGAGCAAAAATTGGAACCCTTCTCTAATCAAGAGAAGAGGTATTTATAGATGAAGGCTGCCTCTTCATTCTTTGAATTCAAAAACCAGCAGATTCCCTTAAAAAAAATCTGAGCAATGATGGTAAAAACCACTTGATGAATGAGGTGACCAATTATTTCATTTTTTTTTAGCCATTACATCACCTCATAAGCCTCTTTTCCATTTAAAAACATAACAGCTGCAGAGAGAATGATGGCTGGAGACAATATGCTTGTTGGGGGTCTTGTTCCAGCTGCATTAAATGCTTCTGCCAGAGAACATTGTGGTGGGCCACTGCAACAAGCAGCAGCGCACTGCAGCGCGCTGTAGCGCGCTGCAGCGGCTATGGTGGACACAGTTTTGCAAAGAGGCCCGCTGCAGCGCGCGATCGCGTCTGTTTTTTCACAAAGAGGCCCGCTGCATTGTGTTGTGGCGCTAGTATTTGCAAACTGAACCGCTACAGCGCACAGTAGAGCTAGCAATTTGCAAGCTGCTTCGCTGCAGCGTACGATCGTGCCCGGTCAGCAAGCTGAACCGCTGCAGCGCGCGATCGCGCCCATAGTTCGCAAACTGAACCGCTGCAGTGCGCGACAATGCCTAAATTTGCAAAATGACCCGCTACAACGCACTGCAGCGCGTGGCAGCGGATTTCTTTGAAAAAATCTTAAAAGTTGCACCAATGACTCCAAATTCTTTGGATAGGCCTTTTTCCTGAAAAGATACACAGAGTTTGATTAAGGAAGTAGCTTTAAAATCAAAAATAAATGAAATTTTCCTTTATTTTAGATATAATTTATGGATTCATCTTGTATCACCTTGGGATCTCTTGAAAGCTCATCGAAGCTCCATTAGCATCTCTATGATAATTTGAATGGTCTCCACAATATAGTAATCTCCCACTTGGAGACCTTTTAGAATCATCCCTCTTATGGCCTTGATCCTTTATTATCTTCTTCAATCTTTGTCAAGAATGTGATGTGGCTGACTGATGCTAATGAGCTGCCTTTTTTTTGGTAAATTAAGTATTTAAATACTGAATGGATTGGCAGGATAATATTTAAGGATGATTTTTGGAATTTGTGGTGAGTTGGTTATGGGATTAGAGTGAATTATCTAAGGAAAAGCTAAGACTAGTCCAGATCAAGCCTAGTTTGGGTTGATTCGAAATATCCCTTTTGTAGGTGAGGTTATAGTGGGTTAATGAGCTGAAAATAAATTATTATAGGTAGCCTTAGATGTGTAGTTTAGATCTGGAGTAGATGGCTAGGTTTATTGATATTTAGATGGGTGTCAAGGGGTAGGGAAGAAGACTAGGTCGAGATGTTTTCATATTTGGCTGTGAAGGTAGTGGTGGAGTTTGGAGAGAGTTTGAGAAATTAGATAATGATTTAATAATTTTAAATGATACTTAAGATGATGGCGGAGATGTGTGGATGGTTTGAGGTTATGAGAATAAGAGTATAGTTAAGAAAATAAAATATAAATAAGAAGACAACCTAACTCATCAAAGATAGGCAATAAACTTGATACCATCAAGAACCAAGCAAAATGAGAGCTATTCACCACAAAATTCCTTCATTCAAGTTACTCCATTACATTACATTTTAGCTCATATTTATAGGCACTACAAGTCTCTTGCCCTATGAGCTTTGGAGAGAAAATATGGAGGAAATATTTGGAGGGAAAGATGAGTAGTTGGCAATTAGTGAGGAAGTAACTCCAACTACTTACATTAAATATTTTCCTCATGACATGGCTGGCAAAACATGTGCCTTAATAAATTAATAAAATATAATATTAATAAAAATAAAATCCAAATGGTAAGCCCAAAATTTGGACTCTTTATTGGGCTTTTGATTGCACTTTTGTAACTGGGCCCATGTTCCAATTCTTCCCTTGAACTATAGCCATGGCTCTTGTTATTGGGCCTTTGATAATATTCTTATGATGTGCTACATCACTCACCCCCACTCTCTCGTTGCATGCCAAGGCAAACGAAGTAGTGCATAGCTTTAATTTCTCAACTATTACTACTTTTGTAAGCATGTCAGTGGGATTCTTTAAAGTATGAATCTTCTCCCATCCAAGCTGTCATTATTATAACAGTGTCCTGATGAAATGGTACCAAACTTGTATGTGCTTTTTCATGGCATGAAATATTGCATTCTTTGCGAGGTGAATAGCGATCATAATATCACTATAAAGCTTCACATCCTTTTGCTCCTTACCCAATTTCACTATAAAATTCTTAAGCCAAATAATCTCCTTACTTGCCTCAGTGATGGTGACGTATTATGTCTCTATGGTAGTTAGAGCTATAATGTTTTGTAGCCTAGAGATTCAGCTCACCATTGCACTTCCTAATATGATCACATATCGAGTAGTACTCCTTTGGCTATCAACATATCCTGCAATATCTGAGTCTGCATAGCCCTGTAGAGAAATGTCAGATCTATCAAAAAAAAGTGTTTTGCCTACTATACCTTTTAAATACCTCACTACTCACTTGACTGCATCCCAATGGTACTTTCCTAGGTTTCTCATGAATCTGTTGGCCACTCCAACTGCATGCGCATTATCCGGTCTCATACAGATCAATGCAAATATCAAGCTCTCAATTGCTGAAACATAAGGAACTTTCAGCATGTGTTCCTTCTCCTCTTCAGACTATGGCATCGAATCCCTTGATAAACTGAAGTGACTTATTAGGGGAGTGCTCACTAGCTTTTCCTCACTCATGTTGAATCCTTTTAGCATCTTTTCAACATAATCCTATTGAGACAGCTTCATAACTCCTACACTTCTCTCCCTATTAATTTTTATCCCAAGAATCTACTTAGTTGGCCCTACATCTTTCATGTCAAACTCCATTGACATCTGCTTCTTCAGAATTCTTATCTCCTCTATGTTTGATCTTATGATCAATATATCATTCACATGTAGTAATAGAATGATATAAGAGAACTTACACTATTTTATGTAACAGTAGTGATCAGTCTGGCATCTCTTGTACCTAGTTTTTGATATGAACCTGTCAAATCTTTTGTACCATTGCCTATGTACTTGTTTTATACCATAGAGGCTCTTCTTGAGCTTACACATTATATTAGTTTTTTCTTTCTCTTGAGCTTTGTGCCCCTTAGGTTATTACATGTATAACTCCTCCTCTAGCTCGATGTGAAGAAATGCAATTTTAACATCTATTTGCTCTAAATGCAAATCTTCAACTACAACAATGTTCAACATAACCCTAATGGTTGTTATCTTCACAACTGGAGCAAAGATCTCACTATAGTTAATTCCATTCCATTATTAAAAGTCCTTTATCGCAGCCTCTCCTTCTAGTATTTGCTTTCATCCGGCTCTTCCTTCTCCCTGCAAACCCACTTATTCTAAATAGCTTTCTTTCTAGCTGATAGCACATCCAACTCCCACATCCCAATTATTATGAGTGATACTATTTCATTATTGATGGCAGCCTCCCACTTGATTAAATCTTTTACTTGAAGTACTTCTTCTAAGCTTTCTAGTTCCCCACTATTCATTAGTAAATAGATAAAATAAATAAGAAGAGTACATTTGTAATAATTTTGTGACTCTTGTGGATCAATACAACATGGGTGTTTATGGTTCAACATCAACACCCTCCTGAGTGTCTTCATGCACATGTTCATCTAGCTCAATGTTGTCATCAACTTCTACATGCCGAAGCTCACCATGTGAAGCAACCTTAAAATTTATCCTCACTCCAATACAATCTTTGTACATTTCACTTTCATTAAAAGTGACATCCCTACTTTGGATAACTTTCTATTTTTGATTATCTCATAATTTGTAACCAAACTCACCTGCACCATATTCAATAAATGTGCACTTAATCACCGTTGCATTAAGCTTGCTCCAGGATCCTAAATCAATATGCACATATGATGAACAATCAAATACCTTGAGGTGGTTTAGTTTCACCATCTTTTCACTCCATGCCTTCTCAGGAATCTCTTCATTTACGGGTACGAATGGTCCCCAATTAATCAAATATATTACTGTGTTAACTACCTCAGCCCAGAACTATATTGGGAGACTCGCATGAAATCTTATGCTCTTAGCTCTTTCTGTAATCATTCTATTCATCCGCTCAACAGCACCATTTTGTTGGGGTGATCCAGGAAATGTAAATTCCCTCTTTATCTGTGAGGCCCCAAACCCTCCGCGGCCATGCTAATACTGATATTAGCATAATCACGAGAAGTGCGGTACTCCAACTATGGCTAATCCCCAACTCAAGTAGAGTCAGGTAAGACCCAACCCACCTTAAGCCAAGGACTTATCACCTGGAACTGTAAACATACATTAATATATTAAAGGAGTGGAAGCAAAAAATAGTATAACATAACATCCACATCACAGCATAGTATACGATTATAAAAAAAATAGTAACTCAGCTCAAAGTGCAGCAAGTAAATACATCCAGACATGTTTAATTATTATAGACTGAATTAAAAGAAAGAAAAGATCTCCCAATCTCACTGTAAGAAAAGAAAAAATCTAACTAAATGGCAGTAGGAAGATCCTCCTCCTGCACTGGCTCCTCTACTGCAGAACCACCAATGAACAACTCCAAATCTGACATTTGTCGGTATCACAAATGCTAGGGCCCCAGCCAACAAAAGAAAAAGTTTACAGTTAGACAAATTATCTAAGTACAATTTAGGCTATTTAAGTGAACTGAATATTTAAAGATATCTCGCTAACTACTTTAAATATGCAAGCAATATAGGGTGCATCAAGCTACAAAGAACAGGATGGCTATAAACTATTCATTTATAACTAATCATCAAGTATATATAAAACATGAAACTAAACAAGGTAAGGCTAAAGAGCAAAAATAAATGTAAGTATTAGAATGAACTGATCCTAACATGCTTATGATCATATGAAGATATACTAATTTTGTAAAAGTAAAGTGTACTAAAAAGTGATGAAATAAACATACAACTAGCATACTAAACATGCCAATATTTAATAGCTATTCAATGGAACATATATAGAAGCATGCATGTTTAAGATATAACAGGTCACTTAAGTATATGACAAAAACAAGTTAAGAGTATAAATGAGCTAAAAAGTAAAGCCATTAAGACATGTGGCAAAGCAGCTAAGAGCACCAAAAAGTAAGGCCACTAAAACATGTGGCAAAGCAAAACAATGTACAAGACTGAAGCAAGAGTAAGCCTAAGACATAGTATTGCTATAATAGAAATAGGCCATATAGGGCCTCTGAACAAAAAGTTCAACATGTGTCCATCCTAGGCATCATCAGAGCTAGGTCCGAGTTGAACTTATAGAATAAGACATATATTCATCCTAGCCAAGCACTGGACTAGTATCAAGTCTATTATACAACAAAACTAGAACTGAGGAGGTAAACTAAGCTAGGACATACCTTACTGGACTGATTGTACTGAGAGAACTGAGTGAATGTTATGCTTTACAAATACTAACTTAAAATGTATTAACCAAATCCAAAGTTCTTCTATTATGCTCAAGGAACAAGACTCAATATTCAAGGTGTGCAGGGCAATCAATGTCAAAGTAAGCAAGAGACTCAACTAGACTTATATGATATCTATTGTTATATAAATTACCCAAATCTAACTATTCTGAGAAGATACAAGTTTAGGATCTCCAATATCCAACTATCGAGTATAATCTCAGATTTACAACTTAATGTTTAGCCTTAGAATTTAACAAGTTCTAATTCAAAATCAAGTGACAACTATAAAGGTTTAAAGTAAATAAATCAATGACTTTATTATTATTATTTTTCCTCACTTAACCCAAATCTTGATTAAGTAAATCAAGATCTTAAGAATTCTGGATCCAAACCACACATTGGGGTTCAAATCCTGAATCCAAGGTTTAAATCTACTAAGGGTCTTATGGTTCACACTCAACCATAATTTAAAGATAAGGAATCTTATAAGTTGAATGATTAGAAGCAAAGATCTTAATGAAATATAATTCTAATATTATATGATAAAATAATCAATTAAGAACTAAGAATCTAAGATCTATATTCAACCTTTAAGATAATTACATTATTCTATAGATTGAATCAATCCTACACCCACTAGGAGGTTTCAAAAGGATTAAAAAATTAATCACTTAAGGAATTCCAAAGAAGATGATTCAATTCAATTAGATGATCTAAAGTTTAAGATCTAAGATCTAAGATCTAAGGTTTGATCACTTTAGATCAAAGTTACAAACTAAACTTAGAACCTTAAAAGAATATTTACTTAAGATTTATAGCTTATGAATCAACTTAATAAAGTAATTAAACTAAATATTTAGTATTAAAGCTATTTAGGTTTGCTCTCTTAAGGAAGTGGTTTTGAGTACTCTTAAGATCGTAAGATTCACTTAACTCAAAATCACTAACATAAGAATTCAGAAAGGTGTTAAGGTATCAAATGTAGACATTTTATTGAAATTTCAAGGCTTAAGGGGTGCTTAAACCTATTTTGACCAAAAGACCCCTCTTAAGGCTAAAAAAATTGGATTTTAAGATTTAATAATTCAAGTCTATTTTAATGAGTTTTATATTGATTAGTGAAGTAGATAAAATACTTAACTTAGGATTTTGATATCTTAATTAGCTTAATTAGCACTAATCACATTAAGAGGTCAATTAAGGTGATTAAGGGAATTATGGCATACTAGGAAGATCCAAACACATTTATAGTCTCTACTATACTTAATAAGATATTAGGAACTAGATTTACTAAAATCAGAGGTTAATCTAAAGCTTAATTCACTACTCTCTTTTTAGGGTTATTAAGAGGTGATTAGCAAATTTAATATTCTTAATTTACTTTTAATGGTTTAGATAGGTTTTTTATGGTCTTATGAGCAATCAGAGACTTAAATCAATATTTTTGGGTACTTAATGAATTAATTTTGAATTAAATAAGAACAGAGGAAGTTTAGACAATAATTTAAAATCTAACTATTGGATCCTTAATTTTATTTTATATTACAGTTCCTTGCATTTTTCTGATTAAAATGGTATATTGGATCATACAAATTGGATAAGTATATCCAAAGTTATTTAAATAATTTATTCTATATTTTATTTAAATTAGAATCATAGGGAATGTATTTATTATTTATTTAACATAAGGAATATAATTCCAATAAATCCCCAAATTAATCGTGGGCCGAAATCAAACCGCGCGGGTCAGGGGAAGCCCGACCCGGCACTAGTCGTCATCCCCGTGGCTAAATCTAGATACCTGAATTCCTAGGGTTTGCTTCCACTGCCAAATTCTCTGCACTTCAGCCATGTCGCGCCTGGATCTCGACGGCTACACCATCAGTGGCCCTAGACGCGTCGAATGAACTACAAAGCCCTGTCTGGGAGGCGTCGGATTGCTGGAGTGTTACTCGACCTAGGCGTCTCCCCAAGCGCACCTGTGAGAAGTGAATTCTCCTCACATCATCCATGCCATGTGCTGAGGTCTATTCCTACATGATCAGAGGCCAAAGGAGAATCAATTGGGTGAGGCGCGAGGTCCTAGGGAGGTCTAGATCACTTGAGCGTTACTCATGGTGGAACGCAGATGGGAGCCAATGATGAATCGATCGATTTCAATCGAGTCAATTGATATGATCAAACCCATCCATCGATATGGGTCTACAATCATTGTTGAGATGTTCCAACACCAAATGGATAGCTAACCGCTTGAGGGAATGCAGTGATCATGCAAACCAGAAGCGGACTAGCAATTCACACTCAGACAGCAAATTCACCCTCTGGTCCACTGCCAGCTGCTCCTACACTCTCGACTGCTTAAAGGAGAATAAGGGCGAGGTCCTAAAGTAGCATCTAGGGAAGAATAGCCATGAGTCGAGCTAAGACCAGCTCGACAAAAAGAGGGATCAACAGCTATACCTGGGTTGAGGAATTGCAGTGATAGAGAGAGATTGAGGTGTTTCCAATCTCTCAAAGCCAACAACATAGGATCACAGGGGGGTTTGTACACCATACGGACCCTCTATCAGTGGTACGCAGCAATGGGGACGTCAGAATTTGCTAAGGGCTCTCGACGCTTCAGCTGGGAGAATTAGTGGAGCTCAGTGAGCAAAGGGGGTCACTGAGATATGCTGAGGGTATTTAAAGGCGAAGGGGAGGTCCAGGGGAGGATACCATGACTGGAAGCCATGGTTCCAGCTCAGGTAGGGACAGTACCTCAAGCCACCATAATTGGAGCTAGCATGGCCTCATGACCCGATGAGATTCACCTTACCAGAACCGGGAAGGTCTAATAGTCTGGAGGATGTGGTAGAGGGAGTGGCAAACTAGGTTGATATGGCATGTATGAGCACATCTTCCCTGTCAGACCTGCGATCGAGTGAAGAAGATGATCCATAGCGACGGGGTCTGTCTCCATCATCAAATCACGAGACCGTTGGTGATATACAGTCTGATACATCTCTCGAATAACAGAAATGCGGATGAGATCTAGAGCATTGGATGAGAGATGCCGATCGAGCGGGTAGGATTAGATTACGGTGCGTGTGATATGAGCCGTAGGATTAGGTGTGTTAGGATGTGTGCTAGAGCATCCATACAACGGGTATGCTGCCCCACTGTCGGTACCCCGCAGCGAATCTACCGCGATCCCAATAGCGAATCCTGTCCTGCATTAATTTATATAATTAATAATTTAATTACTTAATTCTTATTAATTAAGTAAATTAAATTCCTTAAAATTACTAAATTCAATTTATGACTATATGAGCTCCAAAAACTCTCAAGATTTCACCCTTAACTAATTGAGGTGTGAGGAATTCAAAAATGAAATTAAATTTTAATTTGGAGATCAAATTAATTTAGCTATTTTCCAGGGCTCAAAAATAGGCAAAAATACCAAATTTCTCAATTAAGCTCCGATTGATCTCAAACTTCTAGGGTTAGGTTCAAATGACCCATTGAGTCTAATGAAATCAAAATTAGAATTTGGTTTAGCTTAATTAATCTAGATTTAGCTAAGGTAATAACTAGGATTATTACAGACTCCCCCACTTAAGAATGATGTCATCCCCAACATCACTCAGTGAAGAAAGTACTATAAGGACTAAAAATTTAAATGAAACAAATAAGAAAGAAAAGGACAGTACTTGGACTTTCAAAGAGCAGTGGGTATTTATTACGCATATCCACTTCTTTTTCTCAAGTAGATTCTTCCAAAGAATGATTCTTCCACTGGATCTTGACCATAGGAATTGAACGATTTCTTAGCTATTTCTGATCACAAGCTAAGAATTTGCTAGGTTCTTCAGCATAAGAAAGATCATGTTGAATTTCTACTTTCGGAAGCTGAACAAGATGAGAAGGGTCTCTGAGACATCTTCTAAATGACGACAGGTGAAACACATTGTGATCGGCTGCAAAGTCATCAAGAAGATTCATCCTGTAGGCAGATGATACTACTTTGGCTAAAATCACAAAAGGTCCAACATAATGGGGACTGAGTTTTCCAGCTACGCAAAATTTGTAGACACCCTTCATTGGACTGACTTTCAATAAGGCAGAATCTCCAACAATGAATTCTAGGAGATGATGATGAGCATCATGATACTTGCTCTGATGATCTTGAGCTGGATGAATCCTCTATTGATTTAAGTGAATCTTCTTATTAGTTCCTTCAACAAACTCGGAACAAAAAATTGAACGCTTCATATTTCTGACCAAGCTAACAGAGTACTGCATTTTCTACCGTACAATGCCTCAAAAGGAACCATTTTAATACTGGCTTAAAAACTGTTATTGTAGGCAAATTCCACAAACAAATATGATTTTCCCATGAACCAGCAAAATCAAGAACACAAAGCCTAAGCAAATCCTCCAGAACTTAATTTACTCTTTCAGTCTGATCATCTGTTTGAGGATGAAAAGTTGTACTCATAGCTAGAGTAGTACCCAGATCTTGGTGCACACAGCTTGCTAAAACTTAGAAGTAAATTTGATATCTTTGTCAGATACGATTGATTTTGGAATACCATGCAGCCTGACAATTTCTTTGATATAGAGCTTTTCTCACTTCTCAACAGAGTCAGTCTGATGGATAGGAAGGAAGTGCGCTGATTTAGTTAAACCATCTACTATAACCCAGATTGCAGCGGCACCAGTTTTTGCATGAGGCAATCCCATGACAAAATCCATAGATATATCGAACTATTTCCATTCAAGAATTTCTAATGGATGCAGAATACCACTAGGTCTTTGGTGCTCGTTGTTTATGAAATTATTGGCATGACACTTAGCCACAAAATTGGTTATATCCTTCTTTATATCGGGCCACCAAAATGATTGTTTTAGATCCTGGTACATCTTAGTACTGCCTAGGTGAATGTGATACCCAGAATTATGGCCTTCAATTAAAACTTCACGATGCATGGATTTAAGAATCCACAAATGATTTCCTTAATAAATTACACCATTATGCAATTGCAATTCATGATGACAACCACCTTTAATATATGTTTTGAATTTCAGATAATCATCGTCCTTGGTCTGTGAGATAGAGACATCTCTTTGGAAGGTGAGTTCCACATTGATATTTACTAGAAGCGAACTTAGCATATCTCCATTGACTGGAGAAATCTCTAGCTTATGAAATTATTGTTCTAAGGAACTAGAGGCAATTTTGGAAGATAAAGTAGCATGACAGTTAAGAGCATCGGCCACTACATTAGCTTTCCCTGGATGATATTGAATGCTTAGATCATAATAATTGATGTGTTCTAACCATCTCCTATGTTGACAATTCAGCTCTCTTTGAGTGAACATATACTTCAAGATTTGATGATCAGTGAAAATTGAACACTGAACTCTATATAAATAGTGACGCCAAATTTTTAGAGCAAGTATTACAGTGGCAAGTTCAAGATCATGAACTGGATAATTTTTCTCATGGGGTTTTAACTAACTAGAGGCATAAATGATTACCTTACCCTCTTGCATTAACACACAACCTAGACCGATTCTAGAGGCATCGGTGTACACTTGATAGTTCAAGCCTTCCTTAGGCAGAACAAGTACTGGAGCGATAGAGCGTCCTTCATAGTTTGAAATGCTTCCTTGCATTCAGGACTCCAAATGAATGGAATAGCTTTCTGAGTTAACTTAGTCAAAGGCGAGGTGATCTAGAAAAAACCTTTAATGAACTTTCTGTAATATCCAACTAATCCCATGAAACTTTTGATATCAGTGACTGACTTAGGTTGAACATAATCCTAAATAGCGCTTACTTTATTTTGATCTACATGAATACTTTAGGCATCGACTACATGTCCCAAGAATGCAATGGATTTAAGCAAGAATTCGCACTTGGAGAACTTGGAATATAGTTGATGTTCACACAAAGCTTCTAATACTAACATCAGATGATCTTAATGATCTTTTAAGGTTTGAGAATAGATGAGAATATCATCGATAAAGATGATTACAAATTTGTCTAAATATGGCTTTAGAACTCGCTGCATCAAATTCATAAAGATTGATGGCACATTGGTGAGTCTGAAAGGCATCACTAAGAATTCAAAATGACCATAGCAAGTATGAAAAGCAGTCTTTCTTACATCATCTTCTTTTACTCGTAATTGATGATATCCATACCTCAAGTCAATCTTAGAGAATATGACAGCTCCAGACAATTGGTCGAACAAATCATCAATTTTAGGCAATGGGTATTTATTCTTTATGGTGACTTTATTTAGTTCATGATAATCTATGCATATTCACATATATCCATCCTTCTTCTTTACAAATAGAATGGTTGCTCCCCAAGGAGACATACTTGGCCTAATAAAGCCTTTATTCAAGAGCTCTTACAACTATTCGTTGAGTTCTTGAAGTTCCTTAGGTGTCATTTTATATGGAGCTTTAAATATAGGCTGGGTACCCAGAATCAATTCAATAGAGAACTCTACTTCTCTAGGAGGAGGTACACCAGGCAAATCTTCTAGGAACACATCGATGAATTCCTTAACTACTTTACAATCAGAGAGAGGGATACTTTATTTTGCTTCACCCATCATAGTGACTAGAAAAGAATCACAACCCTTACTGATCAATTATTCAGCCTTAATAGCATTGATTAATGATAGTTGTATACTGACTTTTTCTATAAAGGTTTCAGGCTTGCCTTTAGAATGAAGAGTGACTTTCTTCTTAAGGAAATTTATCATGGCATTATTGTCACTGAGCCAATTCATTCCAAGGATGATATCAAAGTTTGCTAATGGTAGGATGATTAATTTGGAGTCGAACTCCTGACTATTTAATGGGATTTTGACATTATAGAACTTATGAGCACTGAGTTGGGCTCCATATGGAAGTCCAACACTTAATAATTTTGCTAAATTGTGTGAGTGTGGTTTAAGAATGTTGGCAAAATGTTCAAAAATAAACGAATGACTAGCACCGGTGTCAAATAACACATTACAGGGCTTGTCATTAAAATATAGTGTGCCTAACATTATTTATACGAATTGCATTAATAAATTATAATGATTAAGGTACAAAAATGAAAGAAAAAGTTCAAAAATATGTACCTGAAACTATATTATTGTCTTCTGCGGCTTCCAGAGGCATTAAAGCATATACTTACGTAGGACTAGCAGGATGGTTGTTTAACTGCTTCCTGGGGTTGTTCTGGGACTTAGGAGATAAGGGTTGCTCTAGAGCAACTTCAGATGCAGGGGCTGGCATTATGGC
Source organism: Gastrodia elata (assembly GCA_016760335.1). Classification (NCBI taxonomy): domain Eukaryota; kingdom Viridiplantae; phylum Streptophyta; class Magnoliopsida; order Asparagales; family Orchidaceae; genus Gastrodia; species Gastrodia elata. Next base: position 23,287,245 of record CM028676.1, on the reverse strand, counting down.
CAAACCTGGTTCTCTCCTATTCAGTAGAGTTGCCCTGAATACTTAGTTTTCTGATACTGCTTAATATAGACTCCATCCACTATCTTTGTTCAGGTGCAATGATTAAACAAGTAGCCTGGATGCCCACATGTGTAGCACTTATAGCCAAAGTGGTAACACTTGCCATACAGATGAGGACTATTATAGCCTTGAATGGGTTTGGTAGTTGGTGCAGCCTCGATCTGATTGACCTTTGTAGAGTGAGGTCTATGCCTTTTGAAGGCTTCATGTCAGTGAGGAGTTGACTACATGTTTTGCTTGAGATCTCTTTCTGAGTGATGGTCCTCAAGTACCTTGGAGGTCTCTACTAGCTCAAAGAAGCTAGTCAGACGAAGTGGAACAATCAGATCTTTCAGTGAATCTCGTTGTCCACTGAGAAAGAGATGGCACTTAGCCAATTCAAATTGGATAATCATGGGGCAAAATGAATCAACCTATAAAACTCTTTTTCATAGTTGGCAACAGAATGACTTCCCTGAGTCAACCTCTGAATCATATTCGATATGATGTTTTATGCAGATGGGGGAATGAATTCGACCTTGAATGCCTTTACAAATTCATCCTAAAGGATTTCTTCAAGTTCATAATTAATGAATCTGGTATTTTGAACCTCGTCCCACCAGTATTCTGCCTCAGCATGGAACATATGTGTCGTGAGACGGACAGCTTCTAAATTTGGGCTTTTCAGACTGATTAGATCCTTTTTGATAGTTTTTAGCCAGTCGGTTGTGTCCATTAGAGATAAATTTCCACTGAAGGTAGAAGGCCTTAATCTTAGGAAGTTGTGGAGAAGACCATCCATGGAATGATGGGAAGCAAAAGGATGTTGCAGAATATGAACAGTAGGAGTAGTAGCAACAGCTGGTACTGAATGGGCGGTCATCATCTTTTGCATTGCAAGTGATTGCTGAGCCTGATTCTCCAACAAGGTTGCCACCATTGCTCGAAGATAAGCTATCTCATCAAAAGAACTGCTCAAAGTGATTGCAATCTTGATAGGGGTAGCAGCAGAAGGTGATCCAGAATTCATTCTATTTAAGCAGTACAATCTAGATTTCAAAATTATTCTCAGGAAGACAGCAATTAATTTTCTAATAGATGCCAACAATTCTCATTACTTTTGAAATGAGGGATTGCATAAGATTTAGAAAATGTCAAAAATCACAGTACTACTAAAATCAAGGAATGACAATTACTCTAACTAGCACTTAGACATCCTTAATGTGCTCAGCCCTAAATGCCACATAAAAATCCTCAAAAGTCACTCTCTGATGCTTTCTCTTGCATTTCCATTCAAGCTTCTTGATGGTATCATACCACCAAACTCTCACATAGTCTAGCATCTAATCTGTCACTGTGTTAACCAAGAGGAACTCTAGCCACTCTATGTTCCTCAGGACTGACTCTACTCGGCTCAACCACTCCTGTGCGTAGATAGGAAGATCAAGCCTTATGTACGCTGATTGATGTAGAAGTTTGTCCAAGACTAAGGTTCCTTGTTTTAAAACTCCTTTGAGCTGCCATTTGCTCTCTTGTCTCCACTTGAAATTATAGCTCCAAGCCAACTCAAAGGCATGCAGATAATAGTCTAAGTTAAGCTCTTCATGTTCTATTTGATCCTAATAGTAGAATGTACTGGTTTTTGTCAACTAGAGATAACTCAATTTTTTGGATATGAGTAATTTCATTCGACATTTTTTAGAGAGTTACCGATAGTACTATGTTATGGATGTTATATCTTGATGTTTGTACTTCAAAAGAATGGTCCATTAGATAGAAAGGAATCACAAATCCCATTCTGACACTTTATGGTCTTCTCTGATACCAACTGTGGGGCCTCGTACCCTCTGCGGCCATGCTAACACTAATATTAGCATAATCACGAGAAGTACGGTGCCCCAATTATGGCAAATCCCCAACTCAAGTAGAGTCAAGTAAGACCCAACCCACCTTAAACTAAGGACTTGTCACCTGGAACTATAAACATACATCAATATATCAAAGTAGCGGAAGCACAAAATAGTACAACATAACATCCACATCATAGCATATTATGCAATAGTAAAGGAAACAGTAACTCAGCTCAAAGTGCAGAAAGTAATACATCCAGACATGTTTAATTATTACAGACTAAATTAAAAGAAAGAAAAGATCTCTCAATCTCACTGTAAGAAAAGGAAAAATCTAACTAAATGGCAGTAGGAAGATCCTCCTCCTGCACTGGCTCCTCTCCTACAAAATCACCAATGAACAGCTACAAATCTGACATTTGTCAATATCATAAATGCCAGAGCCCTAGCCAACAAAAGAAAAAGGTTATAGTTAGACAAATTGTCTAAGTACATTTTAGGCTATTTAAGTGAACTAAATATTTAAAAATGTCACATCAACTACTTTAAATATGCAAGTAATATAGGGTGCATCAAGCTACAAAGAATAGGATGGCTATAGAGTATTCATTTATAACTAAGCATCAAGTATGTACAAAACATGAAACTAAACAAGGTGAGGCCAAAGAGCAAAAATAACTGCAAGTACTAGAATGAATTGATCCTAACATGCTTATGATCACATGAAGACATGCTGATTTTGTAAAAGTAAAGTGTACTAAAAAGTGCTGAAATAAACATACAATTAGCATACTAAACATGCCAATATTTAATAGCTACTCAATGGAACATTTATACTAGCATGCAAGTTGTTTAAGATATATCAGGCCACTGAAGCATGTGGCAAAAATAAGTTAAGAGTATAAATGAGCTAAAAAGTACAGCCATTAAGACATGTGGCAAAGCAACAGAAAGCACCAAAAAGTAAGGCCACTAAGGCATGTGGCAAAGCAAAACAAAGTACAGGACTGAAGCAAGAGTAAGCCTAAGACATAGTACTACATAACAGAAATAGGTCATATAGGGTCTCTGAACAGAAAGTTCAACATGTGTCCATCCTAGGCATCATCAGAGTTAGGTTCGAGTTAAACTTATTGAATAAGACATGTATTCATCCTAGCCAAGCACTAGAGTAGTTCAGAGTATATTCTATAACAAAATTAGAACTAAGGAGGTAGACTAAGCTAGGATATACCTTACTAGAATGATTATACTAAGAGAACTGAGTTAATGTTTTGCTTTGCAAATACTAACTTAAAATGTATCAACCATATCTGAAGTTTTCCTATTATGTTCAAGGAACAAGGCTTAATATTTAAGGTGTGTAGGGCAATCAATGTCAAAGTAAGCAAGAGACTCAACTAGACTTATGTGATATCTATTATTATCTAAATTACCCAAATCTAATTATTCTAAGAAGATACAAGTTTAGGATCTCCAATATCCAACTAACGAGTATAATCTCAGATTTATAACCTTAATGTTTAACCTTAGAACTTAACAAGTTCTAATTCAAAATCAAGTGATGACTATAAGGGTTTTAAAGTAAATAAATCATGACTTTATTATTATTTTTCCTCACTTAACCTAAATCTTCATTAAGTAAATCAAGATCTTAAGGATTCTGGATCCAAACCTCACATTGGGGTTCAAATCCTGAATCCAAGGTTTAAATCTACTAATGGTCCTATGGTTCACTCTCAACCATATTTAAAGATAAGGAATCTTATAAGTTGAATGATTAAAAGCAAAGATCTTAATGAAAGGTTATTCTAATATTATGAGATAAAATAATCAATTAAGAACTAAGAATCTAAGATCTATATTCAATATTTAGGATAATTACAGTATTCTATAGATTGAATCAATCCTACACCCACAAGGAGATTTCAAAAGGATTAAAAAATTAATCGCTTAAGGAATTCCAAAGAAGATGATTCAATTCAGTTAGATGATCTAAAGTCTAAGATCTAAGATCTTAGATATAAGGTTTGATCACTTTAGATCAAAATTACAAACTAAACTAAGAACCTTTACAAGAATATTTACTTAAGATTTATAGCTTATGAATCAACTTAATAAAGTAATAAAACTAAAGATTTAGTACTAAGGCTATTTAGGTTTGCTCTCTTAAGGAAGTGGTTTTGAGTACTCTTAAGATCCTAAGATCTTAATTAGAACTAATTTAAGATTTATTCACTTAACTCAAAATTACTAACATAAGATTTCAAAAAGGCGTTAAGGTATTAACAGGAGACATTTTACTGAAATTCCAAGGCTTAAGGGGTGCTTAAGCCTATTTTGGTCAAAATGACCAAAAGACCCCTCTTAAAGCTAAAAAAATGAAATTTTAATATTTAATCATCTAGATTAATTCAAGTCTATTTTATTGAGTTTTAGATTGATTAGTGAAATAGATAAAACACTTAACTTAGGATTTTGATATCTTAATTAGCTTAATTAGCACTAATCACATTAAGAGGTCAATTAAAATGATTAAAGGAATTAAGGCATACTAGGAAGATCCAAACAAAATTATAGTCTCGACTATACTTAATAAGACATTAGGAACTAGATTTATCAAAATTAGAGATTAATCTAAGGCTTAATTCACTAATCTCTTTTTAGGTTAATTAAGAGGTGATTAGAAAATTTAATGTTCCTAATTTGTTTTTAATGGTTTAGATAGATTCTTTATGGTCTTATGAGCAATCAGAGACTTAAATCAATATTTTTGGGTACTCAAAATGAATTAATTATGAATAAATAAGAATAGAGGAAGTTAAGGCAATAATTTAAAATCTAACCATTAGATCCTCAATTTTACTTTATATTATGGTTCCTTGTATTTTTCTAATTAAAATAGTATATTGGATCATACTATATGGATAAGTATATCCAAAGTTATTTAAATAATTTATTTTGTATTTTTATTTAAATTGGAATCATAGGGAATGTATTTGTTAATTATGTCACATAAGGAATATAATTCCAATAAATCCCATAATTAATCACAACCCGAAATCAAACCGTGTGGGTCAAGGGAGGCCCGACCCGGCACTAGTCGTCGTCCCCGTGGCTAAATCCCGATACCCGAATTCCTAGGGTTTGCTTCCACTGCTAAATTCTCTGCACTCTGGCCATGCCGCGCCTGGATCTCAATGGCTACCCCATCAGTGGCCCTAGATGCGTCGAATGAACTACGATGCCCTATCTGGAAGGCATGGGATCGCTGGAGTGCTACTTGACCGACGCGTCTCCCCAAGCGCACCTGTGAGGAGTGAATTCTCCTCACAACATCCATGCCATGAGCTAAGGTCTATTCATACACGATTAGAGGCTAAAGGAGATTCGATTGGGCAAGGCACGATGTCCTGGGGAGGTCTAGATCACTGGAGCATTACTCATGGTGGAACGTAGACGTGAGCCAATGATGAGTCGATCGATTTCAATCGAGTCGATCGATATGATCGAACCCATCCATCGATATGGGTCTACAATCATTGCCGAGATGTTCCAACACCAAATGGATAGCTAATCGCTTGAGGGAATGCAGTGATCATGCAAACCAAAAGCCGACTGGCAGTGCACACTCAGACAAAAAATTTGCCCTCTGGTCCACTGCTAGCTGCTCCTACACTCTTGACTGCCTAAAGGAGATTAAGGGTGAGGTCCTAACGCAGCATCTAGGGAAGAATATCCATGAGTCGAGCTGAGACCAGCTCGACAGAAAGAGAAATCAGTGGTTGTACCTAGGTTGAGGAATCGCAGTGATAGAGAGAGATTGAGGTGCTTCTGAGCTCTCCAAGCCAGCAACACAGGATCATAGGGGGGTCTGAACACCAGACAGACCCTCTATCTGCGGTACATAGCAATGGGGATGCCAGAATTCACCGAGGGCTCCAAACGCTTCAGCTGGGAGAATTAGTGGATCTCAGTGAGCAAAGGGGGTCACTGAGATATGCTGAGGGTATTTATAGGCAAGGGGGAGGTCCAGGGGTGGATACCATGGCTGGAAGCCATGGTTCAGGCTCGGGCAGGGATGGTACCTCGAGCCACCATAATTGGAGCTAGCAGGGCCTCATGACCCAACGAGGTTCACCTAACCAGAATTGGGAAGGTCTAACAATCTGGAGGATGTGGCAAAGGGAGTGGCAGACTGGGTCGACATGGCATGTATGAGCGCATCTTCCCTGTTGGGCCTACAATCGAGTGAAGATGACAATCCACAGTGACGGGTCTGTCTCCATCGTATGATCATGAGACCGTTGGTGATAGAGGGTCTGATGCAGCTCTTGGATAGCAGAAATGCGGATGAGATCTCGAGTGTTGGATGAGAAATGTCGATTGAGTGTATAAGATTAAATCACGGTGCTGGTGATACGAACTGTTGGATTAGGTGTGTTAGGATGTGTGCTAGAGCATCCATACGGCAGGTATGTTGCCCCGCTGTCGGGACCCCGCAGCGGATCTGCCGTGGTCCCGACAGCGAATCCTGCCCTTAATTAATTTATATAATTAATAATTTAATTACTTAATTCTTATTAATTAATTTAATTAAATTCTTTAAAATTATTAAATCTAATTTATTTCTACTTGAGCTCCAAAAATTCTCAAAATTTCACCCTTAGCTAATTGCGATGTGAGGAATTCAAAAATGAATTCAGATTTTAATTTAGGTATTTTCCAGGGCTCAAAAATAACAAAAATACCATATTTCTTAATTAAGCTCCGATTAATCTCAAACTTCTAGGGTTAGGTTCAAATAACCCATTGAGTCTAATGAAATCAAAATTAGAACTTGGTTTCACTTAATTAATCTTGATTTAGCTAAGGTAACAACTAGGGTTGTTACATTATCCCTTTGAAGGCACAAAACTTCTTGTACTCCTTATCACAATATTTGTCACCATTATCAAATCTCAAGCACTTAAGATTCAACCCTATCTCATTCTTCGCCAAAGCTAATAACTTTCCAAACACATCAAACACATCAGATTTATGCTTTAGAAAGTAAAGACATACCTTTCTTGTATGTTCATCAATAAAGGTGATGAAATATGTGGCTCCACCTATGGAAGAATTAGGATCTGGCCCATATACATTTGTATACACCAACTCAAGTTTTTTGCCTTTTAGCTCTCTTCCAACTTTGGAGAAGGTGGCATTCTTCTATTTTCCCAGCACATAGTATTCACAGAAATGTAAGTCTACTAACTTCAGTTATTGGAGCTTCCCCTTTGGTTATAGGGATTTCAAACCCATCTCACTCATATGGCCAAGGCTCCAGTACCATAGACTCGCATCTATATGTTCTGCAATTATAATGGAATCAGACACTTTATTAATTGGGTAAAGTGTACATTCAATGTTTTCTCATGCAACAATGAGTACACCCTTGGTGATCTTTCATGAGTTCCCTGTAAAGCATATGTTGTAGCTCTCCCTAACTAACTAGCTCACTAAAATAAGATTTCTTTTTAGACATGGCACATGTCTAACAACTCTTAGCTTCCAAACTATGCCGCTTGGTAGCTAGACATTCACATCACATTTCTCTATGGTGTCTCATGCCATATCATCTCCAAGATATATCTTACCCAAGTCACCCTTGGTATAATTCTTGAAAGCACCCTTAAAAGGAGTGGCATGAAAGGATGCGCCTAAGTCCACCACCCAGGACTCCATGTTGACAAGTGAAAGTATAAATGCATTATGGTCCTCTTCAGTTGAAACATTCATGGTGGGGCACATAACTTGCTCCCACCACTTATCTTTTTTCGGTAGGGAAGTCCTTCTTGAGGAAACCTTCCTTCCTACAATTCTAGTAATCAAGCTTTACTTTTCTAAGTCTTGATTTTCCTCATCTTTATATAAACATGTTTCTATTATGTCTCTGGTCTACTCCTCTTCCTCTAATCTCAACATTCAATGCTAAAGTAGATGTTTCCCCATGGTATCTTTTCTGCACCTCTTGATTTAGCACTAGCCTGATAATGTCATCGAATTTCAATGACACATTTCCTGATGAATTACTGATGTTTGTAATAGCCCATCCCAAATGTTTGGCAATAATGAGAAGAATAATAGAGATCGGACCTAATCATCAAACTTGATTCCCACCAAACTCAAGTAACTTGTCATAGTGTTGAACCCATTCAGATGTTCAATCACTAAGTAGCCATCCATCATCTTCATATTGAACAGTCTCTTTATCAGAAAAACTTTGTTAGAAGCAAAGGGATCCTCATCCTCCTTGTCAGTGTATCCATGAGATATATAGTAGTTTTCTCATTAATAATATTAAATGCAATAGAAGAAAACAATGAAAGATGAATCAAACCCAATGTGGTTATATCAAGAATCTCCCAATTGTCATCTAAAATAGTCGTCAATTTTTTGTCAACTCCACTTGATGGTAGATACAACTTCTTCTGATAAAGAAAATCCTCTATTTACATTTTTCAGAAGGTAAAATTAGTGTCGTTGAACTTCTCAATTTTGTGTCTCATTTTGTCAGCCATTGCTCCCACTCAAACATCAAACTCTTGAACAACAATAACAAATGGAGAACCTCGCTCTGATACCACTTGTAATGAATCACCCAGAGCACCACAGTGAAAGTGATTTGCACTCGATGATCAGAGTTACATTGACAGTTATCAATCAAATAATAAAATCACAAATATAGCAAAAACTAAACACAACATATACATGTGCATCCACATGCAAGCATCCAAATAATAAGGTATTTACATAGAAAACCTAAGGATGGGAAAAACCACAGAGCAACACCACACAAAAAATTCCACTATGTATAAAGAAGGATTACAAATTTATAAAGATCTTTACCATTATAAGAGAAATAAAGATCAAACACTTACAAAGCCTCATGATCAATTTCTTCTTTAATAGAGAACACTAGCTCTTACTCTAGGAAGAAGAAGAAGAGTAGTTGTCACCCCTTTAGGGTTTTCACCAACAGTAGCCAGCACACTTGCAATCACATACAATATCTTAGGAAACTTCTCCATAGGCGTTTGAGTGTTCCTTCATAGAAAAACCCTGATGAATTCCAAAGCTCCTCCTTGGTGATTGAGTGGTTCAGCTTAGGGGTTCGAGTGCTTAAAACCTCTATAAGATTCTTAAGAAGCGATCCAGCTAGCAATTTTCCCTTCAACTTGATCCGTCAACCCAGCATTTTGATCAAACCATCGGTGCAATGCATCCCTCCATGAACTTATTTTTTTGCTCAGAACATAACAGCTCAATTATCAATCGACAGCTTTTGTGATAAATGCTAGTACCTATACGATATAGTTAGTATCATTTTCTAAATGGGAATCAGTGAATCACCAATCCTATGGTTAAGATTTCTTTGATTTCCCAAATGCATGTTCGCCAAAAAATTGATGTAATCCCGTCATCTGGATGCTTCATTCGACGCTACAATGCACTCAATTTTCATTCATGGAGGCTGAGCGATGATTGTTAAACCAATTTGGTCTCTAGCTAGCCCAAACTAATAACGATATGATCAGTCTCCATTGTATCGCACACTGCAAACCGATCGAGTAAGCCCCTGAAATTTTGGGTGAGCTTAGATGCCGAGGGTAGGCTCGTTCGAACCGCAATGGGATGGTGATGGTGTAGGAACTAAAACTCCCCACTTGCATATCTTATGCCGAGCTATTTTAGCAATCAGCACCACCATCCAAGGGGCTTCTAGTTCCACTAAGTACATATGATCATGCTGAACATTTTGGTATGTGGCTCATCCAATGTGTTGGCTAAAATCGATCAAAATTAGTAGCAAAAGTCTTGTGATTACCCCAATATTGAGAATCACTAAAGTTAACAATGATACATCGCCACAATATCTAATACTAGATTAAAAGGAAACTAATCTAAATCATTAGATACTGTGTTTGGCCAAGAATTTAGAATAGGATCTTAAGTTAAGATGGAAAGAATTTATGAAAAACATTACATGTAATACTTGTGAAAAATATGATACTTGTAAGGATGTATGATAATGTGAATTTAAGAGCATACGATATAAATACTTGAAAATTTTAGATGTGAAAATTCTAAAGGTTAACATTTGAAATATGAGTGTACAATATGCAATATAACTCTAAGTTATTTAAATCTTAAAAATTTTGGCATGACTTCTACTGTATTTTGTTAAAAATACACCTGCAAATTCAGACATACAAGTCTTCCATTCCAATGGAAGATTAAATTTAAATAAAGTAACCTAAAACTAATATGAAATCAACCCATTACATAGGATTGTTAAGTTCCAGTTCTAATATAAAGTCATTCTGTTACATGGGATTGCTTATTTCCAAGTCTAGTATAAAGTCAATTCGTTACATGGGATTGCTTATTTCCAATTCTAATAGTTTGATGTGAGAAAATACATATATAACAACTATCTATCCTAGAGTATGCACATCTCACATAATTTACTATATACAAGAGGATGAAAAATTAACAATAATTCTTAACTTTAACATATAACTACTTTTCAATTCTATATACAATTAAGCATACAATTAATTTCCAAATTAACAAAGTAAATATGCAACTAAATTCCAATTTAATATGCAATATAATTATACATCTAATGATTTATTTAACATTTAATTACATATATTCATCCATTCATCCCAAGCCAAGTATTTAAGTATGAAATTAAACTCTAACACAAGCATAGTAAATGTAAAGTAAATGACTTAAATTATTACAAACCAATAATAATTAAAGGAAAGTAAAGAAAGTAATAGCTCACTTGCAAAAATAAATAAGCTAAATTTTATAATTTTAAGTGGAAGCAGCTAGCTTATGCAATTGGTCCAGCTCCACTAGCCTCCAAATACACCTAATCTATCAGACCTTGGCATTCAAATATGATAGAGCAAAGCTAAGAAATGGAAAATATGGTTAGACTAAATAGTCTAAGTACAATTTAAAATTAGGCTAACCATTTTATTATTCAATTAGATATCATTACTAGTTACAAACTAAACATAAGCAAGGGGAAAATGAAAGTAAACAAAAAGGCAAAGTGAGTTAGAATACTCACATAAATATACATCCTAGCCTATAATTAAAATAAGGGTAAGAGTATCCTAAATAGGCTAGAAGGGAACTAGAGTGCATATGAAAGTAAATGAAGTAAAGCATGTATATGTTCAAATGAACTTATATTAAGTAAGGAAAAGAGACAGTGAAGCATTTAAATTTAATTTTAATAATATTCACTGTAATCTAAGTAAACTGTAAATAAGTAAAGTACAATACTAAAACATTGAAAATTCACAGTATAGAAATTGGAGAAAGATCTTAAACTATTAGTCCAAGATTCAGATAGTCTAGAACTATGGAAGGTAGCATAGCTAAAAGCTATGATGTGTCTTAATAATCTATAAGATTGAAGAAGATATCATATTTTAAATGATTAAAGTTATTTTAAGAAAGTACCCATTCTACGGGCAAATACAGAATGAAGCGAGGAGTTAAACACACCTGTTTAACAAGTAAATGAAAGTGGGGTCAAAATAAGTAACACTCACATTCACCCTCTAAGAATGTGAGGTCTCATTATTACTCCTTATTAGCCTGCCCTTTGTTTATCCAACAATATAAACCCCTATAGTTTTTTAATGTGAAAGTTTTATTCATGCAAAATGTCTTATATGAATGATTCAAATGAATAAGGCTCAAAGCTAAGCAAGCATTCAGGGAAAATTCACTAATTGCAACTTACAACTACTAGGGTGCACTATATAGCCAAAGTTATGAGCTTCAGACAATACTTATAACTGCAAGCTTTTTGGAATCCATCACCCGAACTTCTAAAATATTACACCTTTATCATTAAGATGTAATTCAAATCTCTTGCCACTAATGATTTCAGAAACTAATGCAGGATAACTCGAATCTTCCTTCTGAGGTTCAACAATCTTAGATCTTAGGGAATCATCTGACTGAATAGTAAATAGTAGAGTGCCCAAATCAGCTGAACTGATTGGCTCAAGATTCAATTTGACAAAATCTTTGATCAAAGATTCATTACAACAAAAGGAAGATAAAGTCGTTTTATAACTCAGGGCATCAGCTAAAACATTAGCTTTACCCGGATGGTATTGGATTTCCAAATTATAATCGCAAAGTAACTCTAACCACCTATGTTGATGGCAGTTAAGTTCCTTTTGAGTAAAGTTGTACTTCAAACTTTGATGATCAATAAACATCTCATTTTTAACTCCATACAAGTAGTGTCTCTAGATCTTAAGATCAAAAACTACCCCTGCAAGTTCAAGGTCATGCACAGGATAATTCTTCTCATTATGTTTAAGCTATCTAGAGGCATAGGATATAATGTAGTAATCTTGCATCCGAACACAACCAAGCCCTACCTTAGAGGCATCAGTATAAACCTAAAAATCTTTATCCTCACGAGGTAGTACTAGAACAGGAGCATAAGTCAATAACTATTTCAACTTTTGAAAAGATTCTTCATAGGCTGTGCTCCAAATAAACGGAACATCTTTTCTAGTTAACTGATTTAATGACAAAGCAATTAAAGAGAATCCAAGAATGAACCTTCTGTAGTAGCCAGCGAGTCCTAAGAAACTACAGATCTTTGTTACATATTTAGGTTGGACCCATTATTGAACAGCTTGGATTTTTTTTTTATTTACTCTAATGCCTTCAGCATCAATCATGTGACCCAAAAATGCTACAGACTTAAGCTAAAACTCGCACTTAGAAAACTTAGCAATAACAATTCTAGAACGGTACACAGATGCTCTTCATGCTCAGCAGCTGACTTTGAATAGATTAGGATTTCATCACTGAAAATGATGACAAACTCGTCGAGATACGGCTTAAGGATATGCTCCATCAGGTTCATGAAGATGGAAGAAGCATTCATCAGTCCAAAAAACAAAACTAGAAACTCAAATTGTCCATATCGGGTCCTGAATGCAATTTTGGAAACATCTTCATCCTTGACTCGAATCTGGTAGTAACCTGATCTTAAGTCAATCTTGCATAAGATCTTTGCTCTAGCGAATTGATCAAACAAATCATCGATCCTATGGAGAGGATACTTATTCTTCACAATCACTTTGTTAAGCTCACAGTAGTCTATACACATTTGCATTGAACCATCCTTCTTCTTGACGAATAGGACAGGAGCTCCCCAAGGTGACATGCTAAGGCAAACAAATCCTTTCTATAATAGCTCTTGCAACTACTCTCTAAGCTCTTGCAATTATTTTGAAGCCATTCTAAATGGAGCCTTAAATTTAGGTTGAGTCCTAGGGATAAGTTCAATAGAAAACCCTACCTCACGTAGAGAAGGTAGTCCAGGCAAGTCTTCAGGGAACACATCCAGGAACTCTCTAACAGCGATAGTCTCTTCTAGACTACTAACTTGCTTCTCTTCGCCGATTAAGATTATTAAAATTGCATACCAACCTTTATTAACGAGGCGCTTGGCTTAAATTGCATTGATTAATGATGCAGTCAAGCCAAGTTTTCTTACAAACACTTCAGGTTTCTTTCCAACCTTAAGTGAAACTTGCTTATGAAAGCAATCTATTACAGCATTAAATTTACTTAGCCAATCCATTCCTAAAATTATGTCAAAGTTTGTAATGAACATAACAATAAGTTTGGATTAAAAAAATTGATCACCAGATAGCATTTGAACTACCAAGGGATTGCCTATGCTAAAATGTTCTACAAAATAGAAGAGGCACAACTCAGTAACATGAAAGAGTGATTAGCACGAGTGTCAAAGAGAGTGTCACAAAATTGATTCTTAATAACTAGAGTTCCTATAGCAAGGAAAATAAACTCTAATTACAACTAATGAAAATTAAAGCATAAAATGCTGAAAATAAAATTGTGAAATAAAATGAAAGATAGAAAATAGGAAATTAAACATAGGGCATACCGATAACAACGTTGTTGTTATTAGGGGCAGCTGAAGAAGACAAAGCGTAGACTCTTGGTACCGCAAGAGGTTGAGCAACTTACTTGCTCTTATCATTTCTATTGTAGTGGCCTTACTTAGAGGAAGATGGAGGTACACCTTTTTGGTGTTGAGCACTTCCACCAGCAGGAGGAGGCATCAAGGCAAGTTTTGGTGCTTAAGAGTTGATAGGAACTAGGTTCTGCATAGAAGACTGGTGATTGATCTTCATCTTGTCCACGGTCAAGTTAGCACGACAGTCCCACTGTCGATGATTAGTTATGCTGCAAATGTAACACCTACCACTGGTGTGGTAGCACTTCCCATAAGGATGGGGTATTTTACATCTAGCTCCAGGTCTTCCTTACTGATTTTGCTTGGGATTCTGGTTAGGATTTTGATTAGGATTTTGCCCAGGGGTAATGTGGCGACCGGGGATCAAAGTTCGAGAGTCTTTAAAGAACAATTCATCTCAAATGAAAATATATACATTTTTATGATTCAAAAAGGATATAATAAAATAAAATAATAATCCACAGTCCTTTTATACATAGAGCCAAAATATATATGAAAAGTTACAACAGTTTGAATTTTACAAGTTCTGAAATAAAATATCTACATTCTTCTGCTTCCTTTATTCTTCTTCTTTTAATTTGGCATATCTTCTAAGTTCTTTTTAATTATCAAAACCTGAAAAATTCAGATTACCAGTCAGGTAGGAGTATGCAAATTGTTCTTATAAGAATAAATCTAGCATCCTATTATAGGTATGAATCACATATGAAAATAATAGAAAGACTACAAATAAAGTAAGCAATTTCCAAATGCAATTTCTGCCCTGCAAAATAGCTATGAAAATCAACATATATGAAATAAATTTTATCAAAAGCATTTGTAACAATAAGTCGAGTCCGGAGACCCCTAAGCCCAAATGGGTAAACCCATAGGCATAATCTATAGGAAGCTTATCTCGCCACCCGTCGGTAGCTTACTCAATTAGGAACTGATGGTGTGTCTTTCCTCTGGATTTGCCTACTTCCTACAAGAGGCTAAATCCCTCCATATAACTCCTAGGGGCTGCTAGCTGGCCCAATCTGTACAAATTCTCAGTGTTGTGTTCCACCCTCCAAAGATAAACACCACAAAATATATATAATTTCTTTTTGTTACATGCTTTTTGATATAATTCTTTTGCAGATTAAAATGCGGTAAGCAGTGCAAATAATACTCAAATGGAAAATGGCTCAAATAAGAATACTGAAATAAAACTTATAAGTAAATTTGCGTACCTGACTTGTTTTGATCAACCAGTTTTGATTTCTTTGATCTGCCAAAATAATGAAATTTATCAATTTAATGTTTTCATTATGATTTGTAGTATTATGATTATCAAATTATTTACTTTGTTTTATTTTAATTATTAAGTTATATAATTATTTATGCCTTATAAGGTTAAATTCTCAATTTGACCTTATAAGGACATTTTAATAATTTTACCCTTAATAAAATATTTATGTTAGTTTATTGAAAATTATGTCTTAAAGTTTCTATAGAGTCTAAAATTATAAAATTCTGATATGAATTGGTTAAGTTATAGCTATTCTAATTTGAAGGGTTTAATAATTAGGGTTTATTATAATTAGAGAGTGATTAGTGATTTTAGTCACAAAATTATTAAACTAATTATATATTTAAGTTCTAATTCACTTTATAAGTCATTTAAAACTGAAATCATTTAATTTAGATTATTATATTTGCTAATATTCACTAATCAAGTTTTTAGAGTAATTAGTATTAATTAGAAGATCTAACTATTGGATCCTAAATATTTTTGCAGTTTCCTGAAATTTAGGATTTTTTGATCTAAATGGGTATTTGGATCATCTAATTTGGAGCTAAATTGGCTAACTTATAGCTATTTGAAGTTCTAGGTTAAATTAGGTTAATTTGAGTTAGGTCCTAATTGCGATTAGTTTTATTTTAATCTAAAAAGTAAAATTTAATACTTCTAATAAATTTCTTATATTTTTTTGATGAATTTGATATATTTATTTGTATAATTTGGATGGATATTTTAGGAGTTATTTTAAGTTTAAAGTTTTGGTATTTATTTGATTTAAATAAATTTTATATGGATTAATATGAATTCATATATATAAATAGGCGTGATTTGTTCTGTTTACTTAATTATATAAATAATACTTAGTATTTAATGATATTTTTTTTTTTCTGTATAAATTATTATTTTATTTTTATTTATTTATTTTATTTGCTTATTGATTCTAATAATTAATTTTAGTAATTAATTATTATGTTATATTATTTATTAACTTATCTGTTTGTATAATTATTTATTTGTATTTAATTAATTATTTTAATATTTCTATTATTTAATTATATTATTGATTTTTATTTTATTTAATATTTTATTTTATTATTTACGTTTATCTATATATAACAGAGTTATATATTATAAATATATATATATTTTTATTATAATTATTATTATTATTGTATTTGATTTGATATATATATATTTATAATATTTTCTGTTTTATTAATATTTACTGTATTTGATTATTTATTTTACTGTTTTTATTTATAATATATATATATATATATATATATATATACGTATATATTATCATTAGTTTTATATTAGAAGAATTTAAATGTATTATTTTAATTAATCTGTTTTATTTTATTTATTTATTTATTTTCTATTTTTATATTTATATAAATTTATAAGTATACTTTATAATATACTTATATATATGGTTTTATTATATAATAGATTTTATTATATATATATATATATATATATATATGTATATCTATTTTTATAATGATTTTTATTACTACAGGTGGGTCCACATGCGCAGAAGGACACGTGGCATCGATCGGTGCCATCCCGCATTTTTTACGCGACAGGTGTCCCTCATCTGTGCGATGAGGAGACCGGCGCTGTGCTGTGGGCCCCGGCTGCTGACGTGTTTAAGCATTTGCAAATAAAAACGCGACACGTGGCCCTTTTCAGGATCCCACGGATTGATGAGGCGGCGAAGATCGACGGTCTTAAAGTTTATGATTGATCCAACGGTTTTTATTAGATCTAGGTTTAAATAAAAAAAAAATCTTAGATTAAATACAAATCGTTAGATTTTGAAACAAAATTAACGGCTGGATTGAAGAGGTGATCCATCTTCCAATAATCACGCGACACGTGGCCATAAGATTCGAACCACGCGCCGATCGGTTCACATAAGGAGCGAACCGTGCGAGCGAACCGGTTCGAGACGCGCCGGTTCGTCGCTTCGTCTCCTTCGTTGCGCTGCGAGAGAAGGATAATTAGGGTTACGAGGGATTTAGCTTCGATCGATGATTCCACTCGATCGAAGGCTTCTTAGCTTAATCGGACCGTATAAATTGATTAATAGCACATAAGTTACACATAGAAACAATAATCTTTAAAATCGAATTAAGATCGAATGTTTTTGGGTACCTGGAGATCGAGTATAAGGGTAGTCGAAAAGGATTTCAGGTATCTCTTAGAACTCTTGAGAGCTAGTAAAACACTAGATTAATCATTGTGAGTTTAAATGGGGAAGAAAAGAGGTGGATTGATACGCGGTGCGAAGGAATGGCAAACATGCGTATTGTCTTTGCCGCGTGTCCTGCTACGTGCCGAGTCTTCGTCTCGCAGACGAAGAAGACGAGCTCTCGACCGTCCGATCTTTCGATCGGACGGATCGGAGCATCCATCCAAACGAATGGGAATTTTTTTAAACAGGATGACGACGTTACTCTTATTACTGACGGCGCCGTTTGAATTAATTAAATAATAATTATTTAATTTATTTTACTTAATTTAATTATTTAAACTTAATCTTAATAAATATTTTCCAAAAATTTTAAGAATATCAATCCTAGCTAATTGAGGGCTTCTGAACACAATGGCGCACTCTGATTTTTGATCCGACGAGTATTTAATTACTCGAATTTTCGGGTATTTAAATAATATTAAAATATTCGTCTAAAAATTTATGATTTCCAAATGCGTTCAAAACTTCACTCCTAGCTAATTTGAGGGTGGTGAACACAATGGCGAAGTCAGATTTTCAATCTGACATCAAAATTATTTAAATATTAATAAACAATTAGAAATGAAGTTTTGGCATTTTACAGGTAAGCTGGAAGACTTTAGGACCATGGGAATGGTTCCTTTTGAAAGGTTCATATCTTGAAGGTTGGGGATGGGAACGCTTCTTCAAATCCATTTGGGCTTGATGGCACTCAACCATGCGAGAACCTTCAAGAAACTTGGAAAAGTTGTCATGATGCTGAGACATTAGATTACTTTTAACAGAATCTTTCAAACTAGAAACAAATCTAGTTTACCTCGCCACCTCAGTGTAAACTAGATTAGGAGCAAAGCGGCAAAGTTTGAGGAACTCCATCACATAATCATGCACATAACGACTTCCTTGCATGAGTTGCATGAAGTCATTCTTGATTATGGTCTGGGTAGAAGGAGGAATGAACTCCTCATGCAACACTTGCTCAAATTCATCCAACGGGATGTCTTCCAACTGAACTTCAGAAAAACAGGCCTTCAACTCATTATCCCACCAATATGCTGCTTCTCCATGGAATAGATAAGCTGCAAGATGGATGCACTTGCTCTCAAGACACTTTGTACTGGCTAAGGTCTTTTCTATTGCCTTTAGCCAATTAATGGCTTCAAAATGAGAAACATAATCATTGAATGTGGGAGGGTTCAGATGAAGAAAGGTTAGAATATAAGCATCCACCATAGGACCAGTAGATGGTTATGGAGCTAAAGGGAGTTCAGGAATAATTAGAGAAGAGACCTGAGGAGGAGTTGGACAATGTTAGGATGGAGCAGGAGAAGGTTGAGAAGGGTTGCAGGATGAAGCCATCCTTTCAACTGCATGGGTCTGTGCTTCAATCATAACCTTCATTAGCTTAAGCAAATTCTGCATCTGATCGGTGTGGGAAGTTGTAGTTGAAGCAGGCTCCTCCACTATAGGCTCAACAGGAATATTGGAATTAGGATCCATTCTAAAGAAAGGGAAAGAAAACATAATTCAAAAACTAAAGAAGATTAGAAAAGAAAATTCTCATTAAAATTGAAACTTTTAAGATATTGCAATTTTGGAGGAAATGGAAAGAAGCATAAGTAAAGTATATATTATTTACAAAGCTACTAAAGGAAAAGAAGCTAGAGCAAAAAGGAAACTAGTACTACTAGTTACAAAATTTTGCATGAAATATAAATTCAAAGTCTTCATAAGTGAGGGCACGATGAAGATGCCTACACCCACGAATTAGAACTTCATGAGCACGACTCCACCAATCCATGGCATAGTTGTCAAAGCATTCGTCCAAAATTTGGAGGCATAGGTGATCGTAGAATTCTATGGCTTTAAATACCGTGGTAACACGGGAGAGCTATTCCCTAGCTAACTGAGGGAAACGGTCACCTCAAAACACACGCAATCTCAAAATTTTGTTCAAAACATCTACTCCAATACCAACGATCATACTCCCAATATTGGAAGAACAATTTGGTAAAATATCTTAGTTCAGCCCTAGAGTCTACCATCTAAAGTTTAATTAAGGTTTAAGTTAGAAATTTAAATCATTTATTTAATTAGAAATGCGTTCACTGTCCTAAGATGTCATACACTTATTTTTACTATATTGTGTTGTTTGCTTTTGGATGAATAGATATGTTTGTCTTAACTTAAAGTTCTCAACTTGGCTCCGAGACAAAATGTGGCAACCCCAATATTGAGAATCACTAAACTCAACATTGATACATCACCACAATATCTAATACTATTCTATAAGAAAACTAATCAAAATCATTAGATACTGTGTCCAAGGATTAAATAGAGAGTCTTAAGTTAAGATGGAAGGAATTCATGAAAAACATTACATGTAATACTTACAAAAAATATGATACTTGTAAGGACATATGAGAATGTGAATTTAAAAGCATATGATATGAATACTTGAAAATTTTAGATGTGAAAATTCTAAAGGTTAACATATAAAATATGAGAGTACATTATGCACTATAATTCTAAGTCATTTAAGTCTTAAAAATTTTAGCATGACTACTACTGTATTTGGTTAAAAATACACTTGCAAATTAGACATACAAGTCTTCCATTCTAATGGAAGATTAAATTTAAATAAAGCAACCTAAAACTAACATGAAATTAACCCATTACATAGGATTGTTAAGTTCCAGTTCTAATTTAAAGTTAATATGTTGTATGGGATTGCTTATTTACAATTCTATCATAAAGTCATTCTGTTACATGGGATTGCTTATTTCCAAGTCTAGTATAAAGTCAATTCATTATATGGGATTGCTTATTTCCAATTCTAATAGTTTAAAGTGAGAAAATACATATATAACAACTATTTATCCTAGAGTATGCACATCTCACATAATTTACTATATACAAGAGGATGAAAAATTAACAATAATTCTTAACTGTAACATATAGCTACTTTCCAATTCTATATACAATTAAGCATACAACTAATTTCCAAATTAACATACAAAGTAAATATACAACTAAATTCCAATTTAATATGCAATGTAATTATACATCTAATGATTTATTTAACATTGAATTACATACATTCATCTATTCATCCCAAGCTAAGCATTTAAGTATGAAATTAAACTCTAACACAAGCATAGTAAATGTAAAGTAAATTACTTAAATTATTACAAACTAATAGTAATTAAGGGAAAGTAAAGAAAGTAATAGCTTACTTGTAGAATTAAATAAGCTAAATTTTATAATTTTAAGTAGAAGCAGCTAGCTTATACACTTGGTCTAGCTCCACTAGCCTCCAAATGCACCTGATCTATCATATTTTGGCATTTAAATATGATAGGGCAAAGCCAAGAAATAGAAAATATGGTTAGACTAAATAGTCTAAGTACAATTTAAGATTAGGCTAAGCATTTTATTATTCAATTGGATATCACTACTAGTTACAACCTAAGCATAAGCAAGGGTGCAAGAAGGTAAGCATAAATATGTGGGAAAATGAAAGTAAATAAAAAAGTAAAGTGAGTTAGAATACTCATATAGATATACATCATAGCCTGCAATTAAAACAAAGGTAAAAGCATCCTAAATAGGCTAGAATGGAACTAAAGTGCATTTGAAAGTAAATGAAGTGAAGCATATATATGTTCAAATGAACTTATGCTAAGTGAGCAAAAGAGACAGTGAAGCATTTAAATGTAATTTTAACAACATTTACTATAATATAAGTAAATTGTAAACAAGTAAAGTACAGTACTAAAATATGAAAAATGCATAGTATAGAAATTAGAGGAAGATCTTAGACTATTAGTCCAAAATTCACATAGTCTAGAACTATGGAAGGTAACATAATTAAAAGCTATGATGAGTCTTAAAAATCTTTAAGATTGAAGAATATCTTATATTTAAAATGATTAAATTAAGAAATTTTCAAAAAAATTTAAGGAAAAAATATCTTTATTTAATTTTAATTTTAAAAAGTACTCATTCTACAGGCAAATACAGAATGAAGCAAGGAGTTAAACATGTCTGTTTAACAAGTAAAGGAAAGCAGGGTCAAAATAAGTAACACCCACATTCACCCTCTGAGAATGTGAGGTCTCCTTATTACTTCTTATTAGCCTGCCCATGGCTTATCCAACAATATAAACTCTTATAGATTTTTTAATGTGAAAGTTTTATTCATGCACAATATCTTATATGAATGATTCAAATGAATGAGGCTCAAAGCTAAGCAAGTATTCAAGGAAAATATAATAATTGCAACTAAGTGATATTCAAAGTTATCTAATTTTAATGATCTACTTAATGATTAGAGATGATTAAGCTCCTAATTGACTTTGAGATATTGATCTCAAGTCAATTGAAAATAATAATAGTAATTGGGGTTTGAAATTAATAATTTCATCATATTTATTTTGATATGACAAAATAGTTTATAAGTATAATCAATATAAATAGAAACTAGTTCTATTGTAGTCCTAAACTATAAGATTCAATTATGAAAATTAAATCAAGGCTTAAGTGACTAGTAGGAAAGGATTGAGATAATGAAATTATCAAACTTAAGGAATTAGAAGTTAAGGTTTAATTCACTAAAGCTCTCTAGCTAGGATATAGTTTGAAGGTTCTATCCAAATCAAATACTAATCTAGCTAGGTTAATATAAAATGAAAGGGTTAAAGTAAATAAAAGAAGGGATTAAGAACTATGAGTTCTATATTTTCAAATAATTAAATTTTAAAGACAATCAATAAGATTCCCAAACTACCATAAATGAATTAGGATTCCTATTACTAGCTCTTAAAGAGTTCAAGTAAAGACTTTAAGGATTAATAATCTATAATTACAAAGGCATTAAGGCTAACTATTATCAATGGATGTAACTAATAGATCTAGGGATCAACTACCATTCATGTTTAAATTGATTATAGGGTTTCTATCTTATGGTTGAAAGGTGAATCAAGCAATTTATAATTTGTTCACATATCTAGAATAATGAGAACTAAGCTCAATCATAAGTAATATAAATTAACATTGGGAATAATAAATGTGACATATTAGCTATCCTATAGTTTTAAAATACTAAAACATGTAATTAAAGAAGATTGAATTTATCACAATAATACTTAATTAAGAGTTAACAACCTAAAATCACTTATTATTGTCCAATTGAATTAATAAGCATAAAATTAAAATCCTTATATCATAAGGAGAAAAATGACACTAAGTATGTCAAATTTGAACAACATTAGAAAATCAGGGTTTTTGTGATGCTTAATTAGGGTTAAGAAGTGATTATAAAAATTAGGGTTCAAATATGAAATTTGAATTCATATTAATATTTTTCACATTTTTATGAATGAAATGGACTATTTAATCATTTAATTTGGACATTAAATGATCAAAATAGGTCACATGAAATGATGAACTTAGTTTATAATTAATTAATTAATCTTAAATATTAACTAATTAAAATATTTATTAAAACAAAAATTTAATTGCATATTATTAATCTAAATGCTTTTGTGATCAAAATGGTACATAATATTATAATATTTAGATGAGTATATTAGGAATTATAATTAAATGAAAATTTATAATTAAATCATTAATAATTAAATTTCCATCATTGAATCCTTAAATAACAGAAATCAATAACATCACAATAATTAATTGAGTGCAGAATTGATGAAAAAGACGGCGCATAAATTTATGAAGAGACGTCTGACGGCGGGGTTGATTTGTCGATGTCAGGACACGCGCATCCATATAAAGGAGCCGTGTGTCCGCAGGTCCCACTGTTTCCACCTATCGGTCCAGCGACTGAACCACTAGGGTTGTATTTTAGCACAAAGATTCTCATGAGATCACAATTAGAACAATCTTGGTTTTCCTATATCTAGGTGATCAAGATAGTAGTTTTAATAAAGTAATCTCATGAGCATTCAATTCCACTAATGAGAATCTCACGCATCACACACAGTTTAGGTAAGGAAGTGATTTTGTTGGGCTCCATGGGCTATGTCACTTCATCCATAAGCTCTCAACAAATTCTCTTTCTCCTTTCACGTATACTTAGCAACAGAGCTCAGTTAGTGGGTCTTAGCTCACATGCGTCAACCTCTTGATTGAGCTTAGAGCATGATGCAATTAAGCTCAAGAACTTCTCACATAGTTCTAAGTACTAAAGTACACATGCCCAGCTCTCAAATCAAGTTGTGAGCTATGGAGCTCAAGACTTTTATTTTGATGTTCATATTTATAATTATATTTTCTTAACATAATGTTTCCATTCAGTCAATAACATGATTTTTTAAGTGATTTCATAATGTCATTTGAACACATATTTTTGTTTCAATGCTTGAGGAAGCTCTCCAACATTCATTAAGTCTTTAGCATTTCACATTGGATTCAGCCCAACCCTCCCCAAGGGGATTTAGCCTTCCATTACAGCTAAGATAAAAAGAAAAATATATAAGGATGAAGACTCTTTCATGATCCACTAAAAAGAAATCAAAAGAAATATTAAGAGCTTACTAGGAACAACCCTTAATGGGGTTCTCTAGATCTTCTCTCTTCTTCTCACTTTCTTTCCTTTAGCTCCTCAGTGCAGCTTTTACTTCCTTCTCCTCTAGCAATGGTGTCTTCAACCTCCCTTGGAGAGGTCTCCTTCTTCTTCTATGCAGCCCTTAAAAATTTGGAATTTTGGAGTGAAAATGAGAACCTATTTATTGTGAAGAGAAATTGCATTTATAGAGGACTCAATCTCTTCTCTTTGCTTCCAAATTCTACTTTTTTTTCCTCCATATTTTTGCTGTCATGAGTGCATAGCCCACTTGAGGCATAAAATGACATCTCCTTTTCCATTTTTAAATCTCATAATCATTTCAAAACCTTATTTTTCCTAAAAAAAAAATTCTATTGCAGAAGATATGGCAGCTGGGAGACAAGCTAATGGCTGGGGGTCTTGTCTTAACTACAATAATGCTCTAAGAAGACAGAAATTCGACGCACCATGGTGTGCTGCAGCAGTTTTAATTCATAACTCCATCCGTAGTAGCATGATGTAGCATCTTTATTTTTTGAACTTGATATGCAGTAGTGCGCTATAGCGCGCTGTAGCGTGCTGTGGCACACTGTGGCGCATTGCACGTGCTATGGCGCGCTGTGGCGTGTTGTGGCTCGCTATAGCGAGTCAAGTTTGAAAATTTACTCGCTGCAACGTGCTGTGGCACATTATAGCAAATTGGTACTGAAGTTTGAGTCTGATGAGCCTATAAGGTTTCATCCGCGGTAGCGCACTACAGCGCACTGTGGTGCGCGTAGCAAATAAAGTTTGAAAACTTACCCCGCGGTAGCGCGCTGTAGCAAGTCAAGTTTGAAAACTTACCCGATGTAGCGCATTATAGTGAGTCAAGTTCAAAAACTTATTCACTGTAATGAGTCAAGTTCAAAAACTTACCCGCTATAGCGAGTCAAGTTTGAAAACATACTCGTTGTAGCGTGCTATAACGAGTCAAGTTCAAAATCTTATCTACTGTAGTGCACTATGGCTCATTGTGGCGCATTCTAGTGGAATCGCTCCAGATTTCGAAAATCCCCTTAGATTAGTACTTTCTGCTTGCCAGTAGCCGGAGCACACTGTGGCGCGCTGTAGCGGTTTTCTCTCAGAAATTGCATAAATGCTTCAAATTCTCCCAGAATTTGCTGTGCTCTCATTTTTCCTAAAAATAAATAGAATTTTATCAAAGTGGGCAGTTCTAATATGGACTTTGAATGAGATTTTCCTTTAATTATGGCATAAATTATGGATTCAACATACCCCCACACTTAGATTCTTACTCATTCTCGAGTAAGTTCAAGAAATGATTTTTCTATTTTTTAAAGTATGAGAGTCAAGATGTAATATCAATGTAAAATTTATTATAGTTTAAAATTTATGCATAACTGAAATGACTAGCAAATTTTCCTTCACTAAAATTTTTTAACTCCGGTTATAATTTTTGGTTGATTGACAAGTCTCTAATTTTAAGTTTGTAATGCTTGAAGCTTCATGTTGGGAGAGGTTCTTTAGAATTCATTAAACTAGTGAGACAGTAAGTAACTAAGAGTTTTGTGCCATACGTGCTCCTTCTTATGAATCATAAAGATATATAATATTTCAGGAGATATATTTTTCATCATCCTGTTTCATTTTCTTTTCTTTGGAAGAGATATTTTTCTTTATCCCTATTTTTGTTTTCTTTTTCAGCTTTAGAGAGAGATATTTTTCTTCATCCCTTTTTTAAGTCCTTTGTGATCATGAGTCTTACAGGAGATTAGCACACTCTTTAGTTTACTCAATTGTTTGGTTCATAGTTTTCCCCCACACTTAGACCTTAGCATTGATCATGTTAAAAGTTTGGGGACTAGATATAACCAGAGACCATTCCTTTGTTTTGATGATTTTGTGCGGTCAATTAGTTTTGTCATCTTTCATTAAGCAAATTCTGATTGACCATTTAATTTTCAAATTGATATTTTCTTGACATTCATATCCCCTTGAAAAGTTCAGAAATTTTTTTTTATTTACAAATTGTAAGAAATTTGGGAAATATGAGAATCCATAAGTCATTAACTCAAAAAGGTCAAAACACAAAAAAAGGAAAATGAAAACAAGAAAATAAGAAAAAGCAACATATTTCATTCATTATCCTCACCTTCCTCCTCATCCTACTCTCCCACATCCCGATATGTGTAGTCACACGGCTAAAGGGAGTCCGGAACAGAGTCACTGACAGGTGGTTGCGGTAGCACCGATCCATCTGGTCCTCCTTGCAAGCTCCAATATTGGAACATCATTCTAAGAGCTTCATGAAATTTTGATTGGAACTCGCACTATCGGACAATTTCTTTCTTGCAAAATTACATGTCAGTGGCCATGGCCTTACCCAAGTCAATTTGTTAAGCGTAGATCTGCATCAACATTTATTTTGAGAATGTACGGCCGGTGGAAGCTGAGGCTTCTCCTTCTTCTCCCCTCTTCTTCTTGGCTTGCTTCTGTTCTTTGGAATGGACATTTAGATTTGTTCATATAAGAGAGGCACTAGGGGGAACAATGGTATTGGAGGAGAGGATCTTGACCCCTTGGGCTAGACAGATGCCCAAAATTAACAACTCAAAGGCAAGAGCAGCGCAGGACCCATGCAGGGCATTCCAGAGCTGCTCAAAAAAGATGTCAGAGATATGAATTTCTCTGGGCCTTTGGAGCGCACACATGAGCAGCGCACTAAAATGGGTCACTTTACTGAGGTGCCCTGTCGGCATGATGAAGCTAGAGATGAAAACCATCCAAGCACTGCTCAAGTCCGTGAGGAGGGCTCAAGGAATATTGGCCACATTTTCTCTCCACTCCGCATCATTGCGGACGAGTTCACTTTCAAGGGCTTCCGGGTCATAACGTGATTCCATAAGGGAGAAATATGAGTAGTCCTCGACCACTCTCAACCCATAAAATTGCTTAATTTGCTCGAGCTCAAAAATTACTCCCCTTCCCCGTACAAAAATTTTACGCCCCGCCGAGTTAATGGTGTTGGCATAGATTTTTTGAACATTGGTCGGGTAAGAGTCAGATTGAGTGGTCACCATCTCTCTCCATCCCCCGGGATTAACTTGCTAGGAGGGTACCGACAAGACCACCCTAAAACTTTTTTTCGGGATAAGCTTCCGCTGAGAAGTGACCATAGTGAACCTTTGTTCCGCCTCGGCGGAGGAGAACCTCTTTTTATTAAAGGCTCCACCATATGTGGAGGCCTCGGCTTTCTTTCGAGGGATGGATTTCCTTCTGGATGACATGCTTGAATTGTAGAGAGTTGAAGTTTTCAAGAGAGGAGAAGAATGAAGATAATAAGAGCAGAAAGAATTAGAATGTGCAAGATTACATCCCCCCTTAAGTCCCTTAAATAACAATTCGTCCATGAGGGCCAAGAAGAATCTGGTCAAAGATGCTCCCCATGTCATAAATGTGTCATACTTTAATTAGGAAGAGAAAGAGAGGGGGGGTAGCTTTGTCAGCACCTCCAATTGACTGCCTAGGAATCCCAACATAAAGCAAACTTATTAACTGTATTGGATTCCCTAGGCAGTCAAAATTGCTACAATTGGAGCAATTCGCTATAGTGCATTATGGCTCGCTACAGTGGTTACGACTTGGAAATTTTTCAAAATGAGCCTGTGCATGCTACAGCGCTTCACAGCAGTAATTTTTGCCGTAGCGGTTCAGTTTCAAAATTTTACCCGCTGCAACGCGCTGCAGCGGTTGAGATTCGAATTCATCCTGCCATGGCGCACTGTAGTACGCCATAGCGCTCTGTGGTGGATCTGATTTCTTCTGTGCCAATTTTTTTTTTTACTTGGGTTGCCTCCCAAGAAGCGCTCTATCTTATGTCACTAGCCTGACTCGTTTAGGATCTTTTTGTTGCTAGAATGGTCCGGAGGTCTCTCCTTCCATACTTTTGAAGTATTGGGGTGAGCACTAACATAAAGTGTACTCGAACCCCCACCCTCATCATTCCTCTCAAAAATTTCAATATTTACGCCTTCGATTTTGGAGGAAACTTTCTTTTTCCTCTTTCCCCTCCTCATTTTCTTCTTTTTCAATTTCTCCTTATTATCACCTTCAAAAGATATGCTAGAACTAACCTCAGAGTTCCTTTCACTTAGATTTAAATTTTGCAAGTTAAGAGTTTCAAGATCTTGCTCCTCTCTAGCTTTCTTTTTCAATTCTAATTCCATAACCTTTTATTTGAAAAGGGTAGGCTTAAGATCTATCAATTCAAACCTACCCCGGATCTTTATGCTCCCCCAGCACACATCTATGATGGCTTTGGTGCTCATGAGGAAAGGTCTTCTGAAGATAATGGTGGAGTTTTCATTCCACCTATCCCATTCACAAATGACAAAATCTATGGGGACAACGAAGCTTCCTAACCCTTCAGGAACATTGTTCACAATACCTAAAGGAGTTAACGATTCCAAACTAGTGAATTCTAAAATTTTGTAGGTGTACTCTATCCCTCCTACCTTAAGATGCTCATAAATGTGGTAGGGCATGATATTAACCGACGCACAAAGATCACATAGGGGATCTAAAAGTACCTCATTTCTAATCATTTAAGGGATGCATAACCTCCCAGGATCTTCACACTTAGGGGCAGTGAGTTTCTCATAATCAGCATTCCTACCCCTTTCTCTAGCTTCTAACTCCTTTTCAATAGTATTACTACTTTCATTTAGGTCATCACCTTCCATCCCTTCAAAATGGATAACACTCACCAGTTCCTGAGGATTCACTTATGTAGAACTAAGCAAGGCTCCTTACTGCCAAATGGTCAGCTGCTTAGAGATCTGTCCTAGTTGTACTTCAATGTTTCTGAGGGATGCCTCTATCCCTTGGATTGAAGCATCGTGATGGGTGATTATTGCTTCCGTCCTACACATAAATTGGATGGTTTTCTCCTTAAAAGCATTAAAAGCTCCTTTTAAATTTGTTGGTTGATGACTGAAATATTTTCGTTGTTAAAATTTTGCTTGTTCGATGAACTACCCCCATTAGGATTCCCGTTATTATTATTATTACTCCATGAAAAATTTGGGTGATTTTTCCACCATGGGTTATACGTATTTGAGTAAGGGTTATTCATAGCATTGTTATTTCTCAGATAGTTAACTTGCTCAATGTTTAATTGCACGAAAGGATTGTTTATATTGCAGTTTTCACTAGCATATTTTTTCCCCGCACAACTCACAATAAGTTCCTTGAACAAAATTAACATTCATGTTTTCAATGCGTTGATTTAATGCAAGAATTTTGTTTTGCAGGGTTGTTATTTGGTTTGTTTCAGTTATCTGGATTGATTTCTTTTTAAGCCTTTCAGATGCCCATTAGTACGCATTGTTTGCCATTTCTTCTAGGAGGTCATAAGCCTCTTCTTGGGTTTTGCTGCTGATTGAGCCTCCAGCAACCTCTTCTATGAGAGTCCTTGCTAGAGCATTCAAACCATTGTAAGAGGTTTAAACTTGCATCCACAAAGAGAACCCATGATGCAGTCATTACCTTAAGCAATCCTTAAACTGATCCCAACCATCATATAGTGTCTCACCCTCAAACTGATTGAAGTTGGTTATCTCAATTCTTAGACTAGCAGTCTTCACTTGAGGGAAATTTTTGGTTAGGAATTTCTAAGCCAAATCGTCCCAAATATGGATAGAATCACTTGGTAGAGAGCTGATCCAACATTTGGCTATGTCTCTTAGAGAAAATGGGAAAAGCTTGAGTTTGATGGCGTCTTCAGAAATGCCATTACACCTAAAGGTATCACAGATCTCAAGAAAATTTGAAATGTGTGAATTTGGGTCCTCCGTGGCTAACCTACCAAATTGATTATTCTGAACCATGCTTAGTGTTGAAGATTTGATCTCAAAATTATTGGCTTCTATATTGGGCCTAATAATTTCATGGGGGATGCCCCTAACAGTGGGCAAGGCATAATCTCTAAGTACTCTACCTCGTGGTTCTTCTAAAGGCTCTCTAGGATTCACATCGAAGTTTTCCATAACAGCTTGTTGATTATTTAAAATGGCGTGTTCTCTTCTATCTTGTAGATAGGTTCTTTTAATTTTTGGATCAAAAATATATTTAGTACAGTTTCTCCTACTCATATAAATCAAAAATTAAGCTATCAAGTATAAGTATAGAGCAATAACGTTTAAAAAAGTTCAGCAAATGAAGGAAAAGTAAAATAGTCAGTCTAAGCTATAAATTAGTGTAGAACTAAATACAAGAAGAAAATAAAACTAAATGCAAAGAAATTTGTTTAAATCACTATTTACTAGTAAATTATCCTTAATACAAAATAATTACCATTCCCCGGCAACGGAGTCAAAAACTTGACAGACTGTAAAATACACATCTGCGTTTGCACGCAAGTGTATGTGCCTGAAGTAATAATTTGAAAGGAAAGTTCTGAGATTTATCGTCCTCAGGGAACGGTGTGTTTTGTTACTAAGGTGTATTTATATTCAATAATATTTAAATGGTATGATTTCAGTTTTTGATGTGGTTCTGTTAACAAAGCAATAATTCTGATTTAAGAAACTATTTAAATTATAGATGAGAGTTGGGTTCCTCCATGTGAATTGAGAGGGACTCATGTTGAATTATTTCTCAAGCACCTTTTATTCTTTCATAGTCATGCCAAATAATCAAGTGCACATTGTATTCCTTGGAGTTATCCTCTAATTCCTATAAGTTCAAATCTTGTGCCTAAAATGAAGACACTAAGGTTCTATTTTAGCACAAAGATTCACATAAGATCATAATTAGAGCAATCTTGGTTTTCCTACTATAGGTGATCAATATAGTAGTTTTAGTTAAGTGATCTCACGAGCATTGATTCCACTAACGAGCATCTCGCGCATCATGCGCAATTCAGATAATAAAGTGATTTTGTTGGGCTCAATAAACTATGTCATTTCATTCATGAGCTCTCAACGAATCATTTTCCTCCTTTCACATATGCTGAGCAACTGAGCTCAGTTAGTGGGTCTTAGCTCACATGCGTCGACCTCTTGATTGAGCTTAGAGCATTGTGCAATTAGGCTCAAGAACTTCTCAAATAGTTCTAAGCACTAATGTACACATGCCTAGCACTCAAATCAAGTTGTGAACTATGGAACTCAAGACTTTTATTTTGATATTCATATTTATAATTATATTTCTTAACATAATATTTCATTCAGTCTACAACATGATTTTTTAAGTGATTCCATAACATCATTTGAACACAAATTTTTATTTCAATGATTAAGGAAGTTCTCCAACATAATTTAAGTCCTTTACATTTCACATTGGATTCAGCCCAACCCTCTCCAAAGAGGTTTAGCCTTTCATTACAGCTGAGATAAAAAGAAAAATATACAAAGATGAAGACTCTTTCATGATCCACTAAAAAAAAATCAAAAGAAAGATTAAGAATTTACTAGGAATAGCCCTTAATAGGGTTCTCTGGATCTTCTCTCTTCTTCCTCTCTTCCTTTCCTTTAGCTTCTTAGTGCAGCTTTTACTTCCTTCTCCTCTAGCAATGGTATCTTCAACCTCCCTTAGAGAGGTCTCCTTCTTCTTCTATGCAGCCCCTAAAAATCTAGAATTTTGGAGTGAAAATGAGAACCTTTTTCTTATGACAAGAAACTACATTTATATAGGAGTCAATCTCCTCTCTTTGCTTTCAAATTCTGCTCTTTTTCCCTCCATATTTCTGTTGTCATGAGTGCACATCCCACTTGAGGCATGAAATGACATCTCTTATTTCATTTTTAAATCTCATAATCATTTCAAAACTTTTCTTTTCCTCTAAAAAAAAATTCTGTTGCACAAGATATTACAGCTGGGAGACAAGCTGCTGGCTATAAGTCTTGTCTCATCTGCAATTAATGCCCTGAGAAGATAGAAATTCGGCGCCCACTACAGCACGCGATGACGCGCTACAACGGTTTTAATTCGTAACTCCATTCGCGGGTAGCGCGCTGTAGCGTCTCTATCTTTCGACTTGATATACAGTAGCACGCTGTGGCGCGCTGTAGTGAGTCAAGTTCAAAAATGTACTCATTGTAGCGCATTGTGGCGCGCTATAATAGATTGGTTTCGAAGTTTGAGTTTGCTGAGCCTATAAGGTTTCATCCGCGGTAGCGCATTGCGGCGCGCTGTTGCGCGCTATAGCGAATAAAGTTTGAAAACTTACCCCGCGGTAGCGCGTTGTAGCAAGTCAAGTTCAAAATATCGCCCGCTGTAGTGCACTGTAGCGAGTTAAGTTAAAAAACTTACCCATTGTAGCGCGCTGTAGCGAGTCAAATTTGAAAGCTTACCCGCTGTAGCGCGCTGTAGCAAGTCAAGTTTGAAAACTTATCTGCTATAGTGCACTATGGCGTACTGTGGTGCGCTGTAGCGGAATGACTCCAGATTTCAAAAATCCCCTTAGATTAGTACTTTCAGCTTGCCAGTAGCCAGAGCGCGCTGTTATGCAATTTCTGGAAGAAAATCGTTGTAGCGCACTGGAGCGCGCTATAGTGCGCTGCAACGATTTTCTCCCAAAAATTGCATAAATGCTTCAGATTCTCCCAGAATTTGTTGTGCTCTCATTTTTCCTGAAAATGAACCGAAATTTTGTATAAGTGTTTATAGTGCGTGATAGCATCTGATCCGTTGTAGCGCACGAGATCGTCAGACTTTCTATGATGTTGGCGCTGTAGCGCGCAGTAGCTCCAGACTTTCGGGCATGGGACCGCTGCATCACACGATAGCATCTTGCTTTCGAGTTTAGTTCTGTTACAGCGCGTCGTAGAGTGTTCCTTCCATATTTCTTTATTTCCCTTGCAAATGTGATTTTAGCTATTTTGTCCTGAAAGGCAGCAAATGCATATCAAGCATACTAGTTCTAATGAAAATTGTTACTTTTATTAATTCAATTTACTATAAATCTTAGATTTTGCGGACATGCTTAACTCCTTAGCTACTTTTATACATGCCCGCATATGCAAAATAAAATAAA
Organism: Gastrodia elata; assembly: GCA_016760335.1. NCBI lineage: Eukaryota > Viridiplantae > Streptophyta > Magnoliopsida > Asparagales > Orchidaceae > Gastrodia > Gastrodia elata. Next base: position 23,254,139 of record CM028676.1, on the reverse strand, counting down.
ATAAACCAGACTTTGCATATGTATTACTGTCTATTTCAGTTCAACTTAGTTCAATTCATTTCTAGCTATGAGTAGCTAGATATTTATATGTCCATATCAATTTTAGCTTCATTAGCTAGTAGACAGTGCAATTTTACTTTCAATTCTTACATTCATTTTTATAGAATTCTTTTGAATATTTATTTAAGTAGCATTTCTTTTGTTATAATTATGATTATCTAACATATTTGTATTTGTACTTACTTGCAATGCAATCTATTTAATATAAGTTTACTTTAGTTTGCTAAGTTATAACTTGATAAGTTGTAACTCTTTTTATTGTCTAGTTTGTTGCACCTTTTATTAAATTCTTAAATATGATATTCCTAATTAAGAAAATTATTTAATTAATCTTAAATGTATTTAGATAATTCTCTAGCATAATATTTTCTATTTTGGCTGAAGCCCTCACATGTGAAACCAACATATTAGATTTGGAGCCATTAGAGGAACCAACTGTCGAGGAGGAGCTCGTAAATCCAGTTTGTATAAATATATAATTGCTCTCCATATATTTTTATTTCTTTTCTTGAGACACATGTTTTTCTCTTTATTTCCGAAGATGTACGGATGATTATATCTATTTCCACATCAATTATTCTGCCTATTATATATTGCTGTACTTAGTGGAAAATAATTATAATTAGTGATCAATCACCTAATTATTGTCGGATTAATATGAATATCCAGTTGTCAAGGAAACCTTATGAATGGGAGCAAAAAATGAACTTTAATTGAATTTTGACTAATATATATATGAGTATTACTACACTTACATGATAGTATACACTAAAATATATAGATGATGTGTCAATTTAATGTGTAAGTAGATGATTGGTTGAATACACTTTTTTGTGAGGCATATATATAAAAATTAAAAAAAAATTCTATTGGTTATAAATATTATTTTGTGTATATTATATAGTAAGCATAGTATTTTTCTATATATATATATATATATATATATATATATATATATATATATATATATATATATTTAAAATATAAAAAAAAATAAAAAAAGTATTACTTATATATTAATATATACTAAAATATATAGATAATAAGATAAATTATTGATTTAATATGTTATCATATCATTTTTCAATAAATAAAACCAATCATTTCGGATAGGATGGTTTAATGACTGCTTTAAAACACATCACATAAAATTTTGGGCCGAAATTGATGTTCAAACCAACCGGTTTCTTTTTATATTTAAATATAATTTAAACGAAATTATTATATTTGAAATTAGGAGTAAGTGGTCGGTTAAGGAGCCTTTCAAATACATTTAATAATGTGACTTAATTAAACTTTATTAATTTAATTCATAGGTAAATTTGCATATTTTTAATTCATTTTTGTTCAAATAATTATAACATTTTTATCCCTCGTTAATTTGGGTACTTGAAATCTAAAATAAAATTAGTATTTTGAATTTAAGGTCAAAATAATTTTCTTAATTTTTTGAGTGTTTAAATAATATTAAATATTCAAAATATTTATTTTGAATATTTTTACTCTAAAATTTTAGGAAATACTTTTAATGGTGTCTAGAACTTATTAATGATAAATCTAAGCTCAATATCAATATTGGGTTGTTACAAATATACATTCTATAGTTTGCTCAATATATAATGCAAAACTAATTCAGAAGTTAACATTAGGATGAAAATTAGAAGCAGAGTATGAGTCTTAATTTAGCCAATTGGCTTGTTACACCAAAGTTGATGGGTGACAACAAAAGTGAAGCAAGTTTTAATTTGGGCTAAAGAGCTCACTTAGAAGAAGTCTTGTACCTTTATGCAACTTAGACTTTGTAGACCATATAGAAAGAGCAAAGTTACTAGAGAATAAATATCTGATTACCAAAGAAAATTTCAAGAAGAGAATGAACTACAGAGGCATAACATCTAATTCATCCAAGCAAAGCACATGAAAACTATTCGGCAAGTGTTAACACAATGAGAATCAATATTCTAGGTGGGCACAAAAAAGATCCAAGAAGCTACCACCATTGATGGACAAAGTTTCAAGAAGGTTGAACAAGGAACAAACACAAAGAAAAATACTGATATAGCGCCAACACAAGCATGAGTTTATAATATATTTCTAGTGAAGCCTAAGAAGACCTCGATGTTGAGATGGGTGCTACCCTATAACCACATATGCAAGCTTTTATTTGATAATCATTGGTTTCTTTCAAAATTATTTTTAATAAGCTTAGAATGCCAACAGATGAAGAATAAGATGTTATATCTATTAGCTCAACTTTAGTAAATTGAAATTCTTGTTTTAAGAACCTAAATCTCTTGAGGATTAACACTTAAAAAGTTGTAATTAATAAAAGTTAGCATATGTATGTATCTACATTTTCCCATAAAATTAGCACATTTATAAATTTTGCTCATCCTCATTTATTCTAGTGCTTATACTATTGAGGGTTAGATTTATTTAAGTGTTGGAGTCTATAATATATTTAGCATATTAAAATTAATACAATTTCAAAAATTATGATAAATATTCAAATAATACTAGAAAATATATATTTATGAAATATATCTCAGGTCATTATGATAATTAGTAAAATAAATATGTTATTATAATGATAAATTTAGATATTTTTTGTAAGAAATTTGTATTTATTGTTATTAGATTAGTTTAAATAAATTATTAAAGACCCAATTTTCTTAAATTATGTAGTAACTTGTATTTTTAAAAATTAAAATATATTTATATTTTTATAATACATATCATATTTTTATTAATATTATGATAAAGTTTCATTAAATTTGAATTTATTTGGTTAAAAAAAATTCTAACTTATTTATTTGAATAAATATATTTTTTATTATTTATTTATTTTATTTATTTTTTTATTTTATTTATCGATTGTAAAATAAATCATGGGGAGGAATTTTTACCGTCAGATATGGATGATAACACAAGTGGATCATTTGGAAGCCCATAAGATTTTTTTTAAATGATAGATAAGTTCCAAATTATTAGATCTAATACTAACACGAGTCGATGATACAATGGAGAAGCGATAATTAATAATGCTATTAGCTATAGTGGTGTCCTTATAACTCTAAGCATTAGACTGTGCCTAATCCTTTAAATATTTGTGAAGTCATACAGTAATCAACTATGCAAACTATTTAAAAAATTAACTTAGTAGCTTAATAACATTTAAAAGTGCTATGCAAGCAGATTTTTAATTACATATTAAGAATATTAAATTTATGAAATGATAAAGCTTAAAATCTAATAAACTCATACTAACACATTAGTTATAGTTCAATAAAATTATGATCATCTGCATACCTAGGTAGATAATACCTAAAAGCTAAGTATCAAAATTTAAATAAAATAAACACAAGATTTTCAATCCCAAACAATCTACAATGAATTACTCTAATCACTCACATATGACTTATTAACTAAGTTACATAGTTAGGATCGCACAAATAATCGCTTATGGATCACCAAATAACACAATAATGCAATGTGATTACAATTTGTAGATAATAATCTAGCAACATCATTCAAGTAGAATCAACATGAAGCAAGTAACAACAAGATGATACAACGTTAAATCATACTAATAAATGCAAACAATATGAAAACTTAGTTAAATTAAAATACACCTTAAGTGGCTTGCAATGAAGCTGGAAAAGTAACACTCTATGTGCTCGCAATGATATGCTTAATGTAATCGTGATGTCAAGTGCTTATGGTGCCTTAATATTCCTATGGGATAACTGACATTTTTCTAGAAAATTAAAATATTTTACTCTTTGAAGGGACATTTATAGGCATTATGGGTGCATCCAGGTGAACCTATTACTCATTTGGACGCCCAAGTGGCTTTAAAACTAATACTGCTCATTTAATACAAAAATAGCCCATTTTGATCCTAAATGCATTTGGGCGCATTTCAAATGCATATGGACTCACATTATATGTGCTTGGACTTATAATCCGCTTAGCCTTTCAAACAGTGCATTTGAGCTTGCATTATGTGTGTCTGGACTCGTCGTCATCAAGATTCGCATTCTGCGTGAGTGGACTCATATTTTATGCTTCTAGACTCGTGACATAATAAAATAATATTAATAATAATAATACCAATATTAATGATAATTTTTGTAATTCGAGTTGATGAGATTTTTTGTATATTACAATCATAGAGGAATTCCTTTATAATCTGGAAAGTACCAAGTAGCCTAAATTTTCAGAAAAGCTTTATAATTATTTTGGAGGGGCTTAATGAGAAAGCTAGAGAAGATTTGAGAGCTTTTGGTATAATTTAAATCATTAAAAGTACTTATATATATAAGAGCATATGAGGGGATTCATAAGAGAGAGTATAACAAATTTGGCATATTTTTGCACTTGAACAAGCTCAAAATGTGCTTATGAGAGCTATTTTGGTGCCAAGATTGACAGTTTACTTTCTATCATTTCTAGTTTGGTTTATCTGAGAGCACATAACCATATGCTTCTACGCACGAATGCCTAAGAGTGTCAACTGCCTAGGTGACAGACCATTAACTCAAATTTTGGGTTAGCTCATAATCTCCAAATTATGTTCGATCTCTTTCAAGCTTTAGTTATTAAAATTATGAGTATATATGAAATCATATTACACATGAAATATAAAAAAACTAAAAAAAATTATTTTTTTATAACATCTTAAAAGAGTACTGTACTCCATACGATTAGCGGGTTCAATTATAGCCAATGACCAATGCTGAGGTGCTGTAGTTGAGTGCGTTTGGTCTTTAAGACTTTACTTAAAGTCTTATTGAGTCAATCAACAAACACTATCTCTTTAATCATTGAAATGCTTTTGTTCAAGGCTCATTTGATCAGCTAGATCATCTAATGCAAGAACTTAAGCTACTTGAGTTCTTAAATATTTGATAATCTAAGGCTAGTTTGAAGCTAAAATACATTCTTAAAGCATATCCTTGACCAACAATTCTTAGATATATAAAAAATAAAATTATATTTTATGTAATCATCAAAGCAAACTAAAAGAAATAATTAGACAAAAACCATAGTTTCAATATTAACTTATTATGGATCCCTTTTTTCTTAAGAACATCTCTTTTTTGTGATTATTCTATAATGGATGAAGGTATATATACAAAAAAAAACTTTAACAAAATTGAAGAAAGGGGGCATATACGACTTGAGAAACCTCATAAAACTAGGAATTCTCATAAATGAGTTTGTAATTTGGGACTTATGCACTAAAATACTATGTCAAATTTGAGCCAAGTTCTAGTCAAGTTCGTGTAGAGTTTGAGTCATTTCGACTTATTTTAGATAGATTTATAGTCAAGATGTATGACTCAAACTCGATTCGAAAATATCTTGAGTTCGAAATTGCTAGCGCTACTCAAAATATAACATAAATGTAAATATTGAAATCATAAATATGCTGAATAAAAACATGAACAATAAAGTCTTTTTAATATATTTAATTACAATTTATTTTAAATAAAAATATATGAATATACAAAATATATATATATATATATATATATATATATATATATGATTTGTCAATTCAATGTGTAAGTAGATTATTAGTTAAATACATTTTCTTGAAGGTCCTATATGCAAAAAATAAAAAAATAAAAATACTATTTAGACTCACTGACGTGATATCCAAATAAACCCATACAATAAAATTGAAACATTATTTCAATATAAATTTTTAAAATAATATTTATATTATTTTAATATAAATAAATAAACACAAATAATAATATTATCTAAATCCTATTAAATGAGATTTTTTAGATATTACCTCAATAATAATTTAGATAACATTTTTATTATTATTATTATATATATATATATATTATTATTATTATTATTATTATTATTTTTTTTTTTTTTTTTTTTTTTTTTGATGTATAAATTGTGCAGGCATAACCTTTTTTAAATTATATTGCTTTGTTCCCTTACGCTAAGGCATTTTTAACACGATTCTCAATGCAGATCTCATAGCTGAAGTTATGAAGCTAATCATTAATTACACTGCAAAGGAATCTCTCCATTCTTTCAAGAAATAAGAAAAAATATTTCCTTACAGCCGTTGATTTTAGGATCTGACGGTTAGTCAGCTTCAAAAGCAAGTATGCTGCCAGTTAGTGTTAGCCGTCAGATTCTTCAATCGGATGGACCCCTACTGTAGGACTCCGTAATAATATCCTTATATCCAGCTTTATGTTCCAGAGCGCTTGTCGATTCTTCCCATTCTTCTCTCTCACAGTCCCTAATCGGTAAATTTTCTTAGAATCGAGAAGATGGCATCAGGCAGGGGCGGAGAAGGCTGCGTGGTGCTGGAAAATGTTTCTATCGAGCTGCCTGCACCTACGGGTTGGAAGAAGGCGGTTTGTTCTTTTTCCGTTGATTCTCTGTACTCTTTTCTTGTTAGTTTATTGCTCTACTTGCAGAGATGTGGATACGCTTCTTTTTAACTTCTTTTTGTTTGTTCTGCTAAAGAATCTGCACATTACCTCGGTATAAGTGTTTTTTATAATATAAGCTTGTTTGGATATTTATTTGATTCAATAAATTAATGGAGTGCACTTTGCAATTAGGGTTTGAGGTATGCATAGCTGATTTGGTCATGAGATTACTTCTTTGATTCTTACGATTATTAGGATAGTATGGACTTATATTTCTGGATAACAAAACGGAATATTGTTCATGTCGACAGGAAATTCATATTTAAATGGGTGGCAGCTTACGATTATTAGGATAGTATGGACTTATAAATTCTTATTTATACCCTAATTAAACTTTTTTTTATTGAGGCTGTTCTGAGGTTCGAAGCAGGTTTTTTTATTATTACTCTTAACTTGTCCTGCTACCCTGAAGGACTGTTAGTCTTGGAATGATCTCTCTTTTTTAACCTTATTTTTTCTTCATGAATCTTCCTCTGTGGGATAGTTGGGAATGTAAGTGCTTTTCATCCCAAAAAATGAGTAATAAGAAGGGGGATAGTTTCTTATACTGCTCTAGCTTTTCTTTGTGACTTTGTAGGGAAAAATTAGTGAAGCCTTTAGGGGCTCTCTGCTTTTGATAGGCTATCTAAAGTGTGTTTACTTTCTTAAACTCTTCCTAAATAACCCCTGTAAATCAGATGTCACTATATCCTTATGCTATTTTGCAAAAGCTGATCCAAAATCAGCTTGAATAATTCGTATTATCATTTGAAATTGGTTCAGAAATGATGTTGAATTTCTATAGAATTGGTGGGATTCTTAGGTTTTTCATATGATAGTTAATGATCTTATAATTTTCTATGGAATCAAATGTGGTGTTTTCTTACAGATTGATGGTGAGATGATAAAATGAAAAAAAAAATACCATAACTTCATTTACTAATGCCCTTGATAGACTATTTTGCGATCAAACCTTTCTCTTCCTATCTTTTCTTCTTGTTTTCTTGTTTTATTCTTATTGTTCCTCCAAATTCAGCATTGACATTGTGGTGATTCACCGCTTGCAGCTATAAGAAAATGAAGCCCTCAATTAAATGGGCTCTTGCTCTCTCCCTGCACTATGATGATATCAGTTGCTGTGGCTGAATTTTCTCTTCTGGGTGCTACTTTCTACAAAGTGAAGGGAGTTGTTTTGTGATCCTTTTGAACTTGACAGGATCAGATATTTAAGGAATATATAAATGGGAAAGGGACCAAGTTCCAATGATTTTAATTTTTAGACAATTGATTTTCTTGTTAAGTTATAGTGAAAAAAAGATAAACTTTTTATTTAAATACACAAAAAAAAAAAAAGATAAACCCTGTCTATTAAGGTATTATTCCCCTTACCCTGTCTATTAAGGTATTATTCCCCTTTTGTGAAGTGAGCAGTGATGAAGCGATATGGATTTTTGGAAATTTGGGATAGCATTTTCCATAGAGTTTTGAGATGTATTATTGTCAGTTTATGGAATTTCAAATATATTATATAAATTGAAGACTAAATAGAGATTTGGAGCAATATATCACATTTTCTCCCTCATACAAAAACTTTATTTTTACCTAGCTTAATTCACTTCGAAACAAGCAAATTTTTAAATCTAGTCATTTTGTAATATTACTCGTCCTCTCTAATTCATTGTAATAAAAGAAGAATAATTTGGTCTGGCTTATAGTGTAGACATTGGTGAATAATTATCAAACTATGTAAGTTATGTAACTCTGTTATTATTTGTTTTATTCTATTTTTCAAGAATCCATATATGGAACAATGTAAACTGATATCAAAGCATAAGCATGAGAAAGCCCTTGTGAACTATGAAACAAAACAAAATGATGAAAATTAATAATTTAAAACTTGATTTCAAAGAAAAAAAATCATTGTCCATTAATTATAGCGTAGACATTGAAGATAAAGTGAGAATTTATGAGAAATTAAATGTAGAGATAGACATTTAGAACATGATGGTCTAGCACCAAATATATATGCAATTTAGGAGATCAACAAGCACTGCAAACCCATATAAAATTATTTATATCATTATGAGATTTATTGTTGTTAGATAGTAGAGATCTTAATATTTGTAGAAAGTTGTAATTAGCAAACAAATAGGTTAAGTGGAAACAAATTATAAAATAGATTTTAGTATCTGAAGAAGAACAAAATGCGGCTATTAACTCTACTTTCAAAAGGTAAAAAGGGTTTTTAAAATAATTGAATGTCATATAAATGAGGAGTGCATAGATAAGAGATGATACAAAGCTATACAAGTGGCTAAATGCTCCTAATATCTATAGGGGATTAGCTATATAAAGTACTTTTCATCATAGTTAAGATGATTTCAATAAGACAATACTTATATTATTGCTGTTAGAAGCTTACATCTGAACAATTAGGTTCTAGGATTAAATTTTCACTTTGAAACTTGATGAAAATATCTACTTGAAGAGTCCTGCTACAGTGTCAAAAAAATGGCCAAAATAAAGTATAAATGACATGGCAATCCTATGTGTAAGCACATAATTGGTGTAATACACTGTTTGTGTGGGACCATGTGCAAAAATAAAAAAGAAATAAAAGAAGGAAAAATTTCTATAGGTCATGCATACTTTTTTTGGTTATTTTTTATTGAGGTTTAGCATTTTACCTATTTGAAATAGCCAAAAGAGTTTATTGTTTCCAGAAAATATAGGTATGCTAGCAAATTGCAGAAAACTTATTTCAGTTAAAGCGAGCAGTTGGGCATTTTGAATATAAAGTTTTATTAGTTTAAATTAAGGACTGATGATGTGAAATGAATCTTTATGCTAGAATATAAGACAATATTATTTCATTATAGTGTTTTATATCGATGACATGATAGTTGCAATATCAAATATATATGAGATTGAAAAACTATAGAGCAATTATCCAAAAAATTTGAGCTAGAGGACGTTGGAGTAGCTATGCAAACCTTTGATATGACTGTAGCCCATTTGAGGGTACCGTGGAATTATTATTTGAGAATTATTCTTAAGTGTTGGCATGTTCAGTGCTAAACATTTAAATTTTAGAGCACCTTCATTAAGCAGTGCATTTCCAATTATTTAAAGAGCACAAACAAAAAAGACTAAAGAAGAGGTGGAATGGATGTCCAAGGTACCATGTGTCAGATGTTGGTATGTTAAAATGTAATATTGTGTGCATCAAGATAAACTTATCTCTTGTAATGAGATTCATGTGCCGCATCATGACATATTCAGGAGAAAAACATTTAAGATGTTAATTGATTTTATTATACTAGAAGGGAACTTCAAGTAACACTCTTTGGTTCAAAAAGATCAGGCATGACATCAATAGCATTTAAGTAATTTGAGCTGTGCCATAGTATTGTGATCAGTTCATATCAGAGAAGAATTAAGAAGAGAGACAGTGGTTGATTGAACAGAGCATGTATGTGATAGTTAAGTGTGTGAGGCCATTGACAACTCACAAATTGGACAATTCAGGAATAGAATAGTTAAAATTTCTTATAGTTTTTAATTTGATTTTTTAGTAGACTTAATGAAGTGAATTTCAACCAAAATTTTAGTAGATTTTGATGGAATTTTTCAGTGATGTTTTGGTTTTAATCTTATAAGATCATTAAAAGGTTGAAGTTGTGATAAAAAGTAAAGCTTATAGATTTGAGAAGAAAAAAAAACTGTATTTTCTCACTTTTATAACTTGTGCTCACCATAGCTCAAGGACCTCAAAACCATTAACTATTATTCTCTAAACATTTATAATAACTTTTTTCCTCTCTCATTTTTTACAATAAAATAAAAAAACTTGATTACTACATGTGATTGTAATGAAAAATCACTTAATTATGTATGTAAAAACATTTTTCTTCGCCGTTAACACCATCATATTTAGTCATCTCTTCAGCAAAAGAGCTGAATTTATTCAATTTTTATTTTGTGGATGCAATACCTTGCATTCAATTTGTAGAGTTAACTTTTACTTGTGTGATGGAATGTAATTATCTTCATTTTATGCAAAGGTTATAATGTTTTCTCAATTTAAATTTGAATCTTGGAAGCTTGGCTTTTCCATTATTTTGGATAAAACATATAGGAAATTGCATTACTTTGAAAGTTGATCCTTACATAGTTTCTTATGTGGACTGTTGCATCATCTTTAAGATCCACGGTGCAAGAAAAGGCGACATGAAGCAAATTTATGATAACTGCCATCCTCTTTCTGAATGTTCCATCTCCTTATATTTCTTCGTGTTACTTTTCTTAAAATATATTTATATAATTTTCTCGTGTATTCATTTAAAATCTCTTAGGAGGAATGAACCTGCAACTTGGGACACTCCAAGCTAATATACAGCTGAAATAACGATTATCTGTTGAGGTGTTTATTGTTGAACTTCATTATAATTATGAAAAAAATTATCATGCCTCCTTTATATTGATTAATGGAATACTTGACATAAGAATGAACTTTTCTCAGATATAGTATATTTGTGCTTATGGGGCATGGGCCATCATTACTTGCAATTGATTATATTTACAAATTTGGTTACTAAGTTTTTTATTAATTGATCTTATTAGAATATATAAGCAAGTGATAATCTGGCAATCTCACCATTTGGATTTAGGTTTTAAAGGAAGTAAAGCTTACACAGAACATATGACAAATAATAGAAAGAGAACTTTAATAGGTTATAGTGGTTTTACTATATCCATTTTAGGATAAGGGGTTATTTTACTAAGTAAATGATATGTAGTTGATCAGGGATTAATTAGGATAGTCAACCAAGCTACTCACTAGATTTCTGACTCACTTCCTCAATTGGGCACTTAGTTCACCATGAGTCGGTAAAGGGGAAGCGATTGGATGACCATTATCGAGTAATACAACCTAGTGATAGAGCCAAGGAGCTGGGAGCACTTCAGTCAGGATGAACTTATTCCTGATTCATAAGATGTGGAAGACCCTGCACAAGTGATATCACTCGGAATGCGCACCTAGGGATTCTGCCCAAGTTCACTTTGAAGACACATGCATAGCTGCAAGGATAGCTTACAGGGTTGTTGATCGAAATCCACATGGTGCGCTAGCACTAGACAAATTTACTGCAAGTCACATCTCAATCAAAGCCCATTAGTAACCCACTTTGCAGTGGATGTGAATTGGCAAAGGCTTCTTAATTGCTCATACTTATAATTAGAATGTGCACCAACCACTCCACCCGCTGAGCCATTTACCAGAAAATGTGACCAAGTTTGATTGGCTGCCTCCTACTATATTTAGGTATTGCTTCGGTGTGTAAAGGGTTTGAATCCTTGATATTCCTAGTTTTTTCTTGGCTTTTTTTTCTTCTTGCTTTTACATTATATTTTTCCGTTATTGTGATTCTATCGTGAGCTTAACCTTGTACTATTGTTTGATTGCTATTGTTGCTATTTTTCATTTGACTTGCAGAGACCCAAATGTTATTCAGAAACATTATAGACTCTAAACCACCATGATGATCCTCTTGTTGCAACATTCGAGTTAGCCAAGTGAGTTTGGATCCTCCTCTATGCTCCAACTGCCATCTATATTCATGCAGTTGATAAACAACATATTGTGTTTATTTTTGGAAGGAATTCCTTTAGTATATCTGGATGGTATACTAGTCTACAGCCCGAGTGAGGAAGCACCCTTACAACACTTAGATCGTGTCATCAGTAACTTTGAAAGAACAAGCAGGTGCTCAGTTGAAGAAGTATGAGTTTTGGAAGCAGAGTTTTTTATACTCTTGGGTTTTGAGATAAGCATTGGGAGATCAAAATTGATTCCACAAAAGTGAAGGCTATTGCTGAGTTGCCTAGGCCACAAAATACAATTGAGACATGGAGCTTTGTGGGTGCATGCCAATATGTTTGGAAGTTCATTTTGAACTTCTCCATTATTTCCATTCCACTTCATAAGCTGGCTCAGGTGAATTAAGAATTCTCATAAGGTCAAGGAGAAGAGTAGGCTTTTCAAAAGCTGAAAAAAGTTTAGTGAAGCACCACTTCTAGCTTTGCTCGAGTTACACAAGTCGTTTAAGATAGAAGCCAATGCAATGGGGTATGCAATAGGGGCTGTGTTGTTTTAATTGGGAAAGCCAACAACCACTACTTTGAGTAATTGTTGGTCGGCAGCTACACTACCCCATTTACGATGAGCTACTAGCTCTACACTAAACAATGAAACATTGGAGACTACATATTCAGGAAAGCAGATTACAATGCATACTGATCACCAACCCTTGTAGTACTGGCAAACTTCGTCCTAGTTGTAATAGGTGTGTCACATGAAATGGATAAGTTATCTACAACAATTCATCCTTTTGATCCGGTACAAGATAGTTGCAAAACAAGTTGCCCAACTATTTATTCAGGAAATCGATCATTTTGATGGTTTTGAAGAAAATGGAACCTTCTCTATATGACTATGAGGACACATGTAGAGGATTCCATGTTTATGGAAATCTAGATTAGATGCACTTGGGACCCTACCAAGTGATGTTGGATTAGTGTGTACTGAATCTATTGACCGACTTGGAGTATAGTTGTCGGAATAACTTCTCAAAGGTAGCTGTTGTACATCCCAAGAGGAGCCCGACTAACTCAGATGAATCAAAGAGGTGCATACATCCAAAGTCACTAGACGAATGAATTAAGGGGATATCACAAAGTACAATTATGGATGCATGATATGCTTACCTTCAAGCTTGCAAATTTGAAGTAAGGCTTATGTTTATTCTTATATGTGGTTAGCCGAGTGCGGGAGAGCATATTTATGTACTTTTTTGGAGGACTCTCGATCACTTGATGAAGTAACATTTATCCTATCCTTTGCTGAGGTAGATAAATTCAGTAAAATGGTGATTCTGGTATTTTGTTGGTACATCATCATTGGAGAAGGCGCAACCGAGTTATTCTTCAAATATGTTAGGTACATCTTGGATTAGCAAGCTCGATTGTTTCAGATTGAAATAGTTAGTTTATAAGCAGCTTCTGGAAGAATATCTATGCCTTAAGATATACTGCGTTAGAGTGGAGCACAATATTTCATCCGCAGGCTAATTACCAAACAAAGTGGTCTATCGGGCACTCATTCATCTATTGCAAGAAATTTATAGCAAGATGACAAAAATTTAGGTGAAACTCTTCCTTGCATCATGTTTGCATTTAAATGAACCATACACAAATCCACCTCTACTAGTCTATTTGAAGTCTGCTTGAGCTATTTGCTTGCCAAGCCATTTGATTTACAATTATCGAGCAAGATGTTGACTCTAAGATTCTCTACATAGTGGTTGCCTTGATTTTGATGATAAAAAATATATGAAATTACTTTTGATACTAATATAATTTGTTGAGTATGTTTCAAGATAAATTTGAGTTTACTTATTTTTAGGATCAACTACTCTGCATACTACAAGAATTAGAAGATCAAGCCTTGTAGCTGAATCAAAAGTTTTAGAGAAAAATAAGACATGATGATCAGGCATATAGATAACACAATAGCTTAGAGGCTACAACTAGGAGTGATAGCAATCAAAGATGATTGTAGTAGCGGCTTCAACATTTATTTTTTTATTGCTTATATATTTATTTTGTAATTAAATCTTGTCATTAAGCCTTATGTTAGTTTTAGTCCTTACGTGTTGCTATTCATTGAGATTAGGATGAGCAAAATTAAGCCAAGGAGCAAACCAAGCTGATTGTTGACATGCGTCATGCACCCAGGCACATAAATTGGCATGCCAAGCCATACATCTAAGTGCACTAGGTGGGATCGCACCTTTTGGATTCTATTGATGAGCCCCATAATTATAGTCAGTTTCTTGTTTTGAGTGCATGTTTTTGTTAAAATTAGTCGTTGTTTTAGTATATTTTTGTCATTTCAGCTATAAAGTGATCAAACTACAAAAAATAAGATAATTTTGTGAAAAAGAATGATACTGCGCGTTGTAGCGCCACATTTTCAGAGGGAAAGATGCTACAGCGTGCAATAGCGCCACATTTCTAGAGGGAAATGTGCTACAGTCCCCCATAGTGCCAGACTTCCAGAAGGAAAGATGCTACAGCGCGCCATAGCGCCTGAATTCCAGAAATCAAGCCGCTACAGTGCGCCATAGCTTCAGACTCCCGAAGAGAAAGACGCTACAGCGCACCATAGCGCCAAACTTCCAGAGAGAAAGGCTCTACAGTGCGCTACAACGCGAAACGTCTAGAGGAAAAGGCGCCATAGCGCCTGAATTATAGAGAAGAAGGCGCCACAACGTCTGGTTTCCCGAAACCCAGGCGCACCGTAGCGCCAGGTGAGCCGAAAGCCTAGCGCTATAGCGTGCCGTAGCACGCGCCATAATGCTGTCATGGAAATCTGCTCCAGGTCAGTATTAGAAAGACCAAAAGACTTAATTCTCTTTATTTTCCCACAATAAAGATTAATGGAAAGCATTAAATCACCTTCAATCCCAAGGGAATAAAAGAATAAACATTAATTAAATTTCAAGTTTCAAAGAGGTGGCTTTTTGGAAGAAAGAAGAGCTGAGGAGGAAGTTATAAAAGGAAGAAAAAAATGCTTACAGAGGGTTCTGAATTTTAGTTGAGTAAAGTGATATTCTAAGGCAAACCCTAATCCTAAGGGAGGAAGAAAAGGCTGCAGCTTCAGAAGAAGAAAAACACTAAGAGAAAGGAGAAAGGAGAAGGTTGGAGAGAAGAGGAAACGAAGAGAACGCCGAGGGCTGTTCCTGCGTATAGTATTCTCACCTATTTTTTTTTCTATTTCTTTGTAAGAGCTATGTATACGCTCAACATCTTTTGTTGCTTTCTTTTTGTTTCTCTTGTAATGGTGGCCTAAACTCCCTTTTTTTGGGGAGGGTTAGGTAAAATCATGTAGTAAGTCATGGATGAATGCATTGTAAAAATTCTTCTCTTTAATGAAATGTCATTTTAAACTTAGAGCATATAAAAGTATTATTTTATGATATGAGTTAAAGAATGATGAATGTTATAAACATATTTTTGATTAGACTCTTTACGGAAAACCCTCATAGAGCTTAATGATCACACTGTCAAAAAGCTTTGCACCTTGAGCGTTAATGCCGCGAATGACTGTGACAACATTCGCTGTGCGAAAATAGCTCACGCATAACTTTTGGACAAGAGCTTGATCGTTTGAGCCATGAGAAAATTTAAGAATTTTTTTGAGCTCCATAGCTCAGTTCATACCACTTGGAGAGGGCATGTTAGGTAGTGGATGATGTGACATGTAGTCCACGAAGGCATTTGCCAACTCCAAGTTAAGGTATGAATTTGATGTATGTGAGCCGAGAACCACCTATAGAGCTCCATAGCTCATCCTTAATTTACGCGAGGAACTTGAGCACGTCAAGCTATGAGTGATTTGACATAAGCTCATTTAGCTTCGCAGCTCATTTTTTTTAGCTAAACTAAAAATAGACGCGTGTGAGCCATAGATGGAATCAAGATCATGTGATCTTTTACTAAAAATATCGATTTTATCACTTAGACGTAATAGATGATTTTGTTCACTAGAAGATCACATGGTTATCTGTGTGTTTATATTGAACCTTAGAGTGTTCATCTATGACACTAGATAAGATTTAGTACATATAATGATTCTATTAGAAAAAATTAAATCTCTTGATAATGAAATGAAGACTAATTCAACTTGATGTAGATTTGAGAAGAAGAGTAGCTATCTTGAACCCATGATGAACTGCATGTTAACCTCAACTCTCCCTAATTTTCACAAATTGATTCAAAACTAATGTAATGGATTTATAATCTAGGAACACAAAACCCAATAAATCATTGCTTAAACATTATTGAAATTGGATATACTCTAGTAACAAATCACAAAGTCCTTCTCAGAGGATGATAAATCTCGAGATCTCACCATCCTATATTACTTCGGATCACTTACACTTGTGTGCAAATACAGATACGTAATTTATGTATGTCAAAAATGCAGACATACGTAATTTTGGATCTTGCCCAGAATGACCCAAAATGGAAACTATTAGACCATGAATTGGGCACACGATCCCAATCATGCCCAAGCCCTTCCTGGATGAGCCTAGACACATCCCAATTTCAATAATATAATCATTACCTTATTTGAAGCCAGCTCTCAACCACTATAAATAATGGCTATGGGCAGCCTCTAATTCATCTCAAAAAGCTCGCAAGAACTTTCTTGGGTATCCAAGAGGTCATAAGAGCGTTAGCGATTCAAATGAAGAAGTTCCAACAACTTTCTAAGTGTCAATGACTCTGTAGTGCTCAGGCAGTAGTCTCAAAGTCTTGGAGATTTTCTTGAAAACTTTTTCAGAAGGTTAATTAATTTATGTTTTCCATTTTATACTTTCCTTTTAATTATAACCCCAACCTTTCAGGCAGCTCCGCCTAGGCAAAAGTCTTGGGAAGGAGGGGATACTCGTTGTTTCTTAGCCAAGATTTCACAGAGGTAAGGTTTCTCTGCCTACTAGTATAGCGAAGCAGTGACTTTTGAGCGAATTTTTGGAGACAACGAATCTCCGAAGAGTTGATGCAGGGACAGGATGTCCCGAACCACTATAAATTTTGTGTTTGATTTTTGTATTTGCACTTTCTTTTATTTTTTGCTCTTGCACTTATATTTTATTTAATCTCAAAGTTTATAAAGCCCAAATTTTGATTTTTTAAAACCACCAATTCACCCTCTCATGATAGTGCCATTTGGGTTTTTTTAGCCAACAAATAATACATGAGCCGAATCTCTATTGTACTAAAGATTTAACGATCTTGTAGAGTAAAGATCCAGGTTCTATGGAACTATTTAGAGTCAAGAACATGCATGCAATGGAGGGTGCCTCTTACACCCATCCATTATTTTGATGAAATCGATTTTGATTCTTAAAAATGAAAATGAGAAATTTCTTTCAATCAGCTGACTATCACATGTGGGTATGAGTTGAGGAGGGCTTTATTAAGCCCACAACACTACACAATGAATGGACTGATGAATAATTTTAAGAATCGCAATCTAATGTTACGATAATTTTTTATTTTCAATGTGCATTGAAGCAAGAAGATTATAGGCATGTTTTGTTGTGCTCAATTCAAAAATTACTTTGGGATTCCTTTTTACTAAGAGGGTATAATTGATGTTCATGAATTAAAGATCAATACTTTAATGCACAAATATGAGCTCTTCCAAATGAAAATTGAATAGATCATATCTAAAATGTTTATTTGATTCACAAAAATCATAACTTCTTTTCATACATTTGGAAGGCTTTCACAAATCACAAGGTCAATAAAGTCCTTCTCAGCCTTCCAAAAGGTTGGGATCCCAAAGTCCAAGCTATTGCATAAGCTAAGGACATACGAAACTATTCTCTTGATTTGCTTCTTGGTTCCCTCATTGCATCTTAACATGTCTTAGCCAAAAGAGAAGTCAAAGAAGAATCAAATAAGAAAGATAAGGGAATCACAACCTACTCGATGCTGAAAAGAAAGCAAGAGAGAAATAGAAGGTAGCTACCTCAACATAAAAAAAATTAAGGTAAGATATCAAACTCTTCTAAATTTGAAAATAATATTACTAGTTATGGATGAGCAGAATCGCATTCAAAAGGAGTGTCCAAAGTTAAAGGAACAAAAAGAGAAACAAAGCAAAAACAAGGAGAGATTGAAAAAGAAGAACTTTAAGAAGAAGGCCTTTTGGGCCAACTCTGACTCAAAGAGCAGCTCTAGATTAGATGTCGAGGATGTCAATTTGTGCATGATGGCCAGAAGCCAAGAAGAGTCTAGTTCCAGCACTTTAGATGATGAGGTTAAGAATCTATTTATTTTGAGTTAGAAAACATGTATGATGAGTTATGTATATTTATAATAATATTAAGAAATCCAATAAGTATCTAAAGAAAAAATTATTAGAATATAAAATCTTGAGTCATAAAAAAATAAATAGACTTGCTAAAAACTAGCTCATGAATTTAGATTCTATTGAGAATAAAGAGCCGAATGTAGTAATCTATTAGAAAATTTAAGTCTCAGTAAAGAGATTATTGAATTTAAATTTATTTGCAAATTCTTAGAAAATAAATTAAATGAGTACAAACCTAAACATAGAATTAATAAATTGCCATGATCCATAGAATACTATGTTATATATTAGTAAATATATATATATATATATATATATTTAATAGCCTTAGATCTCTTAGTTATACACTCAAATGAAAAAAAAGGAATAATTCTTTATAAAAGTCATTGCCAAGTAAAATTTGTAGTTTATTTGGATATATATCAAGTATGTGCTTTTATTCACGTAATTTAGAAATATGGTTTGGTTACTCAAGAATATAAATCATTCTATAGTCAATGGGTCCAACTTTAGGCAAATCCATTCCTAAAACTTAAATCTTTCGAGCCGGTTTGCGTAGTTATAAAGAATTTTTGATCAAATTAAATGCTCCTCTAAAATAAAATGTTATTTTGCTTTAAGATTATTGCTAATTTTTTGCTTGCATTTATTGTTTATATTTTATTGATGAATTATAGTCACCCAGACGCGTGGTTACTCGTGCTCAGGTGTGTATATGAACTCGTGATATACCAATTATTGATGCTCTCCTAGGCACATTGATTACACATCCATGCACATGAATTTTTCGAGTATATTTGCGTAGTTGTAAAGAATTTTTTATCAAATTAAATGTTCCTCTATAATAAAATTTGTTATTTTGCTTTAAGATTATTGCTAATTTTTAGCTTGCATTTTCTAATTTTATTTTATTGACATTAATTTTTTTACTTGTCCAGACACGTGGTTACACGTGCTCAAGCATGTGTATGAACCCGTGATATACCAATTATTGATGCGCTTCCAGATGCGTTGATTACACACCCATGTGCATGCAGGCAGAACTCAAGACGTGCTTTTTATTTTTTAAATGTGTTTTTTTATTAGTTCTTAAATCATATTTATACCTTCTCATCCCTATAAATACCACTCTAAACCTCAGGAAGATGCTCAAAAGGCTTTTGAATCCTCTCGACGGTTCAAGGGAGAATCATCTTCATGCCTTGATGCCGGCCCCTTCCCAAATGGCGAATCAAGAATGACTTACAACATCATTTCAGAAATCTCCTACATTGATCACCAGTGCGAGCTCGAAGAATTTTCCTACGATCTTCTATTCTTTTCACTGAAAGCCTTTACTTTCTTATCACTCTCGTACATGTTTACAGTCAGCTAGTTGCATGAATTTTTCATTAATCTTCAGTTTATTAGCGAGATTAAATTACTTAATCTTACTTTCATGGAAGAATTTGGTCCATGTTATTTGGAGATCTCTCTAATCATCTTGGGCTTTTTTTCTATGCCTAACCAAATGAGATTCTTAGAACCATATCTGATTGGGTACAAATTAATTCTGATATATGTTTAGAAATTTCTGCCCATCCTCTAACCTAAAACTAAAGCCAAAGCCATCTCGATTGTCCTTCGAAGTACCCTTCTACCCAAAGCCGGAGACAATCCCAAGATTACTTTCATTTTAGTTCCTCTCACCCAGTTTATTTTGGCCCTAATTTTGACCAAATTATTGTTATTCTTAATCATCTAGATGAACTCACTATTCTTAAAAGCCACTCCAATAAGAAGAAACTAAACCTTTGCTATGGTGAGTTCATCTTCTATATTTTATAAAAGAAATATTACCTTGAGTTTACCATACTTCTCATGACCCTCAATCCCTTCAGCTCTTTTACTTTTACTTTTCTATCGCAGTCTAGACATACTCCTCACAGACACTCTACCTCCACTTCAGCTCCCTCCAGCTCTCGTCCGACTTGCCATCGGCAGGACAAACCTTACTCAACATCTATGACGACTTGCAGCCCCGGGCCGATCATCAACAACTAAGTGCAAGATTTTTTGATTTTGAGAAACGCTACAACTAGGAAGGATCACACTTCAGTCAAAGGGGAAATTAAGTAGTTATTTAGGTTGTTTCCTGAAGGAGATTTTGTTAAGTTTTAGTTTTTTTTTCTTTCATGTACTTCAATGCAATTAACTTTTTTTTTGTATTCGTTTCTTGTATGTCTCTTGTTGAATTAATGGAGTTTTCTTTTAAAATAAAATTTTTGTATGACTCTAGGAGTCTTTTCTTACACTTTATCTCTTTTATGTTGGTGGGATGAATATCCAAACTTTTGTTATGATCAAATGGGAGAATTATTTGTTATATTTTTTTTATACAACATATTCTTAAGGGATGTTATTTTACAATGAGTTATCATTTATTTTGAGTATACTTTTTTCATATTTTATATTTACAGAAGTTACGATAGTGTTTTGTCTTCATCTTAAATAGGAGATTGTTGACTCTAGGAGTCTTGGCTTAGTGACTACTTTGATTTTGATGATTTCAAAATATCTGAGATATTTTTGATACTGATATAATTTGTGGAGTATATTTTAGGATCAACTAGATTAGTTTCACGATCACCTACACGGAATGCTACAGGAATTAGAATATCAAGCCTTGTAGATGCATCAGAAGATTTAGAGAAGAATAAGACTTGATTAGGTAAATAGATGACATTGCAGCTTAGAGGCAGTGGTTAGGAATGATAGCCATCAAAGTTGAAAATCATAGTTGTGGACTTTAATATTTATTTATATTTATTTTTTGTATATTTATTTTTGTAATAAAATTTTCTAAGACAGGCTAGATTTAGGTGTGTTGCTATCCTTAGAGACTAGGACGAGCAAAATTGACCCACAAATCCAGTTAATTGTTGACCTGCTGGTTATGCATCTGACACATGGACTAGCACACACAGACGCACACGCACACGCCTAGGGGTGCCATGCCATGCACCTCGGCACATGGACTAGCACACATAGGCGCACACGCCTAGGGGTGCCATGCCATGCACACAAGCGCGTCTACACAGGATGGCACCTAGAAGGACCCGTAATGGAAACAATTTGGTCACAGATTGGGCTCACGGCCCAAGCGCATCCCAATTTCCATAATACAATTGTTATCTTTTTTGAAGTCACCTCTCAACTGTTATAAATAGTTACTATGGGCAACCTATTAAATCATCTAAAAAAACTCATGAAAACCTTCTTAAGTATTTTAGAGGGTAGGAAAGCAAAAGAGATTCAAATAAATAAGTTCTAACGACTAGTGTTCAAGAAGTAGTCCTAAAGTCTAGGAGACATTTTTGGAAACATTTTCCAAAAGCTGGTAAGTTTTTATTTTTTATTTTATACTTTCCTTTTTATCATAACCCCAACTTTGCTGGGTTTATAGTAGAGAAACTTCTTTCAAGCAGCTCCGCCTAAGCAAAAGTTTTGGAAAGGAGGGGATACTCGCTATTCCGCAACTAAGATTTTGCAAAAGTGGGATGGCTTCTCCTCCTGCTGATACAACGAATGAACGACTCTTTTAATTGGATTATTGTAGAAGGAAATTCTCCGAAAAGAGGACGTAGGGATAAGAGGTCCCAAACTATTATAAATTTGTGTATTCGATTGTTTCTATATGAAATTTTTTGTCTTTTATTTTTTGTTTGTGTTTAAATTTTATTTAATTCCAAAGATTATAAAGTAAAAATTGTGTATTTCCAAAAATCACCAATTCACTCCCTCTTGGTAGTGCCATTTGGGCTTCTTTAACCAACACAGGAACCCTCAAGCATTGAGTGGAATGAACGTAGCTCAAAAGTTCCTAGAAATAGCTAAACAACTTATTCTCGATCAAAGGAGCAATTGTGGAAAACTTGGCAGCGTTAAAATACGAGGAACGACATAATAAACACCGAGTGGAAAAAGTTGTTTAGCCAACCCAATTGAAGGTAAAGAGCTCAATAATTTGATATTCTGCCAAGTTTTCCTCAAGTTCTCAAATCCTTGGTATTCTTAATAGTTTTCTGGTTTATCCTTTTGCTTACGATTACATTGCATTTTGCCTTTATTGTGATATCTTCCTTGAAGAGGTTCATTCTTGTGCCATTTTTTGTTTTCTATTGTTATTGTTGTTCATTCAACTTGCAATGACCTAAGTGTTATTCTTAAGGATCACAGCCTCCATACCTCTCGTTGATCCTTTTTTTGCAGCATTCAAGATAACCGAGTGAATGCGGATCCTCCGTTGGGCTAGTTATGAATCAATATGCATGCATAGAAGATTGTAAAGGTTATATTGATTTTGTTTAATATTACAAGTAGCATGTTTGAAGAGAATCATAGTCCCCTTCTTTATAGTTAAAAAAGATATTTATAACGCACGAATTGTCATTTGAATGACTGATGTCGTTGTGTCCCTTGCAATTAGACAAGCAGATATGCCTTGGTTTTGTTATGTTACTGCTTGATCATGAAGAGATACTAGAGCTGTTGAATAACTATCCTTCATTCGGCTATGTTAGTGAGTCGAAGGAGGTTGGTTGAATGCATATAAGCCAAAGGAAATTTGCAACTGTAGGTTATTATTATGGATCGACAATTCTGGCATTGGCTACCAAATTGTTAGGATCAGCTAGAGATGGATTGTTCATAATCTCTTACCGTCATCATCAAAACCATTAATTAGTTGGCCACATGTAAAAAATTGCGTACAACAAAAGATTTTAGAACTTTTTTAATTGGCGTTTATTTTATTCTAATTACAACTGAGCCAAGAAGTGGTAAATGAGAATTGAAATTGGCTAACATAGATGTGATGTGTTGCATTAGTTTCTTACATATTTCCTTCATTTGTATCGAGGTTTGATGATTTTCATGAGTTTTATAATCAAACCGATTTAATCAAAACCAATTTTAGCACCACGAACCAGTTCACTCCCATTTTAAAAAAATTGGAAAAATTACATTTATAGTACTCAAAAATTAAATTTATTTTTAAATTTAGCACTATATATATTTATGTTTGTAGAATCTAAACCCCATTTGTTGATTGAAACTAATATTAGTGAGGCCATAGTTTTGATGAGCTTTGATGGAAACATGTGTGGTGTGCCTGTAAATTCAACACATTATTACTTTGTGCTTTATTGTTAGCCAGATGTTGGATTATTACTCGTTATTGTACTTTCTAACGGATAAATACTTTAACTTTTTATTATGTCATCACAACCATCTCTACTCCTATTCAAGCTGAATAATTGAGTCTTGAATATGTCTCATGCGTATCAATGTCTAGCCTTGTTTCAAAATTTTTGAATTACGTACATGCTACTAAAATTTTCAGCGTTTATACTTAAATTTTGATCCTAATAAATTGTTTGCCCAAATCTATTTATACCTAATTTGATCTTTATAATATTATTGTCCAAATCTTCATCAAAATTATCACTCAATTTATGGCGTCACAGTCATTTTATTCTGATTAGATTTTATGCATATAATAAAGTTATATGATATGCTAAATTATGGGTGTTGCCCAAAAATTTGATGTATGCAAGATATTTTCTAAAATCTCAGCAGGGAGTAATTACCAAAAAAGTCTTACTAAAATAATTGTGCTTTCGAGAAATGAAAATGTAAATTCCCAGCAGGGAGTAACTTTGGAAAAGTTTAAATTTTCAAGTTATTATATCATTGAGTTATTTAAGAAGAGGCTTGTGAGCTTATTCTCAATTGGAGTTACCCAAACTTACTATGAATTTATTTCTTGTCATGCACTTATGTGCATGACTCATTTGTCTTAGCATCATCATCTTCACAAAACATAATTTTTATAGTGTGCTTCTAGATTGACGACCAATATTTAGAAATATTATATATGGGAAGTTGGCCTGTAAAGCATAATTATGTATTTTCACATATGAGGTTGCTATGGGTAGATGAGTGGGTGTATAGGATATGGGGGTATATAATATGCTCATAGCAAAATTGGAGTTGCTTTAGTTGAAAAAAGCTTTAGAAGGTTGACATGATTTAGACAATATAGTAATAGTTGTTAGATCCAACCCACCTATTCCTGTAAATGTGCCCAGTTGTGTGTGTGCGAGATGCTCACAAGAGTGTAGAGGAATCGTGGGTGCGCCCAAGTGCCAGGCGGAGCGAGAGTTGTTCGCTACACGCTTAAGCGCACCCAGGCGAAAGAGCTGGCTCGACCTAAGGAGTGAGTGCTGTTTGAAGCATGTTCAGACGCACTAGGTAAACCCACCTAGATGGACCAGGTGAACCTTATCAAACGCACTAGCTGAACTTGCTCAAACACAAAGGGACTTTAACAATTCCTGAGCACTAGACGCTTGAGTGAGCTCAAGTGTTGTAGCCTCTGCTTTCAGTGGAGAAAATGTGCGCCTGGATGCAAGTGGGTGGTGTGCTCAGGCGCAGTCTTGTTTGACGCAATCACAACCGCATGTGTATCATATGGTGGATCAATTGAATGTGCCCTGGCGCAATGAGACTCACGCCTAGACGCCCATGGACGGACCAGATTGCAGGTGCCATATGTAGGAAATTAATGCGGAGCATATGGCATGTGTAGGAAATTAATGGCGGAGCATATGGCTCTTGTTCAGGTGTTCACACCTTGGCACGCTCATGCCTAGGTGCTCATGCTCATGCGCAGCGGCTGCAGATTCTCAAGAGGCAATTTTGGGGCAATCATTGTGACGTGCTCAGGCTCGCTTTGACATGCGCCTAGGCACATCTTGATAGAGCTATATGGGTGCATTTAGGCTGTTGGCAGTATGTGAAAATTGTAAAAATTTGTAAATTCTCAATTTGGGTTTTCCGCCCACGCCAAGATTTGTCCCAATTTGGTTTTTCACTTAAAAATTATTGTGCTCTTATGCTGTGATCTTTTGTGCGCTTTTAGATTTGTTGTGTGGAAGCTCGATCTTCAATGATAGTCTGGTCAATAAATTTTTTTATTAAGATGTAAAAAAGTATGTGGTAAAAAATATTTTGAACAATCTCACATTATTAGATCTTAGCATATACACAAGAGGGCATGATGAGAATGAGTATAACTATGAAGAAACATTTTAATTGATTCAAGGAACGGAGGTAGTGTTCATTATGAAGATAAATTTTCTTATCAAATTGTAGCCCTTCATTAATATTTGATGGGATTTGGAGTACTATGGCGATATATTAAATGTATGAAAAAATTTGGTCTAATATTCATTTTTTTAAGTTATAAAGTGCAATAATGGTGTTGTAGCTCACTAGTTGAGGTTTTTGGATTTGTGCTTCGTATAGCTTGCCTTATTAAATGGATGTTCAAAGTTTATTTATATAATTTGTTTTTATATGAGATTTTTCATAAAAAAGTTGTAATTAAAAAAGATGTACATTGTAGCTTAGCATAAATTGTAATGCCTTGTTCCAAAAGATAAACTTATTGCAGCAATTGATTATATTGTTTATGTATCTGTGATTTCTTTTTGCCTTGTTCATATTTCTTACTATTTAATACTCAAATATTCCTAAATGCATCAAAAGTGTCACTATGTTTGAATTTTTGTAATCATAAAATGGGGATGAGATAGCATCTATAGGTAAAGTTAGGTAGTAGTTCAGGGGCTGTTTGGTTCACTGCTATATGTGTAATGTTATGTTATTTCCCAATAACATCCAAATAGCATATACTTAGTTTGATGCTATGTTATCTTAACATTGAAAAATTGCGAAATTGCAATTGCCTAGTGTTATTCAGATAGCACTTGAGAATTATTGATATTTGAAGTTGCCACTTCTAGTCTGTGGCGTCCTGCTCCCTTGCCGTCAGTCATTTATTGATATACTGTCTCCTTTTTTCTCATTGTCCCCATTTGCCGCGTTCCTTGTTGTACCCGTTTCACGCATCTGTTTTTTTATCTGCAAAATTACTAATAATAAAAAATAAAATTAAAAGAAAAATAAGGTATTATTTTATATGGTTGCGTTGTTTGATGACATCATAAGAAACATATAACATGCATATAACAATGAACCAAACACTCATGGTGATCTCAATAGCAATGCTATCTCAATAACATGCTTTTGTATAGCATGATGTTTTAATAACTTTCCACATAACAACATCCAACCAAGCAACCCCTTTATTAAAATAAAAAATTGCGGTGTTCATTAAGTAGGCTATAAAATTTTTTTAGCTGTACACCTCCATGAGTATTTTATTTCATGCTTCCTGTTTAGTCAAATTACGACACAGGCATTATTAAGGTCTCTTTTTATTCCAGTGTATGGAGGACATGCTCTATTTTTATGATCATTACCTATAAAATTACTGTGTGCAGTTTACTCCTAAGAAAAGCGGGAGATCCAAGGATAATGAAATTGTTTTCATTGCACCTACTGGTGAGGAAATAACCAGCAGAAATAAACTGGAGCAGTACCTTAAATCCCATCCTGGCATGCCTCCCTTGCATGAATTTGATTGGAGCACTAGTAATGAAGCACCGAGGAGATCTGCAAGAATCAGCGAGAAAGCAAAGGCAGTTTCTCCCCCAGAAACTCATCAACCCAAGAAGAAACGATCCAAGAGGTCATCATCATCAGGTAAGAATACTCCAGAAAAATTGCGAGAAATCAAAGGCAGCGAAACCCTTGATGAAGAAAAGCATGCAGTGGAGGAGAATCACGAGGCAGTTAAGACTGATGTCTCAGGAGGGGCAGCCACTGAGCTTCAAATTGAAGAAAAGAATCCAGATGCCGATGTAATTGTGGGGAAGGATGATGGGATACCTGTGGCCAGCGAAAACGATAAGCGAGAGAATGATTATGATGGAAAATTTGAGGTTAAAGCTGCTTATGCTGGGGAAATGGGCCCTTCTCTGAGTGCTGATGCAGTTGAAAGGAAAAATGAGGTAAAAGGGGAGGAGCCGCAGCAGCAGAAGCAGAACTTCAAGCAGCCCAGTCGAATTGAGGCTCAGCAGCACCTGGCTCCCACTTTGAGCTGCTGAAATGCATTGCGGGATGGAAGAAAGTTAGTCTTGCTTGCATTGCCTCTGTAGTTCAGCTGCACAGGTGGAAAGGTGAAATCCAATTATAGCCTTTTGTGCAGATCCTTTTATGTTTTATGTTGTAATAGATTTCTGCATGAGTGTGTACATTTGTTGCATCTTTATGCCTGCTTTTTTTGTATGCTCGTTGACAGGAGTCAAATAGATTGTATATTATATTTATACTCTTCTGTCTGGGCTGATAGAATAAATGAACTAAGGCAATAAAAAGGATTGAAACATATCTAAGAAGGTGCATCATCAGTGCGCTACAACATGTGATAATATACGAATCTCAGTCATTGATTTTATTTT
Source organism: Gastrodia elata (assembly GCA_016760335.1). Taxonomy (NCBI): domain Eukaryota; kingdom Viridiplantae; phylum Streptophyta; class Magnoliopsida; order Asparagales; family Orchidaceae; genus Gastrodia; species Gastrodia elata. The sequence continues at coordinate 23,226,267 of CM028676.1, read as the reverse complement.
CATCTAACAGCCAGCCCATATTATCAATCTATGACTTGCACTAGCAATCTGTGCAGTGTATTCTATTTTTGTATTTCTTTAAATAGATGCAAGTCTCTAATATAAGAACACAAGTTTTAACATAAAAGTCCAATTCTTCTCAGTTCTTTCAACATAGTATAAATGAATTCAATAAGGGAGTGTTGATTTTGTAAGCATTTACAAATGCTTGAAGATCACATACTCGAAAGTTAATTTTCCTACCTTAACTGATGTATTCAATAGCACTATTATGGTTCAAACAATACTAGGGATAACTATAGTTTTTTGACTACTTGTAGGTATAAAGAACAATGTTAGTATCATTGTTCATCAAACATATTAATAGTTGAATTTACCTTTGCAGACTGAAAATTTAGGGACTAGGAGGCTAGCCAGTTTTAGTAGTTAGATCTACAAGCTAATAAGGGATGTCTTTATATTGGTTCCATGTGGAATTAGAAAATAATGAAATATGGGAATTAAACTTCATTTTGATAAAATTTTCGTCCAATGCCTACTAGGCATACCAAGAAGGTTATTATTAAAGCCTTTAATATTATAGTTCCTATAAAGCATTTGGAAATACATAACAAACAATAGGATCATAATTGTTTGAGGAGACTTCCTTAATTCACGAGAGAGTTATGTCTATATAATGACATAACTCTTAGGACATATTGTTGTGGTTGCATAGCTAGAAGATGCTAAGAACAAGCCCATGGTTCAACCAAAAAGAGGTAACAATGTCTACAAGATAGAACAATTGTTGAAACAATCCACATCTCTATCCAAGTTTAACTTGGGGGGAATCACCATGGGTGAATATAAAGATAAATTGTTGGTTTTAATTCAAAGATACTCTTTTTCTTTGTTTATGGTGCAAAGGACACGATAGAAGTATACTTGATAGTTAATTCCCACAAACTACACATTGACTCGAAAAATGTACCGATTATTCAAAGCTTAAGAAATATCCTTCAAGAATAAGCATTTGCTATAAAATTGAATTCAAACTTATGAAATCGGAATTCATCGTTGAAGTGCTATACTTGACTTTTTAACATAGTTAAAAAAACTATCAAATAATGTTGTATGTGTGTTGACTTTACCAAAGTCAATGATGTCTATCCAAAAGAATTGACAGGCTGTAAATACACGTCTGTGCTCGCACGCAAGTGTATGCGATCCGAAGTAATAATGGAAGGTAAGTTCCGAGATTTATCGTCCACAGAGAACGGAGTGTTTTGTTACTAAGGTATATTTACTTTTAATAATGTTTAGACCAATGATATTTTGTTATTTTTGTTGGCTCCTAATTAACAATGCAAAGATCTTAATTCGAAAATACAAATTGAGGAGGGAGAGTTGAGTTTTATCATACAGTTTGTTAAGGGATTGGTGTAAGTACTCTTATTCATCAACTTTAAATGATACTTCTTCACATACGAATTATATTCAAATGATAATAGCATTCATTAGATTGGTCCTTTAATTTCAACTATTTCACGCCTAGTGTACTAGATGAACTAAAGAAGGTTCAATCTCTTCTCATAGACCTTTGTGTGATCGATATGAGTTAAATCTAATTTCTTATTTCTAAGTTATTAGATTTATAATTTTAATGTCAGTGATCACACAAACTAGATTCTACTCAATTAGCATCACGTACTTCCCTCATAGTTAGTTAAGGAAGTGAATTATTGGGCTAAGTGGATTATGTCACATTCATCCATAGGCACACAATTTTTTCTCTTCCTCCTTTAACGTATGATAAGCTACATAGCATAATTGGTGGCCTTTGGCTCGCATGCATCAACATCTCGACTGAGCTCAAAGAGCAATGCTATTAGGCTTAAGAACTTGTCACTGAGCTCTAATGCACATATTCCTAAATTTACACCAATTGGTGAGCGATGGAGCTCTAAGAGAGTTAAGTTACCAAGTTCAACTCATCATATTAATCATAAGGTGTTTACACCAATAATCCCCGCACAGCGAATATTGTCACATATATTCGGGCGAGAACCTTTATGTGTATGTTTTTAGTTTTAATATGACTAGTTGGCTTGATAGTATTTTCATTAATAACCATTTAATTTAATAAAGCATTCATCAAATAGCATGATTTCAAACAAGTTCATATCTAAACCAAAAATGATTAAGAATTTTATTCATTGAAGAAAATGAGTACAAATACCATTTCATCCCATAATAATTACATGACATAGCCCCAACCCTCCCCAAGAAAGGTTTAGCCTTCCATCATAATTGAAATGTAGGAAATACAAAAAAAGGAGACGAACCTTTGCATGGTTTTTACAACAAAGAAAATAAAAAGGGGATTAAGAGAAATACTAGGAGCAGCCCTTGCGTTCACCGGTTTCCTTCTTAATCTCCAACCTTGCCTTCCCATCTGATTCCTTGAATGTTCTTCATGCTTCCCCTTGGTGGTCACCTTCTCCTTCCTTCGATAGCGTTTCTCCTTTCTCTTTTGATGCAGCTTTAGAATTTTTAGAGCTGAAAATGTAAAATAGGGAACCCCCTTTAAGTATTTTTACTTTCCTTTTATAGCTGTAGCTTCCAGCCCATTGAATTAAATATGCCAAACCTTTCATCTCTTTTTGGTTTAATGGCTGTCAATGAATATTCCATTTTTTCCTTTTGAAAATGACAAGGTTTAATGAAATTTGAGTTTAAGGGAAAACAAAAGAATTGAATTTTTGGTATTCCCTATGTTAAATTGAATGCTCATTTCTGGCTGGATTTATGACGGGTGCTGCGTCGGTTTTGCTTCAAAATATTTGTCAACTGAATGCTCGCTTCAGCGCGCTGTAGTGCCTGTGTCTCGGGTTAGGGCCGCTGCGGCGCGCTGTAGCAGGCCGCTTTGAATTACTGTAGACTACGGCGTGCTATAGCGCCGAGCTCTCGGGTTGAGCATACTTAAGCGCGTAGTGGTGTGCTTGGGCGCACTGCGGCGCGGGATGCTTTAAATTTATTTCATCAAGTTCTGGCCCTATTGATTCGCTGCGGTGCCCGGTAGTGCTGAGCTCTCGGTTTGTGTCCACTGTGGCGCACTGTAGCACCGAGCTCTCGGGTTGAGCTCGCTACGGTGCGCTGAGCAAGGGCCTTTGTGAATTTTGCTTAGTTCTTAGATCCAGTGGGTTTTGTTGCGACACGCGGCAGCACTGGGCTCTCGGGTTGAGCTCGTTGCTGTGCGCGGTAGCACCGGGCTCTCAGGTTGAGTCCGTTGCGGTGCACGGTAGCGTTGGGCACTCGGGTTGAGCCTGCTGCGGCACACGGTAGCGTCGGGATCTCGGGTTGAGCCCGTTGTGATGTGCTTTAGCGTCAAGCTCTCGGATTGAGCCCGCTACGATGCGCTGTGTCACATTTTGGCGCGCTACAATAGTTTCCTTCCAAATTTCTTATTTTTGACCAGATTTAGCTCAACTCCTCTTTTTCCCCGAAACTAATGAAAAACTACTCAAAGTAGACAATTCTAGTATAAAGATGTTTGTGTTTACGCTCTTATTTTACTATAAATTTTAGATTTATCACACCTCACACTTAAATTCTTGCTCGTTCTCGAGTAAGCTCAAAAATAATTTTTTATTTTTATTTTTTAGATTGCACCATTTAATAAGATATGTGTGAAGTATTTTTGCTATTTCATGTATTACTTAACAAGGTGATTACAAAGATTCAAGTTCTGAAAAGTCTCATACTAATGTTTTCCTTTCTTTTGACTAATTAAGTCTTCGTTTTCTAAATAATCGATGCTCAACTCTTCATTACCGGTGTAACGACCCAATGTCGTTACTTTTCAAATTAGGTCAAAATCCGCTTCAAACATCAAGACCCCGGGGAATTTTAAATTAGGGCAAACAAAATTTTTATTAGATAGAAATAATTTTTAGATCAAAGTGTCATAATTTGGGAGAATTTGGATAACGAAAACTTTCGCTTTATTCTTTTGAATTAATTAAATCCAATAAATCAAGAATATTGAAATACATGTCATAACTCATTGTTTTCAGTGTCGTTATGTTAAGCATATTATTTATAGGCTATTCGAAAAGTTTCGTCAAATTCTGAGTGCCAGTTTGATCGTAGTTAATTTTTGAAGTTTTAAACTTCAAAAATTAATATAAAATAAAATATTTGTCTGAATCAAAATTTTTTTGGAGCGAGGGTGTTCATAATATCATAACACGTCTCGGTGTCAAGTTTCATTGTATTTGGACCATAAACGGCGGAAAAATGCAAATTATTTAAGTGTAAGTAAATTTTTTCCTTTTTCCTTCCTTCCCCCCACTCTACCCAATTGCAAATCGTAATGTTGCGATACTTTTCTTCCCATGCAAAAGAATCTTCCTCCCATACACCATTAAGACCTTATCCACACCCAATTAGAGTCATTAAGGCACCATTAATCCCTCCTTATCCATAGCTCACAGTCACTCTCTACTTAAGCAACCCCCCATTTCCTCCTTCTCCCCATTCCAGCCCTCTCCAAACAGTAGCCCACTCCCCCAGCTTTCAGCCCAGCCTCCAGCAGCCAGCCTTCCCCTCTCCTCCCCTCCCCACACAACAGCAGCCCTCTCCTCCCCTCCCCACATAGCAGCAACCCTCTCCTCCCCTCCCCACACAGCAACTGCCCTCTCCTCCCCTCCCCACACAGCAGCAGCCCTCTCCTCCTCTCCCCACACAGCAGCAGCCTTCTCCTCCATCTCCCACAACCACTAGCAGCCCAGCTCTCCTTCCTGCCCTCCAGCAAGCAGCCGGACAGCAGCAGCCCCTCTTGCTGCAGCCCTCCCTTAGCCAGCAGCCCCTCCTGCTGCAGCCCTCCCTCGTCCGGCCAGCTAGCCAACCATCCGACCAGCTAGCCCCCACTGCCCCAATAACCTCATGCTAGCTAGCTCCCTTCAGCCATAGCCGGCCTCCCCTCAGCTTTCGGCAACCCCAGCTTTAGGTAACATGAGAAGGAAAATAGGAATAAAATGATATGAAATTTTTAATATTTTATTTTCTTTATTTCATTTCTTATTACTAAATATACTATTATATTATGTCATTGCATTATTATTAATGTCATTAATTAATAATGAACAATAGTATAAATGCTAAAAAATGACTGTTACTTTCATGCTGTCTATTTCAATTCAAGCATTTTTATACTATCATTTCCATTTTCTTTTTATTATTATTATTTATGCAGTCGTTTCCATTCTGTATTTCATACATTATTAATATCATTATCATTATTATTACTAAAATGATAATAATAATGATATTATAAATATTATTGCCACATCAGTAACTTAAAAATACGAACTTCTATCAAGTTGAGAAAATGAAAGAGAAGCAGAATAGAAATAAAGATAATAATATTGGCTAAAAAAACTAATTTAAAATATTAAAAACCTAAATAAAAATTGAGCGAACTGTCACTCATCCGAATTGTCGAACTGTCAAATTGTTGAACTATCAAACTGTTAAATTGTCGAACTGTTGAACTTAAAGAGCAAGGTACCAGATGTCTTTTATTACTTCTGTTTAAATATGTTTTTTTCTGCTCAACATCGTACAAATTTGATAAAAGTGCTTTTTAAAGTCACATAAAATGATATATGAATAAGTTTAGATAAGTGAGAAGCAATGGTTCTATGTTGCTTTATACTTTTTGTCTGATCAGACAACCGCTAGGACAGGGCTGTCCGACATCGAGAGTCATAAGGAGCCTATACTGATAAGCTTTTGAGGGGGCAACTATAGAGAGAAGTTGAGATATATAACACAAAAATGAACCCCCCATTTTCCTCGATTTTGTACTTGCCTAACAAAATCATATTTTACCTCAGATATCAAGCGCTAAAAATTCTGTATTTATTTTTGTGACTGCAATTATTTTCATGCTAAGTTTCAAGTGCAATTGAAACAGATTTGCAGGGATAAGTTTGTACAATTTTTATTTCCTGTCATATATTAATTATTTTGCTTATTATTTAATATTTGTAAAGATGACATCTATCAGTACTTAGTTTCACAACTAACTGGTATTCGAATGTCCGCACTTTTGAAACGTGCCCAGATCAGGAGTTCATCATCGAGAAAAGGTGCTAAGGACTGAACAGTGCTGATACTGCTACCTGTTGATCCACCGCTTTCTTTTTGACTCTAGCTATTCTGTTAAAAAGTTTGTAATTTTTCTTTTATTTTAACTTTTGTAATAAGAACTTATGAATTAATGAATAAATGAGTTATGCTTGATGTCTATATATTTGTTTCTTAAATCACTCAATATGATCATGCAGCTAGAGGACTTGTTGCTGTTATTTTATCACACCCACAGCAACCGGTGTTGGATTAGCTCCCGCTGACCCGGCACCGGGTCCCCACAACCGGGGGGGTTTTTAGGGTTGCTTGACTAAGACAGCCAATTTCAGTGTGTTTAGAATCTTGTGTTATTTGTATTTTTTCTTCTAAGTCGCAATGAATAATTCTTTTCCGGAGAGATATTTTTCTTGATCCTGTTTTCTCAATTTTTCTTACTCTGTGAGAGATTTTTCTTCATCCCTATATTTTTTTTTTACATTCAATTTAAGGGATATATATTTTTCTTCATCTTCATCTATTTTCATTGCGTTCAATAAGTCCTGCAGAAGCCTAACACATCTTTATTTCTTCATTTCTTGCTTTACTTAATCAAGTTCCCTAACCACACCCCACCACCTAGTTTTAAAGCATCATACATTTTTTTGATTGTGGAGACTTATGGTAAAATAAGTGTAAAACATTTTAACATAAAAAATTTTAGAACTGTTTGTTGCTTAATCACCTCTCATTAAGTAATTTGGAATAAAGAAAATTTCATATATTTTATCACAATTGAATTAAGCTAAATTAAAATTTCAAAAAAAATTTTAGAGATAATGATATTCCATTGGTATAAAATTTGTGAAAAATAATTCACCAAGATTTATTTAATGAAAGTAAACAAAAAAGTACAAAAATAAAGATAAGAGAAAAATAATAAAAGGAAACAAAATAAAAAGAAGAAATAAAAGAACTACTACAACCTTTTCATTCATCATCCTCATCTTCTTCGTCCCCATCTTCATCATCTTCGTATTCAAAGTCCTTCGACCATAGAGTGTCTGGAACGGGACCGCCAGCTGGGGGTTGTGGCAGGACAGCATCGCCTGGTCCACCATGCAAGCTCCAACTTGAGAGCATAGTTCCGAGAGCTACATGGAAGTCTATTTGGAATTGGCATTATCAGGATAGTTCAGCTTTGCAGAACCACATGTTCGCTGCCATGGATTTCCCCATCTGTACTTGATAGGCATGCAATCATTCCATTACTTTTTGCAGTTGTTTTAATGATGAAGCTTTACTGGAGGAAGAGGAAGCCTCACCTTCCTCTCCCTTTCTCTTTTTGCTCATCTTACTCTCTTGTAAGCGAACGTTTAAGTTGTTGCGAGTAAGAGGAACTTGGGGAGGAACAACTACGTCGCTGGACAATACCTTGACCCCTTAGGCTAGGCATATCTCAGATATGAGCGACCCAAAAGTGAGTGCGGTGCAAGACCCGGCCAGGGCGTTCCACAGCTGCTCAAAAATAATCCAGGAGATGTGGATATCTCTTGATCGCTCAATACCACAAATGGGGAGCGCTCTTGACCGTGTCACCTCACTCAAATGTTCAAATGATATTATAATGCTGGAAATGAGAACATGCCATGCACTGCACGAGCTCTTAAGTGGAATGTTGGCTTAATTCCCTCTCCAGCCAGTGTCATTGGAGGTGAGGGCTCTTTCTATGACCGCCGAGTCATATTCAGAATTTAACAAGGCTTGATAAAAACACTCCTCTATCGCCTTCAGCTCATAAAATTGCTCAATCTGCTTGACCTCAAACGACACAGCCTTCCCTTGCACAAAAAGTTTACGCCCACTCGCATTGATTGTGTTGGCATAAACTTCTTGCACGATTGAAGGGTATGAGTCGGTTTGCATACAAACAAGTTTATGCCATTCCCGGTGTTGGACATCTCCATGGGAAACTGGGTTATGGAGTTTGAATCCCCTCTCCAGGATGAGCTTCCATCGTGATGTGATCTGAACATATTGCTGTTCGACCTCCACCGAAGAAAAATGTTTTTTGTTGAAAGCATCTCCAAATGTTGAGGTGGTTGCTTCCATGCTTGTGATGTTCTTTGACAGACTCTAGATACACATCTGCGCTTGCACGCAAGTGTACGTGGTCTGAAGTAATAAGTGGAAAGTGTGGCTTTCCGGGAATTTATCAAACCACAGGGAATTGGTTGATTTGGCACTAAAGTATATCTATTCTCACTAATATTTAAGCTATAGTATGTATTGGTTGGTTGGTCTAAAATTAGCACGAATATTCACTAAGTAAATATCAAGATTTAAAGAAAGAGGAGAGTTGGGCCCATCCCACATGAAATAATATAATACTTGTGTAGATTTGTTTCTCAAGCTTTATCATTTAGTTCAATTGAAATCAGGTGCACATTGTTGTCCTTTAGTCTAGCTCAAAGGCTTACAAGTTCAAATCTCGTGCACAAAATGAACTCACATTCAGTTCTACTTTAGCACAAAAATTCTTGTAAGATTCTTGAGATTTAAAGTTAATTCACTTTCTCCTTATTTAAGGAGAAGTTAAATTTTCTTAAATCTTAGGATCTCACAAGCATTGATTTTCCACTATGAGCATCACTTCGCATCTCACATGGCTGAGATGAGAGAATCACATGTTGGGCTCAACGACTATGTCACTAAGTTCATGAGCACTCAACACTTTGTTACTCAATCTCAATTATGTGGAGCTAAGGAGCTCATTTAGTGGGTCTTAGCGTCACTTGCATCAACTCTTAGATTGAGCTTAGGTTGAGGGGCATTGAGCTCAAGAACCTTCTCACATGGTTCTAAGCTTCCATGCAATCAAAATCTAGCATCCAACCTAAGGTGAGCTAAGGAGCACAAGACAATTAGATCTTGGATTTTCTTAGTTCTTTCCTCATAAACACATCAAGATTAGTTTAGATAAAAATTTCTTAGTAATGCATTAAAATCACAAATACATTATGCTTGACAGAAAATATTCATACAATAATATTACATCATGCATCATGGGACTTCATCCCAACCCTCCCCGAGGGGAGTTTAGCTACTCATTACACAAGAAAATAAGGAAGACACATACATAGATAAAGACCCTTTCATGGTCACTAAAAAGAAAATACAAGATTGAGTTTAGAAGATACTAGGAACGCTTCGTAGAAGTTCTCCGGAATTCTTCTTCTCCTTCTAATTATCCTCTCATTAGGTTGCTAGTGTTGTCTTCTTCCTCTTCTCCCTTTGCAAAAGCTTGCCTTGCCACCCTTGGGGAGCTCTCTCTTCCTTTGGCTCTCCTCCTTACTTAGGGAATTTTTGCTAAATTTGTGAACCCTCCTCTAGTCAAGAGGAGGGGTATTTATAGGAAGGGGGGGCTGCATGCTCCTCTCCTCCATAAGCAACCAGAATTTCCATACAAAATGTTGAATTCATCATTGCACTAATTTTTAATATAGGGTGAGGTGACAATAATCTCATTTCTTTAGCCACAACATCATCTCAAAGCTTACAAAAATAGCTGCTGCAGGAAATGATGGATGAAGAGAACATTCAGGATAAAGGTCATGTCTCCAGCCGCATTAAATGCATTGTTTGGGAAAAATTTTGGCGGGCCGCTGCAGCGCGCTAGAGCGCGCTGTAGTGTGCTATAGCATGCTGCGGCGTTCTTTAGCTACCCAGGTCCCTAGCAATTTAGCCAAGTCCTCCGCTATAGACCGCTGCAGCGCGCGACCGCGCGCTGTAGCGGAGAATTCCGCGAAAAACACTATTGTAAGAGCAACATCCATCGTATGAAACGTGGTTTTGCCTCTTTCTTTTGGAGGAGATACTTAATGGCGGCATGATCCATGTAAACGATAGTCTTAGACCCGATGAGATACGACCTAAATTTAGTAAAAGAAAAAATGACAGCTAAAAGCTCCTTTTCCATGGTGGCGTAATTTCTTTGAGCATCGTCAAGGAGTTTATTAGCATAGTAAATTGAATAGAAGGTTCGCTCTCTTCGTTGCCCTAGAACAGTGCCTATAGCAAGGTCACTCGCATCACACATAATTTCAAAAGGTGAATCCTAGATTGGAGCAGAAATTATTGGAGCAGGGATCAAGGCAGCTTTTAGTGTATTGAATCCTTTCAGATAATTATTATCAAAATTGAACTCAACATCCTTTCCAAGCAATCTACAAAGAGGCATACTTATGTTTGAAAAATCCTTAATAAATGAGTGTACTAATGGATCCCTCGGTGGCTGCATCAATGAGTGTCCTCATCGGAGCATTCAAATAATTATAAAAGGTTTACACTTGCATCCAGAGAGGGAACCCATGATGCGGGCAACATCTGAGGTACTCCTTAAAGCGTTCCCACCCATCATAGAGAGTCTCACCTTCCATCTGAGTAAAGTTGGTGATCTCAATTCTCAATCATGCAGTTTCAGCCAGAGGGAAGTATTTGGCTAAGAATTTCTTAGCCAAATCATCCCAAGTACGGATAGAATCGCTTGGTAAAGTGCTGAGCCAACTCTTGGCTCTATCTCTCAGTGAGAAAGGAAATAACCTCAATTTAACTGCGTCTTCGAAGACGCCGTTAAACTTGAAGGTATCACATATTTCGAGGAAGGTTGAAATATGTGAATTTGGATCTTCAGTGGCTAATCCTCAAAACTGATTGTTTTATACCATACTCAGCGTAGAGGGTTTGATTTCAAAATTATGGGCTTCTATAATTATTCAATTATATTTAATGAAATCTTAATTTAATCATATCTTACAAAATAATTATCCAAACTAAGTGAAATTATATATCATTTTAATCAGAAAATGAGACAAACACATTGGAATAACTAAATTAGGATTTGAACCCTAATTTCATAATCACTTTTTATTCTTAATTAGGAGTCCCGAAAACCCTAATTTCCAATGTTGTCCAATTTTGACCTACTTAGTGTTATTCTTCTCCTTATGCTATAAGGATTTCATACATACTATTATCATTTTAATTGGACAACATTTAGTTAAATTAAGTATTTGGCTCCTTAATTATTCTAATTATGTGATTTTCATGAATTCATAAGTTGCATGTTTTAGGTTTTATAATCCTAGGGAAGCAATCACGTCTCACTATTTTTTACATTTTGTTGCTTCATTTGTGAATTTGATCTTGGATTAGTACAGATTAGATGCTTGTAGACTTAGCAAAATTATTAATTTAACCCTTAACTTCAGGAGAGTTATTATAGGAGTGATTTCATAGCCTTGATTTGATTATAATCCTAAGTGCTAGCTAACCCTTCAAATTAGTATATTTAATCTTAGCTCATACCTCTTTGTAGGATGTGAACCTATTAGGACTAATTTCCAACACTTAAAAATGAACTTAGAAATCATTCCCTTTAGCTCTTGGTATTTACTTTAAGCTTTCTAGCATTTGAAAAGTAGTGTTGCTTACCTTACTAATATGATTTAAGTATCCTCTAAGCTTCAATAACCTACAACCTTTAGTGAACTAGAACTTGTAGTTTGTAACCCTTCCTCTTCCATACACTTAGATCTATCTTAATAATGTTTTTAGTTAGTCTAATATATGATTAAGCTATAACCCTTAAGTGCAAGTTTCTATAAGCTATAGTAGTGAATCACTTATATTCACTTCTTAAGTTAGATAACCTAGATATTAGATAATTTGAGATATCACATAATTTACAATTACTTGAATTCCTTAAATGCATGCTTTGCTTTGAGAGTATAGCCTTGAACATACTTATAAGATATTGTTCATAAATAAAATATTCATAATAAAACATATGGGTTTCTTGGTAATGGCCAAGGCAGGATTAGGGGGATATAAGAAGACCTCGCATATCTTAAAGGAGGAATATGAGTGTTTATTTTATATGAGACCCCACTTTCCTTACTAGTTAAACATACATGCTTAACTCCTCACTCATTCTATAACTTTGTTTGTAGAATGGAAAATTAAAATAACTTGAACAAATTAAAGAAGAAAAAGAAATGAAAAGAACTCATTATAGCTCTTGAGCTATGCTTACTATTCATAGTCTTTGACTATGTCTTCTTAATCTAGGAGGCTAAGCTTCTTCTAACTTTACTGTTCAGTTCTTACTTATTATACTGTAGTTTATTTACTTACAGTCTCATTTTCATGCAGTGTATGCTATTTTACTTACTTTCCCGCTTCACTACTTTAGTTTGATTTTACTTAGAATAACATTTGTTGAATATATTCATAATTTTATTATATAATTTCATATGCACATTAATAGTTTCTAGCCTTATTAGGATACTTTTTCCCTTACTTATTATTGTAAGCTAGAGCAAATATACTTATGAGTTTTTATTCCCTACTTACTTACTATCTTATTTACATTTATTTTACCTTTACTTTGATGCTTTAAATGCACCGCTATTGTATTTAATTATAAATTTGCATATGTGATATCTAACTATACTGTAATTAAATTTAGTCAAATCTTAAAATGTACTTAGACTCTTTAGTCTAATCACTTGTTTTCTCTTTTTTGGCTGTGCCCTATTGTATTTTATAAACAAAAAATATGGTAGATCATGAGCTTTTTCTAGATAGAGGAGCTGAACCTAGTTTTAGACTCTAGTAGCTTTGAATATTTCTGCTTCCGCATCTTTTATTTTACTGTTTTAAGTGAGATTAGAGAATTTACTTACTTTACTCTTTAATTTTAGTTTGTAATAACTAAATTTCTGTGATGTTTTTACTTTATTCTGTAATGGATTTACTTTCATTATTAATTACTTAGTTTAGATAGTAGATTGAATGAATTTTCTACTTGCATATTTTTCAATAGTGGATTGAATGCATTTTTTACTTGCATATTTTTCTACTTGTACATTTCATTTCTTAACTGACACCATCACAAAAGATTCTTGGCCACACAGCACTCAATATTGGATTAGTTTCCTTCTGATCCAATGTTAAGTGTTGTGGTAATGCCTTAGTATTGGATTGGGTTCCTAATTCAATAATAGGGTTGTTACAGGGGTTTGACAACTCACTGTTGGGTTAGCATAACTAATCTAGCATTAGGTGCTCACTTCCCAGGATCATATCAGATTTTAGTATAATAATGTATTTAGAGATTTATAAAATACAAACTTCCATATTCATTGCAAGATTCATAAATATCAGTATAATAAAGAAAATATATTCATAACATAAATAATATTTGTTTTAAAAAATCTATTGCACACTAAGTAAAAATTTAAAATTTAAGAGAAATAAGCATCTAAATTTGCATTAAGTTGCTCCATCCTGCATCAGCTCCTCCTCAAAGCCTTTATCCATAAATTTCTTCTGATCTGCCATATATATATATATATATATATATATATATATATATATATATATATATATATATATATATATATATATATATATATATATATATATATATATATATATATATATGACTGGGTGAACCAATAAAAAGAAAAGATAAGAAAAGAAAAAAAGGAAATTATTTAATTAGACACAATAGTCAGAGTAAGATTTGTTGGATATCAAAATTGACACATAATATTGTGACATGATTTTGTAGGAGAAACATATACAAATAAAATAATATGCATTATTTAAGTAGGATATGCTTGCAACATTATTAGAATTAAAAATGCAATATATATATTTAAGATATATTCTCATTTTGATAAAAAATATAATAATATATAATATTTATTATGTTGAATAAAGTTATAGAATAAATGAGAAGTTAGATACATCTATCTAATAATCTAAGATGTGGGTTTCTAACTATTATACATTCTCTCTCAAAAGCTATGTGCAGTCTCCTTATTTCTCTAGATATCAGTATGTCTTGACTGAATGTATTATCTATGCAGACCTGAAATCAGCCTGAATAAATCCATGATACTGATTTTTGATCATTTATTTCAAGTTTTGAGCACAAAATCTCATATAAAAATATCAAAGTGGCTTAAAGATTAATAACGATGCAAAAATTACAAATGAAATAATTTAATGAAAAGAATGATATCTTTCATTTTATTTTAGTAAAAATATTAGTATTAATATTATATTGTTTATTTATTTATATATATATATATTAAAATAACAATTATTATTATTATAAGTAATTATATATATATATATATATAGAAAGAAAATTATTGAAATGAAAATTGCAGAAATAGAAATTTGCATAAATGGAATAGTAATAATAATAGTAATTATAATAACTTTAATAATAATAATAATATTATTATTATTATTATCAATAATAAAAGAAGAATAAAAAATAAAAATAATAGAAATTTTTTATCTCTTTATTATTTCTTACTCTATCTTAGTGTAGATAAGATTTTATTAGAGGTCAGTGGGAGAAATTAGTGGTAGCCAAGGAAAAAGTGGGAAAAGTTGAGGAGAGAAGAGGAGGTGGGAGGGGAGTGGGGAAGGAGAGGGGTGTGGGGGAGGATGGGAGAATAAGTGGGAGGGGAGGAATATTTAAAAGATTTTTTCTCTCTCTCATCTTTCTCTCTCCTCCATTATTCCAACATGAAAAATTTGGCTTCTCTTCCTCTTGAACACTTTAAGTGTACAGATTGACTTTCTATTCCTCCTTCTCTCTCCTCCTTCTCTCTTCTTTCTCTGCTTTTTCTCTCTCCTCCATTATTTCAAAAAAAACAAAAATTGACACGGAAGTGTATTTTGATAAGAAGAACACACTCGGGCCAAAATTTCTCAATTTAGAGTAATAATTTATTTATATTAATTTTTGAAGATAAAAACTTCAAAAATTATGGTAAATCTGGAGCTCCAAATTTGACAAAACTTTTTGTGTAATATTTTTATAATATTTTTAATCCAACAATACTAAAATTACTAAATTTGGACTTATATTTAATTTTCCCAATTTATTGGATTTAAATAATTTAATAATTAATTCAGGAGTATCTATTGTCTAGTTTACTCCCAAACTTGGGCTTTATGATTATAATAATATATTATATCCAATAGTATTTTTAGTTAGCCTAATATTTGAAGTCACTCGGGATCCTAATTTTTTAGTTAGGTTTAGTCCTAATCATCTTAGTAACGACTTATGTCATTACAGACTGCCCTACTTAATTTAGTTAAAGGTGTATCTATTTGCAAAAATCCATTAACAAATTTTTGATAATATCCAGCTAAATTGAAAAAACTACAAATATCTGTCATGGTTTTTGGTTGGGGCCATTCCTGAATGACACTTATCTTTTTTTGATCGACCTTGATTCCTTCGGTATCCACTTCATGGCCTAAGAAAGCAATATAATCCAGCCAAAATTCACATTTATAATATTAGAAGTATAGTTGATGAAGCCTTTGAGTTTTCAGAATGACTCTCTGATGATCTTCGTGTTCTTCCTTGCTCTCGAAATAAATTAGAATATCATGGATGACCATGAACTCATAAGGATAATTTATATTAGATGTATAATTACGAACTTATCCAAATATAATTTAAGAAATCCTTGCATCAAGTCCATAAGGATAGATGGAGCATTGGTTAGACCAAATGATATGACCATGAACTCATGATGCTCGTAGTGAGTTTTAATTGCTATTTTGGATCATCCTTTTCTTTGACACTTAATTGATGATAGCCTGATCTTAAATCTATCTTATAAAATATCTTAACTCCATCTAATTGATCAAATAGGTCATCAATATGTGGTAGATGGTACTTATTCTTAATGGATACCTTATTATGTTCACGATAATTGACGCAAATTCGCATTGAACCGTCTTTATTTTTTACAAAGAGCACTGGGGCTCCCCAAGGTGACATACATTATCGAATTGAACCTTTCTTCATTAGCTCTTGTAATTATTCACTTAACTCTTGCAGTTCCTTGGGTGCCATGTAGTAAAGCGCCTTTGATATTGGTTGAGTTCCAGGAATTATCTCAAATGAGAATTTGATTTCTCTTACTTGTGATAATCTAGGCAATTTATCAAAGAATACATCTTCAAACTCCTTTACAATTTGAGCATATGCTAGAGGATATTCTTCCATATTTTCTCCTATCATTGGTAATAAGTACACATTACATCACTTCCAAATCAACTTCTTTTCTTATGAAGTATTTATTAAAGATGCTGAAATGCCTAACTTTTCCATAAATACTTCAGGCTTGCTCTCACCTTTGATAATGAACTTTTTTCTGTGAAAACTAGTCACAACTTTATGCTTTTTGAGCCAATTAATTCCTAGAATGATGTTAAAAATTACTATAGGCAGTACTATCAATTTTGCTTCATATGCTTTGCCATTAATTGTTGCAACATTTTTATGCACTCATAAGGGCACCAAATGCAAACATTCAAGGCTTTAGCTAAATTGTAATATGATAGTTCAAGAGTTTTGGAAAATTTTTCTAAAATGAATGAGTGGCCTACACCAGTGTCAAATAATATGCTATAAGATTTGTTATTAATATGTAAGGTGTGTAAGGTTTAAAATGAAAGATTATTTATTTTTTTTAAATATAATATGCAAGATATTTATAAAAAGAAAGAATGTGGTACCTAATGCCACTTCATTATCTTCTAGGGGATGAGGTTATAGATCCTCGCATGTGCAGCTTGATGGGGAGCAATTGGTCTTCCTCTTTAATTAACTGTTGGTGCTTTAGAAGTAATGGGCGGACCTCTCCTTTGTATTAGAGCAGTTGTAGGTATATGAGCTAGTTTAAGCACCAGTGTGAGTTCTTGCCTTCTAGTTGATATGGGTGCTTATTGTTGCATCTGAGAAAGATTGTTGATCTACTAATTGTCAAACAATTTGCTTGACATTACCAAAAGTTATAACCAAGTCCTCCACATAATAGCAGTATCCCACTCCTATAATAACAATTACTATAAGGATGTGGTCAGTTGCATTTCTCAGTAGGTGTTTGCTGAGCAATTTGATAAACCCTAGCTTGAGGTGGTCTCGGCCTCTTGTATTCAATTTGTTGTACATATGCAGATGAGGGTCTTTTTTTAGCTTTTCTACTTCCTTTTGTTCCCCATGTAATAATATTTTTGCACTTTCAAGCAAGTCTAAGAATTCACAGATTCAAAGAACCATAAGCATCTTCTTGATAGAAGATTTTAATCCTTTTAAAAATTGGTTGCATTGAGCAGACTCGGTGCTCGGTGCTCACTAGTAGTGGAGCATAATGAGAGAGCCTTTGAATTCAATTTCATATTCAGTGACACTACGGTTGCCCTGACATAATTTCATGAAAAAATATTACATGATGGCTTGAGGAGGGATGTATTTTGCTCTAAAAGCTTTGACTAATTCTTCCCATTATATATTCTCATTATATATGCCTACAAACTATAAGCTTATAGTAATTTCCCACCAGCATTTTGCTTCTCCTTCCAGCCTAAAGATGGTTAATCTAATTATATCTATAGGTGGGTATTTCATGCTAGTAAGTATTTTTTCTTTCTTATTTACCCAATCTTCAACATCTATTGGGTTAGCACTTCCATTGAATATTGATGGTTGAAGTCTTAGGAAGGCTTGAAGTAGTCCAACTATCTTGATGTTTGATAAATTAGTAGCCGATAGCATAGGAGTATGACTATTTATATATTTCAACACACTCCAATAGAGCATTCACAGTATCAAACAACTTGTCAACATGGTCCAAAGAAGTATTGGCAGATATCAGATCTTTTAAGGGCATTCCAACGATCAAAGAAGAATCTCCAAGATCCTTCTAAAAATAAGATTTCTATTATTATACTTTTGTTGGAGTAGAATCACATAAGTATCATTATCAAATATTAGATAAAAGTAAAAGTATCGCTATTAACAAGAAAAAAAAAACTAAAAGCAGATTATTTTGACTAAGTCCGATATGTATTCTTTCATTCTTTTTTTTATTTAAATAGGTTTTGTAATTTCTTACTATTTATGTTTTTTAATTATTTATTCTAAGATTCCAATTGCATGAATAATGACATACACTTTTATACTAATTTTCTCCTAATCTTGCTCTGATACCAACAGTGACGACCTACCGCTGGGCTAGCATAACTAATCTAGCGTTAGGTGCTCACTTTGCAGGATCATATCAGAATTTAGTATAATAATATATTTAGAGGCTTATAAAATACACATATCCACATTCATTAACATATTCATAAATACTAGAATAATAAAGGATATATATTCATAGCATAGATAATAATTATTTTACAAAATTTGTTACACATTAAGCAAATATTTAGAACTTAAGAAAAATAAGCATCTAAGTTTGCATTAAGTCACTCCATCCTATATCAGCTCTTTCTCAAAGACTTAATCCAGAGATTTCTTCTAATTTGCCATACAAATAAATAAATAAATAAATAAATAATATATATATATATATATATATATATGATTGGGCAAACTAAGAACTAAAAAAGGAAAGAAAAGAAATAAAAGAAAATATTTAATTAGATACAGAGGTCTAAGTAAGGTTTGTAGAATATCAAAATTTAAAAATAATATTTTTCAGGAGAAGCATATACAAATAAAGTAATATATAATATTTAAGTAGGATATACTTATAAAATTGTTAGGATTATAAATGCAATAAATATATTTAAGATATGTGCTCATTCTGAAAGAAAATACAATAATATATAATATTTATTTTATTGGATAAAGTTACAGAATAATTGAGGAGAGAGATATGTCTATCTAACTGTCAAAGATGTAGGTTCTTGACTAACTACACATTCCCCCTCAAATGCTATGTACAGTCTCCTTATTTCTCCAGATATCAGTCTATCCTGGTCTAACATATTATTTGTACAGACCAGAGATAAACAACCTGAATGAGCCTATGATAATTATTTATGATTATTTATTCAAGTTATGAGTACAAAATCTCATATAAATATATCAAAGTGGGTCAAAGTTTAATAGCGATGCAAAATCTGCAAATGAAAAAATAAATAAAATGAATAATATTTTTTATTTTATTTTATTAAAAATATAAATATAAATATTATATTATTTGCTTATTTGTATATATTAAAAATAACAATTTTTATTATTATAAGTAATAATATATATATATATATATATATATAAGGAAAATGATTAAAAAAATATTTCAAAAATTAGGATATATATATATATATATATATAAAATGATTGAAATAAAATTACAGAAAAAAAAATTTGCATAAATGGAAATAATAATAATAATAATAGTAATAATAATAACTTTAATAATAATAATAATAATAACATTATTATTATTAACAAAAGAAGAAGAATAAATGAAAAGAATTAAAAAATTTCATTCTCTTTCTCTTTTCTTACTTTAACTTAGTGTTGATGAGGCTGTACTATAGGTCGATGGGGAAAACTTGTGGTGTCTGAGGAAGAAGAGAGAAGTTGAGGGGAGAAGAGGAGGTGGGAGCGGAGTGGGGAAGGATCAGAGAATAAGGAGGAGGGGGAGGGGTATTTATAAGAATTTTTTTAATTTTCTCTCTCCTCTTTCTCTCTTCTTTATTATTCCAATATGAGAAATTTGGCTTCTCTTTCTCTTAAATGCTCTGAGTGTACAAATTGGCTTTCTCTTACTCTTTCTCTCTCCACTTTCTCTCTTTTCTCTCTCCTCCTTTATTTCCAAGAAAATAAAATTTGACACGGATGTGTATTTTGATGAGAAGAACACACTCGTGCCAAAATTTCTTGATTTGAAGAAATATTTTATTTTATATTAATTTCTGAAGATAAGAACTTCAAAAATTATGGTAAATCTGGAACTCCAAATTCGACGAAACATTTTGTATAACATTTTTATAAAATTATTAATCCAACGACACTAAAATCGCTAAATTTAGACTTTATTTACTTTTCTCAATTTACTGAATTTGAATAATTCAGAAATTAATTTAGGAGTATTCGTTATCCAAATTGCTCCCAAACTTGGGAATTTCGATCACAAAAATATGTTCTATCCAATGATATTTTTGGTTGGCCCAAATTTTAAAGTCACTCAGAATTCTAATTTTTGAGTCGAGGTTAGTCTTAATTTTCATAGTAATGACTTGGGTCATTATACGGAGAGTCTGTCAGAATGGTGTACAGTGTCGGATGTGTCGACCCCAAACTTGGACGTCACGTGTACGCTCCTATGCCTCTGTGTGCGTGTGAGGTGGCTGTGGTTGATGCACATGGTGCGTTCAAATGGATTAGTGTTAATAAATAATTAATTATTTAAATCCCAATGTTGTTAAGTTCATAACTTCTTATTTAATGATCTAATTATAGCAATGCTATATCTTAAAGTGATCAAAAAAATATGAGAAATATTCTGGTGATATTAATTTTTCAATTTGATTAATGTTTTCACTAATGATATTTTGAAACTTTAATTAACTTAGATTAAAATATTAATTAGTTAACTTAGCTCCAAATCAGTCTTACTCACTGTCATTGTTCTTGTTATGCTATCGGGGATATAAATTCACTAGTTTTGCATAGATTATATAGAAATCATAGAAGTTGACTTTTGGGAGCTTAATCACATGTTGATTTTTTTTGGAATGTTAATTATTCGTTAGCTAGTTGGGATTTAAAAACCCTAGAATAGAGTATTTAGAGAACTTCTATTAAATAACTAATCTTAGGGGAGAGAGTGTGTTACAACACGAGGTTGTTACTAGAGTGATTAACTCCAAATTTAGGAGGATTAAATTGAAAATCAAGATCCTAATTTAAGTCAAATAAAAATTAAATAAAAATATCCTTAAATCAGGTGTATTGAGGGGATCCTTCTGCCAAAATTTAAGGGCAATCAGAATCCCGAATCATCCTAAGTAAATTTAGAAAATATAAACTTTTGGAGTTGATAATAGATAAATAAGTTATAATTTTTTTTTTTTTGTATATTTAAGTTAAGCATTATAAGAGGACACTATGTTTTAAGTTTCGTAATTTTTCGAGCTCCGGATTAATCGTAGCAAATTTTTGAAGCTTTTCACTTAAAAATTAATATAAAATAAAATACTTGTCCAAATTTATTAATTTTTAGATGCGTGTGTTCGTCTCGTCGAGACGCTCGTTTTAATACTAAGAGCGTAATTTTTGGTGTTTATTTGGTTATTCAATTGAACCTTAGAATTTCCAATGATTCTTAGCCACTCGATCTTGATCGAACGACTCTCATCAATCCCATTTGAGTTTATATTTAGCCTCTTTAACCTAACCTAAATTTCTAACCTTGCTATTTCCTCCCAACCAAATTTTTTCTTCCATCTGACGCAATGAGGCGCCTCTCCTCCTCTCCATGGCCGAGCACCCCTCCTCCTCTCCATGGCCGATGGCAGCACTTCTTCTCTCAGCCCGAGCTGCAGTTTTTCCAAACTATCATTTGGCTCAACCCTTTAGCCAGCCATGCCCAGTTTCCTTCCAGCCGAGAACACTATTTTCATTGTCGAGCCGCTGCCTTGTCGTTCCGCTCCTCTGCCTTGAGCAAAATATAACCAGCAATATATTTATAGTACTCATAGCTTTTAATAAGTTTTTTTCTTAGATTTATATTCAGCAATAATGTTCAGCAAGTATATTTATATTCAACAATCATATTTAGTAATTATATTCAACAGTTATATGGAGTATATTCAACAATTATATAGAATATATTGATGGAGTTTATTCAGCAATTATTTCTACTCAAATGGTTATAGTTCCTTCCTAGTACTTTAGAATATTTGTCATGCATACAGCCCTCCTTTCTTAAGTTATTTATGCAATGATGTGTTTATTTTTCTTTGGGCTGGTAGTTGCTGGTCATTTGTATATCCATATGTTGCAGCCCTTTTTGTTCATTAGCAAGCTTTCTAGTCAATTTCGACAAGGTATCTTATGATACTCATAAGATTTATCAAGTTTTTAAGATTAATATTCAACAACTAGATTTAGCAATTATATTTATTATGCATAGAATTCATTCAACAATTACATTTTTAGCAATTATATAGAACATATTCAGCCAATTTATTTATCATTCTGGAGCTATCTTATACTTCAATAATTGTAATAGAGCTCTACCATCTTATTTTTTGAAAGTGCATAGCACTTCATATTGTTGCTCATAGAAGGATTGCAAGAGTGATATAATGATACTGCTTTACTTGTTAATATTTAGGTTAATCATGGAGCTATATATATATATATGTATATATATATATATATATATATATATATGTATATATATATATATATATATTTAAATAGCCTCGTAATATGTATGTGAAGATCTATTCAATATATTTTCTTCTAATTCCATATATTGCACTAGCTATGTTATTTGCTTTAGGAACTCGAGGTCTTTCTTAAAGTCTAGCTAGTTAAATTATTATATGTTGCTGAAATATATGCTCATTTATAATTATGGTTATGATATGCAATAGCATGTTTCGC
Source organism: Gastrodia elata (assembly GCA_016760335.1). Taxonomy (NCBI): domain Eukaryota; kingdom Viridiplantae; phylum Streptophyta; class Magnoliopsida; order Asparagales; family Orchidaceae; genus Gastrodia; species Gastrodia elata. Next base: position 23,203,631 of record CM028676.1, on the reverse strand, counting down.
ATCTTAATATTGTTCTACTTTGCTAGTCTCAACTTTAGCATATTACTCTTTATGTATTAGCTATCTATCGCACCATTCTGTTTTGTTAGATTCAACTTCAGTATGCATCTCTCTTTTATGGGTTAATTAATCATTTCAAATCTATCGCTATACTTTTATTTATCATCCTTCATCTATTGCATCCACATCAATTGTAACCAGAGCTATTGATCGTCATCCAATTAATTGTTATGGGTGTTGTTAATATAATGTTTAGAAACTAGAGAATTTTAAATGACTTTGTGTTATGCAAATGTTCTATTCTTAATCAAGATGCAATTTTTTTTATTATTTTGAAGAAATTCTTAATTGTAATATCTCAAATGAATACTCATGATTTAATATTCATTGCTCTTTGGAGTTGGGTTAGTGACACCCTTGGGTTCACCATAATCAATTATTAAAAGATCATATTCTATGTGCTTCCCTTTATATTCCATAATAATGTTGGTTATCCTTCTTACCAAGCTATTTGATGCTAACTTTTAGATCTCTTCGTTAACCTTCTATCCTAAGTTATAGGAAAAGATCTAAATAGAGACAAAGCTATTCTGAATAAATAACTTTGGTCAAAATAATTTATCACTTAGATAAATCTTGCCAAAACTTTTGCAGGTGCTGTGAATGTTGCATTCGTCTCAGTATTTATTAAGCTGCGACTTCAAATCATTTATGCAAGATACATAAGTACTTAGAACTTGTATTGAGTTCTATAAATTAATTATTTATTTAGTCCTATGTTAACTGCGTAAGTCACTTGTATAGTTCTTATTGTTGTTTTCCGCTTTTATTTTCTTGAATCTTATGCTAGTTTCCATTTAGTTTTGCAAGTTGTTTTAAAGGATCAAGTGTTTTGATTATATCATGAATACTTAATCTCATTAAACTGTCATTTATCCTAATTAAGCTTAAGAGATCCTAGGATCTTGATCAAGTGATTTATACTTAATCTAGATCTGAGATTGCCATCAATAATAAATCAATAATTCATTTGATTTGCCATTGATTTGTAATGTAACTATTGGTCTTAAATTGATAAGGTTAGTGGTTAATACCTATCTTAAATTGATTTGTAATGTAACTATCTATCTGATATAGACCCAAACTATTAATTACATAATCAATCAACCTGATTATAAGATAATTTGTCTAACATGATTCCAATAATCTATTTGATTTGATATTAACTTTAATTCATTGAATTAGAAGTACTAAGGAAATTAAAGAATTGGTATGATTGAGCATCTGGACTTGAAACTTAAAATCTTTGATTTTCTCTTAAATAAAATTATTAGCATGAAATCAATAATAAAATATATGATGGAATCATTACAAGATCAAATCTTAATAAGATTCTCGATTATGTCTCATAATTGTAGCCTAGGACTCGGTCAAATAAGGCTACCCATCTGATCTAGTTAACCAAACTTAACAAATAATCCTATAAGATTATTTTAAGCATTTAGATATGTGAGATCTTGATGATCTAACATGTGATAACAATACTAGCCTCAATCATCTTTAAACTAATGAGGTAGGAAAGACTTATTGTGTTATGATGAGGTAGAAGCTTAAATGATCCTAGTTAACCCTAGAAGTTGATCTTAAATTCTTGTGATAGAATCACCTAAACTACTTAGAATGAGATTTATTCCATGTGGCAGTATCCTATATTGGGTGACCTCTTGGTCACATCCTTGAAACCTTGTGTAGGATGTATCCCATTTGAATCCTAGATTTATAATTTTGGTAATCCATGTTGATTAAATAGCATTGATGTAACTCAGATTGTTGGCTGAGTATAGGAGTGTATATCCATTGTGCTAGATCACTTCAGTAATATTCAGGATTGGTTGAGTCACTCCAATGTTGACTTATGAGCAGGTGCTATCCCAAGGGATTAGACAAATATAGTCCCGCTAGAGTCAATCTCTCAATCTTAAGAGTGTTGTAGATAAGGGAATGAAATCCTTAGTTTAAAAAGATAAACTGTGACCGGGTTCTTCCTCCTATTGTCATGCGCATTAATAAGCACAGTTTAAGATAAACTAATTATCTCCAATTACCCTTCTTAGAATACTAAGTATGCTATAATTAGAGGATTTAACATCTTAGTTTGAGATATAGACTGCGACCGGGTTCTGCCTTTTATCTTAGTGCAATTCGATAAGTGCAGTTTTAAATAAATTAAGTGCTAAATCTACCTTTCTTGGGAATATACCAAATATGTATATACAATCTTTCTAACTGATGATCGTAAGTAAAATTTTAAATAAAACTAATTATTAAAATTAGAAATAAGAGTCAGAATATATTTAGATGGATTCTGCAGAATGGAGATAATGGATTCATTATCTGACTTTAAATCATTTTCTAGATTTCTAGATTTTAAGTCATATAGACATAGAAGCATGAGCATGATCATAAGTATAATGTATGAGTATCAGTGATGATTTATGGATTATGGAATGTTGTATATATATTAATCGGGGAATTTGCAGGATGACTAGTACTAGATTCCCAACTGGATATATATAAGCATTGGACCTTATGATTCATAGCAGTTCTGTGATATATTGGTTACATATCATGACATTTAGCTCAGTGGCATATATAGATACATTTATTTAGTGGCATACATCAAACCTTCACATATACCTAATTTAGTTTTAGATCATTTACTATCTTTTCCATTTTCAGTTATTCAGTACCTTTATAACTTTTCTGCAATTTTATTTTACCTTACTTCAATTTTGTATAGTTTTATACTTTTAATTATTTTAAAGTATTTCTACAACTTGATTTCTATCTTACTATTATGTTGAATAACATCTTTTAAATGCAAGCATATGTTATTTTCTAGCTTTATTGTACTTATACTTTATAAGTCTAATATTATTTTTCCTTTGTTGACTTGGCCCTGTCATATATGTACATATGGCAGCATCAGGTTTTAGCTCATACCTTGTGCTTAGGGGTGTGCTTATAATAGAAGGATAGGTGAGAGTGGTGTTCTGCAAAGAATGAGATCTTGCTTATTTATTAAAATTTATGTTGCTCATATTTAATTAAATGCAATAAATGAGTCTCTTTCTTATTATCTTACATTTTCTATATTATATGTGAATGGATAGATGTGGATAATATTTGAATGCCTTTTTCCTTATTTTCTACACTGCCTTAATTATGTTTCTGCTAAGATCTGACACATGCTTGGATTAACATCATGGATATATATATATATATATATATATATATATATATATATATATATATATATAGTCTATTATTTGTGGTATTAGTGATAGCCACCACTTGATCGTAGTTGAGTCAGCGTTAGTCAATGACAGTCAAGAGGTGACTGTTATAGAGTGTAAGGTGAATGAATACTTAGGATGATTTTTGGGAAGTGTTATTTTTTTGGAGTACTTAGAAAAATAGGTCATGAGGGATATAGAGTTAAATTGAGACTCACAAGAGTTAGATATTGAATTATGAGAAGATTTAATAAATAAGTTAGTAACTAGGTTATTATGATAAAGATTATAATGTTAGTAGCATTAGATTCAACTAAAGTGAGTTGGATTGAATTCCTAGGCAATTATTATTCAAGGAAAGATAGTTTTAGTAAGTGCTAGTATGAGTTAAGAGATGAGTAGATTTGTTAGCTTAAAGATGATTATAAACCTCTTGGGTGGATATATAGATTCTGAGAATGATAAACCTAGAAGTGCCAGAGGTAGAATAAACCTTGGATTTCCTTATAGTCTCCTAAGATAGATGTTTACATTATAAGAGGTTTGTACAATGTTCACTAAGATACTCTAAGGTTAATAGCTATAATATAGGTTAGATAGTCATAAAAGGGTTTTATATTACTATAAATTAAATAAAACATTATTTTCAAAACTATAAAACTAGATTATATATATATATATATATTATTAATTGACTAAGACTGGTGTCTTAGGTCAATTGGGGGTTAAATTAACCTCAATTATTAAGGTAGATAACTATAAGTAGACAATAAACATATTTCACTAGCTTAGTTTATATTTTTGGCAAATTCCTTGATATGTAGCAACACTTTGTGAGCCTTATTCAATTGATCATAATTCACTGCATAATAATAACTACAAATTAAATTAAGGAGGGGTTTCACTTAGGGTGGATTAGTCTATACAAACATTGAGCCAAGGCTGACTATGGAGTGATTAGGATACCACACATGTCCTAGAGGGGGAATACGTGGTTATATAGGAGACCTCGATATATAGTTATGTATATATACATAACTCCTCTTTTTGTTCTGTATGAGCCTACAAAGCATAATACAACATAAAATATTATAATTTTTTTTTTATTGTTCAACATTATATATCTTTTTACTGTAGATTAGTTTTACCTTCACCATCATACTTGTATTTAGGTTGCTAGTGTATGTTTTATACAGTTTATATATAACTGCTTATATTGTTTAAGAAATCATAATGTGCATTTAGAATATCCATTTGTATATACCTTTTTGTGATTTTTATCTTTATTCATAATAATTCTCTTTATATGCATTGAGCACCTTTTTACTGCTTGCTTAAACATGATATTCATTAAATTAAAATACTTAGACACCCTAAAATGAGCTCAAACTTATGTAAGTCTAACCGTTTATTTCTTTTTATTGGTTGTGCCCTATCGTATTAAAAACCAAATACAGTAGATCAGGAGCCTAGAATGGAACTAGCAGGTGAGCAAAGAGAGGAGCTAGAAGATTAGGAGCATGCCTAAAGATTTTATAATAGTTTACTTTTATTTCAATCATGTGAGGATGAGAGTATTTACTTCATTTGGAATGTTGTATAATTTAGTTGTATGAACTTTAGTATTTATTTCTTAGAGATGAATGTTTTTCTTTTATTTTTTGGATGAATGTATTGGTATTTCTATAAATTTGTATATATATTTCTTATCTTATAGGTCATTTGCCTCTAGTAGTACTTAATACAGGGTTAAATTATATTAATCAAATATTAAGTACTATAGTGACACTCAATGTTGGATCAAGACATCTAATATGATACTGGGTTGCTACACTTAGGATGTTGGTTGTGGTCTCCATTTATAAAGAAAATCAAGAGGTGCAAATATGGCGACGACAAATTTTAGGAAATTTTGGGATGCGCCTGGGCACGTACCATGTGAGTTTTGGCTGGCCCGTTTATTTTCTATTCGTGTCTTACCTAAGTGATATCCCAAAAGTGTGATCCCACATACATGCATTTGATCACATACCTTAGAGTGTCTATGTGCATAAACATTTGGGCATGCCAAAAAATAACCACTTAATTTTATGTTTATTTTAAGCTCTTATAATATGTTATCTTAAGATCAAAAATTTAGTAGCTTTTTGCATACAAAATAATAAATTTAAATATAAAAATATAAATATAAATTACAAGAAAATAAATATTCTTCTATCAAACTGTTAAATGAGTTATAATGGCTTCATCTCTCCTTACTGCAAGAATTAATTGTAATGTCATCTTTCCCTAACTTAGTAAATTTTTATACTTAGTTAAGCTCCATTTAATGAGTGACTTGAGTGTTAAAACATAAGTTTTTTCTTATAAAGGCTAACTCAACAAAAGCATAATAGTATTAAAAGTTATTCTATTAAATTTTATTATCATCAAAAGTGAAATATCCACTTAGGCAAATGTGTTAGAGACTCTTAAAATCAACAATCTCTCAATTTTTTATAATGAAAAAATATTCTAATAACATCTATAGTAAATAATTAAGTGTTGAAAATAACATTCTAATTAAAGAATAAGTATAAAATAAAAATATTGCAAGCAAATTGAAATTTCTTACCCTAAATTAAATATACTAAGCAAATAAAATTTCAACAAATAATTTTATAATTATGACAAAAATTGGGATATCTCTCCTCTCTCCCTTTTTTACATAATAAAAAAGGAAGACTATATAATAGCTAAGGTGGATCAATTAATCCTAGTTTACATCTTAGTTGAAGAAATCTCTCATAGGGCAATGCCTTATAAAGATATATGTTAGCTGAATTTCGGTAATGATAAATTTTAGAGCTGATGAAGTGACGCCTAATATTGATGTGTTTTGTACATGAATATTCTACGAGATTTCTAGTGAAACTAATGGAGCTTGTGTTATTGTACTTGAGATGAATCTTTTGTTGTTTGACTCCAAAAACTAGTAGTTGTGCTTAAACCATATAACTTGAGCAACACAACTTCCAGTGGTCATGTATTATGCCTCAACAAAGGATAAGGCCAATGAATTATAACTTAAAATTTGATACTTGTCAGATATACTCTTCTTGTTAGTTCTTGATCCAACAAAAATTTGAATCAGAGAAACTAATAAGATTAGATGACATCCTATAACGAGGATACTAAAGTCCTAAGATTATGATACTATTAAGATATCAATTAGATATGCATGATAATAATAAAATGGCATTTTATCTATGGTCAGCTAGGAACTTGTCACACGAGCAAAAAATAAACATAAAGTGAGGTATACTTGTTGTAAAGTAAAGTGATCAATATGAAATTGATAGCAAAATAAAGTGTTGAAAATATTTAAACCAATATATAAACCATCATACTTTGAGTGAAATTTATGTATTTTCGGGCAAAATGGAGAAAAGGGAAAGCCATAGCTAAATTAGAAAATTCTGAAAGAAAATTACTGTGGTGCGCCGCAGCGTGCCACAGCAGGCCATGGCAGTCTAATGAAGTACTTTGCCTGGAACATACCTGCAAGCCTGGAAGGAGGACCATTGCAGCGCGCCAAAGTGTCATTTCTCAGGAATAATATTAAAACTTTGGAACAACTAATTGAACAGTGACTCTCTGCTTCCACAAAAGATTAACCGCTGCAGCGTGCTCTAAGCACTCCACAGTGCGCTATGCCCTATGAAGATTAATGCAGAATTGGGAAAAATTCACTGTAGCCCACTGTAGTGCACCACAGTGCGCCACGACAGCATTTTAGATTATTCATAAAAACCTTGTATGAATTAATTAAAAAGTAACTATTCCACATTCATGAGAGTCTAACCACCACAACGCGCCTTCAGTGCACTACAGCGGGTAGTAGCAGCACTAAGGTAAACTATATAATTAATATAGTAGAACTTTATTTGGATTTTAGCTGCCATAGCACGCGGCAACTGAATAGTGTTTGAATCAAAGCTGCCACAGCGCGCCATGGCGGATCCTCAGCAGAATAGCCCACATGAAGCAAAATCAAATGCAACGCTGCCGCACACCACAACGCCCGATACAGAAAAACTCCAGAATTTTCATTTAATACAGCATAGGGAAGGCCACAATTTCAGACCTTTGGCCTTCCCCTGCCTCTTGAAACTTGAAGTAATAATTAACTCTGATAAAACCAAGTGAATCACAGAATAAAATACTAAATTAGTTGCTTTAAATCAAAGGGGGATGAATAGTCAACTTGATTAATGCCTAGGAGCTGATAGCTTCCTTATTTAAGGGTAAAATTCAGACCAAGCAAGGTTTCAAAAATTGCCAGAATATAACATCTAAAAGGGAGGCTGTTGTGAGAAGAAGAGGAAAGAACTCTCTAAGGACAAAGTGAAGAGAACTGTAAAGGATTAAGAGAAAAGTCAGTAAAAGATCTCAAGTAAGGAAAAGGAAAGAAAAGAAGGAATACCAAGAGAACCCCAGAAAATCTCTGGGATGTTTCCTAGTACCCCTTCTTAATTTTGTCTTACTTTTGTTGTTATGAACCGATGTCAAGGTTCATTTTATTCTGCTTATCTTTTTGTATTAATTCTAAAATGGAAGGCTAAACTCTCATTGGAGAGCATTGGGATATAGTTTTGGGATAATGTAAGGGTCTATGGTGTTGTGTGCTGTCTTGAAATGAATAAAAACTATTTGTTGAATTATTTATTATCCTTATTTAATGAAAATGCCTGGATGTATGTTATAAAAATCTTTATTAAACCAAATTAGAAATAATTTATCATTAAAAAGGACTTTCGCTCCAAAGCTCATAAATTGGATTAGAGAAAGGAATGAGCGCAAATTAGATCTGAGAACTATGTGACAAGCTCTCAATCTCATTAGCACCATTCCTTAAGGCTCATCTGAGAGATTGATGCTTGTGAGCTAAGTTCCCATCAATCGTGCTCCATGGCTCAGCAAAGTAGAAGGAATGAGGGAACATTGGACACCCATTGGATGATGTGACATAGTCCAATGAGTCCAATGTATTCTCTCATTTAGCTAAACTGCATGTGTATGCGCATGATGTAGATTGATGGAGATCATACTTGTGAGATCAATAAACTAAAAGCAACATTTTGGTAACCTGGATGTAGGAAATCAGAATTGAAGTAAAAATAGATCTCATGAGGGTCTATATGCTGAGGTAGAACCCTATGGGTGTTCTCCTTGCTGCACTAGACTTGAACTTATTAAATTAGAGGATTTATCTGGTTTTGGCAATGTTCACTTGATTATGTAGGCATAGAAAAACACTTTATGAGTTTCAATGACTAAATGACAGCACCAAGGCCTTACAAGTCCTATAACCAAACCCCCAACTCTTTCCTCTTGAACAAATAGTATCTTACCTCATGCATGTTGTATTGTTAATTTATGAACCAACAAAAAAAACCCAAGAATTTATTATTCTAAACATTAGTGAAAGAAGATAAGACTTAGTAACAAAACCACTGTTCCCCGAGGATGATATAAATTCCCAGAACTTATTGTTCCTCTTATTACTTCAGACACGTACACTTGTGTGCAAGTGCATATTTACAGTCTATCATAAGGCAATAATCATATTATGGTAGAGTTTTTGATCTATAGTTTACTTCTAAATGATGAGTTTAATGTTCTAGTTGAACTAATGGATGTATTTATGGGATTACTACTATCAAATTTAAAGCACTTAAGTAGTTATCTAATGTATTTAGTTTGTGATATTTTTTGTGATATGGAATATCACATGTTTTGGTTGATTTTCAATCCAAGAAAATTTTTTAATTTTCCAATTAAGCTCATCTCAAATTACTTGCTTATGAGTGAACTAACTTCCTCACATATGGTGTTGCTAGTGGAACAAAATAAGATGCCATCTACACAAACCTGTACAATGAGAATATTTTTTGGGGTTTCTTAAGTAATAGAATAGTGTCTACATATCCTTTAGTAAAAGCATTACATGTGAGAAATGTGTTAAGCTTATTGTACCATGACCTAAGTGCTTATATTGATTTTTTCAATTTATACACATAATCAAAATGATCTATGCTTTCCATCATAAGGGGTTATTTTCAACTTTAATACCTTGATCTATGTATACATTGAGAAATGCAATTTTAACATCCATTTGATATAGTTTGAAGTTGTAATGAGATGCATATACAAGTAACAACTTAATTGATTGAATTCGTGCTACAGGTTTAAATGCTTCCTCAAATTTCATACTTATTTGAATCCCTTAGTCACCAAGGAAGCTTTATTTATAATAACTAAACTATCATTATTGAGTTTATTCTTAAATACCTAATTAGCTCCAATAACAATCACAGAGTTTAAACTTAGAACTAAATCTCAAATTGAGTTTCTATAAAATTGATTTAATTCATCTAGTATTGCACCAACCCATTTATCATCAAGTAGTGCTTCATTAATTGATTTAGGTCTTATTAGCAAAATAAATGCTGCATTAAAATTTCTAATAAATATTCAAATATGAATGCCTTATTAAGTATTTCCTAACCAAATATGGAGAGGATGATTACACCTTTATCTCCATTCTCTTAATAAATCACTTCTAGATCTAACATTTCTTCCTATGTACATTTTATTCAAATTATTTTCTATATCATCTAAAGACCTTACATACCTTACTAAAGGATGAGTATCTAACAAACATTGCCTCATTTGAGCAGATTTACATTTACTTTTATTCTCTCTGAGCATAAAGCATCTACATCCAAAAATATAAATATATGGCACTTTAAAATTTTCATCCAACTAAAACTTCCAAAACCCACATGCTTAACATGACCAAATAGACCCATGTATAAAATGTAAAATAACATTGTGGTGTTATCTATATAATTATAAATAAAACAATAATATATATTATATTTATAATAATAAAAATTATAATTAATTATAATTAAAATAAATTATAATAACAATACTTATTAATTAATTACTAATAAAAATAATTGAATAAATAATTATAATTATGATAATGAAGATAATTAATTAATAGTAATAATAATAATAATTAATTAATCCATAATATTTAATTAATTATAATAAAATGATAATTAAATAAAATTATGATAATAATTAAAAAAAGTAATTAATTATATTTAAAATCATAATAAATACTAATTAATTAAATAGTAAAAATTAAGATAATTAAATAATTAAGATAATTAATTAATACAATAATAATAATAATAATTAAATTAATATTAATCAACAAAATATTATATTAAGATAATAACAAAAAATAAATAATAATAATAACAGTTAATAATAAGAAGATTAAACTATATATAGGTGTATGACGTATCAAAATAAATACAACAACACAAAAACTTATTTCATATTTAAGAATAGCATGATGTATATTTATGGTATTCCTTTTATGCTATTGTTTCACTCTAAGCCTTTTTGTTTAAGTACATTGTCACTATTTTGATATAATATCCTAAAAAGATAATATGTCATAATATGAAATGATTTATACAAATTTCAAAAAGGGATAATTTATTTTATAGTCTATAAAGACATGTAGGATGGGGCATGTTTGATCATCTAGAGAGATAAGGGAGCAATGACCAAGTCTGCCAGAGGTCAACATAGATATGAAATTGAACTCAAATATGATAATTAGGCTGACATGGTTTGAGTCCTCAAAGCTTTGGTTATTGTCCAAACACACACATATGCCCACTGGGATTCAAACACTTAAAATATTCTAGCTGGAATACAATCATGACAAATTTCATGTGTCATGTTAGGAGATTGAAGAAGAGCTGGAAGAGCCTTGAGATGGTTGACTATTAGTAATTTAATTTAAATTTGATTATTGTTGGTTTTTAAGTAAAATGAGAAAAAAATCTTGTGATGGCTTAAGTTATTAAATGAACATTTGATTGTAATATTTTTTCTTATTAATTTTAAATTAAGATATATATATATTTATGTGATGGATAAATCATTATGTGTAATGACCCAAAGTCTGAGGTTGAGAGATTTCAAGTAATAATTTAAGAATAAATATTTGTCACAAAAATTACTAAATAAAATAATATCCATATATCATAGAAACAAAAATTTAAATTAAAGTTATACAAATTATCATAAGTAAATATAAAATGATATAAAATTCAAATAATGAGTCTCTATCTCACTCTTGAAAATAGAATCCCTTATAGCTCTTAAAATTACGTTAGCTTTCGCTCTAATTCTCACAACTTGTATTAAATATCAATATTGCAATCAGGCATGAGTACATAGAGCATCTAAAAGTATTAATTTATTGTATTATATATATGTTACAAAATCAATGCAATAGAGTGCAAATGAAACATCATCATTACAATTTGAGGGTTATGTTAATTTCAACTATAAGTAATTTACAATGCTCAAGCAGCTCAAATAATCTTAAAGCAAAAATATAAATTGACATGAATGGAAAAAAATCAGCATAAATTACTATGTGAGATAAATATATCATTTTGGGTCTAGGACCCCAAAGCTTTTTTCAGAAACCCAGATATTAGCATCAAAATTATTATAGGAAGGTATACAATTACTTGTCAGTAATTGTTCATATAAATATTATTTTGGTGAGTCTTTCCTCTATATCTTCTGCCCCTTCCTTATTTGTTCATGCTTGTTAACAAACTATACCTATACAGGTTCAGTTTTGTTCTACCTCTATGAATTTTCACCATATATATTTGTCATAAGCATTTTTGAAAACTTAGTAATTTAACTTAGTATAACACTGGGTACATTCAATGATTATATACATTTAAATAGTAGATTAAAGAATGGAAAAGAGAATGCCTTATCATGCTTCAAGTGGGCTAAGCACTCATTGCTGCAAAAATTTGGAGGGAAGAAGCCAGAATTTGAAAGCAAAGAAGAAGATTTACTCCTCTTTATAAGTAGCTCATCTTCACAAAAAGGAGAGTTCCAACTTCATCCAAAAGTTCTATTTTTAAAGGCTGCATAGAGGAAGAAGGAGACAGCTCCAAGGGAGGTGGAAGGGACCATTGCTAGAGGAGAAAGAACCAAAGGTTGCACTAGGGAGCTAAAAGAAAGGAGAAGAGGAAGAAGAGTAGAGATCTAGAGAACCCTAATCAGGGCTATTTTTAGGAATCTCTAATCTTGCTTTCACATTTATTTTAGTGGATCATGAAAGAGTCTTCATCCTTGTATATTTTTCTTCTTTTCTCAGCTGTAATGGAAGGCTAAACCCTCTTGGGAAGGGTTGGGCTGAGCCCATTATAAAATGTAAGGGATTTAATGAATGAAGTAGAACTTCCTCAAGCATTGAAATAAAAATCTATTTTTGAATGACTAAATGAAATCATCTTAAGATCAAGTTGTGGAATAAATGAAAATCTTATATTAAGAAAATATAATTATAAATACTAACAATAAAAATAAAATTCTTGTGATCCATGGCTCATTGCTTAGTTAAGAGCGGGAGATGTGTGCATGGGGTGCTTCTTGAGCCTTCTTGAGCCTTCTTGCACCATGTTTTACACTCAACTAAGAAGTCGAAGCGTGTGAGCTAAGACACATTACTTGGAGCTCCATTGCTCAGCATACATGAAAGGAGGGAGTGGATTATTTGAGAGCTCATGGATGACGTGACATAGTTTATAAAGCCTAATGAAATCACTTCCTTATCTGAACTGCGCATGATGCGCATGATGCTCTTAAGTGGAATCAATGCTCTTGAGATCGGCTAATTAAAACTATAATTTTGGTAACCTATATATAGGAAAACTATGATGCTCTAATTGAAATCTCATGGGAATGTTTATGCAGAAATTGAACCTTAGTGTGTTCATCTCTCGCACAAGACTTGCACTTGAAGGATTTAGAGGACAACTTTAAGGAATACAATGTGCACTTGATTAATTGGCTTAATAAAAAAGAATAAAATGTGCTTGAGAAATAATACAACCTGAGGACCTCATCATTTCATATGGAATAAGCCCAACTCTCCTCCATAACTTAAATAGTTTATAAACTCTAAATTATTGCTTGTTAACGGAACCAAATCAAGTTGAAATCATATCATTTAAACAACCCTTTTGCACCTTTGAAAACAAAACTAGTTAATGACATTATGTTTAATAACAACTTGCAACACAAGTACACTCACTCTGATATGAACATTAATTACACAAATTGGTCGAGTGAGCAGTCTTATTTAGAAGAATCAGTGGAAGATTTTAGTGGTTATGTGAACAACAATTTTTACAAAATTGAACCAACCTTGATTAGGCATGAGTTTAATCCGGAAGATCAAGAGAATATATGTAAATCAATTCAGGCTAAGTTAGAATTTATATTATAGCAATTAGCTAATCCCATCCAAGAAGTTATCATAAATTAACAGATAAAAGATCAAGCTAAGGAAGTGTTGATTTGTAATGAAGACACTTTAACTCAAACAAACAATAAAAATGAGAAAGCATTGGAGTATCAATTTGAATTAGACAACTTGAAAATGCAACTAAATTTTCAAACAAAAATAGTTGATCAAATTCAATCCAAAAATTATGTCTCCTATCAAATGCATCTACCTCAATATTTAACATTATGTGATGAATTATTTGAGGATAAGCAAGGTAAATTAATTCAAAATAATGAAGGTGTTGACACAATTTGTGATATCTCAAACCTCAACAAACCTCTTAGCAATATTGATGATTATTGGGTGCAATTTGAATTTGTTGAGAAATGCTTTGATTTTAACCTAAGAAAATTGAATTTTTTACCTTTTTACAAAATGAATTTGAAAATGATGAATTTGATGACAAACATAAGTTAAAAATAAGAAGAATAAAAAGAAGAATAAAGAGAAGAACTATTGTAAGTTAGAAGACACAAGCTGGGACTAGGAAAAAAAAGATAGTAGAGCTATCATTCATAACAATTACATTATTAAACAAGCTTGTACTCATCCTAAGGCCTTAATGAAAATCTGGAAAGAAATTTTAAATGGATACAAACTCTTTTTGGTCAGGCTGAGGACATTAAACTAAGCGCTTGGTGGAAGGCAACCCACACCTAAATTAGGTTGTATTTCTTTTCTTATTTTCAATTCTAGTTTTCATTTTTCTTTTTGTTGTATTTTGATTTTTCTTAAAAGAAATAAATTATGGAATCTCTTATTCTCAAAATCTTTCTATGATTCGCAAATGACATATTTTTCTGAATTTTTTAAGACTATGAAAGTTACATGAATGTCAATAAAAAAATTTGATTGTCAACCATAATTTGCTTAATGAAAAAATGATTAAACTCATTTACAACATTAAATCATCTAAACATAGGAATGAACTCTGGTTGAATCTAGTCTCCAAAAATTTAACAAAATCAATGCCAAGGTCTAAGTGTGGGGGAAAGCCTAGAAATCACAACTAGTGATTAAATTGAGTAAGCTAAAAGAATGTGCTAAGCTCCTGTAAGACTTCATGATCACAAAGATTTGAAATTGAGATGAAGAAAAATATCTCTCCCTATGGATAAAAAAAGAAAGCAAAAATTAGGATGAAGAAAAATATCTCTTAAGGAAAAAACTGAAATAAGATGATGAAAAATATCTCTTCTAAAATTTTAAATATCTTTGTGATTCATAAGAAGGAGCACATATGGCACAAAACTCTTGAGTACTCACTACCTCCCTAGTTCAATAATTCCAAGGAACCTTTGCCATTACCTAGAACCAAGCATTACAAACTTAAAATTGGAGACTAGTTAATCAACCTAGGTTCGTAAACAAAGTTAAAAAAATTTAAATGATGAAAATATGCTTATCATTTCAGTTAAGTATAAACTTTGAACTGCAATCAATCTCACATTGAGATTACTTATACTCTCATACCTTAGAAATAGAGAAAAACTCATTTTTGAGCTTACTCGAGGATGAGCAAGAGTCTAAGTGTGGGGGTGTGATGAATCCATAATTTACATCCTAAATAAATGAAAAATCTCATTCATTTCCTTTTCAGAAATAGCCCTCTTGATCAAATTCTGCTTATTTTCAGGTAAAAAGCCAGCTCAGCAATTTCTAGAAAATTTTGGAGTATTCCTGCAATTTTTGGAAGAAAATCGCTGCGGTGCTATAGCGCGCCACAGCACCACATCTGCTGGCTTGCAGAATATACTTATCAAGGGAATTACTGAATTCTGAAGCAATTTCGCTACTGCGCGCCACAGCGCACCATAGCGCGCTGCAGCGAAAAAGTTACCGTAACTCAATCGCTACAGTGCACTATAGCGGGAGAGTTTTCGAAACTCGATTGCTACAGCACGCTGTAGCGAGAGAGTTTTCAAAACTCAATCACTACAGCGCACTGCAGCGGAAGAGTTTTAGAAACTTAATCGCTACAGCGTACTGCAGCGGAAGAGTTTTCAAAACTTGATCGCTACAGCACGCTGCAGCGGGAGAGCTTTCGAAACTCAATTGCTACAGCGCGCTGCAGCGAGCAAGTTTCAAAACTAAAAACCACCACAACGCGCTGTAGCGTGCTACAGTAGCATGCCAAATTTTTGTCTATTCAGGGCATTTAATACTGCTGGGACAAGACCCCCAGCCTGCTCCTTATCTTCCAGCCATCATTTCTTCTACAGTAGAATAATTTTTAAGGAAAAAATGAATTCTTTAAGTGATGTGGAGATTATAGAATGGAAAAGGGAATGCATTATCATGCTTCAAGTGGGCTAAGCACTCATTGCTGTAGAAATTTGGTGGGAAGAAGCTAGAATTTGAAAGCAAAGAAGGAGATTTACTCCTCTTTATAAGCAGCTCTTCTTCACAAAAAGGAGAGTTCCAACTTTTAATCCAAAAGTTCAGTTTTTAGGGGCTGCATAAAGGAAGAAGGAGACCTCTCCAAGGAAGGTGGAAGGGACCATTGCTAGAGGAGAAAGAACCAAAGGTTGCACTAGGGAGGTTAAGGAAAGGAGAAGAGGAGAGATCCAGAGAACCCCATTAAGGGCTGTTCTTAGTAAACTCTAATCTTGCTATCACATTTTTTTAGTGGATCTTGAAAGGGTCTTCATCCTTATATGTTTTTCTTCTTTTCTCAGCTGTAATGGAAGGCTAAACCCCCTTGGGGAGGGTTGGGCTGAGCCCATTGTAAAATGTAAGGGACTTAATGAATGATGTAGAACTTCCTCAAGCATTGAAATAAAAATCTATTTTTGAATGACTAAATGAAATCATCTTAAGATCAAGTTGTGGAATAAATGAAAATCTTATGTTAAGAAAATATAATTATAAATACTAACAATCAAAATGAAAGTCTTGTGCTCCATGGCTCATTGCTTAGTTAAGAGCGGGATATGTGTGCATGGGGTGCTTAGAATTAAGTGAGAAGTTCTTGAGCCTTCTTGCACCATGTTTTATGCTCAACTAAGGAGTCAAAGTGTGTGAGCAAAGACCCATTAATTAGAGCTCCGTTGTTCGGCATACGTGAAAGGAGGGAGTGGATTCTTTGAGAGCTCATGGATGACGTGACATAGTTCATAGAGCCCAATGAAATCACTTCCTTACATGAACTGTGCATGAATCGCATAATGCGCATGATGCTCATTAGTGGAATCAATGCTCTTATGATCGGCTAATTAAAACTATAATTTTGGTAACCTAGACATAGGAAAACTAAGATGCTTTAATTGCGATCTCATGGGAATCTTTGTGCAGAAATTGAACCCTAGTGTGTTCATCTCTTGCACAAGATTTTCACTTGAAGGATTTAGAAGAAAACTTTAGGGATACAATGTGCACTTGATTAATTGGCTTAATAAAAAAGAATGAAATGTGCTTGAGAAGTAATACAGCTTGAGGACCTCATCATTTCACATGGAATAAGCCCAACTCTCTTACCTAACTTAAATAGTTTCTAAACTCTAAATTATTGCTTATTAAGGGAACCAAATCAAGCTGAAATCATATCGTTTAAACATTATTAAATTTAGATATACGTTAGTAACAAAACATACCGTTCCCTGAGGATGATAAATCTCGGAACTTACCTACCAAATTATTATTTCAGACCATGTACACTTGCGTACAAGCGAGGACGTGTATTTTACAATCTGTCAAAAGATAATAACAAACTTATCCATAAATGGATTCAAAATACGCTACATCAGATGCTTGAAAAATTGATGGCACATTAGTGAGTCCAAATGGCATCGCTAAGAATTTATAGTGACCATAGCAAGTCTTAAATGCCATCTTTTCTACATCTGCATTATTGACTCACAACAGATGATAACCAGATTTTAAATCAATTTTTCAAAGATAATAACTCCATATAATTGATTGAATAAGTCATTGATCCTAGGGAGAGGATAAGTATTCTTGATGATCAGTCTATTTAATTCATGGTAGTTTATGCACATCTACATGGAACCATCCTTCTTTTTTACAAATAAAATGAGTGCTATCCATGGAGACATTCTTGGCCCGATAAAGCCCTTGTTCAAAAGTTCTTGTAGTTGGTTATTTAATTCTTATAGTTCCTTGGGTGCCATTTTATACAGAGCTTTAGAAATGAATTATTTTCCAAGAATTAACTCAATTGAGAATTTTTCCTCACAAATGGGAGGTATCCTAGGAAAATCTTCCAAAAATACATCAGCAAATTCCTTAACGACTTTATTTTTTGAAAGTGGAACATCTTCCTTTGTGTTGCCCATCATAGTGATGAGATAGGCAACACAACCATTACAAATTAACTTTTCAGCTTTAATTATATTTATTAATGAAGAATGAGTATTAAACCTTCCTACAAAAGTTTCAAGAATACCAAGAGAATGCAGTGTGACTTTCTTCGTTCAGTAATTTATAGTCGCATCATATATACTAAACTAGTTCATGCCTGATATTATATCAAAATTTGATGTAGGAAAAATAACTATCTTGGCTTCGAAGACTTTATTTCTTAGAGGAATTTTAAGATCACAAAACTTAGTAGCACATAGTTGGGCTCCAGAAGGAAGTTCAATGCTTAACATTTTTGATAACTTATATAAAGGTAGATTTATAGATTTAGAGAAAGTTTCTAAGATAAAGGAATGACTAGCTCCAGTATCGAATAATACTTTATAGGGTTTATCATTAATGAATAGGGTTCCTAAGTTGAATGTATTAAATGAGTTAACTACTTGCAGAAATGAAAATAACTGAATAAAAAAGATAGAGATAGTCTCAGAAATATGTACATGAAACAATAGTGTTATCCTCCGCTACTTAAACGGGAACTAAGGTATACACCTAACCATGACCAGCAAATTTATTGTAATAAGCCTGCTTCCTGGGAGGACTCACATTCTGAGAACAGGGTGCATTAAGTTTTTCCTTAATATGCACCAGAGTTTCTGCCTGAGGAGGAATCATGATTACCAACCTCTGATCTTTGCAGTTTGCAAGAGTTGAATTGAAAGCATGCTTGTGACGAGAATCGTCAATACGCACACCATCCACCATTTCAAGTAGTTGCAATAGTAGAAAAAATGACCTAGCCTGCCGTATGTAAAAAATCAATGGCCATCGTGATATCACTTTATGTACATATGATGTCGCATACAACCCTTAATATGCCCAAGAAAGTCGTCAGTACCTTGATCTGTTAAATCTTAACCATTAGGGGTTTTAGTTTTTTTAAGGTGTTTATACAGTTGGGAGCAGCATGAAACTTCCTCTTAAGATCCTTCTGAGACTAGTGGTGCTCAACCACCCTTGCTGTCTCCATAAGATGTGTGAAGTTAGTAACTTGTAGGGGCATTATGTGATATTTTATGGAGTCATGAAGGCCACTTTGAAAATGATGGTAGTGAGATGCCTCGGTTTTATCCATATCATGAGAAAAATGTGTAAGTCATTTAAAATCTATCTCGTACCCTAACACTAGTTTGCCAACTTGCTTCATGCGAAGCATGGTGTCCTCCAAGAGATTCTTTATTGTAGGGGGAATGAATTTTGCACTGAATTCTTTGACAAAGGATTCCCATAGCATATCTTCAATATCATAGTCGACAAATTGTGAGTTTCTATCATTATCCCACTAGAACTCTACTTATTCTTAGAACATATGCATAGTGATGCAAATGGCTTTGGAATTCGAACAATTGTTGCCAGTAAGGTTCTTCTCCACTAGTTCTAGAAAATTAGCAGTGTCCATGGCAGATAGATTTTCACAGAATGCTGGAGTCCTATGACACAAGAAGCTATGCAAGATACCATCGACAGATTGATGGTAGGGCCGAGGATGAAAGAAATGAGCTGGAGCTACTATAGCAAGTTATGTGATTTGGTTGGCTTGAACTACCATTACCCTTTCAATCCTTTTAGATTGCTTAACATGAGTATCCACTAGTGTCTTAATGGTGTTTACCAACGCACTGATTTCTATGGATATACTGCTGGATGCCACGGTCATCTTGATGGGTGTGGTTAAGGATGAAAAATTGGGATACATTTTGTTGAATCATAGTGATAATTCATTCATAAATAGGAGGAAAAACATGCATTTTATTTTTTGAAGATTTGAGATGAAAGGATTTCTAAATTAAACTTTTTTAAGTACAATCAAAGCAAAAATAAAGCTCAAATGGAAGTAGAATAATAAAAATGAGAATCATGTAGAATACAGAATACTAAAAAAGGAATGCTAAAGGTAACTACAGAAGTCAAAGCACGATCATTCAAAGTACTCGATAGTGAATGCGACGCAAAAATCATTGTAGATAACTTCATGAAGCCCCCTTGAAGAAGATGAGGCAAGATTTGAAGACGAACGTTGCCGGGACATTGAATGATGTTGAAAACTATAGTAACATGGTGTAACCACTCTTGAACTAAAATGGGAAAGTACGATCCTCTGAAGACTGGGTATCACAACACCTTGTCTAGCACCAGCACACCATTGAGTGATACAACCTGCACCATCCTACCATGATGTTGGTCATGCTGAAAGTTCTCTTCCAAAATGGCATCTAACTTCCTAAGATAGTAGTTATATGCTGAAAGGTTGAACATCATTCTATACAAATTTATAATTTTATATGTTTTCTTATTCTTTATTGAATTTATCTTGCTCTATGTTTATTATTAGGAGCATTAATCAATTATATTTTCTCTAAGTGTTTGCTATAACTCAAAGTTCCATTTCTTATACATTTCTCTTTTTAGGCGCTATTATGAAATGCCAAGAATGTGAAGTCATGAATGTTGCAGGAAGTTTGCACTTAAATATCTTTGCTATTAGTATATCCGATATTTATAGCAAAGTTTAATGTTAAAAATATTCAAAACATCATATATATCAGTATACTTTGAGTGGAAATTATACTTTTTCAGGAAGTATGAAAAAAAGGGGATGCCTGAGCTGAATTAATGAATTCTGGATGAAATCCGCTGTGGTGTGCCGCAGCACGCCATGGCGGTCCATTAAATTCCCTCACCTAGAAGTGTATCTGAAGGCCTAGAAGGAAGACCGCTGCATCGCGCCACAGTGGGCCGCAGCATCATTTCCTGATAGCAAAATTAAAACCTTATATGGAATAATTGAACAGTGCCAAACCGCTTTCCCTAAAGATTTATCACCGCAGCGCACTTCAAGCGCACCACAACACGCTATGCCCAAAAGGGATTTATACTGACTTGGGACAAAACTGCTGCAGCCCACCGCAGTGCGCCACGATGGCATATTTGATTAATCATAAAAAACTTTATGTGAACTAATTGAACATGCACATTCTGCATTCACTAAAGTTTAACCGCCGCAGCGTGACATGGCAGAATTTTTGATTATTTATAAAAACCTTAGGTGATTTAATTGAACAGTTACTATCCCTTTTCACAAAAGTCTAGCCACCGCAGCGTGCCATAACGAATAAGCAGTAACCTCAAGGTAACTATTAAAATATACAGCAGAACGGTAATTGAACTTCAGCTGCTACAGCGCGTCATGACGGAACAGTGTTTGGATCAAGGCCGCTACATCTCGCCACAACGTGTTGTGGCGCGCTGTAGCGCCCGCTACAGAAAATTCCTGAATCTATATTGAATGCAGAATAAGGAAGGCCACAAAATGAGACCTTTGGCTTCCCCATACCTCTTGAAACAAGAATAAACATTAAATCTGAGGAAACTAATGAGACTAAGCAGGATAAAATAAATGGCTTGCATTGAAGTAGAAGAAGATGAATGGTTATTTGTGATTAATGCATATGGCTGAAAATTTTCCCTATTTAAAGGTCAATTTCAGACCAAAGAAGGGTTCCAATTTTCAATATTCTAAAGACCAAAATAAGAGAGGTTACAAGACAACAAAGAAGAGAACTCTCCAAGGGGCAAGCAGTAGACCGTGAAGAGTGAAGAGAAGGATACAACAAGGGAAAGGAGGAGAAGTCAAGTAGAAGTGTAGGAGGAAGACCAAGAGAACCCTAGAAAACCTTTGGGTAATTCCTAGTACTCTTCCTAAACTTTACTTACTATTTTATGCTATAAATCGATGTCAAGGTTTACTTCCTTTTGCATGTATGCTTTTATTTATTATGTAACAGAAAGCTAAATACTCTTGGAGAGGGTTTGGATGTAACTGTAGAAAAATGTAAGGTAGAATTGGAGTTGTAATGGAGATGTTTGGATGAATATAATTGATTTCTATTTTAATAATATTATTATATTTATGAATGAATGCCTGTATGAAAATTTGCCAAATTACTTTGTTAAAATAAAACTTAAATGAATTATCAATTGAGAAAAGAACTTGAGTTCTAAGCTCATCAATTGCACAAGAGCAAGGAGTGCTGTTCAAGTAGAGCTGAGAACTATGTGACAAGTTCTCAAGCTTAATAGCACCTTTCCTTAAGGGCTCCACCATGAGATTTGAAGCTTGTGAATGAAGTTCCCATCAATTTATGCTCTAGGGCTCAATAAAGTAGAAGGGATGAGAGGATGTTGGAAACCCAATGGATGATGTGACATAGTCCATTAGACCTAATTCATCCTCTTATCTAGCTAAATCGCATATATCAGTGCATGATACAGATTGATGGAAATCATGTTTGTGAGATCTAACAATTAAAAGATTATATTTGGTAACCTAGACATAGGAAGTCAAAGATCAACTTAAACTATGATCTCATAAAGGTTTAAGTGCCGAGATAGAACCTCAAGGGGGAGTTCTCCTTGTTACACTAAACCTGAATGTGCTGTAATAGGAGGAATGCTCCAATTCTAACAATGTTCACTTGATTTAATTGGGCATAAATAAATCAACGTATACATTTAAACCAAGAAGTGACAATACCAAGTCCTTACAAATACTAAAATGAAATCCCAAATCTCTCTTTGAACAAATAGTATCTCATCTTAAGGAAATTTGTATTGATATTTTAGGAACCAAATCAAACTAAAAATCAATCTTCTAAACATTATTGAAAGAAGATAAAACTTAGCATCAAAACCATCATTCCTAGAGGATGATAAATCTTAGAACTAAACTTCCACTTATTACTTCAGATCACGTACACTTGCGTGCAAGCGCAGACGTGTATTTTACGTCTGTCAAGTTATTGGCGCCGTTGCCAGGGAATTGCTGTATTTTGTATTAAATACAATCTTCAAGTAAATAGTGATTTAGACTTTTTACTTATTTGTATGTATTTTTATTTTCTATAATCATATCACATTGTGCTAACTGTAGTGTAACTTAAATTTTTAATTTAGTTTATTTGCAGTTCTTATTTGAATTGGAATTATAGTGCTTATTCACTTTCTTAGAGTGTTTGAATTGCTAAATTATTCATTGTGATTGCTATAATTGTTTTGTCTAACTGAATTTACGAACTGCATAATATTTTGTTTGATCTTAAAATTGAGCGAACTTACTTGAGAGCTAGAAGAGAACAAGTAATTATTAACCAACTTCACTTTGAAATGGATAATCTAGAAGCTAATCATTTGGGTGAACATCAAGGCAGGGCACAAAGAGCAAATATAGAAGAAAATCCCAGAGAATTATTAGGAGAACCTAGGGTAGAGCATTTAGAGATTATGCATTGCCTACTGTTAGAGGCATCTCTCATGCGATTGTTAGACCAAATATAGAAACAAACAACTTTGAGATAAAACCCTCAATGCTTAGCATGGTTCAAAATAACCAATTCGATGGACTAGCCATAGAGGATCCTAATTCACACATTTCAAACTTTCTTGAGATTTGAAATACATTCACATTTAACGATGTTTCTGAAGATGTCGTTAAACTCTGAATTTTCCTATTTTCACTTAGAGATAGAGCCAAGAGTTGGCTAAGTTCACTTCTGGGGGATTCTATTCGCACTTGGGACAATTTAGCTAGGAA
The DNA here is from genome assembly GCA_016760335.1 of Gastrodia elata. Lineage (NCBI taxonomy): Eukaryota > Viridiplantae > Streptophyta > Magnoliopsida > Asparagales > Orchidaceae > Gastrodia > Gastrodia elata. The sequence goes on along the minus strand of CM028676.1, from coordinate 23,179,909 downwards.
ATTCTTTGTCAAATATTTCCCACCTGCAAAAATAGCCCGGTTGAGAATTGTGATAACTAATTTCAACCAATTCGAGGGGGAGACTTTGTATAATATGTGGAAAGATTTAAGGAGTGCCTCAGGCGATGCCCACATCATGAGTTTTTTGAATAGATGCAGGTGCAAACCTTTTACAATAGTTTGAATGCTCCAACAAGGACACTCATTAATGCAGCTACCGAAGGGTCACTCAGTAGCAAGACTCAGGAAGAAGCCATTGACTCTTAGAAGAAATGGCCAGTAATGCTTACTAATGACTCACTGAGAGAATCAACCATAAGAAGAGGGAAGTGAACCAAGTTAATGAAACTAATCAAATTTTAGCCCTTCAAAATGAGATTAATGCCCTGAACAACAAGATAGAGAGTATGAATGTCAACTATGTTCAAGAAGCCTACTGTGAGCTTTGCGGAGGGAAACACGTGAGCAAAAACTGCAACTTGAATAACCCTTTTGCACCCTCTAATATTGAACAAGTTAATTACTTAAGAAACAACAATATTGGGCAGAATAACGCACACAATCTATACTCCAAGACATACAACCATGGATGGAAGCAACATCCTAACTTTTCCTGGAGTAATAATAATAATATTAATATAAATTTTAACACAAGAAATAATATAAATAAATAAGGGTACAATCTAGTTAACAACAATCCAATCCAACAGTCTAACCTTGAGGGAGTGTTTAATTCTTTTAAGGTGAAAACCCTTCAGTTCATGAGAAGAACTGAAGTAATACTCAATAGGCATGAGGCCTCTATCCAAGGGATAGAGGCATCCCTCAGGAATATTGGAGCTAGCTAGGAAAAATTTCTCAGCAACTGTCCACTCGGCTGTAAGGAACTTTGCCCAGCCTGACTAAAATTAATCCAAGGGAAATAGTGAGTGTCATGCATTTAGATGAAGCTGAAGAAGACCGCTTTAATATTAAAATAAAAGTAAATAAATCTAAATGGGGGTTGGAAAGTGAACTGGGAAATAGTACAATTGATAGATTAGTGGCAGAATAGAAGAATGATCTGGGAAGGTTGAATATCCCTTGTGTGATAGGAGACGAGGTTCTTCTAGATCCTTTATGTGATCTTGGAGCCTTGGTCAATATCATGTCATACCATGTATACAAGGAATTGAATTTAAGAGGGATGGAGACTACCTCAATGATCTTAGAATTTGCAAACCTTGATTCAATAACTCCTTTAGGAATAATTAGAAATGTACCCATTGGCTTAGGAAAGTTCTTTATTCCCACTGAATTTACTATTTACGAATGGGATATGTGAAATGAAAATTCTACTATCATATTTGGGCAACCTTTCCTAGCTAGCACCAATGCCATAATTAATGTAGTCAAGGGTATAATTAGCATCAAGATCAAGGGTAAGGCTGCTGTCATCGATCTAAAACCCACCCTATTTAAAAAGAAAATGATTGAATTTGCTTAGATTAGGAATTTGAGTGAAGAAGATATGTGCAAAGTGCTGCATCTTAAAAGCCTGGTCTTGAGTGAGAAAAATCCTGAGAATGGTACGAGCTCCCCATCTGGAAGGGAGGTTCAGAAAAAAGCGATTAAAAGAAAGAAAAATACTAGGAGAGGAAAAAAGAAAAAGAATGGAATTCCTAATCAAAATACTGAGAATGGGGGAGATGGGAAGGAAACTAGTGAGTCTATGAGTTTGAGCACAGCAAATGCCCACTCTTATAATTATAAAGTGTGGAAAAGAAAACCCCCAATTAAAGAATCCCCTTAGAATGATCCTAAACGTGTTGGGCTGATGGCATTAAACCAAGCGCTTTTTGGGAGGCAACCCAAAACTCTATTTTGTAAGATTTTGTTCTTTTGCACTTAGGAGTAGTTTAAAATTAATAAATAACCAAAACCTTTACGGTGGAAAAATTCTGGACAAATTTTAAATATTGGAAAAATTTCTGCTAAGAAACCGCCGCAGCGCGCTACAACAAATTTTTCTGCTATCGCGCGCTCTAGCTTACGGATCACAGCATGAAACATTCCAAGGCGCCACAGCACGCTGTAGCGCAAAGTGCCCAGCTGAAACTAAAAATTACTGCCTTGGATTCCCAAGGCAGTCAAAGACGCTACAGCTTGCCTAGGGACCCAAAAAAAAAAATTAAGTGCTGGAAAAGCTGAATTTTTCCATCTTTTTGACCAAAACTTGAATCACACTTATGGCATGAATTAAGACTAGCTTTGATCAGGAATTCAAGGGCCATATGTGTGATTAATGAATTTAAGCATCCATATATTTCTTATCCCCTTGCTATAAAATGCTGTGAGAGGGGAGTATGAGGGTGCACCTCCTTGAGAATTCAAGCACCTCAGCTCTAAATTTTTTCTACTGCTAACAAGTCCTTATTTCTCTCATTCTCTCCTTCTTTCTAAACCTCAAAAGAGAAATGTCTTCCAAAAAGAAATCAACTGCAAGCAAGGGAGCTACCACCCCCACAGCTGGTGGGGCTTTTAAAAAGAAAAGATTTACTTCGGTTGAAGCAGAATAATGCTTCAACCAAGTGATAATAAAATGGAAATGAATCCCAGAATGGGGATTTAGGCTCCCATACCCTGTGAACCCTGATCAAGTCATAAATAAGGGATGGGAGCATTGGTAAGTCCCACAGACCCAATTTACCTCTCTATTGTGCAGGAAGTTTATGCCAACGCTATAAATGCGGTTGGGCATAAAATTTTGTGAGGGGAAGGGGTGTAGAGTTTGGGAGCAAAGAAATTGAAAGATTTTTATATGTTAAGAGAGGTAGATTACTGCTCCTACCTCCAACTTATAAGCTCCCAATTTGACCCAGCAGCAATTGCAAGCGAGATCATCTGCACTAATGTGGGATGGAGAAGAAACATGGCAAACATTCCTCGAGCACTCCTAACGGAGTCGAGCAATGCTTGGCATGTGCTCATCTCCAGCTTTGTCATGCCCTTCAGGCATCTTAGTGAGGTGACCCAGTCACGGGCGCTGCTCCTTTGTGCATTACAACGAGATGGAGACATTCACATCTCCAGCATTATAAGGGAGCAGCTCTAGAATGCCCTGATTGGGCCTTACGCTGCTCTTACTTTTGGGTCACACATTTCAGGTATCTCCAAGGATCGATGGATTAAGATCCTCTCTTTAGACATCTCAATTTTGCCCAGTGCTCCTCTAGAACTGACAAACTTGAGCACCCACACCCAAGAGGGGGTGCGAGCTAAGAAGAGGAGAGGAGAAGAAGGTGAAGCTTCAACTTCTGCTGGCCGGACCACAGCGGACAAATTGATGACACGTATGTATGCACATCAACGAGACTTGGGGATCTTCTTAGAACGTGACATGCATTTCATCAAAGGTGAAGTCGCTCGGCAGCGCAAATTCAAAACTGAATTCCACGGTACTCTCGGAACAATGTTCCAAAAGTGGAGCTTACATGGAGGACCAGATGGGTCTAGGCTGCTGTGCCACCCTATCAGAGAACCCATCCCGGACGATGACTGGCCAGAAGATTACACTTACTAGGATGTGGATGAGGAAGATTATAATTAATAAGGTTATACTATTTTGTTTTACTAGTTTCTATTTTCAAATTTTCATTTTTATTTTTGTTCTTTTATTTTGTTTTTTCAATTAAATAAATAATATTTGAATCTTTGGCACCCACATCATTGTTGTGAATGTGTTTAAGAGTTAAATTTTCTAAACATAAATATTTCTTGGATTCAATACTAAATCTAAATGTGTAACATTAAAGACACTAGTGTGCCTGAAATCAAGGTGATAAATCAATATTTCAATCTTGCACCTCCTAATTAAGTGCAAGGCTCTAGTGAGATTTAGATTCCAACAAATTGAAATGAATATGTGCTTAAGTTTAAATTAAGGTGGTGAGAAAACTTAGGGAATTAAAACTAGCATATGGCAAGGTGTGAGTGAATAAATAAGTGTGCTAGGTCCTTGTACGACTTAATGACCACAAGAAAATGATTAAGGGATAAAGAAAAATGTCTCTCCCTTGAGCTGAATTTTTTTTAAAAAGAAGAGAAAAATAGGGATGATGAAGAATATCTCTCCAAAGTGAAAAAATTGAGAATTTAGGATGAAGAAAAATATCTCTCCTAAGAATATAATTATTCTTTGTGAATCATAAGAAGGGGCACACATGACACAATACTCTTATCACTCACCAAATGCTTAGCTAAGGTTTAAATTTCTTAAGGTAATTACTCCTCCTATAATGAAAACCTAAGCATAAAACATTTAAGATTAGAGCTAGATTGTAACTAAAGCTTGCAGCTTAATTTAGGAAGGTAGTAGACACTAGAAATCTGAAGTCGCCTTAATCTAGAGCTGTACTCAATGTTTAAAACATTTCTCATTGACATTCCACATTGAATCCATTAACTAAAATTTCAGAAAATCATTTGTGAGCTTACTCGAGGACGAGCAAGAATTTAAGTGTGGGGATATGATATATCTGAACTTTATAGCAAAATTTAATGTTAAAACATTTAAGACATCATATATATAAGTATACTTTGAGTGGAAATTATACTTTTTCAGGAAGAATAAAGAAAAGGGGAAGCCTGAGCTGAATTAATGAATTTTGGATGAAAACTGTTGTGGCGCGCCGCAGCGCGCCATGGCGGTCCATTAAATTTCCTCACCTGGAAGTGTACCTGAAGGTCTGGAAGGAAGACCGTTGTAGCGTACCCCAGCGGACCATAGTGTCATTTCTCGAAAGCAAAATTAAAATCTTATATGGAATAATTGAATAGTGCCAACCCGCTTTCCCAAAAGATTTACCGCCGTAGTGCACCACAGTGCGTTATGACCAAAAAGAATTTATACAGACATGGGACAAGACGTTGCAGCACGCCGCAATGTGCCACGGCAGAATTTTTGATTATTTATGAAAACCTTAGGTGATTTAATTGAGCAGTTACTATTCCGCTTTCATGAAAGTCTAACTGCCGCAGCGCGCCACAGCGGATAAGCAGCGGCATCAAGGTAACTATTAAAATATACAGCGGAACAGTATTTGAACTTCAGCTACTGCAGCACGCCACAGCAGAATATTGTTTGGAGCAAGGTTGTTATAGTGCACCACAGCGCACTGCGGTGCACCGTAATGCCCGCTACAGAAAATTCTAAAATCTGCATTGAATGCAGCATATGGAAGGCCACAAAATGAGACCTTTGGCTTCCCCCTACCTCTTGAAACCAGGATAAACATTAAATATGAAGAAACTAAGGAGACTAAGTAGGATAAAATAAATGGTTTGCATTGAAGTAGAAGAAGATGACGGGGCATTTGTGATTAATGCATATGGCTGAAAATTTCCCCTATTTAAAGGCCAATTTCAAACCAAAGAAGGGTTCCAATTTTTAGTATTCTAGAGACCAAAAAAAGAGAGGCTATAGGAAAATAAAGAGGAGAACTCTCCAAGGGGCAAGCAGTAGATTATGAAGAGTGAAGAGAAGTATACAGCAAGGGAAAGGAGGAGAAGTTAAGTAGAAGTGTAGGAGGAAGACCAAGAGAACCCTAGAAAACCTTTAAGTGATTCATAGTACTCTTTCTAAACTTTACTTACTATTTTCTACTATAAATTGATGTCAAGGCTTACTTCCTTTAGTATGTATACTTTTATTTTTTCTGTAATTGAAAGCTAAATCCCCTTGGAGAGGGTTAGCATGTAGTTGTAGAAAAGTGTAAGGCAAAATTTGTGTTATAACGAAAATGTTTGGATGAATATAATTGATTTCTATTTTAATGTTATTATTATAACTATGAATGAATGCCTGGATGAAAATTTGTCAAATTACTTTGTTAAAATAAAACTTAAATGAATTCTCAATTGAGAAAAGAACTTGAGTTCTAAGCTCATCAATTGCACGAGTGCAAGGAAGGTAGTGCAAGTAGAGCTGAGAACTATGTGACAAGTTCTCAAGCTGAATAGCACCTTTCCTTAAGTGCTCCACCATGAGATTTGAAGCTTGTGAACCAAGTTTCCATCAATTTATGCTCTGCAGCTTAGTAAAGTAGAAGGGATGAGAGGACGTTGGAAACCCAATGGATGATGTGACATAGTCTATTGAACCCAATGCATCCTCTCATCTAGCTAAACCGCATGTGTCAGCGCATAACACAGATTGATGGAAATCATGTCTGTGAGATCTAACAATTAAAAGAAAATATTTGGTTTAAATTATGATCTTATAAAGGTTTTAGTGCAGAGGTAGAGCCCTAAGGGGGAGTTCTCCTTATTGCACTAAACCTGACCCTATTGTAATTGGAGGAATGCTCCAATTCTAATAGTGGTCACTTGATTTAATTGGGCATAAATAAATCAATATATACATTTAAACTAAGAAGTGATAACACCAAGTCCTTAGAAATACTTAATTGAAATCGCAACTCTCTCTTTGAATAAATAGTATCTCATCTTAAGGAAATTTGTATTGATAATTTAGGAACCAAATCAAACCAAAAATAAATCTTCTAAATATTATTGAGAAAAAATGTAACTTAGTATCAAAGCCATCGTTCACAGAGGACGATAAATCTTGGAACTAAATTTCCACTTATTACTTCAGACCACGTACACTTGCGTGCAAGTGCAGACGTGTATTTTATGTCTGCCAGCTATGTCAGAGAAAAGCCCATTAGGTAGATAGTAACATAGATCCTACTAGACACCTTATGGTACTCTCTGATACCAACTATGGTGCCCACCATACCACTTGTGTAAACAAAATATAACTAGAAATGAGATGGTCATCACTTACTTAATTTCTGGATTAGTGCCAACACCATAAATTTCTGTTGAGAGACACTTATGTTGTCCACACTAATCCTACTGAGATATTTAAGTAGCTAAGTACTTATTCATCTAAAATGAGAGTGATCGTGCCCCAAATATGCAATAATAAGGAAAATTTGGAGTACTTTACCATAATAAACAAACACTCATCATAAAGTGTGGAAGAGGTAAATAAAAAGATGCATCCATTCATCACATTCAAGCAGTATGCATAGAACAGTAAAAGTATACATCTCAAATATAAAAGTGCTAAAAGTAAGGAAACATACAAGTACTTAAAATAAGTTATAAGACACAATGTAGCAAAAATAAGTAGAAGAAAAAGCTAAATATCACTCTCTCCCAGATAAAACAATAGCTATGACTAAGTAGATGCAGAAGGATCATCCTTTTGTTCATGCTCATCACCTGGTTCAAAATCCTCAGATAGCTCTAGATCTGACATGTTAATTTTTATATGTTAGGGCCCCACACAAGAAAAGAAAAAGATCTTGTGTTAGACAACTTATTTAAGTATATTTTAGAATTATAAATTATTACTGAAATTAAATATACCATAGAATAACCTAAGAAATATATGTGCAATAAGAAATCAACACAGCAGGGAAGTTATAACTAAGGCATATATGACTTAAAAATGTGATAAGCAACATACTTCAAATCCAACTACTACAAAAAATAGCAAGCATAAATATATATAAGGCTAATGTAGATACAAGAGAAAATCCTTAAATAAATATGATCAAAATTGAGTATGTTGAACGTACTTAATAATATACTAAAATATACAAATGAATTGAGAATTCTAGCAGCTTAGCATGCATATATACATAACATGCTAGAAAATCTATTGAAAAAGATACAAACACTTAAAATAACTACAAGACTAGAAAATAAAAATTGAACTGTATGCATCTAAATTGGATTCATCATATTATTGGACAAATGCCTTGACTAACTCGCTATAACAATAATTGACTAAGCATATCCACTAAACAAAAAGTCCAACATGTATCATCTAGCCACTCTTAGGGCTAGATCCAAGCCAGACTATAGAGTCGCACATGTATCACCCATTGACACTCATGGATGGATCTGAACTGATTCTACACAATAAGAACTGAGGAGGCAGACTAACAAGGACATACTCCACTGTATTGTTATTTGATTTTATTGAATTTAATTTAATTAATGAAATAATTATGTGACTTGCAAGGCTAATATGGAATATTCATCAAATACTCTATATTTCCTTAAATATGCATACGACAAATAAAGCTCAAAAACTTGACAAGCAGAGCAATCAAATCAAAAATTTTAAGCAGTAATTTAAATAAGATCTATAATATCCTTTATTTTTTAATTTATTTATTTTAACTATTCTAAGAATATGTAAGCTTGTGATCTCCAATATCCTACTATTTAGTATAATCCCAGAGTCATGGACATACAAGGTCTAACATTAGAACTAATCAACTTCTAATTCAAAATCAAATAGTATCGCTTGCTAAGGTTAAGTAATTAAATCAATCATCCTATTTGATAGATTTTATTATCCCAAACTGATCTTGAACAATATTATCAAGATTTAGAGGTAAGAGCTTAAATTCTAACATATGGGGTTTGAGCCTCCTAGCTCGAGGTTCTAACCATCTTTAGTATATGTTGACTCAAATTAGACTCTCCAATCTACAAGTTAAGTAAATCTTATTAAGGATAATTAATCTCAATAAGATACAAAATTATTAATATTGCTAATAAAGGTAACTAATTTTGATTAAAAATAAAATAATCAAACATTATGTCTAAAAGCTAAGGTTTGACCTAAGCTAAAATCTTTTAATTATAGGTTAAGATAGAATTTATTGAACCAAATCATTACTCAATAGAACTAGATTACTATAGAATACTATATCTAAACTTAAGAAGGAAAAGGTGTAATCACACCATCAACTTTGTGGGGACTCGAAGCCGGGTTAGTTGGGGTTAATCCAACACCGGTTTTGTGGTAAGTCCCATAGCGCAGAATTATATTGAGTGATTTAAAAAATATAGTATAAAGAAATCAAGGATAACTCATTTATTCATTAATTCACAATTTTTTATTACAAAGATCAAAATAAAATAAAAATTATAACCTTTAAAAATACTAAACTAAAAAAAATATAAATTAGCAAGTAGCAGTATTAGTATTACTTGATCCTTAACATCTTTTCTCTAGGATGAACTTCTGATCTGGGTACATTTCGAAAGTGCAGACATTAGAATACAATTAGTTAATCATTTTATGTGACTTTTAAAAGAACTTTTATCAAATTTGTGCAATCATGAATGGAAAAGTATATTAAACAAGAGTAATAAAAGATATATAGTACTTTTTTCAGTGCGTGAATCAAAAAATCAAAAGTTAAGTATTTGAATAATTTTGTACATGATAAGTAATTACTAAAAAATTTAATAATTATTATAGAAATTAGGAAATATATATATATATATATATATGTATATATATATATATATATATATATATAGAAAGAAAAAAATAATTGAAATAAAAGTTACAGAGAAAAAAAAAAAAAAAAAAAAAAAAAAAATATATATATATATATATATATATATATATATATATATATATATATATATATATATATATATATATTATCCAAAACAGTCACTTTTTCTATTACTCAGAAATAAACTTTTTATAACTTTATACCTGAAAAGTAATCCTTCAAGAAAATCAATCCAAAATTGGAATTAATTTTCACAAGGATAACCAAAAGGCAAAATATCAGCCAAAAGAAGGGCTATGAGTAACTGGCCCAACCAACCAAAATAACCTCTAACAGTGGCTCTCTTAATTACCCACATAAAATACAGATCGCTAAATACAAAATTAACCCCAACACAACGGATCAAATCACTTTCAAACAAAGATCAAAAGCCTTCCCGAGCAACTGCAGAAAGTCACCAATTGCTGGATCCAGGCAATGAATGAACATTTGGCATACAGCTGCGAACGATCCCAGAGTTCGCCATCGAGAACCATAACAGGCACCCAGTGGCAGCACCTGACAAAAACTGAGCCTTTCGAATCCAAGTAAGAGTCCAATCTGAGCTCTTGCAAAAAAGAATCAAAGTGCTGAAAAACCAGTGACTCAAAAACAGAAGAAACCAAAGAGAGAAAAGCCAAAAAACTAGGAGGAATAGTTCAGGTTTCTTTGTTAGGAAAGAATAAATTTCGGAAGAGACTGTCAAAGCCACCGCACAACTATCTAAGGAGCTATAGCTCAAACCTGTCCCCATCCTGATCGTTGAAGAAGCAGCACCTGAATAACAAGCTGCTTTATACTAAAAGAGGGACAGCCTGAATTTACAAAAAAAACAGAGCTAATGATAGTTCAAACTCTAAATAAAGACTTTCCAGCCGAAGAATCTCAAGCGCTAGATCTCAACTATAGTAAATGCACAAGTACCCCTCGGTACTTCCCAGAAGATAGAGAGAACAAAGTACACTAGGGATAACCACACAGCAGACAAAATCTGAACAATCAGACTAACAGTCACATATGCAAGAAAAAAGCCCATAGCAACTTTGGACAAAACCATAACCATTGAACAACCAAAAATGGAAAAATAACAAGACCAACAAATCCCTCAAAATAGCAATCACAGCAAACCAAATTTGGAATACAAAACCTGGAGCCAACAAAAAATGAGCGGTTGCATAGAATACCCTAAGGTACCTGCCATCCAGCTCAAACAGAGAAGCACTTGGAGAAACAAAATCACCTGCCAAAAAGTTGCAAACAAACTACAACCACTAGAAACTTTGTCTTGAAATCCTCGATCCAGAACTGATAAAACTTTGAAATAACACTAATATTTTTACATAGCTCCTTCTTACAAGCCAAAATAAGCTCTTCATAACCAGAAAAATAAACAAGATCAATAGCACCACCTAACAAAAGGATGCAGTAAATATAAACCCAAGGGATCAACCACATACGACTACCATCCATGGAAATTTTATTTTCCTAGCTAATACATATGATACAGTCCATCACACTTCTCAACCAGGAAACTTTCAGAATAATTTGTCCATCCACATTTAATTGCACTTTAAAAAATAGAATTGAAAAACTTCCAGAAAATAAGAACTCAAAATTCCAGGCACAGATGGCTAAATTACAAACGGCCTTAAAATACAAAGGAAAGATGATATCATGCGGAAAAAATCTCGTTTCAATAGCTAATTTCATGAACTTGTCAATAGAAAAAATAGATCTCTGAGTTGAAGTAAACAAAGACCTCCACTTAATCAAATTTTTGACCTTCCAGATTTGCCAACAAACCAAACATGCCAGAGTAAAGCCAAAAATACCCACCACTTTCTTCCACAAAAGGAGCACATCATGAACTGCAAATGAAATACTTTGTCTATTGAAATGCCAAAGACGATCATAATTCCTCCATAAATTCTTAGCATAATGGCAAGAGAAAAAAAGATGAGACAAATACTCTTCATTATTACAGAAAACACACTTTGAAGCCAACGAAACACCTCTATCTTTCAGCACATCATCTGTAGATATAAATTTCTTCCAGATTCTCTAAATAAAAAAGAAATAGCTGAAATAGTAAGTTTAAACCAGACACAAGGAGATAAAGGATGAGCCAAGGGATGCATTTTTCTTGCTGAATTAAGACAAGGCCTTAACTTTTTCCCAATAACTACATTCATGACATCTTTGCCCACTCCTATTTGAACCTCACAAATTGATTTAATAATGCTACCATTTGTTATCACTTCTCTAAGCTTCTGAATATTCCAGTGACCCTCAATCCAGAAGTCTAAAACCTTTACATCATCATTACCAATCATAGGTACAAGAGAAAATAGTGAACCCTCTTTTAACCAACAATCATACCAAAAAGAAATACTTCTCTCAGTAATATCCCAAAAAATACAGTTTTCTACTGCACTATGGAACCTTACAAGATTCCTCCAAAAGACTGAATCATTCTGTTTAAGCCCCCTAATCACCACATGATCCATCTTACCGTATCTTTCCTTTATGTAAGCATCCCATAGGATCTCACCTTTCCTCAAATGCCACCAATATTTCACACAAAAAGCATCCGCTGTATTATTAAAAGGAAGAAAGCCCAACCCACCATTTTTCCTGGGGATCGTAATGTCATCCCAGTTAGTCCAGTGGATAGATTTTCTGGTACCATAGTTACCCCACAAAAAACTATTGCACACTTTATTAAGCATATTAATGAACTTCTTTGGGGGTTTCAACACAGCCAAGTAATGATTTGGCATAGAATTAATCACAGATTGTAATAGAATAATTCTACCCCCAAAAGAAAGACATTTAGAAGCCCAACTATTACTCTTATCAGTTATAGCTTCTAAATTTTTTTGGAAATGGGACCAAGAAGCAATACCTTTCATCAAAGGCAAACCCAAATACTTTATAGGAAGAGTGTCCTGTGTTAATATGGAAATATTTAAATGGCCAGCTCTTCTTCTACTTGGAACAGATTTCCCAAAAACTACATTTGATTTACTCATATTAACTTTCATCCCTGAGACTTTCTCCATATGGCTCAAAATGTTTAGAATTGAGTTAAACGCTTTCGAAGAAGCTTTACTAAAAATAAGGGTATCATTTGCAAATGAAAGATGGGAAATTATTTTTCTAGCAGAATTATGAAAAACTATCCCTTTAGTAGTACTAAAATAATGGGATAAAATTTTGGAAAAATAATCATTTGCAATGATAAACAAAGATGGAGACAAAGGGTCACCCTGCCTAAGGCCTCTTGAAGACTTAAAGAAACCATGACTTGAACCATTTATAATAATAGAAAACCAGATATTTGAAATGGATTTAAAGATAAATTGAATGAAATTCTCAGAAAAACCAAAATTTCTCAGAACTACAAGAAGAAAACTCCATTCAATCCTATCATAAGTCTTCATAATGTCCAACTTAATAATGACATTTCCCCCAAGGCATTTCTTATCAATATCATGCACAAGTTCTTTAACAAGAATAAAATTATCAGAAAAAAGTCTACCTTTTTGACAGACTGTAAATACACGTCTGCGCTTGCACGCAAGTGTACGTGGTCTAAAGTAATAAGTGGAAAGTGTGATTTTCCGAGAATTTATCGAACCACGGAGAATTGGTTGATTTGGCACTAAAGTATATTTATTCTCACTAATGTTTAAGCCATAGTATGTATTAGTTGATTGGTCTAAAATTAGCACGAATATTCACTAAGTAAAATAGTAAGATTAAAGAAAGAGGAGAGTTGGGCCAATCCCACATGCAATGATATAATACTTGTGTAGATTTGTTTCTCAAGCTTTATCATTTAGTTTAATTAAAATCAAGTGCACATTGTTGTCCTTTAGTCTAGCTCAAAGGCTTATAAGTTCAATTCTCGTGCACAAAATGAACTCATATTCAGTTCTACTTTAGCACAAAGATTCTTATAAGCTTCTTGAGATTTAAAGTTAATTCATTTTCTCCTTATTTAAGGAGAGTTTAAATTTTCTTAAATCTCAAGATCTCACAAGTATTGATTTTTCACTACGAGCATCACTTCGCATCTCACATAGTTGAGATGAGAGAATCACATGTTGGGCTCAATGACTATGTCACTTAGTTCATGAGCACTCAACGCTTTATTTCTCAATCTCAATTATGTGGAGCTAAGGAGCTCAATTAGCGGGTCTTAGCATCACTTGCATCAACTCTTTGGTTGAGCTTAGATTGAGGTGCATTGAGCTCAACAACCTTCTCACATGGTTCTAATCTTTCATGCACTCAAAATCTAGCATCCAACCTAAGGTGAGCTAAGGAGCACAAGATAATTAGATCTTGGATTCTTTAGTTCTTTTCTCATAAACACATCAAGACTAATCAGATAGAAATTTCTTAGTAAGGCATTTAAATCACAAATACATTATGCTTGAGGGAAAACATTCATACATCAATATTACATCATTCAAAATGGGATTTCATCCTAACCCTCCTCAAGGGGAGTTTAGCTACTCATTACACAAGAAAATAAGGAAGACACATACATAGTTAAAGACCCTTTCATGGTCACTAAAAAAAAAATACAAGATTGAGTTTAGAAGATACTAGGAACGCTCCGTAGAAGTTCTTCGGAATTCTTCTTCTACTTCTAATTACCTTCTCCTTAGATTGCTAGTGCTGCCTTCTTCCTCTTCTCCCTTTGCTAAAGCTTGCCTTATCACCCTTGGGGAGTTCTCTCTTCCTTTGGCTCTCCTCCTTACTTAGGGAATTTTTGCTAAAATTGTGAACCCTCCTCTAGTCAAGAGAAGGGGTATTTATAGGAGGGGGGGGGGGGCTGCATGCTCCACTATTCCATAAGTAACCAGAATTTCTATAAAAAATGCTGAATTCATAATTGCATTAATTTTTAATTTAGGGTGAGGTGACAATAATCTCGTTTCTTTAGCCACAACATCACCTCAAAGCTTACAAAAATGGCTACTGCAGGAAATGATGGCTGGAGACAACATTCAGGATAAAAGTCATGTCTCCAGCCGCATTAAATGTATTGTCTGGAAAAAAATTCAGCGGGCTGCTGCAGCATGGTGTCACGTGCTGTAGCGTGCTGCGGCGTGCTTTAGCATACACTGGTCCTTAGCAATTTAGCCAAGTCCTCCGTTGTAGACCGCTGCAGTGCACAACCACGTGCTGGAGCGAGGAATTCCTGTGAAAAACATTGTTCAATTAGTTCTTTTTTCAGGATTTATAGAGAAATATTTCCGCGGTAGACCGTTGCAGCGCTGCGACCGCGTTCTTAGCGGTCAATTCCGTGAAAAAAACACTGTTCAATTAGTTGGGCGGCCCCGATTTATATAGCCAAGGCCTTAGCGAATAAACTGCTGCAGCGCGCGACCCGCGCGTTTGTAGCGGTGAATTTCGCGAAAAAATAACTGTTCAATTAGTTGGGCGGCCCCGATTTAATAAGTCAAGTATTTTCACGGTAAACCGCTGCATGCGCGCGACCGCGCGCTTGTAGCGATGAATTCTGCAAAAAATACTATTCAATAGTTGAGCCCCCCTTTTAATAATCATAAGTATTTTCACGATAAACCGCTGCAGCGCGCGACCGCGCGCTTTGTTTTGTTTGTAGCGGTTGAATTCCGCAAAAATCACTATTCAATTAGTTGAGCCCCCCTTTTAATAATCATAAGTATTTTCACGGTAAACCGCTGCAGCGCGCGACCGCGCGCTGTAGCAGTGAATTCCGCAAAAATCACTATTTAATTAGTGGGGAGCCAATTTAATATAGTTTAAATGTTTCCGCCGTAGCCCGCTGCGGCGCCAGACCGCGCGCAGCAGCGCGCTGTAGCGGAATTCTTTATTTATATTTTTAGAAAAGTTGCAGAAATGCCCTAGAGATCCTTTGGATTCCATTTCCTGAATAAGATAGAAAATTTGATTTAGGAGCAGCAAAAATATCTTAAATAAATGAATTTTCCCTTTTATTTTAGATATAATTTATGGATTCATCACACCCCCACACTTAAATTTTTGCTCGTCCTCGAGTAAGCTCAAAATGATAATTTTTTCTGTATTTCAATGGATGAAATTCACAATGATGTAATTGAAATAAGTATAAGTGAAAATATATGCATGGCAAGAAAAATGAAATGAACATCGTAGCAATCTTAATGTTTTCAATTGAGTCACTAAGGTGGTTAAGTCACTAAATCTCCAAATGTTTAAATTTTTTAATGCTTGTTAATAGATGATGGGTTCCATACATTTTAGATTTTTATACTAAAGACATAGTTTAGAGATTCTTAGAGTTGTGTCATATGTGCTCGTTCTTATAAATCACAAAGATGAAAAGTTTTTAAAGGAGAGATATTTTTCTTCATCCTTTCTTATTTTGTTCACTTGGGAGAGATATTTTTCATCATCTCTTTTTCCATAAATATTTTGTTCTTTTCATCCTTAGGAAGAGATATTTTTCTTCATCCCTAACATCTTTGTGATCATGAAGTCCTACGGGAGCCTAGCACACTCCATTTAGAATTCATACCATATTTTTTTGGTTAAAATCCTATGCCTTCCCCCACACTTAGCTCAAGCATTTATTTAAATTTTTGACGATTTAAATTTCCCTCCATTCATTCCTCAATCTCTCATTTGATTGCGTATAATTCATTTAATCATTTTCTTGTTAAGCATTCTTTTACTTATATTTCATTTGATTTTTGCATTTTTGTGATTTTCGTTTCTTTTGAAAAATTCAGAAAAAGTATGTCTCTTAGGAATAACTCAATAAATGCGAGAATATGAGAATTCATAAATTACAATCTCAAAATAAAAACAAACTACAATAAAAATAAAAAGAAAAAGTGAAAAGAACAAGTACAGCCTAGTTAGTTGTTGGGTTGCCTCCCAACAAGCGCTGGTTTTAGTGTCTCAGCTTGACACATGAAAGAGCTTATGTGATTCCTTCATCAGGGAGGTCTTGAAGAGTCCACCCTCCCTTCTCTTGAAAGACTCCTTCCTCCAAGTATAACTTCAGATGATTTCCATTCACCTTGAAAGAGCTATTATTTGAGGCAACTTCGACAGCTCCATGAGGAAAAACTTTAGTGATGGTGAATGGTCCTGTCCAATGTGATTTTAGTTTTCCAAGAAAAAGTCTTAATCTAGAGTTAAAAAGCAATACCTTCATTCCTGGTTGGAGGTGCTTAGGTTTAATTAGCTTATCATGCCATTTTTTTATGTTTTTTTTATACGACTTAGCATTCTCATAGGCGTTTAACCTAAATTCATCAAGTTCATTTAGTTGCAGCAGTCTCTGCGCCCCTGCCTTTTGGTGGTCAAAATTTAATTTCTTTATTACCCAAAAGGCACGGTGTTCAAGTTCCACCGGAAGGTGACATGCTTTTCTATAAATGAGCTTATACGGGGACATTCCTAGAGGGGTCTTGAAGGCAATTCTATAAGCCCAAAGGGAATCTTGGAGTTTTGAAGTCCAGTCCTTTATATTTTGGTTTACAGTTTTTTCCAAAATTTGTTTAAGTTCTGTATTGGAGACTTCAACTTACCCGCTGGTTTGAGGGTGGTAGGGGGTACCCACCTTGTGTCTTATCCCATAGCTTTTTAATTTATTCTCTAACTGCCTATTGCAGAAGTGTTTTCCCCCATCACTGATCAAGAATCTGGGTGTTCCAAATCTAGCTAGCACGTGTTCCTTGAGAAATTTGATCACAGTTTTAGCATCATTGTTGACACATGCCACAGCTTCAACCCATTTTGAAACATATTCAACTGCCACAAGAATATATAGATTGGCCTGGGACGAGGGGAAGGGTCCCATGAAGTTAATTCCCCAAACATCGAATAGTTGGACTTCAAAAATCCAATTTAAAGGAAGCTCATCCCTTTTTGTTAAATTCCCGATTCTTTGGCACTTGTCATAACTTTTGACAAAATTAGCGGCATCCTTGAATAGATGGGGCCAAACGAATCCAGATTGAAGCACCTTCGCAGCCGTTCGCTAAATTCCATGGTATTCTCCACAAGGCGATGTGTGGCAGTGGAAGAGAATATTCCTGGTGTCAGAGTCAGGAACACATCTCCTTAGGAGTTGATCATTACAACATTTAAACAGAAAGGGATCATACCAAAAATAATTTGTTATATCCGCAAAAAATTTATTTTTTTATTGGTAACTCATATCTTTTGGTATGATTCCTCCTGCAAGGTAGTTTGCAATATCAGCGAACCAGGGAGGATCATTTATAGCTACCCCATAGAGCTTCTCGTCGAGAAAGGATTCACTAATATCTGTCGACTTTTCATGATCAATGTGAATTCATCTGGATAAATTGTCGGCAAGCACACTTTCACTCCCCTTCTTATCCTGGATTTCGAGATCAAATTCTTGTAAGAGCAACACCCATCGTATCAAACGTGGTTTTGCCTCTTTCTTTTGGAAGAGATACTTAATGGCGGCATGATCCGTGTAAACGATAGTCTTAGACCCGATGAGATACGACCTAAATTTAGTAAAAGCAAAAATGACGGCTAAAAGCTCCTTTTCCGTGGTGGCGTAATTTCTTTGAGCATCGTCAAGGAGTTTACTAGCATAGTAAATCTAATAGAAGGTTCGCTCTCTTCGTTGCCCTAGAACCGCGCCTATAGCAAGGTCCCTCGCATCACACATAATTTCAAAAGGTGAATCCCAGATTGGAGCAAAAATTATTGGAGTAGAGATCAAGGCATTTTTTAGTGTATTGAATCCTTTCAGACAATTGTTATCAAAATTGAACTCAACATCCTTTCTAAGCAATCTACAAAGTGGCATACTTATGTTTGAAAAATCCTTAATAAATCTGTGATAAAAACCAGCATGCCCTAGGAAGCTTCTAATTCCTTTAACATTGATGGGAGGAGGAAGTTTTTCAATTACTTTAATCTTAGCTTTATCGACCTCTATCCCCCTCCTAGAAATTAAATGACCAAGAACGATACCCTCTTCAACCATAAAATGACACTTTTCTCAATTCAAGATCAAGTTTGACTCTTCACATCTCTTTAACACCTTTTCCAGATTAATTAGGCAATGATCAAAAGAGGTCCCAACCACAGAAAAATCATCCATAAAAATTTTTAAGAACTCTCCTATCATGTCAGAGAAAATAGCCATCATGCAGCATTGAAAAGTAGTTAGAGCATTACACAAACCAAAAGGCATTCTCCTAAAGGAGAAGGTTCTAAAGGGGCAGGTAAATGTTATTTTCTATTGGTCTTTGGGCATAACCAGGATTTGATTGTATCCAGAATAACCATCAAGAAAACAGAAATAAGGATTTCCTGCTAATCTATCAAGCATTTGGTCGATAAAGGGAAGGGGATAATGGTCTTTTCGAGTTTCTTTATTTAATCTCCTATAATCGATGCAAACTCGCCAACCAGTCACAGTCCTAGTGGGGATTAGTTCATTGTTGCTGCTGAGAATAACGGTCATCCCACTCTTTTTGGGAACAACATGTATAGGGCACACCCAAGGGCTGTCAGAAATGGGAAAAATGATCACAGCATCTAAGAGCTTGATGATTTCCTTGTGAACTACTTCTTTGATGTTAGGGTTTAATCACCACTGAGGTTCAATTGAAGGCTTAGAGTTGTCCTCCAATAGGATACGATGCATACACAGAGTTGGGCTAACCCCTTTTAAATCCGCAATACTCCACCCCATTGCACTCTTATGATCTTTTAAAACGTTACATAAAAGATTCTCTTGATGTTTAGTTAACAAAGTGGAAAGTATTATAAGAAGTGATTTATCTTCTCCTAGGTATATGTATTTTAAATGTGAGGGAAGAGGTTTTAATTCAAGTTTAGGAGGAAAAATTATCGAAGGTTGAATCATCTTTCTTTCCTCAATTAATTCTTCAATAACTTCCATTTCAGTGGGAACTTCGTATTCCTCACTTCCCATCATTCCCTCTTCTCCCACATCTTCCATTGACCCAGCTTCTTCTAATAAATTGATCTCCCAACAATCCTCGTTTAACTTAGAAGGGTGTTTCAGAAAATCATTTACATGAAATTTAGTCTCTTCCTCTCCATAACGCAACCTCAATTCCCCTTTGTCTACATCAATTAAGGTTCGTCCTGTGGCCAAGAAAGGTCTACCTAAAATAATAGGAATCTCTTGATTTTCATCTTCCATATCCAAGATTATGAAGTCTGCCGGGAAGATAAACTTGTCAACCTTTACTAGTATATTTTCCACAATTCCTAAAGGAGATTGTACAGATCTATCAGCAAATTGGAGTAGAACAGGGGTAGGTTTTAACTGATCAATTTCTAGTTTCTTGAATATGTAGAAAGGCATCAAATTAACAAAAGCGCCAAGATCACAAAGGGCTTTTTGAAAAGATTGGCATCCAATCGTGCATGGGATAGTGAAACTCCCAGGATCCTTCTTTTTAGTGGGAATTTTTCTTTGAAAGATTGTACTGCATTCCTCAGTTAATGCCACAGTCTCCTTTTCATCAATCTTCCTTCTCTTGGATAAGATATCTTTCATAAACTTGGCATAACTAGGCATTTGTTCGAGGGCTTCAGCTAATGGGATATTGATGTGAAGAGTTTTAAAAGTCTCAAGAAATTTTTGATATTGGACATCGAGTTTCTCCTTAACCATACACTGAGGATAAGGTATATGAGGGGTTTCCTTAGGTGCGTCTCTATGTTTATCCCTTGCGGCATCCCTTGCCACAATCTCTTCTGTCCTTATTGTTTCTTCTTCCTTTTTTTTCTCTCTAGATTTAGCGATATCTTCTCTATTCTCTTTTCTCACAATCTCATGAGCAACCCTTCCACTTCTTAAGGTGATTGCGTTACCTGATTCATTTTCATATTCTCTGATCACCCCGACTAGTGAAGGTTGTTCTAGCTGCTTTATTATATCTTTCAATTTTTGTTCAATTCTTTTAACCGTTTCCTCTTGTTTGAGGAGAGTGTGCTCATGCCTGTTTAGTGTGACATCAGTTTTATTCATGAATTCAATAGTGGAGTTTCTAAATTCTTTTAGAGAGTTTTCGAATATTTCTCCATTCTTTCCATGATTCATGATTATATTAACATCTCTCAATTCCCCATCATTCTCCTGTAAAGGGCTTATATAACCACATTCTAGCTTCTTATTAAGTTTGGAAATTTGATTTTGCAGTTCTAGGATTTTCTGTGAGTTTCCTAGTGGATGATACTCTTTTTTATCCTTGAAACCATTCCTTAGAAGTGGCCATTAGTAAGCGTTGTTTGCCATTTCTTCCAAGAGGTCATAGGTTTCCTCTTGGGTTTTTCCACTAATGGATCCCCCAGTGGCTGCATCAATGAGTGTCCTCATCGGAGCATTCAAACAATTATAAAAGGTTTGCACTTGCATCCAGAGAGGGAACCCATGATGCGGGCAATGTTTGAGGTACTCCTTAAAGCGTTCCCACCCATCATAGAGAGTCTCACCTTCCATCTGAGTAAAGTTAGTGATCTCAATTCTCAACCGTGCAGTTTCATCCGGAGGGAAGTATTTGGCTAAGAATTTCTTAGCCAAATCATCCCATGTATGGATAGAATCGTTTGGTAAAGTGTTGAGCCAACTCTTGGCTCTATCTCTCAGTGAGAAAGGAAATAGCCTCAATTTAACTGCGTCTTCAGAGATGCCATTAAACTTGAAGGTATCACATATTTCGAGGAAGGTTGAAATATGTGAATTTGGATCTTCAGTGGCTAATCCTCCAAACTGATTGTTTTGTATCATACTCAGCGTAGAGGGTTTGATTTCAAATTTATGGGCTTCTATATTCGGCCTTACAATCGCATGGGGAATGCCCCTAACAGTGGGCAGTGCATAATCTCTCAGTGCTTTACCCCTAGGCTCTTCTAAGTTTTTAGTGAAAGTGTCCATCATAATTTGTTAGTTTGATAAGTTTCATTCTCGCCTAGCTTGTAAGTATGTTCGTTCTATTTCAGGATCGAACAGATATTCAGTACAGACTCTTTTACTCATACAAGTTTCAATAAAGCTTATCAAGAACGATTTAGCAATAAAGATCAAACAGTTATATTTTGGAAATGAAAATGAACAAAAAGAAATATAAAATATTAGCTTGATAATTATAATAGAAAATGTAAAACTATTAATATATAAAATATATATATATATATATATATATATATATATATATCAAATGCTTAAATCACTAGCTACTTATAGATTATCTTTAGTTCAAATCAAAAACCGATTCCCCGGCAACGGCGCCAAAAACTTGACGACTGTAAACACACGTCTGCACTTGCATGCAAGTGTACGTGGTCTGAAGTAATAAGTGGAAAGTGTGACTTTCTGGGAATTTATCGAACCACAGAGAATTGGTTGATTCGGCACTAAAGTATATCTATTCTCACTAATGTTTAAGCTATAGTATGTATTGGTTGGTTGGTCTAAAATTAGCACAAATATTCACTAAGTAAAATAGTAAGATTAAAGAAAGAGAAGAGTTGGGCCCATCCCACATGCAATGATATAATACTTGTGTATATTTATTTCTCAAGCTTTATCATTTAGTTTAATTGAAATCAAGTGCACATTGTTGTCCTTTAGTCTAGCTCAAAGGCTTACAAGTTTAAATATCGTGCACAAAATGAACTCACATTCGGTTCTACTTTAGCACAAAGATTCTTGTAAGATTCTTGAGATTTAAAGTTAATTCATTTTCCCCTTATTTAAGGAGAGTTTAAATTTTCTTAAATCTCAATATCTCACAGGCATTGATTTTCCACTACAAGCATCACTTCACATCTCACATAGTTGAGATGAGAGAATCACATATTGGGCTCAATGACTATGTCACTTAGTTCATGAGCACTCAACGCTTTATTTCTCAATCTCAATTATGTGGAGCTAAGGAGCTCAATTAGCGCGTCTTAGCATTACTTGCATCAACTCTTTGGTTGAGCTTAGATTGAGGTGCATTGAGCTCAAGAACCTTCTCACATGGTTCTAAGCTTTCATGCACTCAAAAGCTAGCACCCAACCTAAGGTGAGCTAAGGAGCACAAGATAATTAGATCTTGGATTCTTTAGTTCTTTTCTCATAAACACATCAAGACTAATTAGATAGAAATTTCTTAGTAGGGCATTTAAATCACAAATACATTATGCTTGAGGGAAAATATTCATACATCAATATTACATCATGCAAAATGGGACTTCATCCCAACCCTTCCCAAGGGGAGTTTAGCTACTCATTACACAAGAAAATAAGGAAGACACATACATAGCTAAAGACCCTTTCATGGTCACTAAAAACAAAATACAAGATTGAGTTTAGAAGATACTAGGAACGCTCCGTAGAAGTTCTCCGAAATTCTTCTTCTCCTTCTAATTACCTTCTCCTTAGATTGTTAATACTGCCTTCTTCCTCTTCTCCCTTTGCAAAAGCTTGCCTTGCCACCCTTGAGGAGTTCTCTCTTCCTTTGGCTCTCTTCCTTAAGGAATTTTTGCTAAAATTTTGAACCCTCCTTCTAATTACCTTCTCCAGTTGCATGCTTCACTCTTCCATAAGCAACCAGAATTTCTATAAAAAATGTTGAGTTCATCATTGCATTAATTTTTAATTTAGCGTGAGGTGACAATAATCTCGTTTCTTTAGCCACAACATCACCTCAAAGCTTACAAAAATGGCTGCTGCAGGAAATGATGGCTGGAGATAACATTCAGGATAATGGTCATGTCTCCAGCCGCATTAAATGCATTGTCTGGAAAAAATTCGGCGGGCCGCTGCAGCTCGTTGTAGCGCGGTGTCGCGCGCTGTAGCGTGCTGCGGCATGCTTTACATACCCTGGTCCTTAGCAATTTAGCCAAGTCCTCCGCTGTAGACCGCTGTAGCGCGCGACCGCGCGTTGGAGCGGGGAATTCCGCGAAAAAAACTGTTCAATTAGTTCTTTTTCCAGATTTTATGAAGAAATATTTTTGCGGCAGACCGCTGCAACGCGCGACCGCGCGCTATAGCGGTCAATTCCGCGAAAAGTACTGTTCAATTAGTTGGGCGGCCCGATTTATATAGCCAAGGCCTTCGCGATAAACTGCTGCAGTGCACGACCGTGCGCTGGAGCGGTGAATTTCACGAAAAACACTGTTCAATTAGTTGGGCGGCCCGATTTATTAAGTCAAGTATTTTCACGGTAAACCGCTGCAGCGCGCGACCGCGCGTTGGAGCGGTGAATTCCGCAAAAAATATTATTCAATTAGTTGAGCCCCCCTTTTAATAATCATAAGTATTTTCGCGATAAACCACTGCAGCGCACCATCGCGCGCTGTAGCGGTGAATTCTGCAAAAATCACTATTCAATTAGTTGAGCCCCCCTTTTAATAATCATAAGTATTTTCGTGGTAAACCACTGCAGCGCGCGACCGCGCACTGTAGCGGTGAATTCCGCAAAAATCACTATTCAATTAGTGGGGAGCCAGTTTAATATAGTTTAAATGTTTTTGCTGCAGCCCGCTGCGGCGCGCGACCGCGCACTGTGCAGCGCGCGTAGCAAAATTCTTTCTTTATATATTTAGAAAAATTGCAGAAATGCCCTAGAGCTCCTCTAGATTCTATTTCCTAAAAAAGATAGAAAATTTTGATTTATGAGCAGTAAAAATATCTTAAATAAATGAATTTTCCCCTTTATTTTAGATATAATCTATGGATTCATCACTTTTACAAAAGTATTTTGATTGGGAGAAATAATTCTATCAAGGATAAAATTCAGTCTATTGGTCATAACTTTAGTGGCAATTTTATTGAAAACATTACAAAGGCTAATAGGTCTAAAATCTGCCCATGATTTAGGCCTTTCCACTTTGGGAATCAAAGGTAATAGAAGTTGAAGTTACAAACTTGTGGACATAATTAGCCTTGAAAAAATCTAAAACTGCTTCCCAAACATCAATCCTAATAATCTCCCAACAGGACTTGAAAAAAATAGGAGAGAAACCATTTGACCCTGCCACTGAATCCTCCTTTAACACTTTAATAATATCTTCCACCTCTCTTAAGGTAAGGGGAGACAACAGTCACGAGTTTTTATCCTCATAAATTCTTGGAAAAGTAACATCATTTCTAAGACTAGAGAGATCACAGCCTTCTCCCAACCAAAGAGAATTAAAAAACTCACACGCAGAACTTCCCAGGGAGTCAAAAGGAATATTAACACCCCCAACATCCTTTAAATGAGAGAACACATTAGCATAATTTTTAATATTAACCCAAGAGTGAAAAAATTTTGTGTTTTTTTCACCATCCTTGAATCTTTTGAGAGTTGATTTCTGGATCCAAAAAGCTTCTTCCATACTCAAGACAGAATCTAAATGTTTATATGCTTTATCAAGATGCTCTTTCACCAAAGGAGAATTAAAGCCGTCCAAAAGAGCTTCAAGATCAGCCACTTTAGCCTCCGCCTTCCTAACATTTTCAAAGATATTACCAAAATGATTTTTGTTCCAAGAGATAAGAACTTTTCTTAACCTATTCAATTTTATGTGAAATCTAATCATTGGAGGAATATTAGGATCCACCGCAGCAGACCAGTTCAAATTAACTAGCTCAAAAAAAATTTGGATGCTGAACCTACATATTCTGAAACTGAAAGCTGCTTCTGCCAACTAAAGAAGAACCAAGAGGTAATAGAAGAGGGGTGTGGTTAGAACCAAGTCAACCCAACTGAACCACCTGGAGCTTATTAAACAGACTGGCAAAATTTGGATTAACTAAAAACCTATCAATTCTTGAAATAGCAGATTCGTTGGACCAAGTAAAAGAAGAACCAGAAAAATCAATATCTATTAAACCAGAGTTACTGATCATAGCATTAAAATCTCTAATTGCAGAATTACAGGTCCGACTCTTTCCAAAACGTTCAGATTCTTTTCGGATCACGTTGAAATCTCCCCCAATTATGCAGGGAGAATAATCCAAATTACACTAATTCTCTAAAGAAGACCATAAATTTCTCCTCACACTATAAGAGCAGCTAGTGTAAACAACAGATAATTTCCAACTCAGATTTCTCCAAATACAATTTCCATTAATACATTGATCCTCATTAACCACCATATCAAAATCAAAAGTTGGATTCCACAAGATCCAAATCTTACCATTTATATTATTCAAAAATTTAGAAAAGCCCAAAAACTTAGCAATTCTTTCCAAATAAGACTGTTTGATTAAAAGTTCCAAAATTGCAAGAAAAATAATCATAAGGAAATATATATATATATATATATATATATATATATATATATATATATATACATAAAGAAAGAAAATGATTTAAATAACATAAATAGAAATAATAGTAATAATAATAATAATAATAATAATAATATTATTATTATTATTATTATTATTATTATTATTATTATTATTATTAATAAAGTAAGAAAAGAAAATAATAGAAAAATTTTCATCTCTTTCTTATTTATTAACGTTGATGAGGCTTTACTTGAGGTTGGCGGGGAAAACTAGTGGTGGCCGAGGAAGAAGATGGGGAAGTGGAGGAGAGATGGGAGTGGGGGAGGAGTGGGAGAGGAATGGGGGGATGAGGGGAGAGGGGTTGTATTTATAAAAAAAAATTCTCTCTCTCATCCATTATTCTAACATGAGAATTTTGGCTTATCTTCCTCTTAAAGGCTTTGTGTGTACAAATTGACTTTATCTTCCTCCTTCTCTCCACTTTCTCTCACTTCTTTCTCTCTCCTCAAATATTTTCAAAACAAATAACAAAAATTGACATGGAGGTGTATTTTGATGAAATGAACACATTCGCGCAAATTTTTTTGATTTAAAGCAATCTGTTATGTTTTATTAATTTCTGAAGCTAAAAGCTTACAAAATTAACTATGGCCAATCTAAAGCTCTAAATTCGACAAAACCTTTTTTGTAACCTTTTTATAATATTCTTAATCTTATGACACCAAAATTATTGAATTTGTACTTGTATATAATTTTCTTAATTAACTAATTTTAAATAATTTAGAAATTAATTCGGGAGTATTCATTATCAAGATTGCTCCCAAACTTGGGTATTACGATCATAAAAATATACTTTATCTAAGGGTATTTTTGGGTTGCTTTAATTTTGAAGTCACCCAGGATCCTTATTTTGAGTCGGATTTGGTCATAATTTGGATGGTAATGACTTGGGTCATTACAGACTCCCCTACTTAAAAATGATATCGTCCTCAATATCACATAAACAAAACTTAATTATGGATGAGATTATTACCTTACATAATGAATAATGTTGAGCAATTCTTTCTCATTGAGTCTTCTCTTTCCCAAGTGGTTTCTTCTTCTGATTAATTTTTCCACTGTACTCTTACCATTGGGATGTGACAACTCCATAATTTTTGACTATTTGAACCCAATATTTTGAGTGGTCCTTCTTTGTAAGTTAGATCAAGTTGCAGATTGATGAAAGGAAAAGATACTTGTTGGAATGGTTTATGTAGATAGCTTCGTAATTATGTAACATGGAATACATTGTGAACAGTAGAAAAATTGCCAGATAGTTTGAGCTTATAAGCGACGTCTCCAATTTTGGTGATTATTTCAGATGGTCCAATGTACCTTGAAGTTAACTTCCCTAATAAGACAAATCTATGAACTCTTCTTATTGAACTTACCTTTAGATAAGCATGATCTCCTGCCTGATATTCTAGCATACGATATCTTGCATCATGATATTTCTTCTATCTGCCTTGTGCGGCCAAAATTCTTCTCTTGATGAGACTAATTTTCTCATATGTTTCTATTATTAGTTTTAGATCCATAGAGATGTGCATCTCCCACTTCTATCCATGCTAGAAGAGTGCTACACTTTTTTCCATACAATGCCTCGAAAGGTGCCATGCTTATGCTAGATTGGTGGCTATTATTGTAAGCAAATACCATAAGTGGCAGGTGCTCCTAATTTCTACCAAAGTCTAACAAGCATAAATGTAAGAGATCTTCTAGAACTTGGTTTGAGGATGGTGGTCGTGCTCATGTCTAAAGTGGTTCCAAGATCTTGGTTCCAAGAATCAATTGAGAAGTAAACCTATCTTCTTGATCTAAAATTATAGTTTTAGATATTCCATGCAGTTTGACTATTTCTCTGATATATAATCTTGCCAGTTTCTCCACTAATTCTATTTACATTATTGGGATAAAGTAGATTGACTTTGTTAATCTATCAACTGCTCTTAATTTTCCTTTTGATAATCCCTTTGTGAAATCCATGGAGATGTCTGACCATTTCCATTATGGGATTTCTAATGGGTGCAAAAGTTCACCAGGTCATTGGTGCTTTGCTTTAACTAGGCTACAAACATGACACTTATCCACAAATTCAACTATATCTAGTTTAAGTCCTGGCCACCAGAAGGCTATTTTTAGATCTTGATACTTTTGTTACTTTCGGGGTGCACAATATAGCTTGAGTTGTGGGTTTCATTTAATATCTGATTCAAATGTGAGAATTATTTGGGACCCAAATTCTATTTCCATTATAAATATGAACTCCTTTTCACAGTGCAATTATGTTATACGACCATTTTTTATTTCTGCTTTCAGCTTGGGGTACTCTTTATTGACATCTTGAGCATCCAATATGCTTTGTATGAAGATAGGTCCTGCAGTATTAACGTTAAGTAATTCACTTAACTGATCCTTAATGATGGGTCTTATATTAAGCTTTCAGAATTTTTCTTCAAATGATCTTGCTAAGATTAAAGTGTTCAGTATTTTCTTTCTACTTAAAGCATCTGCAACCCAGTTAGCTTTTCCAAGAAGATATTGAATATCCATGTCATAGGTGCTAAATAGTTCCAACCATCTCCTTTAACGAAACTTTAGTTCCTTCTACGTAAAGATGTATTTTAAACTTTGATGATATGTGAGGATCTCGCATTTGACTCCATAAAGATAGTGCTTCCATATCTTTAAGGCAAAAGCTATCACGACTTGCTCTAAATCACAAACTTTGATGTTGTTGCCAAATGGGAGGATGGTAGTTCTAGTGTAACTATAAGCTTTTTAGATATGATGGAGTGGCTTGCTCCCATATCAAATAAGGTGTCGCATGATATGCCATAAATAAATAAGGTGCCTAAATATTGTTAATAAACTATGAGTATTTAGTATGAGCTTTATAAGTGCAACAGGGGGAATAGGAAGAGTGGCATACCTAATACTACATTGTTGTATCCAGGGTGGTTGGCTGGTTCTGGGGAAACTTCTTTAGTTAGCACATGGAATGGGGTTCCAACAGTTATTGTGTGTGTGTCCCTTTTAAAGGTTACCTAGTCTATCATTATTACAGATCAACATTCACGAATTTGGTGGCCAAGCTTGCCGCACAAAAAACACATCTTACCATCATGGTTACACTTGTCATGGGGATCTAATTTCTAACACTCTCCTTTTCTTCCTGGATCAGGGTTCTCAGAAGTTAGCTGGAAGATTTTAGTAGGTGGGTTGGGTTTTAAAAGTCCCTTGGTCCTTTGTGGGATGATCCCGCCTCTTCCCTTGTCATGAGTGATTAGAAAAATTACTATTATATCCATGTTTCATAATTAGTGCACATTCTAGAAGTTTGGAGAAATGAGTATGTCTAAATGGAAGCAAGCTCCATCAGAGGGTGTCCTTCATCCCAGACAGAATATAGTTGCACCTTGATTTCTATGTGCTTATGAAGTTCTGAGAATACCTTGACATTCTCGTAAACTCAACCTCATAGTTGGCCACAAAATTGCTAACCTAAACTAATTTTATGAATTGGTTCTCCATGATATTTTAGGCAGCTTGTGGATGTATTTGGCTCTACATACTTCTGAAAATGCTCCCCAACTTGTATTCTCCAATATTATACTAGTGAAATTGGTAATGGCAACAGATTCCCACCATCGGTTAGCTTTGCTTATAAATAGATAGCGAGTCACTCGCACTGCCTTTTCGTTGGACACTCTATACTTTTTAGTGTCTTCTCTATATCTCTTAGCCAGTCTTCTGCCTCTATAGGGCAAGTAGTCCCATGGAATATTGGTGGATTTAATTTGAGGGAAGATTGGAGAATCCCATTAAAATGATACTTTTGGGGTGATTATATGGAATTTGATAAGGTTGCTTTCTCTTGGTTAGCTAGGAGCACTAAAACTACTTCCATGAAGCATCATTAGTACTTTCTTGAACATCTAATGGTATAGGTGCCTTGTTTGGGGTTTCTATTGGGGTGCTCATAAATCCTTCATTTGAATCCATCTTTTTGCCTAAAGGTTAAAAGCTCAAATTACATAGGTTTATATTATCTTTCTCTCTTACCAAAATAAATAATGATTTGACATTTGCCTATTATTTGTCTTAAATTTACACGCAATCCTGCTCTAATGCCAACTGTGGAGACTCGATGCTGGTGGGGGCTAATCCCACCGATTTGGGGGTAAGTCCCCTAGTCACATGATCATATTGAGTGATTTAAAAGACATAATATGTAGACAAAAAACATAACTAATTTATTCATTAATTCAAAAGTTTTGATTATAAAGATCAAAATAAAACAAAAGTTACAAACTTTAAACAGAGAAATAAAAAAGTAAATCAGCAGGTAGCAGTATCAGCACTAATTGATCATTAGCATCTTTCCTCTATGATGAGCTCCTGATTTGGGCATGCTTCAAAAGTGTGGGCATTTGAATACCAGTTAGTTGTGAAACTAAGTACTAATAGATGCTAACTTTATAATTATTAAATAATAAGAAAAAACAATCAATAATTTGATAGAAAATAAGAAGTGTATAAATTTATCCCTCTAAATATTTTTCAATTACATTGAAACTTTAGCATAAAAATAATTGTAATCACAAAAATAAATTTATAAGAGAGAAATAATCTTTCTTGTAAACATTTGATCTGGTGCAAAATATGATTTTGTTAGGCATATACAAAATTGAGGAAAATAAGGGTTCTATTTTATATTACATATCCCAACTTCCCTATATATCTGCCCCCCTCAATGGCTTATTAGTATAGTTCCTTGTGCCTCCTGATGTTGGACAACCCCGTCTTAGCAATTGTCTAATCAGACTAAAAATAGATCAATAGTGACTTGTGCTACTCAGTTATCCAAACTTTTCACTTAATAATTAATTTATTTAATAATAATAATTATTTATAAGAAATATAAATTATAATTACAAAACAAAATAATATTTATAATAATTATATAAGAGAGAAATAATCTCTTATAAACATTCTCTTATTTTCCTTTTGTATTTGTTATTTCTCTTTCTTATATAATAATAACTATAATAATAACAATATTAATGATAATAATTTTATTACTTGTAAATATTATATAACAATAATAGTAAATTTATAATATATATGACATATATTTATAATATGTAGCAGAATAATAATAGCTTTATTATTATCATTAATAATAATAATATTATATATATATATATATGTGTGTGTGTGTGTGTGTGTGTATAATGATAGAAATAAAAGCAGTAGAAATTAGAATATATATATATATATATATAATGACTGAAATAAAAATTGCATAAGTTATTAAATATATATATATATATATGTATATATATATATATATATATATATATATATATATATGTGTGTGTGTGTGTGTGTGTGTGTGTGTGTGTGTGTGTGTGTGTGAATGGTGTTGTAGCCCAATGGTTGAGGCTCAGAATTTGTCATCCTAGGTCATGGGTTCAAATACCACCGGCCACATATATGAAAGAAATATATATATATATATATATAAGGAAAAAAATGACTGAAATAAAACATGTAGAAATTAGAAAGTATATATATATATGGATAGAAACAAAATGACAGAAATAAAAGTTGCATAAATTAAAATATATATATATATATATATATATATGTAAAGAAAGACAATGAATAACAAAAATAAAAATAATAAGAGAATAGAAAAAATTTTATTTCTTTCTCATTTCTTACTGTTAATGAGGCTTTACTATAGGTTGACGGGAAAAAACCAGTGGTGGCTAAGGAAGATGAGGAGGAAGTGGATGGGAGAAGAGGAGTAGGGGAGGAGTGGAGAGGAATAGGAGGATGAGGGGGGAGGGCATGTATTTATAAATTATTTTTTCTCTCTCCTCCATTATTCCAATATAAAAATTTTGACTAATCTTCCTCTTAAATGCATTGAGTGTACAAGTTGTCTTTCTCTTCCTCCTTCTCTCTCCTCTATCTCTATCATCTTTCTCTCTATTTTTTCTTTCTCTTCTTTCTCTCTCCTCTAATATTTCCAAAAAAAATTACAAAAATTGATATGGAAGTGTATCTTGATGAGGCAAACACACTCGCACCAATTTTTTTTATTTGGAGCAATCTTTATTTTTATTAATTTTTAAAGATAAAAACTTCAAAAATTAATTATGGTCAACCCGGAGCTCTAAATTCGATGAAACTTTTTCTGTAATCTTTTTATAATATTCTTAATCTAACAACACCAAAATCATTGAATTTTGACTTGTAAATAATTTTCTCAAATTATTAAATTTAAATAATTTAAAAATTAATTCAGGACTATCTGTTATCCAGATTGTTCTCAAACTTGGGCATTACAATCACAAAATATACTCTATCTAATGATAATTTTAGTTTGCCCTAATTTTAAAATTACTCAGGATCCTAATTTTTGAGTCAGGTTTGATTCTATTTTGGATGGTAACAACTTGGATCATTACAAGCTTACTTATGCTAAGCTCTAATCCAATTTTATGGTTTAACCTAAAAGAAGGATTCATAAGTTCAAACAAATCTAAGCTAATTTTGAATTATGTATAATGATTAAATTAATTATTTATAAAAAGAAATGTGGATTCTAAATCCTTATTCACTTATGAATTGCTTAGCTTAATTAGGGCAAAAGCTAATGTTGAAGCAAATGGGGTTAATAATGATTCAATTTAACTCAACTAAGGTACCAAACACTATATTAACTAATTTAAGGGTAATAGATAGATTGGGAAGTTCTAATTTCACTTTAACCAAGATTTACCAAAAATCACCAAAATGCTATTAATTAAGGGCCTAAAAGTTTACTTTAGGATCTAGGGTTCAAAACTAAATTTACATAAAATTTAAATTTGATTAAAATTTTAATTTAATGAGCACGAATTAGAATTTAGGCTCATTAAGGAGTGATTAACAAAATAAATTCTAAAAAATGAAATCTTAAATTATAATTAGATTATACTCTATCTAAGGAGTCATTAGACACCTTAAACACTAAAAGTAGAGCTCTAATTATCTAATTATTTACTAATAAAGACTTAGAGTGATTAATAAAATTAAGCATAAAAAAATATATCTAATTCTATAATCAAGTTCTCTTCTACTAAAGAGAAAAAGACCTTAATCATGAATTTTGGCTAAGGATTAAGCCTAATAGTCATCAATCCCTTTTTAGGGTAATTAAGGCTTAATTAAGAATTCGAATTACAAAAATTGAATTCTATTATGAATTAGAATTCTACACATTTTCTTGATCAAATTGGTATATTGGATCATTCGATTTGGATTTGAATTAAGCAAGTTATTTCATTAATTTAAATAGAATTTTCCTATTTATTAAACCATAGAGATTGAATTTTCAAAAGGATTTAACATAAAGAATTTAAATCTAATTAATTGAGTTATTTAAATAGCCTATTTCAAAATCACCCAATTGGGGTTCGACCCTATCCACAATTATTCGTCCCTGTCGCTGAATCTCCTTGACTAGCTGATCTAGGGTTAAGTTTATATGTGAAAATCTCAACATCCAGACCACCTCACAGCCTGATTTCAATCACGACATGATCCTTGCATCAAGACACACTAATTGTACAAAAAATCCCCATGCGAAAAGGCCGAAGATGTTGGGATACTTATTTCCTTAATCAATCTTCTAGGGTTTACTATGGGGAGATAATTCTTTCTACATAGACAACTAGTCGCCCTATACTCAATCTTGCCACACTCAGTGTGCTGAGACAGAGTTTAGACCCATCCTAGCACATTGGGAGCAGTGCTATAATGTTGAGACCCTACTCAGTATCAGTATAGTGGAGTACTATAGCCACCCGAGTAGATCAGTAGCCACTCGAGCTAACCTAAGGGCTCAGAGCCTTATCGATTGATAAGGATCGATAAATAATTGACTCATTGAAATTTGTATGCTAAATTGGGATGTCAATTGCCAGTGAGTAGTCGATTGGATTAATTGGCTGACTGCCCCATCCAGACAGTACTTTTCACTATTTGGACCAAGGTCAAAGCCTGAACAATGCCCTAACTATAACCCATATATCCTAAAATGTTCCTAGCACATCATAGTAACAAAATCATAAGCATTTGACAATCATTGAGCTTATTTATCTTAATGGGGTAGAAGGGTACTTGGATATAAATTTTTGGACTGAATTGCTGGCAGGAGGGCACGCTCCAAGGGCTAAATCATTCATGGGAGCTCCTTTAGCTATTAGTTATTAGTTAGGGGCTTGAACTCCAAGCCACTTCTACAGACTTTGATGGAGGAAGAACTAGGAGCACTAGATTGTCTACTAGCTATAGAGAGGAAAGTAGGGATGCAAAAGCTTCTTATGCATCAATTGAGCTCATGAGAAGAGACACAGTGAGCAAAGAGCTCACTTTGAAAAATTTAGGACTATTTCTACTCTGAAGTTCTCTAGGAAGCTCAAGCTAGCCTCCCATGGCCAACTAGAGAGAAAGAATAATTGGGTTAGGCCAGATAGGAGAAGATACAGAAGTTCACTCGGCCAAGACTATTGGGGCTCAGCAGAAGTGGGGGACAAGAAGAATCCACCGTACTGCCAGCTAGGCGGGCCATTAGTGGTTGTCGAGTGTGGAAATGGAAGAAGATGATGATGAATAGTGATATGGTTTTTGCTAACCATTCAACTATGTGCATATCTAACGACTGACAATCTGGGATGGTTAGATTAAAACATAGCGTCAGACCAGCAGAACAGACGACTGGATTTTACTTGGGATTCGAATACCAAGTGGACAAAGCCACACCACGGATCACCCGCGATCTACACAGCAGATCCAGTCGATCAGCCGACTGCTATAGGGTTCAAAGTGTTATTTAAAATTTTGGCAAACCCTTTTATGTAATTTTCCAATTTAAATTAAATATATTTTAGGCTTAAATGAACTCCAAAAATTCCCAAAAATTCACCCCTAGCTAATTTTGGTGTGATGAATTTAAAAATACACTCAGATTTTCATTTGGAGATCAATTTAAATTAGCCAATTTTTTAATTCATTAAATTGACTAAATGGTCAATTAATCCAATCAGATTCTGATAGATCCCAAATTTTTTAGAGTTAGATTCTAATGATGATTTAAATCTATTAGAATAAGAGTTAAGATTCGGTTTAGTTTATGGGCATAGTAGCAACCTAAGGTGAGGTTCCTAGTTAATTAACATTAAGATAAATAATAATAATAATTAAATAAAATTATGATAATAATTTAAGAAATTAATTAATTGTATGTAAGATAATAATAAATACTAAGTAATTAAATAATAAAATTTAAGATAATTAAATAATTAAGATAATTAATTTAGATAATAATAATAATAATAATTAAATTACTGATAAATAAAATAATAATATTAAGATAATAATTGATAATAAATAATAATGATAATAGTCAATAATAAGAAGATTAAATAATAAATAGATGCATGAAGTAACAAAATATACACAATAATAATAATAACTTATTTCATACATAAGAATAGCATGGATGTACATTTATGGTATTCCTTTTATGCTAATGTTTCACTCTAAGCCTTTTTGCTTAAGTACATTATTATTTTGATATACTATCATAAGAAGATAATATGTCATAATATGAAATGATTTATATGAATTCCAAAAAGGGTGAATTTATTTTATAGTCTATGTAGACGTGCTTAGGATGGGGCAAGCTTGATCATCTAGAGAGATAAGGGAGCTATTATAATAACCCAATGCTAAGTTAGTCAAGTCTAACTCAACACTAAGTGTTATCATAGTACTTAATATAGAATTAATAGTAATATAACTCACTATTAAGTACTACATGGCCAATAATCTTTTTGAGATAAGAAAACTATAGTAAATATGAAAGAACAAAGTATACATGTAATGAACATCCACATCTATCATCCAAACCAAGCATATAAAGAAGAATAAAAATGCATCCATCACAAAAAAGAAAGTTAAAACATACATAATTAAGTTATTGAAAATGATTTTAAATGTTATGAGAATGCACTCAACCTCACAAAAATAGTAAAGGTGCAAGTATTTAGAAGCTAATGATGGCTGATACTCATTCCAACTCCAAGCTTCACAAGAAGCTCTTGATCTACTGTGTTTAGTATTTAATAGGGCACAGCTAATAAAATAAAATCAAGTGATTATACTTAAAAAGTTTAAGTATATTTTAAGGTTAAACTAAGTTTTATTTAGATTTAAGGGGATATCACATTAGCATTTATAATTATTTGAGTAAGCAGAGCACTAAGCATCAAAGGAAGGATATAAAAAGTATGCAAAGTAGTAAAGTAAGTAAAAAAAGTAGAGTACTCACAAGTAGTTTACTTTAGCCTGCATCAAATAAGTAAGGGAAAAATGCATCCTATAATGGCTAAGAAACTACTATAGTGCATATAAAATATAAAAGGATACATGAATATGTCCATTTAGAATTATACTAAGTAATATTAAAAAGAGTGCAGTGCATGCATAAATGTAAGTAACAAAAAACATACACTGTAAGTGAGTAAAGTAAGGACTGTAATATATAAAATAATAAGAAGTATTGTACAATAAAATAAAGTGAAATTCATTCTTAATAACTGAGTTAAAGACTGTGATAAGTAAGCATAATAAAGATACTATGATAAGACATTCACAATCAATAAGATTGGGAAAAGAGTAATGTTAAGTTGTTTACCTTATTTAAGGTTTTGTTTTGTGAGCAAAGTTACATAACAAATGAGGAGTTAAGTAAGTCTGCCTAACTAAGTAAGGCGGGGTTTCTCATAACACACACAATCCACCTCTAAGATATGTGTGATCTCCTTATTACTCCATAACCTACCCTAGCATATAGTCCACCATATAAAACCCTTATATTTAATAGTTTAGAGTTTTATTCATGCACAATATCTTAATAATGTTCAATGTTGATGTCTCAAAACATGGCAACAAATAAGGAGTTAAAGTTAATTATAAACTATGTGATATCCATTACTATCTAATTTAGCTATTTTCTCTGATGATTGGAGCTATTCAAGCTCCCAATTGACTTAGACATTAGTAATCTCAGTTAATTGAAGGATAGTACTATAAGTAGTTTGAGTTTTAAAAATAGTGATTTGATTAGGAAATACTTAAGTGACAAAATAATTTATAAGTATAGAAATGCATGGTGATTTCATTCCTATCAAACTATTAAACCTACCAATCTTCTCTATATACAAGACTTAAACCAAAGTTATGGTTCTATAACTAGAAGATAGGCTGTAGGATTACTAAGTTTGGAGCTTATTATGACACCTAAAGGTTTGGAAGTATATAAGCTTATCAACTACACTAGTTAACTATCTATAAGCTAAATGAGATCTTAAAGTACAAAGTTTAAGCAAGGGTTTAAATTCTAATAGCTTCTAAGTTTAATTTGGTACAATAATGATCCTATAAGACACTACATGAGTTAGTTAATATTAAGTTAGAAGCTAGAATGGCTAGGTGTAGTTTACACTTGAAGAAGGTAAAGTACTAAGCCTAGCTCAAGTTAACACTTAAAGGTTCTAAAGGTATTT
Organism: Gastrodia elata; assembly: GCA_016760335.1. NCBI lineage: Eukaryota > Viridiplantae > Streptophyta > Magnoliopsida > Asparagales > Orchidaceae > Gastrodia > Gastrodia elata. Next base: position 23,142,539 of record CM028676.1, on the reverse strand, counting down.
CCTACTAGCATGGGAAACTACTTAACCATTTTCACTCTAAGGTCAAAAATTACCACACAATTCAAGTGTCCAATCAAGTCCTAAGGGCTCACACTATACTACCATTTTTATTTTTAAGCTTGATTTATAAATTTACTAAGCTAAGCATTAAGTTATCTACCTATAATATCTATGACTAAAATCCACATTCTAAGGTGTCATATAAGTTCAATATAGGCTTAGGTTTGCTATCATAGGGTTAGAAATCTAAAATATGCAAGTTACAAAAATAGGTATAACGCATTTACTAATAATTTGAAGTGCCAAAAATACAAATTTCTCAAATGAAGTCCAATTGAAATAAAAAATAGTGAATATGGAATCCTTATAACATAAGAAGTAAAATGATACTAAGTAGATTCAATTTGGATATCATTTGGCCTAATTAGGATTTAAGTGCTCCTAATTAAAATTAAAAATTGATTAGCCAAAATAATAGTCCAATCCAAAATTAAATTGCTTATTTCTCTAATTTTTTTGATCAAAATGACATATTGGAACATCAAATTTGGATGAGAATTGACTAAATTATGGTATTTACAAAATTAGGTTAAATGCTTAATTAATCGAAAAAGTGATTAGTAAATTAATCATCAAACTAAAAATCTAATGGCATATTAATGATCCTTGCATTTTTCTAGTCACTTTGAGATATAACTCAATATATTTGGGTTTATATTTAAGAAGTTATGAGGCCTTGAATATTTAGGAATTTAATAATTAATTAATTAATTAATTAATTAATTAATTAATTCTGTACTTATTGTTCATATTAACAACACGCGTGTGTGGGCTTGGCCACACGCATGTGGCATAGGTCAGTCCCACAGGTATGACGGCGTGGGTTGGGATCCTCTTGGTGTAACCCATGCGCCGCGAGCTAGGGCATCAAGGTGACCTCTGGTGGCCAGCCGCATGTCGATCACAAGTTCTCTCAGAGACCTTTCGATAAGCACCGGAATTAGGACCTAAGACCCCCTCTATCGCCCAAAATGGTGATGCCTAGGCAGGCAGTTACGTGCGTAGGCAGAACTTCTACTATGTACAACTGTACACGATTATTGGATCAAGCTCGTTAATCGATCCCTAAAATTTTGAAATAGCAAAATGAAGGTAGTTTTTAGGAATTGCAAGATTCTAAGGTCAAGAAATGGGGCATACATGCCACCGAGATGAGCCTCCTTCTATGAGCTTTTGTCGGCAGCCTATGCATCCTGATCTCCAATTGACATCAAAAGAGGGTAGCTTTTGCAAAGAGGAAGGGAATGGAGGGTCTCTCGGCCTTAAGGGCACAGAGGAAGTATGGATGTAGCAGCCCTATGCCTGTGTTTGCGGGAAAGCGGTACAATACCTCCCTCATGATTCTAGTCATTCAATTGAAATGACTCAACACTGAGGTTTGAAAGGGTGAGATTAGATCGCTAACGGGTTGGATGGTTGTGATGGGCCTGTCATTTGATTAGACGAACAACCAAATGAGCTTTGTAAAATCTAAAAAGTTCACCCTTAGCTAATTTGGGGGTAAGGAACTCAAAAATGAAGTTGAATTTTTAATCAGATATCAATTTAACTATCTTAATTTTCTTAGCATTTAAATATATTAAAATATTATGGGAAATTTGACGACTTCCAAAAATTCCCCGAATTTCACACCTAGCTAATTTGGGAGTGAGGAATCTAATGGCAAACTCCGATTTTGATTTGGAGGTCAATTTAATTTAGGTAATTTTTAGGCTATTTAAATTGCTCAAAATATTCATTGAAAATGAACGATCTCCAATCCGCACCAAAATTCCAGTGTTGGCTCCTAACACTATTAGGAGTGCAATGGTAATGATTTTTAGCTAATCGAACTACTTAATAATGGGTAACAACACTATGATTTTTATAGACTCTCCCTCTTAAAAGACGTGTTATCCTCGATTCCCTAAAACAAATTCATTATGAAATAAACATAATTGAAAATAAAAGAGTACAAATTACCTGATTAAATGAAGAATTCTAAAAACTTATTATGCGTATCCTCCTCCTTTTCTTATGTGGCTTTGTCTACAGAGCAATTCTTCCAGTGAACATTGACCATATGGATACAATGGTTCCTCAATTGCTTGAGGTCTTGTCCTAAAATTGTTATAGGTTTGACAACAAAAGTTAAGTTGGACTGCAGTTCGACAGCATGAATCAGAACTTGCTGAATAGGATCATGCAAACATCTTCTTAATGACGAGATATGAAAAACATTATGTACAGCTAAAAAATCATTGAGCAGATCCAACTTGTACACTGATGTTCCCACTTTATCAATCTCTTTGAAGGGTCCCAAATTTCTAGGACTTAGTTTTCCTGGCATGCCAAACAGTTGAATAACACGCATAGGATTAAATTTCAGATAAGCTCATTCTGCAATCTAAAAATTTAAAGGTCGGTAGTGAGCATTATGATTTTGTTTTTATCTATCCTGCGCTGCCAACATATTATGCTTAACCTACAGAACTTTCCTATTATTTTCTTCAACCAATTTTGAACCAAATGACTTAGTGTCACCCACCTCAGTCTAGGCTATAGGAGTATTAATTTTGCTATCATAAAGAGCTTCATAAGGAGCCATACCGATACTGAATTAATAGCTTCTGTTATAAGCAAACTCAACTAAAGCAAGATGATTTTCCCACAATCCATGAAATCTAATACACAAAGATGTAAGAGATCTTCTAGAATTTAGTTTACACTTCAGTTTGACCATCAGTTTGGGGATGAAAAGTAATACTCAAGGATAAATTTGACCATAGGTCTTGTTGAAAAATTGACCAAAATCGAGAGGTAAACTTACTATTTCGATCAGAAACAATACAATTTGGTGTTCCGTATAAGCAGATGATCTCCTTATTATAGAGATTGGCCAACCTTTTTATTGAATTAGTCTGATAAATTGGAATTAAATGGGATGACTTGGTGAGTCTATCATGAATCACCCAAATTGTATTGGCTCCTGATTTACCCTTAGGTAATCCCATTACAAGTCCATGTAAATATCGCACTGGTTCCATTCATGTATATCTAATAGTTTAAGAAGTCTGCCCAACTTCTGGTGTTCAGCCTTTACTAATGAACAGAAGTGGCACTTAGAGAAGAAAACATCAATATCTCTTTTAATGAATGACCACCAGAAAGACTTCTTTAAATCTTAATACATTTTACTATTAGTGGGGTGAACAGCATAACCTGAGTTATGGGCTTTAGAAAGAATTTATAAATACAAATTTATAAGAACTCATAACCTTTCTTTCTGAAAGATTACGTTGTCTGCATCAAGACACAACTCTAGTTTACTTCCTTTCTCAATATAAAAATTAAGCTTGGATCAATCTTCATCTTTTCCCTTAGACTTTGATAATCTTAGATCTCAAAGTGGATTTTGACTGACAAGCAAACTAAATTTTGCGTAAGTCTACTAATCTAATCAGTTCAGGATTCATCCTTTCAAATTCTTCAACCAAGGATTTATTGCAACAAAGAGAAGATAATGTTGCTTTACGGCTTAGGGCATCATCTACTATGTAAGCTTTACCGAATGATATTGAATTTCTAGATCATAGTCACAAATCAACTCGACCCATCTATGATGTCTACAATTAAGCTTCTTTTGTGTGAAACTATATTTCAGACTCTGGTGATCTATAAATATCTCATATTTTACTCCATACGGGTAGTGTCTCTAGATTTTAAGAGCGAAAACTACTGCTACTAATTTGAGATTATGCACGGGGTAGTTTCTTTCATTATGCTTTAACTATCTGGAGGAAAAGTATATTACTTTTATCTTTCATAAAGACACATCCAAGTTATAACTTATAAGCATCAATTTAAACCTAAAAATCTTTTCCCACTTGGGGTAGCACTAGGACGGGCGCAAAAACTAACATATTCTTAAGCTTCTAAAAGGCATCTTCACATTCAAAATTCTAGATGAATGATACTTTATTTTTGGTTAACTAAGTTAACAATGCTGCTATTTTGAAAACCTTGGAACAAACCTTCTATAGTAGCTAGCAAGTACCAGGAAACTTCATATTTGAGTTATGAACTTGGGATGCACCCACTAATGCACAACAGAGATCTTCTTCTGGTCAGCTCTTATCCCTCTTACATCAGTCACATGACCCAGAAATGCCACGAAGTTGAGCCAAAACTTGCACTTCGCAAATTTAACAAAAACTTATAGCTTCTGAGCAGCTCTAAAATGGCACGAAGGTGCTTCTCGTGATCAGTTACTGACTTGGAGTAGATTAGGATATCGTCAATAAATGCTATGATGAAATGATCAAGTTAGGGTTTGAGAATGTGTTGCAAATCCACATGACTAAGAATTCATAGTGGCCATAATATTTTCTAAATGTAATTTTAGGGATGTCATCATCCTTAACTCTAACATGACCTCAAATTTATTTTAGAGAAGAATTTTTGCTCCTGCTAGTTGGTTGAATAGGTTGTTGATTCTCAGCAAGGGATACTTATTCTTCAAGGTCACTTTATTTAGATCGTGGTAGCTTATGAACATTGGCATCAAGTCATCTTTCTTCTTTACAAACAAAATAAGAGCTCCTAAGGCAACACACTTGGACAAACGAAGCCTCTAACAGTTCTTGCAGTTGCTCTTTAAGCTCCTACAGCTCCTTGGGAGCCTTTTAATATGAGGCTTTGGATTTTGGTTTCCTGAAATAAACTTAATGGAAAATTCTACCACTCTCAAAGGAGATTGTCCCTGAAAATCTACTGGGAACACATCCAGGAACTCTCATGATATTGGCATCTTTCATGGATCTATCTTCTTTGTCTTCACCCAATATAGTTTCTAGGATTGCTGCACAACCCTTGCTAATTAAATGCTTGGCTTCAAGTAAATTGATTAAGGATGCAGTTACACCGAGATTTCCTACGAACACCTCAGGCTTCTTTCATACTCTTAGAGTAACCTTTTTCTTTTGACAATCAATAACTACATTGAATTTACTCAACCAGTTCAAAATTTGTGATCAACATAACAATTAGTTTGGCTTGAAAATGCTGGTTACTAATAAGAATATTAATGATACAAAATTTATCGGCTCACAATTCAGCTCCTGACAGCATTTGAACATGAAAGGCATTGCCTAAACTGAAATATTGAAGGCTTAGGGAAATGGTGCAATTTTCATATATGGATGAGTAACTATCACCCGTATCAAAGAGTGTGTCATAGGATTGATTATTTATATATAGTGTTTCTACGAAGAAATAAAACTTTATTTTATCAACTAATGTAGGAAAGAAATGGCAAAAAATTAAATATGCGAAAAAAATGACAGAATACGAAAATAAACTTAGAGCGTACATGTAACAATTTTGTTTTCCTCTTGGGCGACAACAGGAGTTAAGTCATAAACTCACGGTAAGGCAGAAGATTGGATAACAAATTTTCCCTTAGTGTTGCTTCTGTCTTGAGCCTGCTTTTGGGCATGTGGAGGTGCTCCTTGCTGATTTTGAGCACTCCCACTAGCTGGAGATGGTATAAGTGTTAATGCTGGCAATTGTACATTAACAGGCACAAGGTTGTGAACTGTGGGAGGATGGTTGATATTTATCTTATAAATAGTCCACACTGCCTTGCAGTCCTAGTATATGTGGCCAGGTTTTCTACATGTATAGCACATGTTACCAAAATGGTAGCACTTTCTGTATGGATGTGACATTTAAAAATGAGCACCTTATCTACCCTATTTACGTTGAGTCATCTAGAATAAATTTGGTCCTCGTAAATGATTTCTTTTGAATAGCTCTGACATGGGAGTGGATGAATGAGGTTATTTCTTCAACTCTTTCTACATCTAATAATGCTCAATTAGTTTGCCTCCCTCTAACAGCTTGGCAAAGTTATCATGATGCTGCAACATGAGGTGGTCCTTTATAGAATCTTTTAATTATTTCATAAACTACTGCACAAAGTCTCCTCAGCACGAACTAGATCTAGAGTTAATCTTGATAGTTTTCTAAACTCCATCTTATATGCAAGAACTATTTTGTTCCCTTGAATTAGTTGGATGAATTCATTCTCTATTATAGTATGTGCAGAGGGTGGGATCAACTCTTGTAACACCCCAAGTGTTGTTACTTAGTTTTAAACATTTAAATTAGGTTAAAACTATTACTAGTAGATTCCTATTAGCATTAGGAGCCTGCACTTAAAATTTGGTGCAATTTGGAGATCATTCTATTTTGATGCGCATTTTAAGGCAATTTAAATATCTTTAAAACTACCTAATTTGTTTTGACCTCATAATCAAAATTAGAATTTGTCATTAAACTCGTCACCCCAAAATTAGCTATGGGTGATTGACAGATTATATTTTGTATGTCTGCGCTCACACGCAAGTGCACGTGGTCTGGAGGTAATATTGGGCTAGTGAGATCACGAGATTTATCATCCTCTGGGAACAGTATTGGTTTTGTTACTAAATTTTACTATAATTCACTAATGTTTGAATGACGATTAAGTTTATTGATTGTTTGATCCTAATCTTGGCAAATCATAGTTTCTTTTATTAGAAACTACTTTTAGAGAAAATAGAGAGAATTGGGTTTTAGCATGCAATTATTGAGAATTCATGCAACTACTCTTCTTTATCAATTTAATATCAATTAAAATGGACAAATTAATTATGATCAAGAGATTTAGTCTTCTCTAGGGTGCCCCCCAAATGCACTACTTCTCACCTAGTGCTTAGAGATGAACTCATGAAGGTTTAATCTTGACACATAGACCATCATGTGATAATTATTGGTTGAGTTCAGCACTTATGTCTAAGATATAAAATCTACAGTTTTAGTTATGCATCATATAAACTTGATTCCACTAATGGCTCATATGCATTAATTTTAGATTTAACTAAGGAGATGAGCTATTAGCTAGATGTGCTCTATCACATCATCCCATAGCACATAATACAACCATCTCCTTGCATAAACCTAGAATGAGATATGGAGCTCAACTAGTGGCTCTTGACTCACATGCGCCAACTACTCAGCTCAGCAAGTAGTAATGCAATGACTCTCATCATGCACAAACTTCTTGCATAAGCTGATGATGAGCAATGGAGCTCAGAGGTCAACAGTTATTTCATGGCTCTATTGATCAGCTAGATCTAAGGGGTTACACTGGCCATTGTCGCATAGTGAATGTTGTTACTGGCATTCATGGTGAGGACACTCGACATGCAAACCCTTGGCTCTAGAGATTAAAAAGCTCAATGGTTTTTATAGTTTTAAAATAAATCATTTACTAAGTTATCTTCATCTCAACATTTATGTATCCATTTCATTCTTCACAGCATTTAAATCAAAAGACTTGATCAAAATACATTCATTAATAATCAAAGAGTATAAACACTTTCATGCTTATGTCCAACCCTCCCTAAGGAGGGTTTAGGCTGCCATAAAAATTTAAATACATAACAGATTATAAGCAACAGGAAGGTTTTGCATGGCTTTTATAGAAAAGAAGATGAGTTCAAAGGTGATACGATACTGAGAACTGCTGTCAAGTTCACCAGCTTGTCTCCCCTCTCTAGCCCTTCTCCCTTCAGTTCCTGTGCTTGGTCATTTCTTCTTCAAAGGAACTCTCCTTCTATTTCTCTTACAGAAGCTACTGGTATAAGATCTCTAGTATTTATCAAAATCTCAAACTCTCACTTAGCCTTTTTCCTTGAATTTTATAATCCTTGAAAAACATTCTCAGACTTTGTGCTGCCATCCTCTTCCTCTTCTTGAGACTTGAATTATAATTAAGAGTTATTGCATTTATTCCAATTTTAAACTGTGGAAGTTTAATATCTCTGCCATTAATTTTTGTTGTGGGAAGTGGAAGAATTAAGTCTTTTCCTCTTCCCAATGTTGATTTGGACATCTATTTTAGAGTAGTTTTATGGCGGGCGCTACGGCACGCTGTAGCACCAAGCTCTCTATATTGAGGGCCCTACGGCGCACGATAGTGCCGAGCTCTTGGGCGTGAGATAGCACCATGCTCTCGGGCAGGAGGGTGCTACGGTGCATGATAGCACCAGAGTTTCGGTCTTGGATCAACCACAGCGCGTGGTAGCACAAGTGTTTCGATCTTTGGACCGCTGCGGCGCGCATTAGCGCTGGCATTTTGAATTTAGGATATAATGTAGAGTGTCGTGTTATATTTGAATTCCGTTGTGGCGTGCGATAGCACCAAAGTCTTGGTCTTAGATCTGCCACAACACACAGTAATGTGAGAGTTTTGGTCTTTGGACCACCGCAGCGCGCAGTAGTACAATACTTCGAATAATTAAATCTTGGAAAATATTATACGCCCGCTGTAGCACATGGTAGAGTCAGAGTCTCAGTTGAAGGTCTGCTATGGTGCGCAACAGTGTGGCAGTCTCCAGTTTGGGTCCACTATGGTGCGCGATAGTGTGGCAGTCTCGGGGATATTTACCACAGCACGTTGTGGTGCGCCGTAGCGGGTTTCTGATAAAATGTGTATCTTTTATTATCTTAAATTACTATAAATAATAGATTTATCACACCCCCACACTTAGCTTTTTTTGTCATCCTCCAGTAAGCATAAAAATTGACTTTTCTGAAAAATTGTTATCTACACAAATTTAGGAATGGTAAATGGTACAATGTGTACTTAACAATATGATCAGTGAAATATACTTTCTAAATTGTACTTAGCTCTAGTATTTTCCCTTGTTTTCAATATTCTGTTATCCATCTCTCTTGATGTATCATGCTAGACTCATTGGTATATGGGGGATTTCTAGGTCCTCTTTGATATATGTGTTTCTAGAAATAAGATTTAGTGATTCTAGAATTTTTGTTAGTGTTATAAGTGTTTCTTCTTATGAAATGCAATGAATGTTTTTTTCTAAGATAGATATTTTTAATCATCCTACTTTTCTTAATTTTCTTTTGGGAGATATACTTTTATTCATCCCTTCATTATTATTTTTTTGCTTTTATTCCAAGGGAGAGATATTTTTTTTCATCCTTTGATTCATTATATTTAACAAATTCCACATAAACCTAGCACATTCTTGGTTTCACCATTTCTTGTTCCTCTCAATAAAGCTCCTCAATTTCCCACCCCACACTTAAGTTTTAGCAACACATATTTTTAAGTTTAGGGTACTATAGTGATTAGTGGATACCCTTACACTCAGAAAAAACATTTTAGAATCGATAAATTTTACAATTCATATTTTGTTTAGTACTTCAATTTTTTCTTGGAAACATTTTCAATATACCATTGCATAATAATATCTGAAATCAAAATTTTAATAGCGCAAGCAAGTAAGGGAAATGATTTTTACTAAAATTTATGGAAAAGAAATAAAACAAAATTACAGAGAAAAACTAAGAAATTAAAAAAAAGAAAGGAAAATTGGCAACCTATTCATTCATCATCGTCGTCGTCTTCTTCTTCTTCATCTTCATCTTCATCATCTTTGGGCCATTGTGAGTTTGAAGGGAGTTCAAACTATGGGGGTTATGGGAGGACACATTCACCTGGTCCATCATGCAGGCTCCAATTTGAAAACATTATTCTGAGAGCTGAGTGAAAGTTATGCTAGAATTGGTGTTGTTTATCCAAGGAGACTTTGTAGTACCACCTATCTTCCTCTAGACACTTCCCCATTTGAGTTTGATACGTCATCATCTTATTAATTCATTTTTGCATGTTTTTAATCTTGACATTATCACTGAGGAAGATGGAAATGCTTCTCCTTCTTCCCCTTGTCTTCTTCTCTTGCTCTTCTTCCCTTCTTGATAACGCAAATGCAAATTATAGTGGGCAAGAGGAACACGGGGAAGAATCACTGTGTCACTGGATATTACCTTGACCCCTTGGCCAAGGAAAATCCTAGAATTTAAAGACCCAAAATCTAAAGTTGTTCAAGGTCTGGTCAAGGCATGCAAAGGTGTTCAATAGTAACCCCAGAGATATAGATATATATGGTTCATTCGATAGCATAAATCAATATTTCCCTTGATCGGGTCACCTCACTTGCCCAAATGGCATTATTTTGATGGTGATAATAAGTGCCACACATTGCACGAGTCCTTAAGGAGGGCTCATGGAATATTGGAGAGGTTCCCTCTATAGTTAGCATTTCAAGAGGTGAGGGTGTTTGCTATAGCTGATGGCTCGAATTCAGCATTTAAGCATGCATGGTAGGCACATTCCTCTACTGGCCTGAGTCCATAAAAATGCTCGATCTGCTCATGCCCTAAATTTACTGCCTTCCCTCGTACAAAATTTTTTTGCCCTTTTACATTGATTGCATTGGCAAAAGCTTATTGTACGATGGTTGGGTAAGAATCAGTCTGTGAGTCAACCAAGCTTTCCCACCCCTAGTGTGCCACATCATTGTGGCTCACAGGATAACGGAGGGTAAGCCCCCTCTCTGGGATGAGCTTTTTTTTATGTTATTTGAACATATCTCTGTTATGCCTCGATGGAGGAGAACCTTTTGTTGTTGAAGCTGCATCCAGAAGTTGAGACTGCTGCTCCCTTACTTTCCACACTCTTTTTCAGGGATGCTAGAAGCCTAGTAGAGGTGTTGAGTGCTCTAAGTCTTAAGGTAGGAATTTGATCAAGGAAAAAGTGTGTGGTAATTCTCTCCACTCCTTCCAATTTATAGATACCATCATTAGTGATAATTAAAAGACAAATATCTTTAATGCATGCCATAAGTGTGAGTAGCAATCAATTTTTGGGAAGGTAAAAATATATTCTTTTCAGCAAATTTTTCAGATTTCAGCTTAAAGGCGCGCTGTAGCGATTTTGACAACTTGGGAATTCCCCCCCAGTCAAAAAAAAAAAAAAAAAAAACTCTAGCTGTAAGAATTTATTATCACATGCAGCAGCACGCTGCGGCACACCATAGCGCCAGCATTTCAGGTTCAGAGGATGCTGCAGCGTGCTATAGCATCGAATTACACTGCAGCGCGCTATAGTGGTAGGCATGCTACACTAATGAGACGTGTTGTTGTGCACTATAGCACCTGCTGAAAAAGAATTTTTTTTTTTTTATAACTAGACAAAATACTAAGCTAAGCATATCAAAATCAAAACTCAAAATGGATTGGGTTGCCTCCCAAAAGTGTTTAGTTTAATGTCATCAGTTCAACATAATATAATCATTTAATCTGAATTTCTCCTAGAAATTTCTTTCCAAACTCTTAAGGGTGTTGGGTGAGCACATACCAGATTTTCACCAGTAATGCTCAAACTCTGGCACTCAAATTCAGCTATAGGGAGATTTTCCACATTTTTTGCTTTTTTCTTCTATTTACCACGATGTGTTTTCTTTTTAACTTTCTCTTTCTTAACACTACCACCCCCAGCTGAGGTGAATTCAGTTCTCTTAGACTCAGCTTTTCTTAATTGGTCAATTTTCATTTCAAATTCTGAATCTAATGTTCTTACTAGCTTATTTTGTTGCCCCTAGAATGGATTTGTTTATGTTTGTATATGGTGGGTTTTAAGTTTTTTCTTCAGCTTCCTTATTCACCCTTATAGTCATTATTCTGCTTTCCAAATCAATAATTTCCCTAGTACTAGCTAGGAAGGGTCTCCCAAAGATGATGGTGCAATTTTCATTCCACCTATCCCACTCACAGATGATAAAATCTGTGGGAATCATAAACTCCCTAGCTTAACTAGGACATCTCTCACTAATCCAATTGGGGTCATCACATCTAAATTAGCGAATTCTAGAATCATCGGGGTTTCTTCCATACTTTTTACCCCCAGCTGGGCATAGATATGCAAAGGCATTACATTAACTGAGGCCCCAAGATCATACGGGGGATTTATAAGGACCTCTCCTTCAATTACATGGGGTATGTTGAATCTTCCTGAGTCTTGCTTTTTATTCACTATCAGATTTTCTTCTGAAAGGTAATCTCTTTTTCCTTCACATTCTTTACACCTACTTTTCTTTCCAAGATTTCTCAGAGACATTCCCTCCACTAACTTATCTGAATTTATCACACTTACAGTTTCTCTTAGATTAATCTCAATCGAGCTAGGTAGCATACCCTTCATGCGTGTGGACAATTACTTAGATATTTGCCTCAGATGGACCTCTATATTTCTGACAGTCACTTCAATTCCTTAAATGAATTTTTATGGCATGATATTATTTGCTCCATCCTTTTTATAAATTGAACAGTTTTAGCCCTAAATTGTATGAATGCTCCATCTAAACCTTCCACTTGGTCCCTAGGTTATTGATGTTGGAGGGAATTGTTAATGTACTGAGCTTGCCTGTTTATGAATGAGTTTCCATGATTGACATTTCCTAGATTTCCCCATCACTCCAAGAAAAATTTGGATGATTTTTCCATCCCGAATTATATATATTTGAATATTGGTTATTTTGATAAGTCTTATTATTTTTGTTGTTATTTATTAAGAAATTTTCTTGCTCATATTGGGATGGTACAAATGGGTTATTTAAATTAAAGCTTTCACTATTATGCTACCCCACACATAGCTCACAATTGTATTCTTGTACTATATTCACATTCTTGTTTTCTATTCTTTGATTTAGCAATTCAATTTTTTTTGAAGGGTTGATACTTGATTTTTCTATGTTATTAACCTCTTTCCTATTAGAGTTTAGCTGCTCAGTCGACCATTAATAAGCACTGTTATCCATCTCTTCTAAAAGGTCATAGGCTTCTTCTTGGGTTTTACTATTTAGGGATCCACCGACAGCTACATCAATGAGCGTCCTTGTAGGTGCATTCAATCCATTATAGAATATTTGCACTTGCATCCACAATATAAATCCATGATGAGTACAGTGCCTTAGGCTTTTCTTGAAACATTCCCAACTGTCATAAAGACTCTCCCCATTCTACTGAGAGAAATTAGAAATCTCATTTCTTAGCCTAGCAATCTTTGCAAGTGGGAAATATTTGGCTATGAATTTCATAGCCAAATCATCCCATGTACGAATAGAATCACCAGGCAAAGAGCTGAGCCAACTCTTAACTCAGTCTCTTAAAGATAATGGGAATAACCTTAATCTAATTACATCTTTAGATATCCCATTAAACCTAAATATATCTCATATCTCCAGGAAGTTTGAGATATGTGAGTTAGGGTCCTCCATAGCCAATCCACTGAATTGACTATTTTGGACCATATGAAGGGTGGCAGGTTTAATTTCAAAATTGTTTGCCTCCATGTTAGGTCTTGCTATAGCATGAGGGATTCCCCTCACAGTTGGTAAGGCGTAATCCCTGAGAGCCCGCCTCTATTATCTTCTAGAACTTCCCCATAATTTCCACCTAAGTTATCCATTTCAAATTAGGGTTAATCTGTTCTACGTTGTTCTCTTCTAGTTCTTAAATATTTTCTCTCAATTTTGGGATCATAGAGAATGATTGCAGAATCTCTTCTTTGTATGCAAATTCAAAATTTAACTATGCAATAGGCAATCACAACAATTGAAATGAAAAAATAGCTAGTTACAAAAAATATAACTAAAGTTATACACAAATATAATTACAGAAATAAGAAAATATATTCAGTAAAAATATATATTTAAATCACTAGTTGTTATCCAGTTATCTTTAATACAATACTGTTAAACCATTCCTTGGAAACGGTGCCAAGAACTTGACAGACTTTATTTTGTATGTCTGCACTCACACGGATGGTGAGATCCCGAGACTTACCATCCTCTGGAAAGAGTATTGGTTTTGCTATTAAAGCTTATTATAATTCACTAATGTTTGAATGACAATTGAGTTTGTTGATTGTTTGGTCCTAATCTTGGCAAATCAGAGTTTTTTTTATTAGAAACTACTTTTAGAGAAAGTAGGGATATAGGGTTTCAGCATGCAATTTATTGAGAATTCATGCAAGTACTCTTCTTTATCAATTTAGTGTCATTTAAAATGGATGAATTAAATATAATCAAGAGACTTAATCTTCTCTAGGGTGTCCCCAAATGTACTGCTTCTCTCCTAGTGCTCAGAAATGAACTCATGACGGTTCAGTCTCGGCACATAGACCCTCATGTGATAATTATTGGTTGAGTTCAGCACTTACGTCTAAGATATGAAATCTACAGTTTTAGTTATGCATCACATAAACTTGTTTCCACTAATGGCTCATATGCATCAATTTTAGATTTAACAAAGGAAATAAATAATTAGGCTAAATGGGCTATGTCACATCACCCCAGGGCACATAATGCGTCCATCTCCTTGCATAAACCTATAATGAGCTATGGAGCCCAACTAGTGGCTCTCGGCTCACATGCATCAACTACTTAGCTCAGCTAGGAGTTATGCAATGAATCTCATCATGCACAAACTTCTTGCATAAGCTGATGATGAACAATGGAGCTCAGAGGTCAACAATTTTTCCATGGCTCTATTGATCAGCTAGATCTAAGGAGTTACACTGGCCATTATTGCATAGTGAATGTTGTTACTGACATTTGCGGTGAGGAGACTCAACATGCAAACCCTTGGTTCAAGAGATTCAAAAGCTTAATGGCTTTCATAGTTTTAAAATAAACCATTTACTAAGATATCTTCATGTCAACATTTACGTATCCATTCCATTCTTCATAGCATTTAAATGAAAAGGTATGATCAAAATGCATTCATTGATATTCAAAGAGTACAAACACTTTTGTTTCTTAATTCGTTAATGCTTATGCTCAACAATCCCCAAGGAGGGTTTAGGCTGCCATAAAAATGTATATACTGAATAGATCACAAGCAATATAAAGTCTTTACATAGTTTTTACAGAAAAGAAGATGAGTTAGATGGTGATACGATACTGAGAACTGTTGTCACGTTCACCGGCTTGTCTCCCCTTCTCTTGCTCTTCTCCCTTCAGTTCATGTGCTTGGTCCATTCTTCTTCAAAGTACAACATTCTCCTTCCTTGGGCAGGGGGAACTCTCCTTCTCTTTCTCTTACAAGAACTGCTGGTATAAGATCTCTAGTATTTATCAAAATCTCAAACTTTCACTTAGCTTTTTTCCTTGAAAAACTTTCCTTGAAAACTTTGTATTGTAATTAAGAGTTATTGCTTTTATATCAATTGAAAATTGAGAAAGTTTAATTGCTCTGCCATTAATTCTTACTGTGGGAAGGGAAAGAATTAATTCTATTAGTCTTCCCAAGGCTGATTTGGATGCTTATTCCATAGCAATTTTACGGCAGACACTACGGCGTGCTATAGCGCCAGGCTCTCTGTCTTGAGGGAGCTACAACGCGCGATAGTGCCGAGCTCTCAGGTTGAGTCACGTTGTGGTGCGCAATATCAACATGCTTTTGGGCAGGAGGGCACTACGGTGCACGGTAACACCAGAGTCTCAGTCTTGGATCCGCCACAGTACGTAGTAACGCGAGTGTTTCGGTCTTTGAACCGCTGTGGCGCGCGGTTGCGCGTGCGTTTTGAATTTTGGCTATAATGTATAGTTCTTGGTAATATATTATTTTCGTTGTGGCGTGCAATATCGCCAGAGTCTCATTCTTGGATCTACCACATTACGCGGTAGCACGAGTGTTTCGGTCTTTGAGCCTGTCACGGCGCGGTAGTGCAATACTTCAAATAATAAAATCATAGAAAATATTATACATCTGCTGTAGCGTGCGGTAGCGCCAAAGTCTCAGTTGAAGGTCCGTTATGCCATGCGGCAGCATGGTTGTCTTGGGTTTGGGTTCGTTATGGCGCGCAGGTGCGTGGCAGTCTTGGGTTGATATTTGCCACAGTGCGTTGTAGCGCACTGCGGCGCATCATAGCGTGTTTCTCCCAGATTTTCTTATTTCTTCCCAGACATTAGCTCTTCTTTGTCCTAAGAAATAGCAAAAGCACATCAAAGCATATAAGTTCTGATAAAAAGTGTTTTCTTTTATTATCTTAAGTTACTATAAATCTTAGATTTATCAATCATATTCTGGGAATTTTTGGAAGTCATCGAATTTTCCTGAATACTTTAATAATATTTTAAAGCTAGTAAAATTAGAATAATTAAATTGATCTTCAATCAAAAATTTGACTTTATTTTTGAGTTCCTCACCCTCAATTTAGCTAAGTGTGAATTTTTTGGATTTTTGGGAGCTCGTTTGATTATTTTATTTTAATTAATTAAAATTTTATAAATTTTTAAATATTTTTATATTATTAATTTTTATTAATGTCATCCTAATCAAAGATGCGGATTAGACAGTTGGTAAGATATGTGAGAACCAGGATCAATCATATCCATCCGTGAGTCGATCAGCTCGATCGAAAGGCAGTGATCATTTCACTATACGCCTTCACGATCGAGCGCAATCGTGCGCTCAGAGTTGCATGTGCCTGTACGGTGGTCCAGCTAGCTTTTGTAGAGCCTTAAATGCTGTATCCACCTTCTTCGCTTTGGTCTTCGAGTTGTTGTTGGCTTGACCTAGTCGCTGAGGGAGTGAAGGAGGAGTCTGAGTAGTCGTGCGGAGGTTTCAATCGAACCTTAAATCGATGGGATGATCATTCAAGGTACTTCAATTTCCTCAATTATAGCACTGCAAACCTCATACTCTCATTTCAAAAATCAAATTTATCAAATGTAGGTTCATTTGAATGAGCTCGATCAGCTCAATTAAGATCGATCAAGTGTAATTCGTGTGTTATCTACAGTGCTAGATAATTTTGGCCTCTCCCCATCCGCAACCTAGCATCTAGGGTTTCACTTTGCTAGTGACTGGGGTGGCCTCCGGCGGTGGTTCAGGTGCCATTCGAAAGGTCTGTCCAAGACCATACGAACGACATGCTGCCCGGCCTTTGGTGACCACCAGAACGCCTTTGATTTGGATGCCCTAGTTCCATGGTTCCAGTTCTCGTCATGCTCGGGCCCGATCCGTTGGCCTGACCTGGCCTATGCACGCACTGTCGTGCCAGTATGCGCATGTGCTGAGTCGCTTGCGATCAAGTGTTGAGAGCAAGGAATCGATTATTAATTAATTAATTTAATTGTTAACTAAAATATTTCAAGTATCATTTAATTAATAACTTTATTTATACAACTCCAAATAAAATAAAATTATATACTCTTTTGACCAAAATGACATTAGATTTTCAATTCGATGATTAATTTTGCTAATTAATATTTTTGTTGATTAATTAATTAAATAATTAAGCAAATCTTGCAAATGCCATAACTTAACTAATTTTAGTCCAAATTTGAAGATCCAATAGTCAGTTTCAATCACAAAAATGTGTAGGATATTAATATAATGTAAAACTTCCAATTTGACAGCTAATTTTACTAATGATCTTTTAAGTGTCATTAGGAGTGATTAAAACACTAATTGACCATTTGATATCCGATTTGACCTTACTTAGTGTCATTTTACTCTTTATGCTATAAGGAAGCTATATCCATCGTGTTTACATGATTTTGACATCAAATGGAAAATATGAGTTTTTGACTCTTGAATAAAATAATATTAAATTCCTAAATTTAGGATTTTGCATGTTAGGCCTCCTAAATACTATGACACCTTAGAAAACTTACTTTATATTATATAACAATATTAAATAGTGTTTTGAGTAAGATAATACCTAAAATATCCTACTCCTAGTTTAGTGCAAGTAAATTAAGCTAGAAGCTCAACATGGTATTAGATTGATCTTAGATCCTAATTCTTGATTAGTACTTAAGATTTATAGTAGCCATAAATTTTAGAGTGGATTGGACTAGTTAGATCCTTTTGATTATAAGAACCATTAGTAAGGAAGATAAGGGCTAGTTTGAACTTAGGCATGTTCCTTACATTCCCTAAGTGTAGATTTGACTCTAACCAACCCATTATGTAGTCTAGTGACATTGATTCACTTTAATGGCCTAATCACTTAGCTAAACTCTAGGATTCCTAGTTCCTTGAGATGAACAAAGAAGTTATGGATTGGTTGCCTTCATTAAAGCACCCTACCAATAAGACTACATTAGATTGAAGTTATCCAAATTATTAGGTTAATTAATTTGGATCCTCCAACCCTAAGAATCCTTAATAAACTTAAGGTTATAAATCCTTCATGGTAGCCTCCTAGCTTAGGATTCTCGTCACTAGCCTAAGCCCGATAATTTCAAGAGACTAGGAAGTTAGAAATGAGTTAAGCTTCCAACTCAACTTAGATTAGTACACCACCCTTATTTCCACTTAGATAACTTTAAATGAATCTCAACATGTAAGATAGTGAATTATAAATCATCTTAGATCATGTGAGCTAATTAGAACAAATCTATGTAATCCTTAGTGTAGCTCTTGTAACTAAATGAGAAGTTGGGAGATAATTAAAATGGAGACTTATGGAGTGATTTAAGAGACTAAGTGCAACCTACTTAGGATTATATAAGTAGTATTAGAATGCTAAGTTAGGACTTAGAGATTGACCTAAGCAATTATGTGAGACCTTCTTAGTGAAGTCTAGTTAATTATTCTAAGTGTGAATCTTGAGATCCATTAGAAATACTTTATGAATAAGCTTAAATTATATGAGAACTAAATAATAAGGAGGATGGAACCATAAGTGATTGAGCATCTAAGTCAGAACTAAGAGACTTAGAATCCCTTAAGTGTTAACTATCATAGTAATATCTAGGACATATTTTCTATATCAATTAGATGTGAAATCTTAGAATTACCTAAGATGAAATACTATTAGATTTAAAATCTCATAGAATGACTAAGTCATTAACTTAAAGCTAAATATTACCTTAAGTATTATAAGGCTTAGAATCCTTTAAGTGCTTAGTCCCAAAGATAAACTTAGGATCTTAATTACTAAGGTTTGGAACCTTATGATTAAGAGAGGAACTTTAATGTAAGAATAAATAACTTAATGTGAGGTGAAGTTAGATAATAATAACTAAGTAATGTTAAACCTTAAATCTTACCATATTAGACATGTAGTCTTATAAGACCCCTAAGTCTAAGTATAGGATAGAAATATCCCATTAGTAATATACTTAAGAGTAAGACAACGTAAGTGAGCAAATAGAGCTATATTCATAAATATAGAACCTTATTATGCTAGTAATGTATACAACTTAGAGGATAGTATTAGGTTAAGTGTTTGGCTAGTATAACTTAAGAGAACCTTCCACCATAAGGATAGTAAGGCAATAAGCCTAATAGCTAAGAAGTCTCATAGCTAAAACTTTAAGTAATCTAAGATATAGAAGTCTAGTAACCTAATTAGTGTATAGTGAAGGCCTAGAGTGTCCCATTAGACTGGAAATGATTATTTGATAGTTTGTATGATTGTAGTGTTAGAAATAAGATAGGATGCTTATTTGTATCAATTCAATTATATCTATAAATTATTTTGTGACATCAATAAGACCTTAATCAAATCATTACTTTCAGAACTCATTTAATAAAATATTACTATATATCAATTGATAAAGACATTTGATCAATATCTAAGTAAATTGGGGAGCTTGATTAGCTCCAATCATAGGGTAAATAGTTAAAGTAGATAACATTGGATATCACATGGCTTACACTTACCTTTGAAACATCCCTGAATGTTGTTGCATTGATACTAATACCTTGAATACATTCATAAAAACATTGTGCATAAAATAAATTCATAATATTTACTTGGGGTTTCATGTGGTGAACTACGCCAGGGTAGGCAAAGGTATAATAAAAAGGCCACATATCTTAAAGGAGGAATGCGTGTGTTTTGGAAACCCCCTTTACTTAGTTAAGAAAATGTGCTTAAATCCTCACTTGTTCTGCACCCACAAAATGGATTACAAGATAAATAATTAAAATATTACAGTCCTTCATAACTGTTCTTGCTTTACCCACATTCTTCATGATTTTGGATGCTTTATCATAGTCTTTTGACTATATTTAATCAGTCCTTCATGACAGTTTTACACTCAATATTTTATGACTATTTTCACTGTGCACTCAGTCCTTATGACTGAGATTTAATTTACTTGCATATATTACATGTTCACCTATATTTACAGCTTTTTTTTTTTGCTTACTTACTTGTAGTGTATGTTTTTATCTCTTAATTTAATCTTACACCTCTTTTATTTATATTACTTAGCATATGTCCAATTCTACATATTTTTTTACTATTTTTATTGCACATTTGTTAGTATAGTTGTACATGTTTTCTTTACTTATTTAGATAATGTAGGTTGTACTAGATTTTCCTCATTTATTAGTTGATAACCTTTTTTATTATTATTCATAATCATTTACTTTAATGTACTTTACTTCACTTTACTTAGTTGCTTCCCTTTTTATTACATTGAGCTCTACTTAAATAATAATTGTAAAAGTCTAAATCTGATATCCACTTTACTTATAAATATATTTGTTGCCCTAAAATATACTTAGAATTTTTAAGTCTAATCACCTTTTTTTTCTTTTATTGGTTGTGCCCTACTGTATTAAATACCAAATATGGTAGATCAGGAGCTTGGAGTGAATCTTGTACCTATTGTAGATCAGATCAGTAGTTACATCTTTAAAGAATTTCTCTTTCTGTTATTCATTTATTTTACTTTATGCATCCCGTGAGGATGAGTATCATTACATCTAAGAGTTTGTATAAATTTAATTAACTCTAGATGTTTTACTTTACTCTTCTATGTTGTGTTTTTATTTTCTTTTCTAGATGGCTGGAATGTCTTGTATTATTTAGTATTATGCATCTAGTTTTTCTATTTTGAGACCCTTGGCTCCCCATAATACTTAATAGTGGGTTAAGACTCACAAATTCAGTATTAAGTATTACAGTAACACTTAATATTGGATTAGGTTATAGATCCGATATTGGGGTCATTATAGTTAGTATCAGATCATGTCTGAAGAAAAGGAAAAATTAAAAGTATAAGCAAATTTTATTCCAATCATACAGACAAACCCAGAAATATAAAGTATGTGCATCAATTTCTTGGAATAGCAAACACACTTTAGTGATCAGTTAATAACTTAAGCGATAACGAATATTTTTTTATAGATAGATCAGTCACTTTAGATCATTTTATCCAATTTCTTTATCTATTCCCATTCAAACTTTTGCCAATTCCTTCTAGTAAGATGAATCATGAACCAAACATTTCTATCTCTTATGTTAAGAAGAAGATAGCCTCCAACTCTTCTTTATCTTTTGATAAGATTAAGACTTTGAAAGAGATTATGAAGAGCTTAGTGGAGTTGCAGACTCAAGCAACTCAGTGAAAATTTGATCCACCTAATCTCCAAATCATCCATGTCGATTCTCAAGTAGCATCAAGTTCAGATATGGATGGATTCATCCATGCCTTCCATCGACTCAATCCTCCAGCCTTTAATGAATATGCTTTCCCCATTGAGGCAACTACTTGGTTGAAGCTAATGGAGAATGACCTTTCAACCATTAAGTTCCGTAGCAACAAAGTTATCCTCCTAACCATCCACTCACTTGTGCATTGACGAAGCAGAATATTGGTGGGATAACGAGCAAAAATCTAGTTTTATCGAAGTAAGCATTGAAAAAATTTCTTGGGATGATTTTGAATTAGTTTTCAAAAAAGTGTTTACGCCTTCCTCTGCTCAGTCATCAATAAAAGATGAGCTGATCCAATTTACTCAAGGCGTTAATTCAGTCCTATCCTATGAAATGGAATTCATGAAGCTATCCAGATTTGTTCCTGATTAGGTAAGGACTGAAGAAGCAAGGTGCAGACTTTCTTTATATGACATGAAGACTCAATTAACGATCATCCTGTATCCCATTAATATAGTAGTTTCTCAAAGCTGTTGGATGGTGCAAGATAAACAGAATACCATCAAGCCCAAAAAAGACCGAGGAAGAGATCCTTATCTTCCTTAGAGAATTTTGAAGAAACTCACAAGATTAGAATTCAGCCACAGCAGTAACAAGTAAAGAAAGCACTCAATTGCACAAGACCTCATCCAAATGATAAGTGTTATCATCAAGGCAATAGGTGTTATACCTATGGCATATTAGGTCAAAGGTATTGGAATTGTCAAGCCTGTTGAACTGTGGACATGGAGAGGATAAATTTTCATCCATCCATCAAAAATCTCATTCATAATAGAACTCAAGCTCCAACTTGTGCATTTATGCCTTCCCTAGTGGAAAAATTAGTTCCTACTCCATTGAGTAGTCAGAAAAGAAAAGCAAGCATTCTAGTTGCTGCTCTAACAAGGATGTGTGCTCTCACTCCCATTATCACTAATGAAGGCAATGGCACTTCATCAGGCATTTGCAATTTTAAATCTCTTATGCTCCCATCCATTCATATCTTAGCTTTTTACAATCTTATATTCCTTTTTGTGGAGCATTAAGAATTAAGTTAGTTCCTTAATTAGGAGTTAGAATATATTCCTTGTCATTTTTTTGCTTAGGTAGAGCAGTAAGAACATGCCATAGCAATCAAGTAGATTTTATTTATTAGAACTAAGATAGTTAGCTCATTTTTTGTTTAAGATAATGTTAGAACTTTAGTCCTTATGTGATTAGAAATCCTAACCTCTATGTGTTTAGAATCCCAAGATAAGAGACTTGAATATCATATTTGGAGTTTGATCTCTTAACCCCTAATTTTTATAGATTTTATCAAGATTGGGTTGTAGTGTAAGAAAGATGATTGATTAAAACCATTTAACTTCATTAAGTAATACTGATTAATTTGAATTCAAACTTGATGAGTTATAGTGTTTCTACATTAATAGGGATGTACATCCGAGTGTACACTAGATAGTAGAATCATGTGGATCTTGATCTTGTGTATTCTTAGCTTAGTTAGAGCTTAAAATTAGAATGATAGTTTCACCATTAATAGAAAAGTGAATGGCAAATATAGAATCTATAAATTTGGCTACATACAAGTCTATTGAAACTATATTTGTGTTTGTTCCCTTAATATTAATGGGTAGCAGTAGGTGTATCACATTTTGAAGAAGTCCTTCTGGTGGTCGGGAATTAAAAGAGAAATTGTTGCTTTTATCTTTAAGTGAAAATCCTGTGCTAGTTAAGGCTCAACACTAGAAGCTTGGCAGACTTCTAAAACTATTAGATATTCCTGAATGAAATGGTTTGATATTTCCATAGTTCTTATTATAGATTTATCAAAGGGTAAATAGGGAGATGATGTGATTTGGGGGATTCTCAATAGGCTCTCCAAGTCATCTCTTTTCTTTCCATTTTGCTAATCTGATTCTGTATAAAGGTTAGCCAAGCATTATTTTAAGGAGATCATTTTTCTGCTCGGAACACCGAGTTGCAATTTTTCAGACAGTGATGACATATATATATATATATATATATATATATATATATATATATATATATATATATATATATATATATATATATTTGGGTCAGCTGTTCAGCATGACCTGGGGACCATCTTAGCTGTGAGTACTATTTTTCTTTCTTAGACTGATAATCAAATTGAATAAGAAATTTAAATTTTGGAAATTTTTTACATCTTTGTGTTTTAGATTTTGGTGAATCTTAAGAAGATCACCTCGCCTTAGTCGAGTTCGCCTGTAATTATAGTTATCGGTCCAGCATCAGTATGAATCCTTATGAAGTTCTTCATGGTAGGAGATGTAATACTCCTGTAGCCTGGACCAATGTGGGTGACACTCAGTCATCAATAAAAGATGAGATGATCCAATTGGCTTAAGGCATTAATTCAGTTCTATCCTATGAAGTGGAATTTATGAAATTATCCAGATTTTCTCCTGATTTGGTACGGACTGAAGAAGCAAGGTGCAGCCTTTCTTTAAAGGACATGAAGACTCAATTAAGTATCATCCTATTCCCATCAATATAGTAGTTTCTCAAAGTTGTTGGATGGTGCAAGGTTAACAGAACACCATCAAGCCCAAAAAAAGACTGAGGAAGAGATCCTTATCTTTCTTAGAGGATTTTTAAGAAACCCACAAGATACTCAGCCACCATAGCAACAAGTAATGGAAACACTCAAGTGCTCAAGACCTCATCCATATGGTAAGTGTTACCATCAAAGAGGTAGGTGTTATGCCTGTGGCATATCAGGCCATAGGTATTGGAATTGTCAAGCTAGTTGAACTGTGGACATGGAGAAGATAAATTGTCATCCATCCATCCAAAATTCAGTTTATAATAGATCTCAAGCTCCAGCTCTTGCATTTATGCCTTCCCTAGTGGCAAAATCAGTTCCTAACCCATCAAGTAGTCAGATATGAAAAGCAAGCATTCTAGTTGCTGCTCTGACAAGGATGTGTTCTCTCACTCCCATTGTCATTAATGAAGGCAATGGCACTACATGTTGCATTTGTGATTTTAAATCTCTTACGCTTCCATCCATTCCTATCTTAGCTTTTTACAATCTCTTATTCTTTTTTGTGGAGCATTAAGAATTAAGTTAGTTCCTTAAATAGGAGTTAGTATAGATTCCTTGTCAATTTTCTGCTTAAGTAGAGCAGTAAAAACAAGCCATAACAGTCAAGTATATTTTATTTATTAGAACTAAGATAGTTAGCTCATTTTTTACTTAAAATAATAGTTATAACTTTAGTCCTTAAGTGATTAGAAATTCTAACCTCTATGTACTTAGAATCCTAAGATAAGAGACTTGAATATCATATATGGAGTTTGATATCTTGACCCCTAATTTTGATAGATTATATCAAGATTGGGTTGTGGTGTAAAAAGAAGATTGATTTAAACCATTTAACTTCATTAAGTGATACTGATTAATTTGAATTTAGATTTTATGAGTTATAGTGCTTTTACTTTTATAGGGACGTACATCTGCGTGTACACTAGATAGTAGAATCTTGTGGATCTTGAGCTTGTGTATTCTTAGCTTAGTTAGAGCAATTAAATTAAGAACAATAGTTTCACCAATAATAAAAAATTGAATGGCGAATATAGAATCTATAAATTTGGCTGCATACGAGTCTATAGAAATTATATTTATGTTTGTGCCTTTAATATTAATGGGTGCTACTAGGGTGTAGCTATTTTTGAAGAATTCCTTCTGGTGGCTGAGAATTAAAAGAGAAATTGGTGTCTTTATCTTTAAGTGCAAATCCTATGCTGGTTAAGGCTCAACACTAGAAGCATGTCAGACTTTTAAAACCGTTAGATATTCTTGAATGAAAATGGTTTGACATTTCCATGTTTCTTATTATAGATTTACCGAAGGGTAAATAGGGAGACGATGTGATTTGGGTGATTCTCAATAGGCTCGCCAAGTCATCTCTTTTCTTTCCATTTTACTCATCTAATTCTATAGAAAGGTTAGCCAAGCTCTGTTTAAGGAGATTGCTCAACTGCTCTGAACACCGAGTTGCATGTTTTCAAACAGTGATGATATATATATATATATATATATATATAAATTTTTGGTCAACTATTCAGCAAGACCTGGGACCATCTTAGCTATGAGTATTATTTTTCTTCCCCAGACTAATGGTCAAACTGAACAAGAAATTTAAATTTCGGAAAATCTCTTACGTCTTTGTGTTTTAGATTTTGGTGAATCTTGAGAAGATCACCTCGCCTTAGTAGAGTTCGCCTGCAATTATAGTTATTGGTCCAGGATCGGTATGGCTCCTTATAAAGTTTTTCATGGCAGGAGATGCAATACTCTTATAGCCAGGACCAAAGTGGGTGACACTTAGTTATATACATTATGTGTTGGTCGAAGTGACTAATAGGAATGCCCTTCTGATCAAGCATAGTAGGTTGGCAGCACGTTACGCATAAAGAGCTCATCGTGACGCTCGCCATCGACCCTTAAAGTTTCAAATTGAGTAGTTTGATATACTTGATTTTTGAGATTAGAGATATTTTATCTTTGATTTGATCTTTATAGTTATTTAATTATTAGGGCATCGAGGACGACTCTTTTAAGAGGGGAAGTCTGTAACAATCCTGAGTGTTTTTACATAGTTTTAGACATCCAAATTATGTTAAAACTATCGCCAGTAGCTCCTAAAAATATAAGAAGCCTGCACCTAAAATTTGGTGCAGTTTGGAGATCGTTCATTTTTGATGCGCATTTCAAGGCAATTTGAATATCCTGGAAAATACATAATTTATTTTGACCTCAATCAAAATTGGAGTTCGCTATTAAGCTCGTGAGCTCCAAATTAGCTAGGGTGATATTATGGATGTCATCGAATTTTCCATAATATTTTAATAATTTTAACTCTCAGAAAAATAGGATAATTAAATTAATCTCCGATATAAAATTCGGCTTCATTTTTGAGTTCCTCACCCTCAATTTAGCAAAGAGTGAATTTTTTTAATTTTTCAGAGCTTGTTTGAATATTTAATTTTAATTAATTAAAGTTGTATTAATTTTAAAATGTTTTATATTAATAATTTTTATTAATATTATCCTTTATTCGAAAACTTATGATGCATTTTCTGTCAGCCGTTCGGTCAATCAAAGATGCAGATCGAACGGCTGGTAGGATCTGTGCAAATTATAATCGATTAGATACATTAGTGAGCTGATCAACTTGATCGAATGACAGTGATCATTTTACTGTATGCCTTCATGCTCAAGTGTAGTCATGTGCTCTAAGCCACAGGCACCCATATGGTGGTCCTGCCAGTTACTGTCTAGCCTTAACCGTGGCATCCACCTCATTTGCTCTCATCTTTGAGTTCCTGTTGGCTTGGCTTAGTCACTGACAAAGTGAAGGAGGAGTCTGAGTATCTATGAGGAAGTTTCAATCAAACCCTAAATTGATGGTACAATCATTCGAGACCTCCATTTCCTCAATTATAACACTACAAACCTCATACTCCCATTTCGCAAATCAATTCCATCGAATGTAGGTTCGTTTGATCGAGCTCAATCGAGCTTAATCAAGTGTATTTTGTGCATCATCTACAGTTCTAAATAGTTTCACCCTCTCCCCATCTGCAACCTAGCAAAAGGTCTCTTTGAGACCTTTCGAACAGCATGCGGGCCGGCCTCCGACGGCCACCGGAACACCTTCGAATTGGATGCCCTAGTTCCATGGTTCCAATTCTCATCGCGCCCGGGCTCGATTTGCTGGCCCAAATCGGCCATTATGTACGCAGCTGGGCCTGTGTGTGCATGCACAGCATCACTTGCGATCGAGTGCTGAGGGCAGGGAATTGATTATTAATAAATAATTTAATTGTTAAATAAAATATACCAATTATCATTTAGTCAATTACTTTAATTATAAAGCTCCAAATAATATAAAATTATATACCATTTTGATCAAAAAAATATGAGGAATAATATTATGATAATAAATTTTTAATTCAATGATTAATTTTGCTAATCACTATTTTAGTTAATTAATTAATTAAATAATTAAGCAAATCTTGAAAATGCCATAACTTAACCAATTCTCATTCAAATTTAATGATACAATAATCCATTTCAATCACAAAAGTGTGTATGACATTAATATTATGTATTTCCATTTTGACAACTAATTTTGCTAATGACTTTGTAAGTGTCATTTAGAGTCGTTAAAACCCTGATTGACCATTGGATGTCCAATTTGGCCTTACTTAGTGTCATTTTACTCGTTATGATATAAGGAAGGTATAGCCACCGTGTTTACATGATTTGGACATCATATGGAAAATGTGAGTTTTTGATCCTTGAATAAAATAATATTAAATTCCTAAATTTGAGATTTTGTATGTTTAGGCCTCCTAAAGGCCATGACACCTTAGAAAAGTTATTTTATGCCATATAATAATATCAGATAGTATTTTGAGTGGGATAATACCTAAAATATCATACTCCTAGTTTAGTACTAGTAAACTAAGCTAGAACCTCAACATGGAATTAGATTGATCTTCTTAGATCCGAATGCTTGATTAGTATTTAAGATTTGTAGTAGTCCTAAATTCTAAGGTGGATTGGACTAGTTAGCTCCTCATGATTATAACAACCATTAGTAAGGACCTTAAAGGCTCATTTGAACGTAGGCATGTTCCTTACATTCCTTAAGTGTAGGATTGACTATAATTAACCCATTATGTGGCTTAGTGATATTGATTTACTTTAGTGGCATAATCACTTAGCTAAACCTTCGGATTCCTAGTGCCTTGAGTTGAACTTAGAAGTTATGGATTGGTTGCCTTCACTTAAGCACCCTACCAATATGACTACATTAGATTGTAGTTTGCCAATTTATTTAGTTGATTAATTTGGATCCTCAAACCCTAAGATTCCTTAATGAGCTTAAGGTTAGAAATATTTCATAATAACCTTCCAGCTAAGGTACCTAGCCACTAGCCTGAGTCTAGTAATTTGATGAGATTAGGAAATTAAAAATTAGTTAAAATTCCAACTCAACTTAGATTAGTACATACGCCATTATTTCCATTTATATAACTTTACATGAATCTCAACATGTAGGATAGTGAATTATAAATCATCTTAGATCATGTGAACAGATTTGAACAATATTAAGTAATTCTTAGTGTAGCTTTTGTAACTAAATGAGAACTTTGGAGATAACTAAAATGGAAACTTCTTGGGAAGTCTAGTGCCTCTACTTGAACTTAAGGAGTGATCTAAGAGGCTAAGTGTAACTTACTTAGGATTATATAAGTAGTCTTAACATGCTAAGTTAGGACTTAAAGATTGATTTAAGCAATTATGTGAGACCTTCTTAGTGAAGCCTAGTTATTCATTCTGAGTGTGAAGCTTGAGATCCGTTAGAAAAACTTTATGACTAAGCTAAGATCAGATGAGAACTAAATAATAAGAAGGATAGAACCATAAGTGATTGGGCATTTAAGTCAGAACTAAGAGACTTTGAATCCCTTAAACGTTAACTATCATAGTAAGATCTAGGACTTAGTGTCCATATCAACTAGACTTGAAATCTTGAAATTACCTAAGATGAGATACTATTAGATGTATAATCCCATAAAATGACTAAGTTATTGACTTAAATCTAGATAATTATTTAGGTATTATAAGGCTTAGAATCCTTTAAGTGCTTAGTTCTGAAGCTAACTTTGGATCTTAGTTATTGTAATACTAAGATTTGGAACCTTACAATCAAGTGACAAAACTTGATGTTATAATAAATAACTTAATACAAGGTGAAGTTAGATGAGTATAACTAAGTAATGTTAAACCTTAAATCTCACCATATTAGACATGTAGTCTTATTAAACCCCTAAATCTTAGTATAGGCTAGAAATGTCCCATTAGTAATATACTTAAGAGTAAGACAACATAAGTGAGCAAATAGTGCAACATTCATAAATATAGAACCTTATTATGCTAGTAATATATAAAACTTTTAAGATATTATTAACTTAAGTGTTTGGCTAGTATAAGTTAAGATAACATTCTACCTTAAGGATAGTGAAACAATAAGCCTAATAACTAAAGAGTCTTATCGCTAAACCTTTAAGTAATCTAAGACATACAAGGCTATTAACCTGAGTAGTGTACTAGTGAAGCCCTTAGTATCTAAACTAGAGTGTCCCATTTGAGTGAAAATGGTTATTTGATAATTTAGATGATTGTAGTGTTAGAAATAGGATATGATGCTTATTTGTATCAATTTAATCATATCTATATATTATTTTGTCACATCAATAAGACCTTAATCAAATCACTACTTTCAAAGCTCATTTAATTGTATATTACTATATATAAATTGATGAAGACATTTAATAAATATCTAAGTTAATTATAGAGCTCATAGGGTAGATAACTAAAGTAGATAACATTAAATATCACATGATTTACAATTAGCTTTGAAATATTATTGAATGCTACAATGCATTGAGACTACTTGAATACATTCATAAAAATATCATGCATAAAATAAACTCATAACATTTACTTCATGTTTTTGTGGTGGACTATGCTAGGGTAGGCAATATTGTAATATGGAGACCTCACATATTATAGAGGGGAAATGTGTGAGTTTTGGGAAACCCTTTTTAATTAGTTAAGCAAATGTGCTTAACTAATCACTTGTTCTGTGCCCACATAACCAATTACATGATAAATAACTTAAATATTATAGTTCTTTATGATTGTTTTTATGTTACCAACATTCTTTGTGATTTTGGATGCTATATCATTATCTTTTGACTATATTTACTCAGTCCTTCATGATTGCTTTACATTCAGTCTTTTATAACTATTTTTACTGTGCACTCAGTCCTTATGACTGATATTTAATTTACTTGCACATATTGCATGTTCACCTGTATTTACTGCTCCTTTTCTTATGCAATTACTTGTAGTCTATGTTGCTATCACTTACATTTAAGCTTACGCTGCTTTCATTTATATTACTTAGCATATATTCAATTGTACATATTTCCTTACTATTTTTATTATGCATTTACTAGTATAGTTGTACATGTTTTCATTATATGTATTATGGAGGTTGTACTAGCTTTTCCTTTTTTACTGCTTTATAGCCTTTTTTATTGTTATTCATGATCATTTACTTTACTCTATTTTACTTCACTTTACTCAATTGCTTCCCTTTTTACTGTATTGAGCTCTGCTTAAATAACAATTGTAAATTCTTAAATTTGATATCCACTTAACTTATAAATATATTAGTTACCCTAAAATATACTTAGCATTTTTAAGTCTAATCCTTTTTTTTTCTTTTATTGGTTGTGCCCTATTGTATTAAATACTAAATACGGTAGATCAAGAGCTTGGAGTGAATCTTATACCTTTCGTAGATCAGATCCAGTAGTTGCAGCTTTGAAGACTTTTACTTTCTGCTATTCATTTCTTTTATTTATGCATCCCTTGAGGATGAGTGTCATTACATCTAAAATATGTATAAATTTAATTAACTCTGGATGTTTTATTTACTCTTATGTGATGTGCTTTTATTTTCTTGTATAGATAGCTGGAATGTATTGTAGTACTTAGTATTATGCATCTAGTTTTTTTTTAGAGACCCTTAGCTCTCCTTAGTGCTTAATAGTGGGTTAAGACTCATTAATACAATGTTAAGTACTACAGTAACACCTAATATTGGATTGGGTTCTTGATCCGATATTATGGTCATTACAAATATTCCCTAATAACTTGCTCAAACTTAGCCCAAGGAATTTAATCGATAGTAGCTCCTGCAAAATAAGTCTTGAGTTCATGGTCACACTAATACTCAGCTTCCTCAGCAAATATATGAGTCATCTGACTGATTTCTTTGCTCTCTGGGAACATAATGTTAGACAAATATTTTTAAATGACCTTGAGCCAATTGGAAGCTTCAATAGGTGTTGCAAAACCATTAAAAGCTAGAGGATTCAGTCTAATAAAGGTGTTGATGAATCAATCCATAACTGGCCCAGGTGATGGTTGGGGACTCACATGGATAATATATGGAGCAGGAGGTTCAAGAATTCTCTCAGCTACTCTTGTCTAAGTCACCACCATGACCTTGATTAGTGCAGCCAAGGTCTTTATTTCCTCAGTTGTTGATGAACTAGAAGCAGTTATCTTTCTGATGGAAGAAATGAGGGTATTAGATTAAGGATTCATTTTATGGAGAAGAAAGAGGCAATTTCAGGAACCATAAATAGGAATGATTTCAATAATATTAGATTAGAGTACAAACTTAGAAATACTAAAAGCAAATGGTAAGGGAAGCTACTATGAAAATAGTACACTCATTTACAAAAAGTAGCATAAGAGAGAATTTCAAACTCTTGATAAGAGCATGATATTATCTTTGGCTCTCACGGGATATCTTAAAGTAAGCACAATCCCACCATTCTTTAGTGTAGCTATCAAAGCGTGGTTCCAAGACTCTAAAACAGGTTGGATCAGGACAATCTATCACATGGAAAGCTTTAGACACTCTAGAGATCCATTCTCTAACCAACTCAGGTATATAATTCCCTTTGAACACTGGTGACTTAAGGATCTTGTAGAGTATATCTCCTCCTTATAGTGACACTCTGAAATAGAGTCTTCCATACATGATCCCATTATGGTGATCTTCATCCTAATATTAGAAGAGCATCATAGTATAAAAGCTTAGATCTGATTTGTAACTCACCATCTGAAAGTTATTATTGATTAGGGTGAGTTAAGTTCATTTTGATATGATGTGACATTTACTAACCTATGGCAGGATCATTAATATTCTTATTCAACTTTTCTGTATTGTTTGATTTGGATAAATAAACATTCACTTGATTTACTTTCCTCAATCTTGGCTCTGATACCAACTGTAATGACCCGGTGCTAAGTTAGTGAAGTCTAACCCAACTCTAGATGTTATTATAGTACTTAACACTAAATTAGTATGAATCTATCTCAGTATTAAGTACTACATGGCCAAGAATTTTCTTAAGATAAGGAAATTGTAGTAAATATAAAAAACAAAGTATATATATAAAAAACATCCACATTCATCATCCAAACTAAGCATATAAAAAAGAACAAAAATGCATCCATCACAAAAAAGAAAGTAAGAACATCCAAAATTAAAACTATTACAAATTATTATAAATGTTATGACAATGCACTCAACCTCACAAAAATAGTAAAGGTGCAAGTATTTAGAAGCTAATGCGATTGGTACTCATCCCAACTCCATGCTTTGCAAGATGCTCCTAATGTATTGTAATTGGTATTTAATACGGTAGGACATATCCAATAAGATAAAACAAGTGATTATACTTAATAAGTCTAAGTATATTCTAGGGTTAAACTAAGTTTTATTTAGACTTAAATTGATATCACATTAGCCATTCACAATTATTTGAGTAAGCGGAGCACTAATCATCTAAGTAAGGATATAAAAAGTATGCAAAGTAAAAGTAAGTAAGGAAAGTAGAGCACTCACAAGTAGTTTGTTTTAGCTTGCATCAAATAAGGGAAATATACATCCTATAATGGCTAAAAAACTACTATAGTGCATATAAAACAAGAAGGGATACATGAATATGTTCATTTAGAATTATGTTAAGTAACATTAAGAAAAGAATAGTATGACCATAAATGTATGTGAAAAGCAATATACACAACAATCAAGTAAAGTAAATGTTGTAATATAGAAATAATAAGAAGTATTGTCAGTAAAATAAAGTGAAATTCAATCACAAGGACTAAGTAAGCATAGTCAAAGATTATGATAAGTAAGCATAGTCAAAAATCTATGATAAGATATTCACAAATCAAAAAGATTACGATAAGATTAATATTAATTTGTTTATCTTATTTATAGTTTTGTTTTGCGGGCAAAGTTATAAGACAAATGAGGAGTTAAGCATGCATGCCTAATTAAGTAAAGTGGGGTTTCCCCAAACACACACACTCCCCCTCTAAGATATCTGTAGTCTCCTTATTACTACATAGCCTGCCCTAGTATATAGTTCACCATATAAAACCCCTATATTTTACATTTTAGAATTTTATTTATGCATAATGTCTTAATGTATGTTCAAGGTTATAGTCTCAATTCATAGCAACATACAAAGAGTTCAAGTTAATTGTAAACCATGTGATATCTATTATTGTCTAATTTAGTTATCTACCTAATGATTGGAGCTAATCAAGCTCTCTATTGACTTAAATATTAGCAATCTCTAAGCAATTGAAGGATAATACTATAAGTAGTTGGAGTTTAAAAAATAGTGATTTTATTAGGAATTACTTAAGTGATAAAATATTTTATAAGTATATAAATGCATGGTGATTTCATTCTTAACTATTACTAAACCTACCAATATTCTCTAGCTACAAGACTTAAACTAAGGCTAAGGTTTTATAACTAGAAGATTGGTTGTAGGGCTACTTGGTTTGGAGCTTACAATGGCAACTAAGGGTTTAAAATGATCTTAGCTTATCAACTACACTAAGTTAACTATCTACAAGCTAAATGAGATCTTAAAGTACAAAGTTTAAGGGAAGGTTTCAATTCTAATAGTTTCTAGGTTTGATTAGGTACAATAGGGATCCTAGAGTTTAATAAATAATTAAGCCACTAAAAGAGCTAGTTAATACTAAGTTTGAGGCTAGAATGGCTAGGGTGGAGTCTACACTTGAAGAAGGTAAAGTACTACACTTAAAGGTTCTAATGGTGTTTCATACTATCATGGGAAATTACTTAACTAATTTCATTCTAGGGTTTAAAGTCATTACACAACTCAAGTGTCCAATCAAGTCCTAAGGATTCACACTATACTACCCTTTCTATTTTGAAGATTGATTTCTAAACTTACTAAGCTAAACATCAAGTTATCTACCTATAATCTCCATGGCTAAAATCCACATTCTAAGGTGTCATATAGGTTCAATCTAGGCTTAGATTGTTGTCATTGGGATAGAATCCTAAAATATGCAAGTTACAAAAATAGGCTTAAGGCATTTAATGATAATTTGAAGTGCAAAAAATACAATTTTCTCAAATGACATTCAATTGAAATAAAAATAATAAATATGGAATCCAAGTCCTAATTTGATTTCCCTAATTTTGAGAATTTTAGGAACTCTGGAAAGTGACCTAATTATTTTATCCTCATATCAAAAATTGGACTTTGCCATTGCACTCGTTGTCCCCAAATTAGCTAGGGGTGATGTTTTGGCGGCAAACTAAAGTTGTCAAAATTTCGTCGAATATTTGAATAATATTTTAATTAAGGGAAATTGAGATATTTAATTTATCCTCGAAATCAAAATCTGATTCTGCCATTGTGATTGTCACCCCCAAATTAGCTTGGGGTGATATTTTGGATGTGTTTGGAAGTCGTCGGATTTTATCGAATATTTTAATGTAATTAAATACCCCGAAAAATAGGAAAATTAAATGCTCGTCGAAATTGAAATTCGACTTTGCCGTTGAATTTCTCACCCCAAAATTAGCTATGGGTGAATTTTTGGGATTTTTGGAGATCGTTTATAAAATATGATTTTAGAGATTAATTAATTTAATTTATTTAAATCCATTTTTCATTTTTTTCCCACCTTTTTCCTCCTTCCTTGGCTAGGACCCACAGCCATCCCAACTCTGCTACAATTTTGAGTTACCTTTCCTTTCAGCCACCCTGCCATGATCAACCCCCCTCCTCCTTTCCTCTACTCCTGTCAAGCTTTGTTCCCCCTCTCCACTCAACCTCCTGCCACCCCCCTTATCTCCACAATTGGGATGGGACAACTCATGCCCATTCCATCCAAAGCCATGATTTCCCTAACATTAAAAGAAGCTCATCTCTCCTCACTTTCTCCATTTACTGTGCTGCTGAAGAAGCCCCCAAGCTCATTAAAATCTGCAAATGATAGGGAAGGATATATAAATCTGTAAATACGAATTTCTGTACACCTAGAAATATAACTCCATTATTTGCCTTTATAACATAATTGTTTGGTGCCGATGTGGGTATCAATGGAAAGGTCTCGAAAAGACCTTTCCATTGGTACATGGCACCGCTCATGAAGTGCTCTAGGTTGAGAGTATTTGAGCCCAAAAGATGACTCGTTGCAGTTTTTGCACAGGCGAAATAACTGTCAGGCGCTGCAGCGCACCGCAGTGCCATAGCTTCGAAATCGGGTCCGCCGCAGCGCCCGAGCTTTGAGTTGAATCTACCATAATCCGCTGCATCGTGCCATAGCGCCAAAATCTGCTGCAGCGCGCCACAGCATCAAAATTTACTACAACGTGCTACAGCGTGTTGTAGCGACTGGCTTTCGGCCTGAAAGTCCTACAGCGTGCCATAGTGCCCAGAACTGTCCGGAACTGCCCAGAACTGTCTAGAATGGCCAAAACTTCATATTCTTTATATTTTAAGAACCATAGGACCCTAGTGGGGCCGAATTATATTAAATTTGAACCTAGTTTTAGTAAAATTGAGCATTGTATAAAATTGTGTGATTTTTAAATATGAAAAAGAGTGGGTTTTGACCCCTTTCAAGAAAATAGAACCCTAACGTTGAAATGACCATAACTTGATAATTTGGACTCCAAATTAAAAAATTCAAGATGCTAACTAGGTTAGAAATTCAATACCAATAGTAAATGAAAATAAAATTTGGGTTTTGACCACTAGAAATCCTAGGTTGACCAAAATACATCTAACCCTAATTAGGTCATAACTTGGTCAAATGAGGTCCAATTTGGGTCTACTCCTAGTTAAAGTACTCAGTGTGATATAGGGAATCTATAGCCACTGAGTTTGCTAAATTTGGATCTCAAATATAAAAGTTAGGTTTTTGACCCCTCTTAACCTTAGAAATGATATAATTACCCTTAAACTTGGAACACTCATACTTAATTCAATAGGCCTCAAACTTTAGTGTTCTTAGACTCTATAGAATCCTTAAATAGCAAGCAATAATAAACTGAACAAATATTTAGATTCCATCAAGAGAAAATTACTAAATCACCCCTTGGGTCAAATTCTATAGTTTAGACCTATAAGACCCATTTCTTATCCAAATTTGGTGTACTTACTGTCTATCTTCATGTTAGACAGTAAGGAATCATTTGGAAGTAAGAAAATCCAATTTATAGCCCTAAATAAAAAAGTAGCATTTTAGACCCTTAAGTAAGGGTAAAATGGTCATTTAGCCTAAAATTTTGGTTAAGTGCCCTTAACCTCCAAAATATATTTTAAATCATTAAAATTAGTAATAAAACTAATTTGAAATTAATTTAGAATTCTTAACCCCATAACTAAGCAATTTGGTAAAATTCCCATTAAAGACTTAAGAATTTCCTAAGTAAAATATATGAGCTTCTAACTTAGTTTAAACCTCACATCGTAACTTCCTTAAACAAATCAGTTCAACAATTAAGGAATATAAGGTAATAACTATCAACAACTCCTAAAATTCCCTAAGTCATTTATTAGGAGCTTATTAGGATCTACACTTCACTTTTGAATATTTTCCTTAAGATTAGGAATAGATACTATGTTAGATTTCATTCATTAAATAAAGTGGGTTATTTAATGAATAGAACCTTGGTTTTATTAGTTTCTAAATTTTCATACTTTAATTCTAATTTTTTTATTTTTTAACTTTAAACTAAGATTAGGAGAATTATTCTATTAAGCTTGATTGTGCTTAATAGAATTTGACTTGATTATTAGTTCATATTTAGACTCAAACTTTAGTCCTTAAGCTTTACCCTTTGGATTATGTGATTAACTCTAATTCATGGTATTTAACTAATAATTCCTAGTTTAATATATCTCTATCAGATCATAGTTTAGAACATCTAAATTCATCAATTAGGACGTGGTTATTTCTTATTTAAACTTATAGTCATTGTTGATTATACTAAATTAGAACCTAATCAGTTCTAATTGCTTTTAACTTATAAGATCGTGCTTCTAAGTTACACTCGATAGTAAGAATTGGAAATCCTGAACTTGTGTAACTTGGCATAGTTAGAATGGTTTAATATATAATAATAGATGTCACATTATGTAGTAGAGTCTCTTGCTCACTATTATTTTACTTATGTTTTCGCATTCCTTGTACTTTGTGCCTTATCCCTTGAACATGCCATACAAGATAATATTGTTGCATGAAATGAAAACATAGAATATTAGGATAACATTTGCATTGGGTTCAGTTACTTGTTGATCTGGCGCATTTTACCCTAATGGACAGGGGTAAGGAGAAATAAGGAGTACTTTGCATTACTCATTGAGGAGTGTTGTGCTAAGTTTGGAACTTGTATAGTCTTGTAAATATGCTTGACTCTTCAACTACTTCTATATATGTCCATAGAAGTAAAGTAAATAATTAAAACATTATTATATTTGTGATTACTGCCTTTTCAGTTCAGTTTCAGTTCTGTTATTCCGGCCTAGCCTCAGATGATGCTAAAAACATTTTGTCGCCTTAGCCTCTGCGTTGACGCTAAGAATCCTTTTGATATCAGCAGGCTAGATTAGTCCTCTTCTGATATGGCAGTACTTACATACATGTTCACTGTTTACTATTTACTGTTCGTTGTTTCCTGCTTACCATCGTACTTGACTTAAGTATACCTTGCTTTACTTGTTTACTTGTATATTATAGGATTCTAGACCTTTGTTGCTTAGTTATATGTACCACTATTGGACTAATTTCTTTTAAATTAACATATTTCATATGATCATCAGCATGTTTAGGATTAAATTTTTCTTTCAGTACTTTTACTTACTATATTATACATGTATGCCTATCATTGCTAAGTTTACTTGAGGTATGCCTTTTTGCCTCAAATCTTGTTTAGTTATAAATGATGTATTTATAACTTATCATTCTCCATATATGCTTACTGCTCCTATGATAGTTAGGATTTTTGTTTTATTTAAGTAAAATGGT
The DNA here is from genome assembly GCA_016760335.1 of Gastrodia elata. Taxonomy (NCBI): domain Eukaryota; kingdom Viridiplantae; phylum Streptophyta; class Magnoliopsida; order Asparagales; family Orchidaceae; genus Gastrodia; species Gastrodia elata. The sequence continues at coordinate 23,104,110 of CM028676.1, read as the reverse complement.
GACATTAATAACACGTGAAAAATATTCAGCCTAAAATGTACTTAGATAATTGTCTAATAAGATTTTTCTTTTGTTGGGTGGGGCCCTGGCAGAGTGAAACCAATAATGTCATAATCGGATAGATTTGAGAAGCTTGGTGCTTAAGAGGAGCCTTATCCAGAAGTGGAGTCATATCTTGAGGAGGGTCATCAGGAAGGAGTTGAAGCTATTTAGTCCTTCCTGCTTATTATCAGGATGAGTGATTTCATTTTAATTCATTTAAACTTAATTAATATTATAATTATACATGTACTATTTGACTGTGTTCCCTTACTGTATTATTTATTTTGAGTTGAATGCTGTAGTTTTTCTATTTATTGTAAATTGGATAAATATTTACCTTACCTTGCTTCCGCACTCTGATTCTGTATTTGCTTAGTGACTGATTACATAGCCTGCATGCATTAGCTTATCTCTTCCTTACTAGTAGAATAGGGTTTACACCTAATCTAATATCAAGTAAGGGGTTTGCCAAAATGATACACCACCCCTTAGCTTAATCTTGTAGATTAAGGGGTGGGGCACCACAGTTGGTATCAGAGAACATCATAAGGTGTTATATTCGAATTTGCATTCCTCTCTACTTAATGGATGATTCTTCTGACAAGACAGTCACGAAATAAAAACATTATAGTTTACATCCAAGTTACTACAATATCCTGCTCATAATAAAGAGGTATAAGAATGAGAAATATATATTTAGGTAAGATAAAATGCTCAAGTATAAAAAACATAGACTAAAGAAAAAAATTAATAAGATATAACTTAACTAATTTAACTTGTGGAATCATTAGACACTCAAGGATGTCATTTTGGTGGTATTACCGATGATTCGAGGCCACGTGGGAGTATGTCTTCCAGTTCCACCAGAGGTATGGGAGATATGTTGAAGGAGTGTCGGAGCAAGGAGTTCGAGTACTAGATTGAATGCTCCAACATGGCATCTTTAGAGGCTTCAACCTTCCTGCTTTAGCCATGGAGTGGTTGAAGTGTGTGACCTTCGTGTTGAAAGAAATTTATTGTCTAGATGATGTTCAAGTCGCCATAATATCTCTCCTATTTCAGGACTAGGTCGAGGATTGGTGGGATGTCACCTCATGGGCACTCACCCACAGGCGCGAAGGAATGCAGAGAGAGGCTACCTTCGAATATTTCTATCGTACTTTCACTGTGGAGTACATTAGATAGATGTTTGAGTGTTTCTCTTTCATGTTCTTTATTATATCTTTCTATTTTATGTATTCCAAATTAAAAGGGTTAATGTAAGAACTAGTATGTCTTATTTCCTCAAATTCTAAAAAGATGATATATTCTAAATTCAGATTTAAAGAATGAATCCTGGACAAAGCTCTTCCCCAGCTACATTTGGTAGCTCATCCTCTAAACTAAATGCATTGCTTGAAGCAGTTTAAATGATGGTAGGTTCCCACCACAAGCAAGCCGAACAAATAGCAAACTCTCAAACTAAACAAGTTGGGAGGATGGACTAGCTACTGATAGCCCAAATGAATCAAAATTGCACTACCTCTGAAGTAGCCCTTGCACCATGCTACTTCTTCCAACACCATGTGCAGTCTGCAGATGGACTATTACATAATTTCCTTCGTCTAAGACCCCCTATCTTCAATGGGAGCCTTTCTGCAATCGACACTGCCAGCTAGATTAAGATGGTGGAAAAGAACCTCACCAGTATTAAATGTCTAGATTCTGAGGTGATCCATCTTACCACCCACCTCCTTCAGGATGAAGCTGAGTATTGGTGGGATACCACCCGCAACACTCAGTTCACCAATATAGAGCTTGAAGATATCACATGGGATGAGTTCATTGAAGTGTTCCAAGCCGGTACATCCCCATGTCAGCCAAACACAACTTGGGGGACATATTCTTGAAGCTGCAGTAGGGCAACCGTTCTGTATCTGCATATGAAGCTGAGTTCCGGCGCCTTGCGAGGTTCTCCACTAACTTAGTTCCCACTGAATCGAATCGTTGCCACTGATTCCAAAGTGGTATGCGGGCTTCCATCAGAAGTCGAGTTGTTCCTCTCCATTTATCAAACTTCACCGAACTCCTAGAGTCTGCCAAAGTGGTGGAGCATGACCAAGCAATGGTCCCACCCAAAAGGAGTCTTGGATCAACTTCTTTTCAACATGATCATCCTATGCGAGCTAGAGTGTATCAGCTCAAAGCAGAAACTCCACCTGCCAACCTCTTTAATGACAGCACGAGGCCTCATCCATCTGGTCGATGCTACCATGAGAGTCACGCTTGTTACACATGCAGAAGGTCGGGCCACAGTTATTTACAATGTACTGCCAAAGAAACCATCAACAGTGATCATATTGATCACTCCAAGTGCTGACAAGTCTTCGACCTGTTCCAAAAACCTGGAATAGCCCGCCCAATACTACCTCCTTCTACAACTCCATAGGGAGAGACAACCATTGTCCCTTGCCCAAATGCTCCAAGGCAACCCCTACGGCAGACCTACAACAATAGGCCTACCGACCCTGCTCGTGTTTATACCCTCACTCCAATTGAGGCTGCCGAAGATAATCACGTGGTGTCAGGTACACGCTTTTGAACCCCTCTATTTTTACAGTTACTATTTGCTTAATGTAGTTAGTAATTATTGCATTTGTAAATAGGTTCAATTTGTATAAATGACAAACCTTGCAATATACTATTCGACACTGGAGCTAGTCATTCATTTATTTCTAAAAATTGAACAAGGTCACTCAACCTACCTATATATCACCTAGCCAATCCTTTAAGCATTGGGTTACCTTCTAGAGCCCAAATGCCAGCTCGTCAATTCTGTAAAATATAAATTCCCATTGAGGATGAAGAATTTGAAGCCAAGCAAGTAGTCTATCCTATAGCCAACTTCGATGTGATATTAGGCATGAACTGGCTGAGCCAACATAGCACCACTATCAACTGCATGAAAAAGAAAATCACTTTAGGTAGTCGTAGCTAGGCCAAATCCTTCGTCGGTAATCTTAGCACACAAGTTTCAGTAATTAATGCTATAGAAGCAAAGAGGCTAGTCAAGAAAGGTTGCGAAGCCTTCCTAGTGACAATATTAGGTGAAAAGAAGGATAGCATTCCCATAACCAAAAACCCTATCGTTTGTGAATTTCCTGATGTCTTCCCCGAAGATCTACCCGGTCTTCCACCCACTTGGGAAGTGGAGTTCATAATAGACACAATTCCTGGAACCCAACACATATCCAAAGCCCCTTATCATTTGGCACCCAAGGAATTGCAAGAGCCGAATAAACAATTGTAGGAACTGCTAGAGAAGGGTCTCATTAGACCAAGCTCGCCCCCTTGGGGAGCACCGGTATTGTTCGTAAAGAAGAAAGATGGTTTGATGTGTATGTGTATCGACTACCATGAGCTGAATAAAGTCACAATCAAGAACAAGTATCTGTTGCCTCGCATAGATGACTTGTTCGATCAACTGTCATGAGACAAGGTATTCTCAAAGATTGATCTACGATATCATCAATTGCAAGTCAAGGACTCGGATATTGAGAAGATAACCTTTAGGACTCATTATGGACACTACGAGTTCTTAGTAATGTCATTTGGATTAACGAATACACCATCAATATTTATGGATCTATTGAAGCGCATTCTCAAACCCTACCTCGATAAATTTGTTATCGTCTTCATCGATGACATTCTGATATATTCCAAGAATAAAAAGGAACACGAAGATCATTTGAGGATAGTATTGAAGGAATTACGTGACCATGAGCTTTATGCTAAGTATTCCAAATGCAAATTCTGGCTCAATTTAGTAGCTTTTCTGGGGCATGTTGTAGATGCCCAGGGTATTAGAGTCAATAATAACAAGGTCAGCGCTATCCAGGAAAGGATTCAACCCAAGTCAATAACTAGCATCAGGAGTTTCTTCAACTTAGCTGGTTACTATAAAAAGTTTGTGAAGGGCTTTTCGCAGATAGCCTCCCCAATGACCAAGTTAACCCAGATGACCGTATCATTTAAATGGTCTCCAGCATGTGAAGAAGCATTTCAAAAATTGAAGAATGCACTATCTACTGCTCTAGTTCTAGTTCTCCCTAAAGAAGGTGTGAACTACCAAGTCTATATTGATTCTTATGGTATAGGCTTGGGTGCTGTGCTAATGCAAGAAGGAAAGGTCGTTACTTATGCTTCTCACCAGTTGAAGCCACATGAAAAGAACTATCCCGCCTATGATCTTAAACTCGCAGTAGTCATTTTTGCTTTGAAAATATGGTGTCACTATTTATACAGAGTTCAATGCTTTACCTTCACCGATCACCAGAGTCTAAAGTATATATTCAATCTGAGAGACTTGAATTGCCGACAGAGAAGATAGCTAGAACTGATAAGAAATTATGACCTAGATATCTAGTATCATTCAGGAAAGGCAAATGTTGCAGCTGATGCGCTAAGCCATCATGTTACTCTCAATTCCATTATTTCTATGAGCCCATTAGAGGAAGAGTTCTATAAGTTGGACATCAAGCCTGTGTGTGGAGATCTATTAAGTGAGATGATCTCCATGAGCAATATAGAGCCAACCTTCCATTAAGACATTTCTATTTCCCAAACAATGGTTGAGGACAACTTGAACTTTAAGATCGTAATCGAAAGTGGTCGTCATCCCGAGCTGAACTTTAAGAAGGGTGTTATATACTTAAATAATTATCTCTGGATCCCAAAATTAATGCATCGTGAAATTCTAATTGAAGGCCATAACTCTGGATATCAAGTGCATACGGGAAGCTCAAAGATGTACCAAGACATGAAATAATCCTTTTGGTGGCCATAAATGAAGAAAAGTGTAGCCAAGTTTGTTAAGAAGTGCCACGCTTGCAGTTTAGTTAAGGCAGAACATCAAAGACCCGGTGGTCTGCTTCATCCGCTTGAGTTCCCGAATGGAAGTGGCTAGATATATCGATGGACTTTATTATGGGCTTGCCTCGTGCGAAGTCTGGAATCGATGCTATTTGGGTCATAGTTGACTGATTGACCAAGTCTGTTCATTTTATCTCTATCCAACAAATAGACTCAGTAGAGAAACTCTCAAAGCTTTATATCAAAGAGATAATCATGTTGCATGGAATTCCCAAATCAATTGTATCTGATAAAGATAGTCAATTTACCTCCAAGTTTTGGAAGGTAGTACATTAGGATATGGGAACCACCCTAGCAATGAGTACAACTTTTCATCCACAAACAGATGGTCAGACAAAGTGAGTGAATCAAATTCTTAAAGATCTGCTTAGACTATATATCCTTGATTTTGTTGGATCCTGGGAATATCACCTCCCGCTAGTGGAGTTTGCATATAACAACAGTTTTTAAGATAGCATAAAGATGGCTCCATATAAAGCCCTGTATAGCAAAAAATATAGAACTCCATTGGCATGGTCAAAAACAGGCAGTGTTCAGTTATATGGATTTAAATTAGTAGAAGAAACTAACAAGAAGGTTCAGCTGATTTAGCAATGGATTTGTACACCTCAAGATCGTCTGAGTAAATACGATGACACTCATTACCGTCCTCTAGAATTTAAAGTTGGAGATTTCGCATACTTGAAGGTCGGTACAATGAAATGAGTCTTCAGATTCGGCAAGGCAGGAAAGCTTAGCCCCCATTATGTTGGTTTGTTTGAGGTAGCAGCCAAAGTAGGTTCTTCCACCTACAGACTGAATCTTCCTGAGGACTTTGCAACCATACACAACGTGTTCAATGTATCTTCATTGAGAAGATGCCGCAGGGATCCCTCTCATTTAATTCAATTTCTAGAAATTGAAATCTAGCCCAACTTGTCCTATGCTGAAGATCCAATCCAAATCTTAGCCCGTGATCAGAAATAACTAAGAAACCGCTCCATCCCAATGGTTAAAATTCAGTGGAAGAACCGCTTGTCTGTTGAAGCAACTTGGGAAAAGAAATTTGATTTGCAGTCCACGTATCCAAAATTATTTGAAAATCTATGTACTTCCCTAGCACCTCGTTCTTTCATTTCAATCCTTAGTTTCTACATTAATTCTTTTCACTCGAGTGATGTTGAGGATGACATCGTTCTTAAGTGGTGGAATTTGTAACAACCTAAGTTATTACCTTAGCCAATTAGGACTAATCTAAGTCCTAATTTATTTTCTAGCGCACTAATTAAGTTATCAAGAGTTTGCCACCAAGACCTAGTCCAAATCAAGGGTCAAATAGATGAAACCCTGATTTTAGGAATTTCAGGAATCTTAGAAAGTGACCTAATTATTTTAACCTCATATCAAAAATCAGACTTCGCCATTGCACTCGTTGCCCCCAAATTAGCTAGGGGTGATATTTTGATGGTAATCGGAAGTTGTCAAAATTTCGCTGAATATTTTAATAATATTTAATTAGAGGAAAATTGAGATATTTAATTTGTCCATGAAATCAAAATCTAACTTCGCCATTGCGATTGTCACCCCCAAATTAGCTTGGGGAGATGTTTTGGACGCGTTTGGAAGTCATCGGATTTATCGAATATTTTAATATAATTAAATACCCCCAAAAATAGGAAAATTAAATACTCGTCGAAATCGAAATCTGACTTCACCGTTGAATTCATCACCCACAAATTAACTAGGGCTAAATTTTTGGTATTTTTCGAAGATCGTTTATAAAAATAATTTTAGAGATTAATTAATTTAATTTATCTAAATCTATTTTTCATTTTTTTCCCTCCTTTTTCCTCCTTTTTCCCTGGCTGGGACCCATAGTCATCCCATCCCTGCTATAACTCTAAGCTACCTTTTTCTTCAGCCCCCTGCCATGATCAGCCTCCCTCCTCCTTTCCTCTGCTCCTGTCAAGCTTTGTTCCCCCTCTCCTCTCAACCTCCTGCCACCCCCCTTATCTCCACAGCTGGGATGGGATAATTCATGCCCATCCCATCCAAAGTCATGATTTCCCTTCCATTAAAAGAAGCTTAGCTCTCCTCACTTACTCTATTTGTTGTGCTGTTGAAGAAGCGCCCAAGCCCAAGCTCCCAAGTTCCTATAGAAAATAGAGCTCTCTTCCTCCATCTTCTTCCATTTATGAGTTTAAGCTACCCCCTTTCCCTCCATTAGTTAATCTAATGGCTATTCCATTTTGTTTTTAAACTCATTTGTATATCTAAGAATCTGTGTTACCTTAATAGCATATCCGTGAATATGTATTTAAGATGTAGAAGCTTATTAGAATCAGTAAATAGAATGATTTATAATATAAATTAATTAAGTTCAAGCCTAAGTTAGATTTTGATTAAAATTTTAATCTTAACTTTTAAGGAAAATCCTAAGTAAAATTGTGAGTATTTCTTCTTCCTTAATTCTTTCTTAGATCTTTCCTTAGGTCTTTATAATATTAGTTAGGATGTGTGTCATGAGAGATACTCTTAGTAATTAAGAGCATAAATTCCTTGGATTAGGAATAGATCTTAGGTTAGAATTCATCTGTTGAGTAAATTGGGTTACTCAATAGATGAAACCTTGAACTTACTAGTTTATAGATTTTTCTTAGTTTATTAAATGATTATTTGATCTTTAAACATTAGAACTAAGAATAGAGATCTATCCTAATGAATTAATTTATCATTAGGATTTGCCTTAACTTAATCTATGAGATTTGGGTTCTAAACCTTAAATCTTTAGTTATACCTTTGGATTAAATGATTAGACCCCATCATCTGGAGTCTAATTCTTAATCTTTTCATCTTGATTTGGCTAATCAAGATGAGGTTGGGGTAATTTAAATTATAAAATTAGGTCGATGATTTATTCAGTCTAACCAAGTAGTCGTCTTTTGATTAAGTTATAATTAGGACTTGGCCAGTCCTAATTATCTTCAACTTGTAGGATTCGTGATTCTAAGTTACAGAATGTGTAAGAATTGATGATTCTGAAACTTATGTAACTTAGAGTAGATAGAACGAATAAGTAGACAACAATGGATATCACCTGTGTTTTAGATAGAGTCTCTTGCTTAATTTATTTTTGATGCTTCGCTTACCTTAATTTTGAGCTTTAAACCATGAGCATATATGAGGTACATAAGATAATTGATAATTATCTTATGTCAACTTTGATCATTCATTAATAGCATTTTTGTTTTCTTCTCGTATTTTTGTAAGGTGTAGCTTGATTAGTATGCCTCTTCAATCACCCGTTCGGGGTGGGCTACATTGTTCGGGTCAATCCGATAGTCTATGCCATGCCTAGTCAGTAAGATAGGATGGATAGACTCTTGCCTGTACTGACTGAATAGTCAGGATCTGATATGGTTATACTAATTCAAGTACACTTACAATTGGTTTCTGCCTTAACTCATCAGGCTAAGAGGTTTCAGTGATACTCAGTTTAGAGCTTCTTTCTTAGCCCATCAGCTAAGTATTTACTGAGTGTGCTTTCAGTTTGAGTGGCTTGAGTAGCCAATACAGCTTTCAGTTTCATAGTTACTAATTTACTTTGCATATTCTACATTTCAGTGCTGCTTTTACTTACAGTTTTTCCTGCACTTTCTTAGCCTTATTTCTATATGGGATGCTAGTCTTACTTACTGTTTTCATATGCATATATAGGATGTTAGTCATGTTTTCAGTTTTATAATGTTTTACACATGTTCAATTATTGTTATGTCACTTAGCGTAAGTCTGTTTTGATCATAAGCATGTTTAAGATGTATTTTCTTTATAATATTTGTTTAGTTTTTCTTACCTGACTTTATTGCAGTTGCTTGGAGGAGGTATGTGCTTACTTCCTAGTTGATTTAGTTATAAACTATTTGTTTATAACTTTACACTATTCTTTTCTTATGCTTTTCTGCACCTACTTGCTTTTGTATTGGTTTATGGTGATATCTAAATAACATAATCAATTGCTTACCCTAAAATGTACTTAGATAATAGTCTAACCAGTTTTTCTTTGTTGGCTGGGGCCCTACTATTATGAAACTGATAATAGTAGGTTCTGAGTTTCTTGGTACTGTAGATCCAGATGAGGCCTTGCCGCTGGAGGAAGAGCTTATTCCGGAAGATCATAAATTTTATTTTCTGCCTTGTGAGGATGAGAGTTTATTTTCAGTTCTTAAATCTATTTGTAAATGTTGTAATAATTCAGGTTAATCTTTTCTTTTCAGCTTCTTTACTTATTCTGTATTGTTGTATTTATACTGTATGGATGAATATTGTATTTTATGCTTCCGCACTCTGAGTTCTTATATGATCATTTAATGATGGATTCTAGGATGAATGGCAAAGTCCTTAGTTAAGTTGGATTGGAATGTGTGTCTAATCTAATTCTAAGTGGGGACCTTGTCATTTGGTGACCCCTCCACCGTAATCATGTTAACTTATTAAGTGTTAGCAGGACCACGACGGGGCAGGGCCGCCACACTAACTTAGCACCAAGGCGTTACATGTCAGGAGATCGAAGAAGAGCTAGATGATTATTGAAGTGGTTGACTGTTACATCTTCAATTTAAAATTTGATTATTGTTTGTTTTTAAGTAAAATGAGAAAAAAAAATCTTGTGCTAGCTTAAGTTATTAAATGAACTTTTTATTGTAATATTTTTTCTTGTTAGTTTAAATTAAGATGAATATATTGCTGTGATGGATGAATCATTGTGTAACGACCCAAAAATCAGGATTGAGAGATATCAAGTAATAATTTAAGAATAAACATTAATCATAAAAATTACTAAATAAAATAATATCCATATATCACAATGTCAAAAATTTAAATTACAGTTATACTTAAATAAATTTAAAATAATATAAAATTCATATAATGAGTCCTCATTTCACTATTAATAATAGAATCATTTATAGCTCTTGAAATTAAGTTAACTTCCACTTTTAATTCTCACAACATGTATTAATTATCAATATTGCTAATTAAGCAGAAGTATGTATAATATCTAAAAGTATTAATTTCTAGCATCTTATATATGTTACAAAATCAATGCAATAAAATGCGAAAGAAACATCATCATTATAATTTGAGAGTTATACTAATTTCAACAATAAGTAATTTACAATGCTCAAGCGGCTCAAATAATTTCAAGGAAAAAATATAAGCTGACATAAATGCAAAAGCCCCAAAAATTATGGCCTAATTTTTCCCTAATTTAGCTAAAAATGAAATTTTAGTATTTTTCAAAATTAATAAATTTGTACTATCTAAATTCAAATTGAAAGTTCAAAATGTAGATCTCAGTGAGAGGAATTCATAGACACCAAAATTGTCCAATTTGGCCAAGTAAGTAGGAATTTGGGTTTGAAGTTGGCCAAAATCGTGTTCGCCGAATCCGTTATAGTCGTTGACGCTGTTACACCGTCGCTTTCACTGTTAACAGCGTCAGATCGCAGCAAGATCTGCTTCCTCGGTTTCAGGGGCAAATGGCGGAATTTGTTGGATCCGCCGCTGACGCCAAACAACGTCAGGCGCTGTTTAACGGAGTTTTCTGTCAATGTTAAAGGCCATTTTTTTTATTTCTAATTTAATAATTCAATTTTTCAATTAAGTTAATTACAAATGTATTTTTAACAACTCATCCATCTCCAAAGATTGTGAAATTTTTATTGTTAATTAATTTGATAATATATAATTCAAAATTTTAAAAATATTTAAATTTTGACACCCCAATAATTTTCTATAATTATTTTGAGTTAAATTTATCATAAAATAATAAAAAAAAAAAGTTCTCTCATGCAAAAATTCCCAAATATTTTCCAAAATTATCTAAAATTATTCTTAACACCTGTTATTTTCCTTTTGCATAAATAACTAATATATCACTCAAAATAACTAAGATTATAAATAATAATTTTATTAACTCAAAATCTTTGAATTTTACATTATGCCAACTACCCAATATGATCTTACGGATGTTAAGCATAATATGAGATTCATGAAGATATGAGATTATGAGTATTACACATAAGTTTAATTTCAATTCACAAGTTTTTAATAAAATGCATCACAGAATAAAAAATATGAATAAGTTAAAATAGAATAAATATATGCAAGTGAGCCCGATTGTGTATAGAAATAATTTAGCAATAATATGCTATTGAGGTGAAGCAAATTGTCTGCAAGATAATAAGATCAATACCAAATAATGATAAAATATGAATGTTAACAGATAAATCCTTTCACCAATATTATTAAATGACATTATCAAATAAAATTACAATCACAATATTGATGTATGAATCAATTTATGACAATTCATGTTTGTGACATTTCCACCAATGCATAACTAGTGCTTTTTCCTATTATGATAGTTTTTTTTTATTACTAGCTCACAATCATGCATGAGTTAGATTTTACTCCTCTCTGGAGGGGTATTGCTCTAGTTCATCAACTTATTTTGAGAAGATTATCCACAACTAATTGATGATATTACCATCAAATGCCCTTATAGTCAATCAATGCCACTTTCTCAAACATTGATTATATATACATTCTCAAGCAGATAATTCTTGCACATTAGATCAAAAAAACCATCAATTAATTCATTTTCATTAACATACAATAATGATAATGCATATGGACAGTATCATCACATCTCGAGATCCATTGTTGCTATGTTGGTCGCATCACCTCTCTTTCTCTCAATTTGTGCTCCAAATATTTTTAATTCTATGCAATGCCTCTTGAGATAACCTTCTTCATCTAGTTCCAACACTTAGCTCATCTCACCGACTTCCCTTTTATTGAGCTAATCTAACTCGACTCTGAATCTCATTCCTAGATCCTCCTCTATTTACAATTTTCAAGGCATCGAATGTCTGCGCCTCACCACCAGATCTTATCCTCACCTCCTTCAAGATCAGTCAAATTACAATGTCAAACTTTAAGGTTGCAACTCTTTTGAGTGACTCACCATTGTCACCAAGACAATGCTCAAACTTCACCATCAAACCAGATATTCACCGAGCTCACCTATTTCATGACAATATTGAAGTTCAGATAATGTGTCACCGTGTTGTAACCCGACATCTTCATGTTGAACAATCTCTTTATAAGTATCACCTTATTTGACGTCGATGGTTTTTAGTACATCCTTGCCAAGGTAGTCATTAGATCCACCGTAATTTTCTTGTTCGCAATGTTGAATGCAACATATGAAGTTAGGACAATTGAATCATTGCAGGTTTGTTTTGTCAATAATCTGCTTTGTGACTCATGTCATGTGATTTCTTTTTAATGCCTCCCAACGAAAGATATAACTTTCTCTAGTACTACAGATCTTCCATATGGAAATTTTAGAACAAAATGTTCATCCAGTACAACTTCACCATGATGTACCTTATCTCGCGCATCATGCTCCAACTTGAACAAATCTCTAATCACTCTAATACTAGTTGTTAAAGATTTGAAACTCCCTTTTTAGCCCGTGTCGTCGCCTATCGATGAGGAACTAATCGCGGAATAACTAATGATCTCTCGATTTCGTTATACTATAGCAAAATTGAAAAAAAATGCCCAACAAAAGCAAACACCTAAAATCAGGGAAACACCACAGAGCCGCACTGCAAAGAACTTCACTATGAAAAGAAAAAAAGAAGATTACAAGAATTTGCTCTCACCATAAGCTTTCAAAGCTTTCCCTCAACCCCACACACAACAAGCTCCTTTTCCTCGCACCTTTTTCCAAACCCTCATAGCCACCACAACCTCCTTAGCATCTTAGCATCACAGAAACTTTAAGCCATATTTTAAGCATTTATAGAGGAACCCAAGCAACCCCCAAAACCCTCTAATTGGCCCCCAAATAGGCACTTACTGTTGAAATCCCACTTCATGCTACACCTAACACTTGGGCCTGCCCAAGAGCCAAGCTCTCGGCCTATTATATCAGATGCTAGTGCTTGTGAGGTCCAAGCTCTATTGTATGTGAGTCTATCAACACCTGGGATCACCCATGCCCTAGTCTAGGCCTGCAGTCATCCCTAGGTCATACTTTCGGTGCTTGAACAAGCTCAAGCGTCAGACTCCCGACTTCAACAATCTACTAGCGCCCATTCGACGGCCACTCAATGCCTAAGTGCCAAACCAGTGCTCAACCAGCGCACACTCGGCGCCTAAGTGTCGAATCTTCTAGATTCCAACTTACTTGTCATGATCCATTTTACATCCAATTCGCATCCAGTTGAATCATGGTTGACCCAAAACCACTCCAAGCCTTGCAATTTTCTCATGGCCCACTCAAAGACCACTCTAATGCGCTCAATATTTCACCATCAAGTTCAATTCCCACTCGCATCGACGCACTTTGTTGTGTGTTCAAGTGCACCCAAACCTTGGCACACCACCTTGGGATGCACTTGATACTCAACACAGATTACACTAGCAGTGTCACTAGCATTACAAATGAGGCAATGTAGTCTCAAATGGTTTAGGAGACTTACATTGTATGTTTTAAAAATGAAGTTTAAAACACTAATAAATTATGGAACTTTTGAACTATGTGCACTATGTAGATTGATTCTTTGCTGATATTCTCAACCGAAAGACGTTCTCTATATTAAGTTCATCCCGAGCATTAATATTCACATCATCTCTCTATTGTGAATTTCAATGAAATAGAGCATTTGTGCCCTTAGTAGGGACTCTCATAGGAAATGTTCTCCCAAGCAATTCTAGGGAATAAAAAATGGTAGTGTTCACATCAATCAACTCTCATTCCAAACCGTGCAGTGTTCAGTTTTTCGTTGCCATGGGTTATAAGTGAAAAAATTATAGAGCAATTAGTAAGTGCACTGCTCATAAACTTGGATATTTATGTAATATTACAAAGATAAAAATGCTAAATGTCCAGACAAATCAACAAAAAATTAGATAGATATTTATGTAATATTACAAAGATAGAAAGATAAATATGTTTTGATGTGACGCACAATTAGTGTGGTGATTTAACTGTAGGCGAGTCAAAAACAACACTCATCTTGATACCATGACACATGGCCCCTTGAAAATGCTAAGATATCCAACACTGTTCAAACATGTTTAATATAAAACATGAAAGGATAATTGTTTAGCATATGACACATATTATATACTTGAAACTGACTTATTAATACCAGTAAGATGTTTTTTATTGGGCATTTATTTAAACTAGGCATCAATAACAGCTTTTATTTAAAAGGAGATTCATTTCTTCATATTAATTAGCTCGAAAATTCCAATTAAAAAAATTTTAAACACTGGCAGCAAGCAACATATTACATAAAAACAAGAACCAAATTGAGATTTTAAGTATATATCTACCAAAGTCGTCAGCCTATACAATAAAATCGTATTTAAAAAAGAGCAAGTATCTTTAGCTACAAAGGTTTTCTCCATCAAAACACATCTGGCTTTAATAACTTGTAGTTCAGAAAAAAGAATAATATCTCTTTAAGAAAAACAATACCTGCAAACATTTCACATGAACCGGAAAAGCTGTAGACATGAGATCACCACCCAACGGATGGCAGAAAGCAGTTTATCTGGACGGTATGAATATTAAAAAAGCAAGTTTGCAATGGTTACAAAGCACTTTCTTCCATGAAAGTTTGCCAATGCTACAAAGCACCTTCCAGAGGTAAAAGAATTCAAACTCTAGCACATTAAATAACAATACCAGCAAAATAAAGACCGCCAGCCTAAATCTCTTGTCCAGGAGATCAGTGGAAGAACCTACGGCGACAACGTGTAGACCCAAGCTCTTCATACTCTGCCTTTGAAATGCACATTGATTCAAAATCAGGGCTAGATGCCAGTAATGAGCCGCCTCTCCACACGCCTTTAATGGGGCTGCACAAAATGAAAGCATATGGTGGGTAACAAAAAACAACAAGAAGAGCACCCTACTAAAGAAGAAAAACAAGAGAGGAACTTTAAACATACTCTTCGTGGCTAGTTATCTTCAGGCGATAGTCACCGCGTACCAGCGGTCTCAATTCCCTCTCTCTACATAAAAGAGAGGCCTAAAAAATGCTGCATTCATGTGAAATGAACGTGAAATTTACAGCGAGTAAAATCATCTTACAGTCTTATCGCAAATTGAGGAAACAATGTGCTTCCACCAGTCAAGATAATGCTGCAAAAGAGATGGTGTAATTACTCAAAGAACACAGAAGGATGATGAAATAATCCACAGTAATAGCTGTCTTTACCTCTCAAAGAGTACGGGATGAAGATAAGGATGGCATGCATGAACAGCTCGGACAATGCATTCAGCTAGACCAGCTTGATTCATACCTGCACGGAAAGATAATTCATCAGGCCAATTAATCATGCACCAACAGATGCAGAATTAATCACGTCATTGGAGAGATCATATAGTGAGAGAGCCACAAATGCAAATACCTTCAAGCATTAATGATTTATATGCTCAACTGAAATTTCACAAGTCAAAAGATTGAAGACCAATCAAATAAGAAATGAAAAAGACAAAACATAGGGGAATAAAGTTGAATAAATCAGCAGTGTCAAGTTTGAGGCAGGTCTTACCTGCAAGTACACTACCTTGTTCTACATATCGTACAAAGAAAGGAACGAACTCTAAACTTATAAGTAGATATGCATTTACATGAAGTGGTGTGTGAAATGGCACAGGAGAATATAAGCCTTCATCCCAGGTTAAACAGCATAAAAAAAAAAGTTTATGCAGAAACACCACTGGTGTATCTAGACCAAGATCAGTTTCATAATATATACTCATAAACATATAACAAAAATTTATTAATTGGATAGAATCAAGTGATTCGTATGATTTTTTTTCAAAAGAAGGCAAGTTTCATAAGAATGTGATAGCTGCCATCATTCTAAAATATTATTTCAATATTTTTAAATTTTTTAAATTTTGATTCATATATTTCTAAAACTTTAACAGCTTCTAATTATATCAAACCAAAAGCTTCTATTATTGTGAAGCTTGCATTTTGCTTGATAGTTGAGACATTATGAAATTATCAGAATTTTTTATTTTACAGATTTCTAAAATTAAGACTAAATAAATGTTAGTCAAATCCAAAAACAAACTTCATTGAGTTCCTGGTAATTTTATGATCGACATAGGCTTTTTGGATTTTGGTAATTTAAAAATTTTGTATATTTTAATCAATAAAAATCACTTTATAATTACATATTGCCATTTTAGATGAGAAAGAATATTTTGCATTTAATGTCAGAAACTATAGGCATAATTACCTACTCTATAAAATAGCAATTTATTAACAAAATTTATTAAATAACTAAAAAACTGATTAAAATTTATTAAAAATACATTATTATATAATAATTCCTAAAACTATTCCCAAAATACATAATATTATCCCTATATTTTTTTACGATTACTATTATTATTATTAAGAAATCCTAAATGCAACTAACTGACCATGTGAGCCCTCGCCTGGTCGTTGCCGGCAACAAAATGGATCATAGAAGGATGAATAACTGATCTGAACAATTATAAATTACCCACCAATCCTTTCTCACCCCCACACCTCTCTCTCCCTCTCTATATTTCTCTCTCTACTCTCCCTCTCTCCCTGCCAACCAATCACTACCAGCAAAGTCACTGCCTAACCCAATGTGGGCCTCCTTCCTCATCTTGTCTATTGTTCTCTCACTATCTCTTTTTCTTCTTTTTCTGTTTTTCTATACTCTCCAACCTCCTCTCTACCAATCTCTAACTTCCTATTGCTCTACCTTTGGTTGTATCTTACACCTTCTGTCTCTAACTTTTTCTTTAGCTTTCTCATTTTATTCCTTCTCATAATATTTAGGCATGCATAAAGTTATACATAAAACTATATATACATGTACGTGCACATATGTATATATATATATATTATTGCAATTAAAATATTAACATAATATACATATATATGTTAGTTATAACAATTAAAATATATACATACTGTACACATATATAATAAAACATAAATTATATATTTATATATTGATTTGTATGTACGTGAATGTATATTAACTATTGTTTTTATTTTAATACTTGAACACTAACTCACTAACAATTTTGTTTACTATAAATTTTATATAATTAATTGCTATTAATTTTTTGATGAGATTGCCAATAGGGATCTATTGCTATTAATTATTTTGTACTCAATTTTCTTTATTTATTATTCAAGAGGAGAACATCAAAAACGGTCACCGGATCATAAGAATCACTCGCTTGATATTTTAGATATTGTAATTTTAGTTATTTTAACTTTTAATAAATTTTTACTCCTTTGGTTAGCATTCATACTTTTATTTACTGAGATTTTATATAATTTTCTCTAACTAGTAAATTTGGCACACCGTGCACACACAAGCAAGCACACATACAGGCACACGCGCACAAACACACCCACACATGCACATGGGTGCGAGCGGCACACACGCACAAGTAGTGGATGCACACACATACACACCCACGTACACGCATTGGCGTGCGCGCACGGGCACACACACGGACACACTCATGCACAAGCACACACGCGCACACGCGCACATAGACACAATATACTTTGCTTACAAAAATATCCTATTAGAAGACTGGGCATTACCTAGTGTATGTACAATCTTATGCATGATTTAATTCTTGAACAAATAAAGACTTTAAAATTTTAAAGAGGCAATGTAGCTATGAAAGCTATGCAAAATGTACCATTATTTTTATAATTAAACTGAATATATTTGGCATATTATGATACTGCTATAAATAGGTCTAAATCCCTCATTTATATGCCAACTACTGCTAGGAACATAAAAAACAAAAAATAGTACATTTTAGATAAATGCTTGAGTTTAGAGATATAACTAAAATGTTGTTGACACTCAATAAAACTATTATTTCTTGAATTGATACTTCTAATTTAACTATTATGAATTTCTAATAATCATCTTACTTGTAGATATTAATTTCTATTATATTTTTCTTAATTCTTTGCTTCTATTTGATTTAACGACATTATTTAAGTTCCTATGCAATGTACCAATATTTTTATAATTAAACTGAATAGTTTTGGCGTAAAATGATACTGCATTAAAGGTTTAAATCCCTCATTTATATGGCAACTATTGATTCTAATTTAACTAATATGAATTTCTAATAATCATCTTACTATTAGATAATAATTTCTATTATATTTTTCTTAATTATTTGCTTCTATTTGATTTAACATTATTATTTAAGTTTATGCATTGAATCTTTTTAAGAAACTCAAAGAGCGTTACTTCACGAGTAAAAAGCACCGGATGGCTTCCTACCTAAAGGAAAAAGCTTAGAAAATAAATATAAGAAAATGACGTTCAAAAAAATACATAATAAGAATAAGTGCACACAAGTTCCATATCCAAACTGGTTCAAATGCATTAAACTACAAAATAAAATATAAACAAATTAATGAAAACTTTTGTGTGGAGACGGTGGATCACATTAAGAAAATAACAACAACGACAACACTAAATCTTAATTCCACTGTGTTGGATCTCACAAAAAAAAAAAAAAAAAAAAAAAAATTGCATACTTCAAAAATTATGATTAAGTTAGCAACTACATGTTGATGAATGATCTATCCTATAAATTATAGCCGGGAGTTAAATTGTTTAGTTTTCAAAAATATGCAATGTACAATTGTTCTAAAAGCTTGTAAGAAATATAATGGTAGCATTGCAAATATATAAAATTTATAAGATAATATACTTTTGGATCTTTGTACTGAATGTGATTTATTAAATGTTTCTAAATACACTCAAATGTTAGACTTATTCCTCATTTTGTGTGTATAAAACTAGGCCGGCTCACCATTGAGTAAGAATGGGTTGGGGCTCCACAAAGGCAAAAGTGTAGCTGATGAGATTCAAACTATTACATAGTAGGAGTGCAAACATACGAACAATCATTGAAGCTCTAAACAACAATATTATCCTAGTTCACATTATTTGTTGCTCTCAAAAGTATTAAGCAAATGTTACCTCAATCTAACAAGATTCAAAATCAAATGACAATAATCATAAACGAAAGGTAAGAGTAATAAATATCAAAGATAGAAGGATAGAGATTCAAATATTTAATGGAATTAAAAATAAAAAATTAGAATATGTAGAATGCAATATGCAGCTAATGTTTATCGATAAAATGAGTAAACAAAAGCAATATCTAAAGCCCTAACTTAATAGAATCAAGATAAAAGTTATAAATACATGTATATCAATATGAGAAAAAATTTCCCACATGCTACTATCGTATATTAGTATTATCTTGTCCTTTCAAAAGAACCTTTTCTAGAGGCATGATGCAATAACATTAAGTAATGTGCCTCTAAGAGTACGGAGATGCGCCATGGCTTGACCCCTCATTCTGCAAACTAGGCTCAAGAAAAATCATTAGCTTATTCGAGTGATTTAAACTCAGCGACCGGCCACTGTAAGTCAGTTGAATGCAAGTGACCCGCTAGGCTCAGTGAAGTTCATCTTTTCCATCAGTGGCCAAATGCCTCATGCTCCTCGGTAGGACACCTTAATAGGTAGTCAATCATCCACACTACTCAGAAGGATGGTTTGCAGTCAATTGGCAAAGACTACATACCGTTGCCAGCAAGGATGGTTTGCAGTCAATTGGCCAAGATTACATACCGCTGCAAGGCGCCTTTATAACTAGCTCGACAAAATTTGTTGCAACTCCTTGGTGGACTCCTTGGCTGAAAGTTCGGCTAGCCCTTTGTCTACTCCCGTGCTGGTGAACTGCAATCAAGAGTCTTTGCATGTCTTTCTTGTGGCCCCGACTCCATCAGTCTTTGTTCTATCACTTAAAAAATGCCCATGAATTACCTTTTGTGTTATTGCTGCTCTGGAGGTGGCCACACTAATAGACAGAAGTGCTCAGCAAACCATTATGATCTCTAGGTGATTGCCTTGAACCAATCAGCACATTTCCTGATTTAATCCCTTCATCATGTACCAGTCATGGGGACAGCAATCATGAGACAAAAAGTATGAGTCTCTTACACAAGCAAGCATATTGGGAGCAATACACTTGACACTTGTAAAGAATTATTGCCTTCAATTCGCCACACAAGATGATCATAACTATAGTGATGAAAGCAATAGTATACATACATTAGAATATAACTATCTAGTCAATGTGATCCACTTGTAACCGCCTATCCTAAGCAATAACCGCATATCCTAAGTAACTGTATGTTATCCATTGTAACTGCGTACCTCTATATATATGTGTACCCATCCATGTAATATGATATATGAGAAAAGCGTTCCTCTTATTTCCTCTCGCCTCTTGCGAACTTTACATGGTATTAGAGCAAGAACCGGTTCTCTCCCAGAAGCAACTCCTCTTCACCTTGCCGCAAGAATGTTCTCCAACAAAAGGTCACTCTTCCTTCTTCCCAAGAAACCCATCACTCTCCCAAGTTTTCCCCTCCCAATAATCTTCCAAGAAAAATTCAAGAAACTTCACAACCTTCTTCTCCCTCCCAAGAATTCCTCTTCAGCAATCTCAAGATCCTCACAACCTTCTTCTCCCCAAGAAATCCATAATCCCCTCCCTTCTTCTTACTCTTCTCCCTATTTCAAGAACCCAACAAACTCTCATCTCTCAGCCACAAGAACACCAAGAAACTTCTCAGCCATAGATCCTATAATCCTTTAACAAGCACATCAAAACTCATCAAAAAAACATACTCTTCACTCATACCACAATCACCAAATGGCTGCCTCCTCTTCAAACACAACAAATGGTACTGAAAATTCTGAAAACCAAGAAACGTTGTCCACACTTACACTCCAATCCAGCATTACATTCCTATTAAACAACATCAAGAACCTAGTTAACAATCTCCTAATAGTAGAAAACTACTCACTATGGCAAGCACAACTTCTAAGCCTATTCAAAGCAAACAACCTCCAAGGCCATCTAGATGGCTCATCAGCAAAACCACCAACAGTGCAGGAATCAAACCCCCAACCCCACATCCATGGTATGGAATGCCATTGATCGAAACTTCATCTCCGCCCTTTACGCTACAATATCTCCATCAATCCTTCCCTACATAATCCATGCCAAAACTTGCCAATAAGCATGGCAAATACTTGAACAAAGACTCCAACCCAGCAGTCGATCTAATGTAATTCAACTCATGAATGTCTTGCACAATGTCATCATGAAACATAAGTCAATACTCACTTACCTCTCCGAAATTAAAGAAATCGTAGATAAATTTCAGCTGTCGGCTCCACCATTGACTTAGAAGACATAATTCTTTACACCCTAAACTGTCCCCAAGCTCAATATCAAGCCTTCAAAACAGCAATTCGGACAAACCTAAAACCACTAAGACTCGACAATCTCTATTCCTTACTATGATGTGAGGAGATAATATTCAACATGAAGCAAGCCACGATCTCCAAAAATACTCGCAGCCCATTTTCTTGATCCACACACGCGGAAAAGAACGTGGCCAGCAATGGAGAGGGAGAAGCCGCTTCAATTTGACCCCACGACCAATCAACAACCGTGATTACAGCAACCATGAACATCTTCCTCGTCCTTCCCCTCCCACATGACAAATCTTGTTGGCACCATAACTCTCTTGTTGGCACCAACATGATTCATCCTACACAAAACAATCCCAACCAAGAGCACTCATCTTCGATGAATACCTGGACACTAACTGGGCTCTTGATTCCGGTGCATCCGCCCATGTAACTAATGATCTCAACAACTTCTCCATCTCCAACTCATACAGCAGACAAAACAAAGTAACCATCAGAAACGGCCAATCCTTACACATCTCCAACATCGGCAATGGTATATTACCTACTCCATCCCATAAGCTATCTTTATCTCAAATATTACATATCCCCCAATCAACATTCAATATGCTTTGTCCAAAAACTCGCAACTGACAATAATTACTCTATCTCATTTGACCCTATTGGTTTCTCTATCAAGGATCTCCATTCCAACAAGGTTCCTTTCCAAGGCCGAGCCGTAATGGACTCTATGTCATCCCACCAAAGACACCACCACCATCCCAACAGCTCATCCTTACCTCCACCAAACCAATAGCATCAACTCTCAAGCACCAATGCTTAGGCCACCCAGCAGCAACAATTCAACAATTTCTTGCAATTCAAACCTCACAAATTTCATACAGAAACAGCCCCAAAGAATGCACCCATTGTAACATGAGCAAACACCACAAATCACCTTTCTCTACTTTATCTAATTACTATTACAAATTGTTAAATTTGATTCATTCCGATGTATGGGGTCCCACCACAAATATTTCTAAAGAAGGTTTTCAATATTATGTTTCTTTTATTGATGGATTTTCTCAATTTGTATAGGTATGCCCAATGAAACATGAATCTGAAACCACGAACCTTTTCATTCAATTAACCAAATTCTTCGAACAATAATCCGACTGCAAAATAAAGATTTTACGCACCGACAGTGGGGGTAAATACTGCAACACCGTGGACTCACAACTTTCCTAAAACAAACTGAAATTCATCATCAATTATCGTGCACCTATACACCCCAACAAAACAATGTAGGCGAACGAAAACACTGCCATCTCATTGAAAAAACTCAAACACTTCTCCAAACCGCCGACCTATTACCCAAATTTTGGCCCGATGCTCTATCTACCGCAATCTACCTCAGAAACAGTCTTCCATCAAAAACCATCAACAACAAAAGCCCCTATGATCTCCTCCACAATCACAAATCATCCTACACTCATCTTCGGGTCTTTGGTTTCACTTGCTACCCTCTACTACCCCCACCAAACAATCCAACTCTCCCCCAAAAACATACCCTACATATTCATCTGCTACTCTCCCAATCACAAAGGATATCGATGTTACAACCCTTTAACAAACCAAGTTATCATTTCTCGCAATGTACACTTTCTTGAACATCATTTTCAAACCCAACCATCAACCCTCCTACCTCTCCTCAATTACTTATTTCTCTTTCTACTCTCCTACCACCATCCTTTGTTAACTCCATACAGCATCAACAGAAAACTTCACCAATACCCCTCCCTTCTCGACCTCCCACAACTCTCAAACACAACTACAACAAACATCTCTACCACCCTCTTCTTCTCCCTTAACAAATCTCATAGCTCCACCTCTTTTAACTAAACTAATACCCCAGCTAACATCTTCTCCACTTTTCCAACAACTGACACTACCATTCAATTCCCTCCCTCCATCACACGCCCTTCACATTCAATGCTCACCTGAACCAAAACGAGCGCCCTAGTACACTACCCCATTCTTGATCTCACCACACAAATTGCTCCACAAACTAATCCCACCACCTACGCCCAAACCAATAAGCATGATCATTGGAGAAAAGCAATGGCCACTGAAATTGCAGCCCTTAAAAAAAGATACTTGAATTCTAGTTCCTCCAAACCCAAATCATCCACCCCTCAGGTGCAAATGGACATATCGAACTCAAGGCTTCAACCAAAGCAAAGCTGATCCATCACTCTTCATTTATGACAACTCCAACATTAGAGCATACCTATTAATATAGGTTGACAACCTACACCTAATTGACACCAACCCCACATTCCTCCAACAAACCATCAAAACAATAGAGCATCGATTCAAGATGAAAAACATGGGCTCCCCTTCTCAATTCCTTGGAATTACAATCACCCCAACCACCCATGGGATACTTCTCTCACAAAAGCAATACGTATAACAAATACTTCAAGATGTCGACATATTCAACTGCAAACCAACTCTCATACCTGCAACAACAACCAACAGCTCCACCACCACCTCCAAACCATTATCAAATCCGCGTACCTACAATTCCTCACCATCACCCGTCCGGACATCAGCTTAGCCGTCAACTACATATGTCAACATATGCACCAGCCTCTACAGCATCATTTCACTCAACTAAAACGCATTATCCACTACATCCAAGGAACCACCCAACTCGGAATACCCATCACTCTTACATCAATGGAACTTCAAGCATACTCTGATTCAAGTTGGGCAGGAGGCTCATGGATCAAAAGTCCACACCGGATTTTGCATATTCCTCGAAACCACCCTTAACAACTAAAATGCAAATAAACAACATACAATAGCAAGATCATTTATAGAAGCTAGATGTCAAGCACTCGCACCAGCACTCATAGAAATCCTATGGCTCAGATGATTACTTCAAGAACTCCAACATCCCCAACCATGTGAAACCACCATCTACAATGGCAACCAATCTACAATCTCCATAGCAAACAATCCACTATTCCATGCTCGTACAAAACATGTAGAAGTAGACTATTATTTCATCTAGGACAACATACAATGAAGTTGCGATCAACGACATACCAACAAATGAACAAACAGCGGATATGCTCACCAAACCACTTCATATCCTAAATTTTAATTATCTACGAGATAAGATGATTCAAAATATCAACCATCATCTTATGGGGGATATTAGAATATAACTACCTGGTCAACGTGATTCACATGTAACCGCCTATCCTATGTAACTACATACTATCATTTGGAACTGCGTACCTATATATATAAAAATGTGAATTTAAATCTCAAAAGATTTGAACCAAAGGCACAGTTGTCACGCTAAAAATGAAACAAGTTAAGGTTACATGAGAAAAGATTGTTTTAAAAAGGAACAATATTCAAATAAGATGTACATTGGCTTAGTATATGTGCAAAGGTCAAGTACCTAAGCCCAAATAAGACATTTTCAAAATTAAAGTCATATAAGTTAAATAAAATATCTACACTACAAGAACCAAAAAACTATCTTAAGAGAATAAAATAAGAGTTTGATAGTTTAGTATGTTTAATGAGTATGAAAATGATGTTAGCCGTTCACCTGCTCCACATAAATGCTAAACTTTGGTAGCAATCATAGTTAACTACTCTCTTCAAAGAAAACAAAGACGAAGAAATACTTTTGAAAGATTTTGTAAAGGTGTTTATTGTTAAGTGCATAGTCACATTAGCCTGAGAAAATCACAGATGATGCCTATATGTGACTTCGCCAAGGAATAATGTTCGTAATTGAATATGAATCATCACCACACTGCGCCTGTAGCCCTTATTCTGCAGAAAAGGATGATTTTTATTTTTCCATGGCTGAGTGTTTCGATTCACTCAGCCAAGGGCCTTAAATGAGCCCTCACCATAAAGTATTTGACCTAGACCTTGACCTTGACCTTGACCCTTATCTTCTTCAAGCTTCACCTCCTACTATCAGAACTACCAATTTGTCCTCCACATAGCAATGAAGACTCAAACGGTGTACAGTTCTCGAAATTTTTGGCAGAGCGTATTTGTTTGTGGTAGGCGGCTCTAGCTGAAATTATGATAGTTTTTTTCTAGTGACAACAGTCTTTTAAATTATGAAATCCTAAAGTGCATATTTTCATTATACGCTGTTTGCAGGACAAGATTGCTGTTTGAAAATGCTTTAAAACTTAGATTTTAGAACAGAAAAACTGTTGCTTTGATCTAGTAGGAGAAACAGGAAATTCTGAGCTTACAGATGAAGTAGGGGATGCTGGGCTTCTGGAAAGAAAAAAAAGCTGCCATGAAGTTTTCTGGAAGAAGTCTTATTTCTTCCTTTGATTTACCAAAAACTGTGGGTAAGAAAAACTCCGATTGAAACAGAACTCGTAAAAGTTCAGTTGCAGGTATAAAGAAGAGAAAAATATAAGAGAAGGGAAGAGGAATTCTGGTGGGGTTAAGTGACATATTATAGAAGGAAATTATGATGAGTAGAAGAAGAAGGGAGAGGATAAATAGAAAACATAGAGACACAATCTCAAATTTCATTCATATTCTATAAAAACCTATCTAGTGCACGAGCTTAAGAATCCTTTATTAAACCCTTAATATAATTAAGCAGATAAATCAAAATAGAAAATAATAAAAGGAAGTCGAACATTTCATTTAAGGTCTCTACAACAAGCAACGGATGGGTCTTTCCGTTGAATTTAATAAACTATAACAATTAATATAAGATGGAGAAAAATCAAATAAGCCTAATGTTATTGCTTTATCCGGTTGTTTATTTAGGAAAAAATTCAATAAAGCTATAATAGAAAAGAGACGGGTGGTTCTTTTCCTCAATAATTTTAATTAACAATAGAAGATAATATAAGCTGTTTAAGAAAATAATCATTGCTATAAGTTCCTCTTGATTGGCCAGGTTTTATAGTCGGCTTAAAATGGGCTTATGAAATTGCTTTCAACAAGACTTTCAAATAAGATAAAAACACCTTGATTTAATTAGGTATCTAAGAACATTTCTTATTGAGCTTCTCCAAATAAAAAAATAATTCTCTTCACTTGAGCACCATATTAGTTTTCCATAGGTGTTCTTTATCTTTCAACCCATATGTGCACATATATGTCACCTATCCAAACTGGGAAGTTTCCTTAAACACAAGCTTCCCAAGAATAAAATCATATTTTAGAATTTTTCTTCATGTTCAAGATAATGGGATTACATCAAATTATCACAAAGCATTTAGTCCCACACCAAATCTCATAACTGTCAAAAACTCTATTCTCAGAGTTCTATGGTACTCTAGAAGCCATATGTCAAACTGTAAGATGCTAACTAAAGAGGTGAGAAGAATTGCTCAATAAGAAAATGATCATATATGATATGTTTTGTGAACGTTTGTTTTGTGATAAAAGTGTTTTATGGATTTTGGCAAAGGTGATCATATGATATTTTCTTGCAGGATTATATATCAGTGAGATTTGGACGATCTTGGTAATAAGGATATAACGGTACTATCTTAGAAAGGGGCAAAAGTGGTGATATGGTGTGGTATGGGTGGTGTTGGTAGTTATCTTAAATTTTTAATTTTGGTGGGGAAGTGGGTAGGAGAGTTGATGGTGGTGCTAGTATGGATGCTTTCACATTTTGGGATCCAAGAATAGGGTAAATAGTAGTTGTGGTATATCTTAGAAGGTGGAAAATATTTAAGTGAAGATGTTATTGCAATGATAAGGTTTATAGAGGGTGTAGGTTCCTGTGTTTCAACACATTTAGAGTGTTATTGTTCTAATATTTCAACTTTTTTAAGGAAAATTATGCCTACTAATCATAAGAGTTTCAGTTTACATATAGTAATGAAACTTTTAGAGATTGTTATAATTGATGTGGTGGACAAAGGTGATTTTGATAGAGCTTTTTTTAAAATTGAGTCTACAGCTCGAGTAAAATTCAAAAACAAGCATTTTTCTCATAAGAAAACATAAACAATCTATATTTTGGCCTTAATATATGCATTAGCACTGATATATGTGCTGCTTTATCCAATTTTTCTGTAACCATCTTGATTCTTGTATCATTCTTCATATCATATAATTAAAAATGCTTTTATGTGCTTCAGCCGCTAATAGAATTCTTTCAGAGCATGAAAAACCATTGCAAATTAAAGTGTATGCAAACATGATTTGAGGATTCCATGTAATTAAAGTCTGTAAACATAATGTGGGGAACCCATGTACTCCGCCAAAGGCAAGCAAAGGTTCTTATAGGAATTGACGAGAGACGAGCCACTTCAAGTTGGAAAAGAAAACCTAAGGCTAGATAACAAGAGTTGTTATGGAGAAACTAAGCAAGTGCTGATGAAAACAAAATTGATCTTCCTGTTGAACAGCAAGTTTATGTTCTTGAGAGTCTTTACTGAAACTGTGGTTCAAGGATAGCAGGCTGCTGTTTGAAAAAGCACAAAAACCACTATTTCAGAACAGTAAAATGGCTGTTTTGTGACAGCAAGGTAGCAATTGGAAAGGTGACCACAGAATTTTGCTGTTAACAGACGATATTAGGTGATGCAGGGCATCTAGAAGAAAGAACAACTGATATGGCGGGTTCAACAAGAAACATTGCTAGGCTTGAAGCTATGGGTGAAAAAAATAAAATAAAAAAAAATCAAGAAACTTGCAACTTTCTGGTTGCAGGAATAAAAAGGGGAAAAAGTATTAAGAGAAGGGAAGAAGAATTCTGGTGAGGTTAAGGGAGAGAAATTTAAAGAAAAATAGGAAAAAAGAAGAGAAAATTTAAGAAGAATAATAAAAAGCACAAAACATATATTCTTATATATTCATAATGAAAAATATTTTGGTACCTCAACTCTTTTTCCTATGTAATTTATTGGCTTTAATAGATTTATAATCATGATTTTGACTTATAAATCTCAATTACTATATGTTAAACATTAGGTTTAGAAGCTTTGATGATGATTGGGCACCGGAGGGGTACCGATGAGGGTATTGTAGCAGCATTCATTCATAATCTATAAAAAACAAACTTTTAAATGAGCTTAAGACAACTTTTATTAACCCCAATTATAATCACATAAACAATAACTAAGAATATATAGCAATAATTAGAGTTCAATCTTTAGATAAAAAACAGCATGAATAATATAAATTCATTGTAAAGCATCTTCGGGGTAAAATAAATATTGTAAATACTTTTTGAAGTTTCAAACTTTTACAGTATAATTAGATTTTTGATGTTTGTTTGGAAGGAAAGCAAACCTAGAGAACTTAAGAAACAAAAACAAAAAAATCTATGTACACCAACAAGGGCTAATAGAGGGTTGGCGCTGGCTGACAATGGCTAACAAGGGTCGGCAAGGGTTGGTCAAAGGCTGGTGGAGGGTCGGTGATGGCTAGAGAGGGCCATTAGTGAGCCGATGAGTGAAGCAAGTCAACGGCTGGCGAAGGTTGCTCGATGCATGCAAGCGGTTGACTAGGGTTAGTTGCAGGGTCGCATGTGCGCATCAGGATTGTCGAGGGCCGCCTAGCAACGGATGGTCAAGCTATTGCATTGTTTATGCTTTTTTTTGCGTGAGATTTGCGAGTAATACAAAGCCGCTCAATTTGAACAGCTATTGAATCCCTTAAAAATGGGCTATTTAAAGATTTAGAATCCCAAAATTTTACAACATTTTTCCTTATCGAAAACAAAACACTCATATTCTCAAATTGTGTAGGATTTGAAATACATCTACACCCAAAATGCAGCGAAAGGCTTACAGAAAGGGAGGGTAGGGTGTTTCTTTCATTGATTTTAATTATCTAAAATAATTAATATAAGTTATTTTGAGAAAAGAATCAAATAGGCCTAATGTAATACTTTAGTCGGTTTTTAAATATCAAAGAAGTTCAAATAAGCCTATAGAATAGAAGGTGCGGATGATGTAATTAACAATAACAGCTTATATAAACTGCATTGTGAGAGAGAGAAATGCTTTAAATATCTCTTAAATGGCTTATGAATTAGAGCTGGCTGAAGGAAGGGCTAGAGTCAGTTCCCTTTACTTGAATTGCATTCAACAAAACTTTCCAAATAAGATAATTAGGAAAGACAGCATTTTAATTAATGATTTAAAAGTTTTCCAAATTTAGTTACTCCAAATATGAATATAATTATATCTTGTCTTCAACCCCTTGTGATAAATTTCTATAGGTGCCATGTTCCATTGAAAGCGAGCACACATCTTTTTTCAATTTGCTTATCTACATCGAGAGGGTTGATCTTTAAGTTTTTCTTTAAAATAGACTTGGGTTTACTGCGAGTTCTCCATTCAAATATATATTAGAAAAAAAAAGATGTGTGATATAAATTGGGTCGATGAGTAGCCCAACGTCAACATCAACTTTAAAATTTTGGCAATTGAGAGAAAAATTATGTCATTTTATTTTGTTGGGATGAAGGATACGCCTTCTTGGGTCAGAAGTTTGGATCACCAATAATTCCCTACAAAATGGGCCCAAACTGCTGTCCAATAGGTGCCACGTTTAAAACACAAAATCTTCTTCTAATAAAAGCAGCAATCAGCAGCTGTAGATGGAAAATCCATGTTAATAGAAGCTTATACAATGACAACATTGAAATCAAATCCCGTTAACAGAAGCAACAAACAGCAGCAACAGATGTCCCACGCTTAAGATAAATCCATGGATAACAGGGGAATTAAATCCCAACCGTTAAGAAACCAAAGAATGAAACCTCAAAGTTAGTCCCAGTAATCAACCAAAGCTCCCAGTTCACAAGAATGCCTGGCAAGCCATCCCAATCGCTATTTATTTCAAACTGACAGCAGAGAGCTCCAGTGCCACCCACAAACAGCAAATAAAATAACTAAATTTCCCTTTATGTAACAGCCTAAAAACCTGATAAATATGGGTTAAATTGTATTGTTTAAGTATCATTGATTCAAATAAAAAAAAAATTCCAATTGTAAGCAAACTCTGGATGTGGATTTTTTTAGTGAGAAGCAATGTGACAAAATTTCCTGGAGACTCTTTCTATTGCTCCATCTTAAGGCATAACTTATCCATTAGTCATTTTTGTTAAGAATTTAGGACGTTAGCCTAAGAAATTATTTTGTAGTTCTATTTTAATATATTGAGAAACTTTAAAAACATCCCAACTTTCTTTTGACAACTTCAAAGGTTACACACTTATATTCTATTTTTAAATTTAAAATTATGCTGTCATGTTTTAAATATTAGAAGAGGTTTATTTAAAGGTTTTTTGGTAGTTCTATCTTAAATTGACAAACTTTTAAACATCCCAACTTTCTTGTGACGACTTTACAGGTTTTACACACTTAAATCCTATTTCAAAATTTAAAATTACGCCGTTAAATTTTAAATTTCAGAGGTTTATATAATTTTTAAAGCAGCATTTATACATCTTTCTTTTAAATTTTGTACAAGCTTAAAGAAATTGGAAAATCTATTAAAACATGTAATGAGCCCTAGCTTAACCCTAATTCATCCTACATAAGATTAACATCGAAGCCCTAGCTTTAACCCAAAATACCAGAGTAAGTAAAATGTGACATAAAGAGTAAAATAACTCAGCTTACCAACAAAATTAAAATATTATGGCCCAAACCTATATTGATGAATATTGAAGATCCTAAAGCAGTTTAAGAGTAAATTTACACTTATCATAGGCTAATTAAATCTTGTAGAAGCCAATTAAGATAATGTCATTATTTTAGAAGTTAGTTCAAATAGTCCATCATCTGAATGAATCAAATCACTCGCTTTGCAATATGAATAAAATTAATGCATATGATAGAATCAAAAGTGTAATGGAAATCATCAACAACACTACTATGACATCAACATCAACATCAACACTGCAAGCCTTATTCCCATTAGGTGGGATTAGCTACATGAATCCTTTGTTTCCTCCCTAAGTTCCAATCAAAGAAGATCCTTTCTAAGGGTTTTTTCCATGTCTTTTTGAACTTCCTTTCTCTTTTAACAAGGCAAAACTCATATACACAATTTTTCTAATAGCGGCGTCGAAACTTAATATGCTCAAACCATCAATAAGATGACATTCTCTGATCTTATCATTCACCTTATTTTGCATTCTATCCTTTCAAGTATATACACACTCATCCACTTAAGCATCCATATCTCTGTAACAATTATTCTATCAATAAGTTTCAACTTTGTTGGCCAATATTTAGCCCTATATAACATACTGATTGTACAATTGCTCTAACATTTCATTATTTTTAGTGTGATTTTTCAATCGCACAAAATTTTATGAAAGCGCTCATTCAATCCACCCAATCAATCACATTGTGATTGCCCTCTATTTCACCATTATTTTTATTATTGAACCAAGGTATTGAACTTCTCGCTCTTCTCGATCAAATGGCCTCAATAGTTATGTTCTAGAGATTATGGCTTCTTTAACGATTACACTTACACTTCATATAATCTGTTTAGATCTACTAAGATAAAAATTTTTATAATCTAAAATAGTCCTCCACAACTCAAATTTGACTTTTAACTCAATCTGTCATCTACAAATAGCATGCACCAAGAAACAAACTACTAAGGCATTAAGAAAAAAAATAACTTGATAAATTAGGATTAATGTAATCAAACTATGGCAATCAAATTGTAATTGATTAAATAGATAACTTCTTTGATTTGCAATGCCAAGTGATTGACGAACTAGATTTGTTAAATTTAATTTAGGGGGCCAACCTAACTTATTCTGAATAGGTTGTAACAAGAATTGAAAGAGATTACAATATGAACCAATCACACCTAGAATGACAGGAAAGTTCAGTTGAAAATTAAGTAGCTAAATATATTCTCTAAGGATGACCTTTTAAATAAACTTAGCATATTGAATGAAAGATTAAGACAATAACTATAACATTAACAAATATCTTAAAATCTCTCTTTCTAGGTTTAGTACAAAACTTAGTTTAGAAGTTAAGAAAAAAAAATTCTAAGTCAAATTAACCCAATTAAATATGCTTACCAAATTGCCCTAAAAATTGAGATTATGTAAAAGACCCAACTACCAAAAGATATATAACTTCATCCAAATTTATTTTACGCCCACATTATCACATCCAAAAATATAAACCTAACTATTAATTTTAGCACTATCATGTTCAAGAATATTAATATCAACATTAATAAAATCAAAAAAAATCTAGCAAACCTAATTTCAGTGTCATTACAATCACTATGCTAATGAATGCCAATTAGAAGCATTCACATAGAAATTGAGGAACACCACTAGCCAAATGATGTTTAAGAGATTGATGATGTCAATGACGAAAAAATAAAGTACATTATAAGTGTTATGCTATGTATACTTGTAATTCCCGAAGCTGAAAATGATTATAAGTGAACTATAATTTCCTAATATTCTGTAAGCAATGGGGGATGTACAAACTAATAACAAAAAGTGAGTATTGATATAGATTTGATTCTACACTGAATAGAACAAACCTTTAAGGTCAGACCCATTAAATAATAAAAGATAGCCTAGGTAAAGAAGAATTCAACTGCTAAATCTCAAAAGAGTCTGATAGCCATTTAGTTATCATCATATTCAATATTCAGAATATGTTTTGTGAAATATCTTGTAGGAGCATGTAACCCACAATATCTTAGAACAACCCATGCTATAGGATCACAAAATATGACACAAGAAAGAGAAAAATAACTATGTTTTTACTTCAACAATAGAAGGTTAAATCTATAATCAACGAGGCCTAGACATTCAGGAGTCATCTGATAGAAATTCAATGCAGCTTGCAAAGTAAAGAAGCCTTTATACATCAGTAGGATCCGTAGATCAACTAGAGGTTGAAACAAAGTATAGTTAATTCAAAATATTGTAGCTCACTAGGAACTTTAGATCAATTAAAATTGAGATAATAAACAACAAATTTTACTTCATATAATTCATAAAAATATTTCGATCACCTAAAGTTGAAATAGCAATCAACTAATTATAACTTAGGATAATTCATTATGATCCTTAACTCAACTAAAAATTAACAATGTTCCATTGAAAATAAAGAGTCTCACTAGGATTTTGTAGGTTAACTAAGAATTTACACAATAATGCAGTTAATTGAATATAGTGCAATCCAATAAGTCATTGGCCCATCAACCTAACAAATGTTTGCTAGCTTAAAGATCCAGTACATGCAATTACAATTAATTTATATAGCACAAATTGTAAGAATTTTGAGAACAACCGTGCTTTTTAATATAATGATAGTGTAAACTCATTATGACAAGCTATACTCTCTCTTTCTCTTTATTTATATATAATAATAACATAAAAAAAAATAACTAATATAGTTATTACCATTATTTACTATCAATATATAGTCACAATGACTCGTAATAAAAGTTGGCATCGCCTCTATTTGTAACAATATAATAGCAACATCGATTTTCAAGCATAATGATTCAGCACTAGCAAGCTCAAGAATAAATGCTTGCAAGCTTAAATATCAAGCACTTGCAATGACAATTAATTTGTATTATTCAAATTATATGAAATTTTAAGAGCAATTGTGATATGTAATAACTTGATAGTGCAGACTCATTGTAGCAAATCATGCCTTCCCTTTATAAGAAAAATAATAATAAAATAGATATTGACATTATTATCATTATTTGTTAACAAATAATCAAAATAAAAATTGGTATCACCATTATTTTGTAATTATACAAATAAGAAAATAATTATTATTAACACAGTTTAATGTACTTTAAATATCAAATGTTTTTAAAATTGAAGAATTTTATAAATTAATTATTAATAAAAAACTTTCAAATTAATAAAATATGTTTCTTTAGACAATATGACAACAACACCTTTTAATTGTTTGTGATTATTAT
Organism: Gastrodia elata; assembly: GCA_016760335.1. Classification (NCBI taxonomy): domain Eukaryota; kingdom Viridiplantae; phylum Streptophyta; class Magnoliopsida; order Asparagales; family Orchidaceae; genus Gastrodia; species Gastrodia elata. The sequence continues at coordinate 23,069,784 of CM028676.1, read as the reverse complement.
CAACAAAAATCAGTAACATGATAGGACTACAAAATTACATTGATAATACCTAAATCATTTATTCATTATGTTGGTGTAGCTCTGATACCTACTAGGAGTTGAAAATCAGGCAGAACTTAATAGTTATTGCACAATCTAAGAGGTAAATTAAGTTTTTTTTAATATTTACATAATAAACTTGAGTTAAATTAAAATTTAGAGAATGATAAAAAAATAGGGGCACAAAAATATTGTCAAAATATTGAAAATAAATAAACTAATGTAAACTAATTAATAGTGGTTTTAACACCAACAATCCTATCTCTGATCTCCAAAGTTTCATTTATTACGGTAGCACACACTAAACCTTTCTTTCACGAACTGCAAGCAGAGAAACATCCCCTTTAAACAAATCTACATTCGTCTTGGCTCTAAAGTGGAAGATTGATCCATAGGTTTTTTATCAAAAAAGAGAACTTTGAAGTAAATGAAATTAACATATTTAAAGAAGGCTGCTAAGAGCAAGAGAACTTCAAACTTTTTTATGACTCAATTAGCCTTTTAGATGTTACCACTATGGAATATTGGTAGCTTAAAACTTCTCCAATAATTATCTATAAAAATAACTAAAAATCCCACAAATCTTACCAAAATTTGAAATCTTTAGAGCACATTGTCTAACAATATCTTGAAATCACAAGGAAAAACTAATTTTCTTTAACTAGAGACAATTGTTATATCCTCTCAACGACTATCTAACTAGAATTTACCTAACAAAATTATCACCCAACAAAGTCTTGTTTCTTTAATAGTCAAGAGTTATGTGATGTGCTTTATAATGCTAGCTTACTAGGATTTGTTCAACAAATCATAACGCCTAATGAAGTCAATTGATCTTCCCAACTTTAACTAGTTATAAGTGGGTTTAAGATTCATCCAGTGATACAATATGGATCCCTCAACAAACTCTTTCAACTTATTTTTATTTTTAGCTTTCAAAATTATCTATGGGATTGTTTGGTTTGAGGCAAAAGAAGTTCTAGAACAAAGCAAATCCATTGTAAAACATTTTCAAATAAAACGAATGTAGCGCAAGTAATTTTAATATGATTAGACCTTCTACATGAAATTAAATTTTGATGTTTGTTTGAGAGAAAAAAAAAATTATTAGTAAAATTAAAAAATACGTCGTTATAGCCAGCGAAGTACCGATGAGGGCTAGTGAGAGGCTCACGTGGGCCAGCAAGAGGCTATTGAAAGCCTATGTGGGTTCAGCTAGGGCCAGCAAACCATCAAGCACATAAACAATTCCTCACACAACAAGAGACAGCAAGGCACTATTGAGGGCCAGAAAAGAAATTTTTACTAACATTGCGAGGATCGGACAAGGGTTGACAAGGACCAAGGTGCACACCAGAAAAAAATTTCACATACAGAGATTTAGAATCCACCTCATGTAAAAATGGCCTAATTGAGGATTTGGAATCCCTCGATAATGTGCCAAGGTTCTAAATTTCGCAAACCAATCATCAGCAATCTTACTTACATAGAATTAATTTACACTCAAAATATCACAAACTAAACATCTCCTTAAACTATAATTTTTCCTATACTAGTTACAAAATAGTTCACAAATATACACAAGAAAAATTTAAAATCTTGAGGGGAAGTTTCATCTCTACCAATATTGCTTAGACCTTGTAAGAGTTTCCTAAAATCGTATCATCAAAATAACAATTAGCAACTAAGAAAATGTATGTGTTATAATCAAAACCTAAATCAATAGGGCTCATTAATTTGTTTAGGTCTAACCATAAATAATTTAAGCCATCCCCTTGAGCTTAAAGCAAAGAACAATGCAGGGAGGATGGACTCTAACCAAACAAAAAAACAGTAAAGCATAGAGGTTTTTAAGTCACATTTTTCGAGAACAAGCCCAGCATAACAGATGTGCATCTTCACCTATAATTTTAGCAAGATTTCATTAAAAGAATTTGGTGTCTAAAAATGGGATTTCCCCTTGTAATTATATAGATAACAGATAGGGTGGCTTGGTTCAGTCAACTAAGGGAGTTCAAGGTTTTGATGCAAGGGCATGAGATGAGAACTTGGATCGACAATGCAAAAAAAGATCCTAAACCAAGTAGCTGTATGTGAGGATCAAATTTGGAGTGAAGGTTAGATGATCTAGACTAAGGATGAGGGGGAGAATGAGCAGCTATATCAAAGGATGTATGAAATAGTTTGTTTGATAAAATGATTAAAGAACTTTAATTTATGGGACAAGAAAAGTGCACATTGGAATCATTGATATATGGTAAATTGAATGATGTAGCAAGAAGGAAGAGTTGGTCTCCTTCAAATGATAAGGTGTCACAAAAATCATTCACGAATATAGGAGAAAGGGAGGGCGACAATGAGTAGAAGCAGATGCGCACATCATGCTCTTGGGAGTGTGGATCGAGGATTTGTCAATCCATGAGAGATATATGGCCCATGTGAGCCATTTATTCTAGACTTTTGAGTAGCAAATTAAGCATCATTAAGAATAAAGTTCTTAATCAGCGCTCTTGTAATCATGAACAACGATTTGTCAAACAAATTTGGATATGTATTGTACTTGGTCTGCTAATATTTTAAGAAAATAAAGAACCTGAGTGATTTGGGAGCTCAAACATTGTATGCATACTGAAGTGATGAAATATAATTCAAGATCATAGTCATTAGATGTGCATACTTTGTTATTGTTATTATTATTTTATGGTTATTGATATAGTTATTGTTATTGTTATTATTGTTACTATTAATATTATTATTATTACTATTATTATTTAATAATTATGTTAATTGCAAAAAAAGTTTATATTTTAAAAATAATTAAAATTTGAAGTTAAATAAATAATTATCGCATTAATAAATTATAACTATTTTAACTATGTTAGTTTTATTAATAATAAATAGCTATGATTGTTTGTACATTAAAATTAATCAAATAATTATGTTAATTATAATTAATAATGCAAATTATAATTACTTATCATAAATAAAATTAAATATATAAGCATTAATTAAACATAATTATATCTTAATAATATATATTAAATTAATTATGCAATTAAATTTTAATATGCCTTAATAAATTATTTCTACTTAATGAATTTTTTAATTTAAATATTAATTTAAATATTAACAATAATATAATAAATGGTAAATGTTTAATTGTACAAATTGAAACTTAGATATTTATTATATTAATTGCAGTTAAATATAAATATATTAATTAAATTATAATAATATAATTAATTATGGTAAATTATAATTATAATCATTTTATTATTAAATTTTGAATTAAATATACTAATTAAATTATAAATTATGCATACAATTATTAAATATTATCAATTAAACATATAATTAACTAAATATTTATTTATTATGATGATTATATTTACACAATTACAAAATGTTATTTAATTACATTATTTCCATTAATTAATTATGCTAATTATGATTGTTACTAGTTGATTACTTTAATCAAGAGTTTCATTACATTATTTAATATAGTAAATTAATTATACTCTTAAATTATGCTAATAACATTAAAGAATTTGAATTAATAAAATTAATTAAATTATTCAATCTGTTATATTAATTATAATAATTACAGTAATTTAATTATCAATTAATTAAATTGATAATTATTTACTATATTTTACAATAACCAATTTGGATATTCTAATTAACTAAATTTAATTATTAACTCCATTAATTACAAATGATTGCTTTATTTATTTAATTGATTAATAACTTATAATAAGTTAAAATAAAGTGTCAGGGATAATTAATTGTTTTAATTATGTTGATTATTGTTGGGAAATTAAAGGGTATTTGCTTAATTTATAGAAGATTTTACAATATATTTAGATTTTGATATTTGTTTAAGTGGAAAATAGAAGTTAAAATTTTGTTTTTATGCATAGATCTGCATAATCCGCATGACAACTAATGAGGACTGACAAGGCTCCATAGCGATTGGTGAGGGCCCTACAATAGCTGGTGAGGTACCAAGATAGTCAACTATGGCCCATTATGACTAGCGAGCCAATTTGAAGCCCGATGATGGTCGAGGAGTCCTCGGCATGAGCCTGACAATGGAACCATGGCTGAGGATGGCATGGAAGGGAGGGGAGGGGAGGGGAGGGGAGGGGAGGGTAAGGGAGGGCAAATAAGGGATTGTGAGGGCTAGGAATCACCAATCAGAGGGCCAATGGAGTTAGATTTATGACCAATAAAACCCTAAGTGGACTGGATGTCCACATAATAATGGCCACGCCAAGGCAGATCAATTAAAAGTTGGCGAAGGATGACCAAACAAAGCGTGGGCTGGATGGGAACATATGCTAGTTCACGCCAAAATTTTGTTTTCACAATAACTAAATTCGACCAATTAGTGTATACTTCAATTATGCCAAAATTGGCCAAGTGTTAGCATAATTATTTGATTATTTATATTTGAAAATGTTCAATAATAAATAGTTTAATGATATTTAACAAATTAAATTAATTGTAATTTGTAATAATCATTTTTAATGTTATAATATTAATCAATTAATAATATTAATTAATTGATTATTTTATATTTAATACATAATAGTATTAATTATTTACTTTTGAAATGTTCACCTTAAGCATGTGTTAAACATTATACGAAATAGCCAGCTTAAATCAACTTATGCCCGCTTAAACTAGCATAACAACCATATTATTTTTACTTGGAAGTTTAGCTTAGCTTACAAAGCTTATTCCAAGCTAAATCTATATCAAATTGTCTTGGAGCTAACATTGGCTTAACTTAGTATAATTACTCCCCAAAAATTTACCTTTATTAATCCAACTTATCAAATTAATCTAGTTCATCTAACTTAAAATTAACAAAAATTTACTAAACCCAAAAAAGTCAATAAATCAAGCTGAACAGTTTCATCACCTTAGCTTAGTCTAACTAATATTAAATCCATATAATCCCCAAAGATAACTCTGAACTAAAATTCCACTTGAAGTTTTTTCACAAGCAAACTTTCGCAAAATCCAACCCACCTGATCATGTGTAGATGTGTTATGTTATTTTTTGGCTTTTAGAGATATAATCCATAAGTTTACCTTGAACTTATATTTCATCAAATCAAACATTCATTTTTGATATTACCCAAGCTTATCTTACTTTACACAAAAATATAATCAAACTAAACAGCCTGCCCTTACATAGAAATTCAAAATGAACTTCAAGGTACAGCATTTTACCGAATGCAAAAAACCAGCTCAAGCTCAATGATCATGGAGCTCTAAAGACAAGTTGTTCAGGGTGACTGTGGCCAACAAATTTGAATAAGTGGCAAATGTGGAGGTAGAATATCAAAAGGTTGGGTCTCGAGAACATATTTGACAATTTCATTATTTGGCCCCCCCTTGGTTAACACTTTGTAACAACTAGCATATTGCATTAGTTCAAAATTTTACATGCCTAAAGCAGCAAAGATTTGACTTGAGCAGAGCCTTTACAATGCATCCTATGCAGTGTAACAGATCATCCATCATTTATCTATAATTTGTTATTAGAACGAACCCAAATCAGCTGGGCAGAAAATCATTTCAGGAACAAGAAAACGTTCATTTGTAAGGCTGAATTCCTGCATCAAAATGAAAAGCATTAGTTTTGCTAATCAGAAAACACCTTATTTTTTACTTCAAATAGATTGGGGTCGTACATTAATATTCATGTCCATTTTCTTCCTATCTGTTTTCTCTGTATATGCTTGATTATCCACTACCTGCATTCCTACATTAGCAGAGCATCTATCAGGCAGAGCGAAAAACCTTTGTGCTTCATCAATGTCTTTAACAAAACCCCTTGTATGTGTAACGCCATCTGGGAGAACATAAGTGCATCGGAAAGGATTTTCCTTCCCTGATTTCCTAAATAATATTAAACTAGAAGTCACATTAGTAAGCCATGAACGAACGAGGGCACAAAACAATATATTAACTTAATATTACCAAGCCAACAACAGTAAATAATAATCTCCAAGTTACATAAACGACTTCATCCTTACTCATAACTAATTTAAGCAGTAGAATCATGTGGGTCAGCAATCTGCAAATGTAAGAAAGTTGTATTAGAAAGAGACAAGGCAATTATTGCATGTCCTTTAAACGAACTAACGTAAATTTCTTCCCAGCTTGATCAATGATCAGTTACAGAAAACATAATTTTATAATTTACACTAAAGGGCTGTCTGGTTTTCAGCATATCAATGTTATTAAAATGTTTGTGATATTAGACACTAATATTACTAGATGTCAATATCATAAACACATCAGCATCTATTTTGATCAATGATATTGTATTCAAGATGTTAAAATGTGACATTAGTATAGTACAGTCACCCCTTGATATGGAGCAAGAGGAGCAATTCACTAGATGTCAAGCTAGGAGAAGGGAAGTTTCGAGATGAAGTTCAAATCCTATGATTTGTGTTCTGAATCCTGTGTGAGATTTAAGCGTACTCTATTTAGTTGTCATAATTTTGGTCATACGTGTAGTTATATGAAAGGGTTATGTATGTCAAGTTGTATGAATTAATTAAGATCTCAAAATAGAGTTAAATATGAGCCACTGAAAGCTCAATCATGTGCTTATTCAGTCAAGTGGTGAGCTCAATTGTAAAAGTTATGGCCGGCCATCATGTATAGCACCAGTAGTCGGCCATGTGCATAAAATGGAAAGCTCTTTTATTCAAGTGAAGGATGTGCGTCATGAAAGGATCCTTAAACAACTTTTGAGCAATAAACCATCCTCTTTATAAAATGAGGTGATTGACCACTTCATGTGACTAGGCAGTCACATGAATGCAAATTTAAAATATGATCCATGAATAGATGTCTTATCATGAAAAGTTGTACTTCTCCATGTAAATATGTATAAACACTACATGAATGGAGTGACAATGGATTAATGATGATTTGGCACTCTTATACTAGCATATGGTTGCAAGAATATATGGTGGTTTTCTTTAAATCTCCTTAAGTGAGGAGATTGAAGTCTTACTTGGTGATATGATTAGTTTTATATTTTCTTCCCTCTCTTACCTACTAACTTTCAATCCCTCTCATTCAAAACACTCGAACATCTCTCCTCAATCTCCATGACCATCATTTACTCCTAACAACCATTCAACTTCCTACTCCCAACATCTTTTGGTATAAAGGAAGTCAAGCGTCTCCCGCATAACCAAAAAACAACCTCTCAACAATTGTAACTACCACTACCTAGTAATACTTTATTTATTTAATTCAAGGGGAAATTTGTAATTTTACCCTAAAGGGTATTTAGTTTGTTTGCAATAGTGATTTTTTTCCCTTTTATTAATATTTCATATCGCCCCAGCTCCCTCCCTCCACACTGGAGGCACGCAAGCTACAAAAAAAAAGCACAGGTTTTGTTCCTCTCCCTCCCTGGCTCCCTCTCTCTCAATCACCTCCTAACAAATAAAGAACAGCCCTCCCTCTTCCTTTCCCTTTCCCTCTCCAAACCCAAACCCTAGCCACCAACTACCCCTCTTCTTCTACATCTCCCCATATACCCCCTCCTCGTCCTCTTCATTGTAAGCGTAGACCCATCTCCACTTTCCCTCCACCATTAAATTGGAAGGTTAAACCTTCTGAATTCAAGTTCCGGTAAAGGTTACAATACCAGATTTGTTTCTAATCGATTCCACACCTCCAATTACTATCCTGAGTTAAATAACTTTTTAACTTCTTTTCATATTTCTTTCATGGTCCATAACTCTAAATCTAGGTGTTAGCAGCACCGCTATTGATCTTATTAGCCTCTTACAGCCTCTACGTGAATCCTAAGGTAAGAACTTCCTCTCTTGACCGTATTTTTGTTTCAAACAGAGACTTAGATTTGAAAATTCTTAACTTTTAATCTTTCAAAATTAAGGTAAACGGTACCAACAGCAGCCAGTTTGTCTCCTACACATCCTGCATGGAGTTAAGGTGAGATTCAACAACCTATTTCCAAATCTTAACTTGAAAATCATTGTGTTTGCATTTCATCTTCTAACAATTTGCTTACCAATTTAGGGTTCTGCTCATTAACATAAACTTTAAACCCATCCTACATATCCTCGGCACATTCATATTAACCATTCTTCCAAAATCTACGATGAGCATAGTACGAACAATATTATAAGTTACAACGCCTTCCACCACTCAAGAATTCTTGGGATGCGCACCGTCAAATTTTTAAAGATATCTTCCACAGCTGGGTTATTTGAACTATTACTTTGTTCTAGTAAAAACCACAAGTTATTTGTTATATTTTAACTAAACTTAAGATGCATAGGCGAACTTCTCATTTTCCTAGAAGAAAGTTGAGAAAAATTGAAAAATTACTCGATAATGAATTACATTGAGCCCGGTTTATTAAAAATCTTAGTGCCCTCACTCAATTGCATTGTTGTTTCTTTCCCTTTCGACAGGTAAGGGACTTGTACGGCCGAATGTTGAGACAATGAAACATTTGATCTACTTCATGGTCACAGCAACCCAAAGGGCGTTGTTGCATCGCCAGCTAGCGACGCAACGTTCTCAGCGGTTAAATAAGACATATTCTTGGGGAATGACCTCTCAAAGAGCTCCTTCAGATCTCGATGGTCAGCATTGAGATTAAAAGTTTTATATTTGTTCTCAAACACAAGCCTGGTGTTGAGAATAAACATGTTGATGCACTTTCGAGGACAAATCAAGCGGTCACATCTTTATCCAGTGAGATTAAAGGTTTTAAGAGGCTCATAGACGATTATGAATCATGTCCAGGCTTTCATCTCATCTATAGTCAGCCAATGATTTTATTCTACCTACTATAACATCTTTAAAAATTATCCAAATTTATCTCTTTAAGGGTCCACTTTTATGCATCCCTAGAACATCTCTTTAGATATTTTTGATCAAAGAATTACATTATGGAGGTATATCTAGACATTTGGGGAGGGATAAGACCACCCATTTTGTAGAGAACAAATTTTATTGGCCATCCATAAAAAGAGAAGTTGGTAGGTTTGTGTTGCAATGTTATACCTGTAGAAGGGCTAAGATTATTAAACAAAATCTAGAAAGTATTCTTCCCTACCTATCCCATATAAGCCTTGGGAGGATATTTCTATGAACTTTGTTTTGGGTCTTCATAAGACTTCAAGGCAACATGACAGTGTATTTATAGTTACAGATAGATTCTCCAAGATAGCACATTTTATACCATGTTCTAAAACCAATGATGCATCACGTGTTACAAGACTATTTTTCAAAGAAGTTGTAAAGTTACATGTAGTTCCCAACACCACTGTGTTGATAGAGATGTCAAGCTTGTATCCTATTTTTGGAAAACACTTTGGAAACTTTTAGGCACTGCTCTTAAGTTCTCTTCTACATTTCACCTACAAACAAATGGGCAAACCAAGGTTGTAAATAGAAGTTTGGGAAATTTGTTACGATATTTGGTTGGTTAGAACTTATGGAATAGGGACCTTCATTTACCCACTGCAGAGTTTACTTACAATGGCACTCTCTCCCATACTACTAAGAGAACATAATTTGAGATCTCTTATGGTGAAAGACATTTTAGTCCTTATGAGGGAGTAGATTTATGATTTTTAATGTTATTTGGTATGTCTTATGTGACTATAATAAGGCTCCAAATCTCTTGTATCAACACACAATTGAATAAAATTTTATTACAAAAGTTTGCTTGAGAGCTCTTGGTTTTGGTGTGGATAACCAAAATTTCGTTGGTGCGCATAATCGGCGGTCTTCGATGTGTGTATAATCCTGAAAGAATCAAGATGTGCATAATCTTGATCAAACCTAATTTTATTTTATTGTTTTTTCTATTTTTTTGCATTTCAAGCTGTCACCTTTCATCTCCATCTTATTTCGCCAAAATCCACTTTTGTTTCGGCAATCCAACACCCCTCCAACGAAACTTATGCAAGCCCCGACGCCCTCACACTTCGTTGCCCATAACCTCCTCAAACAACCACCAACAATACTATAAAAATATTCCTTCGATACCTAGCATTCCCATAAATATCCTTCAAAAATTTCGTCCAATTCTGACTTCATTTAACCCCCAAATGACTTACAAAAGTTGAACAGTCGCTTACGTAAGCGTAATCATATTTCTTCAACTTTTTGCCACCACTTATCTAGTTGGTAATTAACATTTTTAGGTGCTAAGGATCGTTAGGAGTTTATACAATCTACGTGAAGGATAGGATGAGAAGCTATTTGGTGGATTAGCTCTCTAATAATTAAATACCACCTACCTTATATAGTTTAACTTGTATTTTTTTTTGTTGTATAAGACGAATGTAAAGGTCAATTGTAATTATTGGCTCTATGATGTTGATGTAGATGTCACATTTTTTTGGATTATTATTTATATTCATGTTTGTAATTGAAGTTAACAATTTATTTTTACTTCTATTTCCTAAACCTGATTATTGGGAGGTTAAAATTGATATTACAACAAAGTAAATGACTTGGAGAAAAATAAAATCAGAGCCAATGTGTTTGATTAATATGTCGGGTTGAAATATTAAGTTGGGGAATTAGCTTGTAGACAATTCCTTCACAACATGAATTCTCCACATAACAGAGAATACATATCATAAAACTCTTAATCTCCCTCCAATTATTTTGAGTTGATCACAAGGTTTATGATGAAATTTCTTAGAGCAGTTTAAGAATTGGATTCACTTAAGGGACTAATAATTTTATCAAATTTTGCTTAACTCAAACAAAAATTAATCAAACTCTCAAGTTTACTAGTGCAATTTTGATAAGTCTATTAGATGACTATAATGAAACTAGCCTTGAGTAGTAGTGCATTCTTTTCAAATGCAAAATTTTATACGTCTAGTTTAAGGCATACTTGACCATTTCCTAGCCATATAGATCTATTTTGAAGGGCGTTTTATATCAAGGATGCTTAGAAGCCTTAATTAAAACCCCTAAATTTAATGGAGTTAAATCAAGTATAAAGATTGTTGCTAACATTTGATTTTGTGATTAATGAGATCATCAAATATTTGATTAATATGCTTATGAGCATAATCTTTATGAAAACTAAGCTTGTAGCTGTATTTTGGTAACGCAAATATTAAATGATCTCATTAATCTTAAACATTGAATTAAGCTTAGGTTGGAATGAGAGCCATGTATAGATTTGAATTAGATGGAAGTAGGACTTAATATTTAAGGTTGTGTTATGAGCACTAACCTAAGTTGGGGTTATGATCAATCTAAATTCCTAATAAATGAGAAAAATATAACTTTAGAGATAGTTGGTTTACATATAAGCTCTCAATTAATCCACAAGGATAAGAAACCCTTAAATTAAGAGTAAGTTCATACACTGGGTAGAAACTTAAATTCGAGCAAATGTATTTTATGATAAAAAATCCTAATCTATTTTACAAGTGGATAGCATGAACTCGTATTAATGATATTACCAGATTTTAGTGGAATAGGATTGTAACCTGAATCTACTTTGACTTTCCTGCTAATGGCATAAGATAATTCTAACTCTTATTAAAGATTGGATTGGTGCTCATAATTTCCCACATAATGAATTGAAGTATTCATTCAGTATGATACCTTAAAGATTGGAATATATATAAGTACATATATCTAAAATTTAAAATAAAGTTTCATTTCTTAGTAACCCATACTATCTTGACCTAAAAAGTATGTAGACATAAAAATAGCAAGTATTTATCCAAGGTTAAACAGTTTATACTCTAATACTTTTAGCAAATTCAGAATACCCAGAGTAATGATTAATAGCTAGAACATTTTATTAAAAAAAGCATACCAATTAACTTTTCACCAATCACTTATGTTGAATCAAGATAAATTAGAAGATTTTATAACCCACTCTAATAGTATTTATCTGATGTATTAGTTTTTCATATATTGTTTGAACTTGATTGACATTTTGTAGGCAGGCTGACCTTGGGTTGTCGCTTTAATGTTGAATTGCTTGAATACCTTGTTACCCTTATATAAATTGGGAAACATTCCTAGATATCAAGATTGTATTAAAAGATAAATTATTTAAAGTTTGTTGAAAGTATCATATGATGATTTAGTCTAACATACGAAATATGCCTATCTAACTGAATAATTTAGTTAAGAAAAAAACCTTCACATAAGATAGCTTCATGATAAAAGAAAGGTGAAGGATGGAAACTTTAATATTCTAAAATTGATGACAGCTTTTAGCTCTATCTGGTTGACCTAATTAGAGAGAAAGAATATTTAAAAAATTAGCCTTTAAATTTGCTTTCAGTATCCTCTAGTAATAGGTGTAAAAATATTGGAGTAAACCCAATTTACTGATGAGAGTCAAAAGAGTTTTCTTAAGTTACAATTTTAAGATAAATCCTGACTTATATTGTTGAGAATTTGAATCAAATTCAGCAATTCAAGTCACAAGATGAATAGTAGGATTGAGAAATCAACTTGAGAAAAGAATTCAAAAACATCACTTCTACCTCTACCCATGCAAAAACCCTTTCATTTAACACCCTTTAGGATTCCTACGCCTTTAAATGCCTATAAAGTTTAGCAGGAAGTGATGTCATATAGTCATCTCTTTAAGTTGTGGAGAGTGTAATATCTTTGAAATATAAAAATTTTAATTTATAGAAGGAAATATAAATTATATTTTAAAGGATTGAAGAAAATAATTTTATTAATTTGTTTCTGAAAAAATTAGAAATTTTCTGAATTTTTACATTAGTTATTATGACTTCTTCTATTTTAAAATTTGAAAAATTAGTAATAAGTAATATAATTGCCCGAATTAGAAAATTATTGTATTTTTGAATTCTTGTAATTTTCTAAACCTGTTTACAAAATTTTGTGAAATTTGGAGTCCATTTGATGGGAAAATGTATTTTATTTTATTTGATTTTTAAAAAGTGATTAAATTATTAGATTTATTAAATATTTCAAATCAATTAATTTTTATTAAACAGTGGCAGCAAAAAACAAAACAACGCAATCTGGAATTCAAAACTCGTTGACATATTTAATCAATTTTTTTTGCTATCGACCCAAAATAACAAAGCAACAAAACTGAACCGCCATCTACAGTACTGCCTCCCTCCTTGAGCCAGAACCATGAGATGCTCAAATTTTGCAATGGACAAAATGAGTCAAAACTAACAACATTTATTCCAAATGGTTCGCCTTCAGTATTGCCTCCCTCCTTGAGCCAGTACCATGAGATGCCCAGATCTCGCAATGGACAAAATACGTCAAAACTAATAACATTTACTCCAAATGGTCTGCCTTCACTTAGGATTGTTGCGGTGCAAATTAGCAGTTAATTCAGAACCCAACTTGAATAGCGCTATTTCATGGAAGTCAGTTTCATCAAGGCCAAAATCTGGACAGGTCACACTTAAAATTGAACTAAGCAATCCTCATTTGGTTCCAAACACTTTCATTTATGCTCCCTAACTTCAAATGAATGCAAGGAGGTCTCTGAGGAACTGAGAAAGAGCATATAAGCTGCCAGTAAAATTCCCCCAAAGAGGGGATTATCCCAAGTCCACCCTCTCTAACTAAACATTATTGAAATTCCAGGTTAAGTGAGAAATTGTCTGCAGATTAAGGAATGATCAGTGGAATCCTAGTATGGTCTGAGCTACCTGGAACCCTCCCACTTTCCTTCTTGTTCGAGAGAGCATGTGGAAGGTACCATTTCCTTCCTCTACTTAATTGGGACTAATAATTTGAGATATATTAAATATTATTATTTTTATGATATATTATTCTTGTTGGCATGTAGAATTCAAAATTTTCTAGGAACATGGTTTGAATAATCTATGTTTCACCTAATGAATGATATTCATCATAATTGCTAAATAGAATTCTTTACTTCCCTTAAATCTAATTAAGGATAATTAGTCTTCTAATTATGCTGATTTTATCATGACAAACAGCTTCCTAGGGTTAGTTCATTAACAATAAAGTAAGCTTAGAATACAGGTTTGTTAGCACTCTTTTTCCTGTTATTAAGCTTAGAATACAGGTTTGTTATCACTCTTTTTCCTGTTATGAGTATGGGTTAAGTAAAAATTATATTAAAACTCTAAACTTGCTAATAATTTTATTGTTCATTTTTATTAGGTTGTCCTCAGGGTTGAATAAATACTTGAGGATATTTGTTCTAAAAGGTTTAAGACTTCTCTATTTTAGAGATTAAGTGTAACTGAGACTTAAATCACTATGTGAAGATGAATTTTTAGAATTTTGGAACATACTACATTAATAGTATGTACTCCAACTTGTCTTCTTTAGCTAAGATGCTACATTATAGATCTATCTTTATAAGCTTTTGAGTAATAATTTAATAAAATTATCATGACTTTCTTGGAATAATTCTAATCAATGCTTTATTAAGAGAATAAAATTATGGATTAATGGTTTAATATGAAATAATCTAAGTTACATTAGCAAGATTCTTGGAAAAGCTAAATTTCCTACATAACTCAAATTTCTTGGATTGTATTCTATTTGTAATACTTCATATTGTAATTAGTGAATGCCCCACTCTCTACTAAATCGAGGTATTTTGGGTGGATAATGGAACCTAACTTTAGTCTTGGTATTCAAGTTTGGCGATCACTCATATATACATTTCTATTACTATTGATTGAGTTAATAAGTTTGGACTTGATCATTTAAGAGTTTTATAATCATCCTCTAATACCTATAATTTAGTTAAGGCATTTTTTATCACTATAGAATATAAAATTTTAATTAGCTAGATACTTAAAGTTTTATTAAAATACTAATATCCCTTGAATCTTGTGAGCATTACTCTGAATAAATCCTTAGAACGAAATGATTCTCTTAAGCAGAATAAAATTTTTTATGGTTAGGTGAATCTTAGAAGGAGAATTTGTGTCTTAGCCTACATTAGTACTAAGTTAGTACACAAGTTACCCTAAATTAATTCATAAAATTTATAGATTTGAGGTAATGGGTGGTGATATTAGTCTAAAATTTGAGTTTCCTAGTGAGGTAGTGAGTGCAAGTTCGATAAGGCCATAGAAGCCTAAGATTTGATTTTCCACTAAGGTAGTGGATACAAATTCCATAAGTTGATAGAAACATAAAATCTGGGTCTACCAGTAAACAGTTGATTCAAGTCCTATAAGGTGCTAGAAGTCTAAGTTCTGGGTTTTTTAGTGAGGCTATGGGTGCAAATTCTCCAAAGTGATAGAAGCCTAAGATCTGGGTTTCCTAATGAGGCAATAGGTGCAAGTTCCATTAAGTGATAGAAGCTTAAGATCTAATGTGATGACCCATATTAGGTTGGTAATAACCAATCTAACATCGGATGCATCTTTCTGCAGAATTATATTGGCAGTTAGGTAAAATACCAGTTAAACACATCCAGAGTCATTCAAGTATAAGAAATAACATTCATTCAATAATATCCATAATTTATTATATAACTTTCATTATACAGAAAATAATTATCCCTTGAAAGGGCAATTAGAATTCGTTAATTTTTCGCACCATGCCTTTAAACTATCTCAGCCTCCTCCAACTGTATCTAATCTGGCATTATAAAAATAATGTCTTAGTGCACATTCTAAATACAAAAGATATAAAGAATATACTTTAAGCAAAAGCGAAAAGCAAAAATGATAATAATTGCAGGAAAATATAATTTATAGCAAAAAGATAATTATAACTCCTGCAAAATAAATATTCTCTTGTCGCATACCAAATTTTTAAACGAAAAATCAATAATATCATAAAAATTAATGTTTTATCTTTATGTCTATGATATTATAAAGCAATGATAGCAGTTCTGATGGGCAAAGCCAGAACTATAAGACTGGGTTCATATGTATTTAAGCATAATCTTCACCTGGGCCCCCTCAAAAGCTCCAGATGGCACCCTTATAGCTCACAAGGACTAGCCCCATCCCTAACCTATTCATGCTCCATTTCGAAACCCTTTTGCAACATTCACAAGATACATAAACATCATTTTGTGTCTCTTACATCATTAGTAGTAAAAATAACGCATTAAGTAGCAACACCAAATAGGCTCAAAGCGATGCTTAAGCAGCAAATGATAGTAAAAAACATAAAAATAATATCCAGTATACCTTTTGTGTTTTTACTTAACTGAATGATTCACTCACAACCTTGATGTGTCTGCAAAAGTTATAATTGAAATTTTTATTAAACTATGAAATAACCTATTTAAAAGTTTTAAAACTTATATTCTTATTCCTAAGCTTGATTTTAATTAGTTTGTTAATTAACAAACTTATGCATTTTTAATAGGATGACCAGACTTCATTATTAAAGCACTTAGCCTGATCAAATTTAGACATAAAAATTCATTGCCTTATATCACATTTTGCTTCTGTTAGTTGGTTCCCTATTAAATTTCTTTAGCACCAACTATTAGTGCATGACTTTTTTAAGCATAAGTACATGCAGTGTGGTTCATGCATGATCGATAACAATTGAGATGCTAAGGGTATTGACTCATACTGCTAATCATACTTTCATAGGATTCCAGATTAGATGAAGATTGAAACAGTAAGATGTTGAACCAATCTAACTACTTCTATTCATCAAACTACTCTTTGTTATTGAATTTTATCTATTCAACAATCATGGATTTTATTATGGTCTCTATTATTGATCCACCAACTTATAATCACCATGATGACTTCTAGTTTGACCCTAAACCATATATGAATTATACAACTCCCGCAGCATCTCTACCAACATTCATGAAAGACATTAGACTAACCCAATCCATCCGATCTCAATCGCCTTATTAATATCTATATTTCAAATTTAAATTTGTTGTCTTAAACTAATCTTTGTACCAAATCTGGTCTTAATTGATCCTTACCAGATTTGATTTGCAAATCAATCTATTTAAATCCTCATTTCATTCCACCCTAAACTACAACAAGCATTTCAAGAAAAATAATGAATAGAATTTAACTAATAATTAGTTGTTAAATCTACCATATGGATAGCATACTCAAATTTATTTCCATATTTCATTACCTATTTTAAGGTGTATAAAAATAAAAAATCAAAACTAAATGTATAAGCTTACTACTTACCTGCAAGAAGATCGTGCCTGCATAAAAGATCGAGTGCGAAAGAGATCGTGCGGAAATGTCATGCGCAGAAGAAATCGTGCGGAGCGGATGTCGTCGACTCTACCCTTTCCTATTGGCAAAGCGGACGACGCTTGCTGAGACGTTGGGTCATCTCCTTTTGTCGGCAGCGTCTTTCCGGATGTACTCCCGTCGACTCCTAAGCTTCTGTCGCAGAACATTCCTTCGTGCAAGAGAGCCGAACGGAAGGGCTCGGTGACGCACGAAAGTCGAACAGTGCGCAATTGAGTGGCGAGAGTTGAGCGGCTCTTTGCGGTTAAATAGGACATGCGTATGTAACACATGTCCGTTTCATTCGGGCTGATTAGCCGGTAATTAGCTTTATTACTCTCTGCATACCTTCCTAATAGAGTTGTTTAATTGCTTGACAGTTTTTAAGAGGGTAGTCCATTCTTGCCTTGAATATGGGTCTTAATGAGATAATTTAAACTTTACTAATTTAAATATAGGCTAATGACAGGTCTTAGATTCTATTTCAGCATAATTGAGTTTGAAAACTACCTAAATCAAGAATTGTAACTGAAAATTGAAATTTGGCGATAATTTTAACTGAAAACTGAAATTTGTGAGAAATTAACAGAATCTAGACATTAACGTCTTGCTTATAAATGACCTAAGGTCATTACATCTAAGTTTCTCAATGAAGCAATAGGGGCAACTTCCATAAAATAATAAAAGCCTAAGATCTGAGTTTCTCAATGAGATAGTTAGTGCAAGTCCTGTAATATGATAGAAGCTTAAGAGCTGGGTTTTCTAGTGATGCAGCACAAGTCCCATAAGATGATAGAAGCTTATCAGCTAAGTTTTTTAATAGGCAATGGGTGAAAGTCTCACATTGTGATGGACATGGTACCAACAAAAGCATTGTTGATTCTTATTGTTACATATTAATACATCTCCTTTTCTAAAATTTCATTATGAGTGTATTGATATATATATATATATATATATATATATATATATATTGTGAGGACCAGATGCCAGGTCAGCGGGAGCCAATCCAGCACCGCTTTTGGAGTAAGTCCCCTAGATCATATTGAATAATTTAAAAGATAAAATATGTAGACATCAAACATAACCCATTTATTCATTAATTCACAAGTTTTGATTACAAAGATCAAAATAAAATGAAAGTTATAAACTTTATAAAGAGTCAAAAAGAACAATAAATTAGTAGATAGCAGTAACAGCACTACTTGGTTCTGGGTATGCTTCAAAAGTACGAGCATTTACATACCAGTTAGTTGTGAAACTAAGTACCGATAGATGTTATTTTTACAATTGTTAAATAATAAGCAAAATAATCAATAATTTGATAGGAAATAAAAGCTGTATAAAGTTATCCCTGCAAATATGTTTCAATTGCACTAAAACTTAAGCATAAAAGTAACTGTTCTCATAAAACTAAATATAGAATTTTAACATTTGATATCTGGCGTAAAACACAATTTTGTTGGGCAAGTACAAAATCGATGAAAAAGGAGATTCATTTTGTGTTACATATCCTAACTTCCTTCTATACCTGCCACTCAAAGGCTTATTAGTGTAGGCTCTTTATGATTCGATGTCGGACAGCCCCATCCTAACAGTTGTCTAATCCGACTAAAAATATACCAACATAGAACCATTGCTACTCAGTTATCCAAACTTTTTCATATATCATTTTATGTGACTTTTAAAAACATTTTTTATCAATTTGGGCGATACTGAGTAATAAAAGACATCTGGTACCTTTTTCTTTAAGTTCAAAATGCAAGTTAATTGAATCTGCATAAGTTTGATATTTAAATTAGCTTTTATAGTTATACTTAAAGATTTATAAAAACAAAGTAGCATGATATTTTAGGAATATTCACTTTCTTCTTTTCTATTCTATTTTTCTTTCACTCTCTTCTTGATAGAAGACAGAATTTTAAATTACTGAGGGTATCAATAATACTTATAATATTATTATTATTATCATTATTCAATGATAATAAATAATATGTGAAAGAAAAAGACAGCATGAAAATGACTGAAATTAAATTGACAAACTGAAAAATAGCAATCAAATCTAACATTTGTACTATTATCATTATTGATTAATAACAACAATATTCATGCAATGACATAATAAAGATAGTATAATAATTATTATAAAGTAAATAAAAATAAAATAAAAATAAAATAAAAAAATTCAAAATAATTTCTCCTCTTTTTTTCCCTTTTTTCTTCCTCCTCTCACCTAGGATTAGAGTTGTCGGGAGCTGAAGGTGGCTGAAGAGGGCCAGAGGGGATTGCCGGAGTGGGGTGGCCGGAGCAGAGGGGGCGGCCAGAGGCTGGCAGGAGGGCTGGCTGGCTGAGAGTTTGTTGTGGGAGAAGGTAAGAAAGTGGGCGAGTTTAAATAGAGGGAGAGTGAAGGGAGCTGGCCGGCCGCCGACCAATGCGGATCGCGTACGCTTGGCAGCGCTGTTTGGCGTCCGTCTGGCAAGCTCTGTCGAGCGACAGAGCCTACGCCCTATGTCGCATGATGTCGGGGGGGGGGGGAGAGAAGGATTTTTTAAAACTTACGAAAAAATTTAAAATTAAATTTTTCACAATTTTCAACCGTTTGACCTCCAAAAATAATGAAACTTGACACAAAGGTGTGTTATGATGTAACGAACACCCTCGTGACAAAACAATTTGGAGCAATATTTTATTTTATATTAATTCCTGTAGTTTGAAACTTTAAAAATTAATTACAATCGAACCGGAGCTCTGAATTTGATGAAACTTTTAGCGTAACCTTTAAATAATATACTCAACCCAACGACACAAAAATAGATGAATTTGAACACGTATTTAATTTTCTCAATTTATTGAATTTCAATAATTCAGAAATTAAAGCAGAAGTTTCTATTATCCGAATTTCTCCCAAACTATGGCATTTTAATCTAAAAAATTATCTATATCTAATGGTATTTTGGTTTGCCCTAATTTGGGAATTTTTGAAATTCCCAGGGTCCTGATTTCTGAAGCAAGATCTGACCTAATTTTGTGAAATAATGATATTGGATCATTATATATATATATATGTTATAATTACTCACTTTTATTTCAGTGTTGCTCTTTGTTATGACATGACCAGTTCAATTACTTATCATTTGAACTATTAATATCTACTACCTTTTCTTTTATTATTAAATGTATGTATATTGAAATGTTATATTTTATGTACTCATACATGATTAATAATTAATATTTTATAATACTAAAGACCTCTAGGAATTCATAAAGTGGTGGGAAGGAATGAGAAGATATTTGATGGATTAGCTATCTATGAGTTGGGTGCCTTTTACTTTATATAGTTTCAGTTGTATATTTTTTATGATGTTGTATGAGATGTTGAATACAAACTCAAATGTGTATTTAGTACCTCCATGATTTTGGTGTGGATCTCACATTTTTTGGATTATTATTTAAATTCATATTTAGCAATTAAAGTTAATAGTTTGTTTTTACTTCTAATTTTTCAAATTGATTCTCAGGATGTTACAACCACACTCCATGAGAAATCAGTAGTTTTCATGTGTTCCAAAGATCAAATCGGGTGTAAAGTACTGAGCAAAGAATCATGGTCGTTGTTCTAGCTCAGTTTTGCTGCTACAACCCTAAAGCCACCATTCAAAATCACTGTCAGCTTAGCCACAATATATTTCCAGCTCAACTTTTTCAATAATTTGACAGATTTCAACAAATTTATGGTGGAAAAAAAAGGTTTGGTTTTATTTTTTTAGATCTCCATTAGTGAAGAGATTGAAGTATAAATGGAAAGATTAGTTTTATGTTATCTTACCACACTAAGCTATTCAATGCTCCCTCCTCAAAGCTCCCAACCAATACAATCATCTCCTCATTCTCAACCACCATTTAGTCCCAAAAACCATTCTAAGACTCTTACCTACCTCCTCACATCAGCGCTCTTTATGAAATTTAAGAAAAATTATATAATTTAAAAAGAGAAAAAAATGATAAAAAAGTCCCTCACTAATAACAACCAGGAGGAAAAGAGAAAGTTTAAGGAATCAAAAGTGAAAGAGCAGATAGGATATCTTCCAACTCTGTCTCTTCTCAGTGGTTTTTATGTTTCTCCCACACACTTCCCCAAATCAACATTATCTCCCCCTCAAAGCAAAGCACAAGATCTATAAAATTTAAATGTCATTAATTTTTGGGTGACATCTAGATGCCTAACATTTTGGGACATCGAAACTTTAATGAAATTTTAAGTATTATATACGGATTGTCAGGTTCAAGGTTATCATATGTTAGTTTATGTCGATGTTATTGGATATCCATGTTATTAACGATGTCAATATATTTTTCATCTGGTAATATTAGTAAATGTTAGCTGGTATCCAATGTTGTTCAAATTTGAGTAACATCAAGTATCACCAAATCAATGACACACATTTTTTTATTAATTGAAACATAATATAGATTAATAGCAAACACCTTCCAAATCCAAGTAACATTACATGGCATTGAGACGTCAATCAAACAGCTATGCAAGGAAATAAAATACCTGAAATCTTCTTAAGAATTTGATAACACCGCATAACAAGAAACTGGTAGTAAACAAAACAGCCTAATGAATGGTATTGTAGCGCCTCTTGGATTTGAATGGTATATATAGCAATCAAAACAGTCAAGGGTTTAAATGAAGTTAAAGCCTGACAGCGCTAAGAAGCTACAGACTACATGGAAACTCATCAAGAATAGAATCTAGAACATAAAACGCACGTCTTCATACCTGGCAAGTTGGAGATCGTTAGGAACGTCCAAGGAAACAAAGCACAGTTTCTCCTTTGCATCATCTATGATTAGGGTTTCATCCATAAGATTGATAGAACGGTAGGAGACCAGCTCCTTAAGGTAGTTTGTGAGCGCCTTCCCACCCAAATCTAGCCTCTTCACACCATAGTTCAAGGTAAAATTTTGCACCACCGGAGCAGCGTGAATAAACGAAAAGCCGCAATCGACCACCAAACTGCACTGTGCCATCGCTGCCCACCCATCTGACGGCCGTCGACTCGCCTCATAGAGGTGTACAAGTGAGGGGGCGTCGGCAACAAAAAGGGATTGAAATCCTAAGTCTTCAAAAACAACCTCATCAGTAGCGCGCTGAATGGAAGCGGGGTTGAATAGAGGCTCGACAAGGAGGAGCGAAGAGGTGGAGGGGTTGACTCGTAGACTCGAACGGAGTATTCGATCCCAGATCTCTTTCTGGAGTTCAGGATTTATGAGATATCCACGGTCGAAGGGGCGGCGGATGGAGGCGGAAGTGATGTCCGTGTCGGCGGCGAGAAGTTGATCAGCGACAAGCCATTTCTTAGATGAGGCAGGACGGCCAACGCAGTTTGGGACGACAGACACGGGATCGCGATCGCCCCCAAAGCCGGCCTTTATAAGGCCGCCGCCATTGTCGAGGACGACCACACTCGACATCTCCGGATCTCGGGCCACCGGGATTATCCCGGACGGACGGCAGTAATAGAATTAACCGGAGAAATTCTCAATCGTGAACTTCACACTTAATACACATAATATAACACCAACATTTACACTCTACTATTCATCACAATCAAAAAATTTATTTTTATTTTTATTTTCTTCAAATAAAAATTAAATTATATCAATTCTATATTTATAAATAAAATTATCATATTATCCTCATTAATATGTATACAATTATATAAATACAGCAAATTCCTTGACAAATTTAGCATATATTTTATTTTTTCTCAAAAGATCCTTAAACTTTTTAAGAATATTTATTAGAGTCCCTACCCTATCGTCCACCTTCTCTTCCTCTTTTCAAACAGCGTTCTCTTGCGCAAGCTGCAAGCCCCAAATCTCCCTGGCTTGGCTTCCCTAAACCAATCAAAATCTAATCTTCTAAAACTTACCGATAATCTTCACATTCACATGCCTAAAAATATTCTTACTGTTGTATCATGCTCTATGTGTTTTTTTCTCACCTCGACAGTTCTCAAACTTCAGTCATGGCAAAGAAGATTTATTAAGCTTTGCGGCAGGGTGGTCTCTCCAAAAAAATTCCAAATGGTAAAGTTTTCATCGAATCCATAGATTTGAACTTTGAGGAATTTTGAAATCAAAAGTATAATCAATTAAGGAGAGATTGGAAAGATTGGCAAGAGATGAAAGGAGCCTATTTAAGTTGAAAGTAACTAACAATTTGCTCCTCCTTAGAGGAGTTGCGAATGACGGCCCTATCGTCGCTTATCATTTGTATTGGATGAAATATTCATAAAATATAATTTTTTTTATTTAAATTGAAAATATATTAATTTAATTAGTTAAATTAGAATTAATTAAATTATTAAACATTTAAATATAAGACCACATAAATTTTATACAACGAGCAGAACACGAAACACCAATCGAGTTGATCACAGTTGTTCCGCATTTTTGTGATATGATCAAACGGTGTTGATCGCGTTACATCGTCATAACTTGCCAGCGGTTGTTATGATAAGCGATCTCGGCCATCACGACATTCTGATTAGAGATCAAACGGCATTCGCTAGCCCCGACCCTATCCACCTTCTCCTTGAAGCATTTCACACTTGACAGTCGTGGAATCTTCGTACCAACGGCTATTAGAATTGTCCGCCACAACCTCCAACCGTTACCAATAGCTTGATATTAGTGGCAAGGACCTTTCATTGGGCCGATGTGGTCTGAAACCACCCATAATTGCTCTAGGGAGGGTGTGTAACAACCTTAGATTGTTACTAATTAAATTAATAAGATAGTGAATTTCTTATTATAAATTATATTTTTATTAGGATTAGTTGTAATTTTAGTATATTTTTATGTCATTTTAGCTATAAACATATCAATTTGCATCTAAGGATGAATTAGATAAAAACGAACACTTTAGCACGGTGCAGCGCGCCACGACACGCCAAGGCGTAAATATTCCGGAAAGCAATGTGTCCTTATTCCCGAAAGCAAGGTGTCCTTATTCCCGAAAGCAAGGTGTCCTTATTCCAGAAAGCAAGGAGCCATAACGTGCTATAGCGCCAGACTTCCAGAGAGAAAGACGATATAGCGCACCATAGCACTAGAATTCAAGAGGAAAATGCGCTACAAGAGCAACAACGCCAGATTTCCAGAGAGAAAGGCGTTATAGCGCTGCACAGCACCAGACTTCCCGAGAGAAAGGTGGTACAACACGCCACAATGCCAAACTTCCAGAGGGAAAGACGCTACAGCGCCAAACTTCTAGAGAGAAAGGTGCTACAGTGCGTCACAATGCCAGACTTCTAGAGAGAAATGCGTTATAGTGCGATACTGTAAAAAACCTAATATAGGATCAGGGATCCAATTTAATACTAGGCATTACCACAACACTTAATACTGATTAGAAGAAAATAAATCCAACATTAAGGAATGTGTGACTAAGAATCTTTGTGGTGTAAGTTAAGAAATGAATTAAATAAGTAGAGAAATATGCAAGTAGTAAAGTGCATTCAATCCACTATCCAAATCAAGCACGTAATATTGAAAGTAAATCCATTACAGAATAAAGTAAGAATATTTCAAAAATTAAGTTATTACAGACTGAATTTAAAAGTAAAGAAAATAAATTTTTTCAATCTCACAAATGCAGTAAATGAAAGATGCGGAAGTAGTAATCTCTAAATCTACTAATGTTCAAAACTAGGTCCAGCTCCTCTATCCATAAAATGCTCATGATCTATCATATTTTTTATTTATAAAATACGGTAGGGCATAACTAATAAAGAGAAAACAAGTGATTAGATTAAAGAATCTAAGTACAGTTTAAGATTTGATTAAATTTTCTATTACAGTTTAGTTGGATATCACATGTGCAAATATACCATTAAGTACTAAAAGCGGAGCATTTAAAATATCAAAGTAAGGGTAAAATAACTGTAAATAATATAGTAAGCAATGAGTGAAAATAACAAGACAAGTTTGCTCTAGCTTACAATAATAAGGAAAAAAGTATCCTTATGGGGCTAGAAATTATTAATGTGCATAGAAAAAATATAATAAAAATATGAATATATTTAACAAATATTATGCTAAGTAAGAACAAACTAAAGCAGGAAAGTAAGTAAGGTAACATACACTACATGAAAATGAGATTATAAGTAAATCATAGTACAAATATATAATAACTGAATAGTAAAGTAAAGCAAGAAGGAGCTTAGCCTAATGGGCTAAGAAGGCATAGGCAAAGACTATGAAAAGTAAGCCTAGCTCAATGGCTATGATATGTTCTCATAATCAATAGGACTGTCATCCAATCCTGGCTGAGCCCCTTTCCCTTTAGCCCCCCTATTGTGCTTAGCCTAATTTATCCCCTATACCTCCTGCCAACCCCTCTTACCTCACTAAGTAGGATGGGTCAACTCAATCCATCCCATTCATTGGCAGGCATCTCCCCCAATTAAGAGAGCCCTTAGCTCTCAGCTCTTTATTTCCCCCATCTCCCTTGCCATGCTGAGCTCCTCTCCTCCCATTGCTGTATTTGATGAAGGAAGAACCTCTCAAGCTGTAATAACCCAAGTTGTTGCCATAGTTAATTAGGACTAATTTCAGTCTTAATCTTGACCTTAAGTATTAATCAAGTTATTATGAGTCATCCTCTAAAGTCTAGTCCAAATCAGGAGTTAATTAGATCAAATCTTGATTATTTTAGAAAATTCAAAAACCCTAAAATTTGACCTGTCTAAATAGATCTCAAATTGGAAAACGGACTTCGCTATTTTGCTTATTGCCCCCAAATTAGCTAGGGGTGATGTTTTCGTGTCAATCGGAAGTCGTCAAAATTTTGACGAATATTTTAATAATATTTAAATACCCCAAAAATTGGGAACTTAAAACACTCTCCAGATCGAAAATTCGACCTCGCCGTTGTGTTCCTCACCCCTCAATTAGCTAAGGGTGAATATTTGAAAATTTTGGGAGCAATTTAAATGATTAAAACTAATTAATAACAATCAGAATTTAATTATTATGTTATTTATTATATTTTAATTAAACAAATGGTGGGGCCCGCCTTAATTGCGATAGTGGTCAGGTCCCCATAGTGGGTCAGATCTATTGGTCATACCGGATCCGCATATGGTAGGATTGATAGGCTCAATCTAAGCCATCCGATCGGACAGCTCGTGATCCTTCATTCTCGCAGAAGTCACCCCACGACCCGCGGTGTACTTCGCCGTTTTGCTCGCCCATTTCAATCTCAAGGGCAATTATGGGGTTTCTTAAGGCTATGGGGTCAAACTGTTAACTTTTTCATTTGGTGTCCAAATTTAACAAACTCAGTGGCTATAGCTTTCCTATATCACACTGAGTACTTTAACTGAGAGTAGACCCAAATTATACTTCAATTGGTCAAGTTATGATCAAATTGAGCTTATGAGTATTTTTGTCATTTCTAACTTTTTTAGGATTTAGAACTTAAATATTATTTCAGATTATTATTAGTCCTGAAATTTTAAGCTATCTAGTACTTTGAATTTTCTAATTTGGAGTCTAATTGACTAAGATATGGTCAAATTAATATTTAGGGCTTTAAGGGCGATTAGGGATTAAATTATCATCTAATGTAAATTTAGAGTTTCACACACATTTATACAATGCTCCATTTTATTTAAATTAGGTTCAAATTTGATATAATTTGATCCCACCATAGTCCTAGGGTCCTTAAAATTCAAAAACTGTGAAGTTTTGACCATTTCAGTCGGTTATGGACCAATCCGGACAGTTCTGGATGCTAAGGCACACTGTGGCGTCTTCTAGCAGAAAGCTAGGCGCTACGGCACGTGCTGCAGTGCGCTGCAGCACTTTTGATGCTACAATGCACTACGACAAAATTAATCAGAGAGCTGGACGCTACTGCGCGCGGCAGCGGAGTCAGACGATGCGGCAAGATGTGGCGGAAATAAGCGTTATGTAGCGCTTTTGATGCTACGGCGCGCTAGGGCGATTGAACTTTCGAATTATTGTTCAATTACTTTACCTATTGATTTCATATAGTTTTCCCAAAATGATGCTGCAGCCCTCTATGGCGTGCTGTGGCGCGCTGCAGCGGTTTAACTTTCAGGTTACTGTTCAATTAATTTTTCTCTTGATTACATATAGCTTTTCCTGAAATGATGTTGCAGTCCATTGTGGCGCACTGCAGTGGTTTGCTCCCAAGCTTTTATTTTAGCTCTAGAAGCACTGTGGGGTGCTGTAGTGTGCTATGGCGTACTGGAACGCGCTATAGCGCGCTGCAGCAAATCCAGTTCGAAACTCGGGCGCTACGGCGCGCAGTAGTGCCCGACGGTGATTTCGCCTGAGAGAAAACCGTGAATGGTCAACTTTCTGGCTCAAATACTCTCAATTGAGAGCACTTCACGAGCGATGCCATATACCGATGGAAAGGTCTTTCCGAGTCCTTTCCATTGATACCATAATCGACACCAAATGATCAAGTTATCAATGAAAATAGTGGGATTAAAGGAGTTGGTATGCAAAAATTCGTATTAGCAGATTTACATATCATTCCCTATTATTTACATATTTTTATGAGTTCCTACATTTTAAACATAGCTTCATAGATGCACAACTAAGGTAACATAAAATCTTAAACATACTAATAAGTATAGATACAAAATGGAATATTCATTGGATTAACTAATTGAGGGAAAGGGAGTACCTTAGTTTTGATAATGACAGAATTTCTAAGGGAGGCTTGAGAGCGTGTGTGGAGCCCCACCCCCTGATCAACAAGATTAAGCTTAAGAGGTGGTGTGCCACTCTAAAAAATCTTTCACTTATTATTGGATTAGGTAAGAATCATAATCCACTAATAATAGAAGGAGGTGCACAGAATAAATATAGAAGATCAGTCACTAAATCAATATAATCACAGAGTGCGTAAGCATATAAAAATAAATAGTACATCCAGTTCACCATACATCAGACATGAAATAAAATGAAATGAATAGCTCAGACAATAACAGTGCAGAAAAGTAATCACAGTCATAGTACATGTATTATTACAACTTTTAATAAATAATTTAAGAGACTGAAAATAAGTCTAAGAGTCTCTCATCCTCACAAAGGCTGAAAGAAGACTAGGCAGCGTCTGTCTCTCATAGCTGATGCTCCTCCTCTAAATAAGACTCCTCCTCTTCAGCACCCATCTCCTCAAATTTATCTGAATCTGACATTATCGGTTTCATAATACCAGAGCCCCAGCCAATAAAAGAAAATTCTTATTAGATAATTGTCTAAGTACATTTTAGGCTGATTCTTTTAAATGAATTATTAATATCACAATTTATACTTAAACACAACGAAAAGTTAACTAAAAGCATAAGAGCAGTAAGCGTAGAAGGAACAAGATAAATTATAAATATAGTATTTATAACTAAATGAAAAGTGAGGCAAAAGCACACATAAGCAAATTAAGCTAGCAATGGGCATATACATGTATAATGAAGTAAGTAAAATGTAAAATACCATAATTCTTTTTCAAATTTGTTTATTAATATTTAATAAATTTTGACATCGGATTAGAAATCTAACTTCGCCATTGCATTCACCACCCCCAAATTAGCTAGGGGTGAAGTTTTGAATGCATTTGGAAGTTATTGAATTTTTGACAAATATTTTAATATTATTTAAATACCTGAAAATTCGAATAATTAAATACTCATCGGATCAAAAATCTGATCACGTCGTTGCATTCCTCACCCCTCAATTAACTAGGAATGATATATTAGAAATATTTGGAACATATTTATTAAGTTAAGTTTAATTAATTAAATTGATTAAAATAAATTAAATAATTATATATTTAATTAAATCTTAACGGCGTTGTCACAAAATGGCCTAACGCCGTTTGACTTCAATGGCTCTACCATTTCAACTGACGATTCCTTCGAACCGTTCGATCGGAAGATCAGACGGTTCTCGTCTGTCTTCCTCGTGACAGATCCGCAAACTCTGCGTGTCGAAAAGCTCAACGCGCGTCGCCCTAACCTCGCCCCAGTGCCACGCCACGTATCCATAGCCGCTTTCATACATCTTCAAAATGTCCATAAATCCCTAATAGCACTTTTACCTTCTAATTTTAACCTTTTGACATCCTAAGTTGCTCAAGACACATTCAATCAAACCATTTGTTTTCTCTCCGTTGTTTGCATTAAGGTACCTGTTACACCTTCACTTTATTACTTCAGTGTTTCAATCATTTAAACGCATCAATTAAGGGTATAAATCGTCACGGTAGGCTCGGTCGATCCCCTCTCTGCGTAACCCTAATCTGCGAAAGATTGCGGGAGACGAAGAACTGAACCCTGGAACCGGGCTCTGGCTCTGGCTCGATCGGTTCAGATCCAGTGCTGATGGGGCATGGAGGGATCCTCATATATGCGATGTCGACTCCTCGGGAGGCCGCGTGGCCCTGCTGCCGCGTCAGCTGCAACAGAACCTCTGGTCCCGTCATCATAAGCCGCGGGGCCCGCATGCAGCCACTATCCAATCCCATATTGACATGTGGCTGCGGGACCCACTGCAATCTCATCCGTCTGTCACACGGGTCCCACATGCAGTAATAAAAATAATTATAATAAAAACACACACACACACACACACACATATATATATATATATATATAAGTATATTATAAAGAATACTTATATATGTATATATAGATATACTTAAATAACAAAACAAAATATTAAATAAAAATATATAAAATTAAATAATTAATTAACAGAAAAATAATAATTACAATACAGTAATATTAATTTATTTTTATATAATAATTCATTTTAATCAATATTATTTAATTTAAGTAAGTTAATATCAAAACTTTAAATATGCATAAATCCTAAAATATTTATCCAAATCACATAAACAAATATATTAAATTAATCAGCAAAAATTAAATAATATTTTTGTGCCATCCAAATTTTAGTAAGATTAATATTTTGTAAAGTGATATTTTAGGATATTAAATAAATCAAAATATGTTACAAATAATAAATTGATCATAACTTTTAATCCATTAACCCAAACATACCCAATATAGGTCTCAAAATACTCAGAAAATCCTAAGGAATATTTTAGTAGTGTTAATTAAGACATAACCATAATTAAACTTTTAACCCTAGAAACTTCAAATAGCCTTAAGTTAGTTAATTTAGCTCCAAATTAAGTGATTCAAATATCAATTTAGATCAGAAAACTTAATTTACAGTAAACTGTAAAAATATTTAGAATTCAATGGTTAGATCTCTTAATCAACCCTAATTACTCAAAATTTTGATTTATGAATATTAACAAAACTAATGATCCAAATTAAGTAATTTTAGTGTCAGAGAACTCATAAAGTAAATTAGAACCTAACTGTATAATTAGTTTAGTAATTTTATGACTAAATTCACTAATCACTCACTAATCACATTAAACCCTAATTATTAAACCTAGAACTTGTATTGGATATAATTTAGCTAATACATATTAGAATTTGATAATTTTAGGTTCTATGGAAACCTTAAGACATAATCTACAATAAACTAATAGAAATTTTAAATTTTATTAAGAGTAAAAATTACTAATATACCTTTATAAGGTCAAATTCCCAATTTGACCTTATAAGACATAATAATTAACTTAATAAAATAAATCAAATATTCAAATATTCATTATTATTTTAGAAACTCTAATATTACAAATCATGTTAAAAACATAAAACATTAAATTAATGAATTAATTTATTTTTGGCAGATCAAAAAAATTAAATTGATTGAAATTGCATCAAAACAGTTAGGTACGTAAATCTACTTATAAGTTTTATTTCAGTATTCTTAATTGAGCCATTTTCATTTGAGCATCATTAAACTGCTTATCGCTTATAATCTGCAAAAGAATATTATCAAATTAGCATGTAACAAAAAGATGAAATATGGTATATATTATTGTGGTATTTATCTTTAGAGGATGAAAAGCAACGCTGAGAATCTATACAGATTGGGCCTGCTGGCAGCCCCTGGGAGTTATATGGAGGGATTTAGCCATTTTTAGGAAGTGGGCAAATCCAGAGGAAAGACACACCATCAATTTCTATTATGAGTAAGCTACCGACGGGTAATGAGATAAGCTTCATACAGGTTATGCCTATGGGTTTACCCATTTGGGCTCATGAGTCTACGGACTCGACTTATTGTTACAAATGCTTTTGATAAAATTTATTTATTTCATACTTTTTATATTGAATTTCATAGTTAATTTGCAGGGTAATAAGTTAACTTGAAAATTTGCTTTTCTATATGCTATGTAGATATTCAGTTATTTTTCATATATGATTCATACCTATTATAGGATACTAGAATTATTCTTATAAGAACAATTTGTGTTCTCCTACCTGAATTCAGTTTTGCTATTGGGAGATTCTAAAAGTAAAGCTAGAGAATGGATCACCATTTCTAAATCTAGTTTTGCTCATAAATATAAGGGTACTGTACAGCTTGAAAGTAACTAAAGTACTCTTAGAAGCTAAGAGGACCTAACTTAGATGTTGGAGAAGTGAAAGTAAGGTTGTACTATAAAGGTGTTCTTACTAAGTTTACATTAGATTGGCTAGCAACTAATCATATTAGGTCTTCATAATTTCAATAGGAGCATAATACTAGTTTAATACATCTATGGAATATGTTAGCTATGGTCAAGGTGGTAATTTAGATCAAGCTATGTTTCCTTAATGCTACAAAATCTCTCCTAATGTTGAAGGTTAAATCAATAATTTTGCTAAGTCTGCAAGAATCTAATCTATACTAATCCAAAATCAAATTCACAAATGAAGTGACATAAAGGTAAAAAATAATGAGACATGTTTGATGTCTTATGGTATTAAAGCCTATATGCAAATTATAAAGTCACAAAATCACATAATTTGAATAATTAAAGTGCCAAATACCTAATTCAACTATTTGTTGTCAATCATAAAAATAATAATAAATAAGGAATCCTTATAATGTAAGGAGAAGAATAACACTGAGTAGGTCAAAATTGGATAACGTTTAAAAATTAAAGTTTTCGAGACTCCTAATAAGAGTTAAAAAGTGATTATAAAAATTAGAATTCAAATCCTAAATTGAATTATACCAATGTGTTCGACGCATTTTTTTGAATAAAATGACATATAATTTCATATATTTGGACGTGTATAATTAAAATTATGAGAGAAATAAAATTGCATTTAAAATAAATTAATTATGATTAATTAAACTCCTTTAACCGCCGACATTGAATACCACGAGTGCAGAAAATGGGGGCGACAGTAGTTGGGCAATGAAAATGAGGGCGACAGCAATCGGGCATGGAAAGCGGAGCCCTGACAGCATCCCAAAAAGTTATGTGCATTGTTCGACACCCGTCAGCCCGAGCGGGTGATGCGTGTCGACTATAATTCTGCACAGGGTAGCACAGTTTGTTTGGCTGACCTAAAAGTGTAGCACTCTGTTCTGTCGCCACGTGCAAAAGGGTTAACAATTAGTAATGAAGCCGTACGTCAATCGAGAAAGATTGCTAAACCTCCCTGAATAACTACTAAATAATGAGTTGCTTGACTAATCTTTAAGATAAGCGTAAAACCTTATCTTAAGTATTAGATAATATAGTATATACATTAGATTATGAGTGAAATATGAGTAATCTAATATATATAAGTATAAAAAGTATTTCCAATATGTTGATCATATTACAATATTAAGTATAAGTAGTAGTAAACACAGAGTGCAGAAGCTAAAGCATACATCAAGATTATTCATCACAGAAGATATTAAATCATTCATCTCAAAAAAGAAAAGAAAATATTATCCAGAGTTATTACAAACAGTTTACTTGAATAAAAATATAACAAATAGTCTAGTAATTGAACTAAAAATAAACTAATGCAAAAAGGTAAATGATGATGTAGAGTCCTCAAGTGCTCCATGCAATCCTCATGGATCTCTTGTGATGCCTCCTGAACTAGCTCCATAGGTTGCTCTAGATCTAGCAAATTGTCAAATCCCAAAAGAACCATATGTTAGACAATGAGTCTAATGACAGACTTAAAATACATCTATACTTTTACGCAAGTGTACATGGTCTGAAGTAATAAGTGGAAATTTTAGTTTCTGGGATTTATCAAACCTCAGGGAATTGGTTATTTTGTTACTAAGGTATATCTATAATCACTAATATTTAAGATATGAGTATATTGTTGAATTTGGTTCCTGAACAAGCACGATAACTCTTAGTAAAAAATAATTCTGATAAAAGGAAGAGGAGAGTTGGGTTTCTCCCACATTATATGATAGATAACTTATGTATGATAATTCCTCAAGCATTCATCTTTTCTTTACTTAGTTTTTAATCAAGTGCACATTGTCTTTCTTAGAATTTTAACTCAAATATTTACAAGTTCAAATCTCATGCATGAAATGAACACACAGTCAGTTCTATTTCAGCACAAAGAACCTTATAATATTTTAGATTTTTTTAGTTTTCCTCTCATCTCTAGATCATAGAGATGAGGGTTATGTAGTTAAGATCTTACAAGCATTGATTTCACTAAGAGCATTGTGCACATCAAGCATAGTTTAGATGAGGGAGTGATTTCATTGGGCTCAATGACTATGTCACCTCGTTCATGAGCACTCAATGAATCCATTCCCTCCCTCAAATATGTTGAGCAACGGAGCTCAATTAGTGGGTCTTAGCATCATACGCTTCTACTCTTTAGTTGAGCATAGATCAAGGTGCACTAAGCTCAAGAACTTTCTCACATAGTTCTAAACGATCATGCACTCATGAATCTAGCATCAAGACTAAGAGTGAGCTATGGAGCACAAGACTTTTTAGTCATTGAATTTCATTTAGTCCTTTGTCCTTTGGTCCTTATTCAAGTCAACAATAGTTCTTCACATTTCTGTAATAAGTTATTGAGTTCACAAGTTTTATTTAAGCTTGAGGAAAGTTTCATACATCATAGTATCATTCAATACATATGGGATTGCCCAAACTCTCCCCAAGGGAGGTTTAGCTCTCCATTATAAAAGAGATGAAAAAGAACACATACATGGATAAAGACCTTTTCATGATCAACTAAGAAAAACAAAGACAAGAGCTTAGAAAATACTAGGAATGTTCCTTGGAAGTTCTCCAAACTTTTCCTCTTCTTGCTTATGGTTGCTTCTCCTAGGTCCCTAGTGCTGCCTTTCTTATTCTTCTCCTTAGCAAGAGGAGTTCTTCCACCCTTGGAGAGTTCTTCTTCTCTTCTATAAAGCTCTCTCCTTACTTAGATTGTAGTGTAACAACTCAAAATTATTACCCAGCTTAATTTAAACCTAACCATGTCTTAATAATCATTCCACTAAGTTCATCTAGTCATTAGAATCAAACCCTGACAGTTTGGAGCAATTCGGAGCTCAATCGATTATTTTGGAATATTTTAATATTTAATTAATTAGAAAATTGAGATATTTATTTTGACCTTGGATTCGAAATTTGACTTCGCTGTTGCAATTGTCACCCCCAAATTAGCTAGGGGTGATATTTTGGACGCGTTTGGAAGTCGTTGAATTTTCGTCAATATTTTAATATATTTAAATACCCCAAAAATTAGCTTAATTAAATAATCTTCAGAATCAAATTCCGACTTTGCCATTAGATTTCTCACCCCCAAATTAGCTAGGGGTGAATTTTTTGGGAATTTTCGGAGCACATTTCAAAAATTTGAATTTTCAAATAATCAAAGAAAATAAATAGGGGATTGTCTAGTCCTAAACTTGCAATTTCTTATAATTAAATAATCTTTAGAATCAAAACTGACAGCCCCCTTCCATTTTTGGCTCCCACATACCTGGCTTAGGCAAGCATGATGACCTATACTCCCCCTCTCCC
Source organism: Gastrodia elata (assembly GCA_016760335.1). Taxonomy (NCBI): domain Eukaryota; kingdom Viridiplantae; phylum Streptophyta; class Magnoliopsida; order Asparagales; family Orchidaceae; genus Gastrodia; species Gastrodia elata. The sequence continues at coordinate 23,034,531 of CM028676.1, read as the reverse complement.
TAGGCCTATGATGGCCTAGCCCCCTCCTCACATCTCACTCACCTCCCTTAAAAGAAAAGCACAGCTCTTCCTCCTCCCTTTACTGTCAAGTAAGCTCTAGAGCTCTCTCCCTTCCCCTCTATTACTGCACCTTGAAGGAGAAGGCTCAGCCCCAAGGTCTTGAAGGAAACAAAGGGCCCTCCTCTTCTTGTAAGGACTAAGGTACCCCTTTACCCCTCTCTTTTGTCTTCTTCATATAGCTACAATGCTTAAATACATCTCTAGATATCTATGTTTAAGTATGCAAGCTATTACAGCTCTCCAAGAGATTAAATTTAATGATATATTTTTCTTGCATTCTGTATACCATGTCCTTTATCCACATTTTTCATATAGTTAGGATGCTTTGTTTGTGTCGATTTTGGTGTCGATGGAAAGGTATCAAAAAGACCTTTCCATCAATATATAGAATTGCTCATGGAATGCTCTGGATTGAGAGTATTTGAGCTCAAAAGTAGGCATTCCAGGTTTCATCCTGGCCAAATCGCCGTCTGGCGCTGCAGCGCGCTGCAGCACCCGATTTTGCAAAATAGGCTACTGCAGTGCGCTGCAGCATGTTGCAACGGCATTTCGGAAAAATTAAATAAATTCGTTAAATTGATTAATTAAATAGTAAAAATCACAAACTCGACCGCTACAGCGCGCCATAGTGGGCTGCAACAAAAATATTTATTTGGGAACTTTAGGAAATGTCAAAATAAATTAATGGAACAATATTTTTGCAAAATGAACCGCTACAGCGTGTCATAGCACCGTAGCGGGCCGCAGCGGGTCGCAGTGCATCCCAGCGCGAAAAGCACTACCGTGCACTGCCGCGTGAAAATGCTACCGCGTGAAAAACGATATCGCGTGCTGCAGCGTCTCAACTTGCAAAATGCCAAGAATTTCTTAAAAACTGCCTAGTTTTGACTAAAATGGGTAAAACTTCATTGTTTTGATATCTTAAGGTCCTTAAGATCATAGTGAGTTTAAATTATATCAAATGTAATTGCATATTTAGTTAAAATTGAATATTGCATAAAATTTCTATATGAAAATTTAGTTTGAAAACCCTTGTAATTTTTAATAAGTGCTCAAAACCTACCTTATACCTAAAATGTATTGTGCAAATTGCTAAGTAACTTAGAATTTTAGTGCTAACAATAATCTAAAATAATATTTAGGTTTTGAACCTTAAAAATTTAGAAAATGACCAAAATACCTCTAACCATAATTAGGTCACAACTTGACTATTTGAAGTCCAATTTGGGTCTACTCCGAGTTAAAATATTTAGTGTATTATAGGGAAGCTATAGCCACTAAGTTTGCTGAATTTGGATACCAAATGGAAGAGTTAGCTTTTTGACCCATCTTAACTTAAAAAATTACCAATTTACCCATAGAAATTCAAATGACTATAACTAACTCATTAGACCCCAAAATTTAGTGTTCTTAGACTCTATGGAATCCTTGAACAGCAACCAATAGTAAACTGCATAAAAATTTAGATTTCATTAAGTACAATTTACTAAAATGCCCCTTAGGTCAAAAACCTTAGTTTGGGCTTATAGGACCTGTCTCTTGTCCAAATTAAGCGTACTTACTATCTATCTTCATATTAGACAATAAGGAATAGTTTGGTACCAAGAAACTTCAATTTGGAGCCCTAAATCAAAAATTAGCTTTTTGGACCCTTAAGTAGGGGCAAAATGGTCATTTTGCCCAAAATTTAGGTTAAGTGCCCTTAACCTCTAATCTATTTTTTAAATCACTTAAACCAATATTATAATTGTATTAGAATCATTTAAGTAAGAAAAAACTAACTATTAGGTTAACTCCTCAAAATTTCCCAAAAATATTTTAAGTCTTTTCTTAGGATCTTTTCACCACACATTAGGACCATTCTTGAGACTAGGACTAACTCATAGGTTAGATTTCATTTAAAAGATAAGTGGGTTATCCAATGAATGAATCCTTATTTTTATTAGTTTCTCGGCTTTTACAACTTATTTGGATTATTTTGTCTTTCAATATTAGATTTAGGATAGGAGATTCATCCTATTAAGATTGATTTACTTAATAGGATTTACCTCAATCATTAGATTACTTTTAACTGAAATCTAGATCTTATGTCTTATCTCTTTGGATTATGTAAGCCCAATCTTATGGTATTTAATCCATAATCTGTAGTTTAGTAGATCTTGATCAGATCTTAGATAGAATATTTAAACTCATTAAACTAGGACATATAATTCATTGATTGAGCTTGTAATTGTGTTTGATTGAATTAGATTAGAACATGATCAGTTCTAATCCTTTTAACTTATAAGGCCATACTTCTAAGTTACACTCAATAGTAGGAATTTGAGATCCTGGACTTGTGTAACTTAGAATAGTTAGAATGGTTTAACTAGACAACAACTGTGTCACCATGTTAGAAGAAGTCCCTTGCTTATTTGATTAATTTTATTGCTACGCATCCCTTACTTTTGTGCTTAATCCCTTGGACATATCATATAATAGAACTTTGTGCATGAAATAAAAACTTAGAATAATTAGGATAACAGTTGTCTTTGGGTTCAGTATATTAGTAGATTTGAGTGCACATTTACCCTAATGGGCAGGGGTAAGGAGTAATAAGGATACTTAACATTACTCATTGAGGAGTGTGTGTTAAGCTATATAGTCTTATAGACATGCTTGACTCCTCAGCTGTTTCTGGATGTGTCCACAGAAACAAAGTAAAATAACTAAAAGATTCTGCATTTGTATTTACTGCATCCTTAGTCCTGCTACTGGATTTGGTCTGTCCTAGCCCAGAAAGACTATGGGGGTTTCTGTCTGTCTGCCCAAGCCCAGAAAGGCTTTGGGGATTTCACTGGCCCGATGGCCAACTTTCTGATATGACAGTCTTTATATACGTGTTTCAGTTTTAGCTTACTATGTACTGTATTTTGATGCATATTTTAGTCAGCTATGTTTCTTTACTTACCTGCTAACTTGTACATATTTATAGGATGCTAGACTTTGTTGCTTACTATATGTACCATGTTCAGATTTCTATCATTTAATTTGCATATGTCATATGATCATCAGCATATTTAGGGTTAGACTTTACTTTCAGTACTTTTACTTACTATACTATACATATATATGCCCACTCCTTGCTTAGTTGTTGAGGTGTATTTTTACCTCATTTGTTATTTAGTTATAAATGTTATATTTATAACTGTCCCTATTTTTTATTACGCTTACTGCTCCTACTGCTTAGTTACCTTTTATTGTGTTTAAGTATAAAACTAGTGACATTAATAACACATGTAAAATATTCAGCCTAAAATGTAATTAGACAATTGTTTAACAAGATTTTTCTTTTATTAGTTGGGGCCCTGGCATTATGAAACTAATAATATCAGATTCAGTTAGGTTTGAGGAGCTAGAGGAGGAGCTTCAGCCAGGAGAGCCAGATATTGCTTAGTTTCTTTTAGCCATTTGTGAGAATGAGTGATTTATCTTTCAGTCTTTTAAATTATTTAAATATTGTAATAATACAGGTACTGTGACTGTGATTTACTTTATGCACTTTATTATTTTCTAGGCTATCTTAATACTATTTCTTATGTGATGCATGATGAATGGATGTACTATTTATATCATTTGCACTCTATCTGTATGTCAGATTTAGTGACTGATCCTCTTAAAAGTTTTGTGCACGTCCTCCCCTTATTAGTGGATTGTGGATCTTATCTAATCCAATGATAAGAAGAGGATTTGCACAAGTGACCCTCCGCTCTTTAGCTTAATGATTGTGGGCTTAGGGAGAGGGGAGCCACATGTAGTGAGCCAAGTTGGGAACTTCTCTTAAGTTAAGAGATGTGGTATTTATGGAGGTGGGCTGCTTCTTCATCCTTACATTTCAAAAATCTGCATTTTCTTTTAAAAATTCTAGAGCAATGATGGCCAATTCCACTTGATGGATGAGGTGACAATTGCTTTTCCATTGTTTAATCTTCACATGACAATTTTCCCTATAAAAAAACTGATCTACTGGAAAAGGAATGATGGCTGGGGACAAGGTGCTGGTTGGGGTCTTGTCCCAGCCGTATTTAATGCTCTGCTCAGAAGAAATTTCGGCGGGCCGCTGCAGTGCGCTATAGCGCTAGCAATTTTGCAAATGGCTCCGCTGCAGTGCGCTGTAGCACCAGCGCTTCGCAACTTGGTATGCTCCAGCGTGCTGTAGCGCCAGTGCTTTGCACAATGCACTGCTGCAGCGCCAACGATTTGTAACTAGGTCTGCTACAGCGCGTTATAGCACAAGGGTTTCACGAGTTGCTTCGCTGCAGCGCCAGCGCCTAGCAAGGGGGGCCGCTATAGTGCGCTGCAGTGCGCGGCAGCGGATTTCTTTCAGAAATTTGGTAAAATATCCAGAATTCTTCAAAATTTGTTGGATTAGCATTTTTCTTGAAAAATAGACAAAATTGGATTAAGTAAACATTTTTATTATGAAATATGAATGAACTTTCCTTTATTTAAGATATAAATTATGGATTTATCATCTAACATATTAAAAACTACTATAAACAGTTATAATTATATTAAGTTTAATATTTCAGTAATTTAAACAAATTGTAGAAAATTACTAAAATAGTTGAAAAGTATAAAACTGTACGAAACTAAAAATAAGGTAAAACAATAATTGAAAGACTGTAATGAAAAAAGAAAATAGTAAATAAGCTAAAACTGAATAAAAGCTGAAATAAGACTGTGTTAGATGTCACTAAATATGGATTTGCTTATGCCACTGATATATAATGTCATTATGCATTTGGTGCCTCATGCACCCCTAAAAATCCTAATATCCATGGTGCGTGCTACATCCCGTAGGTCCTACCAGCATTGATGCATGCTGCATCTCGTATTTTATAATGCTTTCATGCTTATGCTTATGCATTTATGATAATGGTTTCAATTCAACATGATTCATAAAATCATCAATAATAGAAATCTATTTTAAGAAAACAATTATTTAACACAATTCTTGGTTCTTATAATCATCATAATAAGCACTCATGCTTGTATCTACTGAATTCAGAATCTACCACAAATTCAATCATATATTCTTAAATTATCACATGTGTAGAGTACATGTACATATGAAGTAAGTATTTAAGAAGGTAAACTTGAATTTCTTAGTTTATTTAACTGCACTTATATATGCTCACAACTATAAGGGGATGAAATGCTTTTATAGTTTATTCTCTTAAACTAAGATATTCAATACCCAAATTGATACATTACTTTGAGTACATTTTAAGAAAGGTAACATAAATCACTTAGTTTGTTTAACTGTACTTATCAATGCGCACAAAGATAAATGGACGAAACCTTTTTATTGTTTATTCTTTCAAACTAAGAGGTTTAACATCTTAATTAAACATACTATAAAAGTCTTAATAGGGGACGTGTGATAACCCAAGTTGTTACTTAGGTCATTTAGGACAAATCTAAGTCCTAATAGGGGTTCTAGTACACTAATTAAGTCATTAGGATCTCACCATTAAGATCTAGTCCAAATCAAGAATCAAATATATTAAATCTTGATATTTGGGAATTTTCAGAAACCCTAAAAATTGACCTATTTAATTTGACATCAAATTGAAAATCTGACTTCGTCATTGCGTTCACCACCCCCAAATAAGCTAGGGGTGACGTTTTGGAGGCAATTGGAAGCCGTTGGATTTTCGTCGAATATTTTAATATTAATTAAATACCTCGTAAAATAAAATAATTAAATACCCATCGAATCAAAAATCGGATTGCACCGTTGTGTTTCTCACCCCTCATTTAGATAAGGATGATTTATTAAAAATTTTCTGGATACGTTTAATTGTATAATTATAATTAATAAAACTAGTATAAATTAATTAATAATATTAATATTTAAATTAGTACTTAACAGTGCCGTCCACTTAACCCTGACGTCGTCACCCTAATTTTTATTCGCACCATTTATCTTGATGAGCCATCTGCACCATCTGATCGCAGGATCAGACGGTTGTGGCTTGTCGTCCCCGTGGGTTCGACGCGTGGGTGCGAAGGCTTGGCACACGTTGAATGCTTCAACAAATGGTCGTTTGCACCGCTGAGGAGCAGCATTAAGACTCCATCTCCTCTGTGTCAATCGGTTTGACATTTCTGGATCAAGTTCGAGCAAAGGCTAAGTCAGGAGCTCTCGAACCCTAAGTCCTATCGGTGAACCTAAGGTACATTCTGCTTCCTCCATACATTCATTCAAGCCTTCTAGATGTCTTTCATATCAATTATTGCATATTATATATAGGCACGATCAATCGAAATCTCGATCGATTCGCACCCTCCAAACCCTAAACGCCAGAAGTCGCGGGAGGGGAAGGCGAAGAGGCGCCGGTTCACCTCGAACCAAATCGAGCCGGCCGGTTTGTTCCAAACGTGAATTGGCGGTGCGTTTTGACGCCATGTAGGCCGATAATGAATTTCTCTTGTTTCGCTGTTGGGCTCGCATTCGTCCATGCATCGTCTGCGTCAGCGACAGTGGGTCCCACTGCCCACCGCAGTAGATGTCAGTAAAGCCGCTGGTCAGCCTTTAGCCACCCGTAGCGCGCCACGTAGCGCATGTACGTCCCACCTCTGCTGCCGAAAGCCGTGTGGGTCCCACCTACAGTGATTAAATAAATTAATTAAACATGTATATATATATACTTTTATATATTAGATTACTTATAATACATATAAGTATACTATAAAGTATATATATATATATATATATATATATATATATATATATATATATATATATATATATATTATATTTAAATAAAACATTACAGAATATTAAATAAATATTGATAGGATAAAATAGATAGGTTAATTAATTATGTAGAGGAATAATTATGTAAATAATAATATTAATATATATGAATTAATTTAATTAAATCCCAAGCTTTAGGCATCCCTAACATACAAAATACATGTCCAAATAATACAATCGAATATACTATTTTAATCAGCAAAAATCAAGGAATTTATTGGTCCCATTCAATTTTTCCTAGAATCAATACTTTACCTAACGACATTTTAGGGTATTAACTGATTACAAAATTGCCTCAATTGTGCAATTAGCTATAAATTTGTATGTGCTCACTTAAATATACCCAATATGGGTCTTAAAGTGATCAGGAAAGCCTTTAGATTAACCTAGTAGCATTCATTTCTCTGTTTAGGTTAGGGTTTGCTTAATCATTTTTAAAACCCAATCATAATCATCCAAGGCTCATAACTTTTCACACACTACTCCAACCATAGGCAATATAGGTCTTAAAGTGATCAGAAAAGCCTCTAGAATAATGTGATATTATTTATTTCTCTGTATGGATTAGTATATGTTTAATCACTTTTAGGGCCTATTCCTAATTACTCTAATCAACCCTAGAACTTTAATTGACCATAATTTGGTCAATTGAGTTCCAAATTAGGTCTTCCAATATACCATTTTGATTAGGGAGACTTAATGAACAGTAAGTAAAAATAATTTAGATCTAATAGTTAGATCTCTTAATCAACCCTAATCACGTTAAAATTTGATTAGTAAATGTTATCATAATTAATAAAGTAGAATAAAACCTACTGGTGTGATTGGTTTAGTGATTATGTGATTAATTTCATTAATCACTCACTAATTACCCTGAACTATAATTAAGCCATAACTTAATCAAATGAGATCCAAATTGGGTCTACTCCATATTAAAGTAAATTATGTGATTATAGGGAAGCTATAGCCACTAAATTTACTGACTTCAAATGAAAAAGTTAGGTTTTTGACCTCTATTTATGAAACCCTAAATTGCTTATTTTGCCATAAAGCTTGTATTGGCTATAATAAATTGACAAAAAAAATTAAATTCCATTAAGTAAAATTGCCAAATTTCCCCTATAAGTCAAATTTCTTAATTTCATCTTATAAGGCTTAATAATTACCCAATTTTGATGTACTTATAGTTTATCTTCATATTAGATAGTAAGAAATTATTTGCCACTGAAAATTTCCATTTTAGAGCCTTAAATCAAAAAATAGATTTTTAGACTTTTAAGGTGGGGTAAAATGGTCATTTTGCCCAAATTTAGGGTTAAATGCTTTTAAGCCTTAATTTCATGTTATAATAGCTAAAATCAGTAAGTAAAGTAATGTAGAATAAAATTTCATTAAATTAAACCATTGTTTAAGTTTTAATCAAAATCCTTAATCTTCTTCCTTAGAAAGATTCTAAGTATCTTATTGGTTATATAATGTGAGATAAATCTCACATCCTACCTCTTCTTTGAACCTTCTTTATCCATCTTTAGTAAGGTTGAGTGTCTGAGAGTTCATCTTAGTATTTAAGAGCCTACTTCCTTAGAAATTAGGATTAGTTCTTATGTTAATTTTTATCCACTGAGTAAAATGGGTTACTCAATAGGTGAAGCCTTGGTTTTGATAGTTTATAGATTTTTATAGTTTATTAATGATTAATTTGATCTTTTAACCATAAAATTTAGAATAGAGATCTATCTTATTGAGTTTGACTTTACTCAATAGGATTTGCCTTAAACATAATTTGTGAGATTGGGTTTTTAATCTTAGTCCTTTAGATCACCTTTGGATTAAGTAATTGAACTCCAACATTTGGAGTTTAATTCTTAATCCTTTCATCTTGATTTGACTATTCAAGACAATTTGGGTTTCTTAAATAAATAAGCTAAGTCGATTGATTTATTTAGACTTGTAGTTGCCATTAATTTATTTATAATTAGGACTTGGCTAGCCTTAATTATTTTCAGACAATAAGGACTTGAATCTGAGTTACACTCGATAGTAAGATATAGAGATCCTGAAATTATATAACTTAGAGTAGATGGAATGGGTAAATTAGATAATAATAGATATCACATGTGTCCTAGTAGAGTGTCTTGCTTACTTTTGATATTTGATGCTTTGCTTACCTTATATTAAGCTTTATACCTTGGTCACATATATTGAACATAGGTTAATTGATGAGTATCTTGTGTCAATATTGAATTTGCATAAGTAGCATTTGCACTTTTACTTATGTTTTCAGTAAAGTGTAGCTTAAGTTGTATGCCTCTTTATTTCTTTCATTCGGGATTGGCTAGACCTCATTGTTAGTCCGATAGTCTATATCATGCCTAGCCCTATACGGCAGCCTAGGTTGATGCGTAATAGACTCTTGCCCCACTGACTTATTAGTCGGGATCTGATATGGCATTACTAGTATAAGTACACTTATACTTAGGGTTTCTGTCTTAGCCTAGCAGGCTAAGAGCGTTGGCACTTTAAGTTCAGAGATTCTGCCTTCGCCCATCAGGCTAAGTGAGTTTGTTATTTACTTTCAATTTGAATAGCTTGAGTAGCCATGACAATTTTTAATTTTGGATTTACTATTTTCAATTTACTTTCTGTATTTCAACACTTTCTTATCTACTATCTTACTGCATTTTACTAGCTTTATTTACTTATAGGATGCTAGTCTTGCTCACTGCTTATTTGAATGGTGTTATAGCCAGTGGTTGAGGCTTAGGATTTGTTATCTTAGGTTATGGGTTCAAATCCCACCGGCCACACATATGAATATATATATATATATATATATATATATATATATATATATATGATGCTAGTCTTATTTTTAGTTATTTAAATATTTTATATGTTCTCTTATATTATGTTGATTAGCATAAACTTGTATTGAACATAAGCATGCTTTAGGATTGAGTTTTATTTTAGTTTATAGTATTTACTTTTCTTTATGCCTAACCTTGTTACAACTTTAGTTGGAGGTATGTGCTTACTTTCCTTTTTGTTACGTTATAAACTTATTTTTTATAACTATCCTTTGTCTTTTTATATACATTATGCTCTTTTACTGCTTATTTTAAATGTAAACTTTAGGGTGATATTTAAATTAACATAATGAAATTACAGCCTAAAATGTACTTAGACATTTTGTCTAATTAGAATTTTCTTTTGTTTGCTAGGGCCCTATCATTATGAAACTGACAATGATAGACTCTAAGCTTTTTGAGATTGTGGAGCCTTCTGAAAACTGGATTCAGGAGGAGGATCGAGCTATTGAAGACCCTTAGCTTTTCGTTTCTGCATTATGAGGATGAGTGGATTTTATTTCCATTTTTGCTTAATATTTAAAATCATGTTGTAATAATACATGGTTAACTTTACTTTTTGCTATATTACTTATTCTGAGTTGGATGTTTAGTTCCTTATATTATAATGAATGGATGATTATTATTTTGCTTCCACACTCTGCTTTCATGTAATTATCATTTAGTGAGATTATACTTTGGAAATGGCAAAGTCTTTAATTATGATGATTAGGATAAGTACCTAATCTTATTATAAGTGAGTACCTTGTCATTTGGTGACCACTCCATCGTAATCATGTTAACTTAAGAGTTAACAGGACCACGGCGGGGTGGGGCCGCCACAGTTAGTATCAGAGAATTCCATAAAGTGTCAGATTGGAATTTGTATTCCTCTCTACCTAATGGATTGTTCTTCTGTCACTCCATCACTAAATGAATACTTGAAACAATATCCATATCATTATAAGTGTAACTCAGAAAAAAGTAAGGATGAGATAACTATAGTAAATACTAAAGTATAATTATCTAAATAATAATATACACTCAACATACTAAAGGGAATTATTGGTGATTATATGCATAAAAGATACTTAAGAATGGCATTCATGGGTTACTTAAGAAAATTTGATGACATTTGGAGAAACAAATTCCAAATGGGTTTAAAGCAAAGAAGATCTATAGAAGGGGTATCTAACGAAGGAGCACAAGTATTAAATAAGTTGCTAAGGGAAGGTACTTATAAAGGACTTGACATTCCAATTTTGGCTAAGGAATGGCTTGCAAGAGTGGACCATAATCTTAGTACTATGGAATGACCAGATAATATTAAAGTAGATATAGTGTTATGCCTCCTATGAGATTATGTATAAGAATGGTGGATCGACAACTACAAGTCCTTATTCAAGAAACTTCAAAGAGAACATCATGAACTTACCTATGAAGTCTTTCATGTAGCCTTTTCTACTAAATATATAGGATAAGGACTACTACTAAAGCCTAATTTATGATGTAATAGCTATGTTTGTATCTTTTAATTGTACGAAGTTTTATTAATTGAATAATGAGAAATTGATAAATGTTTTATGTCTTCAATCTAAAACTTAAGATAAATGTTTTGATTTCAGAATGAATCCTTCCTCTTCTCCTAACAACACCCCTATCAATCCTGACCCTCCTTCTAGCAATGCCCCGATCAATATTATTGCAACATCAAATGACAATAATACAGATGAAGTTTTTTTCCTTAGAAACATGGTTAATGCAATGTTGGAGAACCAAAACCAATAAGCCTTAGCTATTCAAAGATTGGTATCAGTGTTGCCATCTGCAAATGCAAGTACATCTTCGGCATCTCCTGCTCTCCGCACTCCCAACACCAACCATCATTCTGCCGATGGATTACTACATCTGCAAATGCAAGACTGAGGCCACCTACTTTTGACAGAAGTTCATCTCCAATCGATATAGTGGCTTGGTTAAGGACAGTTGAAATGACCCTAACAAGCCTCAGCTATCCCAACTATCAAACAGTTTGCCTGGTACACATTCACTTCAGGATGAATCAGAGCACTAGTGGGAAAATATTCGTGATACTCATTTTGATGAGTATGAGCTAAGAGATATATCTTGGGATTAGTTTGTAGAAGCATTCCAAGAAGCTTTTGTACCGGCATCTTCAAAGAATATAATCGGTGATTCTCTTCTACGGCTGACTCATGGAAGTTGCTCCATAGCTGATTATGTAGCAGAATTCAGAAAACTTGTTCGCTTTACTCCAAATTTGGCACCTACAGAAGCGGATAAGTGTTATCGTTTCCAAAGCGGCCTTCGCGAGTCTATCAAAGACCATGTAATTCCATTTTACCTAACTAACTTTGAGCAATTAGTTAAAACAGTGCGAGTAGTTGAACATCATCAATCAGCTAAAGATCTTAAGAAAAAGGCATATGTAATGCCTAACCATAATGAAGTATTTCAACATTGCACGCCCAACTAAGGAAGATCCTATCAGATTGAGGCTGCTGAAAATACAACACAACAATCAGAATGTACTAGGCCTCATCCCTATGATAAGTGCTACCATTTTGGTCTAGTTTGTTCTACATGTGGCTGACGGGGTCAAGGATATCAATTGTTATGATTGATCAAGCCTATCGAAATCAAGTGTTTCGAGCTACTGCAATAAGCGAAAGAGAACCAAGAATGGCTCTCATCCTGCCTATAGCCGAAGAAAAACAAATTCCTCCCCAGACATAAGCAATTGCTTCCAGACCCCCAATACATAATCAAATGAGGGTCAAAGCAATTAATAATTGACTAGGAAGAATAGCTAGAGAGTCTACAACCTTACTCCAGTAGCAGCAGCTGAAGATAATAACATCGTATCAAGTATATACATTTACATATTTTCTTTATGTCTAGCACTATAAGTTTCATTAGACAATTTCTTGATAAAATTAGGTACCGTGTATACAAATGAAAAGCCTTGTGACATATTATTCAATACTGGAGCTAGTCATTCTTTTATAATAGAGAACTTTGTTAATAGTATGAATTTACCATGCTACAAACTTGCCAAGACCTTAAATGTTGGACTTCCATTCAGAACCCAATAAAATGCAACCAAGTTTTGTGATCTGCAAGTACTGGTGAATAAAAGAACCTTTCAAGCTAAGTTAATAGTGCTACCCATTGTGAATTTTGATATCATACTATGCATGAATTGGCATAGTATGCATAACACCACTATAGATTGTCAAAAGAAGAATATTATTCTTCAATCGTCCGGTATCTCAGAGACCTTTATGGGAAGGTTTAGCACTCAAGGTTCCTTAATAAATTTACTCCAAGCATAGAAGCTAGTGAATAAAGGTTGTATGGCATTTTTGGAAACCATAATGGGGGATAGTAAAAGAGAAGTTTCTAATTCTGGTATTAAAGTAGTCAAGAAATTCACAGATGTATTTCTAGAGGAGCTGCCTGAACTGCCACCAGTAAGAGAGATAGAATTTGCTATTAATCTAGTTCCGAGTACTCAACCATTATCAAAAGCACCCTATAGGATGACTCCAAAAGAACTTCAAGAATTGAATGAACAGTTGTAAGAACTTTTGGATAAAAGTTTTATAAAACTAAGTATGTTCCCATGGGGAGCCCCTGTCTTGTTCGTTAAGAAGAGGGATGGGTCTATGGGAATGTGCATAGACTATAGAGAATTAAACAAAGTAACCATCAAAAATAAGTATCCTCTTCCTTGGATAGATGACTTATTTGATCAATTATCTGGTGCATTCGTATTCTCAAAGATCGATCTAAGATCTGGTTATCATCAATTGCGAGTAAAAGACATGGATGTCGAGAAAACAACATTTCGTACTCATTATGGACATTATGAATTTCTCGTGATTTCCTTTGGTCTCACTAATGCACCTTCAGTTTTCATAGATTTAATGTAGCGAATTCTGAAGCCTTACTTGGATAAATTTCTTTTAGTCTTTATCGATGATATTCTCATATATTCAAAATCCCAGAAAGAGTATCAGAATCATCTAAGAGTAGTTCTGGAAGCACTATGAGAGAATGAACTATATGCTAGGTTTTCAAAATGTAAGTTTTGGTTAATCTCTATATCTTTCTTGGGGATTGTGGTTGATACCCAAGGTATTTGTGTCGATCAAAACAAAATTAGCGCCATCCAAGGTTGGGTTTAACCTAAATCCATGACAGAGATCTGCAGTTTTGTGGGACTAGCAGGATATTGTCGAAAGTTTGTTAAGGGTGTCTCCTAGATTGCTTCTCCTTTAACAAAGTTGACCCAGAAGGTAGTACCATTTCTTTGGTTAATAGAATGTGAAATTGCATTTCAAACATTAAAAAATGCATTATCCTCAGCTCCCATATTAGTTCTTCCTAAAGAAGGTGCTAACTATCAAGTCTATACAGATGCCTCAGGAGTCGGCTTAGGATATGTTTTAATGCAGGAAGGCAAAGTTATAGCATACACATATCATCAACTTAAGCCTCATGAGAGAAACTATGATGTTCATGATCTGGAACTTGCGGCATTAGTTTTTGCCTTAAAGATCTGGCGCCATTATCTATATGGAGTTCGATGCTCTATCTTTATGGATCACTAAAGTTTGAAATACATCTTCACCCAAAGAGAACTTAATTGTAGACAGAGAAGATGGCTGGAATTGATTAGCGATTATGATTTGGACATCCAATATCATCCCGAAAAAGCCAACGTTGTAGCTGATGCTTTAAGTTATCATGTTACTATTAATTCTATTATTTCAGAAAGTTCGTTAGTGGATGAATTTTGTAGGATGGATATTACACCAATTTGTGGTGACTTGATGAGTATAATGATGTGTATGAATAATATAGAACCTACTTTTCATAGAGACGTTTCTATCACCCAAACAAAGGATGAAGACTACTTAGACCTTAAAGTCGCAATAGAAAGTGGTCGTCGCCCAGAACTGAATTTCAAGAAAGGTGCTATTTACATGGATAATCGCCTCTGGATTCCCAAATCCATGCAAAAGGAGATCTTGGTTAAAGGTCATAGCTTAGGATATCAGATACATTCGGTAAACTCTAAGATGTATCAAGACTTGAAACAATCATTTTGGTGGCTGGGAATGAAGAAGAGTGTGGCAGATTTCATTGCAAAGTGCCACGCATATTGTTTGGTGAAAGCAGAGCATCAAAAACTATGTGGTTTAATGCATCCACTAGAGATTCCAGAATAGAAATGGACAGATATATCTATGGATTGTGTAATGGGCTTACCTCATGCAAGATCTGGTGCTAATGCAGTATGGGTTATAGTTGATTGTCTTACTAAGTCAGCACATTTTATTCTAGTCCGTTAAACAGACTCTATAGAGAAGTTAGCAAGACTGTATATTAAAGATATAGTTAGATTGCTTAGGATTCCCAAAATAATAGTGTCTGGTAGAGACAGTCGTTTCACTTCAAAGTTTTGGCAAGCGGTACATCAAGATTTATGTGCCACCTTAGCCATGAGTACAGCATTTCACCCACAAACTGATGGCCAAACGGAAAGAGTTAATCAAGTATTAGAATATCTTCTTTGATTATGTATGTTGGACATTTCAGGATCTTGGGAAAAGCGCATTCCTTTAGTGGAATTTGCTTACAAGAATAGTTTCCAGTCAAGTATCAAAATGGCACAATATGAAGCTTTATATGGTAGGAAGTGATCAACTCCACTAGCATGGTCTAAAGTAGGAGATACTCAATTGTATAGTTTAGAGTTAGTGGAAGAGACAAATAAGAAAGTGAAGTTCATTCAACAGAGAATCAGGACAGCTCAAGATAGACAGAGTAAATATCATAACTACCGTCACCGTCCTCTTGAGTTCAAAGAAGAAGATTTAGTATACTTAAAAGTCAGCCCAATTAAGGGAATTTATTATTTTGGAGTTTCAGGAAAACTCAGTCCAAGATATGTGGGACCTTTCAAGATCATAAAGAAGATTGGGTCAACAGCATATAAACTAGAATTGTCATAAGACTTTGCTGCTGTTCATAGTGTATTCCATGTATCATCACTAGGAAAATGTTTTCAAGGTCTATCCCATCTTATTGAACTTCTAGTAATAGAGATTCAGCCTGATCTTTCTTATGCTGAAGAACCAATTATAATTCTAGATCATTATCAGAAGCAATTAAGAAATCATTCTATTTCAATGATCAAAGTTCAGTGAAAGAACCATTTGTGTAATGAAGCCACTTAGAAGAAAGAAATGGATATGCGACAAAAATACACAAGACTTTTTAATCAAGGTACATCCTTATCTCCTTTTAATTTCAATTCATTATTTTATTATATCTTATTTTACTTACTTGAGTAATGTCGAGGATGACATCGTTCTTAAGTGGGGGAGTCTGTAATAACCCAGGTTGTTACTTAGGTTATTTAGGACTAATCTAAGTCCTAATAGGGGTTTCAGTACACTAATTAAGTTATTAGGAACTCACCACTAAGTTCTAATCAAAATAAAAAATCAAATAGATCAAATCCTAATTTTTGGGAATTTATAAAAACCCTAGAAATTAACCTATTTAATTTGATCTCAAATTGAAAATCTAACTTTGCCATTGCGTTCGCCACCCCCCAAATTAGCTAGGGGTGACATTTTGGAGGCAATTGGAAGTCATTTGGTTTTCATCGAATATTTTAATATTAATTAAATACCTCATAAAATCAAATAATTAAAAACCTGTCGAAACAAAACTCTGATTGCGCCATTGCATTCCTCACCCCTCATTTAGCTAGGGGTGATTTATTAAAAATTTTCTGGATACGTTTAATTGTATAATTTTAATTAATAAAATTAGTATAAATTAATTAATAATTTTAATATTTAAATTAGTATTTAATTGCATTGTCCAGTTAACCTTGACGCCGTCACCCTAATTTGTATTTGCGCTGTTTATCTTGACGAGCCATCTGCGCCATCTGATCGCAGGATCAGACGACTGCAGCTCGTCATCCCCGCGGGTTCGACGCGTGGGTGCGAAGGCTTGGCATCGTTGAATGCTTTGACAAATGGCCGTTCGCACCGCTGAGGATCAGCATTAAGACTTCATCTCCTTTGTGTCAATCAGTTTGACATTTCTGGATCAAGTTCGAGCAAAGGCTAAGTCAGGAGCTCTCGAACACTAAGTCTTATCGGTGAACCTAAGGTACCTTCTGCTTCCTCCATGCCTTTATTCAAGCCTTCTAGATTACCTTCATATTAATTATTGCATGCGCTATATGGGTGCGATCGATCGAAACCTCTATCAATTCACACCCTCCAAACCCTAAACGCCAAAAGTCGTGGGAGGGGAAGGCGAAGAGGTGCCGGTTCACCTCGAATCAAATCAAGATGGCTGATTCGTTCCAAACGTGAACCGACCATGGGTTTTGATATCACATAGGCCGACAACAAATTTCTCTTATTTTGCTGTCGGGCTCGCATTCAGCCACGCGCTGTCTGCGTCAGCGATAGTGGGTCCCACTACAGACCGCAACGGGTATCAGTAGGGCCCGCTGATCAGCCTTCAGCCACCCGTAGTGCGCCACGTAGCGCATGCAGGTCCCACCTCTGTAGCCGCGTGGGACCCACCTGCAGTGATTAAATAAATAAATTAAACACACACACACACACACGCACACACACATACACACACACACACACACACACACATATATATATATATATATATATACTTTTATACATTAGATTACTTATAATACCTATAAGTATACTATAAAGTATACATATATTATGTATTTAAATAAAACATAACAAAATATTAAATAAATATTAACAGGATATAATATATAGGCTAATTAATTATGCAGAGGAATAATTATGTAAATAATAACATTAATATATATGAATTTAATTAATCCAATTAAATCCCAAGCTTTAGGCATCCCTAATTTACAAAATACATGTCCAAATAATAAAATAAAATACACCATTTTAATTAGCAAAAATCAAGGAATTTGTTGGTGCCATTCATTTTTTCCTAGGATCAATACTTTGCCTAGCAATATTTTAGGGTATTAAATGATTACAAAATTGCCTCAATTGTTCAATTAGCTATAACTTTGTATGTGCTCACTCAAACATACCGAATATGAATCTTAAACTGATCAGGAAAGTCTCTAGATTAACATAGTAGTATTCATTTCTCTGTTTGGACTAGGGTTTGCTTAATCACTTTTAGGACCCAATCCTAATCATCCAAGGCTCATAACTTTTCACACACTTGTCCAAACATAGGCAATATAGGACTTAAAGTGATCATAAAAGCCTCTAAAATAACCTGACAGTGTTCATTTTTCGGTTTGGATTAGTATATGCTTAATCACTTTTAGGGCCTAACCCTAATTACCCTAATTAGCCCTAAAACTTTAATTAACCACAATTTGGTCAATTAAGCTCCAAATTAGGTCTTCTAATATACCATTTTGATTAGTAAGACCTAATAAACAGTAAGCAAAAATATTTTAGATCCAATGGTTAGATCTCTTAATCAACCCTAATCACCTTAAAACTTGATTAGTGAATATTAGCATAATTAATAATCAAAATTGAGTAATTTTAGTTTTTGATTATTCTTGAAGTAGAATAGAACCTAGTGGTGTGATTAGTTTAGTGATTATATGATTAATTTCACTAATCACTCACTAATCACCCTAAACCCTAATTAAATAATAACTTAACCAAAAGAGGTCCAAATTGGGTCTACTCCCAATTAAAGTAATCAATGGATTCTAGGAAAGCTATAGTCACTAAATTTATTGAATTTGGACTTCAAATGGAAAAATTAGGTTTTTGACCCCTATTTATGAAACCATAAATTGCTTATTTTGCCCTAAAGCTTGTATTGGCTATAACTTAGCCAACACTTATCAGAATTTAGAAATTTTAGATTCTATGAAAATTTTTGACACTAAGCTTTAATAAACTGACAAAAAAATTAGATTCCATTAAGTAAAATTACCAAATCACCCCTATGAGTCAAATTCCTTAATTTTATCTCATAAGGCTTAATAATTACCCAATTTTGATGTACTTATTATCTATCTTCATATTAGACAGTAATAAATCATTTTCCACTAAAAATTTTCAATTTAGAGCCTTAAATCAAAATGTAGATTCTTAGACCTTTAAGGAGGGACAAAATGGTCATTTTGCCCAAATTTAGGGTTAAGTGCTTTTAGGCCTTAATTTTATATTATAATGGCTAAAATTAGCAAGTAAAGTAATTCATAATAAAATTTCATTAAATTAAAACATTGCATAAGTTTTAATCAAAATCCTTAATTTCCTTCCTTAGAAAGATTCTAACTATCTTATTGGTTGTATGATGTGAGATAAATCTCGAATCTTACCTCTTCTTTGAATCTTCTTAATCCATCTTTAATCTTTCTAATAAAATTAATTAGGTTGTGTGTCTGAGAGTTCATCTTAATATTTAAGAGCTTATTTCCTTAGGAATTAGTATTAGTTCTTAAGTTAGTTTTCATCTACTGAGTAAAATGGGTTACTCAATAGGTGAAGCCTTGGTTTTGATAGTTTATAGATTTTTAAGATTTATTAATGATTAATTTGATCTTTTAACAATAGAATTTAGAATTGAGATCTATCTTATTGAGTTTGACTTTACTCAATAGGATTTGCCTTAAACATAATTTATGAGATCGGGTTTTAAATCTTAGTCCTTTGGATCACCTTTGGATTAAGTAATTGAACCCTAATATTTGGAATTTAATTCTTAGTCATTTCATCTTGATTTGACTATTCAAGATGGTTTGGGTTGCTTAAATAAACAAACTAGGTCGATTGATTTGTTTAGACTTATAGTCACCATTGATTTATTTATAATTAGGACCTAGCTAGTCCTAATTATTTTCAATCTATAAGGATGTGAATCTGAGTTACACTCGATAGTAGGAATTGGAGATCCTAAAATTGTGTAACTTGGAGTAGATAGAATGGTTAAATTAGATAACAATGGATATCACCTGTGTTCTAGTAGAGTCTCTTGCTCACTTTTGATATTTGATGCTTTGCTTACCTTGTATTGAGCTTTATATCTTTGTCACATATATTGGACATAGGATAATTAATGAGTATCCCATGTCAACATTGAATTTGCATAAGTAGCATTTGCACCTTTACTTGTGTTTTCAGTAAAGTGTAGCTTAAGTAGTATTCCTCTTCATTTCTTGTGTTCGGGATCAGCTAGACCTCGTTGTTTGTCCGAGAGTCTATATCATGCCTAGCCTTATACA
This sequence comes from Gastrodia elata, assembly GCA_016760335.1. Taxonomy (NCBI): domain Eukaryota; kingdom Viridiplantae; phylum Streptophyta; class Magnoliopsida; order Asparagales; family Orchidaceae; genus Gastrodia; species Gastrodia elata. The sequence continues at coordinate 23,014,490 of CM028676.1, read as the reverse complement.
ACAGCCTAGGATGATGCGCAATAGACTCTTGCCCCACTGACTTATTAGTCGGGATCTGATATGGCATTCATAGTTTAAGTACACTTCTACTCAGGGTTTCTGTCTTAGCCTAGCAGGCTAAGAGTGTTGGCACTTTCAATTTCGAGCTTCCGCCTTAGCCCATTAGGCTAAGTGAGATTGTTGTTTACTTTTAGTTTGAATGGCTTGAGTAGCCATCGTAGTTTTTAGTTTTGGATTTACTATTTTCAATTTACTTTTTGCATTTCAGCACTTTCTTATTTACTAGCTTACTGCATTTTACTAGCTTTACTTACTTATATGATGCTAGTCTTGCTCACTGCTTATATATATATATATATATATATATATATATATATATATATATATATATATATATATATATATATATATATATATATATATATATATATATATATATATATGATGCTAGTCTTGTTTTTAGTTATTTAGATATTTCATATATTCTTTTACTTTATATTGATTAGCATAAACTTGTATTGATCATAAGCATGCTTTTGGATTGAGTTTTATTTCAGTTTCTAATATTCACTTTTCTTTATGCCTAACCTTGTTATAGCTATAGTTGGAGGTATGTGCTTACTTCCCTTTTTATAAACTTATTGTTTATAACTATCTGTTGTCTTTTCATACGCATTCTGCTCCTTTAATGCTTGTTTTAAATGTAAAGTTTAGGGTGATATCTAAATTAACATAATGAAATTATAGCATAAAATGTACTCAGACATTTTCTCTAATTAGATTTTTTTTTTTGTTGGCTGGGGCCCTATCATTGTGAAACTGACAATGGTAGACTCTAAGTTTTTTGAGGTTGTGGAGCCTTCTGAAATTCGGATTCAGGAAGAGGATTGAGCTATTAGAGACCCTTAGCTTTTTGTTTCTGCATTGTAAGGATGAGTGGATTTTATTTCTATTTCTGCTTAACTTTTAAAATCATGTTATAATAATACATGGTTAACTTTACTTTTTGCTACTTTACTTATTCTGAGTTGGATATTTAGTTCCTTATATTGTAATGAGTGGAGGATTATTATTTTACATCCACACTCTGCTTTCATGTAATTATCATTTAGTGGGAATATACTTTGGAAATGGCAAAGTCTTTAATTATGATGGATTAGGATAAGTACCTAATCTAATTATAAGTAAGGACCTTGTCATTTGGTGACCACTCCACCATAGTTATGTTAACTTAAGAGTTAATAGAACCATGGTAGGGTTGGCCCCCCACAGGACAGAACCCTTTTACAATCTTATTTAGGAAAAATGATTGGTCCTATTGAATTGAATCAGCCATATGGACATGCACTAAAATCTTCACATGATAATACTAATATTATCATTTCTAAACTGACTAATTTAAAATCTATGAATCCACACTCTCTTATAGTGAGTCATACTCAAAGGTTTCATGAATGTGACATAAAAGACACTCAACTTAGGATATTACCACAAGGAAGAATCTCGTTCTAGAGTCTTTAGGTTATTCTATCACAAGGATCTAAGATCATAATCTAATGATCTTAAAGGTTCATCTAAGCTTTTATCTCAAAATTAGATAATAAGTACATCCTATCTCAATATTTTATCTATTTTAAGGTTTAGCAATTGATGGAACTGAACTAATAATATTTCAATCTTAAAATTCTAAGTACCAAAATGCACAATTATTCAAGTTGTAAACTAAGTTATATGATTTCACTTAAGATTAACATACTAAGCTGGATTATATAAATCAGATGAGTAAACCCATTTGATTATAGCCTAGACTACAATCATGAAATAGAATCATATGAATTATTAGGAATTGATCATTTCATAAATCAATCGTATTTTAAAATTTAGTTTATGCCAATGATCTTTCTTAAGAAAAAAATCAAAGCTCTAAGGGTTAGATTCAGATAATCAATAATATGAGTTTGATATAAACTTAAGTTCTTCTAATTTAATAGTTTAAGTTCAAACGATAAATCAACAATCATTATTGGAGTTATTCAAGTTCAAAGTATCCAAATCAGGTGCCTTATTTACGAATCAAGATTTGAGTCTTAATCTAACCAAGTTAAGGTTTAACTCCCAACTTGCCCAAATCAGGATTGATTATATAATTATTAATCAATTTATAAATCAACAAGCTTATTATCCATTACTGATGTCCAATTCCAAGTAAATTCAATTATTGATTTAATTAAGCACTTCTTTAAGATTCTTTAAGGTTAAATTATTGATTAATGTCAAATCATTTATTCAAGTGTCCAATTCAAAGTTTGGATTTTTGAATATGCATCCTACTGTTAATAAGGCATATAAGCATTACATTACTCAAAATAGAAAGTAATTAAAGCTAAACATTATATTAATTATCATTTAGTATAGAATATTCAAGTGAATCATTTAAGAAATTAGAACATGTTATTTAGGATAAGAGGTAGATTTCATATTCAAAATCACATCTACATTTGAAAAATACGTGATTCAACTAAATTTAGTCTTTATTTTGGTATATTTTTGCATTATTAAGGTTATGAAGTTATCAAAATATGAAAAATATTAAATTTGGGCAGAATTGGATAGTTTTGCACGCTACGGCGCGCTATGGCCCACTACGGCGAACCACGATGCTCTGCGGTGCGCTGGAGCACCTCATGACCAAGGGTCAGGTGCTACGATGCACTGTGGCATGCTAATCAACCCGAAACTCAGGTGCTACCGTGCGCTGTAATGCTTTCAGACGCTGTGGCGCGCTACGGTGCTAGATTTCATGAGACTCGGGTGTCACGGCGTGGGACAACGCTTTCAGACTATGCGGTGCCAGAATTATGGAAAATAAGAAATGCGGCGTACTAGGACGCTATATTTCTCGAAACGTGGGCACTGAGGTGCACTATAGCGCTTTTTAGCCAAGAGCCAAGGGCTACGGTGCGCTGGAGCGCTCGATAGTGATTTTTTATAGGCCAAAAATGGAATGTGTCCCCTATTGCACTCAAATACTCTCAATTTAGGGCACCTCAACTGTGGTGTCATATACTGATGGAAAGGTCAAAATCAACATGAAAGAGTCATTATAACTAGCAAATAATGACTCCCTAGCTATGAGTATATAAAAATCCTACAGCTTTTGACTGATACCAAAACCAACATTAAAGAATCATTATAACCAGCAAATAATGATGCCATAGCTATGAGTATACAAAAATCATACAGCTTTTGACTGTATTTTAATGGACAAATCGATCTTCGATCAGACTCATTGAGTCTGATTGAGGCTTGACGATCAAACATAGAATCCATACAATAGCTACTTGAGATATCATTTCACAAATACTTTGATTAAACTAATAGAAATAGTAGCACATGGAGTATGCAAATAAGAGGTACAAGGATAGTTACAGCAAATGGGTACCTGAGCTTGAAAATGGAATGAGACATAGTTATTTAAGAGCTTTTTTAGCTGCTAGCAAGAGGAGGAAGAAAGTTGAGGTTTTTTTTGGATTTTGTAGAGGAGAAGGAGCTTTAGTAAACAACAAATGGAGAGCAGAATTGAGGATCTAAGCTTAAAGGAGGATGAGGTGTGGGCTATGAGAGGGGGATGGTAGGGCAGTAATCATGAAGCAGCAGGCCCTCTCTGTGGCACCCCACCTCCATTGTGGTCCTATTAACTCTTATGTTAATATGATTACGATGAAGTGGTCACCAAATGACAAATTCTGCACTTATAGACAGATCAGGTTTTCACCCTAATCTATTATAATTAAGGAGTTTGTTATTTACAAGAGGTATTCACTAAATGATAATAAATAAAATATTCATAATGCAGTAGCAAAAATACATACATCCATTTCATCACAATTTAGTAAATAAATATATCTAGCTAAGAATAAATACAGTAAAAGAAAGTACAATTTAAACATGAATTATTACAAATATTAAAAGTTTAACATAATTAAAATAAAAGCACTCATCCTCACTTAGTAAAATATATAAGAAACTAAGCTAAGGATCTCTAGTAACAACTTGCTCCTCCTCCTGAATCAAATCTTTAGAAGGTTAAACCGCCTCAAAGAGCTCGGAATCTACTATTGTCGGTTTCACAATGATAGGGCCCTAGCCAAAAAAAGAGAAAAATCTTATTAGACATATTGTCTAAGTATATTTTAGGATAACTATAGTTCAAGTTCTTTTAGATATTACCATTTTAACTTAGCAAGTAAACAAGCAAGCATAAGTGCAGAAAATAATATCAAAGGTAAAAGGAAAGCTATAGCTAACAAGCTTATAACTTAAGCAAAAATGAAGTAAGCACATACCTCCACCCAAAGCTGCAACAAGGTTAGGCATATAAATAAATATAAAGTGACCAACTGAAGAAAGAACTCATCCTAAACATGCTTATGATCATGTGAAATTTTGCTAATTAACATAATATAAATAAATATGTAATATATATAAGTAAGCTGAAAATAACTCCAGCATCCTATATAAGCAAGTAAGCAAGGTTAGCATCCTAGCATATAAGTAAGATAGTATCCATGTAAAATAGTAAGTAAGTGCTGAAATGCAATAAAAATAAAATGAAAAGCAGTAAAAAGAAATAGGAAAGCTACCATGGATAAACAAGCCATTGAACTAAAATATACACCATCTCTCTTAGCCCGATGGGTTAAGGTAGAAAAATTGAACTGAAAAGTATAAGTGTACTTAAAATTAGTGCTGCCATATTAGAAACAATCTAAACAAAGCCACTTAACCAAAAAGTGTAACGAATATCATCCTAGTCAACCATAGAGCTAGGCTTGGTTAGACTTATAGAAATATATGAATACCATCATAACTAGCCATAAGGCTAGTAGTCTAGGCTTGTTCTAAAGCAAAAGTACTAAATTGAAAAGGCAGACTAATAATGTTGCACTTTATTGAATCAAAAATTTGGGAACTGAAAGCTCTGATGGAAATACAAATGATGTTTATGAAAATCAAAATTTGATATATGATACTCATTAAATATCCTATGTCCATCATATATATCTAATGTGTAAAGCTCAAATACAAGCTAAGCAAAACATCAAATTTAAAAGTAAGTAAGAGACTATACTAAACACAGGTAATATCTGTTGTTGTCTAATTTATCTATTTTAACTATTCCAAGTTATACAAGTTCTGGATCTCCAAATCATACTATCAAGTATAACTTAGACTCACGACCTTATAAGTTGAAAATAATTAGAACTGATCGAGTTCTAATATAATTTAATCAATGTATTTTGTATAAGATAAACAAGTAATCAATTGACTTATTTTAATGATTTAAGTAACCCCAAACCCATCTTGATTAAGACAAATAAAGATGGAAGGATTACGAATTTAAATTATAATTATTGGGGTTTAATCACTTAATCCAAATATAATTCTAAAGGCTAAGAGTTAAAACTCAAACCTCACAGATTAAAGATTAAGGCAAATCCTATTAATTAAGGTCAAACTTAATAGGATAGATTTCTAATCTTAGATCTAAGGTTGAAAGATAAAATAATCATAATTAAATTATGAAAATAAACAAAGTAATCAAAATAAGGTTTTATCCATTGAGTAACCCATTGACCCAATGAATGAAAACTAACCTAATTATATTTTTAATTCCTAAGGAAGGGATCCTAAGGAGGTAAGATGAACACTCTAGCACTAAAGCTAAGTAGTCTTATTATACTTAATTACTGATTTAAAGAACTTAGTAGGGACATAACGTGAGATGAATCTCACATTATGGAGCTTAAATAGTCAATTAGGAATGACTTAAGATTTTCTAATTTTAATAATTATACTAAGTTTCTAAGGTCAAGAATGCTTAAACCTAAAATTTGGACAAAATAACTATAGCTATTTTGCCCCTACTTAAGGGTTCTAAAAAGCTACTTTTTGATTTAGTACTCCAAATTGGAATTTATCAATGGCAAATAATTACTTACTGTTTAACATGAAGATAGACCGTAAGTACACCCAATTTGGTTAATAATTAAGCCTTATGAGCTCAATTTAAGAAAATTGACTCATAAGGGCAATTTGGTAACTTTACCTAATGATATTTAAGACTTTAGTTAATTTATTAATGCTTACTATCTAGGGATTCTATAGTCTAAGAACACTAAATTCTGAGATCTAATGATTAAGTTATAATGAAATCAACATTAGGGTTTGAATATGTAAATTTAGGATTTTAAGAACAGGTCAAAAACCTAACTTTTCCATTTGATGTCCAAATTCAGCAAACTCAATAGCTATAACTTCCTTATAACACACTGAGTTTTACTTTAACTAAGAGTAGACCCAATTTGAATTTTATTTGGTTAAGTTATGACTTAATTAGAGTTAAGGGTGAATAGTGAGTGATTAGTGAAATTAATCACAAAATCATAAAACTAACCATACTACCTAGTTCTAATATACTCTAAGAGTCATCAGCAACTTGAATCAATTAAGTTGGATCACTAAATTTGCTAATTTTTACTAATCAAGATTTAGGATGATTAGGGATAATTAAGATATTTAATCACCAAAACCTAAATATATTTACAATTTACCATTAATTAGGTTTTCCTGATTTAAATGGTATATTAAATGACCTAATTTGGAGCTCATTTGATCAAGTTATGGTTAGTCGAATTTCTAACTTAAGTGGGGTAATTAGTGAGGGGTCTTAAAAGTGATTAGCCATAATACATTTCCAATAGGAAAACTAATATTATCAGAGCACTCTTGAGGATCTTCTGATTAAAATGAGACTTATATTGGCTATGATTGGATTAGTGTGTGCAATGTTATGATTAATGGAAGATTATGGATATTTTAGTAATTAATTAGGGGTCCTATATGTCACTATATGAAATACATCTCCTACAAAAACTTTGACAGTGCCATAATGATCCTCTAGTTTTACTGATCAAAATGACATATAATATCACTACATTTGAACTTATGGTTTGATATATATTAATGTTTGAATAATTATAATTTAATTGATTTAATTTTCTGAAGTTAATCATTAGTCAACAAACGATTTGATTAATATAATTCTATAAATTTGTAGGAATTGACCGGGCAGGCCCCACACACTCGCATAGCGCGCTCACGGCTCGATAGATGTTAAGGCGGGCCCCACCTGTCGGTGACAAGATAGTGGGACCCACGACCTCAAACATTAAGCAAGCGGCCCCCCTGTAGCACCACGTCAGCGAAGAGCAGGTCGGGTCAGGCCTGACCGGACCTGGAGCGATCCTCATCTTCTCGAGAGCCACCGAGAGCGACGGACTAGGGAAATCTAAAAGGACGGCTTCCCGATGACGATTTTGCCAAGGTCGCATGCCATTGAGAAGTACTTGATGAGGCCATCCCAACGGCATGTAGGACGAAGCTTGAGATGGTCTAGGGCTTCAAAAAATGGCTAACTCTAGAGTTATAGGGTTCGATGAAGCCCTTTACTGTACAACAATGTAGCTTCGCTGATGATTCAGGCTCTATTAGGTTTGATCAGGCCGATCAAACCCAATAATTTTTCAATCCATCTTATGAAATAAACTAATGAAATTGAAAATTCGCAAATTGAATGGATATCAAAGATGATCGAACATACCTCAAATGAACGGGCGAGGAAGATTAGGGTTTGATCCTTCTTCTGGTTCATCGCGGACAAGCTTGGAAGGATGCTGATGGAGAATGAGGTGAGTGATAGGCTTAGATGGCTTCTATAGGAGTCCCTAAGGCGGTGAGGGACTCCACCTGTCGATCATGACTTCGTGTGTAGCCCTTCATGACACGCGGGAGTGCGAGGAGAAAAGAGATGTGCCCACCGTCCGATTTGCGATCGGACGGTCGAGATGCGACATTTGACTCAACGGTAATAAGAAGACGATGTGAACAAGGGTAGACAATGTCGTTTATTGAATTTAAATATATTAATATTTAATTAATTTAATATGATTTTATAATTTAAATTTAATTAATTAAATGCATTCCAAAAATTTTTAATAAATCACCCCTAGCTAATTGATAGGTGATGAATGAGATAATGAAGTTGAATCTTTGTTTCGATGAGTATTTAATTTTTTTATTTTTTAAGGTATTTAATATATATTAAAATATTTGCCAAAAATCTAATGACTTTCAAATGCTTCAAAAACATCACCCCTAGCTAATTTGGGGGTGATTAGCATAATGACAAAGTTAGATTTTCGATTTGAGGTTAATTTAAATAGGTAAATTTCTAGGGTGACTGAAATTCCCAATATTAGAATTTGATCCATTTGACTCCTAATTTGGACTAAGTCTTTATGGTAAACTCCTAATGGCTTAATTAGAGTACTAAAATCAAAATAAAAACTTAGTTTTGTCCTAATTGACTTAACTAATAATTTGAGTTGTTATAGACTCCCTCACTTAAGAACGATATTATTCTCAACATCACTCAAGTATAAAGAATGATGTATAATTTAAGATAATGAATTTGAAGACAAAGAGCTAAGAAAGTACCTGGGTTAAAGTAATTTGATGGTGCATGTCTGCCTCTTTTTCCCAAGTAGCTTCACCTTGCAGGCGATTCTTCCATTGAATCTTGACCATGTAAATAGAGCGGTTCCTCAGTTACTTTTGATCGCGGGAGAAGATTCTGATCGGTTCTTCAGCATAGCATAAATCAGGCTGGATTTCAACTCCTAGGAACTGAACTAAATAAAAGGGGTCCCTGAGGCATCTTCTTAATAACGATACATGGAACACATTGTGAACTGCCGCAAAGTCATTTGGAAGATTCAATGTATAGGCGGAAGATCATACTTTAGCTGTTACCTCAAAAAGTCTGACATAACGGGAACTGAGTTTCCATGATATGCCAAATCTGAAGACTCCTTCCATTGGACTGACTTTTAAATAGGCAAAATCTCCATTATTGAATTTACGGGGCGATGGTGAATATCATGGTACTTATTTTGATGGTCTTGGGCTGTACGAATCCTCTATTGAAATAACTGAATGTGGTGCCCCACCTATAATATATAATGCCCCTTCTCAAGATATGGCTCCACTTATGCATAAGGCTCCTCTTCAGCATCAAGCTTCTCAAACCTATCTGATTTTGACACTGTCTATTTCACAATGCCAGTGTCCCAACCAATAAAAAAAAATCTTATTAGACAATTATTTAAGTATATTTTTGGCTGAATAATTTTTATATATTATTAATATCACCATTTTACTTAAGCAAAACAAAAATCCTAATTAGCATAGGAGCATAAGCATACAAAGACAAGAATAAGTTATAAATATAGCCTTTATAACTAAATAAGATTTGAGGCAAAAAGGCACACCTCAAGTAAACTAAGCAAGGATAGACATATATGTATATTACAGTAAGTAAGAGTACTGAAAGAAAAATCTAATCCTAAATATGCTGATGATCATATAATATATGCTGATTTAAAAGAGATTAATCCAACAATGGTACATATATATAAGTAACAAAGGTCTAGCATCCTATAATATATAAGTAAACAAATAAAGCAAGGTAGACTAAAGTCAAGTACGACAGTAAATAAGAAACATCAAACAGTAAATAATAAATAATAAACAATGAACATGTATATAACTATTGCCATATCATAAGAGGGCTAATATAGCCTGCTGATATCAAAAATATTCTTAGTGTTAATGCGGAGGCTTAGGTGACAAAATGTTCATAGCGTTATCTGAGGTTAGGCTAGAATAATAGAATTGAAACTAAACTAAAGAGGCAGTAATCACAAATGCAATAATGTTTTAGCTATTTACTTTACTTATGTGGACATATCTAGAAGTAATTAAGGAGTCAAGCACGTCTGCAAGACTATACTGGTCCTAAATTGTAACAACCCAGGTTGTTACTTAGATCAATTAACACTAATTTGAGTCTTAATAAAGGATCTAGTACACTAACTAAGTCTTTTAGAACTCATCCCTAAGATCTAGGTCAAATCAGGAATCAATTGGATCAAATCGTAATTTCTAGAAAATTCTAAAACTCTAGAAATTGACCTATTTAATTAAACTTGAAATCGAAAAACAGACTTCACCATTGCGCTCATAGAAAGGTCGTCGAATTTTCTAGAAATAATTAACATAATCAATTGTTTATAACTTTATCATATTCTTTTCTTACGCGTTCTGCTCCTATTATGCTTTTGTACTTAGTTGTTTATGGTGATATCTAATTAACATAATCAATTGATTACCCTAAAATGTACTTAGACAATAGTCTAACTAAGAATTTTCTTTTGTTGGCTGGGGCCCTATCATTATGAAACCGATAATGATAGGTTCTGAGTTTCTTGGAGCAGTAGATCCAGTGGAGAGCTTGCCATTAAAAGAGGAGTATGTACTAGAAGATTTGTAGACTTAGCTCTATTTCTGCATTTCTGAGGATGAGTGTTTTACTTTTTAGCTCTTTTAAAATGTTTAAAGTTTGTAATAATACATGTTATCTTTACTTTATTGCTTTACTTACTATAAGTAGGATGCTTAGTTCTTTTTATATTGTGATGAATGAATGTTATATTTTTATGCTTCTGCACTCTGTTTACTTGTATTTACATTTAGTGATGAATTCAATTGGAGAAATGGTAAAGTCCTCATTTAGGTTGGATTAGAATATGTGTCTAATCCAATTCTAAGTGGGAACATTGTCATTTAGATGACCCATCCACCGTAATCATGTTAACTTAAGAGTTAACAGGACCACGGTGGGGCGGGGCCATCACATAAACTTAGCACAACACTTATCAATGAGTAATGCCAAGTACTCCTTATTTCTTTTTACCCTTGTCTAGTAGGATAAAATGTATCAAATTAATAAGTAATTAAACCTAATGCAAATATTATCCTAATATTCTATGTTTTTATTTCATGTAACAATATTATCTTATATGAGATGTTCAAGGAATAAGGCATAAATAACAAGGAATGTGAAAGTACAAGTAAAATAATAGTGAGCAAGGGACTCTACTATACATGGTGACATCAATTATTATCTATTAAACCATTATAACTATTCCAAGTTACACAAGTTCAGGATCTTTAATTCCCACTATCGAGTGTAACTTAGAAGCATGACCTTATAAGTCAAAAGCAATTAGAACTGATCATGTTCTAATTTAGTTCAATAAGAACCGACTACATATTAACTAATAAATCGTCATGTCCTTAATTGATGAATTTAGACATTCTAGGCTGAGATCTGATCAATATCTACTAAACTAGAGATTATGAGTTAAACACCATGAGATTAGAGTTAATTACATAATCCAAGGGTCAAACATAACATCTAAGGTTTTTAAGTCTAAAAGTGAACTAAAGATTAAGGCATGTTTTATTAAGTGTAATCAAGCTTAATAGGATGATTCTCATATTCTTAATCTAGAGTTAATAGATAAAAAAATCAAAATCAAAGTATGAAAATCTAGAAACTAATAAAATCAAAGATTTATTCATTGAATAACCACTTTATTCGATGAATGAACTCTAACCTAGGATCTATTCCCATTCCTAAGGAAAAGTTCCTAAAGTGATGTGAAGATTTCTAATGAGCTCCTAATGAAAAGCCCTAGAGAGATTCTAAGAGTTAATTGAATTTATTTCAATTTAACTTAATTTATTGTTTTTATTTAATTGGGGAAGTTAAGAATGAATTTTAGCTAAGTAAGGCATATTATACCCTTAAAGTTTTTCAAGCCTAATTTAAGGTATATGACAAATTATTCAATTTATGGGATTTAACACTTAAATTGATCCTAAATTAAATTTATTACTGTTTTTAATGATTTAAAATATATTTTAAGGGTTAAGAATACTTAACTAAAATTTTGGGCAATCATTTTGCCCCCTACTTAAGGGTCTAAAAAGATACTTTTTAATTTAGGGCTCTAAATTGAATTTTTAACTACCAAATGATTTCTTACTATCTAATATGAAGATAGATAGTAAGTACAACAAATTTGGACAAGAAATGGGTCATATAGCTCCAAACTACAAAATTTGACCCAAGGGGCAATTTATTGTTTCTTGCAGTTCAACAATTCCATAGAGTCTAAGAATACTAAATTCTGAAATCTATTGGATTAGTTATGACTGTCATTTCTAGGGTTAATGAGGGGTCAAGAACCTAACTTTTCTTATTTGAGATCCAAATTTAGCAAACTCAATGGTTATAGCTTCCCTATATCATACTGAGTACTTTAACTGGGAGTATACCCAAATTGGACCTCATTTAGCTAAGTTATAACCTAATTAGGGTTCGAGATATTTTGGTCAACCTAATGTTTTTAGTGGTCAAACCCAAATTTTATTTCAGTTTACTGTTGGCACTAAATTTCTAACCTAGTTAGCATCTTAAATTTCTTAATTTAGAGTCTAAATAATCAAGTTATTGTTATTTTAATGTTAAGGCTCTATTTTCTTTAGAGGGGTCAAAACCCAATCTTTTTTATATTTAAAAATCACATATAATTTTATACAATGCTCATTTTTACTATAACTAGGTACAAATTTGATATATTTCAGCCCCATTAGGGTGCTAGGGTCATTAAAATATGAAAAATATGAAGTTTTGGCCATTCTGAAAAGTTGTGGGTAGTTCTGGACAATTCAAGGTGCTACATCGTGTTGTGCACCTTTTGGCAGAAAGTCAGGTGCTACGGTGCGCTGTGGCGCGCGGTAGCGCTTTTAGGCACTAAGGCATGCTGCGACGTGATGGAATGCTTTCAGGTGCTGCGATGCAAATCAGCACGACCAACTCGAGAGCTGGGTGCTATGGCGCCTAATTCCTCGAGGTGCAGACGCTACAGCGAGCTGCAGCACTTTCAGGCGCTATGGAGGATTTTATTTAATTTCATCAAAAATATTTTTATGCTTTATTAAACTATTATGCTGCTGCGGCAGACTTGAATTTGAAACTTCGGGCGCTGCGGCATGCTGCAGCGCCTGATGGTAATTTCGCATGTGCGAAAACCGTAACAGGTCGGTCATCTTTTGGGCTCAAATACTCTCAACTCAAAGCACTTCAATTACGGTGCCTTATATTGATGGAAAGGTATTTCTGAGACCTTTCCATCGATACCAAAATCATTATTAAATAATTATTCTAACTATACAAACTATGGAGTTAAATGTTTAGGTATGCAGAAAGGAGGAAAAACAGAGCTGTTATAACTTTCTAAAATCACAAGCCTAATGAGCTCTAATGAACTCCATAATCTAAACAGAGATTCTTTAAGGATGAAACATAATCTTAAGAGTAAAATAAAGTAGCCATTGAATCCATTCAATGGGGAAAGGAGGTACCTTGGCTTTTAAATGGAAGCAGATGGAGGAGGAGAGCTCTGTATTCTGTAAGAACTTGGGAGATTGAAGGATTCTTCAGTAGCATAGCAATGGAGAATGTGGGAGAGCTTCAGCTTAGCAAATGGGGGGAAGGGAGGAGAGCTGAGCTTTTCTTAATGGAGGGGAAGGCATGCGTTGGATGGGATGGGCATGAGTTGTCCCATCCCAGTTGCGGAGGTAAGGGGGTGGCAGGAGGTTGAGAGCAGAGGGGGGACAAAGCAGGGCAGGAGTAGAGGATAAGAGGAGGTGCCAAATTTTAAAAAGGAAATAAAGGGAGGTGGGGTCTAGCCAGAGAAAAAAAAAAGGAAAAAGCAGGAAAAAATAAAAATGGATGTTAAATAAATTAAATTAATTAATCTCTAAAATCATATTTTATAAACGATCTCTGAAAAATCCTAAAAATTCACCCCTAACTAATTTGGGGGTGAGGTACACAACAGCAAAATTGGATATCGATTCCAACGAGTATTTAATTCTCCTATTTTTCGGGATATTTAATTACATTAAAATATTCGTAAAAATCCATTTCGGGGTATTTAATATGATAAAGTTATAAATAATTGATTTTGTCTTATTAAGTGTTTGGAATTCGTTGGATTTTTACGAATATTTTAATGTAATTAAATACCCCAAAAAATAGGAGAATTAAATACTCGTTGGAATCGATATCCAATTTTGCTGTTGTGTACCTCACCCCCGATAATGGAGGGGAAGGCATGCTTCTAAGTTACACTCGATAGTGGGAATTGAAGATCCTAAACTTGTGTAACTTGGAATAGTTATAATGGTTTAATAGATAATAATTGATGTCACCATGTATAGTAGAGTCCCTTGCTCACTATTATTTTACTTGTACTTTCACATTCCTTGTTATTTGTGTCTTATTCCTTGAACATGTCATATAAGATAATATTGTTACATGAAATAAAAACATAGAATATTAGGATAATATTTGCATTAGGTTTAATTACTTATTAATTTGATACATTTTATCCTACTAGACAAGGGTAAAAAGAAATAAGGAGTGCTTGGCATTACTCATTGATAAGTGTTGTGCTAAGTTTATGTGATGGCCCCGCCCCACCGTGGTCCTGTTAACTCTTAAGTTAACATGATTACGGTGGATGGGTCATCTAAATGATAAGGTTCCCACTTAGAATTGGATTAGACACATATTCTAATCCAACCTAAATGAGGACTTTACCATTTCTCCAATTGAATTCATCATTAAATGTAAATACAAGTAAACAGAGTGCGGAAGCATAAAAATATAACATTCATTCATCACAATATAAAAAGAACTAAGCATCCTACTCATAATAAGTAAAGCAATAAAGTAAAGATAACGTGTATTATTATAAACTTTAAACATTTTAAAAGAGCTGAAAATAAAACACTCATCCTCACAAATGCAGAAATAGAGCTAAGTCTACAAATCTTCTAGTACAGACTCCTCTTCTAATGGCAAGCTCTCCACTGGATCTACTGCTCCAAGAAACTCAGAACCTATCATTATCGGTTTCATAATGATAGGGCCCCAGCCAACAAAAGAAAATTCTTAGTTAGACTATTATCTAAGTATATTTTAGGGTAATCAATTGATTATGTTAATTAGATATCACCATAAACAACTAAGTACAAAAGCATAATAGGAGCAGAACGCATAAGAAAAGAATATGATAAAGTTATAAACAATTGATTATGTTAATTAGCTATGGGTTATGTCAAGATCTGCTAAACTAGGGTTATGAATTTAACTCCATGAGATTAAAGTAAGCACATGATCCAAAGGTAAGGCTTAAGATCAATGTTTTAATCTAAATGTGATCTAATGATTAAGGCAGATCCTATTAAGCAAAGTCAAGCTTAATAGGATGATTCTTCTAATCTTAACTTAAGGTTGGAAGATAAAATAATCAAAATTAAGTTATAAAATCTAGAAACTAATAAAACCAATATTTTATTCATTGAATAACTTACTTTATCTAATGAATAAAATTTAACCTATGATCTAGTCCTAATCTCAAAAATAGTTCTAATGTGAAGTGTTAGTTCCTAAGGAACAAGGCTTAAGAAAGTTCATAGAGTTTAACCTGATTTGATTGATTAGTTGATCCTATTCTTTTAAATGATTTTAATACAATTTTATTATTAATTTTAGTGAGTTGAACAAAATTTTAAGGGTTAAGGACTCATAACCAAAACTTTGGATAAAATGATAATTTTGCCCTTACTTAAGGGTCTAAAATTACTTTTTGAATTAGAGCTCCAAATTATGATTTCTTACTACCAAATAATTCCTTACTGTCTAACATGAAGATAGACAGTAAGTACTCTCAATTTGAAAAAGAAATGTGTCATACAAGTCCAAATTTGGGATTTTGACTTAAGGGGCAATTTAGTAATTACACATAATAGAAATCTAAATTTTTATGCAGTTTATTATTGGTGGCTGTTCATGGATTTTATTGAGTCCAAGAACAATGAATTTGATGTGAAATGGCTAAGTTATAGATGTTCTAAGTTTTAGGGGCAATTTAGTAATTTTTCTTAGGGTCAAGAGGGGTCAAGAACTAAATTTTTTTATATGAGATCCAAATTTAGTAAACTCAGTATCTATAGCTTCCTCATATCACACTGAGTGCTTTAACTGGGAGTAGACTCAATTTGAACTTCAATTGGTCAAGTTATGACCTAACTAGGGATATGAGTATTTTGGTCAACTTAGGATTTCAAGAGTTCAAAATCAAAATATTATTTCAGTTTACTATTGGTACTAAAATACTAAGCTAGATAGCACTTTGAATTTCCTAGTTTTGAGTTCAATTGACCAAGTTATGGTCAATTGAAAACTAAGGGCATTTTGATCATTTTGGGAGCGATTCCTAAATGTGACTTTGCAAACTAATCACCAAATAGGAAAACTAATACTACCATAGTGATGGGGATGTTCTCCTGATCACTTTAAGACCCATATTGACTATGTTTTGTTGACTAAGTAAAAAGTTATAGATATTTGTATAGGTCTCAAAATATCACTATGTTAAATACTCTCGAGATAAAAATTCTGATTTATATTATTTGATTCTTTTTATTTTTCTGAGTAAAATAAAATATATATTTAATATATTTGGATAATTATTTTTAAAGTTACGAGACTCTAAAATTTTTTGAATAAAATTATTTGATTTCATTTATTGGTTAATCAATTTATCTAATTGATTAAATTAATTTGAATTAATAGTTAACCTACTAATGATTATTAATTTAACTTAATTACTGCAATTAAAGTAACTAACTATTATAATTAGTATTAACAAAGTACTAATTAACACTAACTAATTTATTTAACTAACCTAATAATTGTATATATATTTATATAACTATACTTACATAACTTAAAGTCTCTATTTATATATATATATATATTTATTAAATCTTCTGCAGGTTTAATGGCAGCGAGACTCGCTAGGGCCACGTGGCAGAACGGATTTGCCATGGAACTGCAGGCGGGGCCACCTAAGCCACATGGCAGGATGATAGGGGCTGCGAAAAGCATGCGGGCCCCACGCGGGCATAGATGTTGACGGGGCCAACGTAAGAGTGGGGCCCACATGTGCAGCGTAAGAACGAGCCAGTGCGCGACACCAAGGCCATGGGTTCACCCACGCGTTACCCAAAAATTCTGTCTCCCTCCTGATCGATAGAGACTAGGGCATGCCTATCCGTGGTCTTCTCGACCTTGCTGGAGGCTAGCTCGCACAGTCGATGGTAGGTCTCAGCAAGACCTACCCAACCACGATTACGTCGATGATTGAGGAAGCCTGGTTCAACCACAAACCTATACCCTAGTTCTAGCATGATGGACGAGCACACAGACCACAGACGATATTGTGAACAATTGCATTTGATCGAATCCATTTGATTTTGATTGATCAATAGGTGACTTGCAAAGGAATGGAAGATCCATTCGAATTACGAACATTAGGGAAGAAATATAGTACATGATGTGCAGACTAGTCTTTTAAGGTGCGCAGAGGACCAGCCGAGTTCGACTAGACCTGAGCTCCAAGTCCTTTGCTTGCGAAATTTGAGTGCTAAGCAATCCCAAAGAGGTTAAGTGAGGGGTTCGGCGGAGGCTTCGAGGTCCAGTGGAGCGCAATAGGGCAGCGGCAGTGGCGACGACAGATCCGTCTGATCTTTGATCATACGGTCAGGGTTGATCGTTTGATCCTGACGGGAACCCCTAACGACGCGCATAAATAAATCGAACGGAGTTGGCTATCAAATAACGCCATGAAATTACTTAATTAATATTTAGTTAATTAATAATAAAACTAATTTATTTATTTAAATTAAATATTTATTTTATTTCCCAAAAATCCCAAATATTCAGGCCTAGCTAATTGAGGGGTCAGGAACGCAACAACGAGGTATGATTTTTGATTAGACGAGTATTCCACTTTCATAATTTTCTAGGTATTTAAATATTATTAAAATATTTGACAAAATTTAGATGGCTTTCGATTGATACCAAAACATCATCCCTAGCTAAATTGGGGGCAATGAATGCAATGACAAAGTCCGATTTTTGATCTAAGGTCATTTTCTAGAGTTTCTGGATTTTCCCAAAATCAAAATTTGATTTATTTGACTCCTGATTTGCACTAGGTCTTGGTGGAGGACTACTAATGACCTATTTAGAGCACTAAGACTGAGATTAGAACCTGTATTAGTCCTAATAAGCTTGGGTAATAACTTGGGTTATTACAAAAATAGCGTATAGTGACTGCCATACAAATGAGGGCTAAATTAGCATGCTGATATCAAAAGGATTCTTAGTGTCAACAAGGAAGATAAGGCAACAAAAGTTTCTAACATCAACAAGGATGCTAGGGATACAAGGATTTTAGTATCAATAAGGAGGCTAAGGCGCAAAATTTCCTAGCATTAACAAAGAGGCTAGGGCTATATAACTAAACTGAGAGGTAGTATACACATATGCAATTCAAATTTTAGTTATTTACTTTAATTTTATGGACACTTTTAGAAGTTGCTGATGAGTCAAGTATATCTACAAAACTATTTGGGTTCCAACTTAACACTACACTCCTCAATAAGTAATGCTAAGTAATCCTTATCTCACCTTTCCTCTGCCCATTGGGGTACTATGCACAAAAATTAACTAATAATTGAACCCACTGCAAAGTTATCCTATCTTTTCTATATTTTCATTTTATGCAATAAACTATCTTGTATGATATGCTCATGGAATAAGGCACAAAGTTCAAGGGATGTGAAAGCAACAAAAGTTTAATAGCTAGCAAGATACTCTACTACACATAGTGATATTACTTGTTATTTAGTTAACCATTCTAATTATTCTAAGTTATATAACTTAGAAGCACGGCCAGAGACGGTTAAAAATAATTAGAATTAGCTAGGTCCTAATTTAGTTCAATCAGAATTGATTATAAGTTAAATAATAAATCATGACATCCTAATTGATGAATTTAGACATTCTAGACTAAGATCTGATTAAGATCTACTAAGATAGGGATTATGAATTAAACACCACAAATTTTGGTTCAATCACATAATCTGAAGGTAAAGCTTAAGATCAAGGGTTCAATCTAAATGTGAACTAATGATTAAGGTAAATTCTATTAAGTAAAATCAAGCTTAATAGAATGAATCTCCTATTCTTAATCTAAAGTTGAAAGATAAAATAATCAGAATAAAAGAGTGAAATTATAGAAACTAATAAATTTAAGGTTCCATTCACTGAACAAACCACTTATTCAATGAATAAAATATAACCTAGTATCTATTCCTAATATTAATGAAAAAGATTTTAAGGTGAAGTGTAGAATCATAAGAAGCTCCTAATGACAAAGTTTTCAAATACAATTCAATCATTAACAGTGCTAAGATTTATGTAATTGATGTACGTACTGTACATAGAGCTCAAGAAAATAATATAATTAAATAAATACATAGTTTAGTAAAGTTCTAAGTACTTAACATACATTTATAGTGTAGCTTCGTGATTATAATCCCATTGCAGATGATCTTTATTACAGCCCCATTATGGTCAGCAATGGCATTAGATGAATTAAAGCAACAAAATAAGCCTAAATAATGAATAATTGATTTATTAATTCTTAAAAAATAAGGGTGCAACAAACAATGAAAACTCTAATAAGATTACTTGTAATTATTTACGAATATTAACTTGAAATCAAATCATTATTTCAGCTATTTCTAATCATGAATAAGATTTACTAAAAGAGCTATAAATATTATTTTTAGGAGCATCAAGTAAGTTGATACATATAGATAAACTTCAAACCATTCATTTAGATTGAATTAAGTGAGTGATGAAATTAACTTTAGCTTTAGATGGCAATTTCTCAACAATTTTAATGCCTTTGATTATAAGACTAGAATAAAGACGCTTGCACATGGATCAACCAAATGTCGCTCAATAAATATGAGATAAATGAGAATTTTAAAAAAGACTTCTCCTTATCCATTAGACCTAATACATGCAGCTTACTGTAAATAAATCATAATGATTAATAAGGTTATCAAAATGAATACTTATTCATTCTATGTGTAATTCAATCTCTTAAAATTTAACTATATTATATGAAACTTTATTTAGAAAACTAGTTACAAATGTTATCATGATATTTGTTTCAATGAATGATGATGAGATTAACACATTACATTTTCTCTTTAAAATTTTGGAATTATATCTTCACATGAAAAATATTCCAGCAAGGACTTTGATTAGAGATCATACTTAACCAATGAATTTGGATTCTCAAAATGTTTACAATATAACTTAGAAGGGCATTGTGCACTGTTGGCTAAGATTCCTGGTTGGTCTTAGAATCATGTTGAGTACCACTTGCTTGAACTTGGTATGTTGATGATTCCTTAATTACTTAGTGTGAGATGCTTTATTGTGATTGCTGAAAAGGGATATATTAAAATGAACTATTATTGTGAAGTTGTTTGTAAAGACGATATTAAGTATTATGCTTTATTGTGAAGTTGTATACTTCTTTGCTAATTTCTTACTTCTTAGAAAATGAGCTATGTCCAAATCTGAAGCAGATTTGTTGCAATTGACCATTTTATTATAGATTTGATTGTGCTAATTGAAAATTTTTAATAAACCTGCAATTCCTTTTTTGTTGTGCATTGAGTGTATTCAAAACGATATAAGCCATTAGAAATGTGTATTAATATTGTAGACAATTATCTTATAGCGGCTAATGTACCTCAAATTATTGTAACTATTTCATAGCAAATAACTTGTTTCTAGATAGTATAAATATTATTAGCAATTTATAACTAATTTTATTATTTTTGTTTATTTCATCATTTTGTTAGTAAAATATTATTAACATAAACATAGCTATAATTATTTTATACACATTTTCTCTACAAATTTTTATTCTTGTAATATAAATCATATTCCAAAATATACATCTAATAATTATCACAATATTTAATGAAATATGCAAATATTCACTTAAAGCAAGTCATGAATTAAGAAATTGAACTATGTATAGTAAATTGCATCTAAACTAATATGCTCTGCTCATGAAAGTTCCTCTCCTTGTAAATAATTTATTCTATAGAGACATAAATGGCAGAGCTATAATAATAGATTCCAAAAAAAAATTCTTCCATCCGAATGTTGTTTGCAATTGCTCAAAAATATAAATAAAATTTAAGTTCTGCATTTAAAGAAGACATTCCATATTATAAAGAAAAATTCTTACTTCTAAGTGCTAATTTGACATAAATATTTTCAATGTGACTTTTCTTTTATATTATGTGTCATATAATAAACAAAATATCATATAGGATTCACACATATCATTGAGATGAGGTACATTAGTACCTAAATGGAGGTTGGACGAAGAGGAAGAAGAGATCTGCATGCGCCGAATGAGAAGCGGGAGTTGCAGCTTGGTTAAGTGGAGAGGATTTGGGGCTCACCAAAAAAGATCTAGCCCTCGGCCATTGAGGAAGGGCTCTCGGATGCAACTTGTAGAGGTTGCTTTCAGAGAGGAAAGAAAAGTGTATAGAGGAAGAGGTGCTCGACCATGGGGGAAAGAAGATGCTTGGCCTTGGAAGGTTTCGACCAAGCCATGGAGAGGAGAGGTGAGGCTCAGCTGGTAGAGCAGGTTGTCGCTCGACCCTAAGGAGGAAGAGGATATTCGGCCATGAAGGAGAGTTGCTGCTCATCTAAGGGGAGGGGGGGTTAATATATACCCAAACAGATTGCTAAGAACCACTCGATAAAGATCGAGTGGCTAAAAATCACCGGAAATTCTAAGATTCGATTGATTGGCCAAATAAATTTCAAAAATTATGAACTTGGTATTGAAACAAACATCTCGACGAGACAAACACAGGCGTCCAAAAATTATTGAATTTAGATGAATATTTTATTTTATATTAATTTTTAAGTGAAAAATCTTAAAAATTTGCTACGATTAATCCGGAGCTTGAAAATATACGAAACTTAAAACATAGTATTCTCATATGATTCTTAACTTAACTATACAAACATTTTTAAATTTTGATTTATATTTTATATATTATTAGCTCTTGAAGTTTAAACTGTATGAATTTATTTAGAACGATCCGAAATCCCAATTGCGCTCAAATTTTCATAGGAGAATCCCCTCAATACACTTCATTTGAGGATATTTTTTTATTTGATGTTTATTCAACTTAAATTGAGGTCTTGAATTTCATCTTAATCTGCTCAGGATTAGGTCTAAACGGCTTAGTAACAACGTCGGGTTGTTACATATAACCCATATAGCATCAACTCCAAATTTTGCATGATACAATCCCATAATAAAGTCCATAGATATAACACCCCCTCCCATCACCACACTAAATTTATTCAGGAGATAAAAAATTGGCTGTGAAATTGAGCATTACTCAGGAAGGAAATATAACCTCCCTAAATATACTTGATGAGCATAAGACCTGCTAAAACTCAACTTCAAGAAAAATGGGATGTGCACTAATCCTTAAAATAAGGATAATATCCTTGTCTTAATTATTAGGTAAAGTACTTGAGTATATTGTATTAAGAATATAAATATGATCCAAGTTACATGAATACAAGGATTTTATGAATATTCAAATTACATCGCAATACTAAGTATAGGTAATATAAAGATAGAGTGCGGAAGATAAGCATACATCCAGAGACATTCATCACAGAAACTGATAAAAATATTCATCTCAGAAAAAGAAAAGAGAAACATCCAGAGTTTTTACAACACTTGTATAATAAATTCAGAAATAAAGTCCAAGTATTGAACTGAAAAACTGAACATAAAGTAAATGCTGAAGAAGAGTTCACTAATGCTCCTTAAACTTCTCCTTGATCTCCTAAGTATCTATTGGATTTGGCTCTACAAACTGCTTAGGATCCAGCAAATTGCTGGATCTCAAAAGTATCACATGTTAGACAAGAAGTTTGATACAACAAAGCTATTATAACAGTTTACAATTATCTATTATTTAACATTTAAATAGTTTATACAAAAGTGTAAAAAAAGATAGTAAAATAGCTGAAAGCTCAACACACTATAAATCTGAAATAAGTAATTAAAATTGTAATCTGAAGCTGTATAGTGAAACTATAAATTGAAACTATATGTAAACAAAATAGTAAATAAATATGAAACTGCAATTAACTGCTGAAGATTACTGTTATCTTAATTATTCTAAGTTTTTATTTCATGCATAAATTTTCTTATATGATATATCCATGGAATTAAGCACAAAATACAAGGAATGCATAGCAACAAAATAACTCAAGTAAGCAAGTGACTCTTCTATATATGGTGACACCGTTGTTGTCTATTAAAACCATTCTAACTATTCTAAGTTACACAAGTTCAGGATCTCTAATTCCTACTATCGAGTGTAACTTAGAGGCACGACCTTATAAGTTAAAAGGATTAGAACTGATCATATTATAATCTAATCTAATCAAGCATGACTACAAGTTTAATCAATAAATCATAATATCCTAATTTAATGAATATTGACATTCCATCTGAGATCTGATCAAGATTTACTAAACTATAGATTATGAATTAAATGCCATGAGATTGGGCATTAATCACATAATCCAAAAGGATAAAACATAAGATCTAAGTTTTAGTCTAAAAGTGATCTATTGATTAAGGCAAACCTTATTAAGCAAATTAAACTTAATAAAATAAATCTCCTATCCTGAATATAAGGTTGATAGACAAAATAATCAAAATAATTTATGAAATCTAGAAACTAATAAAACTAAGTATTCATTTATTTAATAACCCACTTATCCAATATATAAAACATAACCTATAAGCTAGTCATAGTCTTAGGAGTAGTCCTAATATGAGGTGCAAAATCCTAAGAAAAAACTTAGAAGAAATTTTAAGAAATTTAATATTTTGAACTAAAAACTAATTTTTAACACTTGGAATGATCTTATTATAGTTCAAATGTTAGATTTATTGACTTAGAAGGTAGTTTAGAGGTTAAGGACGCTTAACCTAAATTTTGGCAAAATGACCATTTTGCCCCTACTTAAGCATCCAAAAAGCTACTTTTTGATTTAGGGCTCCAAATTGGGATTTCTTATTGCCAAATAATTTCTTACTATCTAACATGAAGATAGACAGTAAGTACACCAAATTTGGATAAGAAATGGGTCCATAGGTCCAAACTATGGTTTTTGGCCTAAGGGGTATTTTAGTAAATTTCACTTAATAAAATCTAAATTTTTATGCATTTTACTATTCGTTACTATTCAAGGATTCTATAGAGTCCAAAAACAATAAATTTTGAGGTCTAATGAATTAGTTATAGCCATTTCAATTTCTAAGGACAATTTGATAATTTTCTAAGCTAAGAGGGTCAAAAAGCTAACTTTTCCATTTGGTGTCCAAATTTAGCAAACTTAGTGGCTATAGCTTTCCTATATCACACTGAGTACTTTAACTAGGAGTAGACCCGAATTGGACTTCAATTTGTCAAGTTATGACTTAATTAAGGTTAGGAGTATTTTGATCATTTCTAATTTTTTTAGGGTTTAAAACCTAAATACTATTTCTGGTTATTGTTGGTACTAAAATTCTAAGCTATCTAGTATTTAAAGTTTCTAATTTGGAGCTCAAATGACCAAGTTATGGTCATTTCAATATTTATGGGCGCTACTGCATGCTGTATCGCCAGACGATGATATCGTTTGTGTGAAAACCGCTACGGGTCAACTTTCGGGCTCAATTACTCTCAACATAGAGCACTTCACGTGCGGTGCCATATACTGTTGGAAAGCTCTTTCCAAGAACTTTCCATGGATACCAAATCGGTACCAAAAGATTAAGTTATTAATACAAACCATGGGGTTAAATGATTGGGTGTACAGAAACTCATATTAGCAACTCTACATATCATTCCCTATTGTTTACATTTTTTTATTTTTTTGAGTTCCAACATCTTAAACATAACTTTATAGATGCATAGCTAAGGTAACACAGAATGTTAAACATACAAATGAGCACAAAAATGAAATGGAATAGCCATTGGATTAACCAATGGAGGGAAAGGGGGTACCTTTGACCTTGCAAGGAAAGGAGGAAGAAGACTCAGAACTCTTGGAGGAGGAACTTCTTCTTCTTCTTCTTCTTCAGCACAAGAAGCAACAATGGAGGAAGGAGGGAGAGCACTCAGCTTGGCAGCAAGCAAATGAAGGAGGGGCTGAGCTCTTTCTTGAAGGGGAGAAGAAAGGGGGAGGCCATTATGAGTTAGGGAGGCTAGAAAGCATGGGAAGAGGGATGGCATTGCCATCAAGATTTGCAATTAAGAGGAGGAGGAGAGGGGTCAGCCAAAAAAGGGAAGAGGGATGGGCAGCCAGCAATGCAAATTAAGAAAATAAATTTTCTTACTTAAATAATCATTTATTTATTTTCTAATTTCTTAATTTGTTTAAAAATTCGGATTAAATAAATGCGCTCTGAAAAATCTCAAAAACTTACCCAAAGCTAATTTGTGGGTGAGGAATTCAACGGCAAAGTCGGATTTTTATTCTGATGATTATTTAATTATTCTATTTTTCGACGCATTTAATTATATTAAAATATTCGCGAAAACCTGACGACTTCCAAATGCGTCCAAAACATCACCCCTAGCTAATTTGGGGATGACGATCGCAACGACGAAGTCAGACTTCGATTTTGAGATCAAATTAAATACCTCAATTTTCTAATTAATTAAATATTATAGTAATCTAAAATATTTAATTTAGCTCTGAATCAAATCAAATCTTCAGTGATTGATTTAAATGACCATATGAACTTAATAGAATGATAATTGAGATATGATTAGGCTTAAATTAAACTAGGTAACAACATTGGGTTGTTACAATAAGGGTCTAAGAATGTGACCTAAAGGCCACTCAAATTTAAGTTACTACCACATGGAAGAAATTCATACTAAGCTCTTAGGTACTCCTATTACAAGGGTCTAAGATCAAGCTTCTAAAATTGATAAGGAGCATCTAAGTTCCTACCTCAAGATATGAATAATAAGCTCTTCCTACCTAAATAGATCATTCATTTATGGCTTAATAATTACTAATTTATTCAGGATAAGATAACATCATAATGATCTTGCACTTCTAACTTAAAAGAAAAAAATTTGAGTTTTCACTTTACACCAATTCCACCATTCTTGCTTTTTTAAGGTTTGATTTGACCAAATCAGATGGGTAAGCCCATCTGATCAACACATATGCTAAGATTATGGGATTTAATCTCATAAATTATTAAAGAATGATTGGTTCATGGATCCATTCTATTTTATAGATTACATTATGCTGGTGGTCTTACTTGAGGAAATCAAGGATTTGAAGGTAAGTGTTCAGATTGACAAATCCCATAGCTTATCAAAGATCTAAATAATTCTAAGTTAATAAGTTAAGATCAATGCCAAATCAAGGTGCATTATTGGAAACTATGCAAATTGATTTATCCTTAAATCAAACCAATTTACTTAAGGTGATTAAAGGATTTTAGATCTTAATCAAGGTAAGCTAAGATTTAATCCCCAACTTAACCAAATCAAGATCCCTTGTTTAATTTAGTATCAATGACAAATCAGTGAGTTATTAGTGTGTTGTTGATGTTTAAATTTAGGATTTAGGACTAAGTATTAATTACTTAATCACTTCTTAAGATTCTTAGGTTAAATATTAAATTATGCCACATTCATTCAATTAAGTTATTCAAGTTCACTTAATAGTTCACTAACATTCAACTTATTGATATGAAAGTATAGGAACATAATTTTTCATAAAACAAAAAGTAATAAAGGCTAATTAAACCCTAGATAAAAAAATATGGATTATCGCTTAATTAAAAATCCAACCATTAAAACTTCATGAAACTTGGCAAGAGTATTCTAATATACAATGCAAATAATCAGATATTATGGATGAGGTTTTTGGCTAAGAAGAAACCCTAAATATCACTAATCATGCATTTATACTATTACGGCATAATTAAGAGAATAATAATTAGAAAATTAATTCACCTAGCACATGCATTCTATAAGGTATTAGAAACAAATGGCACCTAAATCATGTAATTTAATTAAGTACACATGCTAATCGACCCTAATTAGTTTCTGCAATAATTAGGCTAAACCAAAAAATCTAACCATTAAAAGTGTAATATTATTATATATTCTTGTTCCTTACATTTTTTTGAATATTTTGGTATATAATTTCATAGGGTTTGAACCAGTAGATCAAAAGTTATTCAAATAATTTAATCTGCATTTTTCTAATTTAATTTCCCTATAATTCCATTAATTATATTATTTTTGTTAAGGAAAAAAAATCCAATTAATCAAATTTATATTAAATGGTCTCGGCCCTTTACCAAAAGGCGCGGGTCGACCGGGACCCAGGGAACCCGAAACTGTCACAACGTGCATATCATGGGCTGACTCGGCCTGCACAATGCCATCATTCCTAGCCCTTCTTCCCCGAGAATTGGAAATTATGGTTGGCTTCTGTGGCCAAATTTTAGGTGCCCCGACTAGGTCTTGACCCCAATTTGATCCCTACACGATCAGTGGGCCACTAGCCCCTTGTGAGGAGGTCTAGATCGCCCGGACCTTACTCACCCAAGAGGCCTTGCTTTGAAGCTACTGTGAGGAAATAGTTCTCCCCATAGAGACCACTATTGGCCATTGGTTTGATCTCTACACCTTCAAGAAGGTGAGACGAATCGAACCTATAAGGTGGCTAGGTTTGAGGTGGTCTAGATCACTGGGTCCTTACTCAAACCCAACCTTCTTTCGGGACTTAGCCCGATCGATTGAATCGATCGATCGAGGCTAGTGTAAGGTGCAATTATATGTGCATTGGGTTTGATTTTACAATATATTCCATTACAAATCAAATAGAGGGAGCTTGAGCCTCATTGGCTCAGAGCATGCAAAGGGGTGTACCTAGTTTGATCGGAAGAACAACCTGACGGTGCAAAGGGTGATTTAAGGGCTTAGCTAAGCTTTGAAAGAGAGCTAGGGGTCCTAAACACTAGGACTCACCCACAATCAGTGGTACAAAAGCACTGGAGCACCGGGGGAAGTTTCAGCAAGCTAAAAATGGAGAATTGAGGGAAACACTTAATTGAATTTAATTGAGCAGCAAAGGAATTCTATAAAGAGATCTACAATTATTTATAGCCCCAGGGAAGTGTTGAGAGTGAGGCTGAGGGCTTGGGCTCAACCCGAGGGCTTGGTCATGGAAAGCTCTAAGATCTTCCATTCGAAGACTATTGGGCCAAAGGACCCGACCATGTGGTTTAACTGCATAGGGGAATTGACTAACGACCCTGGTGAGCTGGCCAGGGGAGTGGGGGACAGGCCGTGCTATCAAGGATGCGAGATCTCTATGTCGGGGATACGAGTGGTGAGGGGGGTGACGATGAGCAGTTGTGATACCCACGATAGTCGTCTGATGGATCATTTGTTGATGCGGGATGACTCTGATCATCAGACAGCTAACGTCTAATCGCAGGAGGAAGATCATCTGTTGGATTAGATCCACAAATTTGATGGTCGATTGAGGCTACTTACGAGGGGTGGTTTGATACCGTCATATCCCATCTTAGAATTGCGGAATGGTTGAGATGGACCGGATCTGATTGATGGTGCGGACCATTCGATCTGGTCAGAGAAATAGACTGTCCGGATGGCGCTCACGGTTTCAAAGGCAGCCTACTATTGGAGTAGGGTAGGTTTGCAAATTAAAATTGTTAGGAACTGTAGAATGCAATTAGACCATTTTAATTTAATTGAATTATGGCCTAAATAATCTCTAAAAAATTTTAAAATTTCACCCCTAGCTAATTTGAGGGTGAGAAATTCAAAAATACAATCAAAATTTAATTTTGAGATCAAATATTTTTGTTATTAATTCAGGTATCTAAATTGATCAAAATACCTTATTGACCTAGAGAGGTTCGATTGACCCCAAACTTTCAGGGTTAGCTTCTAACGATATAATGAATGGAATGGAACTATAATTAAGGCATAAATAAGCTTATATTAAGCTAAGTAACAACTTAGGATTGTTACAGATTCCCCCACTTAAGAATGATGTTGTCCTCGACATCATCTTAAGAAAGGAGAAAAGAATGCATAAATTAAGAATATGATTCAAAATTAATTGTACCTGGATTTGCAAAGAGACTTGGATATTTCTTTTGCATATCAGCCTTTTTTTCCCATGTAGATTCTTTTAGAGAGTTATTCCTCCATTGAACCTTCATCATAGGGATGGAGTGATTTCTTTGCTGCTTTTGATCATGAGCTAAGATTTTAATGGGCTCCTCCGCATAAGAAAGATCTGACTGGAGAGATACTGCTGGGAGTTGAATTAAATGAGATGGATTATGAAGATATCTCTGTAGCAATGAAATATGAAATACATTGTGGGCTACAGAGAAATCATTGAGAAGTTTCAATCTATAGGCTGCAGAGCCTATCTTCTCTAATATTTCAAATGGTCTGATGTAGCTAGGACTGAGCTTTCTAGCTACACCGAAGCGATATACTCCTTTTATTGGGCTTACCTTGAGTACGCAAAATCTTTAATATTAAATTTTAGAGAACAATGCTAGGCATCTGATATTTACTCACTGATCTTGAGCTACTTTAATTTGTTATTGAATTAATTGTACCTTCTTATTTTTTCTTGCATTAATATGCATCTCAGCTAGATCTTGAAGCATCGGCGAAGATTTAAGAATCCACACCCTCTTTGGGTAAGGTTAAGACATGAGAAGAATTAAGAGCATGGTTAAGACATAAGAAGCCTTGAGAAGGCTTATTCGCACTTAGGAGTTTATTCAAAAAGAACAACTTTTTGAGTTAAACTTATTAAAGAAGAAGCTATTTGAGAAAATCTTGTTACAAACTTGTGATAGAATGTAACGACCTCAATATTGAATCAAAAACTCAATCCAATATTCGGTGTTACTGTAGTACATAATACTAGATTAATGAGTTTTAATCCACTATTAGGCACTATGGGGAGCCAAAAGTCTATAAAGATGGAAATTAGAAGTATAAACATTAAGTAAATATAAAACATTCCAGCCATTACAAAAAAGAAAGAAAAAACATAGCATTGAACAGTAAAGTAAACATCCATAGTTAATTAAACTATAAAAATATTTAGTCATAATGACACTTATCCTCATGGGATGCATAAAATAAAAAAAATAGCAGAATAAAAAAGTCATTTAAGCTGCAACAGTAAGATCTGATCTATATCAGGTACAAGAACCACTCCAAGCACCACTTTCGAGAAAATTCTCCTAATCTACCATATTTTGGTTTTTAAATATGGTAGGGTACAACCAAAAAAAGAGAAAACAAGTGGTTAGACTTAAAAAGTCTACGTACATTTTAGGATTTGATTATGTTTTAATTAAAGTTTAGTTGGATATCACATATGCTAATTTATAATTAAATTCTACAGTGGAGCATATAAAGCATCAAAGTAAGGGAAAGTATAACTGTGAAGAAGACAGTAGTAAGGAAAGGAGTTAAAACTCTCAAGTTAGTTTGCTCTAGCTTGCAACAACAAGTAATAGAAAAAACATCCTAATAAGGCTAAAAACTACTAATGTGCATATGAAAATATGAAATGGAAACATGTATATGTCCAATGAATAATATGCTAAGTAAGGGAAATTAAATCAGTGAAGCATAAAAATAGAATTAAAACAACATACACTGCATGAATAAGAAAATGTAAGTAAGTAAAGCACAATACATCAAATGAAAGTGCAAAGTATGTAAAGTAGGAAGAACCTTAGCCTTTTGGTATAAGAAAGCATAGTCAAAGGCTATGTAAAGTAAGCATAGCTTGAAAGCAATGATGAGTTATCACAATCAATAAGATTGTGATGAATCAAATATTTAATTTTTGAATTTATTCTATTTTTTTTTGTTATGCAGGCAAATTTACTTAACAAGCAAGGAGTTAAGCATGTCTACCTAACTAGTAAGTAAAGTAGGGTCTCATAGAAAATAAACACTTATATTTCTACTCTAAGATATGTTAGGTCTCATTATATCCCCCCAAAGCCTGCCCTTGGCCATCATCAAGAAACCCTTATTAATTTTATTATGAATGTTTTATCTATGCACAATGCCTTATATAAATGTTCAAAAATGTATTATCAAAGCAAAGCTGTGTGATATCTGAAGTTGTCTAATATTTAAGTTATCTAACTTAATGATTGGAACTAATTAAACTCCCAATTTACTTATAGATATTAATCTCTAAGTCAATTGTAAGTAATACTATAAATGAATTAATATTTGGAAAATAGTAGTTTGATTTAGCTTATGAAATAACAAAATAATTTATAAGTATAATTATGCATCATGAAGTTAATCCTACACTAATCTTAAGCCACATGATCTTTATTAGTTTATAGACTTAAGGCTTAGGGTGCTAATACGAATGGATTTAGATTGTAGGTTCTCTACACTTACACTAGCCAAATGCTTAAGTTAATACTCTCTTCTAAGCATTCTATTTGATTTACATCTTAATGACTTTATGTGTAAGAAGGTTCAATTAGCTAATTACTTAGATTGCTTTAAGATTAGATATGATACTAGTGGGATAATACTAGTATACTCTTAGACTTATGATCTTAATAAAGCTTCTTGTCTGATAAGGCAAAAATACTAAAGAGAAAAATATTACTTAAGTTATTAATGTCTATTTTCATTTCATATTTACGTTAGTTATACTAGCATTATGGTTACTCTCTAAAACCCAAAGTTCCAAACCTTAGTATTACAATTACTATAATCCTAAGGTTAGTTCCAATATTAAGAATTAAAGGATTCCAAGAATTTTAACACTTTAGACATCATCTAATCTTAGCTCATTTCACAAAAACATTCTCAGGGAGTCTAAGTTTAGGTGATGAGGACACTAAGTCCTAATTCTCACATTGATGACTTCACTTTAAAGGATTCTAGTCTCTTAGCTCTGACTTTGATGGTAGTCAACTTATGGTTCTATCCTTCTTATTATTGAGATCTCTTTTAATTTTAGCTTATTGATTTAGTCTTTCTAGATGATTTTAGGCATCTTACTTAGGATGAGATGAGTAACTACAACATACTAAGAAGGTTGTACTCAATTACTTATATAAATCTCTAAGTCATATATTTAGCATGCTAAGACTATTTATATAATCCTAAGTAAATTTCATTTAACCACTTAAGCTATTGTGTATAATCAAATGGAAGACATTAGTCTCCCTAAAGTATCATCATTCTAATTATCTAGCAAATCTTCTCTTAGATACAACATCTATATTGAGGATTACTTAATATTATTCTAAAAATTCACATGTTTTAGGTGTGATCTATATTTTAATTGTCTTAACCTTAAGGATCTACTTGAAGTAATTTATGTGACTCCTAATGGGAAGATATACATCTAAGTTGAGTTAAGTGTCTAGGCCTACAAATAACATCCTTATTATTATCAAAACTACTAACCTTACATCAAGGATAAAGTCTTATAATTAGGAAGATGGAATGTAAACTCATTATCTTGAAGCTTACTTAAGATTAGATCTAAGTGGTTCTAACTCATAAGTTCATTAAACTAGCTAAATACTCACTTGGGAGGTACTACAAGCAAAGTTAAAGGAAATGCCACAATCTAGAGGTCCTAGTTGATAAGGAACTCTAATTCAAGTACTAGAAAAAATAGTCCTAATAGGAGCACTTTCCATAAATGGAGGCAAACAAATAACTAAATGCACCTTAAATAGATTTTTGCTACACCTAGAATGGAAATTGAATAAAGCTAGGGATTCTCAATCTACACAATCACTCCTATTATTGAGGTTTGCATCATATTTTACTAAACTACTCTAAGTATCTAACTAATAAAATCAAGGGTTAATCTCACAAATTAAGATGACATGAAAGTCTAATGAATGAAATATACTTGTTATTCTAAGGCATAATGGCCTACATATACAAATAACATAATTATGAAAAATGATTTATTATGAAGGTTTTGAGGAGCCAAATACTTAATTATCCAATTGTTGTCCAATCAAGATAATAATAATATAAATGGAATCCTCACATTACAAGGAGAAGAATGACATTAAACATGTCTCATTTGGACGACGTTGAAAAATCAGGGTTTTTAGAACTCCCAATTGCAATTAAAAAGTGATTAGGAAAATTCAGCATTTAATTCTAAATCTAAGTTTATAATATTGTCCCACATATTTTTGTGATTGAAATGGATTATTGAATCACCAAGTTTTTGGACGAAAATCAGCTAAATTATAGAATTTGCAAAATTAGGCTATTTATTGATTAGTTAATTAACTAAAAACACCTTAATAGGGATAAGTTATATGCAAGTGATATACGCACTTGACATAAAACTCAAGCAAAATAGTTTAGTTCATCATAATTAAATATAGGTTCTAACTACTTAACGTACCTTTAAAGTTATTCGAGCTTGAAGCTCGACGATTGATTGGAATGAGACGCCAATTACATTACTTGAAATAATTGGGCAAAGTACATCTAAATTATACTCTTTGATAACTTTGCTTACTCCTAGACGAACATGGATTCCATCTAATTCATTCTCTAATACATACGAATTGAATAGCAATTATAACATGTTAGAGAGAGAACTACGAGATGTGATGCAATATTTTAAGGGTGCTAATAAGTCTAAGCTATTGATTAATTGTTGAACAATCACTATTTTATTATATATATAAATAAATAAAGATAAACAAATGGCTTAATTTGCATAATTTTCATAATGAAAACGATGATAGTTAAAAAATGGATTAAAATAGATAATTATAGCATTAGATTTACCCTCGTATTATGAGTTCAATCCTCATCAACTCTAGAATTTATTCAGTACTTATAACATTAGAATGCAATTATAATTAGCAAAATTGGTCCTATAGTTATTCTAAAAAATTTTCTTCTGGTTTAAATAGAACATTACGAATACATAACACTTTGCATTATGTGGTGCATAAATGGAATAAATGATACAGATTAATTTTATCCCTTACTCAAAGGGTGATTGGAAAATACCCTTCTATTAAGCATAATATAGTTATTAGTAATCATATAAACAAAATGGCTTATGTGACTTGAGAAATTGCAGCATTGCATTTTAGTTTTATTGAAAAAGTGTTACAATTATTTTTTGATTATTATGGAAAAATAAGTTAATCTATTATTTTTTAATTAATATTTGGTTATTATGGATAAATAAGATAAGTTAATCTATATATCATATGTTTGCATGAAAATAAATAATTTGTTTGAAAGTGCTATTTATGAAAAATAATAATTTTAATATAATAATATCAATATGCTCTTTTACGAATTTACATTATTAATAAACAATGTTTATGTGGTATATGTTAAATTAGCAATTATATTAACTCAAAAGCAGGTCAGGGAGCTGGAGAAACCGGGGCAGCTCGCTGCGGGCCACCACGGACCAGGGGACGGCGCCACGTCCTCCAAAATTAAATCGACTAATCACTCCGGGGCGCGGCACGAGCCAGCAAAGAGCGCGCCCCGGTTCGTCTGCTGTGGGGCAACTTGCCGCGGGCGGGAGCTCCGCTGCCGTAACCCTGCACGGGGCCGGCGATGCGGCTTCCCGCGGAGCGCAGCGTGGTCGACGGATCCCGGGACCGCTCCGGCGTGCGGATCCGAGCGTGGCATCGCACGGATGCCGCCGCGGGGATCGCCGCGCCACAGAGCGAACTCCGGGGATCCGCGAGCCCGGGACCAAATTTTCGAGCGCCGTGAACCCGGGTGGGCCAACGGAGGAAGATCCGCGGGCCACCGGAAGAGGGGTCAGAGGCAATGCAGTTCTGGCGGCCCGCCGAAGAATTATTCTGGCGGCGGCAGCTGGCTGGCGAGCCATGCCGCCGCGGTCCGCCGACAGCGCGCGGGCTCGCCGCGAACATTCACATCATCCCCATAAATGCGCACGCACTCCTGCCCAGCCGAGGCCCCTAGCCAAGAAAAGCTTATGCCCATTATCACATCGGCATTCCATTATCCCCATCATCTGACCACACCACCATGAATATTAATCTCAACCAGCACCTAATTGTTGTGCTCACCGCCATCACTGCCATCTCGATCAACACCACCACCTTAATTATTGTGCTCACTGCGATCACTACAATCTTAATAATCATCTGCACCGTCGTACTCGCATCATCATCCTTCCCTATGCCATCATCATCGGCATCACCGTCGCTATAATCATCCAAGCCATTCTGCTCTCTCCATTTTTCTCGTTGTCAATTTGACCCCAATGATATTATTGCTGGAGGTCTCCTTCTTTATTACCCTAAAGCCAAGTTCACTTCCAGAAAACCCTCGGCCCCCTACCGAGGGGTTCGCATTCGCACTGGAAAATCAAGCAAGCTTTTACCCCTTTGTCCCGCACGAAGTTTCTGAACTTGCCACCGCAGTGTTCGCGTATGCATCTCATCAACTGATACTATTTGAAAGAAGTTATCCGGTCTATAATCTTGAACTTGCCACCGCAGTGTTCACTCTGAAAATTTGGTGACATTACCTATATAGAATTAAGTGAGAAATTTTCACCGATCAGCAAAGCTTAAAGTACGTTTTTACTTAGCGTGAATTGAACTGTCGCCATAGAAGTAGGCTTGAGCTTATCAATATTTACACCCTCAGTATTTAGTATCATTCAGTAAAGAGAATGTTGTAGAGGAAGCTCAAAGCCATCGTGCTTTTATCTATTCAATGATAGCAGAAAGCCTGATAGCAGCTGAATTTCATAAGTTGAGTATAGAACTCATGCATGGTGTGATGCTAAATTAAGTAATATATTTGAGTTAGGTTGAACCAACCTTCCTCGGGGATGTCTGCATTTCACAAACAAAGGATAAGGACTACCTGAAATTTAAGGCTGATATCGAAAGCAGTCGCCACCTCGACCTGCAATTGTAAGTGTTATATGCCAAGGGAATCGGCTGTGGATTCCCAAATCCATGCTCTTAAAAAATCTCATTGAAGGCCATAATTCTAACTATATAATTCATCATGGTAGTGCCAAAATGTATCATGATTTGAATTAATCCTTTTAGTGGCCCAGAATGAAGAAAAGTTTTGTTGAGTTCATCAATAGATGCCATGAATGTAATCTAGTTAAGGCTGAACACCAAAGGCCTGAAGGATTACAGCATGTGCTCAAAATCACAGAATGAAAGTTCTTCGATATATCCTTGAACTTCGTGATGGGATTGCTTAAATCAAGATCCAAAGCTGATGCAATCCAAATTATTATAGATTGACTAACCAAATCAACTCATTTTATTTTGATTCGTCAAACCTATTAAGTGGATAAATTGGAAATGTCCTATATCAAGAAAATCATTATACTATACAGGATTCCAAAGTCAATTGTATCCGAACAAAATAGCAGGTTCACTTCTACATGCTGTGCATCAAGATCTGGGTACTAGCTTGACCATGAACACCATTTTTCACCCTCAAACTCCTGAACAAATGAAAAGAGTTAATCAAGTCCTTGAAGACCTTCTGCATCTCTGCATTTTATATTTCAGGGGTTTCTAGAACGATCGTGTAAGATTTTACTTATAATAATAGCCATCAAGTAAGCATCGACATGACCCCGTACGAGGCATTATATGGAAGAAGATGTAGCACTCCATTTGCTTAGTTAGAAACTGGTAACATTCATCTTTACGGATCAGAATTAATCAAAGGAATCAACAAGAAAGTGCAACTCATTCAATAGAGAATCCGTGCGACACAAGATCATCAAAGTAAGTTTCATGATGCATGGCATCATCGTCCTGTAGAGTTCAAAGTTTGTGACTTTGCATATCTTAAGGTCAGACCGATAAAGGGTGTGTTCTATTTTGGTGTAGCTAGGAAACTCAATCCCCATTACATCGGACCTTTCGAAGTGTTCGCCAAGGTAGGATCTGCAGCCTACAAGTTAAAACTCCCAAACAACTTCTTGATAGTTCACGACATATTTCATGTATCGTCGTTAATGAGATTTCTTCAAAATCCTTCTCATTTAGTTCAACTTCCAGCTGTATAACTTTAACACGATCTTTCTTTCATGGAAGAACAAATTAAGATATTAGCTCATGATTAAAGGCAGTTTAGAAATCGCTCTAATCCTATGGTGAAAGTTCAATGGAAGAACCAATCTCAAAAAATCTACATGGGAGAAAGAAGCGGATATGCATCAAAAATATTCAAGGTTATTGGAGAATCCAAATACTCTTCTTTCTGTTTCCTATCATTAATTCTGCAATTCCTTATCCTTCTTAACTATGATATTGAGGACGATATCATTCTTAAGTGGGAGAGTCTATCACAACTCTTAATTATTACCTTACTTAATTTATGCTTAATTAAGTATTAAACCTTGTGCCATCAAGTTCTAATCATCAATAAGAACAAATACTAAAATTTTGTGATTCATTGGAATTTATTTGGAACAATTCACTAATTTGTCAATTTAATAATCTAGAAAACTAGCTTAATTAAAATGATTTACAAATTAAAATTTAATTACATTTTTGAATTCCTCACCCCCCAATTAGCTAAGGGTAAGTTTGAGAATTTTTGGAGGTCATTTAGATGTTAATTAAATTAAAATTAAATTGGGAAAATTGCACAAAAGGCTTTGCAAATTCAAATAGCTACATTTCCATCCTTTAACATTTGGCAAATTGCCAGAATCTACTATACGGACCGCAGGCAATCCACTGTGGTGCCTGTCCACGCACCAGCCAAACCCAGCTCGATCAAATTGTCCATCCCCATGGATTAGGAGGTCATGATCGCCTCTATGTTTGACCGTTACGCTCTAATGGATCAAGATCATTCTACAGTTTCCTTTGATCCATCATACAGTCAAACGAGCTGTTGTTCCTATTCATCTTCATCCCAGCTGTATTCATCTCTAACAATAGAAATCCTGTGGCGCCCCACCCCTTAATCCACAAGATTAAGCTAAGAGGTGGAGTGTCACTCTGACTAACCCTTCACTTATTATTGGATTAGGATGAAATCCACAATCCACCTAATAAGGGAAGGAGTATGCACATAATCAAATATTCAGTCACTTTATAAGAAATTCATACAGAGTGTGGAAGTGATTTAAATAAGAGACATCCAAGCATCACGATAGGAATAACATGAAATATAACTCAGAATAAATAGCATAGTAATCCAAAGCACACAGTCATGGGTCCTTGTATTATTATATCATATTAAAGTTTAATTAATTAACGCAAATAAATACTCTCATCCTCACTTATAAGAAAAACTAAGCAGCTCCTTCTAAAGGCTCCTCCTCTAGATAAGGCACCTCCTCTAGCACCTGATCTTCTACCTGATATGGATATGCGATTGTCGGTTTCACAATGTAGGGCCCCAATCAAAAAAAGAGAAAATCTTGTGTTAGACAATTTTTTAAGTACATTTTAAGCAGATATATTTTATGTATTTTGTAATATCACCATTTAATAATTTCTAAGCAATATCTATATCAAATAAGGGAGCAACTAGCATAATAAGATAAAGAAAAAAGCTATAAATAACATTTATAACATAAGCAAGAATGACGCTAAGACATGCCTCAAATGTAAGCTAAACAAGGCAGGACATATAAGTATAAGTAACTGAACAAGTATTGAAAGAAAATACTTCATCCTAAACATGCTAGTGATCATAAGAAATATGCAAGTTAAATAAATAAACTCAGCGATGATACATATAAATAGCAGCAATAAATCTAACATCCTAAAATATATATAAGCAAAATAAGGAAATAGCTGACTGAATGAAAATACTATATACAAAACATCAATAATATATATGAATATCCGTGTACTAACTGCCATACAAAAAATAGCTAATCTAGCCCACTGAATATCAAAAGGATCTTAGTGTCATCAAGAAGGCTAAGGCGCAAAACTATATACTCTTAGCGTCATCAAGGAGATTAGGCAGGATATAGGGTTTTCTCCTAGCGTCATACAAGGAGGCATAAGCAGAAAACACATAACAAATCTTCTCCTAGCATCACCAAGGAGACTAGGCAGAAAATATATAAACACAGTCTTCTCCTAGCGTCAACAAGGAGACTAGGCAGAAGACATAACTGAGAGGCAGCTCTAACATATTCAATTATTATCCTTAATCATTTATCTTAATATTTTCATAAGGAATCTAAGGAGTCTCCATATTTTCCTAAAATTTTATTCATGCAT
This sequence comes from Gastrodia elata, assembly GCA_016760335.1. NCBI lineage: Eukaryota > Viridiplantae > Streptophyta > Magnoliopsida > Asparagales > Orchidaceae > Gastrodia > Gastrodia elata. The sequence goes on along the minus strand of CM028676.1, from coordinate 22,975,098 downwards.
CAAAGTCTTATATGATATGCTCAAGAAAATATGGCACAAATATCAAGAAATGCATAGCATAAAATATCAAATAGTAAGCAAGGGACTCTACTAAGCATGGTGATATCATTTGTTTTCTAAGTTAACCAATCTAACTATTCCAAATTACATAAATTCAGGATCTCCAATTTCTACTATTGAGTGTAACTTAGAAGCTCATTCTTATAGGTTAAAAGGATTAGAACTGATTAGGTTCTAATCTAATTCAATCAAAGACAACTACAAGTTAAATCAATAAATCATACATCCTAATTTTATGAATTTAAGCGTTCTATCTAATATCTAATCAAGATCTACTAAGCTGTAGATTATGGATTAAATACCATGAGATTGGGCTTAATCACATAATCCAAAGGATAAGACCTAAGATTTAAGTTTTATTCTAATAGTGATCTACTGATTAAGGCAAATCCTATCACACAAATCACACTTAATAGGATGAATCTCCTATTTTAAACCTAGGGCTGAATGACAAAATAAGCGAAATAAGTTGTAAAATAAAAGAAAAAGTCTAGAAACTAATAAAACCAAGGCTTCACTTATTGGATAACCCATTAACCCAATGAATAAACTCTAACATATGATCTAGTCCTAGTCTCAAGAATGGTCCTAATGTGATGTGTAATATCCTAAGGAAAATGACTTAGAAAGATATTTAGGAATTTTATCATTTTGACCTAATAGTTGATTTTACTCACTTAATTGACTTTAATATAGTTCTAATATTGGTTTTAGTGTTTTAAAAGACAAATTAGAGATTAAGGATGTTTAACCTAAAATTTGGGCAAAATGACAATTTTTCCCTACTTAAGGGTCTTAAATGTCAACTTTTGATCTAGGGTTCCAAATCTGAAATTTTCAGTGGCAAAGTGTTTCTTACTATCTAAGATGAGTTTAGATAGTAATTACACTAGTAATCTGATGACCTCATCTCTATTAAAAAGTGATTAACCTAATAATGCCTCAAACAGTAAAACCAATACTACAGAGATGTTCCTTATGCTTTGCTGATTATTTTGAGACCCATATTGGGTATGTTTGTGTAAACACACACAAAGTTATGGCTAGATGGACATTTGAAACATTTTTGGAATTATTTAAATGCCCTAAATGTCACTAAGTGAAATATTAGTCCAGATGGAAAATTGACAGCACCGATAAATTCCTTGCATTTTTCTGATTAATTTGATATATTTAATTGTATTATTTGGACCTATAATTATTAAGATAGTAGTGTTTAAAGTTTTAGCATTTAATTTGTTAAATTAACTCTAATTATACTACTTTAATTTAACTAATTTTATTTAATCATGTCTAATCTATCTATATATAATTAAATCTGACTTTTTTGCAACCGATGGGCCCACGGGGACACATGTCCTTCTGCAATTTGCCGAGGGTCAGCTGAGTGGGGTCTACGGCTATCTCAAATGAGACAGCGCGGATGTGGAAGTCAGATATGGGTCCCACATCAATCGAGCGGCCGATGGGATCACGCCATGCGGCACCCCGTGACTTGCAGAGGAAACGGGGGTGGAGCCCACGACTCTTTGGTGTGTCACAACTGCCGGGTGACAGCGCTGCAGTGGGACCCACCTCGGCATCTCTTCGCATGCCACGTGCCAACTCCAAGCCCAACCCACGGATTGGACCCGAGCCCGACCCAACCCGCATGACAATTCATCTTCGACACCGAAGACTCACTGGTAGGGCACGAAAAATAGGCGATTTTTTGGCGGCGATAAGTGTTGACCCGCTTACCATTAGCTAGACCTTGATGAGGGCTAGACACCAGTAGTTGGATCAGCTCTTGAGGTGGTCAGATGCGCCATCAAAACTAGACCCTAATATCTAAGGGGCGGCGTAAATGGAAATAACAGTATCCACTGTATCGATCGATTGAAATTCGATCGATCGACCAATCAATCAACCAATCAGGCTTTATAACAATGCAATCTTGCTAATGGAATAAGCACACGAGTAGCAATTATTGACATTGAATGAGGAACTAGAAGGATTGAGGAGTACCTGAATCTACGGCTCGATGGAGGTCAAGGGCTCAGGGGTTGGCTCGCTCTAGAGGCTTTGGTCGGGCATAGCGTAGGGTTGTGAGGTCGAGAGGGGGGTTAAAGGTGCACGGCGGAGGCTGCGAGGTCACTGCTAGCATTGGTTGGTCGCAGGCTGTGGCGGGGAGACACGTGTCCTGCGTGCGAGGGGCGAATCGGGATGATGGCTCGTAGCCGTTCGATTATCTGATCGAATGACTGGATTCTCTCGTCTGATCAGATGGGAGTTCAAGCGAGGGAACGGCGCCATTTGGAGAAAAAAATAATTAAATAATAATATTTTAATAAATTTTCTATTTAATTTTTAAATAATTAAATTGATTTCAAAAAAATTTCAAATATTCACCCCTAGCTAATTGAGGGGTGAGGAACGCAGTGGCGAGGTCAGATTTTTGATCCGACGAACATTTCAATTTCCCAAAATTTTGGGGTATTTAAATATTATTAAAATATTCGTCGAAATTTTGACGACTTCCGATTGACATGAAAACATCACCCCTAGCTGATTTGGCAGCAATGAGCATAATGGCGAAGTCTATTTTTTGATCGGAGGTCTATTTAATTAGGTCAAATTCTAGGGTTTCTGAATTTTCCAGAAATCAGAATTCGATCCATTTAACTCCTGATTTGGACTAGGTCTTGGGATTGACTCCTAATGACTTGATTAATACTTATGATCAAGATAAAGATTGATATTAGTTCTAATTGACTAAGGTAATAACTTGGGTTATTACAAATCCACCGTACCAATAGCTGTCAGACCTGTCTCCCACTCCCCCTTCCATGTTAGCGGTCGTTGTTATCCATTCCTGTTAAAAGTAGGGATACCCATCGGACCAATTATGCCTAGCTCTGCCTTTTTTGGCATCTGGGAGTCCACCTCCTAAGTCGACCCTAAAAACCATGGCCCTATCCCTTCAAGCTGTCTGAGGCTATAAAAGCCTCAGGATTTCTTCAGTGAGCTATTTCGCTTACTGAGAGGACCTTGATTTCCCAATCGACCCCTACACTCCAATGTTGTCTTCCTCTCTGAAATTCTACGAGTTCCAAGCTTCAAACCTCTGCCACAGTGGGTGAGACTCAACATTCATGTCCCCATAAGTTAGCCTGCAGCTCAAGGAAGCACCAACATTAGCACTCAACCCTGGTTTGCTTCCAATCTTTCATAGCTTGCCAATTTCTCTCCAGCTCAGATTCTCTATTTCTGAGCACTGAACTCTTAATCACTGTAGTGGGTTGTGAAAATGATGATTTTGAACCCGTCCGGTATGATTGCTGGTATCAATCAGGTTCAACTGAATGTGATCAAACAGGAATTGGCTCGGGTCTGTACAGTGGGGTAAAGTGTATGAGTAGTAGGAGGCTTCCGTTAGTCTGGCTAGTCCCAGACCGAGCCATGTTTGGGCTTATCTTCATCTTGAAACACTGATCATTTCAAGATGAATAAAAAGATGTATTCTCTCCTGTGGGGATAATTTGCTCCCCATAATAAACCCTAGCCCGCAGTCTCAAGTGGGTAAGGTTTGGGCAACCCCATAAGGGGATTCTTAGTGTGTTTGATGCATCTCAGTCTAAGGATCATGTAGTGATTGATTTTGTGCCATGGCGTGGTCAAAGCACCCAAGAGTTTGATGGAAACCCTAACACTAATCATGTCTGTAATGGGGTATTTATAGAAACAAAGGAGAATAGTATTGGTCAAACCGGCTTACGGCCTGCGTATTTTAACAATAGTAGATCGACAGGTCCCGACTAACCCATGCTGTCCTATAGAGTGACTGTCCATCGGGTCCCGATCGACCCGATGGAGTAATGGGATTTCCTCGCATGAAATCTGGTGCCAATGCAATCTGGGTTATTGTTGATTAATTAACTAAATTAGCACATTTCATTCATATCTGTTAGACCGACTCTGTCGAGAAGCTCACAAAGCCTTATATTAAAGAGATTGTCACATTGCATGGTATCCCTAAGTTGATAGTATGCAATAGAGATAGTAGGTTTACTTCTAAGTTCTCGCAGGCAGTGCACCAAAATTTGGGGACTACCCTAGCTAAAAGTACAGCTTTTCATCCTCAAACAGATGGTCAGACTAAAAGAGAAAATCAAGTTCTTGAAGACTTGCTTAGGCTCTGCATTCTCAATTTTGCTAGTTTTTGGGAAGATCATAACCCGTTAGTGGAGTTTGCATATAATAACAATTTTCAAGTAAGTATTAAAATAGATCCCTATGAGGCCTTATAAGGCAGAATTTGCAGTACTCCACTGGCATGGTCAGAAACAGAAGGCATCTAGATTTATGGATCTAAATTGGTTGAAGAAACTAATAAAAAGATTCATCTGATTTAGCAAAGAATCTCAAGATCGGCAGAGCAAATATCATGATGCTTGTCACCATCTCTTAGAATTTAGTGTTGGAGATTCATCTTATCTGAAAGTAAGTTTGATGAAAGGTGTCTACAGATTTGACATAGCAAGAAAACTTAGTCCCTGCTATGTCGGACCTTTTGAGATACTAGGCAAACTAGGATCATCAGCCTACAGGTTGAATCTTCCTGATGACTTTGCAGTTGTACACAGCGTGTTCCACATGTCATCATTAAGAAGATGTCTCATAGACACTTTTCATCTCATTCAACTTCCAGCAGTGGAAATTCAGCTCGATCTTTCTTATGATGAAGAACCAGTTAAAATCTTAGCTCGCGATCAAAAGTAGCCAAGGAATCGTTCAATTTCAATGGTTATAATTCAGTCGAAGAATCGATCATTAGAAGAATCTACATGGGAAAAAAAGTGGATATGCACCATAAATATCCGCAACTCATTGCAAACTCAGGTACTTTTCCTATTCCATTTTATTCAATTGTCATTCAATATTTAATTTTTGTAGTACTTTTTTTACTTGAGTGATGTCGGGGATGACATCGTTCTTAAGCGGGGGAGTCTGTAACAACCCTAGTTATTATCATAGCCAATCCAAGTTAATTTAAGCTAAACTAAGCTTTGATTTTCATTTCATTAGACTCAATAGATCATTTAAACCCAACCCTAGAAGTTTGAAATCCATCGGAGCTCATTTGAGCATTTTAGCTATTTTGCTTATTTTTGAATCCTAAAAAATAGTTAAATTAAATTGATCTCCAAATTAAAATCTGATTTCATTTTTGAATTTCTCATATCCTAATTAATTAATGATGAATTTTTGGAAATTTTTGGAGCTCACTTAGTCCTAAATTGAATTTAAAATTATTAGAATTAATTATAATTAATTAAGAGAATTATATAATATTTAAATTAAAAATTATCTGTGGGATTTGCTGTCGGGATTATGACGGATCCACTGCAGGGTCCCGACAGCGGCATAAGCTTCTAACGTATGGATTCCCCTGCACGCATCATGGCATACTTAATCCAATGACACTGATGTCCCACGGCATGATCCATCATCAGATATAGGATTGCATCTCGAATCTAATGGCTAATCTTTAATCCGCTTAAGTAAGTGTTTCGGGCGCATTATGACCATCCGTGACCAATGGCTACGCGATCAGATGGCCCTGTGCAAGCCCAGCACTGTGGATCATCTTCTCCAACTTGCCACTCGCTCGCCTGGTCACCCCTGACAGTTTGACTTGCTGTCAATATAGAGGAAGTACGAGAACACCTCGGTCTTCCTCTTCTGCCCTCAAGCCCAATGGCTTGCCAGTTGCATTTTCCCTAAACTGCCCCAGACCGTTTCATCCTTACCTCTCTCTCAAGCTGAGCCTAAACCATGGCTCCCAGCCTTGGGATCCATCCCTAAACCTCCCTTTGGCTATAAGTAATTTTTCCAAGACTATGTGAGCTTTTTTTCTCACCAGAATACCTGTGAATTTTCTTTTTCTTCCATGTCGAACTTCATTGTAGGGGCTTGCTGTCCCCGGTGATTCCAGTGCTGCCACTAGTAGAGGTTGTGTTTTGGTATTCATACCCCATGCTGAGTTACTATGATCATCTTGAAGCTCCATCCCACCTCAGCTCTTCTCTGTTCTGCCTGCAACCCCAAAACTAAGTACAACCTCTATTCCCACTTATGTTGAGCTGATTTTAGCCCTACTCTCACCTAATTATGCCTTAGATGATGTGCTAGGACCTCACCCTAATCCATCTGTGAGTAGCAGATGCATTGGAATGGACTGGCAGTGGACCAGACAGTGGAATCACTGCCTGAGTGTGTATCACCAATCAACCATTGAACCACTATGAGTCGCAGCGTATCCTTGGGCATTCAAGTTCCTAATTGATGATTGATTCTCTCTATAGGTGATTGATGAGTTATAGCAATCATCAGGTTCGATATGATCAATTGACTCTACTTGAATCGATCAAATTAGATTTGACTCATGCCCGTGATCTTCCATGGGTAGCACCCCAGTGATCTGAACCTTCCCTGCCATTATGGCCTTAGGGCTTTGATCTGCCTCACCATTAGAATGGTGTAAGGATTGAGTTCTGGCAAATTCTCTGTGAGGAGAATTAGCTCTTCACAGTAAACCCTAGATGTCATCTTAGGGCTGAACCCATGGAGTATCCATCTAGCAATCCAAGGCCTCCCAATGAAAGCTTATAGGTTCAGTCAATACGCCTTGACCTACTGATGATGTACCAACTGAGTTCAGACCTTGAGATGGTGTATCGAAAGAGAACTTAGTGTCTAAGGTAGCCTCTTGTGTCTGGTTGCGTAGAGGGCCTCGGGGACGATGACACTATTGCTTCAGGCCGGGCCAGCCCAGGCCAGCGCGGTGTGATAGTGCCAACCTACTCAGGCTTCGATCCAACCCACGCCTTTCGATAAATGGGCCGGGTTAATTAAATGGACTTTTGGAGTTAAAATCCTTCAGTTAAATATTTGAGTAATGCATTAAATGAAATACCCTATGGTTTAATTAATTGAAAATATTAAAACTAAATTAATTGAATAACTTAATCAATTCTTATCTAAAGTATGATCCAATATGTCATTTTAACTAGAAAATCATAAGGAACATTAATATGTAATAAAATTCTAAATCCAATGGTTAAACATTTTGATTTAGCCTAATCTTTCTCTAATCTTAATTAGTAAATAAATAATTCATTAAATGTCCAAATATGTATGATTAAGATCTTTAATTATTCATAAGACTATGAAGAACTTAGTTATACCTTTAGAAACAAATTAAGATTTCTAATTTATTAATCACCTCTTAATCATCCTAAATCTTAATTAGTGTCTAATGACCAAATTGATCATCTGATTTTGGTAAGCAAAGCTCTTATTATCTTCTTAAGTATATTAGAACTTGCCTATGTGTTTAGATTCCCATATTAAACTCTAATTTCCCAAATCACTTTTCTTAGCCTTAAAAGATGATTAGTGCTAATTAATCTGATCTTAAGTTCAAACTTAAGTTTAAGTGCCTCATCTCTCTTATTAATTGATATTAAACTTATTAGAACTGATTAGAGTTAATTTGTATGCTTTAATTTTAAATACTTAACTTTATCCTTAAGAAGGGTATTTTGGTCATTTTGACCAAAATTTGTTTAAGAACCCTTAAACCATAGAAATGTCATTAATATGCTTTTAATCAGTAAAATAATATATTAAGATCATTCATTTAGCTTTTAGACCAAATTGATTAGTTTACTTGGCTTAAGTTAAATCCTTTTTAAGTTTTCTCTTAAGTAAATCATAAGCTCTTAAAGTGATCTTAATCTTGAATAATGAAATTTGACCTTATGAAACTAGTTTTAAGTGCTTTATCAAAACTAATCATAATAATTCCTAATAAAATGTCTTAATGAAAACCTAATTCTAAATCCAATATGAAGTCTTAAGTGTTTAAACCTAAAACTTAGATCATATATACTTAGTGATTATCCATGGTAATCCATTTGAATTGTACCATCTTATTCTTGAATTTCTTATGTGATTCAATCTTTTTGAATCCTTCTAGTGGGTTTAGGTTAATTCAACCTATAGAATAAAGATATTATTCTATAGATTGAGTTTAGATCATAGATTTTTAAGTTCTTATTTGATTATTTTATCTTATAATTAAAGATTTAGTATTTATTTAAGATCACAGTCTCTTAATCTTTCAGCTTCTAAGATTCTCTACCTATAAATTAAGGGTGTGTGTGAACCCTTAAATCCTTAGAAGATTAGTACCTTGGATTCTGGATTTAAACCCAAATTGGAGTTTAAACCCAGAATCCATAATCTTGATTGGCATAATCATGATTGGGTTTGAGTTATTAAAATATATTAAATTAAGTGGTTAATTTATTTACTTAACTTTTATAGTCATCACTTTTGATAATGAATTAAAATTGTTAAGTTCTAATATTAATTCTAAGGTTATAAATCTCTATGTTTACAGGATAGTTAGATATTTGAGATCCTAAGCCTGTACTAGTTCAGAATAGATATAATGAATTAAATTAGATAACAGCATATATCACATATGTCTAGTTGAGTCTCTTGCTTACTTTGATTATTATTGCTTCGCACACCTTATGTTGAGCCTTTTTCTTGGACATATTAGTTGGACATAAAATATTTGATGAGTATCCTATGTTAGAATTAAAATTTGCATAAACATGATTTAACTTCATTCAGTTCTCAGTATAGTAGAGTGTTTTCAAACTTAGTTTGCCTCTTCAATTTAGTTCTTTGGATATATATGAAACTCTGACCTAGCTTTGTGCTTGGTTAGGGGGGATACATGTCTAAGTCTATATGTTCAACTTGAACCTAGCTCTGAGGATGCTTAGGGGATACATGTTGAACTTTCTATACAGTGGCCCTATTTTGTCCCATTTTTGTTATGGAGTACTAACATAGACTTACTTTTGTTTTTTAGTTTAGTTCCAGTTCACTGGTTTGTTTAGCCATATCTTTTTCTTGCATTTTTACTATTTATGTACACATTTGTTGTTCATTTTAGTTCAATACTTTCAATTCAGTATTTTATTTAGTACTTGCATATTTATGATGTTAGTCATATTTTTAGTTCTTTTACGCTTCATTTCAGATTCCTTTTATGTAAATCAGCACGTATTCATATGATCATAAGCACGTTAAGATGAATTTATTTTTAGTACTTGCAAGTTTTACTATTTAACCTTGTTACAACTTTTGGTTAAGGTATATTAATTTAGATATTTTACTTTGTTTTGTTATAAATATTTAGTTTATAGCTAGCCTATTTCTTGTGGCTTGTTGCACCTTTATTACTTATATACTTTGTAAGAATGTGATATCTTAAATGTTCTGTTTCATTTAAATTAGCTTAAAATGTACTTAGATAATTTGTCTAACTATAAGTTTTTCTTTTCTTGGCTGGGGCCCTGGCATTGTCATACCAATAATATCAGGTTCAGAGTTGTTCATCGAGGTTGCTTATGGAGAAGATCTTCGCTAGGAGGAGGACCTTCCTGATGCTATAGATTAGTTAGATTTATTTTCAGCTATGAGGATGAGTGTTCCTTCTTACTTTTAAATTTCAGTTTGTAATAATTTCATATTCTAGATGTATTTGTTTTCTATATTTTTCATATTTAGCTGAATTATTATTTCTACTTCTTTACTATGCTGTAATGTGGATGTTATACTCTTACTTGCTTTCGCTACTTTGATATTTTGATGCATAATCTTCAGTTTCAGGTGACAAGTCTTCTAATTAAGGCGAGTTGGATTTATACCTGACTTGGCTATAGTTGGAAGATTTGCCACAATTGGTGATCGTATTCACCGTAATTATTTTAATGGTAATATTAGCATGACCACGGAGGGTGCGGGGCCCCACAGTTCCACTATGCAACACTATGGAGCTTAATTATATCATGGCTCATTTGAGCTAACTCAAGATCATATGAGTTTGACAATCAACAATGCTTCCTTTAGCCTTTGAAACAAATGCAAAGGGGCTACAATTGGTGCTTGACATGATGGGAAATTTTCCAAAATGAACTCACTGTCACGGATGCTCCCTTTGGGTTTATTTTCTCTCCTAAAGTGTCCATCTGATCCTAGATTGATTTGAAATCAATCCATGGTTGGTCTATAATCAATTGCACACATCATAGCGCTCAAATCTGAGCTTTTTATCTTTCTATGAATATAAACAAAAGGGGTTCATATGGGGTACTTTGCATTAATGCTTTGACAATGAATGATAGCTCTAATTGTGGATTTTTTGAGCTTGCAGATAAGATGGACGCCTTTATAAGTATCTGTCAAAATTTCTGAGTGCTTAAGCTGTAAGAACGACCCACAAGATTATCAATAGAGAGCTCGTGAGCTCACTGGGGTTCATTGAACTCAAGAGAGAAATTAGTGTTAATAGGGAGGGATTCATGAGAAATTTTGGGTTTTAGTGAGCTTTCAATGGCGCAACAAATTTTCTTGAGAATTTGAGGGGACTTAAATAGTCGAGGGAAACTTGGGGAAGGAATGGCCATGGATCTCAAGTTGAGCTCGAGCAGTCAGCCTCATTTACTCCACTTGGGGAGAGATTGGGCCAATGTGTCTTGGTGAAGATTCCGTCCCCAGTGGGAAGCAGTTGGGGGAACTAGCAAAAGTTGGGGATAGCTCTAACATCTATTGATGTGGATGATTCTTCACGATTGGGGGTGATTTGGTAAAACAAAGATGAATAATGTCGGGATTAATCTCAATCGTTGGACCTATAAAATGATCTAACGCTCAGGATATTAACGGGTATTAGCGATGCAACTTGATCAGCACTGTTTGATCTAATCACAAGAACACGGAACGGCCATGATCGATTAACTATAGGGTTCTGTGTTCCATCCCACTGCATGGGATTTTTGTGATTTTGAATATTAACATTATAATAATCATAAAATTCAATTGTAATTAAATGTTAATTAAAAATATATAGTTTTAATTTATATAAAAGTACAAAATGCATTTTGTGCACTTTGTGAATACAAGTTGACAATTTTTGAAACTTGCACCCCTAGCAGATTTTGATCTTAGGAATTTAAATATTGAATAAGATTTGGGTAAGTCAAAATAATTTACTTAATTTTTTGGATATATAAATTTAATAAAATAACTGGGAAAATATTTATTGACCCTTTTACCTCAAAATTTGAAGTGTTTGGATCTAATGATGAATAAAATCTATTGATAATAACTTTAAGCTATAATTAAGCTTGATTAGATTGGGTAACAACTTTGGACTGTTATATATAGTGTGGTAGCCTTGATCTTAAAGTTATTTGCCTCTTTTCTGAACTCACTATTGCATTGGGAATTTCTCATACTATGTGTAAGGCATAATCTCTGAAAGCCCTCCAATGATTATTTTGGTGCACTTCTCCTAAATTATTGTAAGCCATAGTTTTTTTAATTATGATTACTCTTAATTATCATCTAATTTTATATAAGGTTTTCTCTATTTTAGGATCAAAGATTAAACTCTGCTCACCTTCACTACACATGCACAAATCCTAATTTTCTGAAATATTAGACAAACAATCTTAAAAACACCAATTGCATGGAATTTTGCAAGAAAATGTAAATAAGAGAAACCAAAATAAATTAAAAATGCCTGAATCACTAGTCTAAAGTTTTCATTAATATTGTTTCAATCCCCAAACATTTTGCATATATCCATATCTCATTTGAAATTCCTTGCATTAATGAGATTCAAGTTACAAACCTCCCTAATATAAAATGAAATTTTGTAAATAGTTTTGTTGCAGTTACAAGTAAAATTGATATTTTCATAATTATTCATTTAATTTTAAATGAACTAAGAAAAATGTAAGGAAATAAGGATTCTATTAAATATATCACTTAAATCTAACTTCATCATAATCTATTAAGTCATCATATTGGAGTCATCATGTGACATTCCCATCCAACCATCCCACCTTTGAATCCTAACCTCCACACCTCATCTCTATCAATGAAATCGATCTTAACTAAGATATAGAATCTAAGGCTAGATCTAAGATCAAGATCCAACTAAGATCTGGAGCTTATATTAAATGTATAAAAACTCACATATTAGACTCTTAACGAGAAAAACACCTCAATTTAACCATTTTAAAGTGGAAGAAATCTTTGTTTTGAGGGAAATAGTAACTTTGTAAACTGCAATAATTAAATAACGCTATTTTCAATCATGATGCACGCTTAGCTTATAAAAAGAGTTCAAAACTTGGCAAGAAAGATTTTACTTTAGTTAAATAAAATATAATATCATTTTACTTTCCCTTAAATTTTACTCTTGCATTTAATTTTAGTTCAATTGCACCCACATATTATTAACTCTAACATGTGATATACTAAAAACCTTAATAAGACACATGAGCTGAGTGATGCTCCAGCTTACAAGGTAGAGCCTATTCTTAAGGAAAAAGATAATGCCTAAAGTTATTTTGCTATTATTTTCCTTTTAGTGAGAGAGTGACTTTACATTCACAACTTGTGTTAAACCTTATCTGAATAAATATTCTAATATATATGCATTTTTTGTATTTCTCTGGTATTTTTTGGAAAAAATATATGTTGAAAATCTATATTTTATTCCTATATGTCCTATTATATTAAACCCTTATACAATCATGGTAAAGTTAACACATAATATTGGATTATTTTTACTAACCCAACATCGAGTCATTACAAATAGTATCCCAAAATACAAAAACTATCACCACTAATCGTATTCGTCACCATCATATATGTATTATCAAATTAGCAAAAGTACAAATATGGTAAAAAAGCAAACTGAACATGCCATAATATGAAAAAAATAATAATAATGTAGTAAAACAGTTAAATTTACGTACATGTTACCTTATCACGATGTGTAGAGAGAAATTACTTATTTGTTTACTTCTTCAATCTAAAATTAACTATAGTTTTAGAAAAAATATTATTGTTGTCTTGCCAAATAATTTAATTATCTATAAATTACAAATTTATTAAATTATCATATATTTAAAATATTTTATTATCTTATTGATTTAGCTATTTTATATAACATGTAACTTATGGCTCTTTAAATACTAAAAATATAAACTATATGTATATGCTAATTAATTTAATAATTCTCAAATGATCAAAGAAAGCTCCAATCTTAGATTCTTAGTTTAACTTATAAGTATAAGGACTTTAACATTCTTTATAAATTATATATATCCCCATTTAGTACATATATTCTATTATGCATATGCTCACTCCTTAATCATAGAATTTATAATTTTATCATAATTTAGAATATAATTTGATCACAATGCTTTAGAATTATTATTAAGAAATTTAATCACCCAGATATCCTAACTTCAAATTTATAATCTTCTTATGGTATTAATTAACCCAATTCAAGTTTCAAATTTTCTTATCAGCTGATTATATGCTTTGTTAATAGTTATTAAGTCTTCCCAAAGCACGATACAGATGCTAAGAGTTCACTTAATCATCAAAATAAACCATTAAATTGAAGGGTTAATCATCAATATTTTAGGTTATTTCATGTAAGTATTAATAATAATGTTCTAAGTAAGAACCTTATTAAGACCTTATATATAGTTTAAATCCTTAATTATTTTGAATAAACAATTCATTAACTTTTATTCTCCCAAAAATAATTCTTAACTTCACTTAACCACTCATTCATTATTAAGGTGATTTCTCATCTCCAAAAATTATACTTTTATATTAATTATCTAAATTTGGCACTAATTATAATCAAATTAAGCTGCAGATTACTATTTAATTAATTAATATCATTTAAGTATTCATGGAAGATTAAGACCTTAATAAAGTCAAATCATATTCATTTCTCAAGATAACACTTTAATCAAGACTTCTAATGAAATTATCATATAATATTTTTGATTAAAATAATAAAGCAAAATCATAATGATCTATACTTATCTTTATGGTGATAAAGAGTAAAGAGTAAAAAATTAAGATTGCATAAACTTTGATTAAAAATCATTTCACTTTATTACTCTAATTCTAAATAAATTATATATTAATATTCATTAAAAAGTACTCTTATGAAATAATTAAATTTAATATTTGAATTTAAATAATAATATATGTTTGTGTAAATGGCACAATGCAAAGTATGAGTATTCACAAATCCATTACATTATTTTTCTATAACAAGCTCAAGATATTTTGAACTCAGCTTGATAGCCTTCATAAGACTCATGAGATTTTCTTAGACTGGCCAAGTTAACTAGATATGGTTTTGGTACGATGTGGCTACGTCATAGATCTTCTTGACCAAACATAGATTCTTGAATGAATTTTCTCCTCATCAAAGTTTCCAATTTATTTTAAAATTACTTTGGAGGTTTTCATGGAGGGAAATAAAGACATGATAGTGAAGGGAATGCTGGATTTTAAAGCTTTTCCTTAAATTAGTTAATATTTAGTTTTTTACATCAAAACTAGCTAATTATTGTACCATATAAAGGTTATTATCCTAACAATTACAAAAATGCAAATTTTGTTTATTTTGGCCAAGTATTTGATGAGATATTAACAAAATAAAATAAAATGTTTTGTTGGTACTGTACAAACTAGTATTGGATGTGTTAGGAGGCCAAGTCAGATCTAAAATAGTGAGCTCCATTTTAGCCGTTGAATCATCACATTCCAATTATAACTGACATAATCAATCCATTGTTAATGAATAAGTTTTGGATTTTAAATTGGTAGAGTAAATTTGATTGATTAAATCATACATTTTGATTAATCCATAGGTTTTGAATAACATGAGTCGATGGATTAGACTAGACAATCAAATTTAATCAATGCAATTTTTATTATTAATCATCACAAGTCATTAGATTCACACTACGTGTCATAGGGCATATGTGGCAGCCCGCCCCTAGGAGGGGGTGGTTGTCACTTGGCAAACCCCTCACTTATTACTAGATTAGGGTGTGATCCCCAAACCACTAACAAGGGAAGGATGTGCACTTAAGATGAGCAGCAGAATCATTCACTAAATACATACATATCAAAGTGTAGAAGCAAGTAAAGAAATGAGTTCACATCCACTATACCATAATGTAGAAAATAATGAAATATGTAGCTCATAATAAAGTAATGTAATGAAAAAAAAATGCATGGTATACCTGTATTATTACAACATTTTAATAAGTTTAAACTGAAAAGAAAATGGACACTCAGCCTCACAAGAAAATAAATAGGAAACTAAAGATCTTCAGCAGCAGGCGCTCTTCCTCATGAACTAGCTCCTCTCCTGGCTCAATCACCTCAAACAGCTTAGAATCTGTCATTGTCAGTTTCACAATGATAGGGCTCCAGCCAAAAGAAAAGAAAATCTAATTAGACATATTATTTGAGTACATTTAGACTGATTAGTTTTATGTATTAGCTGATCTCACCGTTTACTTAAAATTTTCTAAGCAAATAAATGGGTGCAACAAGCTAAAAAGTACAGGAAAATCGATAAAGAATGCATTTATAACTTAACAAATAGTGAGGTAAAAGGGCATACCTCAACCCAAAGCTGCATCAAGATTAGGGAATATATATATATATATATATATATATATATATATATATATATATATATATATATATATATATATATAATAAATTATAAGTACTAAAAAGAAAGACTTATCTAAACATGCTAATAATCATATGAAATTATGCAAATTAATAGAAAGTAAGCTGAAGTGTGATACATATAAGTAAACTAAATCAACAACTAGCATCTTAGCATATATGTAAGAAAGTAAGTACTATTGTAATAACCCTAATTGTTACTATATCAAAATCCAGAGTAATTAAGCTAAGCAAAGCTTTGATTTTTATTCCATTATGCTCATTGGGCTATCTAAATCTAACCCTTAAAGTTTAAAATCAATATGAGTTCATTTGAGTATTCTAGCTATTTTGCTTATTTTTAGATTTTAAAAATTAGCTAAATTAATTTGATCTCCAAATTAAAATCTATGTTTATTTTTAAATTCCTCATACCCTAATTAGCCAATGGTGAATTTTTGGGAATTTTTGGAGCTCATTAAGTCATAAATTGGATTTAAAAATTATTATGAATTATTATTTAATTAATTAAATGATTTATATATTTAAATTATATTTATATTAATTTTAATACTTTGGGATTTGCTGTCGGGACTGCGGCCGATCCCCTGTGGGGTTCCGACAGTGGCGTATTTGTCCGCTCCAATGGATGCATTAGCACGCATCCTTGCGCATCCCATCCAATGACACTCTCTCCCCTATGCCTTGATCAAATCCTAGCCAATTGATTGAGTCCCTGCATTCAATGGCTAGCATTCCACCTACAATTTTGTTTAATCAAAAGTACATCAGGCCCTCCATCTTCAACAATCTCATGATCAGACAGTGGATGCAGACCCTAGCATTGTAGACCGTCATCCCAAGTTCGCTCATCCGATAGCCAGGATATCCTTTGTACAATTTGCTACCAGGGTTGTCTCCAACTCCCCTCTACCACTTCCCTTGGTCATTAAGATCCTTCCCATTAGTGCCCGAGCTTCCTTAGCTGGTCGAGGGGGGTCGAAGGCATCTAATTAAGGTAACCTGAGTGAACCTCTCGGCCCAAGCCTAATGCCTTCACTCATCCTCGACTACTATACTTGCATTCCTCTAAGACATATAAATACCCTATCAAATTTATGGTGAGCTCTTTTACTCACTGTGAATCTCCACCCGTTCCTTGTTCTCGGCGCTCCCAGTTTGCCCGGCGGCTGCGTAATGCTGATAGTGGGTGCAATTCGGCGTTCAAACCCCCAGGCAATTTTTAAGGAGCTCCAGTGTCCTCATCATTCCCTATGGAGCTCGTCTCATCATCCCCTTCTCAGTACAGGTACTTCTACTACCCTACTTTGTTGTCGAGCTAGATTCAGCTCAGCTCTCCTTCTATTAAGCCCTAGATGCTGTGTTAGGATCTCACCCTCAATCTTCTCTAGGCAGCCAAGGATTCGAGAGTGACTAGTAGTGGACCAGATCGTGAGTTTGTCGTTTAAGGGTGCATTGTTAGTCGGCTTCTGGTTTGCTTAATCGCTGCACTTACTCTGACCATAAGTTACTTAATTGATGCTTGAACCTCTCGGCTAATAATTGTAGACTCATAACAATGCTTGGGTTTAATCGGATCAATCTATTCGACAAAAATTGATCAACTCAGTGGTATCACAATCTGTGTTCTACCCTGAGTAGCACTCAAACGATCCAGCCTTCCTTAAGACCTTTCGACTCAGCCAATCAACACACCTTGAACCTCTGAATGAGTAGGGTTAAGGCCTAACTCATAGTAAAGCATCTGTGAAGAGAATTCTCTCTTCACAGACTCTCATTTGGGGCCATCTAGGTGGATTAAGGTCCCATCGGCTTAGAGCATCCCAAACGGGGGTTCCTAGCTCAATCGATGCGCCTTGAGGCACTGATGGTGTAGCCATCGAGATCCGGACGTGGCATGGCTTGTGCGCGGAGAATTTGGCATCTGAAGCTAACCATAGGGAGCCTAGTGTCGAGGTAATTGGAGCGGGAATGGCACGCAGTGCCGGGCCGGGTCAGGCCTCGACCCACGCATTTCTGATTTTAGGCCCACAGATAATAAAGGATTTTCTGAATTACTTTCCTTAATGAAATTATGATTTTTTGAATTAATTTCCTTAATGAAATTAATTCAAAAAATCCAATCATATGGATTTACTAAATTAAAACATTCATATTAAATTACTTAAATAACTTTCTCTGCACTTGTCTAAATGGTATGATCCAATATACTATTTCAATCAAAAAAATGTAAGGAATAATAATATGAAATAAAATTTATGATCCAATGGTTAGAATTTATATATTAGCTTAATCTTTCTTTGATCTTAATTAATTCATAATTAATTCGATTAATATCCAAAAATCATAATTAAGGTCTCTGATTGTTCATAAGATAGTAGAAGACTTATTTAGGTCTTTAAAAATAATTTAAGAATATTAAAATTGTTAATCACCTCTTAACCACCATAATCCTTAATTAGTAAAATTAAGCATTAATTAACCCTTTAATTTTGGTGAACTGAGTTCCTAATGCTTTCTTAAGAGTATCAGAACTCTCTTATGTGGTTGGATCATCTCATGGAAACCTAATTTCGTTAATCACTTTAATTGGCCTTAAGGTGTGATTAGTGCTAATTAAGCTACTCATAAGCTCAATCTAGAGTTTTTGTGTCTCATTCACTTCATTAGTCAATATTAATTCCATTAAAATTGGTTTCAGTTAATTTGAATGCTTAAACTATAAAATCATAAATATAGTCTTAAGAAGGGTAATTTGGTCATTTTGACCAAAATATTGTTTAAGCACCCTTAAACCCTAGAATCTTCAATGAAGTGATTATAACTAGTAACAAAATGTATTAACACCAGTTGTGTAACTTTTTGGCATAATGGATGAACCTGAAGGCTTAAAGTCTTTAATCATCTTAATTCTCCTAATTAAGTCCTTAAGATATTAAGGGTAATCTTAGACTTTCCATTTAGCCTGATTAATGAACTTGGGATTTAAACATCTATTTAGTCTTGATTGCCTTATCAAATTTCTAATAACCTTAAGGAAATGCCTTATGAGAATCTTAAGTTTAAATTATATTTTAGATCTTAAGTGATCAAACCTTAGATTTTAGATCTAGATCCTTTGATCATCTGATTGAATTATATCATCTCATTTGGAATTCCCTACTTGATTAGTTAGCTAACCATTTTGAAACCTCCTTGTGGGTGTAATATTGATTCAATCTATAAAATAATATGATTACTCTATAGATTGAATATAGATCTTAGATCCATGTGCTTTTAATTAGTTATTTTGCCTTTTAATAATAGAATAACCTTTCACTAAGATCATAGCCTCCTGATCTTTCACCTCATAAAATCTCCCACTTTTAGATTAAGATTGGGTGTGAACCTTGGACCCTTAGTAGTTTAGAACCTTGGAATTAAGATTTGAACCCCAACTATGGAGCTTAAGTTAAGAATCTTTAATCTTGATTAGCATGATCAAGATTTAGGTTGAGTGGTTCAAAATAGAATAATTAAGTAATTGAATTATTTACTTTAATCCTTTATATTCATCATCTTATTATGAATTAAAAGTTGTTAAGTTCTAATATTAACATTAAGGTCGTAAATCTGAGATTATACTCGATTGCTGGATATTAGAGATCCTAAACTTATATCTTCTCAAAATAGTTAGAATGAATTAAATTAGATAACAACAGATATCACATGAGTCTAGTTGAATCTCTTGCTTACTTTGACTATTGTTGCTCTGCACACCTTGTATATTGAGCTTTTTTCCTTAGACATAATAGGTGAAATCATGATATTGATGATGTATCATAAGTTAGTATTTGAACAGCATAAACATTATTAATTCATTCAGTACATTCAGTTCAGTAGAGTGTGTCTGAGCTTAGTTTGCCTCCTCAGTACCAGTTCTAGTATAGAATATACTCAGACCTAGCCCTATGCTTGGCTAGGATGGATACAAGTCTTATTGTATAAGTTCAACTCTGACCTAGCTCTGATGATGCCTAGTATTGATACATGTTGAACTTTCTGTTCATATGTTCTGTATGACCTAATTATGTTATGGCAGTATTATGTTTAGGCATACTTTTACTTTCAGTTTAGTTTTAGTGCTTTGGCTCACTTGCCACATGCTTCAGTGGCTTTTACCTTACAGTTTTCTGCATACTTTTATTATTATTTCAGTTCATTACTTTAGTTCAGCATTTATTTAGTACTTGTATGTTTAGGATGCTGGTTTTATATATATTCAGTTCTACATGTTTTAGTACAATCTTTCTTTTAAGTAATCATTATGTATTTATGTGATCATAATTATGTTAGGATGAGTTTATTTTTAACAATTTGCAATTATTTATACATTTAGCCATACCTTGTTCAGCTTCATTTATGGTATGTTATTCTACCTACTTTGCTTGTTGGTTATAAGTGTTAGTTTATAACTATCATATTCATTATAATTTGTTGCACCTTAATTTACTTGCATACTTACAGTTATAATGTGATATCTTTAAATATTTAGTTCACATAATCAGCCTAAAATGTACTTAGATAATTTATCTAACTGTAATCTTTTCCTTTTGTTAGCTGGGGCTCTGGCATTTGTGATATCGATAAATGTCAAATTCAGAGTTGTTCATTGGTAGTTCTTCTAGAGAGGAGCTTGGGCAGGAGGAGGATCTTCCTATTATTGCTTAGTTAGACTTTATATTTTGCTGTGAAAATGAGCGCTATTTTCTTTTAAATTTTCAATATGTAATAATTCTTAATCTGGATGTATTTACTTTCTGCACTTTAAACTGAGTTACTACTGCATTTACCTTTCTCTACTATGCTGTGATGTTGATGTTATATTATATTATTTTCTGCTTCTGTCACTTTGATAAATATTGATGTATGTTCCCAGTTGCAGGTGATAAGTCTTTTGCTTAAGGTGGGTTGGGTTATACCTGATTCTACTTGAGATGGGGGATTTGCCATAGTTGGAGACCATACTCATGATTATGTTAATATCAGTATTAGCATGGTCGTTGAGGGTACGGGGCCCTATAGCTATACTAAAGCTGAACTGTAGTAAAAGTAATAAAAATTAGAATAAGTTATGTAAAAACTGCCATATCAAAAAGAAGCCACTGAACTGTAACTGAACTGAACTGAATCGTATCATATTATATCACTTAGCATCACTAGCAAAGTGTACTATGCTGAAGAGGCAGAAAATAAATATGCAACATTTTTTAGTTGTTTTACTTTACTATCGTGGACATGTCCAGAAGTAGCTGAGGAGTCAAGCGCGTCTGCAAGACTGAGGTGGGTTATTGAATGAGACATAACTTTCTCCAACAAGTATATATAAGGTATCCTTATTTATCTTTAATGCATGTCCATTACAACTAATGTGTATACACAGTCTCCCATCCAAAACATGAACCCAATGCAAGTGTTATCCTAATTTTTTATATTTTTAATTCATGCATCAAATTATCTTATATGATATATTCCATAGAAAAATGCTTAAAATACAAGGAATATAAAGTAAAAAGTTGGATAGTAAGTAAGAGACTCTACTAAACACATGTGATATATGTTATTTTTTAATTTATCCATTCTAGTTATTCAAAGTTTATACAAGCTCAGGATCTCCAACACCCTACTATCAAGTGTAAACTTAGATCCACAGCCTTATAAGTTTAAAATAATTAGGACTGATTATGTCCTAATATAATTTAAATCCATGATGCTTATAAGTTAAATAATTAATCAACTCATCTTAATTAATGAATTTAGACGATCCAAACTAATTTTGATTAAGGTAAACCAAGATTGAGGGATTAAGAATTAAACTCAAATATTAGAGTTTAATCACTTAATCTAAGGGTGATCCTACAAGCTAAGGTGTAAAATCACAAACCTTCCCACTATTACAAGTTAGGCTATCTTATTGAGCAAAGTCAAGCTTAATAAGATGGATCTCTAAACTTAGACTAAAGTTCAAATACAAAATAATCATAAATAAATGATGAAATATAAAAACTATTAAAAACCAAGGTTTCATCCATTGAGTACCCATTTACTCAATGAATGAATTATAATATAATTTATATTTCTAATTCCTATGGAAAAGATCCTATGACTAAAGGAAAGTCTTAAGGAAATTCCTAAAGAATAACTTAGAATTAAATTAAATACTTTAAACATTGATGCTAGTTAATTTTAACTATCATCTTTATTCTGATTTAGATACTTAAAGAGGGCATAATGGGAGCTAAGTTCACTTTATGAAGCTTGATATATACAGAATTTATAGCTAAATTTAGTATAAAAAAATTATTAAACACCATATAAAATAAGGTACTTTGAATGGAATCATATGTTTTTGAAGGAAAATGAAGAAAAATGGTATGCATGAGTTGAATCACTAAAATTTGGGTTAAAACCGCCACAGCGCGCCATGACGGCTCAGAAAAATTCTTCACCTAGAAGAATATTTATAGACTTGGAAGAAAGATTGCAGCAGCGCGCCACAGCACACCGCAGCGCGCTACAGCATCATTTCTTGAAGATAAATTAAAACCTTATGCGGACTAATTGAATAGTGAATCTTCCGCATTTTCGAACTTTCAACCGCCGCAATGCACCACCGCACGCCGCGGCCGCATTTCTGATTATTCACAAGAACTTTATATGAACTAATTGAATAATGAATCTTCCACGTTTTCGAACTATTTTCCGCTATAGCGCGCCGCAGCGCACCATAGTAGAATATTTTATTAATCATAAAAATTATATGTGAACTATTGGAATAGCCATTTCAAAGGTTTATCCGTTGTGGCCTGCCACAGCACGCCACAACAGACACGGTGGCGACCATAGAAAAATATACCAACTTTCATGTTGGAATAGTGTTTGGAATACTGCTGCCACAGCGCGCCATAACAAAACAATGTTTGGAACGCTGCTGCCACAGCACGCCGCGTGCGCTGCTGCGGACGATCCAGAATTTTCTAGAAACAGCCTTAAGTGCAGCATAGGGAAGGCCAAAAAATGCAACCTTTGGCCTTCCCCAACCTCTTGAAAACTGAAAATATATTATTTATGTTGAATCTCAATAGAATAAATAGGACAAACAATTAAAAGGTTTGAATTAAAGCCAATAAAGGTGAGGAGTCACATGATTAATGCCTTGGGGGCTAAGAACTTTCTTATTTAAGTGCTAATTCCAAACCTTAAGAGGGTTCCAATTTTTGACATTCAAGTCCCCTAAAGGAAAAGCTGCAGCAAGAGGAGAAATGAGAACTCTTTAAAGGGAAGAAGGTTGACCAAGAATAGTAAGAAGAAGGAAACAACAAAGGAAAAATGGTGGAGCAGCCAAGAGGAAGTGCAGGAGGAGTTCAAGAGAACCATAAAAAACCTATACGGGTGATTCCTAGTATTTCTTCCTAAACTTCTCTGATTTCTTTCTGCTATGAACTGATGGTGAGGTTCACTTTTCTTTATATGTGTGATTGTTCTTATTTAGTAATGGAAGGCTAAAATCTCTTTTGAGAGAGCTGAGATGTAGTTGTATCAAATATAAGGGGTATGATGGTGTTGTAATGAAATTGTTTGAATGAATGAAAAGATGTTCTTATATTTCTTATTTATGTTGAAATGAATGCTTGGATGGAATAAAGTTAAATTTATCTAATTAAAAAACTTGTTGTAAGCTCTTTAATTGGGTAAGAGCAAGGAACGTAGTGCAAGTAGAGCAGAGAATTATATGAAAAATTCTCAGGCTCACTTGCACCTTTCCTTAAAAGCTCTACCAAGAGATTTGAAGCTTGTAAACCAAGTTCTCCATTAACATTGCTCTGCTGCTCAGTAAAGTAGAAGGGATGAGAAGACGTTGAAAAACTTGATGGATGACGTAATGTAGTCTATCGACCCAACGCATCCTCCCATCTAGCTAAACCGTGTGTGAAGCACGTGATGCATGGTTAATGGAAGTCTTGTTTGTGAGATCAATAGGAATGAAAGAACTAATTAGTAACCTAGACATAGGGAATCAAGTCTAATAATAAATCATAATCTCATGAAAGTTTATGTCCTAAGGAAGAACCCCAATGGGAGCTCTCTTTGTGCACTAAACTTGATCATATTGTAATTGGAAGATAACTCCAATTCCAATAGTGTTCACTTGATTTAAGCACGAAGATTTAAAGTATATATTCAATAATAAGTTATATCACCAAGCCCTTGTAACTATTACAATAAAAACTCAACTCTCTCCTTATAATCAAATCGTATCTTAACTTAAGGTAATTTGTATTGCTAAACTAGGAACCAAAAATCATTGCAAAAATTGACATCTAAACATTATTAAAAGAAAATATAACTTGGTATCAGAATCGCCGTTCCCAAAGGACGATAAATCCCAGAATTAAAGCTTCCACTTATAACTTCAGACCACGTACACTTGTGTGTAAACACAGACGTGTAATTGATGTCTGACAAAGTTATTTTAGGGTTCAAAAATATAATTTAAGGGTTTCAGGAAAGTTCCAAAAACCAAATTTTCTCAAATGGTGTCCAAATTTAATAAATTCAATAGCTATAGCTTTACAATAATATATTGAGTGCAATTATTTGGAGTAGACCTAATTTAGACTTCATTTGGTAGCTAAATTTAATAAATTTAATTGGCTAATTATCTTCTAAGCTAATTAGGCAAATTAAGAAAATTTAATTATCAAAATCTAAATTTTCTTGCAGTTTATTGTTAATTAAGTTTTTCTGATCAATATGATATATTGAATGACCTAATTTATAGCTAAATTGACTAAGTTATGGTTAATTAAATTTCTAGGTTAAATAGGATAATTAGTGAGGGTACCCAAAAGTTATTAGTCAAATTTTAAGTTCAATAACAAAACTAATGATATCACTATATTCCTAATATTTTTCTGATTAAAATGAGACCTATATTAACTATGTTTAGATCAATGGGTACAAAGTTATGATGATTTAAAGTTTTCTAGGGTTTTGAGTTAAGCGAGAGGTCCAAAAATATCATTATGTTAAATATGCATCCAACTATAAATCTGATACTACCATAATGATCCTTTCATTTTTCTGATTAAAATGAGATATATATTCAGTATATTTGAGCTTATTATTTAAAGATATTAGCAATTAAAGATTTGAGATTAATTCATTAAATTAATTAACATAATTATATCTGATTTAATTAATAGTTTAACTAAAAAATTTTATTATGCGGGTAGGGTCCACCACAAAACTGGCAGCAGGGCCCCACGCACAGAATTGTGACTGAGAGCGGCGGTGTAGCGCCCCGCCCCGTCGCCTCACGCAAAAGGTATAACAGATCGGCGACGGAGCGGTGCGCTACTCGGGTGAACAAACAATAACGTCTTCCTGAATAGGCTTGCTGAAACTAGCCACACTGAAGGATTGCCGACTCGAATCCAAGAGTAGGATCAAGGGTCAATACTTAAAATAAGAGTAGGATTCTTGTCTTAAGTATTAGACTAATACGTACATTGAATTTAAAGAAGTAAATATGAATTCGATATACATTATCAATATATCAGCATTTCCAGTATGCTGATCGCATCCCAATACTAAGTATAATAGTATAACAGAGTGTTGAAGCTATTAACAAAACATCCAGAATACATTCATCATAAAGCAGTGGTAAGCATTTGTCTCAAAAAAGAAAAGTAAAATACATCCAAAATTATTACAAACTAATTTAAATGAGGCAAAAAGTAAAGTCTATTTGAAGTACTAAAGCAGTAAGGAAAAAGGGGTGGGACTAATCCACTAGGGATCCACGTACTCCTCCTGAATCTTCTGCAAGTCCTCCTGCCTTGCCTCAACAAGTTGCTCGGGATCTAGCAAATTGCCAGATCCCAAAAGTACCGCGTGTTAAACAAGAAGTCTAACACATCGCAGCGAAACTAAGCAGTACTAAAGTAAATACAAATAGACAGTAAAGTAAACAAAACTCTTATGAAGTAGTAAAATACTGAACCATTGAAAGATGTAAAGACTAAATAAGCTAAAAAGAAACTAAAAACTGAATGCTGAAAGTAAGTGAAAACATCAAATGCTCAGAAACAAAGGTAAAAATGTCCAATGTTGTACTATATCTCATCGGGATATGCATCTAAATATTATACAACACGGTATGCCACATATATATATAACAGAACTATCACTAAAATATTATGAGTCGTATGGTCCAATGTATATATACACCCTATTGGGAAGTCAGTACGGTGATGCCGATGCATCCTAAAATTCCCCAGTCAATGTTTGTAACAGTCTGAAACACATAATTCTTCACTGATACTCATACGTCACCAAAGAATCATTCATCATGCTCATGCTCATGTTTATGCCCATGCCTCTATGCTATATGAGGAATTTGCTGAAAACCATAAGAACTTTGAATACCGATAATGAATTCAAGGTCTCCACTGTACAGAATCCTACTAAAAGGATTCTGACTCCTAGCTTCTAGAACGATAATTGGTTAAAGTTGAAAATTTAGTTAAAAACCATTAGATAGGGATGATTGTATACACATATTTAGCACGTTGCAAGAAAGGTGGTGCTTAACACTTTGTTTTATTAAGCCACCCTAACGAACCGGTCTTCGATAGGAGGCATTGCCCGTTGGCGATTTGTATCTCAAACTAATCATTAAGATGCCCGACTCATAATCACACTCAATGTCTTAAAGAAGGTGATTCTAATTACTTAGTTTGTTTGAGCCATACCTATTGAAGCGGTCCTCGCTAGGAGGCATCGCCCATTGGCGATTTATATTTCAATCAAACTAAGGAATGAGTACTTGTTTAATACACTCTTAGTCTTAGGAGATTTACTGTAACATGACTGTATTCGTCTAATCCCTCGGGATATCATCCAGTCATAAGTTTATATTGGAGTGAATCAACCAATCCTGAATATTACTGAAGGAATCCAGTACTATGGGTATACCATACTGCACCAACCAATAATCTGGGTTCATACAACTCTATTTAATCAATAAAGATTTAGTAAGACTATTAATTCATATGCTAAATAGATAAGTCTTATGCAATGCTTCAAGAAAAATGTGATCAAGGATCACTCAATATAGATTCTACCATAAGGAAAGATATTATTCTAATATCTTAAGTAATTCCTACCACGAGGGGTTAAGATCAACATCTAAGATTATAGGATCATCTAAGCTTCTACCTCAATGAGTTATACAAAATTCTTTTACCCTAATGTATATTTAAATCTAGGTCTTAAAATATTTCAGAGACGATCTTATGATGAGATACATCAGATCTCACACTCTCAATTCTAATACTAACACTCTAGGTTTTACTTATCATTTAGATTTAGAGTGATCAGATCAGAGGATTAAGTCGTCTGATCATAACTTATTCTAAGATTATATTATTTAAATTAAGGATATTATTAGAGTTAGATCACTTATGAAATCAATATAATTCTATAAATCTTTTCATGCTAATAGTCTTTATTTAAGAGAAAAATCAAGGATCTAAGGTTTAGATTCAGATTAAGTAATCATATAGATTTATTATTAATCTTAACATGTCTAATTCAAATGTTTAAGATCAATACCAAATCAAATGCATTGTTGGAATAATGTCAATTACATTATATTATAATTATGTCCATTTAATTAATGTTTAAGAGTTTGGATCTTAATTAAATAGGTTAGGGTCTAACCCCTACTCCTATCCAATTAAGATCAATGGTTCATTTATAGATCAAATATCAAATTCGTGAATTAGGTATGTATTATTGGTGGCAATCTTAGACCTAGATCAAGTCTTAATAGCTTGATCAAAGTCTTAAGACTTCTTAAAGTTAATTAAAATGTTTAAGATCATCAAGATTATGTTTACTCAAATTATACATTATAAATTTACATAGTTTCAATACATCTAACATACTGTCCTGAAGCATAATAATAATAAAATTCATAAAAGCAGAAGATAATTAGTGCTAATCAAATCCTAAGCCAATGCAAAAGGATTAGCACCTAATTTTAATTCTAACCATCAGAATTTCATACAACTTAGTATACAAGTTCCATTTTATCATATAATTAATCAGAGACTGAGTTTGCTAAGATCCAATAGTTATAAGCTCTAATTTTTACTAATCATAGTTTAACAAGATTATGGCATAAGTTAAAATATAGAAATTAGAAAAATAAACTACTTAGCACATTCATTCTACTAATCATAAGGAAACTAATGGCACCCTAAATATGCAACTTGGATAAGTATAAATGCTAATCCACCCTAATTAAGTTCTACAATACTTATGTTAAAATAGAAAATCCAACCCAATATTATTTTATATTCTTATTCCTAGGATTTTCTGATCAATTTGATATATAATATCATAGGATTTGGACCAGTGGATTAAAAGTTATTCAATTAATACATTCTGTATTTTTCAAATTAAATTTTCCTATGATTGGATTAATTGGATTATTTTTCTTATGGAAAATAAATCTAATTAATCAGATTTATTTTAAACAGGCTCGGCCCATTAGTCGAACTGCGCGGGTCGACCGGGGCCCGAGGAACCTGGCACTATTGCGCAGCGCGAGTCATGGGATGACCCGGCCCACACATTGTCATCATCCCTAGTTCTCCTTCCCCGATACCCAGGGAATTAGGGTTGGCTTCCGTGGCAAAAATCTGAGTGCTTCGACCATGTCGTGACCCCTAATTTATCCTCACACCATCAGTATGCTAAGACGCTTTTATTGAACCCCTTAGCCCCTTGTGATGTGGTCGGGGTAGCCCGAACCTTACTCACCCGAGAGAGTTCGCCTCAGAACTACTGTGGGGAAACAATTCTCCCCATAGAGGCCATGTCAGACCCAGAGCTCAATCCCTATACCGTCGGGAGGGGAGGTAGATCGAAGCCCCTTGGCCTGAGGGCCTGAGGTGGGCTGGAACGCCAGGACCTTACTAGACTCGTGGAATTTCTTAAGGACTTAGCCCGGTCGATGGATTACACTAGCATTTGGTTTGAAATGACAATACACATGATTACGAATAGAAAGGGAGAGGGTCTGAGCCTAATTGGCTCAAATCGAGCAAACGGGGGTACCTACCTTTAACGGGGAACTTGCTGACAATGCAGGGGTCACTACCAAGCCTACTGAACTTCAAGAGGGCTTCTTAAGAGTTCCTAAACACCGGAAGACTCTTCTATTAGTGGTACACACATCAGGAATGCCTGGGAGAGCTCAACCAATCAGTAATGGTGACTTGGGGCTGAGGAGAAATTGGATTCAATTAAGTAGCAAAGGGTATCAATGAAGAGTGCTGAGGCTATTTATAGCCTCAGCAAGGAATGCGGAAAGTTCCAGATGCTTAACCTTGGGCTGGGGTGTAGCGCCCCGCCCCGTCGCCATGCACAAAAGATGAGTATAATCATAATCAGCGGTGGAGCGGTGCGCTACTCGGGAAGAATGAGCTCACAAAACCCATCTTCCCGAGTAGGCTAAAAGACTGAGCCATACTAAAGGCTGTTGACTCAAACCTAAGGGTAGGATCGAGAGTCAATACTTAAGATAAGAGTAGATTACTTATCTTAAGTATTAGACTAATAAGTATATTAGATTTAGAAAGGTAAATATGAATCCAATATACATTATCAATATATCAATATTTCCAGTATGCTGATCACATCACAATACTAAGTATAATAGTATAACAGACTGCGGAAGCTAAAGCAAAACATCTATAATACATTCATCACAGAGCAGTAGTAAACATTTATCTCAAAAAAGAAAAATAAAATACATCCAGAGTTATTACAAACTAATTTAAAAGATAAAATGCAAAATCTATCTAAAATATTGAAAGTAAGGCAGTAAGAAAAGATGGAAAGCTACTCCACTAAAGCTCCACATACTCCTCCGAGATCTCCTGTAGGTTCTCCTGCCCTGTCTCCACAAGCTGCTCGAGATCTAACAAATTGCCAGATCCTAAAAGTACCCCGTGTTAGATAAGGAGTCTAACACATCACAACTAACTAAGCAGTTCTAAAGTAAATGCAATAGACAGTAAAGTAAACACTACTATAGGAAATAATAGTAATGGCACTCAGTAATTGAAACTGTAAAAACTAAATAAGTAAAACTACATTAAAATTGAATACTGAAAGTAAATGAAAATATAAACTGCTTAGAAATTAATGTGAAAAGTCAAATAATGTACTATATGTCACTGGAATGATGTACCAAAATATGTCACAACACTGTATGTCACGGTATGTCACAGAACTATTACTGAAAAGCTATGAGTTGTCTGGTCCAATGTATTCATACACTCAGTTGAGAAGACAGTATAGTGATGCCGATGCATCCTGAGATTCCCCAGTCTATGTATACAATATTCTGTAACCCATAATTTATTACTGATACTCACTACTAAAATAATTCATCAAACTCATGCTCATGTATATGCCCATGCTTCTATTCTATGTGAGGAAAATATAGAAATCCACAAAACTTTGAATACCGATAATGAATTCTAGGTCTCCACTGTTCGAAATCCTACTAAAAGGATTCTGACTCCTAGCTTCTAGAACGATAATTGGTTAAAGTTAAAAATTTACTTAAAGATCATTAGATGGGATGATTGCATACACATATTTAGCACATTTGCAAGAAAGGTGCTTCTTATCACCTAATTTGATTAAGCCACCCTAACGAAGCCATCTTCGATAGGAGGCATCGCCTGTTGGCGATTTGTATCTCAAGCTAAGTTATTAAGATGCCTAACTCACAATCACACTCAGTGTTTTAAAGAAGGTGATTCAAATTATTTAGTTTGTTTGAACCATACCTATTAAAGTGATCTTCGCTAGGAGGCATCACACATTGGCAATTTGTATTTCAATCAAACTAAGGAATCAATACCTGTTTAATACACTCTTAGTATTGGGAGATTTACTCTAACGGGACTGTATTTATCTAATCTCTCAGGATAGCACCTGCTCATAAGTCCACATTAGAGTGAATCAACCAATCCTAAATACTATTGAAGAAAATCAGTATTATGGGTATGCCATACTACACTAACCAATAATCAGGGTTCACACAGCTCTACTTAATTAACAAGGATTTATCAAAATTCTTATGCTAAATAGGTAAGTCCTATACAAGGCTCTAAGAAAATATGATCAAGTATCACTCAATAAAGATTCTACCACAAGAAAAGATGTCATTCTAATGTCTTAAGTGATTCCTACCATGAGGGGTTAAGATCAACTTCTAAAGTTAAGGGATCATATAAGCTTCTACCTCAATTAGTTATGTAAAGTCCTCCTACCTCAATGTATAATCAAAATTAGGTCCTTACAATATTTCAGAAATGATCTTGTATTGAGATACTTACGATCTCACACTCTTATGCTAGCACTCTAGGTCTTACTTAACATTTAGATTTAAGATGATCAGATCAGATGATTAAGTTACCTGATCATTCCTTATTCTAGGATTATGGGATTTAAATTAAGGAAATTATTAGAGTTAGATCACTTATTCAATCAATAAGGTTCTATGAATATTATTATGCTAATAGTCTTATTTATGAGAAAATCAAGGATCCAAAGTTTATATTTAGATTAAGAAATAACACAGCTTTATTATTAAGCTTAGAATGTCTAGTTTAAATGTTTAACATCCATACCAAATCAAATGCATTATTGGAATAATGTCAATCAAATTATCTTATAATCAGTTAATTAAATTTAAGTATTAAAGAGTTTGGATCTTAATTAAGCAGGTTAGGGTTTCTCCCCTACTCATGCCTTAATTGAGATCAAGTGTTCATTTATAAATCAATGACAAATCAGTGAATTAAGTATGTATTATTGGTGTCAATATTAGACCTAGATCAAGTCTTAAAAGCTTGATCAAAGTCTTAAGACTTCTTAAGTTAATTAAGGTGATTAAGTTCTCCAATTTCAGATTTATTCAATTTATAGATCAAAAATTAGTATACATTATTTCCATATATTTACCTTACTGTTATGAAGCATATTATCAGAAAAATTTATAAAAATAGAAAGTAATTAGTGCTAATTAAACCCTAAATCAATCTAAAAGGATTAGCACATAATTACAAATCTAGCCATCAGAATTTCATACAAATTGGCACATACATTCTATTTAATCATACAATTAATCAGAGATTAAGTTTACTAAGATCCAATATATATAAACCCTAATATTTACTAATCATGATTTAACAAGACTAAGGAATAAGTTAAAGTACAGAGATCAGAAAAATAATTTACTTAGCACATTCATAAGGAGACTATTGGCACCCTAAACATGCAATTTGGTTAAGTATAATTGCTAATTCACCCTAATCAAGATCTATAATAATTAGGAAAAATCAAAAAATCTAACCATTAGATGTTTAATATTATTTTATATTCAAATCCCTGATGATTTTCTGATCAATTTCATATATGATATCATAGGATTTGGACAAGTGGATTAAAAGTTATTCTATTAGTATATTATATCTTTTTCAAATTTAATTTTCCTATGATTGGATTAATTAGATTATTTTCCTTAAGGAAAATAAATCCAATTAATCAAATTTATTTAAAATGGGCTCGGCCCAATAGCCAACCCACGCGGGTCGACCGGGGCCCAAAGACCCAGAACTGTCCCACCGCGCTGGTCATAGGCTGACCCGACCTGCACAGGTCTTCGTCCCCACCCTGTCTCCTCTCGATAGGAGCCGATCCGGGAAACCCTAGATGACAAAATTCTCTATCTATAGTGCACGCCTTGGCCTCGGGTCAATCGGGAATCGATTTCTTAGTTGCGACGCACTGATAGACACTTGAAGCCCCCTGTGAAGTGGTACGGATCGGCCAAACCATACTCACCAGAGGGCTCCCTTAATGGAGCTACTATGGGGAGATAATTCTCCCCATAGAGGCCATGCCAAACCTAGGGCTCGATCCCTACACCTTCAAGGAGGTGAGACGGATCGAAGCCCCCTGGTCCGAGGGCCTGAAGTGGGCTGGAACACCGGGACCTTACTCACCTGAGGCGTTCCTTAAGGGACTTAGCCTAATCGATCAAATCGATCAACCGGGGCTAGCTCAAGGCGCAATTATGATATCATTAGGTTCGATTCAACAATACACAACAATACGAGTCAAAAAAAGGAAGGTCTGAGCCTCACTGGCACAAAACTGGCAAGTGGGGGTACCTGGTTCATCGGGATGGCTCGGGATGATCGACTGAGGGAATTGTTGGCCTTAGCTGAGCTTCCAGACACTGCAAAGGATATTGAACATTAGGAGGGCCTACTATCAGCGGTTCGGGAACTCCTGGGATCGCTTACGTAAGCTCGGACAGACGATAATGGTGAAATTGCGGAGAGCTCAAATGATCAGCAAAGGATCATAGGGTTTCACACTGATGCTATTTATAGCCTTAGCATGGAATGGGGAAGCTTCCAGAGCTATTGGCTTGGGTTGGAGAGACCCGAGAGATCGAGCCATGGTCGAGCTCTCAATTTTCCTAATTGAGCTCGGCCGGGTCACGAGGCTCGATCAGGGGGAGGTCCTAACGACCTTACTGAGGTGGACGCATGAGTGGGGGACAAGCAGGGCAGCTGGTAGTACGGGGAGGATCTCCTTATCGGGAGTGGCGAGAGGAAGATGAAGGTCCATAATAGCGGGACCTTCGGATGCCGTCTGATCTATCGATCAGATGGCGCTATGGCTGGGATCCCTTGGATCCTAATGGCTGATCGCGGGGGTGATCCAGGCCATAGGATCGGTCGGGCGGTTCCGATGGCTGACCCATGGGATCTGATCTTAGCAATTGGTTCCTTAAGCGCAATGGCTAGATTTGCAAGACGCTGCTGTCGCGTGACCCAGTCTCTACAGCGGACCACTCGCGATCCGCACAGCGGATCCCGACCGTTTTATTAGTTTTAAGGGTATAAATGCTAATTTGAAATGTTAAGAACCCTTTTATGCAATTAAATGTGAATTATGGCCTAAATGATTTCCAAATTGAACTAAACTTTCACCCCTAGCTAATTTGGGGGTTAGGAATTCAAAAATGAAATCAAATTTTAATTTTGAGATCAAAATATTTTAGGTTTAAACTAGGGAATCTAGACTGATCAAATTATCATTTCGGATGTAGAGAAGTCCAATGGACTCCAAATTTTCAGGATATGATTCATTTGATGTTCTTAAAGTAATGGAATCAAAATTAATGATTCCTTAGACTATAGATTAGCAGGGTAACAACCTAGGGTTGTTATATGGGGAGACCTGAGGAATCATGATATGGTCGAGCTTTCAGTTTCCTAATTGAGCTCGGTCGGGTCACGAGACCCGACCAGGGTCGATATGCCGTTGAGGGACGATCCCCAATGGCTTACTGAGGTGGAAGAAGTAGTGGGGGACAGGCGAGGCAAAGATGAAGCTCCACAGTGCGGGTGTGTTGTGGGCTGTCTGATGGATCGATCAAAACCATGGGACGGTCTTGATGGGCTGGATCCTAATGGTCAGATCCAATCTGATCCAGACTGTAGGTTCCTCGGGGTGAATCCAATGATAGATTCGCGATCTCGCAAGATTAAATCCTAGCCATTGGATAGAAAGGCGCGACGGTGGGATATGCGGGATACCGCGGTCGCATGACCTGGCCTCCATAGTGGATATCCCGCGATCCGCACAATGGATCCCGACCGTTTATAGGGTATAAGGTAATATTGCAATTTCAAATTGTTGGAAACCCTAAAGTGCAATTAGGCCAATTTATATAAATTTGAATTATGGTCTAAATGAACTCCAAATTGTACCAAACTTTCACCCCTAGCTAATTTGGGGGTGAGGAATTAAAAAATGCAATCAGATTTTAATTCTGAGATCAAAATATTTTAGGTCTAATCTAGGGCATCTAGACTGATTAAAATGCCATCTTAGACTTAGAGAAGTCCAATGGACTTTAAATTTTTCAGAATAGGATTCATTTGATATTCTAAGAGCAATGGAATCAAAATTAATGATTACTTAGACTATAGATTAGCAGGGTAACAACCTATGGTTATTATAGACTCCCCCACTTAAGAACGATGTCATCCTTGACATCATCTCAAGAGAGAAGACAAACATGCAAAAATTTTTAAGGATAGAATAAAATTTAGAAAGTTAATGGGTACCTGGATTTTCAAAGAGACTATGATACTTTCTTCTCATATCCGCCTCTTTCTCCCAAGTAGATTCTTCTAAAGAGCGATTCCTCCACTGAACTTTTACCATTGGAATGGAGCGATTTCTCAGCTGCTTTTGATCATGAGCTAAGATCTTAATTGGCTCCTCTGCATAAGAAAGATTCAACTAGAGAGATACCACTAGAAGTTAAATTAGATGAGATGGGTTGCGAAGACATCTCCGCATAGAGGAGATGTGAAATACGATATGGACTGCAGAGAAATCTTCAGGAAGCTGCAACCGATAAGCTGCAAAACCAATCTTTTTTAGGATTTCAAATGATCTGACGTAGCGGGGACTTAGCTTCTCAGCTACACCAAAATGATACATGCCTTTCATCGAACTAACCTTAAGATACACAAAATTTCTGACATCAAATTTCAGAGTATGATGATGAGCATCATGGTACTTACTCTGGCGATCTTGAGCTGTTTTGATTCTTTGCTGGATCAACTAAATCTTACTATTTGTATCTTCAACTAAATCAGAACCATATAGCTGCACACTGCCTGTTTCAGACCGTGCTAATGGAGTACTGCATTTCCTGCCTTAAAGAGCTTCATATGGAGTTATGCCAATACTCACCTGAAAACTGTTGTTGTATGTAAACTCTACGAGAGGAATGTGATCTTCCCAAAAGCCTCCAAAATCTAGAATACAGAGATGGAGAAGATCCTCCAAAACTTGATTGACTCTTTCTGTTTGACCATCGGTATGAATGTAAAAAGCTGTGCTCATGGCTAGAGTAGTTCCCAAGTCTTGATGCACTGCTTGCTAAAATTTAGAAGTGAAATGGCATTCTCGATTAGATATAATAGACCTTGGAATTCCATGGAGCCTGATCATTTCCTTAATATACAGCTTTTGTAATTTCTCCACATAATCGACTTGATGCATAGGAATAAAATGTGCTAATTTGGTCAGTCGATCGATAATGACCCAAATTGAATCGGCACCGGATCTGGATTTAGGTAAACCCATAATGAAATCCATAGAAATATCGAACCACTTCCATTCTGGAATTGCTAGAGGATGAAGAAGTCCTCCAAGCTTTTGGTGTTCGGCTTTAACTAAGTTGCAAGCATGACACCGTGCTACAAATTCGGCAACACTCTTCTTCTTTCCCAGCCATTAGAATGATTTTTTTAGGTCCTGATACATCTTGGTACTGCCAGGATGTACTTGGTAACCAGAATTATGACCTTCTATTAAGATCTCTTGATGTATGGATTCAGGAATCCACTGACGATCTCCCTATTAGATTATGTTACCTCGAAGCTGAAGATCAAAGCGACGACCACTTTCGATGTCTACTTTAAATTTCAGATAGTCTTCATCCTTGGTTTGGGAGATGGAGACATTGCGATGAAATGTGGGTTCAACTGAACTCATGGATATTAGTGTGCTCAACATAGCACCACGTACTTGCCTAATTTTGAGCTTTTGAAATTCTTCTTCTAGTGAACTTGATGATATCATGGAAGATAGAGTAGCATGATGACTGAGTACATCTACTACAACATTTGCTTTTCCTGGATGATACTGGATGCTTAAATTATATTTGCTTATCAACTCAAGCCATCTTTGCTATCGGCAGTTTAACTCACACTGGGTGAAGATGTACTTTAAGCTCTAATGATCAGTAAATATGGAACATTGAACGCAATAAA
Source organism: Gastrodia elata (assembly GCA_016760335.1). Classification (NCBI taxonomy): domain Eukaryota; kingdom Viridiplantae; phylum Streptophyta; class Magnoliopsida; order Asparagales; family Orchidaceae; genus Gastrodia; species Gastrodia elata. Next base: position 22,938,373 of record CM028676.1, on the reverse strand, counting down.
GATAATGAGGCCAGATTTTCAAAGCAAAGACAACGGCTACTAATTCAAGATCATGGACAGGGTAGTTCTTTTCATGTGGTTTTAACTGACGAGATGCATATGATATAACTTTTCCTTCCTGCATCAGCACACATCCCAAACCTATGCCAGATGTATCAATATAGACTTGGTAGTTAAGACCTTCTTTAAGTAAGGCTAGAACAGGTGTAGAGGAAAGAGCATCTTTTAACGATTAGAACGCTTTCTCACGCTCTGGACTCCAGATAAATGGTACTGCTTTCTGCGTCAACTTTGTGAGAGGAGACGCAATTTGTGAGAAGCCATTGACAAATTTTCTATAGTCGCCGCCCTTGACATCTAGATCTTTAACTCGCAATTGGTGATATCTAGATCGCAAGTCTATCTTTGAGAAAAGTTTATCTCCAGATAATTGATCAAATAAGTCATTGATACGAGGCAGAGGGTACTTATTCTTGATAGTTACTTTATTTAATTCCCTATAATCGATGCACATTCTCATCGATCCATCATTCTTCATTACGAACAAAACTCGCGCTCCCCAAGGAGATGAACTTGGACAAATAAGACCTTTCTCTAATAGTTCTTGAAGTTGCTTGTTCAATTCTTGAAGTTCCTTAGGCGCCATATGATACGGAACTTTTGACAGTAGTTGAGTTCCGGGAATTAATTCAATGGCAAACTCTACTTCTCTAACTAGAGGAAGATCGAGTAGGTCTTCAGGGAAACATCAGGAAATTCACAAACTATACAATTCTTAGAAATATGCATGACTTCTTTCTTCTCCCCCAACATTATTACGAGATACGCATCGCATCCCTTCCTGACTAGTCTTTCTGCTGTCATTGCATTGATCAACGACGCTTGGGTGCTAAATCTTCCAACAAAGGATTTTGATTTACTTCCACTGCCCAAAGTTATTTTCTTATTTTGGCAATTAATGGAAGCACCATGTTCACTTAACCAATTCATACCAGGATTATATCAAAGTTTACGATTAGCAATACAATTAATTTAGCTCCATAATTTTGTTCACCAATAAAGATATCTATATTGCAGAATTGTCAGGACTGCACACAGGCTCTGGAAGGTAACCTGATGCTCAATGAGTTTGCTAATTGATGGGTTGGTATCTTAAGAGTTTTAGCCCAACTCTCCGACACGAAGGAATGGCTTGCTCTCGTATCGAAAAGAATGTTACAAGATTTATCATTTATTGATAAGGTGCCTATGATTATAATGACAATAAGAATAGTTACTCAAACATTTGAAAATGCTGAAATGGTAAAGACTGATTACTAAAATAATAAGAACTGAATAAAAATTAATTTAAGGCATACCTGAAACCACATCGTTATCCTCAAGAGCAGAGGTGGGCGTTAATTTGTACACTCTTGCAGGAGCTGTAGGTTGTTTGTTCTGGGGCCTCTGATCCTGATGATTACTGTTCGACATTTGAGCTGGTACAATTGCTTTAGAGTTCGTAGTAGTAGCTGGCATTATAGCCGGAGCAAGCTCTCGGTTGTTCCTTGGCTGTGCTCAGAATAATTATTTATGATGAGAGTGATTGATGAGCACTCCGTCGATTATGTTCTTCTTATTGCATTCAAAATAGCGGTGGCCGTTACGCCCACAAGTAAAATATACACCACCGAAGTGGTAGCATGTTTCGTACAGATGCAATCGTTTGCACTCAAGGGTCTGTGGTTGAGATTGTTTTGTCTCCATGTAATAGACTTTTACCATCTTATGATGACCAAAATGCTCCTTCTTTGGTTGCATAACTAGTGTCTTCCTGTTTTGGTCCAGTTGACCAGGGAATCCTTCTTGTAGATGGGTAGCTTTGATCAATTCCGTCATAGTCTTGATCTTATGGGAGACTAAGTGGGCTTTAATAGAGCCTCTTAACCCCTTTAAGAAATGATGGCATCTAGACTCTTCTATCCTTAGTAGATCCGGAACGAAGCGTAACAATCTTCGAAATTCCTGTTCGTAATCGAACAATGAATTATTTTCTTGAGTGAGATGGAGGAGCTCATCCTCCAGGATTGCTTGAGATGATATGGGTATGAACGCTTCATGGAATGCTTCCAAGAACACATCCCATGGAATATCCTCTATTTCATAGTCGGTGAACTTATTATTTCATTCATTCTCCCACCAATATTCAGCTTCTTCTTGGAATAGGTGAGTTATAAAGCGGATGGCTTTAGAGTTAGGGCACTTAATACTAGCCAGATTCTTCTCGACCATTTTGAGCCAGTTGACTATATCCATTGGATTTAAGGTTCCATTGAATGTGGGGGTCCTGAGGCGAAGGAAGTGGTGAAGGATCCCATCGCCAGTAAAGTGTGAGGACCCTGATGGGGGTGTAGGTTGTTGTCTGACAGAGAGAATCAAAGCACGTGTTTCCTGTGCTTATTGTGCATTGCTTTCTATTAAGGCTTTTACAAGACTAGCCATGGGGTTTGATCCTTTGGGTCTGTCTGACGATGAGACTGTATTCTTGATCGGAGTAGGGGTAGATAGGGATCCAGGGTTTATGATTGTAAATACAAATATGGATTCAGAAACATAAAATTTTACTATGCCTTCATTCATTCATTTATTTCTCAAAAGAGAAGATACATGAATCCACAAAACATATAACTGAGATAAAGAAAACGATATAATAAGATCTCTGAAATCTAGTTACAATATTCTACCCAAAAGGCAGCGCAAAAGTCATCGTATGTGACTATGTGGCTCCTCTGAGCTAATATCCTATAAACCCAATACCACCAATGACTCATTGATCCCCTCAGTAAGATCTCTACGATCTCCAGACGATGCTCCTCCAGACAGGCTGTCTCTCGAAGTGCGGTAGTAATGCGATCCAACCATTCTTTGGCGAGTGCTGAAAGACTGGTGCCACCAAAGGATGAGTTGATAAGGATTTTATCTAGCACTTCAACTCCTTGAGGTGACACTCCATGGACGACCCTTCCGTAGATCTGGTCATCTCGGAGATCATCTACCTAGTAGTCGTCAAACCTACTAAGGTAGAACCAAAATGCTAACTGCGAGTATTCCATTCCTAAAATAACTCAACTCATAAGTATTTCATTCATGTTTTATCATTATTTTCAAAGTTCGTTCAAGTTCTAAGATGTCCTTTTTGGTATTAAAAATTCTTAGTTTCAATCAAATTATTATGTGCGTTAAATTTCTAAGATGTCATCATTCTAGATAAAGTCAACCCATTCATTTCTGAGGTAACTTAATGAACATTTTGGATGTTTGTTTTTTACTACACTTAGTAACTTGTGATATTAACTTGATACAGAGAATAGGTCATAAAGATGTCATCATTTCTAAGATGTTCACCACAAGTAGCGCCCCGCCCCATCGCCGCGCGCAAAAGGTACAACAGATCGGCGACGAAGTGATGCGCTACTCGGGGTGAACAAACAACAACGTTTTCCTGAATAGGCTTGCTGAAACTAGCCATACTGAAGGGCTGCCAACTAGAACCCAAGAGTAGGATCGAGGGTCAATACTTAAGATAAGAGTAGGATTCTTGTCTTAAATATTAGACTAATACGTACATTAAATTTAAAGAAGTAAATATGAATTCGATATACGTTATCAATATATCAGCATTTCTAGTATGCTGATCGCATCACAATACTAAGTATAGTAGTATAACAGAGTGCGGAAGCTAATAGCAAAATATCCAGAATACATTCATCACAGAGCAGTACTAAACATTTGTCTCAGAAAAGAAAAGTATAATACATCCAAAATTATTACAAACTGATTTAAATGAGGCAAAAAGTAAAGTCTATCTAAAGTACTAAAGCAGTAAAGAAAAAGGGGGGAAGATCGATCCACTAGGGCTTCACGTACTCCTCCTAGATCTCCTGCAAGTCCTCCTGCCCTGCCTCAGCAAATTGCTCAGGATCTAGCAAATTTTTGGATCCCAAAAGTACCCCGTGTTAAATAATAAGTCTAACACATCACAACTAAACTAAGCAGTACTAAAGTAAATACAAATTGATAATAAAATAAGCAAAACTATAGAAAAGCAGTAAAATACTGAACCACTAAAAGATGTAAATACTAAACAAGGTAAAAAGGAAGTGAAAGCTGAATGCTGAAAGTAAGTAAAAACATCAAATGCTCAAAAACCAAGGTCAAAATGTCCAATGCTGTACTATATGTCACTGGGATATGCATCTAAATATGCCACAACACGGTATGCCACAGATATGTAATAGAACTATCACCGAAATGCTATGAGTTGTACGGTCCAATGTATACATACACCCAGTTGGGAAGTCAGTACAGTGATGCCGATGCATCCTGAAATTCTCCAGTCAATGTATGCAACATTCTGTAACCCATAATTTGTCACTGATACTCATATGTCACCAATAAATCATTCATCATGATTATGCTCATGTTTATGCTCATGATTATATGCTATATGAGGAAAATCCCAAAATCCAAAAAAACTTTGCATACCGATGATAAATTCAAGGTATCCACTGTGCAGAATCTTGCTAAAAGGATTCTGACTCCTAGCTTTTAGAATGATAATTGGTTAAAGTTGAAGATTTACTTAAAAATCATTAGATGGAATGATTGTATATACATATTTAGCACGTTGCAAGAAAGGTGGTGCTTAACACTTAGTTTGATTAAGCCACCATAACGAAGCGGTCTTCGATAGGAGGCATCGCTCGTTGGCGATTTGTATCTCAAATTAATTATTAAGATGACCGACTCACAGTCACACTCAGTGTTTTAAAGAAGGTGATTCTAATTACTTAGTTTGTTTGAGCCATACCTATTGAAGCGGTTTTCGCTATGAGGCATCGCCTGTTGGCGATTTGTATTTTAACCAAACTAAGGAATGAGTACATATTTAATACACTCCTAATCTTGGGAGATTTACTTTAATGACACTGTATTCATCTAATCCCTCGGGATAGCACCTGGTCATAAGTCCACATTGGAGTGAATCAATCAATCCTGAATATTACTAAAGGAATCCAGTACTATGGGTATACCATACTAGACCAACCAATAATCTGGGTTCATACAATTCTATTTGATCAATAAGGATTTAGCAAGACTATTAATTCCTATGCTAAATAGGTAACTCCCATACAAGGCTTCAAGAAAAATGTGATCAAGGATCACTCAATATAGATTCTATCACAAGGAAATGTATCATTATAATATCTTAAGTGATTCCTACCACGAGAGGTTAAGATCAATATCTAAGGTTAAGGGATCACCTAAGCTTCTACCTCAATGAGTTATACAAAGTTCTCCTACCTTAATGTATATTTAAATCTAGGTCTTAAAATATTTCAGAGACGATCTTATGATGAGATACATAATATCTCACACTCTTAATTCTAATGCTAACACTCTATGTTTTACTTATCATTTAGATTTAGAGTGATCAGATCAGAGGATTAAGTCATCTGATCATAACTTATTCTAAGATTATGGGATTTAAATCAAGGATATTATTAGAGTTAGATCACTTATGAAATCAATATAATTCTATAAATCTTTTCATACTAATAGTCTAATTTAAGAGAAAAATTAAGGATCTAAAGTTTAGATTCAGATTAAGCAATCACATAGATTTATTATTATCCTTAACATGTCTAATTCAAATGTTTAAGATCAATACCAAATCAGATGCATTTTTGGAATAATGTTAATTACATTATCTTATAATCATATTCATTTAATTAAGGTTTAAGAGTTTGTATTTTAATTAAACAGGTTAGGGTTTAACCCCTACTCTTGTCCAATTAAGATCAAGGGTTCATTTATAGATTAAATGTCAAATTAGTGAATTAGGAATGCATTATTCGTGACCTAAATCAAGTCTTAATAGCTTGATCAAAGTTTTAAGACTTCTTAATGTTAATTAAAATATTTAAGATCTTTAAATTTAGATTTATTCAAATTATAAATTATAAATTTGCATACATAGTTTCAATACATCTAACTTACTGTCCTGAAGCATAATAATAGAAAAAATCATAAAAATACAAGATAATTAGTGCTAATCAAACCCTAAACCAATGCAAAAGAATTAGCACCTAATTTAAAATATAACCATCAAAATTTCATGCAACTTGGTATACAAGTTCCATTTTATCATATAATTAATCAAAGACTGAGTTTGCTAAGATCCAATGGTTACAAGCCCTAATTTTTACTAATCATGGTTTAACAAGATTATGGCATAAGTTAAAATACAGAAATCAGAAAAATAAGCTACCTAGCACATTCATTCTACTAATCATAAAAAAACTAATGGCACCCTAAATATATAATTTGGATAAGTATAAATGCTAATCCACCCTAATTAAGTTCTGCAATACTTAGGTTAAAATAGAAAATCTAGCCCAATACTATTTTATATTCTTATTTTTGAGAATTTTCTGATCAATTTGATATATAATATCATAAGATTTGGACCAGTGGATTAAAATTTATTTAATTAATACATTATGTATTTTTCTAATTAAATTTTCCTATGATAGGATTAATTGGATTATTTTACTTAAGAAAAATAAATCCAATTAATCGGATTTATATTAAACGGGCTCGCCATTAGTCGAACCGCGCGTGTCGACCGGGGCCCGAGGAACCCGGTACTGTCGCGCAGCGTTGGTCATGGGCTGACTCGGCCCGCAAAGTGTCGTCGTCCCAAACCCTCCTTCTCCGATACCCAGGAAATTAGGGTTGGCTTCCACGGCAAAATTCTAAGCGCTTCGACCACGCAGTGACCCCTAATTGATCCTCACACCATCACTAGGCCAAGATGCTTTGATTGAACCCCTTAGCCCCTTGTGAGGTGGTCGGGGTAGCCCAGACCTTACTCACCTGAGAGGCTTTGCCTCAAAGCTACTGTGGGGAGACAAATCTCCCCACAAAGGCCATGCCAGACCCAGGGCTCAGGGAGGTGAGGCGGATCGAAGCCCCCTGGTCTAAGGGCCTAAGGTGGGCTGGAACGCTGGGACCTTACTCGACCCGTGATGTTTCTTAAGGACTTAGCCTGATCGATCGATTTGATGGATCGACGCTAGCTTAGGTCTTAATTATGCTAGCATTAGGTTTGAAATGATAATACACACGATTACAAATCGAAAGAGAGAGGGTCTGAGCCCAATTGGCTCAGACCGAGCAAATGGGGGTACGTAAGTACTTAGAACATATATTGGGTTCTAAATAATTAAAACTGTTTACCTAGTCCTATGTTAAGTGCGTACATCACTTGGATAGTTCTTATTACTATTTTTGTGCATTTTAGTTTCTCAAGTTCTATGTTAACTTTTATGTATTTTTACCAGTTGTTTTAAAGGTTTAAGATGTTTTAATTCTATTATGATTGCTTAATTTCATTAAACTGTCAATTATCCCTTATTAAACTTAAGAAATCTTGAGATCTTGATCAAGTGATTTACACTTGATCTAGATCTTAGATTTTCATCAATAATAAATCAATAATTCATTTGATTTGCCATTAACTTGTAATATAACTCTTACTCTTAAATTGATAAGGTTAGAGGCTAACAGCTAATCTGTCTTATTTAGACCTAAACTCTTAATCACTTAATAAATCAACCTGATTGTAAAATAATGTAATTGAAATTATTCCAATAATACATCTAATTCAGTATTGATCTTAAAATATTGAATTAGACATATTAAGGATAATAATAAATCTACATGATTGAATAATCTGAATCTAAGCTTTAGATCCTTGATTTTCTCTTATATAAAACTATTAGCATAAGATGATTAATAAGAATGGTATTAATTTAATAATTGATCTAACTCTAATAATATTCTTGATTTATTCCCATGATTGTAGACTAGAATATTATTAGATGATTTAGGCATCTGATCTGATTACTTAAATCTATGTTAATAAGTAACCCTTAAATGTTGGTCTAAGTGAAATAAATGTGAGATTCTAAGGATCTTGCTTTAGATATCATTCTTGAAATATTTAAAGAACCTAAATTAATAATTCCTTGAGGTAGGAGAAATTGTGTAACTCATTGAGGTAGAAACCTAGATGATCCCATCAACCTTAGAAGCTGAACTTAACCATCATGGTAGGAATCACCTAAGTTATTTAAAATAAAACATTTTTTTTGTGGTAGAATCTATATTAAGTGATCTTTTGATCACATCCTTAGAGCCTTGTATAGGACTCACCTCTTAGAGTAAGGATTAATACTCTTGATAAATCTTTGTGGTTTTTAGTAGAATTATTATGCCTAGATCATTGGTTGGGTATAGTAGAGTATACCTATAGTGCATGATTATTTCAGTAATATTCAGGAATGGTTGAGTTACTCTAAGTGAGATTTATTTTTGTGCTATCCTGCGGGCTTAGGCAGATACAACCTCGCTTAGAGTAAATCAGTCATCCTAAGAGCGTTGCAAATAGAGATTCATTCCTTAATTTGATTAAAATACAAATCGCCAATGGGTGATGCCTCCTAGTGAAGATCACTTCAATATGCATGGTTTGAACAAACTAAGTAATATGAGTCACCCTCTTTAAGACACTAAGTGTGGTTGTGAGTTGAGTATCTTACTAACTTAGCTTGAGATACGAATCTCCATCGGGTGATGCCTCCTATCAAAGATCGTTTCATTAGGGTGGCTTAATCAAACTGAATGTTAAGAACCACCTTTTGCGCAACTATGTTAAACATGTGTATACAATCGTCTCATCCAATGGTCCTTAAATAAAAAGTGTAACTTCAATAAATTATCGAAACTAAAACATAGGTGTCAGAATCATTTTAGCAAGATTTTGCACAATGGAGACTTTGGAGTCACTATCGGATTTTACAGTATTCATGGATTTTCTGGATTTAACTCATGTAGTATAAAAGTATGAACATGAACATGAGCATGAGCATGATGATTGATTTCAGTGGTGATGTATGAGTATTAGTGATGAGTTATGGGTTATGGAATATTTCATACATTGACTGGGAAATTTCAGGATGCATCAACATCACCGTACTATCTTCCTAACTGGGTGTATGTATACATTGGACCATATTTCAACTTTTTTACAAAATTTATGCAGTTTGATTTCTGTCTTATTATTATGTTGAATAACATCTTTTAAATATAAGTATATACTATTTTACAACTTTATTGTATTTAGACTTTATAAGTCTAATATTAATTTTCCTTTATTGGCTTAGCCCTGTCATATATGTACATATGGCAGCATTAGGTGTTAGCTCAGACATTGTGCTTGGGGGTGTGTTGGGGATAGAATGTCAGGTGAGATTGATATTATGCAAGAAAGGAGGTCTTGCTCAATTATTAAAATTTATGTTGCTCATATTTAATTAAATATAATAAATGAGTTTTTTTCTTGTTATTCTGTATTTTCTATATTGTATATGAATGGATAGATGTGGATAACGTTTGAATGCCTTTTTCCTTATTTTCTGCACTACTTTACTTATGTACTTGCCTAAGACTTTGCTCACCTTCAGATTAATGTCATAGATATATTGCTTATTATCTGTAGTGTTAGTGACAACCACAACTTGATCGTAGTTAAGTTAGTGTTACTCGACGATGGTCAAGGGGCGGCCGTTACTAAGTAATTAGAATCACCTTCTTTAAGACACTGAGTGTGATTATGAGTCTGGCATCTTAAATAGACTACAAATTGAAGGGCTGTTGACTCAAACCCAAGAGTAGGATCGAGGGTCAATACTTAAGATAAGAGTATGATTATTGTCTTAAGTATTAGACTAATACGTACATTGGATTTAAAGAAGTAAATATAAATCAAATATACATTATCAATATATCAGTATTTCCAGTATGCTGATCATATCACAATACTAAGTATAGTAGTATAACAGAAAGTGCGAAAACTAATAGCAAAACAACCAGAATACATTCATCACAAAGCAGTAGTAAATATTCGTCTTAGAAAAGAAAAGTAAAATACATCCAAAATTTTTACAAACTGGTTTAAATGAGGCAAAAAAGTAAAGTCTATCTGAACTAAAATAATTAAGAAAAAGAGGTGAAGATCGATCCACTAGGGTTCCACGTACTGCTAGATCTCCTGCAAATCCTCCTGCCCTGCCTCAACAAGCTGCTCGGGATCTAGCAAATTGCCGGATCATAAAAGTACCCCGTGTTAGACAAGAAGTCTAACACATCGCAGCTAAACTAAGCAGTACTAAAGTAAATACAAATAGACAGTAAAGTAAACAAAATGGTAGAAAAGCAGTGAAATACTGAACCACTGAAAGATGTAAGGACTAAACAAGATAAAAAGGAACTGAAAACTGAATGCTGAAAGTAAATAAGAACATTAAATGCTCAGAAACTAAGGTAAAAATGTCCAATGTTGTACTACATGTCACTGGGATATGCATCTAAATATTCCACAACACGGTATGCCATAGATATATAACAGAACTATCACTGAAATGCTATGAGTCATACGGTCCAATGTATACATACACCCAGTTAGGAAGTCAGTACGGTGATGCCAATGCATCCTGAAATTCGCCAGTTATGAAGTCATGCTCATGTTTATGCCCATGCTTCTATGCTATAAAATTTTAGCTTAATACTTATAAGAATATGAAGAATTTATTGTAATTAGAATTATTCAATTTGGATGAATACTTTAATTTAAACACTTTTCTGAAATTAATATTTTAACCATTTATTAAAATTATCTAAACTTTCAAAAATCACCGAAGTTTTATAATAATATAACAAACTCTATTCTTAGTTTTGGCATATTCAATTTTAAAAAACATCATATATTTGAAATATTTAAAGCATTTAACTTTTTTTCAAATAAAAAATACTTTTTCATATTTTAAATTGAGCGAATATTACAATATTAATTATTGTGCTTAGTGTACAATTATCTTTAACTTTCCATACTTATAAGTATGTTGATAAGAGTTGGTTGAATATTACATTTATGTGTTGATTTTCAACATATCTCCATTACATGAGTGTTAATGCTGCCTCACACCTAATAAAACGTTTTCTTAATAATATTTAAGGCTTTTATATTATAGTATTGATACTTGAGTCCTAGTTATTAATTGCACACAATTTATTGCTTGTGCAAGCATGTATATTTGATACATACTTGAGGTTGGGACCATATCCATTAAAATTGATTGATAAGAATTGTTGTTAAACTCTTCCATGTTTAACCAATATTCTCATGAACCTAATTTGAATAATATTAATAATAGAACTTGCTGTTTAAACTCGAACAAGTGAACAACTTGTTAACATAAGAATTGGTTAGCATGTGTGCTAAGCCTAAGGCTGTCAATTTGACCCGAAATTTGAAACTCGAACTCAAAACATTTTGACTCGACTTGAGCTCAACTCAAAATTTTCGAGCAATTTCGAGTCGAATGACGACTCGAACCCCATTTGAAATGACTCAGACTTGACTTGAACTTGACTCAAACTCGGCTCGAACTCAGCCCGAACTCGTCTCGAACTTGAATTTGAACAAGTTTGAGTTTTGGCCGACTCAATTCAAACTCGACTTAAAGCTGACCCTAGTTAAAACCCATGCACCTGAGCTAACCCGTCATGTAACAAGTTTACCTTATGACTTACATACTATCAAAATCCATAATTAAATCACATACTTGTTAGATTATACATGCTAAAGACTTGTAGTTATATTCTAAATAATTTTGCAGCATAATGGTTTAAGGCTCTATATAATATTACTTGTAAGATAGATTGCATACCTTGACATATAACTTTATATTGTTGAAACTTTATAACACATTTAACCTAAGGCTATAGCTAAATTGTGCACTTCTAAGTTACCTAAAGTTTAATAATTCTCTATATAAAGTTGTTCAACTCAAGTTGACCTAAGCCTAATGATTTATACATGACCAAGAGGTGGTTAACTCAATATTTCTTAGACATCTTGAAGTGCTTTATACTTGAATTTCATGACTTTTTTACACATAGGAAATAATTAATCTGAATACTAATCATTAATTGACTAATATTGCCCAAACCCATGAAATCACAATTTTGCTTAGCCTTAGGGTTTAGCCCTTAGACTTGAATGAAGTACTTAAGAACTTAGAACTTATTCTATTCATGAATCCATACTTAATCATATTGCATAAACTAGACTATATCACTTGAAATTAGCCAAACTAAATCTAATTAAGTAGAGACTAGCCTAACTTAGTCTAAACCTCTATAATATACTTAATATTTGTTATTTTAGATTATAATTGAAGTATTTTAATGCTATATTTTCTTAGCCTTAGAGGCTAGTGTTTTCCTTTCACATACATAGTACCACCTTAAGAACAAGGGGAGAAATGGTAATTTTCAGTGCCCTTCACATCATCTACACATTTCCAAGATCATGGATTTTATGATTGGAAAATGTGATTTGATGTTTTAGATTCTAAGATTGTATATAAAAGTTTAGGCAACCCAAACTAAGCTTAATATTATACTTAAGACTTAGTCTAAATGTATAAAGCCCAATGTGAGCTCAGAGATGATCCCTTTCTGCCTGAGCATAATCACCTCAATTTTCTTTTTATATGTATGTATTAATTTTATAAAGTCTCACATCCATCTTTATAAAATAATTTACTATAAGATATAAAGCATCCAAGCACTTTCATTTCATGATAAGAGACATTCTTGAATACACACACACACATACACACACATTGATACACATAGATATATGTGAGAATATATGTATATATATGAAACCATATGTATATATATATAAGTATCAATAAATAAATTAATGTGCAAATACATACATATATATAGTCTTAACCTTATGAATTATGGGATATAGATAAATAATGAATAAAGAAAATATAAAAAAAGAGAATCTTAGAGATTATAGTATATTAATTAATAGTTAATTAAACTCCATTCTATTAATAATTTTAGATATTATGAAGATTTGGTCTTTGTTATATTTTCTTTGCTAAATTTTAGGTATGCAAGCTCTTAAAATTGTATTGAAATTGTGTTTATAGTTTTTTTTCTTATGATCACATGAGATTCCTTTAGTTAAAATGCAAGCCATGTGTATGCTAGTTTACACATTTGATTGCCTCATAAAATTTTGTTTATGATGTTTCATCATAGTCTGTTCAAATGAATTTTATAGATTATCTTATGAAGACTTAATATGGGCTATTAGGTTTCAAAGCATACTCATATGGAGACTAATATTATTTATAGGATTCCATAATAAACTTACACAAATACTCATGTTAGATCTCAAATAAAATGTACAAACAGGTAAACCCAATTTTACGAAGAGGTGTTTCGATTGTAACTTTTTTGGTAAAATGGAAAACCAAGGAATATATATTAATTAAATAATTATCTATAAACTACTTGAATTTAATGGGGGTATGAGCATACACACTCGTAGAACCAATTACATATGCTTGGACCTCATAGTGAGTTACTTGGTACTCATGTATGACATTATTAGAGAATTATTGAATTATTAAAGATGTTATTAATCAAATGAATATAAAGGCTTGTTATCATAATTATAATATTATGGCTATTATATTGAAAGAATTGTGTTGTTTTAATTACTCTCTTAAACAACTATGCTCAAATTGATTTCATAGATTGTGCAATATTATTTATTTGCATTTGTTTATTAAATATTTTATAATAAATTGTTTACATTGTTCATCACTAACTCAATCTAATTCCTCAATATTTTTCACGTGTTGAATCAATGAGCTCAGGACTTGAGCCAAAATCATTGTGGAGCCCAAGGTGATTGCCTTGTAAGACGATGACCTACAGTTGTTATACACACATATATATATATATATATATATATATATATATATATATATATATATATATATATATATATATATGTGACTTTTATTTCATTCAAAAGTTGTAATTAAAACATTACTACATTTGTATTTGATGTTGTGTTGAGATTATATTTATTAATGAATGAGTTTCATTTTTACTACGTTTAAATTTTATAATCTGCTGATGTTTTACCTTCATAGCAGGTATCAGAGTCGGGTTGAGAAACTTGCATGTAAAATTAATATATATCAATTAGGTTTGATTTGGCTAGTTGGGTATATTATTTCAAGTTCGAGAGTACCTTAAAATATTAGATTTCTCTTATTTTTAGTATTTTGAATCTAGCGTTTGTATTTCTATATATGATGTGTTATTTCTACTGTGAAAGATATTAATAATTAAAATATAGAAAAATAAGTAATTTGAAAATGACTATCCGACTTCCACTATTTTGAGCGAGCTTAAATCTCCATCATCTTATTGCCACTAAAAAGAGAAGCACAAAAATACAAAAGGAAGCTCAAAAACTAGATACTGACAAGCAAACATACAATTGCGCACTCAAAGTATTTAGCGTGCTATCAGCGAGTTAAGACTGAGCTAGCGATAGCATGAATTACAAACCCAGTTCTTCATATTCCATCAAAATTTCATTAAATAAACAGAAAAAATGTATCCAAGATCAATAATGCTGAGAAAAGCTATCCAAAACATATAAAATATAGGTAATTCCCTTCATTTTATAGCAATTTATTATTAAAATTTATTTTCTCATATTGCTTAGAATCCAGATTTCGACTGACCGCAATTTACCGAAATTAAGTTGCCTTTAAGCAGCTCACAACGAACGCTATCGTCGCTAATTTTAGCTATTTTGTTTTTTAATCTTTCCCACCGTAGCCTGCTTCTGTGGTTTTGATAAAGAGCCTGGCTATGGCCGGGAGACCTTTGCATGCCATTGGATATGAAAGGGATCGGGTATTTCTCCCCTTACCTGGCTTCAACTTTCCTTGGTGCATCGACAACTGCTCCTACTCTACCAATGGATTATTTGCGAGCGTTGGCCACATCGGTTCAGGCTTCGATACTTCATCAAGATCCTCAAACCCTAGCGATAATACTGTGGACATTCCATTTTCTGCTCATGCAAAATTTGCAGCTTCTCTTCCGTTGAAATGTAGGATTGCAGTCGATCATAAAGAAACAATTTTGGGAGCAGCTGATGCTGAGGCGGTAACAGAGGCAAAAAATAACGAGAAGAATGGCGCGCTCAAAATCAGGCTTAGAGTGAAAGATGCTTCTCTAAGGAGCTTTATTAGCGGGGGAATAGCTGGAGCTGTTTCCCGTACTGTAGTTGCCCCTTTGGAAACAATCAGAACCCACTTGATGGTCGGGAGTAATGGAGACTCCACTATGGAAGTTTTTCAAAGTATTTTGAATAATGAAGGATGGAAGGGTTTGTTTCGAGGCAATTTTGTTAATGTTATTCGAATTGCTCCATGCAAAGCCGTAGAGGTATATATACATACATATATATATATATATATATATATATATATATATATCAATTATCCTTTGTTTGATAGTTGGTACTCTATCTAAGATTCTTATTAGTGTATTCATGCGTTCACTGCATGATTTTTGATATCTTGTTGAAGAGGGACCAAAGCTATGAGCTTTTTGACTTGGGTGCACAGTGAACTTTTTCAGTGACTTTTAAGTTGTGACAGTTTATAGGCTGCACTTTCGTGACTCATTTCTAATTCAAATATTATTATCTAGAAATAATAGAATAAATGAACTTCTTATTTAACTTTATTTATTCCTTAGATTTGAGCTTTGATGGCATCTTTAAGGTAAATTTTAGGGTATGTAAGAGGAAACAACGGCATATTTTTATCTAACACTGAAACTATTACTTATCAATTTAAATTTGGAAACATTTAAGTATTTATATTTGTGTTTTTCATATGTTTTATACTACACCTCTTCACCTCATTAAAAGATTATGGTATCATTATCCGTCATATATATAGATCTATCTATATAGACCTGTTTTGTAGTTTTTTGACACATAAGGTCTGCATTTTTCTATCATATGCAGAATGTTTCATGCATTTTAGATGTTGTGCTATTTATTGGAAAATAGAAACACCTTACTTTTTATAAGCTTATAGTTACCTATGTTTGGCAAGTTCTGTTTATATTAATGTTTATATCAACATCTTATTGTAATGTCAAGATACATCAAGATGGTTAGCTGTCATATATACAACTTAATAATTAAATAGTATCATGTTTATAGTGCTCAACTGATTAAATTTTGTAAAACTTTAATTCACATCAAATTTGGAAGTCAACCTTCAAGGATTTAGTAGCAATCTTCATGGGTTATTACAAAATTACATGGAAACGGATCACATGATATAATCATATTTAGTGAGATCTTAAGAGACACTTATGCTTAAGAAGGAGATGAGATAATGAAGTATATTCAACATTTAGAAAAAATAGAGAATAATAGAAGAGATAAAAAGATGAAATATAAAGAAGAGGAGGGATAACATTATTATTTTTGTTTAAATCATATCAATCCTAATAAACTTCTGACACAAAAGAAATAAAGTTACATTAGCACAAAAAAAATAAATAAGCCTTTTTCACGGCTCGTTGAATTTTTCAAGTGATGAATGCCTATGAATTTTATAAGGCTAGATACTTATTCAAGCATTTTTGGAAGGGTGTGGATGTCCTTTACTTGATTAGATTTCTTAGACCATTCTAGCATGCTTTTTACAATCCAAGCACTTGGAATATGATGTTCAATAGAAATAATTGATTGAGATTTTCTCAAGTTTCATTTGAATGATTACACGATTCTATGTTTTATGAAAAGTATACCCTATATCTTGATTATACTGATTCGTCTAAATTGTTGACATTAAAACATAATTTAGAAATTGATTATTATGTTGAAGTTTTTTTACTCAAAAAATTCTTGTTTTTAATGGATTCATGAGGAAAAGGTCAAAATTGGCAGTTTGTTTTCTTAATTAACAATTTTTTTAAAAATGATTTACATGCTTTTATTTTCATAAAATAACTTATATCATAAAAATATCATGATTCTCATAACATTAACAATAGAGTTTCTAATGTAACTTATTTAGAGATCTTTAAAATAATGTTTACAATCTTTATTTCCAAATTGATGACACTTTCTTAATATATCATATCGTTCTAAGTAATCATTTTTTTTATCTCAGCTTCCAAGTGCTGCTCTTATCAGGGTGGCTATCCAATTTAGTAATTTTGTTTTCGAATATATCCAAATATTGCTGATTAAGGGTTGTTATGGGTAGAAACTATTGGAAGCAATAAAAAAAGAGTACCTTTCCATCACGCTTTAATGAAATCTTCTTGCTTTGCTTCATGCGACATAGGCATACGAAGTTCTCATGATTACATCCAATTAGTATGCCATTTTAGAAAAAAATTGATTGTCCATACAACATATTTTCCAAAAATTAAATGTGTATTTTCTTGAGTATTTTAGATATTTTAACTCATGAACTTAAACCATTTTAGAAGATCATCTAAAATCTTAAGGTTAAAGAGTTTAAGTTAATAGATTGTTCATGCACATTTGAGGTTGGAAATGGCTAGTATCAAGAAAAAAGCACAATTTACATAAATATCAATACTTGATGTACCAAAGGGATTCAACTCACACTCAATATATACATATTATGGGATGAGCATAACTTCGTCGGTAAGTATGATTTAAGTGGTTCTAGGCTATATTTGAATATGTGAACAGTCATTACTTTCCCAGGGCTTTTGATTTCAGCAGCCAATTTTTTTTTTTTGATATGCACAATCTTCTTAAGCATTTGTGACACCTGCTTTTTTTTGCTAGCCACTTGAAATTTTTTTAGCTTAGATTACAAGTGTCTATACAATCATAGTCGAATATTTGAATTTGGTATTTGATGGCTAATATATACTTTCTTACACAAATATATTATCTTTTCAATCTTAAGACCAAGTTTCTTCCTAAACGTTTGGGCATATCATTTTAACTTTTTTTTTTAAGTTTCTTTAATGTAATTATACAAAGATAATCTTAATGCCATACATATGACACATTAATGGGTTTTTCTTACTACCAAAATCTAACCTTTAATGTTCAATATTTACTAATCTAATATTCAATTTTTTCTAGATACAATTAAACTACCACCAACTTAGTTTTTGTAATGACAAAATGGGGATGATATAGTTTAGATATGCAGGTTAGGTGGTTCTAGTTTAATAAAAAAGCAAAGGTTAGTGGGTTTTAATAAGTATTTAAAAAACATGTGTTAAATATGAAAAGTATAAATATATGGGTGTTCTGTATGTAAATCTCTTCTTATTAAATTTATAAATTTTATTTTAGAGAATGAAATTATTAAGAAACATTTTTATACTATATTTAAATTCATTTGAGTAGTGACAATAAAAATCTTATTGGTGATCTAGTAATATTTTTTATAGTGTTTAAAATGGTAAAAATGATCAATTATCCTTTATGCATCTTGCACTTTAATATGTGTATCTAAGAACCTTGAATTTTGATATCCATGCAATTATAAACAATTAAACTACCACCAACTTAGTTTTTGTAATGACAAAATGGGGATGATATAGTTTAGATATGCAGGTTAGGTGGTTCTAGTTTAATAAAAAAGCAAAGGTTAGTGGGTTTTAATAAGTATTTAAAAAACATGTGTTAAATATGAAAAGTATAAATATATGGGTGTTCTGTATGTAAATACAATTTTTTCTAGATACAATTAAACTACCACCAACTTAGTTTTTGTAATGACAAAATGGGGATGATATAGTTTAGATATGCAGGTTAGGTGGTTCTAGCTTAATAAAAAAGCAAAGGTTAGTGGGTTTTAATAAGTATTTAAAAAACATATGTTAAATATGAAAAGTATAAATATATGGGTGTTCTGTATGTAAATCTCTTCTTATTAAATTTATAAATTTTATTTTAGAGAATGAAATTATTAAGAAACTTTTTTATACTATATTTAAATTCATTTGAGTAGTGACAATAAAAATCTTATTGGTGATCTAGTAATATTTTTTATAGTGTTTAAAATGGTAAAAATGATCAATTATCCTTTATGCATCTTGCACTTTAATATGTGTATCTAAGAACCTTGAATTTTGATATCCATGCAATTATAAACAATTAAACTACCACCAACTTAGTTTTTGTAATGACAAAATGGGGATGATATAGTTTAGATATGCAGGTTAGGTGGTTCTAGTTTAATAAAAAAGCAAAGGTTAGTGGGTTTTAATAAGTATTTAAAAAACATGTGTTAAATATGAAAAGTATAAATATATGGGTGTTCTGTATGTAAATACAATTTTTTCTAGATACAATTAAACTACCACCAACTTAGTTTTTGTAATGACAAAATGGGGATGATATAGTTTAGATATGCAGGTTAGGTGGTTCTAGTTTAATAAAAAAGCAAAGGTTAGTGGGTTTTAATAAGTATTTAAAAAACATATGTTAAATATGAAAAGTATAAATATATGGGTGTTCTGTATGTAAATCTCTTCTTATTAAATTTATAAATTTTATTTTAGAGAATGAAATTATTAAGAAACTTTTTTATACTATATTTAAATTCATTTGAGTAGTGACAATAAAAATCTTATTGGTGATCTAGTAATATTTTTTATAGTGTTTAAAATGGTAAAAATGATCAATTATCCTTTATGCATCTTGCACTTTAATATGTGTATCTAAGAACCTTGAATTTTGATATCCATGCAATTATAAACATGCCATTTGATTTACTTACTCTTATGAAGAGTTCTAGTTTATTTAGTATATATGATATTTAGATACTCACAATGTATGCCTTTTTTGTTACTCATTAGTAACTCAAATACAATTAAAGCATAAAAATTGCATCAATTGAAGCTTAACGAGGTTTGTTCTTTGATAGATCACTATGAAGGTGAAAGAAGTTACGTAGCTAATACCACAGTGTAATTAAGGTTTCGTATTATTGTTATTATTGTTATATTGTTGCAATTTTATCTATTGAAATATTAATAATGAATATAAGGGTACTGTCCAAAATATTGTGTAAATGGGTAATAAATGAAACATTGTATTCTCATATTATGCGAAACATCGTATTCTCATATTATGCATTATGAGCCACACTTTTATCAATATGAAAGTTAGCACAGATAAATCAATCTTTGTTATTTCGACATCAATAGGTAATTAATCTAACTAATATAATTATAATAAAACTAAGTTATTTACTAACAATTCATCAACATTGTCATCATTAATGATAAATTCATTTTTATATTCTTTAATGAAGAAATTTAATAATTTGGTTCTAATTATTTTGATGTGATGCTTGTATTGTGGATTTTGGATGTATAATTTTACTTGAATTTTTGCTTTTTGCAGGTCTTTGATTTCAGGAAAAACAAATCTCTTGCAAGTTTTAGGGATTTTAAATTCCCAAATAGGCTTGCTTCACATAATTTTGTAATCTCCCAAATCATCAATTTTAAAATCCCGTAGTCAAGCTTGTATTGGTATTTCATTAGTGGTTTGCGAGCATCCATTGCTGGCATGCTAACAACCATTGGAATCAACGTCAAACCTTAAAGGTTCTCTCTATCCCTTACCAAAGCCGCTGTGTAGGATTACTAGATCTAGTGCAATGTTTGACTCCTAATGTTGTCAGTCTTTACCATCCTTTACTCTTTGTAGTGCTCTTGTCGGTGTTTTGCTGCCCACATCGTTCTTATCAAATTTCCATCCATTTTCCTAGTAATCCATTTCAACCTTGCGAGATTTTCTCTCTATTGCTGCTTTGCTTACCTTTGTTGCTCTCGTTACACTTCTATTATTGTGAATGGTGTTGGCTCATGAATAATCACCAATAGTTGCATTTTTATTCTTTTTTCAAATGTACTCTTAGAGAATTTAAATATTCTCTAAACATATATATAGTGCTTTAGCTTATTACATATTAAGCAAACTGAATAAACACATCACCACTGCCACTAAATCATTAAATATTCTCAAAACATAGATATAGTGCTTTGAAAAAATTCATTAACTCAACTTTTTTTAAATGGGGTGTATAATGATCTATGCTTAATATGTCCATACCATTCATTGCAACATTCTATGAGCTTATATTCTAATAGAGCTACTCTTATTTATGAATGTACCATTTCTTTTCACAACCTTTCATCTGCATACCCCCACATCTTCCTAGGCATTTTAACATTGACAAGACTTATCTTTTTAGTATTTTTCTATCATGCAAAAATTCTATCATATATATTCTTATTGGTATTTTATTAAACCTTAATTTTGAGCTGGTATTTATTCACTCAACACTCGAGAAGCGCTTTTCCATTTTATCAGCCAATTGAATTTTATTAATCATATTGCCTTTGATTTCACTATTATTTTGTATGATGAATAAATATATTAAAACTTTATTAATAACATGAATCTTGTTGTGACACAAATTATTTAAATAATTATGCTAGAACTAGGGCATCCTTGAAAATGACTCGCTGCATTGCCTGAATATGGTGCAAAGTGTGCAAATGCTGTTACATAAGCAAGTGTTCTTGTATTATAAATGAATGCTTGTAAATAAGCTAGTTTTTGATTTTAAATTAAGATTGAGTAGTTGGAATATTGACGCTCTCACTGGCATGCTTTTCGAGTTAATTGATATTATGATAAATAGGATGATTAATGTTATGCCTTCAAAAAATTAAGTGTGTGGGAGAAAAAACAAAATAAATTGATAGGTTAGGCTTTAAATTTTGGTACTCGGATAAAAATCACCATATGAATGATGTGGATATTATTCTGGATAAAAATTTAAAGAATAATATGTAGAAGTTAAGTGGTTGAGAGAATTGTATTTTTAAAACTTATAAATAATAGAATAATTTTTAATATTGTAAGTGTTTATGCCACTAAAATATGATTTGATAGTTGTACAAAAGAAAGATTTTAATATAACTCTGAATGAGTTGATTCAAAAATATTTCAAGAGGAGATGCTTTTTATAGGAGATTTAAATGATATTGGGAGGGTAATTAAAAAATTTAATAGTATTCATGGTGGTTTTGATTTTGGAGAGATTAATGAAAAAGAAGAATGATTTTATCGCTTTGGTTTATGATCTTATGACTAATACTTTAAAAGGCATGGACGAATATATTATCACTTATAAAAACAGGATTTCTAAAACTCAAATTGATTATTACCACTTAAAGAAAGAGATCACTTATTTTGTAAGAGTTGTAAGATTATTTAAAGTGATTGTTTGATAACCCAGTATTATTTATTAGGTTTGGATTTGAAAATAAGGAATGATAAATATAATATTAATTCGAAAAATTCATAAACTAGATGGTCGAATCTTAAGAATAATAATATAGATATTCTCAAGAGTGAAGTTTTCAAATTTAGATAATAGAATTTTGAGGGTGAAGTCATCCTTATATGGAATTTGGTTGATGGTTGGTTTCACAATGTAGTAAAGAGTTTATTTGGTGAATCAAAAGAGAGGTTACTTAATAATAAAGATGCATGGTTGGAAAAACAAAATGTTCATACTAAAATTAAAAATAAAGTGTTACGAAGAATAGTTTAAATGTACGACTGAGAAGAATTGAATGAATCATAAATTAGTATATCATGGATCCAAAATAATAGTTCTTGGTGCTAAGAGTGCAACATTCGTGCATTTATTTAATAAAATAAAAAATGTTGAGCGATAGATATATTTATAAGCTAGTCAATTTAAGTGATAAAAGAACCAAAATTGACTTGTTAAATATATCAAAGATGATAAAAAAAATTCTTATAAGGATAAAAATTTCAACATAGATGGATGAATTATTTTACTAAGCTTTTTAATGAAGAGTGACCAATACAACCAATATTAATGAGTTTAATGGTCATAAAAGTAGTCTCAATCTATTTCATTCACCTTGTTAGTAAAGCTGAGATCTTGAATGCTTTAAAGAGGATAAAGAGCAAAAAAATGATAAGATCAAATGACATTATAATTGATGTATGAAAATATTTGGGTGAGGAAGGAATTTCTTTGCTTGCCTAGTTATTAATATTATTTTGACGGTTAAATAGATGCTAGATAAGTGGAGAAAGAGTATTTTTATACTTATTTATAAGAATAAAGATGATGCTCAAGATTGTGCTAATTATAGAGGAATTAAGAATGTGTTATACATTGAAACTTTATGAGAGTGTAATTGAATATAGATTATGAGGGGATACTTGTATTTCTCAAAATCAACTTAGTTTTATGCCAAGTAGGTCTACCATGAAAACTATATATATATTAAGAGGTTTTGATGGAGAAATTTGAGTAAGAAAAGGAAATATTCATTTAGTTTTTAGTGATCTTGAAAAGACTTATGATAGAGTGCCAAGAGAAGTTCTTTGTATAGCCTTGGAAAGAAAATGAATTTATGTTACTTATATTGATGTTATTCTAGATATGTATAATGAGTGGAATATGTATTCGATTGCAAGTTGTCTTGTCTATTTTTTTTTATTGGATTACATTAAGGCTGAGCTCTCAGCCCATATTTTTTGCTTTAATTATAATGTTCTTATTGAGCACATTCAAGAGGAGGTTCTTGGTGCATATTATATTTTTTAATTGATAAGACTAGGGATGTAGTTAAAGCAAAACTTAAGTTGTGAATGATTTATAAACTAAAATTTTTGTCTTAATAGATTTAAAATGTAATATATAGAGTTGTAAGTTTAATTGTGTTAAAAGCCTTAATCTCGAGGACATAATTATTGAGGACCATGTGATAAAGAAGAGCAAGAGGTTCAAGTATCTTGGCTCAATTATTGATAATAGTGACAAAATAGAAAGCGATGTGATTAATAGGATTCAAGATGGTTGGATGAAATGGAGTGCTTTTGGAGTGTTATGCGATCTTTAAATTCTACTCAAAATTAAAGAAATTTTTTATAGAACAACTATAAAACCAACTATATTATATGAGGCTGAATGTTGGCTATGAAAGAAGAAACTTATTGATAAAATAAGTGTTACTGAGATGAGGATGCTTAGTTGGAGAGTGCTACCTTAGATGGTTTAGGCATATTAAGAGTAAACCAAGCAACGCTCCTGTTAGAAAAACTAAGTTTATGTATTTCTCGCCCATATTGAAAGAGGGAGAGGAAGGACAAAAAAGATGTGAGAAAATACTATTAGGAATAATTTTTTTATTTGGAACTTAAGGGGGGCTTCTATTCGATTGTGCACAATGGAAACAAAGGATTCTGGAGTTGGTTCAAGGACTACACCAAGATGAGATGTTATATATATGAGGAGGTTTAAATGGATATATTGTAAAGGTGACTTTAAGATTGATTTTTTTCTTATAAAAAAATAGGAAGAAATATAATATAGCTTATCATAAATCTAAAATAATAATTCTTGATGATAAGCTTACTACATTTGAGAATCTATGGTTAGTTAGAAATTATTGAGGAAGTGAGACGTATAAGTTAACCAAATTAAGTGATACAATAAATTTAGGACTTGATTCAAATAAAATATATTAAAAATGATCAAAATAATTTTTTTAGTGATGAAGATATTCAGTATAGATGGATGGGTTATTTTATTAAGCTTTTTAAGGTTTTACTGATACAATTAATACGAGTGAGCTTAATAAAAATAATATCAATTATACTTTTATTCAATGAGTTAGTAAAGTTAATATTTTATAAAGGATAAAAGTGGAAAAACAATAGGATTGGATGCCATCTTTGTTGATGTGTAGAAATGTTTGGGTGGGTAAGGAATTTTCCTTGCTTACAAAGTTATTTAATGTTATTATGAATAGATTGAAAAGATATCATATAAGTGGAGGAGTATTGCTATTATTATTTTTAAGAACAATGGCGATGCTCAAAACTATGCAAATTATAGAGTAATAAAGTTGGTGAGCCACACATTCACACTTTGAGAGAAAATGATTGATTACAGATAATGAAGGGATACTCGTATTTCACAAAATCGAGTTAGTTTTATGCCATGTTGATTTATTATGGAAGCTATACATTTAGTAAGAGGCTTAATGAAGGAATTTAGAGAAAAATTTGAAGATTTTCATTTAATCTTTAATGATTTTGAAAAGGCTTAATCAGAATATTGGCACTCTCACTAGAAAGCTTTGAGTTAGTTGATATTATAATAAATATGATGATTAATATATTATGCTTTTAAGAAATAAAGTGGGTGAGAGAGAAAGCAAAAGAAATTAATAGTTTATGCTTTAAACTCTAATACACAAGTAAGAATTGCCATATGAATAGTTGCGTGTATCAATCTGAATAAGAATTTAAAGGATAATGTAGTAGAATTTACGAAGCTGAGAGATATAATTATTTTTGTAAAATATATAATTAATGAGACAACTTAATATTGCAAGTGCTTATGCATCTCAAATAGAAATAGATGTGTATATAAAATAAAGACTTTGATATTATTTGGATGAGTTGGTTCAAAAAATGCTTAAGAGGATATGCCTTTGATAAAAGGAGATTTAAATGGATATGTTAGAAGGGCTAACTAAAGTATTTAATAATGTTCATGGTGGTTTAATTTTGGAGATATTAATGAAGAATGCTGAATGATTTTAGAGTTTGCTTTAGCTTATGATTTTATGATTGCTAACACTTTAAGAAAAGAGATAAACATATTATCACTTAAAAATGGGATTTTCAAAAATCAGATTCATTATTTTCTCTTAAAAAAATTGATCATTTATATTATGAGAATTGTAAGATTATTCCAAATGGTTGTTTGACATTCTAACATTGTTTATTGGTTTTGGATTTAAAAATAAGGAGTAACAAAAGTAATTTAAAATTTAAAATATATCATAAAATTAGATAATAAAATTTTAAGAAAAATAATATAGATATTTGTAGGTGTGAAATTTTAAACATGGATAGTGAGATTTTGAGGTGAAGCTTTCCTTATGTGAAATTCAGTTGCTAGTTGTATTAACAATGTAGCAAAGAGTTTATTTAGTAAATCAAAAGGGAAAGTACTCAATAATAAATATGTATGGTGGTGAAAACAAGATGTTCAAGCTAAGATTATAAATAAGAAAAGAATAGTTTAAATATAAGACTTTGGAGAATTGGAAGAATTATAAACTAGTTTGTTGCAAATTCCAAATAGTAGTTCATGATGTTACGAGTGTATCATCCAATGATTTATATAATAATTAAGAAATTGCAGAAAGGGACATTTATAAGCTGTTATATTAAGAGATAAAAGAACAAAATATTTGACTCATGTAAAATATATTAAAGATGATCAAAATTTTTTTAAATATAAAAATATTTAACATGGATGGATTATTATCTTATTAAGCTTTTTATTGAAGGTTGTACCAATATAATCAATATGAGTGAATTTATTGGGTATAAAAATAATATCAATTGCATTTTCATTTGCTAAATTAATAAAGTTGAGATTTTGAATGCTTTAAAATGGATGAATAATGAAAAAATGGTGGGATAGGATGACATCTTTATCAATGTATGAAAATATGTGTGTGAGGAAGGAATATCTTGTTTAAGTTATTTAATATTATTTTAAAGAATAAAAAGATGCCAGATGAGTGAAGAAAGAGTTTTATTATTCTTATTTACAAGAATAAAGCCGATGTTCAAGACTGTGCAAATTATAGAGAAATTAAGTTAATGTGCCATAAGTTAAATTTTGGGAGAGAGTAATTGAATGCAAATTATGAAGGGATACTTGTGTTTCTCAAAATTATTTTTTTTAAAACTTGATAGATCTATCATGGAAGCCATACATATATTAAGAGGTTTGATGGAAAATTTTAGAGAAAGAAAATCATATATTCATTTAACTTTTATTAATTTTGAAAAGGTTATGATAGAGTGCTAAGAGAAGTTCATTTGAAGAATTTTGAAGAGAAAATGAACTTTAGTTGCATATATTGATATTATTAGAGATATGTATTATAGGGTTGTAACATGTGTTCGATCACAAGGTGGCTTGTTTAATGATTTTCTTGTTACTATTGGCTTACATCAAGGCTTGACTCTCAACCATAATATATTTGCTTTAATTATGAATGTTCTTGTTGAGCACATTCAATAGTTCTTTGGTGCATGTTATTTGCAAATGACATTCTGTTAATAAATAAGATTAGGGACGGAGTTAAAACAAAATTTGAATTGTGGAGTACTACTTTAATATCTAAATGTTGTTGCCTTAGTAGATCTAAAATAAAATATATGGAGTGTAAGTTATATGTTTAGAAACTTTAGTCTCGAGGAGATAACTATTGGGGATTGTGCGTTCAAGAATAGCGAGAGGTTCAAATTTCTTGGTTCCATTATTCAAAATAATGGTGAAATAGAGAGCGAAGTGATTAATAGGATAGAAGTTGGATGGATGAAATGGAGGAGTACTCCTGGAGTGTTGTGTGATCTAAAATTTTCAATCAAAATTAAGGACAATTTAATAGAGCTACTATATGGCCAGCTTTGTTATATAGAGTCGAATGAAGAATAATTGTTACAGAGATGAGGATGTTTAGGTGGATGAGTGGGTGTTCTTGTATGTATAGAGTGACAAATGAGTTTATTCATAGCAATGTTGGAGTGGCTTCAATGGTGGATATTATTTGAGAATGTTATCTTAGATGGGTCACACATATTAAGAGCATTGATCGTTCAATTCACTTGTTAGAAAAATTGAGTTTATGAATTTTGGCTATATTAAAATAGGAAGAAGAAGACTAAAAAACTATTGGGAAGAAACCATTATAAAGATCTTTTCTATTTGGAACTTAAGGAGGGGATTCTATTTGGTTATGCATAATGGAAACAAAGGATTCATGTAGCCGTCCCCACCTAGTGGGATTATGGCTTGGTGTTGTTGTTGATCTTGACAAGGATTATGATAGAGTATTAAGAGAAGAGATTTGAGGAGTTTTGGAGAGAAAGAATTTGTGATATATACTAATGCTATTAAACATGTGTAATGGGTTGTAACATGTTTTTGATCTTAAGGTGGCATGTCTAATGATTTTTTTATTACTATTGGATTACATCTAGGCTTTGCTCTCAGTCCATATCTTTTTTTGCATAAATTATGCATGCTCTTACAGAATACATTCGATATGAGGTTCCTTGGTATATGTTATTTTCAGATGATAATTGATAAAATTAAGGATGAAATTAAGGCAAAACTCTAGTTGTGGATGACTATTTTAAAATATAAAGTTTTTTATTTTAGTAGATCTAAAATTAAATATATGGAATGTAAGTTTAATTGTAATAGAAGCTATTATAATCTCAAGGACATAACCATTGAGGACCATGTAATCAAGAAGAGCGAGGGATTTAATTACCTTGCTTCAATTATTCAATATAATGGTGGAATAGAGAGCGATCTGATTGATAGGATCCGGACTGGTTGAATGAAGTGGAGGATCGCTTCTGGAGTGTTGTGCAATTAAAATTTCTCACTCAAAATTAAAAAAAGTTTTGTAGAGCAAATATATAACTAACTATGTTATATGCAGTTGAATGTTGGCCATCAAAGAAGAAACTTACCGATAAAATATTTGCTACTGAGATGAGGATGTGAGGTAGATGAGTGGGCATACTCTAAAGGATAGAGTCAGAATGAATTCATTCATAGCAAGGTTGGGGTGGCTCCAATAGTGGATAAGACTAGAGAATGTCGTCATAAATGATTTGAGCATATTAGTCATAGATCGTTCGATGTGCCCTTACTAGAATATTTGAGCATATGAATCTGCTCGTGCTAAAAAATGAGGAAAACTAAAAAAGATATGGGAAGAAGCAATTAGAAGGATCTTTTTTTGGAACTCATGGAGGGGCGTTTATTTGATCGTGCACAATGGAAACAACAAATTCATATAGCCGACTCCACTTAGTGGGACAAAGACTTAGTGGTATATGATTTAACTTGTGCTTTATATATATCATTTTGGATGTACTAAGATTACTCCCTTAAATTATAGGGTAGTTCTCCTTATTTCAACTTTTGTTATAGCATTATTTTCATCTTTATAAATAAGAAGAATATTATCTATAAACAACATACTAAATAATGTCTCATCTTGAATGTACCTGGTAAGCATGCTCATAATTAATGTAAAGAGATATGAACTTGATATATTGTTTGGTGTTGCTTGATTATAGTATACAAATCATTTAACAAACAACCTTGCATTTTTAACTCATGCATTTGCGCATTTATACATGCTTCAATAATTTAAATATAAACTACACAAACTCCTTTCAATACTCTTCAAAGAACAATTTTAGGTATTGTATCATTTCTTAAATCAATAAATTCAGATGGGGTCTTTTTTGTCCAAATAAACTAAGGAACCTCTCAACAAATGTATGGTTTCCGTAGTTTATTTGTTTTGCATAAAACCAAACTAATTTTGTGAAATACCGTATTTCATCATAAGTTGTAACATCTTAGTTTCCTATAAAAGTATGGCTTCTTAACATAATATCTCCATATTCTGTACAATTTGGCACATCACTTTCATTTATTTATATCGATATACAATACTCCACACATTTAACATCTTATTGGTTTTAAAATTATATTAAGTTACTTGAATAGCAAAGAAGCTCCTTCATCACTTAAATATTTTCACATATTTATAGGGATGATATTAAATCTACATCTCTTACACTTTATTTTTATCAAAGTATTCAAATTTCAGTATTACTCACCCATCAAATGAAAGATTTAATATTATCTTTCCAGCTTTTAAGCTCACTCTTATTAACCATATTCTTACAACCTTCATCAAAAAGCTTGTGAAATTCATTCACATATTTGTATATTATTACTTCTAAAATTTATTTTTTGATCATCAAATTTAATAAATTTCAGTTCAATTAAATTTTCATTTTTTCATTTTTTTATTTTTTTATTTTGCTAGTTTACAAATCTCACTCTTTCATCAGGGTTTAATTTCTTATATAAAAGTTTAAAAGTTATATCATTGATTAACAAGAGTATTTTTTGCACATGACAAGGTCATTATACCATTTTAAATTATCATTATTATTCAATTTAAACTAGTCTATATAATAACTCATTTTTTTTAATATTTTTGAAAACGTTTGTTTCATTTCTAAATTTACATCACTAAACATTTGTTTTCATTACTCCTTATTTTGGTATAACATGTTTATATTCTATATAATACTACTGTAATCATTTGCCTCATAAGATTTGCTCTCATTAATGTCTTCATAACAAAGCTTTAAAATCATGGTACTTAATATATCTCTATTTTAAATCTTAGACTTCCACTATCAAATCTTTTTGTCTATTTTTAGCTTAATATTTTTAAATTTTGAATCAATAACTAATATCTGTTTGTGAAGTATTCTCTTAAAATAATTTAATAATTATTGTTATGCTAATCATTTTTTTTAATAAAAAATAATCTATCTAAATTATAGAATTTGTTTTTATTAGTGAAATTATCTTCTCTTTCTGTGAACAATGTATGTGCAATCTATGAAACATAAACTAAAACAAGCATCCTATTGTTTCCATTTTCATTTATTTTGCCTTGCAAAGAACATCTATGAAACATAATATTTAGGTTTTTTGCTATTATTTCAACATTTTCAATCACATCTCCACTAATAAATAAAATTTATCTTTAATCTATTCCATGAATCAATTATTTCAAATTATTCTAAAATTTTATACTTAAATTTTATTTGAAGGGCATGAACATCATAGTAATAATAATATTATGATCTCGTTTGACAAATAAAATTTGGACTTAGTCTATTCCATGATTTTTCAAATCATTCTAAATTTTTGTATTCGTTAGATTTTTTCGAAAGCCATAGATTTTTATAATATTTTTAGCTATCACACTAAGTACAATCGTTATATTAATAGTTTTTTATTTCATTTTTTTGACTTCCACTAAACCAACCTTCAAATTCAAATATTCACATCATTTTCTATCGAATTTTATTTGAGCCCTAAAGCATGAAACATAAATTATGAATTTCTTTTGCTTTTTTAATTTTCATTTCATTTTCTTACAACACCACCACCAAATGTTTGTCTTATCAAATGGGGGTGGGGCTACAAGATTTCTTTGTCTTCATTATGCTTGTTTAAAATATAGCTCTCCCTAAGCTTTAAGTGTAGAAGGCTGTTCTAATTGCTTTTTTTCATATATTTTTTGTCCTTCCTCTTCTACTTTTACTTAGCTTGTTTTCAATTATAGCTACTTCAGCCTTGCAATGAATGTAATTATTTCTCATCATATCCTTCTCTGTATACCCACTCATCTATCTTAGTATATACTTATTTTATTAGTATGCTTTTACTTGTAAGTCAACATTCTACCTTATAAAATATTGCTGGTCTTATAATCATTCTATAAATTATTTCAATTTTGAGTGGAAATTTTCAATTGCTTGGAAGCATTCCATTTTATCTAACTTGTATGGATCCTGTTAATCACATTACCCTCTATTTTTTCATAATATGTGTTATATAATCAAGATATTTGAATTTCTCACTCATCTTGATAATATGGAGCACATAGCGTGATGTCAATAGCTTCATTAATCATTATTTTCTTTAACACAAGCATAATTAAGAATATTTCTCAATACAGTAAAGACGCTAAACAACAAAATTCATTTTTTTTAATATAAAATATCTAAAAGCTAAAACAGATGTAGATAAGTATACTTTTGCAATCCTTATCGTATCTAATATATTCTTACAAATGCATAGCCTGTATATTGGTTAATCTAAATATTTTACCAAAAATCAAAATACCTAGAATGAAGTTTTTGTGTTGACATGCCAGCTGCATTCAATCCCCTCCTGTTGTCTATTTGATTTAGGGGGTGGATTTCATCTTCATTAGAATTTTACTTTTCTGACTAATAGTAAGCAATGAAAAAAATTGGCTATCCATTAAAATTTATATAAACATAAGCATAACTTTTAAATAGTTACATGTATTTTTTTTCTGATTTATAAGATGTTGTGTATCTATTAAATGGAAATGGCACAAATAAAAGGGTAATTAATTTATTATGGGGAGTTGAGTAAGCACACATAGTTTTATTTCATAGTTCAAATGCGTATCTTTTGTTTAAGCATTCAAGACAGTTTATATCATTTTCTTTGGGGATTGCTATTTTTTATTTTATTTCCATTGACTATTAATAAGTGAAACCCTCCCGCATTGATGAAAGATTCATGTTTTTGGTCATCTTTTGGCTTTTGGAATAGGAAAATTTTTCACCTTAGATTAACATAGATCAATTTTTTTATTCATTACTAGAGGACGAGCTTGAAAATCCATTGAAATTCTCACCTAAAACATGTAAACAAGGCCCTCTTGGCTTTCTAATGATGACAATGAGCCCAAAATCTCCTCCCAATTGCATTAAAGCTGATTTTAAACTTTTGAGCTGCGCCTCTTCCCTTGTTTTTGCTCATTTTCTTAGTTTATGCGGCTCAAGGTAAGAGAGTTGAAGAATGCGGGTGTGGGGGGCATGGTTCCTTTAAGTAGAAAATTAAGGTCAGGATTTTATATTATACTTACTGTTATTAATATTATAATTAAATGGTTATTTAACATTTTAGGTTTATTTACAATCTATATATATATATGTATATGGGAAAACATATGCTGGATTTACTATTAATTAATAAAAAGAATACAATAGACATGTTGGTGGCACCCAAATAAAAAAAAATCAAATGAAAAATAAAAAATTAAAGAAAAATAAATAAAAGAGAAATAGCCACCAAATCTCCCATGAATATCTCACCAGGAGATTTCAGTACAAGAGCTAAAATAAAAACAAATAAATAAATGCAAATTCATGCAATCTTGAGTCCCCACCAACAATTTCAGTGGCCTTTCTTTTTCTTGAAGTAATATTTGGTTATTGACTTTTTCGTAAGCTTCTTTTTAGTTTTTCCTTTTTTCTTTATCATGATATCTTAAATTCCATCAAAATTACACTCCGACGATGAAGAATCCCCTCACTTCTGAGCCAAAAACCTCATATGCTCTCATTTATAATGGAGTGAAATCTTCGGTGAAAGGATTGAGGTTTGATACCTCCTTTCTATCCCTCAAAATATCCATAATTTTAGTAACCATAGTTTGATGCATGTCTGAAGTAATCTTCAATTTTTCATCTAATTTATGAACCCGATCACCATTACACGGATTTGGGACTGTGGTCTCATCCGAGGCATCTTCCATTTCAGCACACATCTTTTGGATATAATGATTAGCTTTATGCTTGATTTTATGATGATCCGAAGAAAAGTGATCATACACTTCGATCGTCTCATCTTCCCACGCGAAGAGTAGGGTTCCGAATGTTCATCCGCCACCTCCATCAAAGAAGGTGGGGTGGGGCGCCCAACTTCCCAGCGCTGAAAGAACAATCTCTGCATCATCAACACTATTCGAAAAACATTCCTCTACCGCAATGTTAGCACATTCATTTGTGCGATCATACAATGGCACATTCGCCACCTGCAGCACCAAACTCTTGACCATCTCAATTGGCAGGGATAGATCAGCGGCTATGCCATTTTCCTTTCCATTTTATTTTGCTACAGTAGAGCCGTTAGGTGCTCACCATCCGCCTTTAAAGGCTCAATAGGTAGCCCAACGCTCGAGCATTCCTTAGCAACTTGTTTAGGGATATATACCATGTGTTTATTAGGAAAGCTTTTCAAGGAGGGAATAACATTTAGAGAGCTGATTTTATTTCTTAGTTTGAGATACAGATGAAGCTTAAAGCAACCTGAAGATTCATGACCGATGATATTGCAATTAAAAAAAACAAGGCAATTTTTTGAAGCAAACTTCTTGAAAATAACTATTAGAATCATCTTTAATCCAAATTACATTTTCAAATTATTTTGTTAAATCTATTTCCAAGAGAACCTGAGCCATAGACGGTTTAAATAGATTTGTTGTTGCAAAGTCTACTTTGAGTGGCTTGCCAAATGTGATCCCTAGGAGAAAAGAATAGCTTGGCTTATCAAATGCGTCTTGAGTAAATGAGAGTTTATCCAATTAGGGACTAGGGGTTTCACTCCTTGGGTCAAAAGAAGTGGTCCATTTCAAGATTTTCATAAGGAAATTGAGGATAAATTAGAACCCCCTTGAAAAGAACCTATAATCTTGCTCACTTGATAATTTTATGAGTATATGCCGATGATCAATCAAGTCGATGCTATAGGAAGCCGAAAGTCCAAAATCACTGAAAAACTTCTGAATTGCCATCATAGGAGGCTTGCCATTGCAAAAGTTTCCAACCAATGTAAATGCAAATGACTTGGTTAGCCTCTCAAGTTCTTCATTTGATAAGATAAGCGCTAGCTTTCCTTTCAACTTTGAGATGGGTATGATACCCACCGGATGTGAAGAGTTACTCAGCCCATCAAGGAAGGAAATGGGAGTGAAGGATGAAGTAGAAGGTTTTACATGAAGGTTAGGTAAGACCTCCATACTGTTTACGTCTTGCGGTTTCGACATATGACCGGAACTCGACGAAGAGGAGGAACCGATAGTAGATCTAGCGACGAGCTAAACCCTACTCTTGCTACCACGAGCAGAGGCCCGAGCGACAACGTTCTCCTAGAACATGCCGACGCTGCGCTAGGGGCGGTGACAAAGCCGCCTATGTGGGGACCATAAATTGCCATTTTTGGAGCCGTGCGCTCAATGTGCATGATATATATATATATATATTAAAATGTTGCATTAATTTATTGTGGCTTGTAAAATCTTACATTATGAAAATAGCTTAATTTGTTATATTATTTTGTTTATTAAATAATTAGATTAAAATTATTTTACTTTCTATAATTCATCAAAGGCTTAATTGGCTTAAAATTTAAGTACTAATTATATATAATGCTAAAATTAAATAATTATCATTATTAGTTGAAAATTTATACTTTTTAATAAAATATTTAGTGTTATTATTATTATTATGTGTTTTTATTTTTTGTTATTATAGCAACCCTACTAATGTTTGCCATTAAAAAGTTGGAGGAATCCTATGATGGACCATCTAATTAATGGATATTTTATCACATAACATTCAGATGGGTTTGTATTTGAATCATACTATTTTGTTGCAAGCAATAATACTTTGTAATTGGCTCATATAAACTATGGCAATCGTGGGGAAGGTAAAGAACTCCCCCCAAAGAAAGGCTGCCCCATCCTTGTTCTTCCTGGCATGCAACAACTTCAACTTCACGTTGTCCTTTTGATGCAATCATATACTGCCATGTGCCTTCTTGTGGTTCCAAAGCATTCTGTGGAATATCTCTGCGCTGGTTGAATAATCGGCTCCGACAATTTGTTTTTGGAAAGCCGAGTGATGGTAACTCGGGGTTGCCCTGAGGAACTACAAAGGTTACGCAGGTAAGTTGCTAGTTGGGGTAAGCTTGAGTATTTTGGTCACTTGGGGAGGTTCTTCTAAGTTGGGAATTTGCTAAGTACCCTCTTTTCAGCATTGTTTCCCTTAGTCAGAAACATTCAACTGGTTTTTGATTTTTCGCAATGTGAGAATGTGTTGTTGATGATTCTTGTTCGTTGCTTGACGTCATAGTCGAGCCTCTTATGTTACTTGACTATGCATTGAACACTATTGCCAAGTGTGAGGTCGCTTTTGGTTGGAGTTTGTAGAACTTCTTTAGTTCAGTAGAAGTGTTGCCAACTCATTTGGTTTTGCCAATTTATTTATCTTTTGAACCAAATCTTATTGGTTGAGTTGAGATAGTGTCGAGCATCCACTGTTTGACAATGATTGTTACATTCTTCTCGGCAAGGGTGTCAGGTTTCTTCATATTATATCAAGCTTTTATGGTTGTGCTGCGCCTTGGTGGCTTGATGGAGGTGAAGCCAGACTTCTTTAGGGTGGGGCAACTACTTGCTACTTGGTTGAGCAGGGCCTGATCTCCTCAGCCTAGTAATCAACTCCTTAAGTTTCGATTGGTATTGTGTCGAGCTTTAATTGCATGAGTGAGATTTGCTGCTTTAATTGCTTGAGCGAGAGTTGCTGATGGATTATAACTTGGCCCTTGGGTATATAGCTTGACGCACCTCTTGGCAGTTGTCGAGGGATTTTTGTTTGCTCAAAAACCTTGCTCTGAAGTATTTTTAGCATCCACTGCTGAAACTCCTTTAAAACTTAGCTTAGTCATCTCTTTATAGCTTGTCCTACATCATCTGGTACTTGCCAGACTTCTACCTTCACTTGGTAGGCTTCTTTTGACACTTAGCATGTAGTTGAGGTACTTCCTCTAACTCAGCTAAGGGCTTGAGTGACTCATAAAATTAATCAACTCCTGCTTAATTATTGATGGTTATATATCTATGCTGAGATAGACTTGCTAGATATCTAACGATTATGCTGAAGTTTAAAAGAAAAAGATGTGCTAATGTAAAAAGAGTTGCAAATGTGATATAATCAACCCTTTTTTATTTAATTTTGAAAAGAGAAATTAAATTTAGTAGTAAAAATTTGGAGCGCATTATTTTAAAATCTCCCATGTAAATATATGGCATGCCAATTGATTTTTCAAGTGATAAATTTTCAATAATCAAATTTTAATCCCCAAATGAAATATTAATAAAATAAAAGAATAGATTGTGACAGGGGAGGGATGTTACCAAAATAACACAATATATGCATCGTGCCAGAACTTATTATGCAAAGACACTTTAAAAATACTTGATGTGCAATATAAAACTTCTCATAGACATTGACACTCAATGGAAATGCATCGGGTATGTTTCAGTAATGTCATTTTTTTCCTTGTAAAAATAGAATACGTATCCAAACCATACGACATGCGTGTCTTGAATTTTTTTTTTGTGAGATTAGCAATAGACTTTGTGCTTTTAAAAAAAGTTTTTTGCCTGCAAAGTCCCAACTCCTAAAAAAACTATCCCTTCAACAAACACAATGTGAACATCCTCATTGCTTCTCCAGTTATGCTTTATCTTTTCGGTGCTAACATTGTTGATCTCTTCTCTGACAACTTCATCAATTTTGGTAAGTTTTGTTTACTTCTTAAAATTATTGCAAAAGCAAGCTTAAGGTAAGGTGCTATTTGGTGTAGGATTTATGATGCTATAATAATTGAAAATTATTTAATCCAAATATTATAGATGCATTATGAAATGTTTAATCATATTTGAATCTCTAGCTTTTGCTTGTATAGATCTAATCAAATTTGTTGAGTGATACTTGAATTTAAGGATTTTGGTTACTTGCATATGAAATACAATGGTCCAAAGTACAAAATCAATTAACAAAGGATTACAATGTTCTTGAATTTAAAAAAGATTACTTATACAACACCAAATACTTATATGCATAAATTTTTGTAAATCTAATATATGATATAAAAGGATTCAAAAATTGGCCTCTACTTGGGTAAATCTAGTTAGCCTTGTCGAGAGATGCTTGAATTTAAGTATTTAATTTATTGCATATGGAGATGCAATGGTCACAAAGAAAAAAAACATTCAACAAAGGGTGTTGGATTTTTTTTAATTAAAAAAGGTGTATTTACACAACACCAATTTCTTTATGATTTACATACCATCACCTAATTATTGATATTTGTAAATTCTTTAGCTATACGTATGTTTGATTTAAGTTATATTTCTTTGGATTTTGTCTGTATTCCTTCCTTATTGGTGGAAATATTTTCTCAATTTAATCATGTAATTTGTTATCGACATGCTATAACAAAAGGTATGTTATGAGATAGGCTTTTTATCTTTTTTGTATGAGTTGGCATGCTGTATTTGTATCTTTGTCCAAATATTAAATTAAAAGATTCATGTATTTGAGTAATTGTATTGAATTTGTGGTGGGTTAGACCTTTATGGTATTTTTTTGCACGTGCATTTTACACAACTCATCAAGTTATCAAATTAATATATGTTTTGAAAAGTTTTAAAAATTCTATGAATGTAGGTATACAGTTAAATTATTAAATAAAAATTATAAATATATATTATTGTGTTCAATGCATGTTTGTGCTTAATTTATTATATAATTGTTATGTTCAGCATTCGTGCATCATAGGCTAGAATATATGATTTCTCAGAATTACTCGTCTTATTTGTTTCACACTTGAATGCTTAGGCTTATTTAAGGTAGAGAAAAATAAAAGCTTGTTTTCTTGACACTTAAATGCATATCGCATCTAAGGAAAAATTTATTTCTATGATTTATAAACTTGTCAAAAAGAATGATGCAAATGATAGATAATATAGTATAGGAGCCTCTTAAAATGAGGGGCAACTCTCTGTTGCTTCCCTGTTGGGGATTTTGGAATGTAAATTTCCATAGTAGGTTTTAATTATGTATCTCAATCAGCTGATTTCTACACATTTTCCTGTAGTTGAGCATGTGGAATTCTTGCATCCCATATAACCCTTCTACATTTCAACTTACAACTTGCAGTAGATGATTGATGAGGTCATCACACTAAAACTTTATCGCAAGGATTTTTTCACTTAGTTGCTGACATCAACATGCGGGATCAACCCTTATAAACGCACATTAATTGGTAAAACAAATGTCCTTGTATGTCATTAAGTCTCAATTCACCTCTTGTTACATTTGGAATTATAAGGTTATGTTCAATCATTTTATGTGAGCATATCATAGGAGCTGCCCATCAGGTTCTCGTCGTTGACAATCTCTCTATGCACTCAAAAGTTTTGACAGAAACGGATGGTTCCCAAACTCAAGTTAGAAGGTGATTAATGTTATGTAAAAAGACTAACAATTTCCATCAATAGGGGGTATAAAATATTTTTGCAGTTTTCTTGTGGTGTTGAAGTAGGTGTGTAAGAAATCTATTTCCTTCAATTATAATTACTTGTTGATATGAAGAGAGGGATAGTATGAAGTATTGCTATTCGCTCATATTAGTCTCTTAGTTTTAATAATAACAAACCAACGATGAATGCTTACTAATACATATCATTTGAGTGATCTAGGGATGCAAATTCAAGTAATACGTGCTCGATTGGTTGGGTCAATTAGTTGTTCAGCAAAATAAAAGAATTGACTGAGGCTGTAAATCAAAAAGCTTCTTAACTTCTTAGCTTATCTTATTTCGAGAAAACTAAGCTAAGTCTGATACTAGCAGGCCCGATGAATTTGGTGTGGGAAAATCTTAAATTGATGGTTGTATAGATGTAGGGCAAGAGCCTAATCATCCCAAAATCTCTTAATGCAAGAGAAAGAAAATATAAAGATTTTAAAAATTTTATTTTATAAAAACATTAAAGTATAAAAGAAAACATGAAAAAGAGATTTTTTTCATTTCAAGTTGTGATCACCTTTTTATGATTCACAAATTGGAAAGAATCTCAGCATAACTTGCAAAATTATAAGTGATAGATGAAAAATAATATGATCTTTAATTTAGACCATATAATAATGATTTTTATAAAAAAAAATTCTTCACATTGATTCTAAGTTTGTGCTCATTCTCCTATTCTTACACTTATGAACAGAACCATATGCCCACCCTGATATGGTGTGCAAAAATTGTGGGCAGCACAAATATATCCCTTGTGATTGTGAGATTGCATCATTTTGCATATAAGAGGCATTCTCCTTATATGTGGATTTCCAAGAATGAGTATACTTTTATTGATAAATTATTTATATTCAATGTGGTAAGGAAGTACGATTCATAAATTAACAATTTAATTTGATATGTGCCACATTATCTTCATTCGTGGATTGATGATAGCAAGTTATACTTGAACAATGGATATTCAAGGCACAAGAAGGGAGCAAAAATTTATTTATTACAATAGAATACTGAGATGAAGAAAGTATGATGTTTGGCGATAACAACAATGTGAGTTTGTCGGCGTTGAAATGATCACCGTGAATGATTCTTTCATTGAAAATGTCCTTTTGTAAAGAATTTAAACCTCAACCCTATTTCTATATCATAATTATGCGACACTATATAAAGTATG
The DNA here is from genome assembly GCA_016760335.1 of Gastrodia elata. NCBI lineage: Eukaryota > Viridiplantae > Streptophyta > Magnoliopsida > Asparagales > Orchidaceae > Gastrodia > Gastrodia elata. The sequence continues at coordinate 22,898,200 of CM028676.1, read as the reverse complement.
ATTTGAATCAAATGCCTGTTTATTTAAAGGTGAATTTAATATTGTTATATTTTTGAATAAAATGTATAAAAATAATTATTTAATTTAATTTGAATCTTCAAATACTAAAAATTTAATCTGCTTTAAATTTGATGTAAATGATATTACTCTTTTGTATAGACGGCGATATTGTATAAGTATGCATTCTTTGCAGAGACTAGCATTTAAAAATTGCTTATTGGATTTTCTTCCATAAACTTTAAGGTTCAACATATTTGTATTCTTGTGTGTACGAGAAATCTTCTAAAATTTCATTTAAAATGAAAATTACAGTAATAATGTATCGGTCTTTTTATTTATTGCATATGATCATTTTGGATCAAGTTTACCTAAAAGTTTGGGAGGCAAATTTTATGATCTAACAATTGTTGATTTAAGTAGATATATACTTGAGTGATTTTTTGCAAATAAAATTGATGCTTTTGAAAAATGTTAAAAGTTTGTAAGATATATTAAGAAGATTGATGCTAGTGATTTAGTAAGATTTAAACAATTTATGGACGAGAGTTTGAGATACTTATTTTGGAATTTTTTGTGGTAAGCATGAGAAAAAAAGATTTAAACATTTCATTTAAAATTTTATATGAATTATTTTGAGGAAGAATTTTAGGATCGATCACTTTTATGTGTTTGGATGTAAATGTTATATTTTGAATTATTGAAATGATTCTGTAGATATGCTTGATAATAAATTAGATGATTGAATCCCTTTTGAATATTGGAAGGGAAAATGATTCTCATAGGTTTGGTCATAGTGATGAAGAAATTATAATTAGGATACTTGAGGAGATTGATTTGATAGATGAAAGAATGATGGATTGGCTAAAGAACAACATTCTTACAAATATCATTCTAATGATCAGATTAGTAAAAAAATCATATGTTATGGTAGAATGAAAAGATTTATTAGAGAAAAATTAGATTATTAAGTTTTTATATCTATTGTTGAACCTAAAAATGTTAATTAGGCATCAAGAGATTATTCTTAGATTATGGCTATGAAAGAAGAGCTTAATCAATTTAATTAAAATGATATATGAGAGTTGTTACTTAAACCTAATCATGAGAACGTTATTAAAACTAAACAAATTTTTAGAAATAAATCTGACAATTTATGAAGAATAATTAGAAACATAACCATTTTGTTGGTCAGAGTTTCCTAAATAGAAGGCATTGACTTTGAGGATTCATTTGCTTGGGCTTATATTTGAGGTGATCAAATTCTTGTTAGCATTTATCATGCAAGAATTATTGATTTTTTCAAATTAATTTTGTTCTGAATTGTCGAGTGGCATTATTTATTAGTATATTTATATAGAAAACCCCCTTGGTTTGAAAACATTGATTTTCTTGATTATAATAAAGAACTATATGATTTGCATCAAGATTTCAGAACTTGGCATGATAGACTAACTTTTTATTTAGCTAGTCTTAGGATGGGTGGTGTAAATATCAAATTATTTATCAAAATCATAACTGATGATACGACTGTTATTCAGATTTAAGTATATATAATATTTGAAAGTCAAATGAGTCCATATCTATTGTGTTCTCAAAACTTGTAAATAAAGAATTTAAGATGCTTGTGTTAGGACTCGCATTTTGGCATTCTTATAAAGTAATAGAAGCGATACTTTTATATGTTAAACAGATTTAACTAATAATTAACTCAATAAGTGTAACATAAGGAAGTTAAATTTTGCAAAAATCACTTTGTGCACTTTATGTAGGCTTGATCTTTCACCAAAGCCTTTACTTAATGATGAGCCACATATGTATATATATTTTCTTAGTAAAAATGAGTGTTTTTAGTAGAATTAGTTGCTATTTTAGTATGTTTTATGCATTATTACAGCTCAAATAATCAATTCATGCAAAAGATGTTTTTTATGAAGAAAAGCGAAATGGTGTGCTGCAGTGCAAGACAAATCGCAAGAACATCGCTCTGGCGTGCTGTAGTGCCAAAGATCTCAAATCAATCACTATGGTGCGCTGTAGCGCAAGACCATGAAATATAGACAGATGTTGTGGCGCGCTACAATGCCAAACACTGAAATTGCCATGCCACAACGCGCTACCGTGAAATTGATCATCAGCATATTTACTAGATTAATGTCGCCTCAGCGCGCCGCAGGGAAAATTAATCGCAATTACAACACCACCACAGTGTTAACCTAAGGAATTTAGAGCTATAGAAAGTGAAGCGCCACAACGCTCCATTGTGGACATAATCGCAGAATCAACGCTAGGGTGCGCTGCACCGCCAGATGGAATTTTCAAGAGAGCAGGCGTAAAAAATCAGATCGAGGCCCTAGAGCCACGACGCGCTATGGCGCTCGCCGCCCAGAATATTTAGGAAATGTAAAGGGTTGGGAGTTCAAGGGACTTAATTCATTAATTCCTTCAACTTCCAAAGTTACTTTAAGAGAAAAATAACCAATTCAAACTCCCAAAGCAGAATTAAAGGAGAATATTCCATGGACTGCAATTACAATTTCAGGTTCCAAGAGGGAAAATTAAAGTAAGATTAATTCTGAATTCAGCCACTTGCCTAGGGCTGGTATTTAAGGAAATATGTTATGAACAAGAATGATCTTTTGGATCCATAAGAAAAAAAAAGGAATTCCAGCCACCAAAGAGAAATTCAGAGTTCCTTAGGAGGAGTGCTGTAGCTAAAGCAAGAAGAAGAACAGGGCTAAGGTAAAAGTGCAAAGCATAGAGATAAGATAATACAAAGAGAACGCCAAAAGTAGTTCATGCGTATCATCTTCTTACCTTTGCTATTGTCTATCTTACTAGTAGAACAAAATGTATGCCATTAGATATTCCTGTATTTCTTTTTTGTATTCCCTGTAATGGCAGCCTAAACCTCCTTTAGGGTTCACCAACACTTATTTGTTTATACATGATGCTTCATCAAACTTCTATTTTTTATAGTTTTTTATTCTTTTATTTTATTTGATTCAGTGATGTGTTTTAAGAAGTCGCCAAACCAAAATCTATTGTTTACTTACTTTTAATATCTATCTATATATATATATATATATATATATATTTTGGCCGATGAGAGTTGAACTCATGACCTGAGACTCAACCACGAGGTTCTGCAAAAAATATGTAAAACGTAGTAGATCTTGTGCATGTAAGATAATTTGTTCTAATAAAACATTATGAATTTGAGCTTAATGTTTTTTATATTTTATTGAATGAAGAATTGTTGATTACTCAAAATGATAATTTTAATAAAAGTTATTTTCATTTCACGAAAACCTTATTGTACTCTTTGATTGCTTTGGTTTAAACCATATGTACCTAGAGCGTCTACGCCGCGAATGATGTGACAAGTTTGCTAAGCGCGATTACTTGTGCATAGACTAGAAATCAAAGAGTTGATCATTTGAGCCGATGAAAACAATCTAATAAATCTCTGAACTCCATAGCTCAATCCATAACACATAGAGATGCCATGTAAGGTAGTGGATGATGTGACATAAGTTCACGTAAATCTCTTTATTAAGTTATGGATTTTATGCATGTGAGCCGAGACTCATCTATTGAGCTCTATTGCTCACTATTGATTTATGCGAGATAATAGAGCGTGATAAGCCATGAGTGATGTGGCAAACTCACTGAGCTTTGCAGCTCATTATTTTAGCTAGGTCAAAAGTAGAAGCATGTGAGTCATAGATGGAATCAATATTTTGTAATCATAAGATAAAAATATGAATTTTATCACTTAGACATAATGATAATTTTCATTTATAAAAAGATCACAAAGATGTCTATGTGCTTGATTTGAACCCTTGAGTTCATGACAACACTAAATAGGGCTGAAATGGTATAAATGTTGAAATCATTTTACAAGACCTCTTGATAATCGAAATCGTATAAACATTGAGAGAGAATAGTAAAGAGAATGTTAAGAGAAGATTTATTATGCATAGATCTATAACAATTTGCATGCTTAAAAACAAACTCTCCCCAATTTTATTCAACTGATCAAAAACTCAAATTTAGGATATCTAGCATAATCATAGGACGAAAATCAAATCTATTGCCAGTTTAAACATTATTGAAAGGAAGTATACTTTAGTAACAAACACACACCATTCTCAGAGGACGATAAATCTTGGGATCTCACTATCCCTTAATACTTCAGATTACGTGCATACATCTCATTTTTGGCCTGTCACTTAACAAACGATTTGTTCTACAAATTACGGAGCAAAACGCTAAACACGCTCGAGTTTGACGTCTCTAAGTGAATGTTGGAGCAAAAGCCAAGCGAAGCTTTTTGAACAAGTCACCCAAAGAACAATGGCTACTTACTCGAAAATATCTTTTCCTTTCTATTGTGGTTTTTTTATTGTCAGAACCAATATTTAGATTTGAACGCAACAGATTAGCTAATTGATGTACAACATATCTCTCAACAAATCCATATCAGAACTAACCATTGAACTTTTGCTTACACACATTCACTTGCTGAACTAAAGATAATTGATTAGTAATATATTGTTTGAATATTTATTTATAATAGCCATTATTTGTTTCAATTTTAAAGATTTTTGCTAATTTATTTTTCTTAACCGTCACGTGCTTAATTTTCTTTTTTCTATAAAAACTTTATTACACTTTCATTTGACGGGTTAGTAAAGTTGGTGAGATTTGGAATGCTCAAAATAAGATGAAGGGTGGTAAAGCCGTAGGATCGAATAACATCCCTATTAATATGTAGGATGTTTAGGTGTGGAAGGAGATTGTTTGGCTTTAAAAGTTATTTAATGTTAGTTTGAAGATTAAAAAGATGCTAAATAAGTTGAGTATTATTGTATATATTTACAAGAATATAGGTGATACTCAAGTTTGCAAATTTGAATAAAGTTGATGAGCATTTTTGAAACTTTAGAGAGAGTTCTTGAATACATATTACAAAGGGACATTTGTTTCTTACAAAATCAATTTTACTTTATACTAAGTAGATCTATCATGAAATCCATACATTACTAAGAGGTTTAATGGAGATCTTTATTGATGTTGAAAAGGCTTATGATAGAGTACCAAGAGAAGTTCTTTGGAGAGTTTTGGAGAGAGGATTTGTGTGACATATGTTAATGTTTTTGTAGATATGATGATGAGGCTGCAACAAGTGTTCAATTGTAAGGTGGCTTGTCTAATAATTTTCTTATCACTATTGAATTACATCAATGCTTTGCTCTTAGTTCTTTTTTCGTTAATTGTGAATTTTCTTACAAAACACCTTTAAGAGGAGGTTTCTTGGTGCATATTATTTGCAGATAATATTTTGTTAATTGATAGTATTAGGGATGGAGTTAAAGTAAAATTTGAGTTGTGGAGGACTACATTGGAATTCAAAGTTTTTAATCTTTGTAGATTAGGATATATAGAATATATGGAGCACAAGTTTAATCGCAGTAGAAGTCATAATCACGAGGACATAACTATGGAGAACCGTGTGATCAAGAAAAGTAAGAGATTCAAATAACTTGGTTAATTATTCAAAATTATGGTTAAATTATGAATGATATGATTGATAGGATCAAAGCTGGTTAGATGAAATAGAGGAGCACTTCTGGAGTATTGCACGATTAGAAAATCTCACTCAAAATTAAAGAAAAATATTTTAAAGCAGCTATACGATTGATATGTAATTTGAGGTTGAATTTGGTCAACAAAGATTTAAACTTGTTGATAAAATAAATGTTACATAGATGAGGGGGATAAAATGAGAAATGAGTTCAATTCATAACAAGATTGGAGTAGTTCTAATTGTGGTTAAGATTTGAGAATGTCATTATAGATGGTTTGAGCATATTAAGTAGACATTTGGATGTCATTGTTAGAAAAATTGAGTATATGAATATTGCTTATGTTAAAAGGGGAAGGGGAAGAGGAAGACCAAAAGGACGTGAAGAAACCATTAGAAAACATCTTCTTTATTTTAAATTTAGGAAACAAGTGATTCATGTAGGCGATCCCACTTATTGGGACTAAGACTTGATGTTGCTGTTGCTGTTACACACATATATATGTATATACACACATATATATGTATATACACATAAATATATTTGAATTCTCCCCAATGCGCTATATATGTTATCACTTCATTTCCACACATATGGTCCTACTTCCTAGAGAAATTGTTGGAGGGTGTGTTAATCATTGAGCTAGGAAATACCATCGTTGTTACTTTTATTGGGCACCTCTCACCATAGATCCACTCAACCGCTTCATTGTTTATGTTACGAAGTTTACCTCTCTGTTAGATGGGCTTAAGTTAAGGCATCAAACTTAGAATCAAGTCTAGTTGTTTGCACCTCAGGTTGAAACCAAAATCCACTGTCCCTGTTCAAAATGTTACAATATCACCCCATACTTCTTCAACAAACGCATCACTGAGTTAACAAAACTCCAAGAGCTAGTCAGTATCTTTGATTTGCTTAAGTCCTTTGTAACTACAATGGATTTCTACCATGAAATGTTCTATGAAGTTAGTCTCAGTTTATGATGGTTCTAGTGGCACATATGATTATGCCCTCAGTTTACCTCTTTGCAATTTATGTGGGCCGTCATCACTGTAATATCTCATCTCCCCTTGTTTTTATTATGGGTGTCCACAATGTTTCAATTTATCAAATTTCCTGATACATACTTATTCAAAAAATATCCCTTAACATGGACAGCCAGGTCAGACTTAGTTCCATGTAGCAGATGGATTCATATGCAAATTTCAATTTTTCCTTACTCAGTGCTTTAAGTCTGAAGTTTCTGGAGGTTTTGTTTTCTTACTAAATGATGAAGCTTTATGCTACATAGGAGGTTGCTCCGTTTGATGCAAACAAGCCAAAGCTGTATACTTTACAGGATATGGATACTTCCTATGTTGATGAGGATTAATAAAGTGTGGACATAAGATTAGGGATGGGATGCACTTGTTCGAAAAAAGGACAAAAATGATTGGTTTCACTCGAAATATTTCAAATGAAGCTAGTGGCTTTTACTGCACTTTTGTTCCCACACCCAACTGAGACCACAAAGCCTTTCTAAGCTTATTGATATCTTGTTTGTTTTGTTCGGTAGCCATCTATTCACAAGCAAAGCCATTTGCAGCTTTTTTAAATCATTGGGTACTGAAGGTAGTTACCCAAACTGATAATATTCATATAATGAAACCTATTCATATTTTCTGTTGCATTTGATTAGTCTACATTAATTTAAGGGTATTATAGTTTTTGGCCCAGAATGCCTTAGTTTTTTTTGTGTGCGTGTATTTATATATGATTTAACTGTTGCATAACATATAAACAGTATATATTTACTTGTTTTTGATAATATACCTTTTATAAATAAACTTCTATTGTATAAATATTAATTAATGAATGATTAAATATATCTTTATAATTATATTTTGGTCCACTCAGATTGAAACTTGAACATAAAATGATTAATAACATCTAACAAATTTGAATTTGACAAGTTGAAATCAAAATCTTTGATTTCTGAGAGAAGGTTGGTTTATTAATTTTGTTGATTAAAATAACTTAATTCCATGATTACGTGGTGTTTAGAAATTGAATCTTAAGGACTAACGTTGCAGGTTGAGTTCTTAAAAAAATTATTAAGTTAATATGCCTGATAAAAGTTAACTTAGAGTTTCTTCTGACATTAGTGAAATAATTATCTTCATTTTTTTAGCATTTGTTTCACTTATCTCTAAGCAAGTGCAATTACTACTTTTTTTGAAGACTGCAAATGCCATCCTAAATTTGAGGTAAAACATCTTAACTCCAAATGTTTTCCTTTATTTACTGTCTTGTGGAGCATATGGTATTTTATTTTACAGATTTTTGATGCAAACTAATAATTTTGTAGTTCATGTAAACAAATTTTACAATTTATTTAAGGGTTTAGAGATGAGAAATTTTTAGTGTGACTGATGTTGCTGCAGTTGCTGCTTAAGAGTTAGAGATAATAATTTTTTGGTTTTTTGATCCCTTGCATATGCCTTATTCTCTTACAGAAGATTTGATGTCTTTAAATTCTTTACTTGCGAATCTTGACTTTATTGTTACTATAACCACCAGATATATATTTTAAAATATTTTTTCCATCCATGGAAGCCATCCAGCATAGGTTTAGAAGTTTGCTATATGGCATGATTTTTTTTTGGTCATTTTGATATGAAATTTCCTGAACCCCTGTCATCATCCACTGCAAGTTTACAAGCACTTTTATTTTTCTTTATTACCTTTAAATGTATATCTCAAGCTTCTCTCTACTTGAATATTATTTGAGAATAACTATTAGAGCATTTTAGTTCTGGAGCACCACCCTGAGAATCATGTTTATTTTTTAAAGCTTACAATATCTTCTAAAAATTTGAAGGATTAATTTTCCTCGTGGAATCTATTAGATTCACCATTTCTTTGTTATCATCTTCATATCTAATGCAATATTATTGTATTTTACTTAAAATTCAAAATCAATGTTGCTTGAGATCTTCCGAACACTTATAATTTGATGTCATCATTAAAAATTTAAGAGTATTGCTACACTACACACTAGTATACATCAAAATATATAGATGATGTGTCAATCCAATGTGTAAGTAGATTATTGGTTATATACATTTTTTTGTGGGACTATATGCAAAAATTAAAGAAAAGAAAATTTTCTATTGATCCTAGATATTTTTTGGTGTATATTCTTGTGTAAGTATAGTATTTTTCAAAATTTATAAAATAAAGTTGCTAAGAGATTAAAATAATTTTTCTTTTAGCTGGCATGAACTCTATTGTTTCAATAGATTTTTTTAACATAATATTAGAGAATTTTTATTTTGTTTTGCGTCTATCTTATATGGACTCCTTTCTAGAGTGTTTATGGTAAGTCTTATGGAAATTCTCTCTGAGTTCATCATAAAAGAACAATGAATCATCGGGATCCCAATATATTTGGCTGTTTAATATTTGCCCACACCCTTTAACGAAATTGATAAATTATAGGATTGTGAATTACATATTAATTTTGGATACTCTTAAATACATATGGGGTGCAAAGGTCATTCATTATTTAGATTGCCTCCACTTGTATCACTTATAAAAAATTAAGCTTATTTCATTCTGCCTTGTCTTTAGAGGGAAATATTTTTCATAGAAATTAAGAATAAAGATCTTTCCTTCTCGATTTATCATATTTTGAAAATATAACTGAACCTTCAAAATCATTGCCTATTCCACACCCACCTCAAAACCTAATGCATGCAACTTCCTCCACCAGATCTACTATAGTTGAAGAATCGTAACCTCCTCTGGAAATATCTACAATTGAAGAGTCCCAACCTCTTCTAGAATCACCAATATTCAAAGAGTTCCAACTTTTTTTTTCATGTATACTCAAATGAAAAGTTATCTTACTCCAGATTCACAGTCGTCTTAAGAATTAAAGTCCAATTTTATGAACGAGGTAATTCTCAGTAAAATGTTACCATTAGATCTTGATTTACCTATTGATGCTAGAAGGAGAATCAGGAAATGCACTAAGTATCCACACCCTAGTTTTCAATTTTAGAATATTTATCTTCTTAAAAAATTTACAATATTAAATAGCTTTCATAACTCATTTGAACACCAATATTATGTTCTTATATCTAACCCTGAATTTTAACCAATGAAAATCAGAAAAATATCATGAATGTTAAAAAGGAAATACGATGTGAATGGGCGTTTATAACAGAATTTAAAGCTGCTTGTATACTTGAATGATATAAAGCATGGTTTCTGGCTAATGATACACTCAAATATACGAGACCACTTATTAATAAACCTTTGCATTACATCTTTTGTTTGCTACAAAAATGATTGACGTCTTCCACAATTTCATATAAAAGATGTCTTTTTATATGGGAATTTTGAGAAATATAATATATGAATATGCACTATTATTTAATACAAATATCTTTGATAACAAAATATATAAATGTTAGGGCATTGTATGATTTTATGTAATCACCGAGAGCTTGATTTAGAAAATTTTCTAAAATTCTTATGCATATGACATACACAAAGCTAAAGAGATTTTGTTTCACAGGCCCTCACAACTTTTCCGAAGTGGTTAAGAATGTAGGCAATCGCAACTTTTCTGAGTATTGGATGGCATCATAATAATAGAAATTGATAGGAGAGAAAAGAATTATTGTGCTTATTAATTTGAGCTATATAGTTATGAAGCTTAAAATACCTGTTAATTGAGTTGGCTTGATCAATTGATGAAATATTTATATCTCAACAAATTACATTTTGGGTTTCATAGAAGAGATGGAAATTTTAGCATGTAAATATGTATGAGAGAGATTCTTATATCTCAAAATATATCTCAATTATCGATTGTTAGATCATATAATGTTGATTTTGGTCAATCCGTAGCTCAGTTTTCCATAGTGATACTTACACCTCAGCACCTCTATACCGTGCTTGTATTATAAATAATAATAATAATAACTTCTTGAATATAATATCTGAGAAATTAGAACTTCCATATCTCCCAATTAAATTAAGAACTTTTGTTTTCTTTTCATTTATTATTTGTTGTTTGTTGATGCTCTTCATCTCACCAAATTTAAAATGAACATTCTAATGGATTTTCATCATTACAAATTTTCCTAGTTAACGTTTATATTGCTGCCCACAAAGTGCTTTATGTGCTTTTTCATGCTATTCTTTATTTTCATAATACGGTGAGATCTAATGTGACATTAGTTTGTTTTTCTTCATACAATTTGTCTTGAAGTTTCATATATTATCTTCAATCTCGTCTAAAGCATTTTTGTTACAGTTATTTACGTATGATACAGCAATGAAAATGATGACACCTAATTCTAAGGCGCAATCTAATAAGCTTCATATGCCTCCATCTTTGATTGCTGGAGCATTTGCTGGAATTAGCTCGACCCTTTGCACTTACCCTCTTGAGCTTCTCAAGACTCGTATAACCATCGAGGTAACCCTTTGCTATAGTGATCAATGCTATATAAATAAAACTGATTCTTTCTTAAAACTTTGCTTTCAGCATGATTATAAGATTTGTGTGGAAGCATCCATCTTAGATTCATTCAACAATCGCCGTTGAATACCGGATATTTCTTTATAAATGCTATTCATACTGACTTCAACTGTTGTCTTTTATATATAATCCCAAACAGAAGGACGCCTATGACAATCTCGTACATGCCTTTGTCAAGATATTACGAAAGGAGGGTCCAGCAGAACTGTACAGAGGTCTCACTCCCAGTCTAATAGGGGTTGTTCCGTATGCTGCAATTAATTACTTCTCCTACGATATGATGAAGAAGGCTTATCGGAAAATCTGCAACAAGGAAGACATAAGCAACTTCGCGACCCTTCTGATTGGTTCGGCGGCTGGTGCGATCTCAAGCAGTGCTACATATCCTCTGGAGGTGGCCAGAAAACATATGCAAGTTGGGGCAGTCGGTGGCAGGCAGGTTTATAGGAACATGCTTCATGCGATTTTGAGCATTCTTGAGAATGAAGGGGTCGGAGGGCTCTATAAAGGCTTGGGTCCAAGTTGTTTGAAGTTGGTTCCTGCTGCCGGGATCTCGTTCATGTGCTTTGAAGCTTGCAAGAAGATTTTGATTGATGAAGATGGGCAAAAGAATTATTAATTTACTTGTCTGGTTTTATTGGTTGTCTTATAAAATCACTCTTTCTTGGGTTTTCCATTTTTGCTTACATGTTGGATTCATTTTCTGATTAGCTTATTTTAATAACAGGCCTATAAATTTCACACATCGAGCGGATAAATGATATAATTGAAGTATGTAATTTATGTTATTTTGACATCCATGAAATTAGCCACAAAAGAGTTTGTCAAACTTCATTTTTATGTATAATCGATACTTGCCTTCTAAATGAGAGCATGTCTTGCATAGTATTTAAAATTGGAACGACTTGTAGAGCGGAGCTGCGAAACACTCGGGTTCAATCGGGTTGTGGAGCGGAGCCATGAATGACAGATGCAACCCTAGTGATGGATGTGACCGATGCAAAGGTGCTAAAGCCGATGGTGTTGAGGGGAGGTGTGATGACACTAGCATTTTTGCTGGCCACTTACCTGTTGGAGCGCAGCTCCCTATGGCAAATGTCTTGGCTCCCAAATCCTTTTGAGATGTCTTGATGAGCACCTCATCCTTGAGAGAGCTAGTTGTTGTTGGTATAAAGCTTATGGTATTTCTTTGAGGTAACCCTATTTTACTTGTCTCAGAAGTGGAAATAAAAATTTTAGCCAAATTTTTTGAGCTTGCGCTTGCAGGGAAGTTTTCAAATAGGAAATCACATATGGCTGCAATAAGCAACTTTACCAAAGATTTGGGTTTATCAAGCGTATTACATGATGAATTGATGGGCAGCATGTTTTCATCAATATTTCGAATGAAGAGAATTATTTTAGGATTTTCGCCGGAGGATTCTACTTCATCGAAAATTGCCCAAAGAAAATCCTTAAATGGACTATTTTGATTTGGGGTGTGAACCACCCTTCGTCCCGATATGAAGTAATTTCTCTCCATAAGATCCAATTTGATTATACATTAGATTCTTTTTGCATTGGGATAATATTGCATAAAATAGTTGAAAGCGACTATGCAACAACTAATTTGATTAGATCATTGATGGCTTTGGTGTAGTTGAAATAGATTTAATTGAACAGTTTAAATTCAAGATCTGGATTGGAGATAAATAAAATGGATACTTCAAAGAGTGCATATTTATAAACTTTCCAAGTTATTGTTTGCACTGCTTAACTATTAGCCATGATGAAACACATTGTTTCCGACTTCACCCTTAACTTAGAAACAAAGTGGTGACGTGCTCCTAGAGGATAACATTAATAAAGTTGACAAAAGAAAAGTAACACATACTTGTAAATGTGCCATAGAGGAATCAATCATCATTAATGGAAAGTTCATACACTTTGTTTGTTGAGAATGTGATCCCTGTCACAGTTGGTTTAGCTCCATTTGGTTTAGTCGAAGGTGACCCGATGGGTGTTAAGATTTCATAAGGATTAGTTCCACCTCGTCCTTTGGACGACGGAGAAGATGGTCCTCAAGTAAATGGGGCGACCGATAAGACTAAGTATGCTGGAGACGGCTGTGTTGATTCAGACATTTCCATTGGAATTTTTTTTTGTGAATTGGAATTATATTAGGACCATTTTACGGAATTGTGGCAAATTGTGGATGGCCTAGGTGAGTTGGATCACCAATTGGATATCCACGCGCTTGAGAAGGATGAGGTAGATGGCTCATATGGAGGAGGATAAAATGAAGAGATCGAGTTAAACGAGTTGGTTGAGTTTCTGTTGATTGGGTTGTCTAAGAATAATTGTAGATGGCAAGGAAATGGTGGAGGTTTCTGAGGAAAGCACAATGGTGTCAGACCCCTTTGATATCGATGGATATTGAGCAGGTTGCGAGAAGAGCTCATCATCAAAACTTTAGAGTGAGCTATTGGCGTGAGCCGTCATTTTGAGAAAGAGGGGCAAGGGGATTGACATACCACAAAATAGTGTGACTTTTGATCATATGCAAGTATACGTTGTAACAACCCAAAGTTATTACCCAACTTAATTTTAGCCTAAATCGTATCGTAATTATCATCCCATTAAATTAATCTAGTCATTAGAACCAAACCCTGAAGATTTGAGAGCAATTCGGAGCTCAATCGATTATTTTGAAATATTTTAATATTTAATTAATTAGAAAATTGAGGTATTTATTTTGACCTCGAAATTGAAATCCGACTTCACCGTTGCGATCGTCACCCCCAAATTAGTTAGGGGTGATGTTTTGGACGCATTTGGAAGTCGTCGGATTTTCACGAATATTTTAATATAATTAAATGCACCGGAAAATGGAATAATTAAATAATCGTCGGAAACGAAATCCGACTTCATTGTTGAGTTCTTCACCCCCAAATTAGCTAGGGGTAAATTTTTGAGAATTTTCGGAATACGTTTCAAAAATCTGAATTTTTAAATAATTGAGGAAAATAATTAAGTGATTATTTAGATCCCAAATTACAATTTTCCTTAATTTTCTATTACATCCTGTCAGCCCCCTCACCTCATTCGGTGCCCTCATGCCCCTTGGGCTGAATATTGATGACCTCTCCTCCTCCCTTCACATCCTATCTCCTTAGGCTTGTGATGGCATATACCCATCATCATTTCTTCTCCTCTTTAAAGATAAGCTCAGCCCCTTTTCTTCTTCTTGCTGAAATTTTCTCATTCCTCCCTCCATTGTTGCACTTGTGCTGAAGGAGAAGGCTCATCTCCAAGCTTAAAGAAAATAGAGGTTCCTTCTTCTTCCTTTAAGGCTAAGGTACCCGTTTGCTTACTCTCCTTGTACCCATTTGCCTTCTTCATGTTGTTATTCTGCTTGAATGTATCTTTAGAAATCCATAAGCATGTATGGAGGACATTAAGGCTCTTGAAAGCATCACATTTCTTTGAAAGAAAAACTGCTCTATTTTTCGTTTATTCCGTACACCCTTGCATTTATCATCATTTTTCGTATAGTTAGAATACTCAGTTTGTGTCGATTTTGGTATCAATGGAAAGGTATCGAAAAGACTTTTCCATTGATATATGACACTGTTTATGAAATGCTCTGGATCGAGAGTATTTGAGCTTGAAATGAAGCCTTACGGGTTTCACTTGGAGAAAATACCGTCTGGCGCTGCAGCGCGCTGCAACGCCTAAGTTGCAGGAACTGGACCGTTGCAGCATCATTTCAGGTAAAATCATATAAAATCAATTATTCACCTAATTGAACAATAAATCGCAAATGGACCGCAGTAGCACGCCGTAGCGCGCTGTAGCGGCATTTTAAGAAAACTTTAAATTTTTGGTGATAAATTTGATTAATTAAATGTTTTACAAGTAGTAAACTAAATCTATTTTTATAACTATAAGGGTTGAGGTTGACTTTTAGGTTGACTAATATATGATAATGAAAAAGGAGTAAATATACACTTTTAATAGTAGCGGTTAGAATAATTCTTTTTGCTTAAAAATATTATATTTAGTTTTCAAAAATTAAATATTAAATATTTATTCCAAAAATGAAGTCGATCACGAAAAACATCTTAGAGCGGTTCTAAAACTCTTGAGAGTTAAAAAAGAGTTTTTTTGCTAAGTATTCCAAGTGTGAGTTCTTGTTGAACATAGTGGCATTCTTAAACCATGTTATTAATTCTACAGGAATAAGAGTTTACCAAAAGAAGATCAGTGTTGTTCAATAGTGGGTTCAACCAAAATCAGTTATTGAAAATAGAAGTTTTCTGGGTCTGACAGGTTATTATAAAAGATTTGTGTAAGGTTTTCCTAGAGAGCTGCACCTCTAACCTAGTTGACCCACAAAGAAGTTCCTTCTTTGTGGAGTTAGGATTGCGAAGAAGCCTTCCATAGATTAAGCAAGCATAGACTTCTGCACATGTATTAGTATTACCCCAAGAAGGAAAGGATTTCCAGGTATATACTGATGCTTATAAATTAAGAGTACGATGTGTCCTAATGTAGCATATTAAAGTTATAATTTTTGCCTCCATACAACTAAAGTTAAATGAAAGAAAATACCCTATCCATGATCTTGAATTGGTAGTTGTTGTTTTTGCCCTATGAATATAGAGATATTATTTATATGGGGTAAAATTGAAAATATTCATAGACCAACAAATCCTTTAGTACATCTTCACCTAGAAAGAGTTAAACTATAAGTAGAGAAGATGGCTAAAACTGATCTGTGATTATGATTTAGAAATTCAACACCACCCAGATAAAGAGAATGTCGTAGATGATGCACTGAGTTGAAAGACAGCCTTATCATCCTTGCTAATTGATAATGCGTTAGCAAAGGAATTTGAAAGAATGAAAATTGAACCAATTAGGACAGTTGATTCATGTAATTTCTTGGCTATATGTGAAACTCAGCCAACCCTGAAAATTAAAATTGTGTCAGCCTAGAAAAATGATTATGCTAAGCTCAAGGCTGACATAAAAAGTGGAAAAAAATCTGAATTGTAGTTGTAAAGCAGTGATTCCATTTTTCATGGGGAAATAATTAGGGTTCCTAAGAAACTTCAATTGAAATTTTGGCAGAGGTTCATAATTATGGCTATATTGTTCATCCTGAGAGTAGTAAAATATACTAAGATCTTAAAAGGACATTATGGTGGCCAGGAATAAAAAGAGATATAGCAAATTTTGTATCCAAAAGACATTCATATTGTTTAGTAAAGCCTGGACATCAAAGACCAAGTAGACTCTTAAAATCCTTAGAAATGCCTGAATGGAAATTGATCAACATCTCAATGGATTTTGTTATTGGTCTATCTTGAAGTAGATCATGTGCTAATATAATTTGCATAATTATTGATTGGTTAACAAAATTAGCCTATTTTATACCTATTTGATAGGTATATTCAGTAGAGAAATTGGCTAGGCTATATATATATATATTAAGTAAGTTTTTTGCCTTCATGGTACACCTAAGACGATAGTCTCAGATCATGATAGTAGATTCACTTCTCATTTTTGGAAAATAGCCCAACAAGATTTGGGAACTAATTTAGCCATGAGTACAGCCTTCAATTCTCAAATAAATGGGTAGACTGAGAGAGTGAATCAAATACTTGACGAGATGTTGCATTTATGTGTGCTAGATTTTGGTGGAAACTAGAAAGAACACCAAGCCTTGATAGATTTTTCCAACAACAACAGTTTCCAAGATATTATAGGTATGGTACCCTATGAAGCGTTGTATGGCAGAAAATACAATACCTCTTCAACGTATATTGAAGTTGGTGATGTTTAATTATATAAATCCAAGTTAGTTAATGTAACTACCTAAGGTTGTTACCCTGAATTTTCTGAACTAAACCAAGTCGTAGTCTTCATTCCATTAGTATTAATTAATCATTAAGAGCAAACCCTGAAGTTTTGGTCTAAATTGGAGATCAATCGGACAAAACCCTAATTTTGGGTAATTATTTAATTAAGAAAATAAAATAAGTAAATTGACATTAAATCGAAAATCTGACTTTGCAATTGAGTTTCTCACCCCAAAATTAGCTAAGCGTGAAATTTTGGAAATTTTTGGAAGTTGTCGGATTTTTTTGAATATATTAATTTATTTAAAATACCTTGAAAATTAAAATAATTAATTTGAGCTCAAAATTAAAATTGGACTTTGCCAATTAGTTCCTCACACCCAATTTAGTTAGGGGTAAATTTTTGAGATTTTTTGGAAGTCGTTTGACAGTTCAATTTTATTTAAACTAATTACAAATAATTAAATTATTATTAATTAATTAAAATTAAATTCTGGTCGTCTAACTCTTCCCTTGCGCCGTTCACTATCATGATGGAACCATTGGATCAAATGGAGCCTTCATCCATGCCTTCTATTCTGATCTCTGCAAGAGATCGGACAACTCTCTAGCCCATTTTTTTCTCCCCTCATCATCTAAGCTTTTTTTGGATCAATTTATATTAAGATTGAAGCTAAGAATCCTTATTGAATCATCTTAATCACTTGAATCAGCCTCCCCATTGATCAAAGGTACTCCTTCCTCCTATAGATTTGATCAATTAAATTGCTTTTAGAATTTTGTTTTCTTATTTTACATAGTTTCAAAATTCCATTCAACTAATCGAGCTCAAACAAACTCGATCCAAGTTCAATCAGCGATTAATTGAATAGTAACGCACAGTGATCGTAAACCCCATATTTTGGTAATTAGGGCATCACTATTTGTGGCACTAGTGTAATCAAGTTATGTCAATTTTGGTACTGATAAAAAGTCTTAAAGAGAGGTATCCATCAGTATATGGCACACCCCGTGAGGTGCTCTATTTTGGGAGAACTTGGATGCCATAGGTGCCTCCCCTCTGATTTCACTGACATTCTTTTAGGTTAGGTCAAGCAAGGTCAGGCCTGACCCGCGTGACCCATCATGGGCCCGCCCATAACCATGTGGGGTGCTGCCTACTTGCGTTCCTTTTCGCTTGCGGCCGATCAGTTTAGCTCGTGTGCATGCGTATAAACAGTAAACTGAGAGTTTATTTTAATTAACTAAATAATGTGCAAACTTCAAATCCTCATATCTATTTAACCATAAACCTAAACATAACTCAAAATGCTCAAAAAAATGCAAGGATTATTTTGGTCCCAATAATTTTCTTATTTCGTGATTAGTTTCACTAATCACTTTTTAGACTAATTAACCCCTCCTAAATTCTAAAATTTGATAATGCCATAACTTAGTCAAATTAACTCCAAATCATATAATCCAATATACCATTTTAATCAAAAAATGCAAAGAATAATAAACTATAAGAAAGTTTTAGTTTATGTAGTTATATTTTCTAATTTAGCTCTAATTACCCTAAATTTTAATTAGCAAATATTAAGCTCAATAATTAGCTAAATTTCAAATTTTTAGTCTCTAATTACTAACTAAATAGAGGAAAACATAATTGTAAAGTAAAAATCATTTTTTGATAGTTAATTTTAAAAATCACCTACAAATCACCCTAAACCATGATTAGGGCTTATATTAATTAATTGAAACCCAAATTTAGCATACTTAATGTCATTGTACTCAGTGTGCTATAGGAAACTCATAACCACTGACTTTATATTATTTGGACATCAATTAGTAAAAATGAGATTTTGACCCCTCGCTTAATTACCTTTTTAGGGATTTTTCTTAATTAGTTCATATCTAAGCCATTTGACCTGAGATATTAGGAAACTTAGTATTTATGAGTTCTTTACACTAAATAAAATATAAGTATTTCATAAATTTAGGTTTTTATAATATATTTTGCTTGATGAATCTATAAATTATATCTAAAATAAAGGAGAAAATTCATTTATTTAAGATATTTTTTGCTGTTCCTAAATCAAAATTTTCTATCTTTTTCAGGAAATGGAATCCAAAGGAGCTCTAGGACATTTCTGCAATTTTCCTAAAAATATAACAAAGAATTCCACTACAGCGCGCTGCAGCGCGCGGTCGCGTGCCGCAGCAGGCTGCATCGGAAACATTTAAACTATATTAAATAGGCTCCCAATTAATTGAATAGTGATTTTCGCAGAATTCACCGCTACAGCGCGCTGTCGTGCGCTGCAGCAGTTTATCGCGGAAATATTTATGATTATTAAATGGGGGCTTAACTAATCGAATAGTGTTTTTTGCAGAATTCACCGCTACAGCCCGCGGTCGCCCGCTGCAGGGGTTTACCGCGAAAATATTTATGATTATTAAATGGGGGCTCAACTAATTGAATAGCGTTTTTTTCGCGGAATTCACCGCTACAGCGCGCGGTCGCGCGCTGCAGCGGTTTATCGCGAAGGACTTGGCTATATAAATCGGGCCACCCAACTAATTGAACAGTGTTTTACGCGGAATTAACCGCTACAACGCGCGGTCGCGCGCTGCAGCGGAAATATTTCTCTCTATAAAATTTGGAAAAAGAACTAATTGAACATTATTTTTTGCAGAATTCCCCGCTACAGTGCACGGTCGCGCGCTGCAGCGGTCTATAGCGAAGGACTTGGCTAAATTGCTAGGGACCTGGGTATGCTAAAGCACGCCGCAGCATGCTACAACGCGCTCCAGCGCGCTGCAGCGGCGCACTGAAATTTTTCCCAGACAATGTATTTAATGCGGCTGGAGAGATGACCTTTATCCTGAATGTTGTCTCCAGCCATCATTTCTTGCAGCAGCCATTTTTGTAAGCTATGAGGTGATGTTGTGGCTAAAGAAATGAGATTATTGTCACCTCACCCTAAATTAAAAATTAGTGCAATGATGAATTTAGCATTTTATATGGAAATTCTGGTTGCTTATGGAGGAGAGGAGCATGCAGCTCCCCCTTCCTATAAATACCCCTCCTCTTGACTAGAAGAGGGTTCACAATTTTAGCAAAAATTCCCTAAGTAAGGAGGAGAGCCAAAGGAAGAGAGAGACAAGGGTGGCAAGGCAAGCTTTTGCAAAGGGAGAAGAAGAAGAAGGCAGCACTAGCAACCTAAGGAGATGATAATTAGAAGGAGAAGAAGAATTCCGGAGAACTTCTACAGAGCGTTCCTAGTATCTTCTAAACTTAATCTTGTATTTTTTTTTTAGTGACCATGAAAGGGTCTTTATCTATGTATGTGTCTTCCTTATTTTCTTGTGTAATAAATAACTAAACTCCCCTTGGGGAGGGTTGGGATGAAATCCCATGATGCATGATGTAATATTGTTGTATGAATGTTTTCCCTCAAGCATAATATATTTGTGATTTTAATGCCTTACTAAGAAATTTTCATCTAAATTAGTCTTGATGTGTTTATGAGGAAAAACTAAAAAAATCCAAGATCTAATTATCTTGTGCTCCTTAGCTCACCTTAGGTTGGATGCTAGATTTTGAGTGCATGGAAGCTTAGAACCATGTGAGAAGGTTCTTGAGCTCAATGCACCTCAACCTAAGCTCAATCTAAAAGTTGATGCAAGTGACGCTAAGACCCACTAAATGAGCTCCTTAGCTCCACATAATTGAGATTGAGTAATAAAGTGTTGAGTGCTCATGAACTAAGTGACATAGTCATTGAGCCCAACATGTGATTCTCTCATCTCAGCCATGTGAGATGCGAAGTGATGCTCGTTGTGGAAAATCAATGCTTGTGAGATCCTAAGATTTAAGAAAATTTAACTTCTCCTTAAATAAGGAGAAAGTGAATTAACTTTAAATCTCAAGAATCTTACAAGAATCTTTGTGCTAAAGTAGAACCGAATGTGAGTTCATTTTGTGCACGAGATTTGAACTTGTAAGCCTTTGAGCTAGACTAAAGGACAACAATGTGCACCTGATTTCAATTGAACTAAATGATAAAGCTTGAGAAACAAATCTACACAAGTATTATATTATTTCATGTGGGATGGGCCCAACTCTCCTCTTTCTTTAAATATTGATATTTACTTAGTGAATATTCGTGCTAATTTTAGACCAACCAACCAATACATACTATAGCTTAAATATTAGTGAGAATAGATATACTTTAGCGCCAAATCAACTAATTCTCTGTAGTTCAATAAATTCCTGGAAAGTCACACTTTCCACTTATTACTTCAGACCACGTACACTTGCGTGCAAGCGCAGACGTGTATTTACAGTCTCTCAAGTTTTTGGCACCGTTGCTGGGGAATTGGTTTTTGATTTGAACTAAAGATAATCTATAAGTAGCTAGCGATTTAAGTATTTGATATTTTTTTTATATTAGTAGTTTACATTTTTTATTGTAATTATCAAGCTAACATTTTATATTTTTTTTTGTTTATTGTCATTTCCAAAATATATCTGTTTGATCTTTATTGCTAAATTGTTCTTGATAAGGTTTATTGAAACTTGTATGAGTAAAAGAGTCTGTACTGTATATCTATTTGATCCTGAAATAGAATGAACATAATTACAAGCTAGATGAAAATGAAACTTATAAAACTAACAAGTTGTGATGGATACTTTCACTAAAAACTTAGAAGAGCTTAGGGGTAAAGCACTGAGAGATTATGCATTGCCCACTGTTAGGGGCATTCCCCATGCGATTGTAAGGCTGAATATAGAAGCCCATAATTTTGAAATCAAACCATCTACACTGAGTATGGTACAAAATAATTAGTTTGGAGGATTAGCCACTGAAGATCCAAATTCACATATTTCAACCTTCCTCAAAATATATGATACCTTCAAGTTTAACGGCATCTCCGAAGACACAGTTAAATTGAGGCTATTTCCTTTCTCACTGAGAGATAGAGCCAAGAGTTGGCTCAACTCTTTACCAAGCGATTCTATCCATACTTGGGACGATTTGGCTAAGAAATTCTTAGCCAAATACTTTCCTCCAGCTAAAACTACACGGTTGAGAATTGAGATCACTAACTTTACTCAGATGGAAGGTGAGACTCTCTATGATGGGTGGGAACGCTTTAAGGAGTATCTCAGATGTTGCCCGCATCATGGGTTCTCTCTATGGATGCAAGTGCAAACCTTTTATAATGGTTTGAACGCTCCAATGAGGACACTCATTGATGCGGCTGCCGGGGGATCCATTAGTGAAAAAACCCAAGAGGAAGCCTATGACCTTTTGGAAGAAATGACAAACAACGCTTACCAATTGCCTTTTGAAAGGCTTAAAAAAGAATCCATTAAAGTGAATGAGTCAAATCAAATAACAGCTTTGCAACAAGAAATTCATGCCTTGAATGAAAAGATAGAAAGGATGAATGTACACGTGGTTTCTGAGGTACAATGTGAATTGTGCGGAGGGAGACATAATAGTGAGAGCTGTAACTTGAACAACCCTTTTGTACAAAACAACACTGAACAAGTCAACTACTTAAGAAATAACAACCAAACAAATAACCCCTACTCCAACACATACAATCCAGGATGGAAGAACCATCCAAATTTCTCATGGAGTAATAACAACAACAATGCAAATCAATATGGTGAAAATTCATCCAACTAACAAGGCATGAATTATAGTAACAATAGCCATAGCTACCAGCACAATCTAGAAGGGGCATTCAACGCATTTAAGACCGAAAGAACCCAGTTCATGCGCCGCACTGAGGCAACTATCACATGTCACGAGGCTTCTATCTAGGGAATAGAAGTCTCCCTTAGAAATATTAAAACTCAATTGGGGCAAATCTCCAAGCAGTTGACCTCTCGGCAGCAGGGGGCTTTACCTAGTTCTACTGAAATAAATCTAAAGGAATTAGTGAGTGTGATCTATTTAGAAGTTGTATCAGGAGGAATGAATGATGAAATAGAGAGAGCAAAAAATTTTGGATTAGAAGTAGAGGAAGGAATAAAAGGGAATGATAATGAAAAGCTAACCGCACCCAAATGTGATGATCTAAGGAGGTTATGCATTCCATGCATAATAAGAAATGAAGTGTTTGTAGATCCCTTGTGTGATCTAGGCGCCTCAGTTAATGTTATGCCCTATCACATATATGAGCAATTAAAGGTAGGAGGGATGGAATACACCTCAATAATTCTAGAGTTTACTAATCTTGAGTCCCTTACTCCTCTGGGAATGATCAAAAATGTTGCTGTTGAACTAGGAAATTTCATTGTACCAACTGATTTTGTGGTGTGCGAATGGGACAGATGGAATAAAAATTCAACAATTATCTTTGGAAGACCCTTTCTGATGAGTATTAAGGCTGTTATAGATGTAAGTCGCGGTATAATGAGTGTCAGTGTTAAGAGAAAAATAGAAGTGATTGATTTAAAACCCACTCACCTTAAAAAGAAAAAAATGGAGGAAGAAATTAGGAAAAAAATTAGAGAAGAGAGATTATGGGTAGATAATATTCTAGGGACCTGACGATTGAAGAAAAAAATTCTGATGATTATTCCACTCCTTCCTCTGAAAAGGGGAGCAAGGAAGGAGGTAAGAAGAGAAAAATGCGATGAGGAAAAAGGAAGAAAAAGACTCCCACAAATTATGAAATCGAAAAGAAGGATCCGTTAGTTGAGGTTGAAGATGAACAAGGTTCGAGCCACCAAGAGGGGTGTGCTCACTCGAACATCCTTAGCCTATGGGAAATGAAATCACCGGATCCAACTTATTAATCTTAAGAGAGTCTAGCTTAGGACATTAAACGGAGTGCTTATTGGGAGGCAACCCAATCAAAAAAAAAAAAATATTTTGTCGCTACAGCGCGCTGCAGCGGAAATTCCGTGACAGCGCGCTGTAGCAGAAATTCAGCGACAGCGCGATACAGCAGAAATTCCGTGACAGCGCGTTGCAGTGGGTGAACCACACTTAAACGGCATCGCGACGGCACACGGAACCATTTTCCGCCTTGGCGCACCCTAACCCGCGATCGCACACTACAGCGCGCTGCAGCGGTTTTCCCAGATTTTCTGCCTTGGGAAAATACAGTCAATAAGTCATAACCCTTGGGTTCCCAAGGCAGTCAAAAGTTGTTGAAAAAGCTGCCCCCCCCTTCACATGGATCACCACATTAATGGCATGGGGAAGATCATTTGACCATCTTCTCTTACCTTGAATATTTGGGCTATAAATAAGCAGGGAATGGGGGGGTTATCCTTGCGCATTCTTTTCATCTTCTTCAATCTCTTGATCATCTTAAAACTCTCATTCCAAGGCAATGTATTCCAGGAAGAAGGCAATTGCTAGGAAGGATGTTGAAGCTTCCTCATCCGGAGGAACTTTCAACACGAAGAGGTTCTCCTCGGCGGAGGCCGAGCACCGTTTCACCTCTATCACTTCCCAAAAGAAGTTGATCCCGGAGCGAAGCTTCAGCATTACCTACCCCGTCCCTCACGAACAGGTTAATCCTAGAGGATGGCACGAGTTTGTGACCAAGAGAGCTCCCACATACATCACAATCGTCCAGGAAGTGTACGCCAACACAATTGATGCATCTGGGCAGCGAATTTTCTGTCGCGGAAAGGGTGTCACCCTAGGAATTGCTCAAATTGAGCAATTCTATGGGTTGATGGAGGTAAGCTCTTATTTATACTCTAATCTCTTGGACTCTCATTTTGACCCCCGCGCTCTTGTAGAGGAAATCGTCAATAATGACACCGAGTGGGAAGGGAGACTCGCCAACATTCCTCGCTCCGAATTAACGGAGATGAGTAGTGCTTGGCTAGTCTTCATTTCTAGCTATGTCATGCCCTCAAGTCACTTAACTGAAGTGACCCGTGCCCGAGTACTCCTTTTGTGCTCATTAGTTAGGGCAGGTGAAATCCGCATCTCAAACATTATCTTTGAGCAGCTTTGGAAAGCTCTCAAAGGTTCATACACAGCATTGGCCTTCTGGTCTTTGATTTCTAGGTAATGCGAAGCCCAAGGGGTTAAGATCCTCTCCTCTGACACCATTGTTCCCCCCAGTGTTGCCCTGCACCCCTCGAACCTTAACGTCCGAGAAAGTGAACGTAAATTGCCCAAGAAAAGAAGGGGCCAAAGGGCGGAAGAGTCTGCACCTTCTGACTCGTGTCTCACAAACCAACTCTTGATGTGCCTCCACAATCAAAATGTAGAGCTTAGTAAAGCTCTAGCTACCGATATGGGGTTTTTCAAACTGGAATACGTCCAACAACGCCAGTTCAAATCAGAATTTCATGAAGCCCTCGGGATGTTGTTTGATGATTGGAATTTGCACGACGGACCGGACGCCTCCATGTTGCCACGGCCTCCCATCGGTGCACCCATACCGGAGATGCGCTACCCTACCGAGACAGCATATGTGTCGGAGAAAGATGATGATGAGAATGAGGAAAATTAATTAGGTTGTATTTGTTCTTTTTCACTTTTTCTTTTTATCTTTATTGTAGTTTATTTTTATTTTGAGATTGCAATTTATGAATTTTCATATTCCTACATTTATTGAGTTATTCTTAAGTGACATACTTTTTCTGAATTTTTCAAAAGAAATGAAAATCACAAAAATGCAAAAATCAAATGAGATATAAGTAAAAGAATGCTTAGCAAAAAAATGATTAAATGAATTATAAGCAATCAAATGTGAGATTGAGGAATGAATGGAGGAAAATCTAAATCTCCAAAAAAAAATTTAAATAAATGCTTGAGCTAAATGTGGGGGAAGGCATAGGATTTAAACTAAAAAAATATATGGCATGGATTCTAAATGGAGTGTGCTAGGCTCCCGTAGGACTTCATGATCACAAAGATATTAGAGATAAAAAAAATGTCTCTCCTTAAGGATGAAAAGAATAAAATATTTATGGAAAAAAGGGATGATGAAAAACATCTCTCCCAAGTGAATAAAATAAGAAAGGATGAAGAAAAATATCTCTCCTTTAAAAACTTTTCATCTTTGTGATTTATAAGAAGGAGCACATATGGCACAACTCTAAGAATCTCTAAACCATATCTTTAGTCTAAAAATCCAAAAAGTATGGAACCCATCACCTATTATCAAACATTAAAAAATTCAAATATTTGAAGATTTAGTGACTTAACCACCTTAGTGACTCATGTGAAAACATTAAGATTGCTATGATGTTCATTTCATTTTCTGTTGCCATGCACATATTTTTGCTTATATTTATTTCAATTACATCATTGTGACTTTCATCCATTCAAATACAGAAAAAATTATCATTTTGAGGTTACTCGAGGACGAGCAAGAATTTAAGTGTGGGGTGTGATGAATCCATAAATTATATCTAAAATAAAGGGAAAAATTCATTTATTTAAGATATTTTTTGCTGTTCTTAAATCAAAATTTTCTATCTTTTTCAGGAAATGGAATCCAAAGGAGCTCTAGGGCATTTCTGCAATTTTCCTAAAAATATAACAAAGAATTCTGCTACAGCGCGCTGCAGCGTGCCGCAGCGGGCTGCAGCGTAAATATTTAAACTATATTAAACAGGCTCCCAATTAATTGAATAGTATTTTTCGCAGAATTCACCGCTACAGCGCGCGGTCGTGCGCTGTAGCAGTTTATCGCAAAAATATTTATGATTATTAAATGAGGGCTCAACTAATTGAATAGTGTTTTTTGCGGAATTCACCACTACAGTCCGCGGTCACGCGCTGCAGCAGTTTACCGCAGAAATATTTATGATTATTAAATGGGGGCTCAAATAATTGAATAGCGTTTTTTTGCGGAATTCACCGTTACAGTGCGCGGTCGCTCGCTGCAGCGGTTTATCGCGAAGGACTTGGCTATATAAATCAGGCCGCCCAACTAATTGAACAGTGTTTTTCGCGGAATTGACCGCTACAGCGCGCGGTCGCGTGCTGTAGCGGTCTATAGCGGAGGACTTGGCTAAATTGCTAGGGACCTAGGTATGCTAAAGCATGCCGCAGCACGCTGCAGCGGCCCGCCGAAATTTGTCCCACGCAATGCATTTAATGCGGCTGGAGACATGACCTTTATCCTGAATGTTGTCTCCAGCCATCATTTCCTGCAGCAGCCATTTTTATAAGCTTTGAGGTGATGTTGTGGCTAAAGAAATGAGATTATTGTCACCTCACCCTAAATTAAAAATTAGTGCAATGATGAATTCAGCATTTTGTATGGAAATTCTGGTTGCTTATGAAGGAGAGGAGCATGCAGCCCCCCTTTCCTATAAATACCCCTCCTCTTGACTAGTAGAGGGTTCACAATTTTAGCAAAAATTCCTTAAGTAAGGAGGAGAGCCAAAGGAAGAGAGAGCTCCCCAAGGGTGGCAAGGCAAGCTTTTACAAAGGGAGAAGAGGAAGAAGGCAGTACTAGCAACCTAAGGAGAGGATAATTAGAAGGAGAAGAAGAATTCCGGAGAACTTCTACGGAGCGTTCCTAGTATCTTCTAAACTCAATCTTGTATTTTCTTTTTAATGACCATGAAAGGGTCTTTATCTATGTATGTGTCTTCCTTATTTTCTTGTATAATGAGTAGCTAAACTCCCCTTGGGGAGGGTTGGGATGAAGTCCCATGATGCATGATGTAATATTGTTGTATGAATATTTTCCCTCAAGCATAATGTATTTGTGATTTTAATGCCTTACTAAGAAATTTTCATCAAAATTAGTCTTGATGTATTTATGAGGAAAGAACTAAAAAAATCCAAGATCTAATTATCTTGTGCTCCTTAGCTCACCTTAGGTTGGATGCTAGATTTTGAGTGCATGGAAGCTTAGAACCATGTGAGAAGGTTCTTGAGCTCAACGCACCTCAACCTAAGCTCAATCTAAGAGTTGATGCAAGTGACGCTAAGACCCACTAAATGAGCTCCTTAGCTCCACATAATTGAGATTGAGTAATAAAGTGTTGAGTGCTCATGAAAAGTGACATAGTTATTGAGCCCAACATGTGATTCTCTCATCTCAGCCATGTGAGATGCGAAGTGATGCTCGTAGTGGAAAATCAATGCTTATGAGATCCTAAGATTTAAGAAAATTTAACTTCTCCTTAAATAAGGAGAAAGTGAATTAACTTTAAATCTCAAGAATCTTACAATAATCTTTGTGCTAAAGTAGAACTGAATGTGAGTTCATTTTGTGCATGAGATTTGAACTTGTAAGCCTTTGAGCTAGACTAAAGGACAACAATGTGCACCTGATTTCAATTGAACTAAATGATAAAGCTTGAGAAACAAATCTACACAAGTATTATATATTTTTTCATGTGGGATGGGCCCAACTCTCCTCTTTCTTTAAATCTTGATATTTACTTAGTGAATATTCGTGCTAATTTTAGACCAACCAACCAATACATACTATAGCTTAAACATTAGTGAGAATAGATATACTTTAGTGCCAAATCAACCAATTCTCTATGGTTCGATAAATTCCCAGAAAGTCACACTTTCCACTTATTACTTCAGACCACGTACACTTGCGTGCAAGCGCAGACATGTATTTACAGTCTGTCATTGCTAATCACCCTTTAATGAGCTTAAACTATAATTTAAGCTCATTAGCCTTAATCCTTAGCCAAATTATGTGTTCGTAGTGTCAATCTTCATATTAGAGAGCAATAAAGCCATTTGGCATTAAGAGAATTTAATTTGGAGCCCTAAATTTTTAAGTTTTGTTTTAGACCCTTAATGAGAGGCATTTTGGTCCTTTTACCCAAGTTTTGGTTTAAGTGCTCTAAGGCCTTAGAAAACTATAATTTCCATTAAAATAAGTAAGGATTAATGTTTAGAATTCAAGTTTAGATCATTTAGACTTGTTAGCTTGATTTTAAGGCAAACCCTAGATTTCCTCTAATTTTAATTAAGTAAATTGTTAAATTCCTAATGTGGATTTGAATCCACATCGTGCCTTCCTTAATCACACTTCAATGTTGATTAAATTAGTATTAATTTTATTAGTCAATTATTAGACTCTTCCTAAGTCATTTCAATAAGAAAATTCCTTAAGTAATTTCCTTTGAAAATCTGGGATATCTTTTCCTAAGTGCTTAGCTATAGATTTATGTTAGTGTTCACTCTATTGAGTAAATGAGTTACTCAATGGAATGAGTCCTTAATAAAGATTTCTAGATCTATCTTTAAGTTTGATTATTTTATCTTTTTGACTTTAATTTATTTGTAGCCTTTCTCAAGAATTGGAATTCTTATCTTAAGAGTTGATCTCTTTTCCTTAAATTATTTTCTCAACCTTTAGAATAAGTGGTGTGAGAAACATTAGACCTTTAGATGTTAGTACATTAGGTTTTAGAACTTAAACCCCATGTTTGGTGTTTAACTCTAAGTCCTTAATCTTCATTATTTTTTAAGATTGGCTTTGGATTGATAAATATATCAATTAGGATGAATGATTGTTTATATTAATCTTTGTAGGTAATACTTTATGATTTTGAATTAAATTTTAAGTACAAATGTTTAACTTAATGAGGCTGCAAATATGAGATTATAATCAATAGTAGAATATTATAGATCCTGAGCTTGTATTCTCTCAAAATAAATAGAACATATAAATTAGATAACAATAGATATCACATGTGTTTGAGTAGAGTCTTGCTTACTCTTGACTTTGTTGCTTTTTGCCTTGAACATATCATACAACATGAATTTAGTGCATGCAACAAAAACATAGAAAATTAGCATAATATTTGCATCAGGTTCATTATCAGGATGGGTAATTGTGTATACACATTCCTGCCAATGGACAGGTAGTAATGATACAATACTTGACACATACTCATTAGTGAGAGTTGTGTCTAGTTAGGGAACCCACTTCATTCTTGTAGGTTTACATGACTCTTCAACTATTTCTGGATGTGCCCACAGAAGTGAAGTAAAATAACTAATATAAACTGCATATGTATTTCTGCCTCTTCAGTTTAGTATGGATTTTCTACTTTAGCTTAAAGAATCAAAGAGATAGGACTTGATATGACATGATGCAATTTTGTTTCAGTGGCTTGATTAGCCAATTTTTTTGATATGGTAGTTTTACATATTAATTTTAGTTTTTCTTATTTAACTACAGTTCAGTACTTGCTTACTTATATGCATACTTGGATGTTTGACTTGATTGAATATTTGACAACTCAATTTACTTGTATGAATCATAGTTCAATTTACTTTTTGTTAATCTACATACTTTCATGAGATCATAAGCATGTTAGTATGTGCTTTCTTCTTCATAATTACTATTATAATAGTTTTATACATATATATTGCCTAACCTTGTTGCAGCTTCTGATTTGAGATATGTGATAAATCCAATATTTATAGCAAAATAAAGGATTAAAAACATTCAAAATAGCACATGAACAAGCATACTTTGATTTGAATATTATCTTTTTCAAGTAAAAATAAGAGAAGAGAAAATTCTGGAGAAAAAAAAGAATTTTTGAAAGAAAATCGCTGAGGAGCGCCATAGCGGGCCATGGTGGTCTCCTGAATAGAGCTCACATGGAGCATACCTGCAAGCCTAGAAGTAGAACCGTTGCAGTGCGCCACAGCGCGCTGCAGTGCACCATGATGTCATTTTTCAAAAAAAAATTTAAACATTGGATGAACTAATTGAACAGTGCCGAATCCATGATTTCAAACTTTTGACCGCTGCAGTGCGCTCCAAGCGTGCCACAGTGCGCTATGCCATATGAAATTAATGCAGACCTGGGACGAAATCCACTGTAGCCTGCCTCAGCATGCCATAGTACCCCACATCAGAATATTAGATTATTTATATAATCCTTATATGAATTAATTGAATAGTAGCAGTTCTTTGTTTTCAAAATTCTAACCACCATAGTGCACCATGAAGATAGAATGAATTTATTCGACTCGCCACAGTGCAATGCAGCAGAATAGTGTTTCAAATGAGGCTGCCACAACGCGCCACGACGGATCCCCAGTAAATAGTATGTCTGGAGCCTTGAATAGCAGAAGTAGATACAACTGCTGCAGCACACCACAGTGCCCGATGCAGTTTTTCCCAGGTCAAGGCATTAATGATAGTATAGGGAAGATAGAAAAATTAAGCCTTTGGCCTTCCCTAGCCATTTGGAACTTGTAAAAGCAATAAATCCTACTGTATCCAAGAGGAATAAAGGAATAATATTAAATAGCTTTACATGAATTCAAGGAAGAGAAAGGGTTAGACAGAATTTATGCAGAAGGCTGAAGGAATCCCTATATAAACAACATTTTGAAACTAAAAGAGGGTTCACATTTTCCACTTTCAGAAATCCTAAAGAAGGCTGCTAACAGAGAGAGTAGGAGAACTCTCCGAGGAGTAGGATCAGAGGACCCTTGCAAGATCAACATATAGGAGAAGTGCAATGAGCTTGGAGGAAAGAAGAGGTAGGAGAAGAAGAAATCCAGAGAACCCCAAGAAATTTCTGGGACATTCCTAGTATTTTCTCTTGACCTTCACTTATTTCTTTTATATTTGAACATGTCAATGTTCTTGTCTTTGTATGTATTTATCTGTCTTGAATCTGTAATGGAAGGCTAAACCCTCATTGGAGAGGGTTGGGCTACACCATGTAAGAGTAAAGGGACAAAAAGAGGTGTTTGTATGAATTTTCATTAATGAATTAAACCCTTTTCATTTTATGTTTAAGATATCTTATTGTTATGCATGCTGTGAAAATATTGAAGATATTTTGCTTAGTAAATATATTGTAACAAAATAAGGCTAAATTAATTTACAATTCAAGCCTAAAGGTAATGCACATAAAGGTCATAGCCGCGAACACATGTTTGCTAAGCAAGGAATCTCGGTGTAAAATACCTTGGGATTGAATGAGAGGTTGACTTAGCAACATTAATTTATCTTGTGCTCCATAGCTTGCTAATTAGCGTAAAGCTAGGTATGTGTGTATTAGTGCTTAGAGCCCAGTGAAAATCTCTTGAGCCCAATTGCATCATACCTTGAGCTCAGTCTAGAGTCGACGCATGTGAGCCAAGAGCCACCAACCATGCTCCGCACCTCAGTAGACGTTCAAGGAGGAAGAGAATTAATCAAGTGCTCTTAAATGATGTGACATAATCCATGTGGCTTGGTTAGTCACTTCCATAGCTAAACTGCGTATGTAGAGCGTGCCGCTGGTTGGTGGAAATCAAGCTCGTATGATTGCGAACAATTACAAGAATATTTTTACAGCCTAAACGTAAAAAAATCTAAATCAATTCAACGCATTCATATGAGAGTCTATGTGCTAAGGTTGAACCCTTGTGTGTTCATCTTGTGCACTAGAATTTAGTTAGTCAAAATTAGAGGACCAGTCTAAGGAACACTAATGTCACTTGATTCTAATTTGCATGTAAGCAATTTCATTAAAAGTTAATTGAATGTGAGTATTAACACATATCACTCAATAATTGCATGATGGAATCCCAACTCTCCCTTCTTTATCATATAATATCTTAATTTAAGATCTTTGTTATGTTGAATAGGAGCCATTAAAAAACCAAAATGACATTGTCTAAACATTATTAAAAGTAGATACACCTTAGTACCAAAACACACCATTCCCTGAGGATGATAAATCTCAGAACTCACCTTCCACTTATTACTTCAAACCATGTAACTTGTGTTTAAGTGCAGACATGAATTTAAGGTCTGTCAAGTTTTTGGCGCTGTTACCAAGGAATAGTTTTTGTTTTGTATTAAGTACAGTTTTCAAGTAAATAGTGATTTAGACTCTTTACTTATTTGTATAAATTTTCATTTTTTGTGATTATATCACATTGTGCTAGTTGTAGTGTAATTTAGATCTTTAATTTAGTTTCCTAAGTGCCTGAATTTTTTTTTTAATTGCTGAAATATGTATTAAACTATTTGCTAAAAAACTAAGTTGCTGAATATTTGAACTGCTGAAAATTAAATTTGCTGAAACTAAATTATTGAACTGAATTGTTGGAAATCCAAGTTGCTGAATTTGTTTTGCTAAAAATTGTTTGTAGGAATTATATTGCTTATTTGCTCTCTTAGAGTGGTTTGAACTGCTAAACTGTTCATCTTGATTGCTGTGATTATTTTGTCTAGCTGAATTTGTGAACTGCATGAATAGGAGAGAAAATGTTGATATCTTGATTGATTATAAAATTGAGCAAACTTACATGAGAGCTAGAAGAGAACAACACTTGCTAAATAGGAACAAGGTTGCTATGGATAATATAGAAGCTAATATATTAGAAGAACAACAGGGTAGAGCACAAAGAGTAAACATAGAAGAAAATCCTAGAGGATTGTTAGAAGAACCTAGGGGTAAAACCTTAAGAGATTATGCATTGCTTACTGTTAGAGGCATCCCTCATGCGATTGTTAGACCTAATATAATAGCAAATAACTTTGAAATCAAACTCTCAATGCTTAGCATAGTTCAAAATAACCAATTCGGTGGATTAGCCATGGAGGATCCTAATTCACACATCTCTAACTTCCTTGAGATTTATGACACATTCAGATTTAACGATGTTTCTAAAGATGCCGTTAAACTCTAGCTTTTCCCATTTTCACTTAGAGATAGAGCCAAGAGTTGGCTCAGTTCACTTCCGGGCAATTTTATTCACACTTGGAACAATTTGGCTAAGAAATTCCTAGCCAATAATTTGCCTCTTGCAAAACTAGCCCGATTGAGAATTGAGATAACCAATTTCAACCAATTTGAGGGGGAGACTTTGTATGACAGCTGGCAAAAACTTAAGGAGTGCTTGAGGCGATGCCCACATCATGGGTTTCCTCAATGGATGCAGGTTCAAACCTTTTCCAATAGTTTGAATGCACCAATGAGGACACTCATTGATGCAGCTGCC
This sequence comes from Gastrodia elata, assembly GCA_016760335.1. NCBI lineage: Eukaryota > Viridiplantae > Streptophyta > Magnoliopsida > Asparagales > Orchidaceae > Gastrodia > Gastrodia elata. Next base: position 22,864,296 of record CM028676.1, on the reverse strand, counting down.
AGAGGGTCACTCAGTAGCAAGACCCAGGAAGAAGCTTATGATCTCTTAGAGGAGATGACCAGCAATGCTTATCAATGGCCAAATGGAGAGCTTAACATAAAGAAAAGGGAAGTTAACTAGATTTTTGAATTAAAAAATCAAAATTCCCAATTAAACTAAGGACTTGAGAGTACGCAACTAAATTCATTTCATAATAGTTAAACGGAAGGTATCAATGCTGTCCTAAACTATAGTAATAAGTAAAGTGAGGATAGGAGAGGATTAGAGCACTCCTTTAGAGGGCTTAGAACTTTACAATCGATTTCATGAATAAAATTGTTGCAATATTAAATTAGCATGAACACACTCTCTTGATCCAAGAGAAAACTATTAAAGGAATTGAGCTGAAATTAAAATAAATAATGAGCCAATTAAATAAACCTATCCTAGTTAGAGCAATAAGGGATTTTTGAAATGAATCAAGAAATTCTATAACATTAAGAAGTAGGAAAACTACAGAACCTGCTGTGTTTAAAAAATTTAAAAATACATCTAAAGCTTTGAGAGAGGAATCAACAGAGGAAAAGGAAATTCCTAAAGAAAAAGAGAAGGAAGTAAGGGAGGGAGCTCAAATGTAGTTAACTAAACAATCTGAATACACCCCTCACATTCCTTACTCTCAAAGAATGGAAAGGGAAAAATTAGACATCCAATTCCAAAAATTTCTAGAAACATTTAAAACCCTTCATATAAATATTCCTTTTGCTGAAGCCTAGAGCAAATGCTTAGCTACGCCAAATTCATGAAAGACATCTTATCAAAGAAAAGGAAGATAAATGAGAAAGAAACGGTTGCCTTGACTTAGGAATGTAGTGCCATTCTTCAGCAAAAAATCCCCATCAAAAGGAAAGATCCAAGGAGTTTCACAATTCCTTACACTATAGGAAATCACTCATTTCAAAAGGCTCAATGTGACTTAGGTTGTTGCCCTGCTAATCTATAGCTTAATTACTCCTTAATTTTGATCTTATTGCTTTTAGAACATTAATCCAAGCCTATTCTACAAATTTGAATTCCATTGGACACCTCTAAGTCAAAGAAGATATTTTGTTCAGTCTAGATGCCCTAGATTAGACCTAAAATATTTTGATCTCAGAATTAAAATCTAATTATATTTTTGAATTCCTAACCCCCAAATTAGCTAGGGGTGAAAGTTTGGTACAATTTGGAAATCATTTAGGCCATAATTCATATTTAATTACAGTGGATTAATTGCATAAAAGGGTTCCTAATTTTTCTAAATTGCAAATATACCCTTAAACTAAATTAATAGCCGGGATCCGCTGCGGAGCCCGGGTCGCGCGACAGCGGAGTCCTGCAAATCTGACCGTCGCACTTATCTAATGGATGACTAGGATTAGATCCAGTGGAACCACGGATTTGCCATTGGAAGCTTCCTGTGAATCTTACGACGCGAATTTAATCGGATCTGGCCATTAGGATCCGGAGGATCAGGACCATCGCGCCTTTCTGATTGATCAATCAGACGGCTCCGAACCCTCCCGTGACTGTGGAGCTTTGTCCCCAATCGCTTGCACGCCCTACCGAGATCCTCCCCGTACTACCAGCTTCCCCCCTTGTCTCCCACTCGCCCTTCCAGCTCAGCAAGATGTTGGGGATCCTCCCGTTATGGTGAGGTTCCCCAATCGAGCCTCATGACCCGACTGAGCTCAAATTGGAAATTTGAGAGCTTTGCCATGTCCCGACCTTTTGGGTCCTCCCTAGCCCAAGCCAACCCTCTGGAAACTTCTCTGGACTCGTCTGAGGCTATAAATAGCCTCAGCAATCCTCCTTCTGCTCCTTTGCGGCTCAATTGCCCTCAATTCTCCACTGTCTTCTCTTTTTCCATTACCATCTGTCTGAGCTTGCATAGGCAATCCAAGAGCTCTCGAACTGCTGATAGTAGGCTCTCTTGAAGTTCTAGATCCTTTGCATCATCTGGAAGCTCAGTTAAGGCTAGCCGAACCCTCAGTCAATCACCCCGAGCTCAACCGACGAACCAAGTACCCCCACTTGCCGGTTTTGAGCCAATGAGGCTCGGATCTTTTTTTCTTTTGATGCGTATAGCTAGGTATTATTGTTTCAAACTCAAGGATATCGAAATTGTGCCTTGAGCTAGCCCCATTTGATCGAATCAATTGATCGAGCTAAGTCCTTAAGGAACGCCTCGGGTAAGTAAGGTCTTGGCATTCTAGCCCACCTCAGGTCTTCAGACCAAGGGGCTTTGATCCGCCTCACCTCCCCGATGGTGTAAGGATCGAGCCCTGGGTCTGGCGTGGCCTCTGTGGGGAGAATTGTCTCCCCACAGTAGCTCTGAGGCAAAGCCTCTTGGGTGAGTAAGGTTCTGGCTACCTCGACCACCTCACAAGGGGCTAAGTGTTTAATTGAAGTGTCTTGGCCTACTAATGGTGTGAGGATCAATTAGGGGTCATGGCGTGGTTGAAGCACTCGGAATTTTGCCACCGAAGCCAGCCCTATTTCCCTGGGTATCGGGGAAGGAGGGTTGAGGACGATGGCACTGTGCGGGCCAGGTCAGCCCACGACCCACGCTGCGTGGCACTGCCGGGTTCATCGGGCCCCGGTTGACCGGCGCGGTTCGGCTAATGGGCCGAGCCCGTTTAAAATAAATTTGATTAATTGGATTTAATTTCCTTAAGAAAAATAATCCAATTAATCCAATTATAGAAAAATATTTAAATAAAAATACAGAATGTATTAATTGAATAACTTTGAATCCGCTGGTCCAAACCCTATGATATTATATATCAAATTGATCAAAAAATCCTTAGGAATAAAGGTTAGATTTTCCATTCTTGCCTAATTACTGCAGATCTTGATTAGGGTTGATTAGCATAACCACTTAACCAAAGTGCATATTTAGAGTGCCATTAGTTTTCTTTTGATTAATAGAATGAATGTGCTAAGTGGTTTGTTTTTCTTATTTATGTATTTTAACTTATGCCCTAAGCTTACTAAACCATGATTAGTGAAAATTAGGGTTTCTAATCTTTGGATCTTAGCAAACTCAGCCTATGATTAATTATATGGTAAAATGGAACTTATATGCCAAGTTGTATAAAATTTTGATGGTTAGATATATAATTAGGTGCTAATCATCTTGCATTAGTTTAGGGTTTGATTAGCACTAATTATTTTCTATTTTTATGAATTTTTCTGTTATTATGCTTTATGACAGTAAGTTAGATGTATTAAAGCCATGTATGCAAAATTATAATGTATAATTTGAATAAACCTAAATTTGAAGATCTTAAACATCTTAATTAAGAAGTCTTAAGACTTTGATCAAGCTATTAAGACTTGATCTAGGTCTAAGATTACCACCAATAATACATACCTAATTCATTGATTTTATGTTTGATCTATAAATGAATACTTGATCTTAATTGGACATGAGTAGGGGTTAAACCCTAACCTGCTTAATTAAGATCCAAACTCTTAAACCTTAATTAAATGGACATGATTATAAGATAATGTAATTTACATTATTCCAACAATGTATCTGATGTGGTATTGATCTTAAACATTTGAATTAGATATGTTAAGGTTAATAATAAATCTATGTGATTGCTTACTCTGAATCTAAACTTTAGATCTTTGATTTTTCTCTTAAATAAGACTATTAGCATGAAAAGATTTATATCATAATGGATCTAACTCTAATAACATACTTGATTTAAATCCCATAATCTTAGAATAAGTTATGATCAGATGACTTAATCATTTGATCTGATCACTCTAAACCCAAATGATAAGTAAAAACTAGAATGTTAGCATTAGAATTAAGAGTGTGAGATCTTAAGTATCTCAACATAAGATCATCTCTGAAATATTTTAAAGACCTAAATTAAATATACCCTAAGGTAGGAGAATTTATATAACTCATTGAGGTAGAAACTTAGATGATCCCTTAACCTAAGAAGTTGATCTTAATCCCTCATGGTGGGAATTAGTTAAGGTATTAGAATGATATCTCTCCTTATGGTAGAATCTATATTGAGTGATCCTTGATCACATTTTCTTGGAGCCTTGTATAGGACTTACCTATTTAGCTTATGATTTAATAGTCTTGATAAACCCTTGATAATTAAATAGAGTTATCTAAATCTGGATTATTAGTTGGGTATAGTAGAGTATACCCATAGTACTGGAGTATTTTAGTAATATTCAGGAATGGTCGAGTCACTTTAAGAAAGAATTATCTTTGGGCTATCCTGCGGGCTTAGGTGGATACAATCTTGCTTAGAGTAAATCAATCGATCCTAAGAGTGTACTAAACGGGGACTCATTCCTTAGTTTGATTGAAATACAAATTACCAATGGGCGATGCCTCCTAGCAAAGATCGCTTCAATAGGTGTGGCTCAAACAAACTAAGTAATTAGAATCACCTTATTTAAGACACTGAGTGTGATTGTGAGTTGGGCATCTTAATAACTTAGCTTGAGATACAAATCGCCAATGGGTGATGCCTCCTATCGAAGACCAGTTCGTTAGGGTGGCTTAATAAAAAAAAATAGTATGAACCACCTTTCTTGTAAATGTGTTAAATATGTGTATACAATTATCTCATCTAATGATTTTAAGTAAATCTTCAACTTTAACCAATTATCATTCTAGAAGCTAGGAGTCAGAATCCTTTTAACAGGATTCTGTACAGTGGAAACCTTGAATTCATCATCAGTATTCAAAGTTTTTATGGATTCCGGGATTTTCCTCATATAGAATAGCAGCATGGGCATAAACATGAGCATGAGTATAATGAATGATTCATTGGTGACGTATGAGTATCAGTGACGAATTATGGGTTACGGAATGTTACATACATTGACTGGGAAATTTCAGGATGCATCGGCATCACTGTACTAACTTCCCAATTAGGTTTATGTATACGTTAGACTGTACGACTCATAACATTTCAGTGATAGTTCTATTACATATCTGTGGCATACCATGTTGTGGCATATTTAGATGCACTATCCCAGTGACATATAGTACAGCATTGGACATTCTTACCTTGGTTTCTGAGCAGTTGATGTTTCACTTACTTTTAGCATTTAGCTTTCAGTTCCTTGTTATCTTGTTTAGTCTTTACATTTTTTAGTGGTTCAGTGTTTTACTACTTTTCTACAATTTTGTTTACTTTACTGTTTATGTATATTCACTTTAGTACTGCTTAGTTTAGTTGCGTGTGTTAGACTTCTTGTCTAACGCGGGGTACTTTTGAGATCCAACAATTTGCTAGATCCTGAGCAATTTGTTGAGGCAGGACTGGAGGACTTACAAGAGATCTAGGAGGAGTACGTGGAGCCTTAGTGGACCTATTTTCTACCTTTTATTTTACTACTTTAGTGCTTCAGATAGACTTTACTTTTGTGTCATTTAAATCAGTTTGTAATAATTTTGGATGTATTTTACTTTTCTTTTTTGAGACGAATGATTACTACTGCTCTGTGATGAATGTATTTTGGATGTTTTGCTTTAGCTTCCGCACTCTATTATTCAACTATTATACTTAGTATTGTGATGTGATTAGCATACTGGAAATGCTGATATATTGATAATGTATATTGGATTCATATTTACCTCTTTAAATCCAATGTACGTATCCATCTAATACATAAGGCAAGTATCCTATACTTATCTTAACTATTGACTCTCGATCCTACTCTTGGGTTCGAGTCAGCAGCCCTTCAGTGTGGCTAGTTTTAGTTAGCCTATTCGGAAGATGGGTTATGCTTGTTTTCTCGAGTGGCGCATTACTTCACCACTGATCTGATTATAATTGTAACCTTTGTGCACGGCAACGGGGCTGGGCGCTACACTGTGGACTACGTCTTTAAGTGGCGGGCCCCACGTCGACACACGATGCTCGCAAGGGCTACCGCGTGTCATGGCGGCGCATGGATTTTGACATCGTGCAGAATTCTATGCTGTGAATTTTAGCGCCACTATCGTGTCCTTAAAATCTGTCTTGTACTTTAATTTTTTTTTAATGATTAATCAATTTAACTGAATGATTAATTAATCATTTAAATACAAATCTTATTTGAATCATAACTTTAAAATCAATATTATATACCATTTTGATCGCAAGAATGTATAGATTAATAATATGACATTTAATTTCTATTTAGATGATTATTTTATTAATCATTATTTTAAATTAATTTAATTAATTGCAAATTAATTTCAATTCTTGCATGTGAGTTAACTTGATAATTAGGTGTCCAAATTTATTATTTAAATAGTCCATTTCACTCACAAAAATATGAGGAATAATAATATAAAATTAAATTTAACATTGGAACCCCTTAATCACTTTGTAACCCTAATTAGGAATCCCAAAAACCCTAATTTTCCTGAGTTGTCAAAAATTGACATATTTAGTGTCATTCTTCTCCTTATACTATAAGGATTCCATATTTATGAATATCATTTCCATTAAATAGCAATTATTGATTTTAGGTTTTTGGCTCCTAATTTAGAGTAATTTTCAAAATTTCTAATTTCCATAAATTACATATTTTAAGTATTTAAAACCTTAGGGTAGCTAACTTATCACATTTATTTACTTCCCATGTTATGTTATTAGCATGTTTAGAGTTTAACTTTCTCATAATTTAGATGCTTGATTGATAAGCAAATTATTTGATTCATCATTCAACCTTAAGATAGAAGCTAAAGGATTGATATATAACTTGATTTGTTGATGATCCTTAGAGCTATTTATGACATCCATTAAGTGTAGTTAACCTTAATGTTTATATAGCTGTAGATTATGAATCAACTAGGATTAGCTTTAAGTAACTACATTAGAGCTTAATTCACTTCACCTTAGTTCTTAAGTCCTCACTTAGGTCCCTTAAGGTCTTGTAATAGGATTCCTACATTCAAGAGAATAGTTTAGGAATCCTATTGATTTCCTTAACCTTCAACTTATAGGAACATAGAGTTTATAATTTACAAATCCTTCTTTCCTATACCTTTAAATATTTCCTTTTATATTAACTTAGCTAGATTAGTAATTGATTTTTAAATGAGATCCTTCTAATTTAACCTAGTTAAATGAGTTTAGTGAATAGAACCTCAGCTCTTAATTTCTCCAATTGTAGAGTTTACTTAATTATGCCTTTTTCCAAAATAGTTTTCTAAGCCTTGATTTAGTTAACTTACTTGAATCTTATGGTTTAGGATAAGAATAGGAGTAGTTTCATTTTAGTATTGTTATACTTATAAATTATTCTGTCATCTCATAGAATGAAATGAAACTACTATTTAAAAAACCCCAATTACCACTATTACTTACAATTAACTTGAGATCAATATCTCAAAGTTAATTGGGAGCTCAATTAGATCCAATCATTAAGGAGATCATTAAAATTAGATAACTTTGGATATCACATACTTGCAATTATTGAATTTTTCATTAATGCTTGCTTTGCTTTGAACCTTATTCATTTGAATCATTCATATAAGACATTGTGAATAAATAAAATTTTCACATTAAAAACTATAGGGGTTTATAGCGTTGGTTAAGCCAAGTGCAGGCTAATTAGAAGTAACAAGGAGACTTCACATTCTCAAATAGTGAATGTAAGTGCTATTTGTTTTGACCACACTTTCTTTTACTTGTTAAACAGACGTGTTTAAGTCTTTGCTTCATTCTGTATTTGCCCGCAGAATGAATACTTTCATAAAATAACTTTAATCAATTAAAATATGAAATCTTTTACAATCTTATTGATTGTTAAGAGTCATCATAGCTCTTAGCTATGTTACTTTTTATAGTTATAGACTATGCGCCTCTTAGATTGATAATCTAAGATCATCCCTTATTTACTATACTTTGATTTTTCTATATTTATAGTACTGTACTTTACTTGTTTACAGTTCATTTAGATTATGGTAAATATTGTTATAATTACATTTAATTGCTTCACTGTCTTCTTTTATTTACTTAGCATAAGTTCATTAATCATATACATGCTTCTTTTATTTATTTTCATATGCATATTAGTACTTTTCTAGCATATCTAGGATGCTTTTACCCTTACATTATATGGAGGCTAGAATAACTCTACTTGTGAGTATTCTTACTCACTCTTTTATTTCAATTGTCTTTCTTTAGAATTGTCTATTTTATTTCCATACTTATATGATTTCATTTTTGCACTGTTGCTTATACTTATATTGTAACTAGTTGCGTTATCCAAATTAAATATTAAAATGTTTAGCCTAATATTAAAATATGCTTAGACTGTTTAGTCTAACTACACTTTTTTTCTTATTAGCTTTGCCCAATCACATTTAAATGCCAAAATGTGAAAGATTAGGTGCATCTAGAGGCTAGTGGAGCTGACCAAGTGCTTAAGCTAAAGAAATTAATTTGCTTCCATATAAATTAGTTTTACATGCTTTTGTATTAAATGTGAGAGAGATTTACTTTCTTTATTTTCTTATTATTTGATTTGGCATGTCATAATTTAAGTTAAATAATTTTGTCTTTATAATTCTTACGTTGGAATTAGAACTTACTTTATTGCTTTGTTTGGATGAATGTATATTTAAATGGAAATTTGATGCATACTTAAATGGAAGTTAGTTGCATACTTAAATGGAAGTTAGTTGTATATTTAATTGGAATCTAGTTACATACCTAACTAGAATTTAGTTGCATACCTAATTGGAATTTAGCTATATACTTAATTTAAGAAAGATGTTAATTCCTAATTTTCAAATTATATTTGATTTAGGATGTGTGAATCCTAGGATAGCAAATTGTTTCATCTGATTTTGTCACATAAAATTTAGAATTGGATGTTTAGATCTTACGTATCCATAAATGTGATGAATGTAAATATTTAAATGCTCATTTATGTTGAATTCCTTCTATTGTAAAATTGCTTGGGAAAGATCACATAAATGAATTGAATTGTACATACATCTTATAATGTATACTCAAATTGTAAGTGCATATCATTGGCATTTGTATACTTATAATTGTAATTCCTTTAATAACATGCATCTGAATTCATATTCATCATATGTAACTCCCAAGTTGTCCTTTCTTGTATTTTCCAATCTCAACTTAAGACCCTCTTCTAAATCCTTGGTCAAATATAACATCTAATGATTTAGGTTAGCTTCCTTCTAATCCAGTATTAGGTGTTGTGGTGATGCACCAATGTTTGGTTAATCTCCTACTTGTGTTGGGGTCATCACATCTTTGAAACTTGATTTAGGTAATACCAAAAAGAAATCCATTGATATGTCAAACCAATTCCATTTTGGTATTTCCAATGAATATAATAATCCTCCAGGCATTTGGTGCTCAAATTTGGCTAGATAACATGCATGACACTTTGTAATGAACTATGTCATGCTTCTCTTTATACCAGGCCACTAGAAAGGCTGCTTTAAATCTTAATACATCTTAGTACTGCCAGGATGAATTTTGTATAAAGAATTATGGCCTTCAATGAGAATTTATTAGTGTATGGACTTTGAAATCCATAGTTAATTCTCTTAATAAATCACATTTACATGCACTTGCAGGTCATGGTGGTGAGCACTTTCAATTTGGGCCTTAAATTTTAGAAAGTCTTCATCCTTGGTCTAAGAGATAGAGACATCTTTATGAAAAGTTGGTTCCATCAAACTTAATTCTATTAGCTCATTAAGCATCTTAACTCTGACATGCGCAATGCACAATTTAAGAAATTCTTCCACTAGAAAACTTTTAGCGATAATAGCATAGAGTGTAGCACAATGACTAAGAGCATCAACTACAACATTTGCTTTACTAAGATGATACTAGATACTTAAATCATAATCACTGATCAATTTTAACCACCTTCTCTAATGATACTTCAGTTTACATTGAGTTAATATATACTTCAGGCTTTGATGACCAGTGAAAATGGCACACTGAGCGCCATACAGATAGTGATACCATATTTTTAAAGCAAATATAATAGCAGAGTAACTCTTTTCATGAGGCTTGATAAATCCATAATTTATATTTTAAATAAAGGAAAGGTTCATTCATTTTTTATATTAAAACTACTTTCTTAATCCAATTTTATATATTTTTTCAGGAAAATTGCTAATCCCACAATTTCTGAACATTTCTGGACAATTTTCCAAGTTTTTTGGTAAAAATTTGCTGTCATGCGCTGCAACGGTCCAACTTGCAAAGCGCTGGTGCTATAGTGCACCGCAACAGAGCATTTTGTGAAACACTAGCACTACAGAGCGCTGCAGCGGAGCATTTTGTGAAGCGCTGACGCTACAGCACGTTGCAGCAGAGCATTTTACGAAGCGCTGGCACAACAGCACGTTGCAACGGAGCAACTTGCAAAGCGCTGGCGCTACAGCGCGTCGCAGCGGAGCATTTTACAAAGTGCTGGCATTATAGCGCGCTGTAGTGGAGCAAGTTGCAAAGCGTTGGCGCTACAACGCACTGAAGTGGAGCATTTTGCAAAATGCTGGCACTACAGCACGTTGTAGTGGAGAAATTTGCAAAATGTTGGTGCTATAATGCACTATCGCAGATCATAAGGCTAAAATCTAGTGCTAGAGTGCGCTGCAGCGCACTACAGTGCACTGTAGCAGTTCATCAATGTATGAACTAGAATGCCACAGTGCGCCACTGCGGACCATTTTGCAAAAACTTTTTGTTATTGCATGCTACAATGCGCAACAGCGCGCTGCAGCGGCCCACCAAAATTTTTTCTGAGCAGAGCATTAAATGTAGCTCAGACAAGACCCCCGACCAGCTACTTGTCTCCATCAATCATTCCTTTGGCAGCATATTTGTTTTTTAAGGGAAAATTGACATTTTGAGGTGATGTGGAGATTAAATAAAGGAAAAGTGGAAGTCACTTCACCCATCAAGTTGGACTGGCCATCATGACAGCAGTATTTTAAAAGCAAAAGCAGAATTTGAATATAGTGATGAAGAGTGCAGTCCACCTCTATAAGTACCACCCTTCTTGACTTAAGGATGGTTCTCAACTTGGCTCACTACAACCTAAGTAAGGAGAGGGCTGTATAGAAGAGAAGGAGAACTCTCCAAGGGTGAAAGAACTCCTCTTGCTAAGGAGAAGAAGGAGAAAGGTAGCACTACGGACCTAGGAGAAGCAACCACAAGAAAGAAGAGTAGAAGTCCAGAGAACTTCCCAAAGGAATGTTCCTAGTATTTTCTAAACTCTTGACTTGTGTTTTTCTTAGTTGATCATGAAATGGTCTTTATCCATGTATGTGTTCTTTTTCATCTCTTTTGTAATGGAGAGCTAAACCTCCCTTAGGGAGGGTTGGGGCAATCCCATATGTATTGAATGACACAATGATGTATGAAATTTTCCTTAAGCTTTAATAAAAATTGTGAACTCAATGACTTGTTAAAGAAATGTGAAGGACTAATGCGAACTTGAATGAGGACCAAAGGACAAAGGACTAAATGAATTCAAGGACCAAAAAGTCTTGTGCTCCATTGCTCACCTTGGTTATTGATGCTGGACTCATGAGCGCATGAGAGCTTAGAACTATGTGAGAAAGTTCTTGAGCTTAGTGCACCTTGATCTATGCTCAACTAAAGAGTTGAAGTGTGTGATGCTAAGACCCACTAATTGAGCTCCATTGCTCAGCATATTTGAGGGAGGCAATGGATACATTGAGTGCTCATAAACAAGGTGACATGGTCATTGAGCCCAATGAAATCACTCCCTCATCTAAACTATGCATGATGTGCATGACGTCATGGAGCGGTTGAAGTCACTTCAAATGATGGCACTTTTAAAGTAAATGGGAATCATCTAAAGCTGTACTTAGAGGAAGGTATTTTATAAGAAAAGGGAGGATGGACCCTTCAGGACCTCCCGGATGTAGGTATCACATAAAAGATCTTACTCGTGTCATGCTGAGACAGTAAAACAAGCACTTATTGGAAGACAGCCCAAGAATAAAAAGGTTATATTTTTTCTATTTATTTGTATTATTTGTATTTGTACTTTTCTTTTTGTGTGTTTTGTTTTATTTTGAGAAATTAAATTATGGATTCTTATATTCCCAAAATCTTTCTAGAAGTTGCAAATGACAAATTTTTTTTGAATTTTGCAAGAATAAAAGTAACAAAAATATCAATAAAGAAAATGATATGAAATCATAGGGTGCTTAACAAAAAGTGATTAATTGCATTGACAATATTAAATTATTTAACAAAGGATTGTTTTAAGGTTAATTTAATCTCCAAAATTTAAATCTATGCTAAGGACTAAGTGAGGGGGAAGGCATTGGGCTAAAAACTAGCGATTAAGGTGAGTATTCTAAAAGAGTGTGCTAGGTTCCCATAGGACTTCATGATCATAAAGATTTGAATGGGATGAAGAAAAATATCTCTCCCTAAGAATGAAAAAGAGATAAAAATAGGGATGATGAAAATTATCTCTCCCAAAAGAAAGAAATGAAAAAGGATAATGAAAAATATCTCTCCTTAAATATATGCATCTTTGTGATACATAAGAAGGAGCACATATAGCACAAAACTCTTGATTACTCATTATCTCCCTAGTTTAGCTATTCCAAGGAACCTCCTCCATTACTAAGCACCAATCATAAATACTTATACTTGGAACTTAGCCTATTAACTTTGGTTCATCTCCAAGATTAGAAAATTTAATTAATGTCAAATGATCTTGTCATTTCAGTTAAGCATGAGCTTTGAATTGCAAATCAAAATCTCATTGATATTTCTTGTTGACTATCATACCTAAGAAATAGAAAAATACTATTTTAAGCTTACTCGAGGACGAGCAAGAAAGTAAGTGTGGGGTTATGATAAATCCATAATTTATATCTTAAATAAAGGAAAGTTTCATTCATTTTTCATATTAAAACTGCTTCCTTAATCCAATTTTACCTATTTTTCAGAAAAAATACTTATCCAACAATTTCTGAACATTTCTGGAAACGTTTCCAAGTTTTCTGGTAATAATCCACTGCAGCAGTCCAACTTGCATAGTGCTGGTGCTACAGCGTGCCGCAGCGGAGCATTTTACAAAGAGCTGACGCTACATCGCGCTACAGCAGAGCAACTTGCAAAGCACTGGCACTACAGCACGCCGTAGCAGAGCATTTTGCGAAGCGCTGGCGCTACAGCGCGCTGTAGCAGAGCATTTTGCTAAGCGCTGGTGCTACAGCACGCTGCAGTGGAGCATTTTGCAAAGCGCTGGCGCTACAGCACGCTACAGCAGAGCAAGTTGCAAAGCACTGGCGCTATAGCGCGCTACAGCGGAGCAATTTGCAAAATGCTGGCGCTATAGCGCGCTGCCACAGATCATCAGGCTAAAATTCTAGCGCTATAGCGCACTGCAGTGCGCTATAGCGCACTGTAGTGGTTCATTAATGCACTAACCAGAACGCCACAGTGCGCCACTGTGGACCATTTTGCGAAAACTTTCCGCTGTTGCGCGCTATAGCACAGTGCAGTGGCCTTCCAAAATTTTGTCTGAGCAGAGCATTATATGCGACTGGGACAAGACCCCCAACCAGCTCCTTGTCTCCTGCCATCATTCCTTTGGCAGCAAATTTGTTTCTTAATGAAAAATTGACATTTTGAGGTGATGTGGATATTTAACAATGGAAAAGTGGAATTCACTTCACCCCTCAAGTTGGACTGGCCATCATGATAGCAAAATTTTAAAAGCAAAAGCAGAATTTGAATGTGGTGATGAAGAGTGCAGCCCACCTCTATAAGTACCACCCTTCTTGATTTAAGGATGGTTCCCAACTTGGCTCACTACAACCCAAGTAAGGAGAGGGCTACATAGAAGAGAAGAAGAACTCTACAAGGGTGGAAGAACTTCTCTAGCTAAGGAGAAGAAGGAGAAAGGTAGCACTACGGACCTAGGAGAAGCAACCACAAGCAAGAAGAGGAGAAGTCCAGAGAAGTTCCCAAAGGAACATTCCTAGTATTTTCTAAACTCTTTACTTGTGTTTTTCTTAGTTGATCATGAAATGGTCTTAATCCATATATGTGTTCTTTTTGATCTCTTTTGTAATGGAGAGCTAAACCTCCCTTGGGGAGGGTTGGGGAAATCCCACATGTATTGAATGATACTATGATGTATGAAATTTTCCTCAAGCCTTAATAAAAATTGTGAGCTCAATGACTTGTTAAAGAAATGTGAAGGACTAATGCAAACTTGAATGAGGACGAAAGGACAAAGGACTAAATGAATTCAAGGACTAAAAGTCTTGTGCTCCATTGCTCACCTTGGTTATTGATGCTGGACTTATGAGTGCATGAGCTTAGAACTATGTGAGAAAGTTCTTGAGCTTAGTGCACTTTGATCTATGCTCAACTAAAGAGTTGAAGTGTGTGATGGTAAAATCCACTAATTGAGCTCCATTGCTCAGCATATTTGAGGGAGGCAATGGATTCATTGAGTGCTCATGAATGAGGTGACATAGTCATTGAGCCTAATGAAATCACTCCCTCATCTAAACTATGCATAATGTGTGTGACGCTCTTAATGAAATCAATGCTTGTAAGATCTTAACTACATAACCCTCATCTCCATGATCAAGAGATGAGAGGAAAACTAAAAATCTAAAATCTTATAATGGTCTTTGTGCTGAAATAGAACTGATTGTGTGTTCATTTCATGCATGAAATTTGAACTTGTAAATCTGCGAGTTAAAACTCTAAGAAGGACAGTGTGCACTTGATTAAAAACTAAGTATCGAAAAAATGAACGCTTGAGGAATTGTCATACCTAGGTTATCTATCATATCATGCGGAAGAAACCCAACTCTCCTCTTCATTTTATCAGAATTATTTTCTACTAAGAATTGTCATGCTTGTTCAGGAGCCAATTTCAACAATACACATAGCTTAAACATTAGTGATCATAGATATACCTTAGTAACAAAATATCCAATTCCTTGTGGTTTGATAAATCTCAGAAACTAAACTTTCCACTTATTACTTCAGACCACCTACACTTGCGTGCTAGCACAGACATATTTTAGGTCTGTCAAGTTTTTGGCACCGTTGTCGGGGAATTGGTACTTGTTTCGTATTAAGGAGAATCTATCAGTAATTAGTAATTTAAGCAAATCCTTGCATATAATATTAATTTTTGATTTTTGTAATTATAGGTACTAATAATTTACTTTTCTATTTTCTTTTATTATTACTGAATCCTTGAATATTATTGCCATATTTGTTCTTGATAGCTTATTTGCTATCATGTATGAATAGAAGAGTTTGCATGGAATATCTTTTTGATCCTGAAATTGAGAGAACCTACTTGTAGGCTAGGAGAGAACAAAACATTTTGCTAAGCCAACAAGCCGTTATGGAAAATTGTAATGAAAATCTTGAAGAGCCATTAGGAGAGCCTAGGGGAATAGCACTGAGAGACTATGCACTACCCACTGTTAGGGGAATTCCCCATGCTATTGTAAGGCCTAATATTGAAGCTAACAACTTTGAGATCAAACATTTCACTCTGAGTTTGGTTCAAAAGAACCAGTTTGGGGGATTAGCCATTGAAGATCCTAATTCACACATTTCAACTTTCCTTGAAATTTGTGACACCTTCAGATTTAATGGCGTCTTTGAGGATGTAATTAAATTAAGGCTTTTTCCATTCTCATTATGAGATGGAGCCAAAAGTTGGCTCAGCTCTCTCCCAAGGGATTCAATCCTGACTTGGGACGATTTGGCTAAGAAATTCTTAGCCAATTATTTTCCTCTGGTGAAAACTGCTCGGCTAAGAACTGAGATAACCAACTTCACTCAGTTGGAAGGTGAGACACTTTATGATGGATGGGATAGATTTAAGGAGTGCTTAAGGCGATGCCCACATCATGGGTTTCCCTTGTGGATGCAAGTTCAAGCCTCTTACAATGGTTTGAATGCTCCAACAAGGACTCTCATCGATGCAACATCTGGAGGCTCTATTAGTAGTAAAACCCAAGAAGAGGCTTACGACCTCTTATAAGAAATGACGAATAATGCTTACCAATGGCCTCTCCAGAGGAATGAGCACCTTAATAAAAATGAATGTAACTCACTCGAAAGTTTGCAACAAATTCTTGAGCTCCAAAACCAAATCTCTCGACTCAATAAAAAGCTAGAATGTGGGTATGTAAATTTTTGTCAGGAAGAAGATTGCAAGTTAAGAAATGTTAATGTAATCATGAATCATGGAAGGAATCGAGAGAGATTGGAAAACTCATTCATCGAATTAGAACCTTTACTACCAAATTTATGAACAAAATTGACTCCACGCTAAATAGACACGAACACACCCTCTTATGGCAGGAGGAATCAGTGAAAAGAATAGAACAAAAGCTAAAATAAATTATGAAATAGTTTGAGAGACCTTCATTAGTGGGAGTTATTAGCAAGTATGAAGAGGAGTCAGGAAACTCTATAACCCTAAGAAGTGAGAAAATTACAAAGCTAGTTGTGAGAGAGGAGAATCATAAGAACACAGTGACAACTAGAGAGGAAAAGGGGGAGGAAGAAGAAATGATCAGAAAAGAGAGAAATGATATAAGGGATTTAGAAAAAAATGAACCTGGAGATCAACTTAAGGCAATCCCTCACATACCATATCCTTAGAGAATGGCTAGGGAGAAACTTGATGTCCAATACCACAAATGCTTAGAAACTTTTAAAACTCTTCATATAAATATCCCTTTCGCAGAAGCTTTAGAGCAAATGCCTAGTTATGTTAAGTACATGAAAGATATCCTTTCCAAGAAAAAAAGATTGATGAAAATGAAACTGTGGCATTAACAGAAGAATGTAGTGCAATCCTTTAGAGGAAGATTCCCATTAAAAAGAAGGATCCTGGGAGTTTCACTATCCCTTGCACTATTGGAAGTCAATCTTTCCATAAGGCCCTTTGTGATCTAGATGCATCCGTCTATTTGATGCTATTTTAGATATTTAAGAAGTTAGAGATTGATCATTTAAAACCCACCTCTGTTCTCCTCTAATTCGCTGATAGATCAATAAAAACACCATTAGGAATTGTGGAAAATGTGCTTGTAAAGGTTGATAAATTCATCTTCCCTGTTGATTTAATAATCTTGAATATGGAAGATGAAAATCAAGAAATTCCCATTATCCTAGGTAGACCTTTCTTGGCCACCGGAAGAACTTTGATTGATGTAGATAAAAGGGAATTGATGTTTCAATATGGGGATGAGGAGGTTAAATTTCATGTGAATGATTCTATGAGGCACCCATTTAAGCCTAATGAGGATTGTTGGAAAATTAATTTAATAGAAGAAGCTTGGTTAATGGGAGATGTGGAAGAAGAGGTAATGTTAGAAAAGGAGGAAGATAAGGACCCCACTAACAAGGAAGTGATTAAGGAATTGATTAAGGAGAGAAAAATAATTCAGTCTTTTATAATTTACCCTGCAGAATTAGAATTAAAACCTCTTCCCTCACACTTAAAATACACTTATATAGGGGAAAATGAATCTCTTCCTGTGATAATCTCCTCCTTGTTAACTCAGCATCAAGAGAGTCTTTTATGCAAGGTTTTAAAAGAGCACAAGAGAGCAATTGGAAGGAGTATAGCTAATCTAAAGGGGGTTAGTCCAACTCTTTGTATGCACAGTATCCTTTTAGAGGATAATTCCAACCCTTCAATTGAACCTCATTGGCAATTAAA
The DNA here is from genome assembly GCA_016760335.1 of Gastrodia elata. Lineage (NCBI taxonomy): Eukaryota > Viridiplantae > Streptophyta > Magnoliopsida > Asparagales > Orchidaceae > Gastrodia > Gastrodia elata. The sequence goes on along the minus strand of CM028676.1, from coordinate 22,846,536 downwards.
CCTTAACATAAAAGAAGTAGTCCACAAAGAAATCATTAAACTCTTAGATGCTAGAATCATTTTCCCCATTTTCGATAGCCCTTGGGTGAGCCCTATACATGTGGTTCCCAAAAAGAGTGGGATGATAGTTGTTCTCAACGACAACAATGAACTGATCCCCACTAGAACTATGACCAGATGGAGAGTGTGCATTGATTATAGGAGATTAAATAAAGCCACTCATAAGGACCAATATCATCTTCCTTTTGTTGACCAAATGCTTGATATATTGGCAAGAAATCATTATTTCTACTTTCTTGATGGATATTCAAGATAAAATCAAATCTTAATTTCATCTGAAGACCAAGAGAAAACAACTTTCACCTGCCCCCTTGGGATATTTGCCTTTAGAAGAATGCCCTTTGGATTGTGCAATACCACAGCTACTTTCCAATGCTATATGATGGAAATTTTCTCTGATATGATAGGGGAATTTTTGGAAATCTTTATGGATGATATTTTTTGTTATCGAGAGCTCTTTTGATCATTGCCTAATCAATCTAGGGAAGGTTCTAAAAAAGTGTGAAGAATCCAATTTAATCTTAAATTGGGAAAAATGTCATTTTATGGTGGAAAAAGGTATTGTCCTTGGTCACTTAATCTCTAGGAGAAGGATAGAAGTTGATAAGGCCAAGGTTGAGGTAATTAAAAAACTCGCCCCCTCCCATCAATGTAAAGGGAATTAGAAGCTTCCTTGGGCATGTAGGGTTTTACAGAAGATTTATCAAGGACTTCTCCAACATAAGTTTGCCACTCTGTAGATTACTAGGGAAGGATGTTGAGTTCAATTTTGATGAAAATTGTTTAAAAGGCTTCAATACCATAAAAACTATTTTGATCTCTGCCAAATTGGGATTCACCTTTTGAAATTATGTGTGATGCGAGTGACCTTACAGTTGGTGCTATCCTTGGGCAAATAATGGAACGGATCTTCTATTCAATTTACTATGCTAGTAAGCTCCTTGACAATGCTCAAAGAAATTATGCTACTACGGAAAAGGAGCTCATAGCTATCATCTTTACCTTTACTAAATTTAGGTCGTATCCTATAGGGTCTAAGACTATTGCTTACATTGAGCATGCAGCTATTAAGTATCTCCTTCAAAAGAAAGAAGCAAAACCTCACTTGATATGTTGGGTGCTGCTCTTGCAAGAATTTGATCTAGAAATCCAGGATAAGAAAGGCAGTGAGAATGTGCTTGCAGATCATTTATCTAGATTGACCCACCTCAATAATGATAAGTTGACTAAAATTAGTGAAACATTCTCTGATGAGAAGTTATACACCATTGCTTCAAATCACTCTCCTTAGTTTGCTGACTTTGCAAATTATCTTGCAGGAGGAGTCATACCAAAGGACACGAGCTATCAACAAAGGAAGAAATTTTTGCTGACATTAAGAATTACTTTTGGTATGATCCCTTTTTGTATAAATGTTGCAACAATCAACTCCTAAGGAGATGTGTTCCAGACTCCAAAATTAGAATTATTCTCTACCATTGCCACACATGTCCGTATGGAGGACACCATGGGATTGAGCGAACAACGGTAAAGGTACTATTACCCAGATTCTTTTAGCTCCACTTGTTCAAAAATGCAGCTGACTTTGTCAAAAGTTGTGATAAGTGCCAATGAACCAGAATCTTAAGCAAAAGGGATGAGCTTCCTTTGAATGGAATTTTTGAAGTAGAGTTATTCGATGTGTGGGGAATTGACCTCATGGGCCCATTTCCCTTATCCCAAAACATTTGTATATTCTTGTGGTAGTGGAATATGTGTCCAACTGGGTTGAAGCGTTAGCATGTGTAAATAATGATGTTAAAACTGTTATTAAATTTCTCGAGGAGCACGTGCTAGCTAGATTTGGGACACCCAGATTCCTAATCAGTGATTGGGGAAAACATTTCTGTAATAGGCAGCTGGAGAGTGTCCTAAAACTCTATGGGGTAAGACATAAGGGGGGAACCCCTTACCACCCTCAAACTAGCAGGCAAGTTGAAGTCTCAAATAGAGAACTTAAGCCAATTCTTGAGAAAACTGTGAATCAAAATGGAAAAGATTGAACTTCAAAGCTTCAAGATGCCCCATGGGCATATAGAACTGCCTTTAAAACCCCTTTAGGAATGTCGCCTTATATGCTCATTTACGGTAAATCATATCATCTCCTGGTAGAATTAGAGCACTGTGCCTTTTGGGCAATTAAAAAATTGAACTTTGACTCCAAAAGGGCAGGTGCACGGTGAGTACTGCAATTAAATGAGCTTGACGAATTCAGACTGAACGCCTATGAGAGCACAAAATTATATAAAGAGAAAATAAAAAAATGGCATGATAAGCTGATCAAGCCAAAACATTTTCAACCTGGAATGAAAGTACTAGTTTTTAACTCAAGATTAAGATTATTTCCAGGAAAATTGAAGTCAAGATGGATAGGACCATTTACTGTCACTAAGGTTTTCCCTCATGGCACGGTTGAAGTCGCTCCAAATGATGGCACTTTTAAAGTAAATGGGAATCATCTAAAGCTATACTTGGAGGAAGGTATTTTACAAGAAAAGGGAGGATGGGCCCTTCACGACCTCCCGGATGAAGGTATCACATAAAAGATCTTAGTCGTGTCAGGTTGAGACGGTAAAATAAGCACTTATTGGGAGGTAGCCCAAGAATAAATAAGTTGTAGTTTTTCTATTTATTTGTATTATTTATATCTGTACTTTTCTTTTTGTGTGTTTTATTTTATTTTGAGAAATTAAATTATGGATTCTCATATTCCCAAAATCTTTCTAGAAGTTGCAAATGACAATTTTTTTTTGAATTTTGCAAGAATGGAAGTCACAAAAATATCAATACAAAAATGATATGAAATTAAAGGGTGCTTAACAAAAAGTGATTAATTGCATTGACAACATTAAATATTTTAACAAAGGAATGCTTTAAGGTTAATCTAATCTCCAAAATTTAAATCAACGCTAATAACTAAGTGAGGGGAAGGCATTGGGCTAAAAACTAGTGTGCTAGGCTCCCGTAGGACTTCATGATCATAAAGATTTGAATGAGAATAAAGAAAAATATCTCTCCCTAAAAATGAAAAAGAAATATAAAAACAGGGATGATGAAAAATATCTCTCCCAAAAGAAAGAAATGAAAAAGGATGATAAAAAATATCTCTCCTTAAATCTATGCATCTTTGTGATTCATAAGAAAGAGCACATATGACACAAAACTCTTGATTACTCACTACCTCCCTAGTTTAGTTATTCCAAGGAACCTCTCCCGTTACCTAACACCAAGCATAAATACTTATACTTGGAGCTTAGCCTATTAACCTTGGTTCATCTCCAAGATAAGAAAATTTAATTAATGTAAAATGATCTTGTCATTTCAGTTAAGCATGAGCTTTGAATTGCAAATCAAAATCTCATTGATATTTCTGGTTAACTATCATACCTAAGAAATAGAAAAATACTATTTTAAGCTTACTCAAGGATGAGCAAGAAAGTAAGTGTGGGGGTATGATAAATCCATAATTTATATCTTAAATAAAGAAAAGTTTTATTCATTTTTCATATTAAAACTGCTTCCTTAATCCAATTTTGCCTATTTTTCAGGAAAAATGCTTATCCAACAATTCTGAACATTTTTGGAAAATTTACCAAGTTTTTTGGTAACAATCGGCTACAGCAGTCCAACTTGCAAAGTGCTGGCATTACAGTGCGCCGCAGTGGAGCATTTTGCGAAGCGTTGGTGCTACAGCGCGCTGTAGTGGAGCAACTTGCAAAGCACTGGCACTACAGTGCGCCGTAGCGGAGAAACTTGCAAAGCACTGGCACTACAGTGCGCCGTAGCGGAGCATTTTGCGAAGTGCTAGAGCTACAACGAGCTACAGCGGAGCATTTTGCGAAGCGCTAGCGCTACAGCGTGCTACATCATAGCAAGTTGAAAAGCGCTGGTGCTATAGTGCACTGTAGCGGAGCATTTTACAAAATGTTGGTGCTTCAGCACGCTGCAGTGGAGCAATTTGCAAAATTCCAGCGCTATAGCGCACTGCCACAGATCATCAGGCTAAAATTCTAGCGCTATAGCGTACTGCAGCGCGCTACAATGCGCTATAGTGGTTCATCAATATACGAACCAGAATGCCACAGCGCGCCATTGCGGACCATTTTGCGAAAACTTGTAGCTATTGCGCGCTACAGCGGGCTTCAGTGCGCTGCTGTGGCCTGCCAAAATTTTGTCTGAGCAGAGCATTAAATGTGGTTGGGACAAGACCCTCAACCATCTTCTTGTCTCCGGCCATCATTCCTTTGGCAGCAAATTTGTTTTTTAAGGGAAAATTGACATTTTGAGGTGATGTGGAGATTAAACAATTGAAAAGTGGAAGTCATTTCACCCTTCAAGTTGGACTGGCCATCATGACAGCAGAATTTTAAAAGTAAAAGCAGAATTTGAATATGGAGATGAAGATTGCAGCCCACCTTTATAAGTACCACCCTTCTTGACTTAAGGATGGTTCCCAACTTAGCTCACTATAATATAAGTAAGGAGAGGGCTATATAGAAGAGAAGGAGAACTCTCCAAGGGTGGAAGAACTCCTCTTGCTAAGGAGTAGAAGGAAAAAGGCAGCACTACAGACCTAGGAGAAGCAACCACAAGTAAGAAGAGGAGAAGTCCGGAGAACTTCCCAAAGGAATGTTCCTAGTATTTTCTAAGCTCTTGACTTATGTTTTTTTAGTTGATCAAGAAAGGGTCTTTATCCATGCATGTGTTCTTTTTCATCTCTTTTGTAATGGAGAGCTAAACCTCCCTTGGGGATGGTAGGGGCAATCCCACATGTATTGAATGATACTAGAATATATAAAATTTTCCTCAAGTTTAATAAAAATTGTGAACTCAATGACTTGTTAAAGAAATGTGAAGGACTAATGCGAACTTAAATGAGAACCAAAGGACAAAGGACTAAATGAATTCAAGGACTAAAAAGTCTTGTGCTCCATTGCTCACCTTGGTTATTGATGTTGGACTCATGAGTGCATGAGAGCTTAGAACTATGTGAGAAAGTTCTTGAGCTTAGTGCACCTTGAACTATGCTCAACTAAAGAGTTGAAGCATGTGATGCTAAGACCCACTAATTGAGCTCCATTGCTCAGCATATTTAAGGGAGGGAATAGATTCATTGAGTGCTCATGAATGAGGTGACATAGTCATTGAGCCCAATGAAATCACTCCCTCATCTAAACTATGCATGATGCGTGTGACGCTCTTAGTGAAATCAATGCTTATAACATCTTAACTACATAACCCTCATCTCCATGATCAAGAGATGAGAGGAAAACTAAAATCTAAAATCTTATAAGGGTCTTTGTGCTGAAATAGAACCGACTTTGTGTTCATTTCATGCACGAGATTTGAACTTGTAAATCTTTGAGTTAAAACTCTAAGAAGGACAATGTGCACTTGATTAAAACTAAGTATAGAAAAGATGAACACTTGAGGAATTGTCATACTTAAGTTATCTATCATATCATGTGGGAGAAACCCAACTCTCCTCTTCCTTTTATCAGAATTATTTTCTACTAAGAGTTGTCGTGCTTGTTCAAGAACCAATTTTAACAATACACATATAGCTTAAACATTAGTGATCATGGATATACCTTAATAACAAAACACCCAATTCCCCGAGGTTCGATAAATCCCAAAAACTAAACTTTCCACTTATTACTTTAGATCACGCACACTTGCGTGCAAGCGCAGACATATTTTAGGTCTGTCAAGGTTTTAGCTAACGAAAAGCATATGCAATGACATTTCATTCTTACATTAACACACATCCCAAACCAACTCCAAATTCATCAATATAAGCCTAATAATCTAAATCTTCTTTTGCGTCACCCATCATTATAACAAGATAGGCATCACATCCCTTATTGATCAATTTCTCAGCTTTAATTGCATTGATTAAAGATGCTTGTGTAATAATCTTTACTACATAATCTCTAGATTTCTAAGGGAATGTAGAGTGACTTTCTTCTTTTAAAAACTGATAATTACAATATGCCAACTAAGCCAATTCATAATGAGTATAATATTTAAATTGGCTATAGATAGACAATCAGCTTGGATTTGAATGCTTGATCATTTAATGGAATTTTGATATCACAGAATTTATGAGCACTTACTTGGGCTCCAAAAGGAAGTTCAATATTTAATGATTTTGCCAATTTATATGCAGTCAGGTTAAGGGTTTTTGAAAAATTTTTAAAGATAAAAGAATGACTAGCCCTAGTATTGATTAACACATTACAGAGTTTATCATTTAAGCACAATGTTCCTACGAATGATTGATTTGATGTACTAACTACTTGCAATAATAAAATAAGTTGAGAAAAAAAATACTTTTGCATAAGAGGATATGTTTAGAAATGTGTACCTAAAACCACATTATGATCTTATGTAGCTTCGATATTAGTTAAAGCATAAACACGAGCAGGACCAGATAAATGGTTGCTGACCTATTGTTTGGAACTATCTTAGTTTTGCATTCTGGGAGCTATAGTTTTCTCCTTTGCTGGTTCAAAAACTTTTACTAGAGGAGGTGGTATTATCTCCATCCTTGAATCTCTCTTATTTAAAGGTACGACACAAAAAACTTGATTCCGATGAGAATGATTGATGCGAACACCATCCGCAGCCTCTTGTTTAGTGCACTGACAGAACATGTGGCCCTGACGACCATAAGTGAAACAACAATGGATAAAGTGATAACACTTTCTATTGGAGTTTATTGCAATCCTTGATAAGTTTAGCCAAAGAAGTAGCTTCAACTTGGTAAGCCTTGGTATGATGTGGTTGGTGCTTCTTAAATGCATCATGGATGTTAGGCATCGCGTGCATCTTTTGTTTCAAATCATTTTCTGATTGGTGGTGCTCCACCACTCTTGCTATTTCTACGAGTTGGGAATAGTTAGTGAGATACAAAGGGACAATGTTGTCTTTGATAGAGTCTCACAGACCACTCTGAAATATATGACATCTTGCAGTTTCAGATCTAACCAAATCAAGAGAAAAGTGAATTAATCTCTTGAATTCCATCTAGTATTTTGAGATAGGATGACCACCTTATTTCATTATTAGCATTATGTCCTCAATGATGTTCTGAGCTAATGGAAGAATAAACTCTGCTCTAAACACTTCCACAAATGTTTCCCAAGAAATATCCTCAATGTCATAGTCAGTGAATCGAGAGTTTCTGATGTTATCCCACCAATATTCAGCTTCCTCTAGAAATAGATGCATCATAATATGAATTACCTCAGATTTTGGACACTTGATATTTGTGAGGTTCCTTTTCACCATCTTGAGCCAATTGAATGTGTCCATGGGAGACAGTTTTCCATTGAAGGTCGAAGGTGTTAATGTAATGCCCCACCCCATTGATATGCAATATATGTAACCCACCTACTGTATTGTCCTAAGTTAAACAATGTAGTTAACATAGAACATCAACGGAATGAGGTGGAATGAGAATTGAAATGCTCCACCATTAATCAAGTTAAGTCTTTTATCAGCCTGATTAATAATGCAAGCCTACTAAACTGATGATCACAGTACAATATATGTAGCAATAGTATAACATAGAGAATAGAGTGTGGATGCTAAAGACTTATCATCCATGCATTCATCCATCTAGAAATAGTAAGTAAAGGCATACATCTCAGAAAGATGATAAAAAATACATCTAGATATGTTTAATTATTACAGCCTTAATTTAATAAAATGCAGAAATAAATTCTCATTAAAGCTAGAAAAATAGCTAAGAAAGAAGACTGCAACAGCTACTCAGTGACACCACGCTTCTCTTCCTCTTAAGTCTCTTACAGCTCCACCAACAAAGGCTCCTCAAGGCACACTAAATCTGACATTATTAGTTTAACAATGCTAGGGCCCTAGCAAAAAAAAAAAGAGAATATCTTACTTATATAATGAGTCAAAGTATATTTTAGGCTCACTAAAATGCATTCATTATATTACAGGGATATTTAACATAAAATAATAAATAAATAGAAAGCTAACTAAAAAGTAAGTAAGCTATTGCAAGTAACAGTAACCACTATAAATTAGGAAATATAATTTGCATTAAGTACTGAAAAAAGATGCAGTAAACATCAAAAATAAATGCCATAATATGTGATATGGAACTCCAATACATATGCTAACTCATTTGCATATGCCATAATATGTAACAGAAATGTACTTCAGCAACACCAACAAAAGTGTACCCAATGGTACCCATACAAAGAAAATTGTGCCCAATGCACCAGAACAAATAAATGTGCCCAATGTACCAAAACAAATGACCCCAACACTCATGATATAAAAATATAAGAGCCTAATTCTCTTGATAAATATGAGCCAAATTCTCCTAATACAATATGAACCCAATGCTCATGATATAATAAATATATGAGCCCAATGCTCTCAATATATATGAGCCCAATGCTTCTGATATAATATGAGCCCAACGCTCTTAATTTAATAAATATATGAGCCCAATACTCCAGATATAAAATATATGAGCCCAATGCTCCTGATATAATATGAGCCCAACTCTCCCAATATAATAATTATATAAGTCCAACGCCTTCAATATAATATATATGAGCCCAAAGATCTTGATATAATATATTTTCCCAACGCTTCCTATATAATAATATAAGAGTTTGTGCCAACACATCCATAAAAAACTATTAAATTATGCTCTACACACTAAATTCAATAAGGATTGTGCCCAAATGATGGCTAATCAACAATGCTATGCATGGCATGCCACTATAAAACATGCATAAATCATGTGATAGAAACTCAACAAAATAGGATGTGCAGAAATGCAATAAGGATACTTGATCATCCAAGGGCACTAACCTTAGAAACCAATATCAAACTTAAGGCTTAAAACTAAACCTTCTCAATTCATCTACAAGCTAAGTTTGGACTATGCTAACAATGACTCTTAAGCTTACAAAGGAACTATAAACTACACAAACTAAGTAATAATAATCACTTACAAGGGATCCATCTAAGGGAAGGGCACTATCATTGAACTAAGTTGAATGTTAGACTTAAGGAAAAGAAAAGGTTAAAGCTACAAGTCACAAAATGTGACTTAGAACCTAAGAGTTCTATAGCTAAGATCAACTATACTAAAAGGTAGGTTGTTACACCTTAGAATGCCTTAATTTTACTTAATTTAACATTTGGCCAAAATGACTAAAATGCCCCACATTAAGGTCTAAAATGGGACTTGAGGATCTAGGGTTCCAAATTAATTTCTTTTAATGCCAAAAGGTTCCTTGCTATCTAATGTGAAGATTAACACTAAGAACACTCAATTTGGCTAAGGTTTAAGATTAATGAGCTCATATTAGGGTTTAAGCTCATTAAAGGGTGATTAGTAAAATTAATTAAGGAAACCTAAATTTTAAGATATATTTAAGTTCTATTCAATCTAAGGAATCCATAAATACTAAGATCACTAAAATATGAGGTTAATCATCTTAATTATGAGCTAATTAAGAAAAATTCCATAAAATCTTAATTAAGGGGAGTCAAAAACTCATTTTCACTAATTGATGTCCAAACCAAACACAATTAGTGGCTATGGATTCCTATAGCACATTGATTATAGTGACAATAAGTATTCTAAATTTGGATTTCAATTAATTAGGCAAGGCCTTAATTATGGTTTATGGTGATTAGTGAAATTAATTATAGAACATTAATTTTAACTTCACATTCATGTTCTCCTTTATTTAGTGAATGCTTAGAAACATAAAACATGAAATTTGGCTAATAATTGATCTCAATATTCACAAGTCTATTTTTAAGTGATTAAGCATGATTAAGGAAACTAATGACAAAAAGAAAAATAATTTTGTAGATTAGTGTTCCTTACATTTGTTTTGATTGAAATGGTATATTGGATCATTACATTTGAATGCGATTTGACTAAGTTATGATATTAACAAAATTTAGGGTTAAATGCTCAATTAATTTAAAAGGCAATCAGTGAAACAAGAAAACTAATGACATAATAATAATCATTGTAATTTTCTAAGCACTTTGAGATATATCATCAATATGTTTGGATTTGTACATGAAAGTTCTGAGGCTTTGAAGTTTAAGTAGTTAATTAACTAAAAAGAAAATTAGTGAAACTAATCACCAAGCAGATAATCTAATGGCATATTAACATTCCTTTCAATTTTCTAATCACTTTGAGATATAACATCAATAGGATTTGATTTGTGGTTAACATGATATGAAGCTTTGAAGTTTAAGAAAATAAATTAATTAAATATTAATTTCAGGTTTTACTATTCATAAGAGTAGTGCACGCGTGTGCACACACTTTGTGTGTGTGCCGGCAGTGGCCACACGCACACGCGATGAACCGAGGGCGCACAGGCCTGCGGACGGGTCATGCGGGACAGGATCGATCCGGCCAGCCCGCATAATTAAAGGGCAGAAAATTTCATAGACGGAGACCTAGGGCATCAAAATTCTCCCTACACTAAGCTCCTCTAATGGCATGTCATATACTTATCAAAAGGTCTCATACGTATGAGACCTTCGATGGGTACCTAAATTATCATCTAATTACTCCTCTAACATCTAAAAAGGTGATGCCATAGTTTTCAAAATACGGGAGTCTACAGGATTTTACTACTTTGAACTATTCATTGAAGATCCACCGATCTTTAATAAGGCTCTATTGAGCCCGATTGAGGCTCGCCACTTATTTAAAAAGTATTAAAATAGCTAATAAAAACTAAAACAAACCAGTTCATCGAGTGAATTAACGGTAAGAAGGGTACCTTAGGGTTCAAGCAATGTGAGATCGGGAAGGAGAGGTTGGATCACTGAGGTCTTCGGCTTACTATCGATTCCAATTGACATAAAGAAGGCCAAAGAATGAAATGAGATAAATTTAGGGCTTTGGAAGTGATGGAAAGGCGGTGCCACTGCCACACACGATGGGCGATTGCCACGTGTGCACATAGAACTTTGATAATCATGAAATTATCAAACGAGCTGCGTGTGCGGGTGCTCGCAGAGATGATGGCTTTCTGATCATTCGATTGGGATGGCTTGATCGAACGACACGGATCATGCCATTGGATTAGGTGGGTTTGGCCCGATAAGAGATGGCGGACACCACAAAAAAATATATTATTTAATTTCAAGTTCAATAAATTTTAATGATTAGTGGTCTCTTCTACTAAATCGGAACAACTGACCAAAATCTAGAAGTGAATCTACTGTATCTATCAGAAACTATATAGTTCGGTGTACCATGCAAACGAACAATCTCTTTAAGATAAAGCTTGGCTAACTTCTGAATAGGATCTGTCTGATGAATGGCTAGAAAATGAGCTGACTTAGTAAGTCTATCAACTATCAGCTAAATAGAGTCAGAACCAGATCTACTCTTAGGCAAACCTACAATGAAGTTTAAGAAGTCCATCAGGCTTCTGGTGTTCGACCTTGACCAAGGAATAGAGATGGCACTTGGAAATGAAAATGGCTATATCCCACCTCAGGCCTGACCACCAAAATGATTGCTTGAGATCTTGATACATCTTATAACTACTAGGGTGCACTGCATAGCTAGAGTTATTAGCTTTAGACAATACTTATAACTGCAAGCTTTTTGGAATTCATAACCTAGACTTTTGAAATATCACACCTTTGTCGTCAATATGTAATTCAGATCTCTAACCACTAATGACTTCAGAAACTAACGCAGGATAACTCGAATCTCCCTTTTGAGCTTTGATAATCTTAGACCTTAGAAAATCATCTGATTGAATAGTAAATAGTAGAGTGCCCAAATTAGCTAAACCAATCGACTCAAGATTCAATCTGACAAAGTCTTCAATCAAAGATTCGTTGTAACAAAGGGAAAATAAAGTCGCTTTACAACTCAGAGCATCAGCCACTACATTAGCTTTACCTGGATGATATTTGATTTCCAAATCATAGTTGCAAAGTAACTCTAGCCACATATGCTAATGGCAGTTAAGTTCTTTCTGAGTGAAGATGTACTTCAAACTTTGATGACTAGTAAACATCTCACACTTAATTCCATACAGGTAGTGTCTCCAGATCTTAAGAGCAAAAACTATCCCTGCAAGTTCAAGATCATGCACTAGATAATTTTTCTCATTAAGCTTAAGTTGTCTAGAGGCATAGGCTATTACACGTTGATCTTGCATCAGAACACAACCAAGTCCTACCTTAGAGGCATCAGTATAAACCTGAAAATCTTTACCCTCATGAGGTAGTACCAGAACAGTGCAAAAGTCAATAATTGTTTCAACTTCTGAAAGGATTCTTTATAGGCTGTGCTCCAGATAAACATGACTTCTTTTCTAATTAATTGAGTTAAGGACAAAGCAATTAGAGAGAATCTAGGAATGAACCTTTTGTAATAGCCAGCGAGTTCTAAGAAAATGCGGATCTCTGTTACAGATTTAGGTTGGACCCACTGTTGAACAGCTTGGATTTTCTTTTGATATATTCTAATGCCTTCAGCATCAATAACGTGACCCAAAAATGCCACAGACTTTAGCCAAAACTTGAATTTATAAAACTTAGTGAAAAGCTTATTCTCTCTTAACAATTCTAGAATGGCTCACAGATGCTCTTCATGTTTAGCAGCTGACTTCAAATAAATTAGGATGTCATCGATGAAAATGATGACAAACTTGTCAAGATACGGTCTAAGAATATGCTGCATCAGGTCCATGAATATGGAAGGAGCATTCATCAGTCCAAATGACATGACTAGAAACTCAAAATGCCCATATCAAGTCCTGAATGTAGTTTTGGAAACATCTTCATCCTTGACTCGAATCTAGTAGTAACATGATCTTAAGTCAATCTTGGAGAAGATCTTCGCTCCGATGAGTTGATCAAACAAATAATCGATCCTAGGGAGAGGATACTTATTTTGCACAGTTATTTTATTAAGCTCACGGTAGTCTATACACAACTGTATTGAACCATCCTTCTTCTTGACGAATAGGATAGGAGCTCCCCAAGGTGACATGCTAGGGAAAACAAATCCTTTCTCTAATAACTCTTGCAACTACTCTCTAAGCTTTTGTAGTTCTTTTGGAGCCATTTTATACAGAGCCTTAGATTTAGGCTGAGTCCCAAAGATAAGCTCAATAGAAAACCCCACCTCACACAAAGGAGGTAGTCTAAGCAAGTTTTCAGGGAACACATCCAGGAACTCTCTAACAATGCTAGTCTCTCCTGGACTACTAACTTGCTTCTCTTTGTCGATTAAAGTCACTAAGATCGCATATCAACCTTTACTAACAAGGTGCTTGGCTTCAATTGCATTGATTAAGGATGCAATCAAGCCAAGTTTTCCTACAAACACTTCAGGTTTCTTTCCAACCTTAAGTGAAACTCACTTACGAAAGCAATTTATTACAGCATTAAACTTACTTAGCCAATCCATCCCTAAAATTATGTCGAAGTTTGTAATGGACATAACAATAAATTTGGATTAGAAGAATTGGTTATTGATTGGGATGTCAACCAAATAGAACTCACTAGCACATATTTCAGCACCATATGACATTTGAACTACTAAGCTATTGTCTAGGCTAAAATGTTGAAGATTTAGGAAAGTGGCACAACTGATAGACATAAAAGAGTGACTTACACTAGTGTCAAAGAGAGTGTCACAGAACATATTCTTAATAATTAAAGTTCCTATAGTAGTAAAATAAACTCTATATACAGCCAATGAAAACAAAAGAAGGAAATGATGAAAATAAAATGCGGAAGAAAATGAAAGACAAAAAATAGGAAATTAAACTTAGAACATATCGGTAACAACGCTATTGTCATCTTGGGAAGCTGAAGAAGACAAATCGTAGACTCTTGGTACTGCGGGAGGTTGAGCAACTGACTTGCCCTTATCTTTTCTGTTGAAGCGGCCTTGCTTGGAGGAAGATGGAGGTACACCTATTTGATGTTGAGCACTTCCACCAGCAGGACGAGGCATCATGGCAAGTGCTAGCGCTTGAGAATTAATAGGAACTGGGTTCTACACAGAAGACTGGTGATTGATCTTCATATTGTCCATGGTCCAATTGGCACAATAGTCCCAATGGCAATGATTGGTTCTGCTGTAAATGTAACACCTACCACCGGTGTGGTAGCACTTTTCATAAGGATGGGGTATGTTACATCTTGCTACAGGTCTTCCTTGCTAATTTTGCCTAGGATTCTGGTTAGTATTTTGATCAGGATTTTGCCCAAAGGTAAGCTGAAAGACTTTAGGACCATGGGAATGGTTCCTTTTGAAAGGTTCAAATTTGGAAGGTTGGGGATGGGAATGCTTCTTCAAATCCATTTGGGCTTGGTGGTACACAGCCATGCAAGCACCTTCAAGAAGCTTGGGAAAACTGTCATGTTGTGAGACATCAAATGACTTTTAACGGAATCTTTCATACTAAAGAGGAATCTAGTGCACCTCGCCACCTCAGTGTGGACTAGATTAGGAGCAAAGTAGGAAATTTTGCGAAACTCCATCCCATAATCATGCACAGAACGGCTTCCTGGCGTGAGTTGCATAACGTCATTCTCGATTATGGCTGGGTGGAAGGAGGAATGAATTCCTCATGGAACACTTTCTCAAACTCATCCCACGGGATGTATTCCAATTGAACTTCAGAAAAATGGGCCTTCAACTCACTATCCCACCAATACTCAGCCTCTCTATGGAATAGATAAGTTGCATGGTGAAGAAACTTACTCTCGGGACACTTTATACTGGATAAGGTCTTTTCTATGACCTTTAACCAGTCAATGGCTTCAAAATGAGAAACAGAACCATTGAATATAGGAGGGTTTAGTTGAAGGAAATTTAGAAGATAGGCATCCAGTACAAGTCTAGTAGATGATTGTGGAGCCAATGGAAGTTCAGGAATAATTGGAGAAGAGGCCTGAGGAGGAGTTGGACAATGTTGGGATGGAGCAAGAGAAGGTTGGGAAGGGTTACAGGATGAATCCATCCTTTTAGCTACATGGGTCTGTACTTCTATTATAACCTTCATTAGCTCAAGCAAATTCTGCATCTGATCGGTGTGGGAAGTTGTATTGGAAGTAGGATCCTCCACTACGAGTTCAACAGGGATATTGCAATTTGGATCCATTCTAAAGAAAGGTAAAGAAAACACAAATAAAAAATTGAAGAAGATAGGAAAAGAAAATTCTCATTAAACTTGAAACTTTTAAGAGATTACAATTTTGGAGGAAAATGAAAGGAGCATAAGTAAAGTAGAAACTATTTACAAAAGCTAATAAAAGGAAAGAACTAAAGCAAAGGAAAATAAGTACTACTAGTTACATAATTTTGCATGAAATATAAATTTGAATTCTTCATAAGTGGGGACACGATGAAGATGCCTACACCCATGAATCAGAACTTCATGAGCGCGACTCCACCAATCCATGGCGTAGTCATCAAAGCATTCGTCCAAAATTTGGAGGCGTAGGTGATCGGGGCATTCTATGGCCTCAAATACCGTTGTAACACAGGAGAGCCATTCCCTAGCTAACTGAGGGAAACGGTTGCCTCGAAACACACACAACCTCAAAATTTTGTTCAAAATATCTCCTCCATCTGTAGATACTCCATAGTAAACATGACGTCAAACCATACCAATGATCATACTCCCAATACTGGAAGAACAATTTGGTAAAATATTTTAGTTCAGTCCTAGAGTCTGCCATCTGAAAGTTTAATTAAGATTTAAGTTAGAAATTTAAATTGTTTATTTAATTGAAAATGTGTTTACTGTCCTAAGATGCATTTCACTTCTTTTTACTATACTGTGTTGTTTGCTTTTGGATGAATGGATATATTTGATTTAACTTAAGGTTCCCAACTTGGATCTGATACCAACTGTGATGACCCCAATATTGAGAATGACTAAACTCAACATTGGTATGTCACCACAATACCTAATACTAAATTAGAAGAAAACTAATCCAGATCATTAGATATTGTGTTTGGCCAAAGATTTAGAAGAGGGTCTTAAGTTAAGATGGAAGGAATTTTATGAAAAACATTATATAAATTACATATGAGAATGTGAATTTAAAAGCATATGATATGAATACTTAAAAATTTTAGATGTGAAAATTCTAAAAGTTAACATTTGAAATATGAGTGTACAACATGCAATATAAGTATAAGTCATTTAAATCTTAAGAATTTCAGCATGAATTCTACCGTATTTGGTTAAAAATACACCAACAAATTCAACATACAAGTCTTCCATTCAAATGGAAGATTAAATTAAAAAGAATACGACCTAAAATTAATACATTACATAGGATTTGCTTGGTTCCAGTTCATAGATTAAAACCAATCCATTACATGGGATTTGCTCATTTACAATTCTAATATAAAGTCAATCAGTTACATGGGATTACTTATTTCCAAGTCTAGTATAAAGTCATTCTATTATGCACTTGGTCCAGCTCCACTAGCCTCCAAATGCACCTAACCTATCACATTTTGATATTTAAATCTGATAGGGCAAAGCCAAGAAATACAAAATATGGTTAGAGTAAACAGTCTAAGTACAATTTAAGATTAAGCTAAGTATTTTATTATTCAATTGGATAACACTACTAGTTACAACCTAAGCATAAGCAAGGGTGCAAGAAGGTAAGCATAAAAGTGTGGAAACATGAAAGTAAATAAAAAGGCAAAGTGAGTTATAATACTCATATAAATATGCATCCTAGCTTGCAATTAAAATAAGGGTAAAAACATCTTAAATAGGCTAGAAGGGAACTAAAGTGCATATAAAAATAAATGAAGTAAACTATATATATGTTCAAATGAACTTATGCTAAGTAAAGACAGTGAAGTATTTAAATGTAATTTTAACAACATTCACTGTAATATAAGTAAACTCTAAACAAGCAAAGTATAATATTAAAATATAGAAAATGCATAGCATAAAAATTGGAGGAAGATCTTAGATTATTAGTTTAAGATTCACATAATCTAAAACTATGGAAGGTAATATAGCTAAAAGCTATGATGAGTCTTAACAATCAATAAGATTGAAGAAGATCTCATATTTTAAATGATTAAGTTGTTTTAAGAAAGTACTCATTCTGCAGGCAAATACAGAATGAAGTGAGGAGTTAAACACGTCTGTTTAATAAGTAAAAAAAAATGGAGTCAAAACAAGTAATACTCACATTCACCCTCTGAGAATGTAAGGTCTCCTTATTACTCTTTATTACCTGCCCATCACTTATCCAACAATATAAACCCCTAGAGTTTTTAATGTGAAAGTTTTATTCATGTACAATGTCTTATATGAATGATTCAAATGAATAAGGCTCAAAGCTAAGCAAGCATTCAAGGAAAATTTAATAATTGCAACTAAGTGATATCCAAAGTTATCTAATTTTAATGATCTACTTAATGATTAAAGCTAATTGAACTCCCAATTGACTTTGAGATATTGATCTCAAGTCAATTGAAAATAATAGTAATAATTGAAGTTTTGAAAGTAATAGTTTCATTTCATTTATTTTGATACGACAAAATTGTTTATAAGTATTATCAATACAAATAGAAACTAGTTCTATTCTAGTCCTAAACTGTAAGATTCAATTAAAATAACTAAATCAAGGCTTAGGTAACTAATAGGAAAGATTGAGATTAAGAAATTAGCAACTTAAGAAATTAGAAGTTAAGGTTTGATTCACTAAAGCTCTCTAGCTAGGTTGAAGTTTGAAGGATATATCCAATCAAGTACTAATCTAGCTAGGTTATAATAAAATAAAAGGTCTAAAGCAAATAAATGATGGGATTTAAGAAATACAAGTTCTGAGTATCCTAATAGTTAAAGTTTAAAAAAATTAGTAGGATTCCTAAACTACCCTAAGTGAATTAAGATTCCTATTACTAGCTCTTAAAAGATTCAAGAGAAGACTTAAGGGATTAGGATTAATAAACTAGGTTCTAATCTAGTCACTAAAGGCTTATCCTAGTTGATTCAATAATCTATAATTGCAAAGGCATTAAGACTAACTACTCTTAATGGATGTAACTAATAGATCTAGGGATCAACTACAATTCATGTTGTAAATCAATCCTAGGTTTAGAAAGTGAGAACTAAGCTCAAACATAAGTAATATAATTTGACATAGGGAATAATAAATATGACATGTTAGCTATTCTAGAGTTTTATAATACATACAACATATAATCTAGGAAATTAGAATTTATCACAATAATACTAATTAAGAGTCAACAACCTAAAATCATTAATTATTGTCCAATGGAAATAATTTACATATAATTGAAATCTCTATATCATAAGGAGAAAAATGACATTAATTATATCAAATTTGGACAACAATGGAAAAATTAGGGTTTTTGTGACTCCTAATTAGGGTTAAAAGGTGATTAATAAAATTAGAGTTTAAATGTTAAATTTGATTTTATATTATTATTCCTCATATTTTTGTGAGTGAAATGGACTATTTGATCATTTAATTTGGATATTAAATGATCAAATTAGGTCACATGAAATGATGAAATTAATTTGTAGTTAATTAATTAATCTTAAATATTGACTAATTAAAACATTCATCAAAATAGAAATTAAATTGCATATTACTAATCTACACATTTTTGTAATCAAAATGGTATATAATATTATAAGATTTGGATGAGTATAATTAAAGTTATTAATGAAATAAAAAAAATAACATTTAATTATTACTAATTAAATTCTAGACAATCATTAATTCATTCAGCATTAATCAACTACAGAAGACGGCACATAATGAAAGGCAGAACAAATAAAAAAGGAATGCTGAAAACGAGGTAGAACAGCAGCGTGGAAAATCGTGACACCGAAAACCACGCTTCCAAGAAACCCACGCGCCGTCATTACGCGTGGCAGCTCTCGCGAGTGCCACGTATTGATGCAGGGCCAAGAATTCAAAAGCAGCGGTTTACGGTCTAAGGGCTCGAGCCGGTCTGGTTCGAAAGAAAATTTCAGACCATGAGAGGCCATGGAACCGGGTCGCTTCGTCCCCAAAAGTCACCCATAAGGGGTAGCTTAGGGTTCCCATTATCGGCCTAAGTATACGACCTCCCAGTACAATCCGCATACCCATGGAGAGAGCACAACATAGGCTACCCATTGAGCCTAAAAATACTTCATGGAATCAATTAGGATGATGGTAAAATGAAGCCCTAGGGTTCACGAGTTGAAACCCTAATGAGTATTGTGGACGGTTCGAATGCCACCGCTTCGATATGGCTCGGTTGAACTAATTCAAAGCTTGAATTGAACAATATTAAATCGGAATAAGTATAGGTGTGATCAATTAAGGAAATGGTAGATGAAAAGATAAATGAAGAGCTCGTTCATTTTGCTTACACCAACTGAAAGTTAGGGCAAAGGTTGCAGCATTGAGTAGTCTTTCACACCTCCCAGCACCCACAGACAGCACAAAGAAAACCCAGAAGAGCCAAAATGGAGTGTAAGGAACAATCCTTAGGCCTAAAGAGAATTTGAGAGGAAGCTGGCATCGGCAGCGTATGCCTCTACCAAAAACTAGGGTGGCTAGGAGAACGTGGTAGAGGGCGTACAGGGGACTCACCAGGACCGTCGGATCAAGGTGATGATCCGACGGCTAGATCTCTTCAAGAAATTCGTGCTGTCAGATCACGATCCAAATTGCATAACAGCTCAGATTTTGCCGGATCCCTAAATCATGCACGGCCCGCCACATGGGATCTCCACCTTTTCGCAAAAATTAGCCGTTGGAATAATAAATAATTAATTATATATATATATATTAATTTAATTACTTTAATTAAATACTTAATTATACTCATTTTATTAATCAAATTTAAATAACCAAATGCACTCTGAAAAATCCTAAATATTCACTCTTACCTAATTGAGGTGTGGGGAACTAAAAAATGCAATCAAATTTTTGATCGGAGGTCAATTTAATTATCTTAATTTTCTGGATATTTAAAGTATTATTATAATATTCTGGGAAAATTTGATGACTTTCAAACACTTTTAAAATACCATATCTAGCTAATTTGGGTGTGGTAAGTCTAATGGTGGACTCCATTTTTTATTCTAAGGTTTAAATAAATTAGGCATTCTCAAAACTATCAGAAAACCAAAAAATATTGGAAATTGCCAAACAATCTCCAAATTGCACGAAAATTGAAATGGAGGCTCCTAATACTTTTATAAAACTAATGGAAAAGGATTAGAGTCAATTAGGTCACTAATTGATGGGTAACAATACTAGGGCTGTTATAGTTGGATACCAGAGAAGCTTGTAGAGTACTAAAGCTTATTTGGTTGATAGTACTTCTATGATCCTACCACCGCTTAGACAGAACTGGAAGTCTTCTTCCTTTATAGCTTTGAATATTTTAATGTAGTAATCAAGTTCTGACATTTTGAATTCCATAGGCCTGTAAAATACTTACAGGAGTTCTTAAGTTACTTAAGTTTCTTACTAGAGTATTTAAAGCATTTTATGGGAATATTTATAATTCATACTTTTTGTTATGAGTTATTAAGAATATGTCAACTAGGGACATTTAATAAATATATTACAAATGAACAACCCATTAGGTCGATAGTAATGTAAATTTTAACCTAACACCTTTTAGTGTTTTAGGATACCAACTGTGGAGCCCCATTCCCATCATGGTCAAGTTAACACTAATATTAATATGATTACGATAGAGTAGTCACCGCGTGACGAATCCCTAATTATAGTTAGATTAGGTTTTCTCCATAATTTGCCGATAACTACAGAATGTTCCACTTGCTTCTGTAATTCATTCATCAAATGTGCATACATAAATAACATAGTGTGGAAGCAAAGTATACAATATCCATATCCATAATGCATAAGTAAAGAGAATAGAGCTCAACTCAAAGTAAAAGTGCAGAAAGGTAAATACATCTAAATCCTAAATTATTATAATTCTAAATAAAGTTTAACTAAAAAGAAACACTCATCCTCACAAATAGAAGTATCTACTATCTAAGCCTTAGTAACAGTGGAAAGGTCCTAATCCTACCTAAGCTCCTCACCTAAAGCTGTCTCCATGAACAACTATGAATTTGACATATTGGTTTTTACTTGCCAGGGTCCCAGCCAAAAAAAGAAAAAATTATGTGTTATACAATTGATAAGTACATTTTAGGCTCACTTAGTGAATTCTACATTTTTAAAATATCACAATTAACTTGAGAACAATAATAAGCATAAGGAACGACAAGCCACAAGGAAATAAGAAACTATAAATAATGCATTAATAACTTATTAAAAGGAAGTATGTAGGAAATATACCTCAATCAGAAGCTGCAACAAGATTAGGCATATATACTTATAGAATGTAAATTAGCTGTAACTACTATAAGAAAATCCTAAAATACATATGATCATTTGAAAGTATGCTAAATAAATAGAAAGCAAAACTAAGTTATAATACATATAAGTAGACCAAATCAAACATTCAATCATGACTAGCATCCTAACATATATATATATAAGTAATAGTAAAAGACTGTACAAAAGCTAAAACTGAAGCAAAAGCGTGCAAAAATAGAAAACAACCTGTACAAATTGTCATATCAAAAAATTGGCTAATTATGCCACCGTAACTATATTGTATTTGTAATTGTCATGCAAGTTATTTACCTCCTGAAAGCTAAAGCATAAGAACTGAAATGTACCAAAGAGTCAGAAAATACTTATGCATTAATTTTAGTTTATTTACTTTACTTTTGTGGACATATTCAGAAGTAGTTGAGGATTCAAGCACGTCTGCAAGACTAAGGTGGGTTTCTGAACTCGACACAACTCTCCCCAATAAGTAGTGTGTATACACAATCACCCATCTTGATAATGAACCCAATGCAAATGTTATCCTAACTTTTTATCAATAATTTGGTTTCATACATCAAATTTACCTTATATGATATGTTCAAAGCAAAAAGGCTCAAAAACAAGGAGTGCAAAGCAACAAAGTCAAAAGTACGAAAGACTTTACTAAAACACATATGATATTTGTTGCAATCTAATTTATTTGTTCTATCTACTCTGAGAAAATACAAGTTCAGGATATCCAATATCCTACTATCAAGTAAAATCTTAGATTCATGGCCTTAAAGTTAAATATTAGAACTAAACAAGTTCTATTTCAAAATCAGATAATATTGCTCATTAAAGTTAAATAATTAATTTATCGACTTAATTGATATATTTCATTAAGCCATACTTAATATTAATTAAAATAATAAATATTTAGAGATTTTGAGTTAAACACCAAAATTGGGGTTTAAGCTTTAAACCCAAGGTGCTAATAATTAAATATCTAGGTTTTCTCATAATTCTCACTACAGAGGTTGAGAATCTTAAGGAAAGAAATTTCATTAAGATGGAATTGCTAATCTTAAAATAGCTGAAAGTCTAAAGTCAAAAGATAAAATAACCAGACTTATAACTTTTAATCTTAAACAAGATTTAATCTATCGAGTAATTCTATTACTCAATAGAATTGAATTCACTAAAAACTAGAAATGAAAATCTAAAAATTACAACACTTAAGAATTTCTACAGATTTCACTTAGAAATCTACTTAAGATTTACTTAAGAACATAATTAAAAAATGTCTAGTACATGTCTAAATTTTTTATAACTGATTTATTAAGCATTGACTAGCATTTAATGAGATAGAAATATGGATTTGAAAGCCACATTGAAATCTTAACATTTTATTTAATCAGACTTAGGGAAAGCTAGGGTTTATTCTTTAAACCTAATTTCACAAGTTCAAAAAATCTTAACTTAGTTTTAAACATTCATCTTACTAATTTTAAGGGAAAGGACTGATCTTAGGGTCTTAATTGTAATTCAAAACCATCATTTATCAAACTGACTAAAATACCCCTCCTTAAGGGTCAAAAATGAGATTTGGAGTTCTAGGGTTTCAAATTGTACCTACTTAATTCTAATATGTTCCCTACTTTCTAAGAAGTGGATTGGCACCTTAAATAGATAATTTGGACTTAAATTAAGTATAATGAACACTATTAAAAATTCATTAAAAGTGATTAACCAAATTAATTGATAAAAGTTGTTTCCAAGCTTACCATTATGTTTTATATTACTTAAGGAGTCCTTAGATACTAAAGTCACAGAAATCAAATCTTAATTAAGCTAATTATTTACTAATCAATGTTTAGGGTAATTAAGAAGTGATTAGTGAAATTAATAATATAAAAATATTTTTAATTACATAATTAAGTTCTACTATATCATGCAATTTGAATAAGAAATAAGATTAATATTCACTAATCAAGTATCTAGGGTAATTAG
Organism: Gastrodia elata; assembly: GCA_016760335.1. Taxonomy (NCBI): domain Eukaryota; kingdom Viridiplantae; phylum Streptophyta; class Magnoliopsida; order Asparagales; family Orchidaceae; genus Gastrodia; species Gastrodia elata. The sequence continues at coordinate 22,823,007 of CM028676.1, read as the reverse complement.
GTTGAAGTAGAAATTCTAATTAATAAAACAAAAGTTTTATTACAGTTTATTATTCCTTGCATTTTTCTGATTGAAATAATATATTGGATCTTTCCATTTAGATCTATATTGGCTAAGCTGTTTAATTAATATATTTGGAATAATTTGAATTAATTGAATCATAGGTTCTTAAATAATCGACTAATTTTTATTAAGGAAAAAAATACCAATTAATCAGTCGATTAATTCATCCCACGTAAAAAGATGCTAGTTGGGGTCTGACTCAACCCAACACTATTCATCTTCCACATGCCTTCTTTCCCAATGGACCGCCTTAGGGTTACGTTCTTTTTCTAAATTCTCAATGACCAGACTACCTCGCGCCTTAATCATAGTCACAATTTTAGCCTTACTCCAGGACGCGTCGTTAGCACATAGAATCCTTAACCAAGAAGGCTTAGGTTGCCGAATTAACCAATGCCCTAACCAGCCATGCGAGTTTTCTAAGGTTTATTGTGGGGAGTCAATTCTCCCCACAAAAGTCACCAAACGGCCAGCTCTCCATCTCAAGATGCTCAGGGTGTTGAGACGGAGTGAAGCCATCTGTTGGCTAGGCTTGGGAGTCACCGAATTGTTGGGTCCTTACTTGGGCTCCAGCAGTGTACAGCGTTGTAGCTCGATTGATCGATACGATCGATTGAGGCTCAGCATGATCCTAGAAAAACTAGCAATTAATTATATTAAGGGCATGCAATTAGGAGTTGAGCTGAGCTAGGATTGAGCTCTTAATCCTAGTGGAGTGCTTATACCTCCACTTGGCTTTGGCTCTATCAAAACAATGAGTCCTCACTATATGAACTAAGCTCTCCTACTTACTTCACTTCATACAAGAACCATTACACCCAAAGAAGATCATAGCATTATGCGATAGAGATTAGGAGCTTAATTCATTAAGCATTGAGCCCACACGGCTCAATAAAGGAAAGGGTAGGTACCTTGAAAGACTGAGCTGGCTAGCTAGGAGCTAAGTCAATCTTCAAGGTATTCCAAGAGTTATTGAGGGCAGACAAAACTTCATTGAGGGTCTGAACACCAAACCACTCCCACAGATCTCTTGGGAGAATGTCAAAAAGTTGAATTGGCTACTGGAAGGACAGAAAGAATATAGGGATTTCAGAAGCTTTAAGAAAGGATAGACAATGAACAAAGAGCTTACTATGAGGACTTTGGGGTTATTTAAAGTCATTGGAGAGATAGGGAGTTTAGCTCAAGACGTTTCCCAAAGGAAGCTAATTGGGCCTCATGGCCCGATGGGAGATGCTTAACTACTTCGGGGAGGTAGCTAACAACTTACCTAATGTGGCATTGGGAGTGACAGACAAGGTACAACGCGAAGCATATAGGAAAATATCATCTGTCGGGAGCTATCAATCAAACGAGATGATGAACAGGCACAAGAGAATCCATGGCGATCTAATGGAATGGCAGTTAGGTCGGGATGACTCTAATACAACAAAGCCCAATGGCTGAATGCGGACGTGATCTCAGTCATTGGATTATAGATGTGATCTGATGACTGATGGACTACCTGATTGAGAAAAAGACACTACCGTAGGATCTAGGGTAGAGACAGAATCCATAGGATCTAGGACAGAGACAGGATTCAACGACCCAGATGTGACCTATTTTTTCAATTGCCAGCCGACCATTAGGGTTTAAAGTGTAAAATTGAATTGTTTTAAACTCTTAAATGCAATTTCTCAATTCAAAATAAATTTAATTTATGCCTAAATGACATCCAAAAGCTCCAAGAATTTCACCCCTAACTAATTTGGGGCTGTGGATTCAAAAATACAATCAGATTTTAATTTGGAGATCAATTTAATTTAGCTAATTTTTTAGATCTTAAAATTAGCAAAATAGCCAATTAATCTAATTGAAATCCGATTGACCCCAAATGTTTAAGGTTAATTCTAATGACTAATTGAGTTTAATGGAATAATAATTAGGACTTGGTTTAGCCTAGATTAATTAGGGTAATAACCTAAGGTTGTTATAATGTTATTGAGAGTCTATAACAAAAGTGAGGAAACAGATTTGTTGAGTGTAGTGATATGTAGAAAGAAAATCAAAATGCATAACCTAAACAATGAAGGGCTTAGAAAAGAAGTTGAGAGAGATGAATTATGTTATAATATGCCAAAAAAGAAAACATAAAATAAATGAATGGAGATTGTAAGTGAAGATTATAATTATAAAACTTGTAGGGAGGGTTATCTCGATTAAAGAAAAAGAAAACTCGTAGGGCGAAGCGAAAAAGTAAAACTCAATTTTTGATAGATGAACCTCCAAATGTGAAAGATAAAGGGAAGAATAATGATGGGAATCATGGGGTATTGATCCAACAAAGTAGTACAACACCTAACATACAAAACATTGATATAGATCGCACTAGTGATCATCCTAATGATAAAAACAAATAGGAAGGAAGTGTTGAAGGGAACTATACAATGATGAAATATAGTTAATCAAGCTAAGGATACTAAATCAAGTGTTTTTGGGAGGCAATCCAATGTATTTAGTTAATCAGGTGTTTTGATTTAGATCCTTGGTTTATTTGCTAAGTATTAATAAAGGTGATAATAAGTAAGAAGAGGGATATGCCAAATTTTTAGTTTGGAGGCAAGTCCAAGATGTGTCTTTATCAATTTATTACCTAGGAACCTAAGCGTACTCCAACGCAAAATTCTCAGGTGTGCTCCAGCGCCCATCTGGCTAAATTTTAAGAATTAAGCGCATCTAGGTGCACTCCGGCACTATCTAGCATGAACAGTCAAACTACCTTGATTAGTCTTTATTGGAGTGTGGTTTTTTTGAATTTATTGGGTGTTAAAACTTTGCATGTGGTTTTGATCCGATCTTTCTTGGTTCAAAAGCAATCCATTAAACACCACCTTTAACTAGCCAGTAAGAACTTGGCATGTGGCTTCACCTTAATGTCATGGTTGGAACTCTTCAATGGTGATCCATTATATTCCATCCCTATAAAAATACTAAAATCATGCAGGCACCACTTCAACCAAGACCCTCCATGAACTCTCAAAAATCTTACTCGCACTTCTCCTTCTCACATTCGTAAGTAAGAAATGACCTCCAAGGGTAAGGTTGTCAGAAAGATTCACCCAATCATATCCTATGATGAAAAGTCGCTTTTCATCACATGAAGCTTTCCATCTATTTCATACGTTCTCTTCCCAAGGAAAAGGCATTCAATAGTGAGTATTCGTCATTCCATATTTCTATGTCATGATACTTGTCACTCAATGGGATAGGGAGAAGTTGTGCAAACACCTTACTATAATTAGCTTTTCATTAGAACAAGAGGTGTATGCAATGCAGTGAAAAAATCATACAATTTGGGTGAGTGGAAAGATCATGAATTTATTTTAAGCGACCATACTTGCACACTATAATCTGAAGAAAATTGAGCATTGTGCATTCATGGATTTTATGACCAATGATTTTAATGCCGACGAAGTCATCAACGCCCTCGCTGCTGTCCGAACCTCTTAGAAGGGTAAGACATCCAACTTCCTTAGCTCCTCCCTGAATATAAAATTTTAGGGTGACATATTGTTATTTTTAGCAAAATTATGCCAATCAATCATTTGAGTGATGTTACTAGAGTCCATGTCGTACTCAATTTTGCTATTCAAAAGTTTTGACCAATAGACATGGGGAAAATAATCTTTGATCAACTATGGAATGCATTTCCAGTGAGTTTACTGACATGTCATTCGAGTCATTAATCACTGTACTATGCTTGGCACAAGGTGTCAAAGTCAGTGACAATGAACCATGGTTTTCAATGCTATCAACCCTAACTAAGAGTAGCATCTCAAAGACCATTTTGGCAAAGCGAGTTGAGATCCATCGAGACATAGATAGGTGAGTGAAATCATCAACAACAACTAAGAGGAGGGGAGAGTTTGAGGAACTTCACCAACAATTTGACCAACTTGTCAACCTGCACAATATGACCGAGAAATGGGCTGAGTCACACATGTCCTTCATCACAGACTTCATGAAGCACCAATAGAACTGCACCATTGAGTACTTTAGCACCTCATTTAATTCTTTCAATCATTCATAGACTCAAAGAGCCCCTCAAAAAGCCATCCGCTCATCATTCCCACCTATGCAAGATGAACTTACCGATCCATGGTCATATTATGATGATGGTGACCAAAAACCCATGCCTGCAAAGGAAGAGGAAGATTGAACCAGAAACATCTACACCTCATCCACTTGTTGCTACCAGGTTGTGTCTATTTAATTTGTTTTCTATTTTTTTTTGGAGTTCTTTTTTTTATTTCTATTTGTAATGAAAAATCATTTGAGTGATTGAGCGTCATAATCTAATGAGATTATTGAATAAATTTCTGAAATGTCGTGAATGTGCTTCTTACATTGTTAAACTTAATAATAGAGGAAGGACTAAGAAATAATTGAGGGTTTTGTTGAATATCAATTAAAAATTGGATTTTAAATTCCACTTGCTCAACTATATTTAGATGAAATAGCCAATACAAAATCTCATATCAATCAGAATGATCACAAGACTAAGTGTGGGGAAGAATATAATTGGCAAGATAGGATGATAATAGATTATGGACTAAGGGGTGCTATGCTGCTAAAAAATTTTCATGTGCATAAATCTTCATGCATAAGTGCATGAATAAGAAAAAAGAAGAAGCAAAAAAAAAAAAAAAAAAAAAAAAAAAAAAAAAAAAAAAAATATATATATATATATATATATATATATATATATATATATATATATATATATCAATAAGAAAAAGGTCATCCTAGGGTTCCCTATCTGTCGAATTTGTCAATGGATCTCGTAGCTCCGCTTCTTTTTCGGCTCCTCTCTGGATTTTCTCTGTTGACATCTTTCTTTTAACCCGAGCGGCTGTTTGGTTGAATGTCAGTTGAAAAGTTATTAAGATAGCATGTTATTCAGATAGCATGTTCTATAAATAGTAGTGTTATTCAGATAATAAAGGCTGTTTGGTTCAATGTTAGTTAAATAATAGATGTCAGTGTTATTCAGATGTATGATGCTTGGTTGTATATCATTTATGTTATATTACAATTAGGTAAGATTACCTCATAATACTGAGATTTAAATATAAATTGAAAAATCATAACAAATAACTAAAAGATAATTAGGTAAACAGTATCAAAACTAAAAAAACAAAGAGTGGGCTGCTTTTTTTATTTGTTTGTTGATGTTGCGATATAAATGGATTAATCACAAGCAATTATTTAAAAATGAGGATGATGGCTTCTCCATTGTTTTGTTTGGTGGCATATAACTATTAAATTTTCAAATTCTCTGTTTATCCAAATTTCATTCCTAGTTTAGATATCAAATTTTTAACCTTTAAATAATATTTATTCCAATATCCATATACATATCAAGAAGAATATTTTCATTCACAAAAAGACTAAGGAAAAATAGTGGAAACCATGTGTCACAATACTCTATTAACTATAACAAAATTCAACTAAGAATGAAAAATTCAATAAGTAGCAAGCACCTGCACAATTAGATTGAATGATAATGCAAGTATGCTCTTGCCTTTCATCCTAGTACAAAATATCCATCTTCTTTCTCCATTACGACAACATCAATCCAAGAATCTAAATAAAGAGAAGGACAATACCCAATCTCATCAATGCACCCAGAGTCAGCATGCCGACCAACCGCACTAATGGGAACCAAATACTCAACCATATGACAAGAGGAACAATAATTAGGCATCTAATTAAATGCTCACTACCTTTTATAAGAAACCCATAATTTTTCCAATCAATTCAAATCTTAGAAGATAATGAAATGCAGATGTTCACCTTAACAAGATCACTAACAATTGATGGCCATATGCTGGCATCAACATAATCGACTTTTAAAGGTTAGTCAAAAATCAAAGCATGCCCATAATATGTAGAATAATCTGTGACTTCAGAAAAGAAATTCATTAATTCATGAGAATATATTCCACATAAGGGAAAATACTGAGATTCATTTAATTGCATCATAAATCAATCAATCGATATAAATCCCTTTGAAAAAGAAAGAGTCATCACACTAATATTCTAGCGCATAGAAAAAAAAAAGTGCAGCAGCACTTTAGACAGACTAGTAAAAAACATTTGTAACAAATTATGGGGCCAAAAACATAAAACATTTTCTTTGTACTTGTATATATATATATATTCTCATTTGAATTAAGCATAAAAGTTACAAAATATGGATCTGACTAGTTCAAAATACTACAAATATAAAATAATAAAAAAGCAGCTTCATTAAAAAGATATCTCATATTGGATTCTTCCGCAGGAACTCCTGATCAAACAACTTTTTTGCCTTTGGTGGTCATAAAATGAATGACGATGCTATTGATGAATCTGTAGAAGCAATGTATGAGAAGCATCTTTCGATGTCCAAATCTGAGAAGCCCCCAAGTCGATTTAATTCAGAGTGTACATTTCCTAAAATAATATCTCGATGGTCAGCCATGTCTAATGCCTCTGCCATTTTAAGCACAACAACAACTATGTATGTCAATGCCTTAACTTTTGTGTCGCGGTAGAGCTCATCACGACTTCTTTTACCCTTCATAAAGAATTTTTTGATGTTGAAGCAACCCCAACAAATTTGTTTTCCTTGGTTTGTTTTTATGTGTAGTTATTATTTTTAATGTTGTCTTTAGTATGATATGGTTGTGAATGCTGAAAATCACTTGACAAATCATGTTCATCTTCAAGAATAATGACATTGTTCGTATTTGTGAAAGAGTTATTGCTATTTTGTGTCCAACGTCTAGTTGCGTGCCCTTCACCGCACACCATTTCAAGAAGATCATAATCAAGTATTGGCGTATTAAAAAATCAAGCTGCATCATGCATATATATAATTTATGAGTTAATAATTTCAAAAAAAAAGTATTCAAAGTAACATGCTATAATAAAATATCTGTGAAGTTTGGAGTGCCTCCAACTGACCAATCTTAATAATCTTTTCTTTTTCATCCCAACTAGCACCCAACAAATCCCTCATTTTTTGAATGATGTCTACGCCTTTGGCTCCTAGACTATCAAATAGCATAATTTGTTGTTACTCTTGGATTGTTGAACATATCATTTAATTTTCTTATAACTTGAGCATATATAATTATTTTCCATTGACCATTAGACTTGAAATTATAATCAGTGCTCATCTCAGCCATCAGCTTAAGAAGTTCATTTATCCATATAGGTTGCCATATTAAATTATTTTAGCCCTTACCATGGCTACTTTCAGGTCTCTCAAATAAGATATTTTCAATATTAATTATTCTGTTGGATTGCTTACGAATGGGAAGCTTGTAAGCCATACAATCTGCACATTGAGGTAAAAAACATTAACCTTTAAATTTCAAGTACCATTTCAAAAATATAATTTTTTATGCCAACATCAAAACTATTTTACAAATCACTAGTAGCATAAATGAGTTCCCATATTTACTTGCATAAATCATTCAACTAATCAAACATTTTTTTGTACTTGTATATATATTATCATTTGGATCAAGCACAAAAACTACAAAATGTGGATCTAAATAGTTCAAAATACTGCAAATATATATAGTCCTAGTTAAACAAAGCTATTACTTATTATTATGGCACAATCAAGTTATATAATAAACACATATAAATTGAGTATTACCTTAAGCCATGGCAAATATTAAGCACTAGAGGCTATCTTTAAATGTGTTTCGACTTTAGGAGAAGTAATCATTTCATTATGTAATATTCCAATTGTGTATAAAACTTGATTGAAATATCGACTAACAGTTTCATAGGATCTCTTGAATATAAAGCTAACTGACCTTGTGCGTGTACTTTGCCCTATTATATATAAAAATATTACAACTTGCTCTTCAACTATAACATGAGTTGTTGGACTTAAATGATTCCTAGATTTTAATGTATCACATAATTGAAAGAAAGGTTCCTTCTTCATGCGAACCATAAACGCTGAAGCAGAATCATTGCCTTCATAAAGATCACGCAAGTTATCTTTAGGTTGTCTGCTGCACGCACACAAGCTGTAACATCTTTGCTTTATATTAGTCAACTCATCATCATCACTACTGTCATTCTCTAGTATACTCAATATAGTTGCACATACGCCAACAATTGCTTTTTGTTTTGTCGCTTTCATCTACGAGAATATTATATATTATTATAAAATTTGCTAGAATAATTTATTCAAATTCAATTAATCAAATAATGTTTTAACTTATCAAAATATATAAATAGTTAAGAAAGAATTATTATTTATTGCATTAACAATTAATGATCACACGTACTCCACCATTAATCTTGAGTGGGGCAAGTTTTGATAAGATTCAAAAATTCAAATAACAACTTGAAAGAAAATTTGATGATATGAACATACGTGTGCTAAAAATACTTTCTTGGAATTAAGTTTGCACAAAATTTACATAGCGCCAACTCAAACAATGTTTTAAGAACTCAAAGTTTCAAATCAGCTATATAATGCACTGTTCTAATTTATCATTTATTTTAACAAAGGTTTCTCTAGAAAAAATGCATCATTAGGAAAAAAAAACATCACACTCCACAATATCCTTAGTAAATTTTATTAAGAAATTATATAAATTTATTGGATGTTTTAAAAGAGCCTTAAAAAGTCTTGAAACAACATAATAATTTCATACAACATAAACAAACTTTAAGCCAAAAAAGCCTTAGTGCATCTGCACTTTAAATGCTTATACAATTGCAAGACAAACCCTTTCAGTGCATTATAGCATACGTTAAGAAAATGGAAGTGTAGCTAAGCTAAAATAAGCTAACTTTAAGCAAACGTTGGATATGCTCTTTATCTGCTAAACTATTTTTAAGTAGCATAGCTAAGCTAAATAAGCACAATATGAGTCAGCCCCATGGAAACCTACTGGTAGAGATATGTGATATCATATGAAAGAATTGTAATTTTAGCTGGCAGTTTCTTTATCAAGTGCTTAACTGAAATAGTTTCAAATTTTTAAAAATCAACCGTAACAATTTTTTTAAAATAAAAAATCACAAAATAAATTTCCCTAAATTGTTCATAATCAAATGACATTATCAAGCAAATCTTATGAAAAAAAAACCCATTCATTTACCTAATCCACTGCGAGAGGCAAGAGGTGAGAGGGAGTCGGGCAACCTAGCAGACAAAGCAAAGCGAGCATCTGGCAATGATGGCAAAAATGATGGCAGATGAGGCAAGGCGGGCATGTACGGCAGCGATGGCGGAAGCGACCTTTGCATCGAAATCTCCAGGAAGTCACGCGAAGCACCCTATCCTCTCCGATAGATTGTCCGCAATGCCATCTGAATGTCGGCTGAAATTGACTGACATTCAGATAACATTAGACGATGGCATTTTGGTAATTTTTTAGATGTCATTAATTAGATAGCATTAAACCAAACAGCCTCCATCTCACCCTACATCTTTAAATAACATGACATTACAGGAGATTCGGTGAACCAAACAGCCCCTGAGTTTTATTTCATTTTGTGGTTTTCTCTCTCGATTGTTATGGTTTGATGATGATTTCTCCTAACTATAGATCTTTTAAAGAGATCATGGAAAGTTCCTCTTCCAAAAACTATAAAGAGATCTCCTCGTTAAATGGATTCTCGACTTTTTCTCTTAAATGAAGAAATTATAACCCTAGCCTCTCCCCATAAACATACTAATTTACTTTAGTTGGAAAATTTAACATGTGTGAGCCCAGTTTTGGCTTAGTGTCTACTTTTATAATTGGTCTAAGACTACATGCCCCCGTTTCTATCCCATCCTTGGATTTTTGTAGTCTTTTTCAGTTTTTTCTCAGATCTTGCTTATGCAAGGGATTTTTCTAAAGGGTGTTATGATCTTAAAGGAAACACTATGAAATTTTGCAAATGGGATCCCTTCAATTATGTCACTCTTGATTCCCTTATTGTGCCTATTTGGATTAATTTCACGAGTTTAAGGCTCCATTTTGGTAAAAATAATATCCTTTTCAACATCTCAAAAGCCATCGGCTCTTCTTTACAATTGGATAAAAATACGGCTACTCAGAAAAATGTAGATACTACTAGAGTTTTAGTTGATCTGAATCTTCCACACCTCTCTCAAAAAAAAACTTGGTGATCTCTTAATAATGGATACTACCAGGTGGTATGCTATGAAAACCTTTTCACGTATTGTGTTTGGTGTCACACTCTGGGGCATGCCACTAATTCATGCTCTCATTGAGATCAAAATAGTCCTTCTCCCTTAGAATTTAGAAATGTGGTTCCTGCCCCTCATGTCTCTCTTGATAAGATTCCTACTATTACTAATTTAAATTAAGATTTTGTTTCTATTGAAGCCAACGATCTAAGGAATAATGTTGTGCATACTTTAGAGAGTTTGGTTCTATGGTTAATGTTGTTATTCCTATATCTGAAGACATTCATTCTTTAGCTCAAAAGAATATGTTAAAAGAACCCATATATTCAGCTAGAAAGGATGTTGGTGTTCTTGTGCCTAATGCTGCTATTTTTGTGTATGAATGTCAGCATCATACACAACAAATAGCTATTTTAATAATAGTATTTTAACAAAAATAGTATTTTTTTAAAAATAGCATTTTGTGTCTCCAACTACAAATATCATTGTGCCTCAAAATGCTACTATTTATGAATATCAAAATGCTAATTTTTTGTGCCTCTAAATGATATTTTTTATGAGTCTCAAAACATTGATATTTTTGAAAACAATACAATCGATGCTGGTTTTTATGTTTCTCAAACTGATGTTGTTAATAGCCTTTCTTTGGGCCTACTGCTTTGAATTCTAAACAAGAACTGTTGGCTCTTGACCCAATGTTTCCTTTACTTTCTGTTTTTGAAATAGCTTAATTAAACTATAATAATGCTTCCTTTATGCTTATTGCCAACACAAATATTTTGTTTGAGAACATTGGTTTTACTAATTATAATATTGATAGTACCTTTTTGTCTACTATTTTTAACATTTATATTCCTAAAATGTCAATGGATAACGGTAATGAGAACATATTTGAAAAAAGAACACAATTGGGCAATGTCCCAAATATGTTACTTGATATGCTGCGTGATAAGGTATCTGAACAAATGTTAATGTAGAATCTTTAAATGATGATGAAATTGGTGTTAATAGTGATAAAATTGCTGATATTGTCAATTCAATGATTAAAGACAATTTCCCTAATACTGATAAAATAGATAGGGCATCAATATTGCTATTTCTTTTGTTAATAATGTTGCCCCCAGTTCATTGGAATTGGGTAGCATTTTTATATTAATCATGATAATATAGTAACTATCACTGCTACTATGAGCAATGTTGATCTAAATTATGGTGGCACAAGTGATTTTGCTTCTAATAATATTATACATGTTGCTGCTAACCTGATAATTTCAGGTCCAGTGCTTTTGTCTATGAATGCTAATAAAAAATTTAGTGCAAGCATATTGTCAAAACTAGAATTTCCCAATTCCGATAGTGTTTAGAATTTCCCAATTTTGATAGTGTTAAGGATCTTACTTTAACCTCTTTAAGGAGTCCTTTAAAAAGCAAAATGGCTCATATAGCTCATAAATATAAATCTAAATTTGTTTCAACAAATAGTTATAATTCTCTATCAATATTGAAGGAAGATGCTGAAATTAATATTAGGCAAAATAATAATAAACATTTAACTTGATCCAATGCCACTAATCAGATGTTCTAGAGCAGAACATCTAAGGTTTAATTATAAATATTATGTGCTGGAATATTTGAGGAATTGGCAATGTCTCTTTTAAAAATTGATTTAAGCATATTATTAAAGAGAATAACATTAATATTACTGCTATCTTTGAATCCAAACTCAAAGCTGAAGCCATTACTTCTATTTGTCATTTTGCTAGCTTTGAAAATGTTATTTTCTCTACTTTCAACAGAGTCTGGGTCATGTGGTCTAATATTTGGGTGGATGAGATTATTTCTCAATGCGATCAAGCTATTCATATCATATTTCACAACTCGAAAATAGATTTCATGGCCGCTTTTGTTCATGCTAATAATATTAGGTTTGGACGTATACCTTTATGGGATTTTTTGAAAAATTCCAGTGACACTTCTCTTCCTTGGGTTTTGGGTGGTGATTTCAATGTTGTTTTAAATCCAAATGAATATAAAGGCTATGCTAACAATCACACTCCCTCCTCCTTTGATTTTAACTCACCCATGATTGATTGTAGTCTTGATAACTTTATGTACTCGGGTACTTCCCTTACTTGGCCTTTTGGAAAAAAATTTGCGCGCAGTGACCCTTTTTTTTCTTAATAAGATGTGGTGCAATACCTTTTCTAAGTATAAAAACCTTACCTTAAACTCTACTATTCTGACCATAAGCCTATCATCCTGTCTTCTAGGAATCAACTTCATCTTTATCCTTCATCTTTTAAATTTCAAATGTTTTGGCTTAATAGAGAAGATTATGAAATTATTATCAAAAAATTCTAGGAGCATCACTGTGGCACTTATGGTTTAATCTGCTTGGTTGATAAATTTAAGAACTTACAAAAATATCTTACTTTTTGGAACATAAATTTGATTGATAACATACTTAATAATCTTGCAAGACAAGAGAACTTTGCTGCTTTCCTTGAATCAAAATTTGAGGCTCAATTGTCTGATGACAGTCGTATGGATATGTCTAAGGCCAAGGCTACCTTGATTCAAAACCATAATGATATTGAACCTCTTGGAAACAAAAATGTAGCCTAAATTAGAAACTAAAATAGGGAAAAAGACTTCTTTCTATCATAATTGGGTAAAAAAAGAAGAAATATAGATCATACTAACAAAATCATCTCCCCGTATGGATTAAAATTCAATAATATCTATGACATGCATGCCTCTGCTATCAAGTATTTCCAAGAAAGCTTTACTTATAATAACAAGATTCCTTCATCTTTTAATCTTGACACTCCAAAACAAGTTATACAACCAAATGCTTAACATGATGTCTTTGGATGAGGAAATATGGAATGTGGTGAAAAATTGTAAAAGTAGTATATTTCTGGGAACTAATGGGTTTCTTGGTGAATTTTTTTGCAAATTTTGGCACATCATTAAAACAGATATTTGTAATAGCATCCAAGAGTTTTTTTGTGAGTTCCCTTTGCCAAATAAATTTACCAATACTATGATCTCTCTCATTCCCAAGAAAGATAAAGCTAATTGGTGGTCAAACTCTAGACCCATCAATCTTTTTCTACCCTTAACAAAATTGTTTCCAAAATTATTATCACTAGGCTCCAAAGTCTCCTCCCCAATATTATTGTATCGAATCAAACTGGTTTTGTTCATGGCCAAAAAATACAATATAATATCCTCACACTCAGGAGCTTTTTCATATTCTTAAAAACAAAAGTTGAGGGCAAAATCTCATTCTCAAACTTGATCTTTAAAAAGTTTTTGATAAGCTTGACTGAAATTTCATGCTTAGGATTCTATAGTCATATGTTTCAATGAGAGTTTTATTACAAAAATAAAAAATTCCAAAAAAAAAATTGGTTTTCTATAATGATCAATGGGGATCCTCATGGTTTCTTTAAATTTGAAAAAGGCCTTAGGCAAGGTGATCATCTCTCCCCTATTCTTTTTATTTTAGCTATGAAATTTTGATCTTTTAACATCAACTGCCTCTTCAAAAGAGAACAAAAAATTCAATATAAAGTTGGGGTAAGGTTATGGTCTCCTGCCTTGCCTATGCGAATGACCTCATCATCTTTACGGATGGTGATAGTCGTTCTTTCGACTCTTGAAAACTTTTCTTTCCACTCTTGAACAGAATTTGGGCTTGAAATTAATCCAACTAAATCTCATTTTTTCACTAGAAGAACTCACCCTTATGGAATGTTAACATTGTTACTACTATTCAAGACTTCAGACAAGGTAAATTCCCCTTCACTTCCCTTAGTATCCTTATCTTCATTGGGAATAATAAGAACATCATTTACAAAGACCTAATAGATGTCATTTTCAATAAACTTTGTGGTTTGGATCATAATTATCACTCTCAAGGGGTAGGCTAAGTTTGATTAAGTATGTGTTGAACACTATTCCTTTATATTGTCTTGAAGTTACCACTCTCGCTATCTATATATTGAAAAAGCTCAAATGCATTTTAATAAACTTTTGTGTGTTCATAATAAGGGTACCAAAATCATTGGTGCTCTTAGAATCAAATTACTCTCCCTTTAGAGGATGGAGGTCTTGGGTGAGATGTTCTTTGAATCAAATTACTCATAAAGCCTTCTCGGTTAAGCTTTGGTGGAAGCTGTGGACTTCTAATTCCATCTGGGTTGATATCATCAATGTTAAATATTGTGCTAAGTTCCACCCAACTCAATTTAAGAATAAAATTACCAATTCCCAATCTTGGATAAGAATGCTTGAACATAATGATATAATGAAAGATCTCCTAGCTTGGAATAAATTAGATCCATCTACCTCAATTTGGTTTGATAGATGGTTTTATTTGAAAATTATAATTAATATCTTCAACATAGTTAAGCTTCCAAAATTAACTTTGGGTGAGTCTTACTCTAATTCTACTGGTTATAACATTGATTTGATCAATAAAAATCTTCTTATTGCTTCAACCAGCTATGTTTTGCCTCTCACCCCTTTTCTAGCTTTTGATAAATTGGCTAATTCCAATTTTTGTGATAAGAATGTTATAAATCTTAGTAAGATTTGGAATACTTGTTGACCTCGTGCTCCTGCTACTTTTCCTCATTGGTTTTGTCATAATTGCATTCCCGCTCTTATAGTATCTTTATGTGGAGGATTATAATAAATTCATTAATGTCGATGAAATTCTTAAAGATATGGGTTACCACCTTGCTTCTAAATTTTAATGTTGTTACAACATCGAATCACTTAATCATGTTTTTCTAGAAAACACTTATTGCATCACCATTTGGAACTCTATTGCTTTAAATACCAATATATTTTGCTATAACAATGTCATTATTGCATCAATAGGTGGACTGCTCATAAATCTAAAAAACTTTATATTGGTCACTTGTTTGATATCTATACTTTGTGATACTTGGAATGCTCGTAATAAAGCTAAACATTCCAACATTGCCAATTTCTTTACTCTAATTATTAATGCTATTCACATTGATGTGAATTCCATCATAACAGCTTATAATGATAAATGTTTTGCATGGGGAAATCTGAATGTTTAGAATATAATAGAACTTTTATCTATTTAACCCCTATCTTGGGGTTCCTCTTGTCAAGTTACTTGGTTAGTTGCAGTTTTCTCTGCATCATCGTATGTCATTATCATTTGGTTTCAAGATAGCCTTAATCAGTTGTGGGTTATACATTTTAATTTTCAGTCAATGTCATTTAGTTTTAGGAAATGTATTTTCTTGTGGTTGGGAGGTTTGATTTTTGGTGGTTAGCTGGAAGATCTGCTAAGTTTTTTGCTGTGCTTTTTGGCTGGGTTCTGTCAATGGATAAATCATAGAGAAGAAAATAGAAGGAAAATTAGGGTTTATGATTTGACCTTTTCAGATCAAGATAAAAGCCATAAATTCCAATAATACAGAGGGATAAATCATAGAGAAGAAAATAGAAGGAAAATTAGGGTTCTAAGAGGAGAATATTTCAGTCTATACTAGAAGAACCCTAGGCGGGCTATAGAGAATTGAAGAAAGAAGAAAAAGAAGAAGAAGGCAAAGATGAATAGAATTCTAGGGGCGTTACTTCAATAATATCTTTTTGACTTTCTTATTCTTTCTTTTGAATTATCTTGTGTAAAAGTCATGATGCTTTTGAAAACCATTTTTAACTTTGTTTGTGATTTTGTCGTAATGGTAGCATAAACCCCCATTTCAGGGAGAGTTAGGCTGGATCTATGTACTATACCTTTATTTCTTAATGCAGAGTTTGAATTATGTGATTTTGTGAATGAATGTTTGCAATGTGTTCATTGTAGTATTTTCTTCACAATTATAAATTAGTCACTAAAAGAAATGGAGTGCATTCACAAGCACTACTACCCCTTAGATTGAACTAAAAGTTTTGATCATGGTGTATGTGTGTGTGAAGCATGTAATTCAAGAGGCATTAAATTCTAGATCAGCACAAGAGTCCAAATCAAGATTTATGAGTGCTTAACACAAGAGTGCACTGAAACTTAGAATAAAGCATAAGTCTTGTTTAAGGATTCAAGTGCACTAAACATATAAGTAACATCAAATCCTAAATCAGACCCCAACTCTAGATCAAGGATTTGTGTACACTATCATTTCTTATTTTCAATGTTTAGTTCCTCAAGCATTCTTATGCTTATACATAAGGTGAGATCGAATAAAGGATTGTTAGAGTAGAGATCAACATGCCCTTCTAACAACATGGAGATGTCTATGGGGAAGTGAGAACAAAGGTAAAAATTTAGTTCCATTTGCACTAAATAAGGAATTCTGATAAAACTTAAAGAAGCCATCATTTAGACATTAATGTCCTAAAGTCAAGAGGACTCATACGAGATCAGCTAAAGATGACCTTAGGATTTAGTAAGGAGTGATCCATATTCATGAGAGATCACTGACAGGCATTCAATACATGTCTGCGCTTACACGCAAGTATACGTGGTCTGAAGTAATAATTTGGAGTGTGAGTTCCAAGATTTACCAACCTTAGGGAATCGTGTTTTGTTACTAAGGTATATCTATATTCAATAATGTTTAAACTATGTAAATTCAGATTGGTGTGGTTGCATGTTCAAAGAAATAATTCATATGATTATGAACTATTTAAAGATGAGAGGAGAGTTGGGCTTACTCCATGTGAAATTATGGGACTTCAAGTTGTATTACTTCTCAAGAACATTCATTTCCTTTTATTAAGCTAATAACCACATGCACATTGAATTCTTTATAATTGTCCTCTAAAATTTTCAAGTGCAAATCTTTTGCAAGAGATGAACATACTAGGGTTTAATGTCTGCATAAAGACTCCCATGAGATCGCAATGAGAGCATCTTAGTTACCCTACGTCTAGGTCACCAAAATTTGCAATTTTAATTAGCCGATCTCAAGAGAATGATTCCATTAATGAGCTTCACGCGCATCATGCACAGTTCAGATAATGAAGTGATTTCATTGGGCTCTATGACTATGTCACGTCATTCATGAGCTCTCAAGAATCCACTCCCTCCTTTCATGTATGCTGAGCAACAAAGCTCTAATTAATGAGTCTAAGCTCACATGCTTCGACTCCTTAGTTGAGTGTAAAATATGGTGCAAGAAGGCTCAAGAACTTCTCACTTAGTTCTAAGCACCTCTTTCACACTTACCACCTTCTTCACTAAGAAATGAGCCATGGAGCACAAGACTTTCATTTTTGTTTATTAGTATTTATAGTTATACATTTTTTATAACATAAGATTTTCATTTGCTACACAACTTGTTCTTAAGATGATTTCATTGAGTCATTCAAAAATAGATTTTTTTTGTTCAATGCTTGAGGAAGTTCTACATCATTCATATAGTCCCTTACATTTTACAATGGGCTTAGCCTAACCCTCCCCAAAGGGGGTTAAGCCTTCCATTACTGATGAGAAAAGAAAAGAAGCATACAAGGATGAAGACCATTTCATGATCCACTAAAAAGAAAGATCAAAGTAAGATTAGAGTTTACTAGGAATGACCCTTAATGGGGTTTTCCAGATCTCTCATCTTCTTTCTCTTCTCCTTCCCTTCCCTTTAGCTCCCTAGTGCAACCCTTGGTTCTTTCTCTTCTAGCAATGGTTCTTTCCACTTCCCTTGGAGAGGTCTCCTCCTTCTTCTATGCAGCCCCTAAAAATTAGATTTTGGGATGAAAAGTTGGAACTTGTTTTAAGTGAAGAAGAGCTACTTTTATAAATGGTCACTCCTCTTCCTTGCCTTTAAATTCTAGTTTCTTCCCTCCAAATTTCTGGAGCAATGAGTGCAAATGCCACTTGAGGGGTGAGGTGACATTCCCTTTTTCATTCTTTAATCTCCACATCACTTCAAGAATCCATTTTTTCTTTTAAAAAATATTCTGCTACAGATGGAATGGTGGCTGGGAGATAAGGAGCAGATTGGGGGTCTTGTCCCAACTGTAATAAATGCATGGATCAGACAAAAATTCAAGGTGCCACTGCAGTGCACTGTAGCATGCTGTAGCGGTTGTGTCCCGCAAGTACACCCGCTGTGGCGCGCTGTAGCAGTTGAGTCCTGCAAGCTCACTCAATGTGGCATGCTGTAGCGGTTGAGTCCCGCAAGCTCACCCACTGTGGCGCACTATTGCGATTGAGTCCCACAAGCTCACCCGCTGTGGCGCACTGTTGCGGTTGAGTCCCGCAAGCTCACCTGCTGTGTCGCGCTGTAGCAATTGAATCCCGTAAGCTCACTCGCTATGGCACGCTGTAGCGGTTGAGTCCCGCAAGCACACCCGCTATGGTGCGTTGTAGCGGTTGAGTCCCATAAGCACACCCACTATGGCACGCTGTAGCGGTTGAGTCCCGCAAGCACACCCTCTATGGCGCGCTGTAGCGATTGAGTCCCGTAAGTACACCCGTTATGGCACGCTGTAGCAGTTGAGTCCGCAAGCTCACCCGCTATGGTGCGCTAGGGCACGTTGTGGTGTGCCGTAGTGAAAATGTTCCCAGAATTCAATAGTCGCCTTTGATCTGAGTCTTATGTATGCAAGGAGCTGGCACGCAGCAACGCGCTAGAGCGCGCCGTAGTGGATTTCTTCCAGAAATTACGTGAACCCTATAGAATTTTCCAGAAATTGCTGAACTCGCTTTCTTCCTGAAAATAAGCAAAATTTGTTCAAGGCAGTTGTTTTAAATAAGGAAATGAATGAGTTTTTCCCTTAGTTAGGATATAAATTATGGATTTATCACACCCCCACACTAAGAGTCTTGCTTGTCCTTGAGTAAGCTCAAAAATGAATATTTTCCTATTTCTAAAGTATGAGAGACTATAAGTAATGTCAATGTGAAGTTGATTGCAATTCAAAGTTCATGCTTAATAGAAATAACAAGCATATTTTACATCATGAAATTTTTTCTAACTTTGGTTATGAACCAAGGTTGATAAACTAGTCTCCAATTTTAAGTTAGTAACACTTTGGTGCTAGGTAATGGGGAGGTTCCTTGGAATTTCTAAACTAGGATGGTAGTGAGTACTCAAGAGTTTTGTGCCATATGTGCTCCTTCTTATGAATCACAAAGATATTTTAAAATTTTAGGAGAGATATTTTTTATCATCCTTTTTCATTCTTTCCTTGAGAGAGATATTTTTTTCATCCCTATTTTTATTTCCTTTTTTCATTCTTAGGGAGAGATATTTTTCTTCATCCCAATTTCAAATCTTTTGTGATCATGAAGTCATACAGGAGCCTAGCACACTCTTTTGCTCACTTAATATCATCACTAGTTTTAATTTCTAAGTCTTCCCCCATACTTGACCTTAGCTTTAATTTAAATATTTGGAGACTAAATTCAACCTGAAATCATTCCCTTATTTAGACGATTTAATGGTGTCAATGAGTTTAATTATTTATTTGTTAAGCAAACCTTGGTTGATAATCAATTTCTTCATTGATATTCTTGTAACCTTCAATATCTTGAGAAGTTTAGAAAAATATATCATTTGCAATCATATAAAGAAATTGGAACTATGATAATCCATAATTTATTTCTTTATTCAAAAAATAAAAACACACAAAAGAAAAATAAAGGCACAACCTGTTTATTCTTAGGTTGCCTCCTAATAAGCGCTTATTTTAACGTCTCAGCCTGACACGTGTAAGATCTCTTATGTGATCCCTTTATTCAGAAGGTCTTGAAGGGTCCATCCTCCCTTCACCTGTAATATACTCTCTTCCAAGTAAAGCTTAAGATGATTTCCATTCACCTTAAAGTTTCCATCATTTGAAGCGACTTCAACTGCTCCATGAAGGAAAACCTTAGTGACAATAAATGGTCCTGTCCATCTTGACTTCAATTTACCTGGGAATAATCTTAATATTGAGTTAAAAAGCAGTACTTTCATCCTAGGTTGAAAATGTTTTGGCTTGAACAGCTTATCATGCCATTTTTTTTGTTTTCTCTTTATAAAATTTCGCACTCTCATAGCATTAAATATGAATTCATCAAACTCATTTAACTGCAACATTCTCCGTGCACCTACTTTTTGGAAGTTGAAGTTCAATTTTTTAATTACCCAAAAGGCACAGTGTTCCAATTCTACTGGAAGATGACATGATTTTCCATAAATGAGTTTGTAAGGAGACATTCCTAAAGGGGTTTTAAAAGTAGTTCTATATGCCCAAAGGGCATCCTGAGCTTTGAAGTCCAATCCTTTCTATTTTGATTTATAGTTTTCTCTAAGATTTGCTTAAGTTCCCTATTTAAGACTTCAACCTTCCCACTAGTTTGGGGGTGGTAAGCAGTTCCCACCTTATGTCTTACCTCAAAGCTTCTTAGAATACTCTCCAGCTTCTTGTTGCAGAAGTATTTTCCCCCATCATTGATTAGGAATCTGGGTGTCCCAAATCTAGTTAGCACATGCTCTTTAAGGAATTTGATAATAGTTTTAGCATCATTATTCACACATGGTAGCGCCTCAACCCATTTGGACACATACTCCATCGCAACAAGAATATACATATTTGTTTGGGATAAGGGAAAAGGGCCCATGAAATCAATTCCCCACACATCGAATAACTCTACCTCAAAAATTCCATTCAAAGGGAGCTCGTCCCTTTTGCTTAAGTTTCCCATTCTTTGGCACTTGTCACAACTTTTGACATAATCAGCACCATTTTTGAACAGGTGAGGCCAAAAGAACCTGGATTGAAGCACTTTAGCTGCCATTCGATCAATCCCATGGTGTCCTCCATAAGGAGATATGTGGCAGTGATAAAGAATATCTCTAATTTTGGAGTTGGGAACACATCTCCGTATGAGTTTATCATTGCAACATTTATATAAAAAAGGATCATACCAAAAATAATTTTTAATATCAGCAAAGAATTTCTTTCTTTGTTGGTAGTTCATGTCTTTTGGTATGACTCCTCTTGCAAGATAGTTTGCAAAGTCTGTGAACCAAGGAGAATGAGTTGAAGCGATAGCGTATAGCTTCTCATCGGGGAATGATTCACTAATTTCGGTCAAATTATCTCTATCAAGGTGGGTCAATCTAGACATATGGTCTTCTAGCACATTCTCACTCCCCTTCTTATCCTAGATTTTGAGACAAACTCTTGCAAGAGCAGCACCCAACATATCAAGTGAGGTTTTGCTTCTTTCTTTTGAAGAAGATACTTAATAGCTGCATGATCAATGTAAACAATAGTTTTTGACCCAATGAGATATGACCTGAATTTAGTGAAAGCAAAGATGACAGCTATGAGTTCTTTCTCTGTGGTAGCGTAGTTTCTTTAGGCATCATCAAGGAGTTTACCAGCATAATAATTTGAATAAAAGGTCTATTCCATTCACTGTCCAAGGACATCACCCACTGCAAGGTCACTCGCATCACACATAATCTCAAATGGGGAGTCCCAAATTGGAGTAGAAATTATCGAAGCAGAGATCAGGGCAGTTTTAATGGCGTTGAAACTTCTTAAACAATTTTCATCAAATTTGAATTCGACATCCTTCCCTAGTAATCTACAGAGCGGTAAACTTATGTTGGAGAAATCTTTGATAAATCTTCTACAAAATCATGCATGCCCAAGGAAACTTCTAATTCTTTTCACATTGATAGGAGGGGGGAGTTTTTCAATTAGCCTTATTAACTTCAATTCCTCTCCTAGAGATCAAATGACCAAGGACAATACCTTCTTCCACCATAAAATGACATTTTTCCAAATTTAAAATTAAATTTGATTCATCACACCTTCTTAAAACCTTTCCCAGATTGATTAAACAATGATCGAAAGAGCTTCCGACAACAGAAAAATCATCAATAAAGATTTCTAAAAATTCTCCTATCATATCAGAAAAAATAGCCATCATACAGCGTTGGAAAGTAGCCGGGGCATTGCACAATCCAAAGGGCATTTTTCTAAAGGCAAATGTCCCAAAGTGGCAGGTGAAGGTTATTTTCTCTTGGTCTTCAAGTGAAATCAAGATTTGATTATATCCTGAATACCCATCAAGAAAACAGAAATAAGGATTTCCTGCCAACCTACCAAGCATTTGGTTAATGAATGGGAGTGGGTAGTGGTCCTTATGCATAGCTTTATTAAGTTTCCTATAATCGATGCACACTCTCCATCTGGTCACCATTCTAGTGGAGATCAATTCATTGTTATCGTTAAGCACAACTGTCATCCCACTCTTTTTGGGAACCACATGCATAGGGCTCACCCAAGGACTATCAGAGATGGGGAAAATGATTCCAGCATCTAAGAGTTTACAAATTTCCTTATGAACTACTTCTTTTACATTAGGGTTTAAGCACTGTTGAGGATCAACTGATGGAGTTGAGTTATCTTTCAAAAGAATACGGTGCATACAAAGAGTGGGACTAACCCCTTTTAGCTAGCTATACTCCATTCAATTGCTCTCTTGTGCTCTTTCAAAACCTTACATAAAAGACTCTCTTGATGCTGAATTAATAAGGCAGAGATTATTACGGGAAGAGATTCTTTCTCCCCTTGATAAGTGTACTTTAAGTGTGAGGGAAGAGGTTTTAATTCTAATTCTGGAGGACAAACTATAGAAGGCTGATTTATTTTCCTCTCTTTAATCAATTCCTCAATCACTCCCTCGTTACTGAGATCCTTATCATCCTCCTTCACTAGCATTCCCTCTTCTTCCACATCTCCCATTAACCAAGCTTCTATGATTAAATTGATCCTCCAATAATCCACATTGGGCTTAGATGGGTGCCTCATAGAATCATTATATGAAATTTCACCTCCTCATCGCCATATCACAATCTCAATCAAAGTTCTTCTGGTAGACAAGAATGGTCTACTAAGGATGATGTGAACTTTTTGGTTTTCATCCTCCATATTTAAGATTATGAAATCAACTGGGAAGATGAATTTATCAACCTTGACAAGCACTTTTTCCACGATTCCTAAAGGGGTTTTGACAGATCTATTAGCGAATTGGAGGAGAACAGATGTGGGTTTCAAATGATCAATTTCTAACTTCTTGAATATGTAAAATGGCATCAAATTTAAGGATGCACCTAGATCTCAAAGGGCTTTTTGGAAAGATTGGCTTCCAATAGTGCAAGGGATAGTGAAGCTACCAGGATCCTTCTTCTTAATGGTAATTTTCCTCCGAAGGATTGCACTACATTCTTTTATCAATGCCACTATCTCCTTTTCATCAATCCTTCTTTCCTTAGATAGGATATCTTTCATAAACTTTGCATAACTCAGCATTTGCTTTAAAGCTTCTGTGAAAGGGATGTTTGTATGAAGAGTTTTAAAAGTATTTAAAAATTTATGGAATTGAACATTAAGTTTCTCCTTAGCGAATCGCTGAGGATATGGGATGTTAGGGGTCACTATAAGTTGGTCATCAGGTTGAACCTTCTTTGAATCCCTTACATCTTTCCTCTCATTTCTGATCATTACTTCTTCCTCTCCCGGTCCCTCTTTAGTTGTTGCTATGTTTTTATGATTTCACTCACTCACAATTGTCCTTGTCATTTTCCCACTTCTTAGGGTTATATAGTTCCCCGACTCATTTTCATACTCGCCGATGACTCCTACTAATGCTGGTTTCTCTAACTGCTTCATGATTTATTTTAGCTTTTGTTCAATTCTTTTAACTAACTCCTCTTGCCTTAAAAAAGTATATTCATGCCTGTTTAGCGTGGCATCAGTTTTATTCATGAATTATATTGTGGAAGTTCTAAATTCAATAACTGAGTTTTCCAATCTTTCTCTATTTTTGCCATGATTAATGATTACATTGACATTCCTTAACTCACAATATCCCTCCTTATAAGAATTTAAGTGCCCACATTCTAGCTTTTTATTGAGTTGAGAGATTTGGTTCTAGAGCTCAAGAATTTGATGTGAATTTTCAAGTGAGTTACATTCATTTTTAGTCATATGATCATTCCTCTAGAGAGGCCATTGATAGGCATTGTTTGTCATTTCTTCTAAGAGGTCATAAACCTTTTCTTAGGTTTTGCTACTTATTGAGCCTTCGGCGGCCGCATTAATAAGAGTCCTTGTTGGAACATTCAAAACATTGTAAGATATTTGAACTTGCATCCATAAAGGAAACCCATGATGTGGGCATCACCTTAAGCACTCCTTAAAATGATCCCAACCATTGTACAATGTCTCACCTTCAAACTGGTTAAAGTTAATTATCTTAATTCTTATGCAAGTAGTTTTCATCGGAGGGAAATATTTATCTAAGAATTTCTTAGCAAGATTATCCCAAGTCCGTATCGAATCGCTCGGGAGAGAGCTGAGCCAAGTTTTGGCTCTATCTCTTAGAAAAAATGGAAAAAGTCTTAGTTTAACTACATCTTCAAAGACACCATTAAACCTAAAGGTGTCACAAATTTCAAGGAATGTTGAAATATGTGAGTTAGGATCTTCTGTGGCTAATCCACCGAACTGGTTATTTTGAACCATACTTAACGTGGAAGGTTTGATTTCAAAATTGTTTGCTTTAATGTTAGGCCTAATAATAGCATGGGGGATTCCCCTAATAGTGGGCAGTGCATTGTCTCTAAGTGCTCTTCCCTTAGGTTCTCCGAAGGGCTCTCCAAGATTTTCATTAAGGTTTTCCATAATAGCTTGTTGGTTCCTCAGAAAGTTTTATTCTCTCCTAGCTTGTAAATAGGTTCTTTTGATTTCTGGATCAAAAAGACATTCAGTGCAAATTCTTCTACTCATACAAGATAAAAATTTAGCTATTAAGAATAGTTATAACATTAATGATCGAGGATTCAGAAAGATAACAAAAAGAAAAGATTAATAGTCTAACTATAAGTTAGTTCATATAAACACAACAAAACTATATGCAAAGGATTTGTTTAAATTATTTTCCTTAATACGAAACAATTACCAATTCCCTGGCAACGACGCCAACAACTTGAAAGACGTTTAATACATGTATGCATTTACACGCAAGTGTACATGGTTTGAAGTAATAATTTGGAATGTGAGTTCCTAGATTTACTGTCCTCAGGGAATCGGGTGTTTTGTTACTAAGGTATATCTACGTTCAATAATGTTTAAACTATGTAAATTCATATTAGTGTGGTTTTGTGTTCAAAGCAATAATTCAGATGATTATGAACTATTTAAAAATGAGAGGAGAGTTGGGCTTACTCCATGTGAAATGATGGGACCTTAAGTTGTATTACTTCTCAAGCACATTCATATCCTTTTATTAAGCTAATAACCACGTACACATTGAATTCCTTAGAATTGTCCTCTAAATCTTTCAAGTGCAAATATTGTGCAACAGATGAACACACTAGGGTTCAATTTCTGCATAAAGATTCTCATGAGATCGCAATGAGAGCATCTTAGTTACCCTACATCTAGGTCACCAAAGTTTACAATCTTAATTAGCCGATCTCAAGAGCATGATTCCATTAATGAGCTTCACGCGCATCATGCGCAGTTCATATAAGGAAGTGATTTCATTGGGCTCTATGACTATGTCACATCGTTCATGAGCTCTCAAGAATCAACTCCCTCCTTTCACGTATGATGAGCAACGGAGCTCTAATTAATGGGTCTTAGTTCACACGCTTTGACTCCTAAGTTGAGGATAAAATATGGTGCAAGAAGGCTCAAGAATTGCTCACTTAGTCTATGCACCTCTTTCACACTTACCCCGCTCTTCACTAAGAAATGAGCCATGGAGCACAAGACTTTCATTTTTGTTTATTAGTATTTATAGTTATATTTTTTTTATAACATCATTTTCATTTGTTATACAACTTGCTCTTAAGATGTTTTCATTGAGTCATTCAAGAACAGATTCTTTTTAGTTCAATGCTTGAGGAAATTCTACATCATTTATATAGTCCCTTACATTTTACAATGGGCTTAGCCCAACCCTCCCCAAAGTGGGTTTAGCCTTCCATTACTGTTGAGAAAAGAAAAGAAGCATACAAGGATGAAGACCCTTTCATGATCCACTAAAAAGAAAGATCACAGTCACAGTTATATCCAGTTAAACATTAAAACTAATCAAGTTCTAATCCAAGATTAGAAACTATAGCCTACAAAGGTTAAATAAATAACTCAATCAACCTAAATGAAATTTTTAACATCCCAAAACTAATCTTGA
This sequence comes from Gastrodia elata, assembly GCA_016760335.1. Classification (NCBI taxonomy): domain Eukaryota; kingdom Viridiplantae; phylum Streptophyta; class Magnoliopsida; order Asparagales; family Orchidaceae; genus Gastrodia; species Gastrodia elata. The sequence continues at coordinate 22,796,545 of CM028676.1, read as the reverse complement.
TTAAAAAAATCTAGATTCAGAGATTAAGAGCTAAAATCTCAAAATATGGTGTTTAGACCTCTTAAACTAAGGTACTGGCATCTAAGATATAGGTTTCTCAACACAACTCGCAAGAACTATGAGTCAAGGAGATCTTATTGAGGGTAATCAAACTCAATAAGATAAGAATAACTATCCTTATACAGAGAGAACATCAAGCTAATATCGAAAGACAAAATAATCAGAAATGATTCATAAAGATTAACACTTGACTAAAAGCTTTACTTTATGAATAAGGCATAATATGTTGAGTAATTTCATTTACACGATATAATTAAGCTTAAGAAAGCAGTGAATGAAGATCCAAGGCTAATATTTAATAGGTTCAACCATTAGAGCACATATAGGGTTACATAAGGATTATTTAAGCTTAAGAAAAAATTCAACTTAAGAAAATATTTAAAGGCCTAGAAATGAATCTAATTTGATTATGGCTGATATGATAAGTCTTATTATATATTTAAGGAAGGAAATGTGGATTTCTAAATCCTCACATAAGCATTTTAAAGTTAAGTTAAATAACTTGGCTTACTAAATTTAGAGGAAAGGGAGAGATTAAGAAGTCCTAAATGCTTCTTAAACAAGGTTTGGTTAAAATTCCCCTTATCAAGGGTTTAAATGGTGACTTTAGATTCCAAGGTTCCAAATTAAATTTACTCAATGCCAAATAGTTTCTTACTATCTAATGAAAAGATTGGCACCTTAAACACTGAATTTGTCTAAGAGTTGGGGTATGGAAACTAAGATTTTAGGCTATAAATATATTCTATGCTGACTAAGAAATTAATAGACAGTATAATTTTCAAAATTAGAGCTCAATTTGCTTAAATACTCGCTAAAAATAGTTTAGGGTAATTAATGAGTAATTAGAAAAATTAAACATAGAAAAATATTCTTATCTTCTCAATTATGCTCTTCTCTGTTTAATGAAGAATTAGAGACTTTAAACATAAATTTTGGCTAAGGAGTATGCTTAATATTCACTAATCTTCTTAATAGAGTAATAATGCTAAATTAAGAAAACTACTCACATAAACATAAATATTTTTGTAGTTTATTATTCCTCATAATTTTTCAATCAAAATAATATATTGAATCACTAAAATTGGATTTAAATTAAATGAGTTATTTTCAATACTTTAAATGGAATTAATTTATTAAAGCAATCATTGGAAAATTTTTCAAAACTAATTTCCAGAAAGAAAAATAAATACTGACAAAAGGGTTATTTGAATAACCTGAATCCAAAATTCACGGGTCGGGGCTCAGCTCAACCCGTTACTACTCGTCTCCATACAGGGTCCCCGACAGGCGAGTCACTAGGGTTCAGAAGAAGCATCAAATTCAAGATGCACCGGCCACGTCACACCTTAATCTTGATCGCAAAAAGATCCTCACAACATGATACTTTGAGTGCACACTGAAGCCACATGCGGGAGCGCCTGGATCACTAGATTGGGTGATACACTAATCGGCCCTAATGTAGAAGTGGTGGTTGACTGGATCATCAGGACCTAACTCGAAATATTGCAATATAGTGCACTATCATGGGTTTAACGATCCTCAAGTGATTGGGCTAGCCCAATGGATCTTAGGTATAGCTAACGATTGATTTTATTTATTGCAATATTACTCCTTGGAAATTAGACATCCAGAGGTGATGTATATTACCAGGGAGAGTAACAAAGGGTAGTAGTCTGGCAGCACCACCCTAGGAGTGAACTTCATTGTCTAGCATGCTGCAAGACCTCAAATCTTCATACTTAGCTTTTCACTAAACTCAAAACTCATTTACACATTAATTGGGATCACATTTAAGGCAACATACATGCTAAAATGATTTAACTTAGCTCAGGTAGAGGTGTAGTGCCTTGATAGATAGTGAGCTAAGGGTTAACTAGAAATTTGGCACTATCTAGAGATTGGAAAAGATTGTAGAAGGCTCGTTGGACTCCAAGCAGAAACTGGAGATCTAAATGATAGGTCTCACCCACATGACACCAAGAACTAAAGCTTGAATCATCAAAAAGTTGATTGGTTGCTAGAAGGGTAAATTGGACACAAAAACTTCACAAAGATCAATTGAACTCAGAAAAAAAAGACACAATGAGTAAAGGGCTCATTGTGAGCAAACTTAGGGCTATTTATAGCTTTAAAGCTTGTTGGGGACCTCGGGCTGGCCTACTATGGCAGGCCCAAACCATAAAAGGATTGAGTATGGCTTGATGGGGACAGACCAGGGAGTTTTCTCAGCCACGCTGTTGGGATTCAGCAGAGTGGGGGACAAAGCAGAGCCTCCCATATTAGTAATGTGGCAGATAGTTGGAGCGATCGAAGGGGAGCATTCGGGTGAAAACCTTTGGGGATGAAGATGAATGGTATAACAACCATATTGATAGATTATATAGTCTAATCTAATATTAAGTGTTACTACAGTACTTAATTTTAGATTAGTGAGTCTTAACCCACTATTAAGCACTGTAGGGAGCTAAGAGTCCTTAAAGTGGAAAATCAAATGCATAATCTATATAATAATATATCTTTCTAGTCATCTAGAAAAGAAAGAAGAATACATCACATAATAGTAAAATAAAACATCCAGAGTTTAATTAAAGTTACACAAGCATTTATGATGTAATGACACTCATCCTCATAGGAAAATAAGATAAAAAGACAGTAAAAGAAAAGGGTCTTCAAGCTGCATCTACTGGACACAACCTAACATAGGTTCAAGATCAACTCCAAGCTCTTGATCTATTATATTTGGTTTTTAATATGATAGGGCACAACTAACACAAGAAAAATAAGTGATTAGACTTAAAAAGTCTATGTATATTTTAGGGCAACTAAATTATTTAGATTTAATGGATATCATATTATCCCATTACAATTTCATTAAGTGGTGAACAATTCATTAAAAAAGAAAAATTAAAAAAATGATTGTAAAATAACAAATAAAAAGGGTAAATGTAGTAAATGAGGAAAGATGATTCCAATCTATTTCAAATATATAAGTAAAATGGGTAGGTACAACTATACATACAAGTGTGCATCAAAATAGTAGAAATATGTACAATAGATATATGCTAAATAAGAAGAGAAGTGTAAGGAAATGGAAATATAAATTGTAATACCCACTATTAAGTACTTAATTTTAGAATAGTGAGTCTTAACCCACTATTACTGCAGTACTTAATTTTAGATTAGTGAGTCTTAACCCACTATTAAACACTGAAGGGAGCTAAGAGTCCTTAAAGTGGAAAATAAAATGCATAATCTATATAATAATATATCTTTCTAGTCATCTAGAAAAGAAAGAAAAATACATCACAGAATAGTAAAATAAAACATCCAGAGTTTAATTAAAGTTACACAAACATTTATGATGTAATGACACTCATCCTCATAGGAAAATAAGATAAAAAGATAGTGAAAGAAAAGGGTCTTCAAGCTGCATCTACTGGACACAACCTAACTTAGGTTCAAGATAAACTTCAAGCTCTTGATCTATTATATTTGGTTTTTAATATGATAGGGCACAACTAACACAAGAAAAATAAGTGATCAGACTTAAAAAGTCTATGTATATTTTAGGGCAACTAAATTATTTAGATTTAATGGATATCATACTATCCATTTACAATTTCATTAAGTGGTGAACAACTCATTAAAAAAAAAAAATTAAAAAAATGATTGTAAAATAACAAATAAAAAGGGTAAATGTAGTAAATGAGGAAAGATGATTCCAATCTATTTCAAATATATAAGTAAAATGGGAAGGTACAGCTATACATACAAGTATGCATCAAAATAGTAGAAATATGTACAATAGATATATGCTAAATAAGCAGAGAAGTGTAAGGAAATGGAAATATAAGTTGTAATACCCTGCAAAAATATAAGTAAGAGAATTGTAAATACAAGTAAGCTGTAATATATGAAAGTAAGGAGATCTCAGTCTCAATGATTGAATAAATTATTAATATAATTATAAAGATTGTCAAGTGTAAATGTTATTTATTTATCTTAATTTAAATATGTGTTTTATTATGCGGGTAAAATTATAGAACAAATGAGGAGTCAAGCATGCCTATTTATCCACGTAAAGCGGGGTTTCCCAATAACATAAACACTCCTCCTCTAGTATATGTGTAGTCTCCAGATCACTCCATAGCCTATCTTGGCCTAATAGTCCATCACATGAAATTCCTATGTAAGATGTTATATGTTTAACCTATGCACAATGTCTTTATTATATGTTCTTAAGAATTTAGTCTCAATGTATTGCAGCATTCAAGGATTCTTAAATCTTATTATAAATCATGTGATATATATTATTATCTACTTTAATTATTTGTCATATGATTATGGCTAATAAAGCCCCTCAATTGACTTAGATATTCATAAAATATTTTAGTCAATTCATACATAATATGTATACATTAATGAGGTTTGAAAATAATAATTTGTTTAGGTCTTAGACGATACACTAGTTTATAGATATAGTATCAATATTATAAATAAGAAGATCCTATCCTAATTCTAGTATATAATTATCTAAGAAACCTAACTCATATACTATAGGTTTCACTGCTTAAGTTATAGGTTTCCTATAACTGAACTATTCAAACTTCTATGTTATCATTACTCTGTTTAATCATCCTTTTTTTTAATCATCTTTATGTCTATACTTAAATAGGCTCTTTCATCTAACAACTTAGGTTAACTTATTTTTAGATGTGCCACTGGTAGCTCAATTCTAGTATATCCTTAGACTTAAGGGTTTTATATGGCTACTAGTCTAATATGGTAAGGCTTAAAGGATGACATTACATAAGTTATAATTATCTTGATCTATCTCACATTAATCTGCTAATCTAAGTATCAAGTCTCTTTTCTTAATCCTAAGGTTCCAAGTCTTAGTACCATTATCACTAAATTTCTAAGTTTAACTTCATTAGCTACTTCTTAAAGGTTTTGAGTCTTACTAATCTTTCATCCTAAATGATTATAAGCATTACTCTTAATTGTATGGTAGCTTATTCTATCCTAGGTAGGTCATCCAAAGTCACTTAGATCATTTACTAAATTCTAGTGGAAATCTAAACATTAGTTATACACTAATACTTCTAAGGTGGTTCCATCCTAAGATCTTTATGATTCTCTCCCAGCTATAACTATTACACAAATGTTTGCTAACTACTAACATAAATAGTTCACTAAATCAAGATATGAAATTAACATATAATTTCTCTCTCCTAAGAGTTAGTGTTCAATCTATGTTTACTTAATACTAAGTCAAAACTAGGTTAATCTTCTTGTTTTCCTATTCAAAATATCATCTAATATTGTATTATATCATAATCTAAATTCCCTAAGGTATCCTAGGGCTTAGGATGCTTAAATATGAAAAACCCTAATTATGTGAATTAATCAAGGGTCAAAAATTCATATGTTTCATTTGATGTCCAAATAATATAAATATTATGGCTCTAGCCTCCCTATAGCTTAATAAGTATAATGACAGAAAGTAGAATCAAATTAGATATTAAATAACAAATATAAGCCATACTGACCTTTAATAACTATTATAAAGTGATTAAATAAATTAATCATCAAAATGGAAAATCAACTTTATATTATCGAAATGGCATCGCGTGGTTCTAAGGAGGTTGGACAAGCCAGTTCAGGCTGAACAACAGCACTGCTTATTGTCTTTCCCAATGAACAGCCGAGGGGACAGAACTAAGGCTAGCCAATTACTTATCGCACAAAGGGTCTCAATATGCATTTGACCTCTTAAATGAAAGCCTACAACAGGACCCTTATAACGCACTTAAAAGCCTTATTTGGTTTGAACTAAGTCATTTTGAATCTTAGCTCAAGTATTAGAAGGCTAGGGTTTACTATGGAAGGCTATTCAGCCTTTCACAATTCACCGCAAGGCGCAATCAGGGTGGCATTATGATCCTTGGGTCCAGGCCAACCTTAGGAGTACTTAACCGGTGATGGAGGTGGATTTTCATGCACTAGAATTGCTTTGGACCCATTTGGGCATTGTATATTACTATACATGCCCGAGCCAATGAGCCCTGACCAGGTTTGCTTGAGCTCAAATGAGTTGTAGGGTGATAGTATTGGCCTAGAGATGCAATAACGAATTGAGAAATAAGGGAGTTACACATTTTTAGGGATGGTGGAGGCATACCTAGTTTCCATGATGGCATGACTCTGGTGAACTTTGGACGATGACCCAGGGGTCCTCAGCTCCAATTGATTATACCAAAGGGTACGATTTGGAGTGGAGAAGGGATAGGGAGGTTAAAAAAGGCTAGAAGGCATGAGCTGGCATGATCATATCACAGAGGTATGCTTCACTCGCAGTCGTGGCCAGCCCAGAGGAACACGATAAGGATCAGTACCATGTCATGTTTTGGTCATTGGATTCATGGCTCGATCTGATGGTCAATATTGATTGAGCTTAACGAGTTGATTCTCAGTCGTTCGATATAGCTAAGTAAAAGGTGTAATGGCTGAGATTAAAGAGAACGACTGTTTTGTGTTCTGGATTCTCGCACTAGATCTCCACGACAGATAATTAAATATGTTGGATTAATTTAGATAATTAATTTAATTATTTAATAATTAATAACAATTTTTTTAATTAAAATTAAGCTATCAAATGAGCTCCAAAAAATTTCAAAAATTCACCCTTAGCTAATTTTGGGGTGAGAAACTCAAAAACAAAGTCAAATTTTTAATTAAAAGTCAATTTAATTTTTTTAATTTTTTGATTAATTAAATACATTAAAATATTTAATAATTTCAAACAACTTCCAAATCACACCAACCCTTTAGAGATTGCTCCAAACATCAATTGGAGACTAATCGCAATGGTTTTAACCTAATTTGGATGTTTAAAATTAAGTAACGGCAATGGGATTGTTACATACTTTCCCTCTTAAAAGAGGCGTCGTCCTCAACGCCCTAATAATTAATTAGCTATGAAGGTTAGATCAAAGAAAAACATCTCTCATCTCAAAAATCAAGTCAATTAAGCTTTTTAATAATATTGAAGGAACAAATACAAATGCATTTTCTATAAGCTCATCAGCAATCAAATTTTATAGATTTTATATTCATCATTCACTTTTCTATTATTGGAAATAAAATCTCTCTAATTTACACAGGCTCATGATCTACAAGATCCTACTATCCAGTATAATCTCATATTTATAGTCTTATAAAGATCAACGCACTAGAGCTCAACAAGTTCTAACTTGAATCAATCAATATCGCTTAATGAGGTTAAATAGTTTAAATCAATCATTCTACTTTACACTACCAACTAATCTTGATATAATCTATCTAGATTATGAGTCAAGAGTTCAAACACAAAATGTGGTGTTCAATTCTCTTGACTTAAAGTTCTAATCATTTAGAGGCTAAGGTTTTTACTTACTAGCCTAAATAGAAAATTAACAAGATAATTATCTTACTCCTAATTAATAAACTATTTTACTTCCTTGTACTCCAAAATGATAAAATAAGATTATATTAAATTAGGATAGAAATAAATAGAATTTTAAGAAATTGAAATTGTAAAAATGCCTAATGAAGCCTCGTAGTCTTAATTGGTAATAATGGGAGTTAGATCATACACCCTTGGTAGAGCGGCAGGTGGATTTCCCACCTTTTCCTTCTGATTACTGCTTGGAGCGGAAACTGATTTTTCCACTGGGAAAGGCATGATTGCAAGAGCTGGAGCTTGAGATTTTATAGGGACTCAATTTTGGGCTAGGGGAGCCTGGTCGATAATTACCTTGTCCACAATTCTACGGGCTTGACATTATTTAAACCTATGACCTAGCCTTTTAAGGGTATAACACCTATTCTCTTGATGGTAGCACTTACCATAAGGATGAGGTCTTGAGGAATTGGGTGCTTGCTTCACCTGCTGATGTGATTGATGAGTCATTTGGTAAACTTATGGTGATTGGGTCTTATTCTTCTAGGCTTCTTCAGTATTTTCTAAGGAAGATAAGGATATCTTCCTCTACCTTTTCTGCACTTGATGGTGTTCTATCAATCTTGCACCCTCCAATAGTTCTGTGAATCTATCATGGTGATGGAATACAAGATGATCCTTAATTAAGTTCCTTAGTCATTTGAGGAAATGACTGCACTTAGCTTCTTCAGTCTGCACTAGATTAGGAGCAAATACTGATGTCTTCTTGAATTCTACTTCATATGCTAGAATTATCCTATCATGTTGAGTTAGTTGGATCATTCATCCTCTATAATAGATTGGGCAGAAGGTGGAATGAATTCTTCTATAAAAACTTTTTCAAATTCATCCCAAGAAAATGCTTCAATATCTACTTCTGCAAAATAGGAATTCAGCTCATTGTTCCACTAGTATTCGGCTTCCTAAACGAACATGTGGGTAGTTAAGCAAATAACTTTGTTGCTGAGCACTTAATGCTTGGTAGGTCCTTCTCAATAATCTTCAACCAATTGGATTCTTCAATGGGGGAAGCAGATCCATTGAAGGTCAGGGGATTAAGTCAAATAAAAACATGAAGAAATCCATCCACAACTGAGCTTGATGATGCTTGAGCATTTATATGGATAATTTAGGGACTATGTGGATTGACTGCTCTTTGAGTTACATGAGTTTGCAATTCCACCAGAGCCTTCATTTTCTTCACTCAAGTCTTGATCTTTGCTCATGTTGAGTTTGCTGCCTTCTCCATAGGAATAAAGGGTGTTGGGTTCTAGATTCATTTTGCTAAAGAAAATTGACAAAAGATGAGTGAGAAAAGATGAGGGAATTGAATTGAATGACCTAACATGATAATATAACCAAATTACTCTCCTTGATGTTGATTAAGCTATTAAGATATTGCTAGAGTGCATTTATTATCCTAAATTATTGATGTAAATATTTTACCTTTCTGTGTTTGTATGCATGATTGAAAGGGTATTTTTTCATACATCTATTTTTTCCTTTCTTTAGACCTTCTCTAATGATAACTGTAATGACCCTATTGCTAGATTAGGTAGTCTAATCCAATATTAGGTATTACTATAATACTTAATATTGGATTTGTGAGTCTTAACCCACTATTAAGCACTATAGGGAGATAAGAGTCTCTAAAGTGACAAATCAAATGCATAATACTATATGTATATATATATATATAAACTATTCTAGATATCCAGAAAAGAAAAAAAAATACATCATAGAATAGTAAAGTAAAATATCCAAAGTTTAATTAAGGTTATACAAACATTTATGACATAATGACACTTGTCCCCACACAAAAATAAGATAAAAAAGACAGTAAAAAAGGGGTCTTCAAGCTGCACCTATTGACCACAATTTACCTTAGGTTCAAGATCCACTCCAAGCTCCTGATCTACTGTATTAGATTTTCAATATGATATGGCACAACCAACAATAAAAAAAGTGATTAGACTTGTAAAGTCTAAGTATATTTTAGGGAAAGTTATTTAGATTTAGTAGATATCATATTAGTTATTTATAATTTTAATAAGCAGTGCACAATACAATAAAAAGGAAAAAGTAAAGAAGTAATTATAAAATAACAAGTAAAAGGGGTAAAAGCAGTAAATGAGGAAAGTTGATTGATAAGCCCAATATTTATAACTAAAAAGAAGAAATATAAGCAAATTCATGTTAAGATGGTCTACTTTGATTTGTTTTCCCATATTTTTAGGCCAAAAAGACAAGTTGGAGAAATTCTAGAAGAAAACTGAAATTATGGAAGAAAACCATTGTAGAGCGCCCAAGCACGCTACATCGCACCAAGGCAGATCGAACTCGAAAACCTCACCGCTATCATGTGCCACCATGGCATTTATAAAACCAGACTCAGCAAATGAAGATTTAATAGAACCGTTGTAGCACACCAAAGCGCGCCATGGCAGATTGAATTCGAAAGTTAATGCGCTACCGCACGCCACAGCGAAGCGAAAACCAAATGAAAATATATTGATATACTACAGCGTACTTTAGCGGACCCAACTCGAAAGTTCAGCCACTACCACGTGTTGTAACGAGATTGGACTGAGTAGAATTCTTAATATTTTTGCTACCGCACGCTGCAGCATATTCAATTCTAAGGTTCAAGCGCTACTACATGCTACAGTGGAACAAAAGGGCTGAATACATAAATGAAATGAAATTTAATACATCTGTCACAGTGCGCTATGGAAGATTGGATTCAAAAAGCTAGGCGCTATAGCGCACCGTAATGGCCGCCATATTTTTAGCCAGAATCAGCAATAAATACAGTATAGGGAAGGACACAAGAACTTAATTCTTTTGCCTTCCCCAACTGTCTATTCATTATTCCTTGCATTCTCAAAATAATCAAATGAATCAATTGATGAAGGAGTATTTATGGCAAGGACTTGAGGAGTTAAATAATTTTTGATTCCAAAGGGCTGTGGGCTATTCTATATAAGATTACATACAAGACTAAGAGAGGGTTTCCCTCTTTGACATTCAAGATTAGAAATTCATAGCTGTTGTAGAGAAAAGAAGGAAGAACCCATACCAAGGAAGGAGAATAATTTCATTCGGAGAAAGAAGGGAAGGAAATTTGAGGAGCTAAAAGAGGAGAAGTCGGAGAGTAAAAGGAAAGCTGGAGAACGCTAAGGGTTGCTCCTAGTATTCTTCTTTAACCTCTCCTTATATTCTTTCTTACAGTAGAACCGTACAAGGGTTCATGTCTTTCTATTCTATATTCTATATTTATTTTGGTATGGAGAGCTAACCTCCCCCTTGGGGAGGGTTGGGCTAGAGTCATGTAACAAGTAGAGGGACATATGGTGCATGTATTGATTTTCTTTAATGAATAAATTTTTTTATCTTTTGATGTGGATGTGTTTCCTGTGTAAGCATGCATGTGATGAATATTTATTATATTTTTCTTATAAATGGTTTATAACAAAGATAATATCAAATTAACTAGACATCTTGAGTTAAAGGGAATGCACATAAAGGTACTCTCCATGAATACATATTCATTGCATGAGAATTCTTGGTGCAAAACACCTCCGCTTGAGATGAAAGGGAGATTAGATAACTTAATTTTCTTTATGCTCCATAGCTCACCAATTGTCATAAAGCTAGGAATGTGTGTGTTAGTGCTTAGAGCTCAATGGCAAGCTCTTGAGCCTAACTGCACTATTCTTTAAGCTCAGTCGAGAGGTGGACGCAACTGTGCCAAGAGCCACCAATCAAGCTCCGTAGCTCAACATACATGAAAGGAGGAAGAGTAATAGTTGAATTCTTGTGGATGAATGTGACATAAACCACTTAGCACAATAATTAGCTTCTTTATCTAAACTGTGCATGTAGCATGTAATGCTAATTGTGTGGAAATCAAGTTTGTGTGATCACTGCATTAAAATGATTATTTTGATAACCTAGAGGTAGGAGATCTTAATTAACTAAATTCAATCACATGATGGTCTATGTGCCGAGATCGAACCTTAGTGTGCTCATCTTGTGCACTAGACGTGAAATAATTGGGATTAGAGGACCAATCTAAGGAATGCTATCTTCACTTGAATGTAATTAGCATGTAAACAAGTTTCACTAAATGTTAAATGAAAAGAAGTACTTGCACCAGTCCCATAATAATTTGCATGATGAAATCCCAACTCTTCTTTCTACTCAGCATCGTATCTTTAATTTTAAGATTTAGAATTATTAATTGGGAGCCACAAAAACCCCAAAAATACAATTGTCAAAGCATTATTAAAAGTATATAAACCTTAATAACAAAACACAATGTTCCCGAAGGATGATAAATCTAGAAACATACCTTCCAATTATTACTTCAGACCATGTACACCTCTGTGCGAGCGTAGATGTGTATTTACAGTCTGTCAAGTTTTTGGCACTGCCGAGTTATGGTTCTTATTTTGTATTAAGGATAATCTACAAGTAAATAGTGATTTAGAATTATCTCTCTTGCATATGATTTTTATCTTTTGTAATCATATTTGCTAGTCTAATTTTGTTAATTTAGTTATACTTTTAGTTTCATTTTCTGAACTGTTGAAAATTGCATTGCTGTGACTATTCCTTCTTGCTAAAATTATTAAACTGCATGAATTGGAGAGGAAATAAAGACATTCTTTTTTATCCTGAAATTGAATGAACTTACTTAAGAGCTAAGAGAGAACAAAATTTGTTAAATAGAAATCAACATGCAATGGAAAACATAGAAGATGAGCCAATTGGGGGAATAGGTGAATAAGGAGGGCAACCCTTGGAGAGATTATGCCTTATCCACCACTGTTAAAGGAATCTCTCATGCAATTGTGAGACCAAACACAGCCATTAATAACTTTGAAATTAAGCCATCTACCATCAACATGGTGCAAAATAATTAGTTCAGGGGGTTAGCCACTGTAGACCCTAACTCACATATTTCTAATTTTTTGGAAATATGTGACACATTTAGATATAACAGTGTTAATGATGATGCCATAAAAATTATGCTATTCACATTCTCTTTGTGAGATAGAACTAAGAGTTGGCTCAGTTCCTTGCCTAACGATTCTATTCGCACTTGGGATGATTTAGTTAAGAGTTCCTGGATAAATATTTACCACCTACCAAGACCTCTAGGCTGAGAATTGAAATAACTAAATTTTGCCAACTTGAGGGGGAAACTTTGTACAATTACTGGGAACACTTCAAGGAGTTTTTTATATGCTTTCCACATCATGGGTTTCTACAGTGAATGCAGGTTCAAACATTTTACAATGGATTGAACCCACCCACCCGGATGCTCATAGATGCAGCATCTGGAAGATCTCTGAGCAGCAAAACCCAAGAAGGGGCCTACATTTTGTTAGAAGAAATGGCTAAGAATGTGTATTAGTGGCCTACTGAGAGACTAAACCTTAGAAAGAAAGAAGAGGTTAGCATAGGTGAGGCCAATCAACTTTTAGCCCTACAAAATGAAATCAATGCACTAAATCAAAAGATTGGAAGTATGAATATGAATAATACTCAGGAAGTTTACTATGATTTTTGTGGAGGTAAATATAATAGTAAAATTGTGACTTTAACAACTCCTTCTTACCTTTAAACATTGAGTAAGCAAATTTCATAAGAAATAACAATACAAGCAATAACACTATGCAAAATAACCCATACTCCAATACATACAATCTAGGATGAAGAAATTATCCTAATTTTTAGAGTAACAAAAATACAATGGGAAATTTTAATAGAAACCAAGCACAAAACAAACAAGGGCAAAACTATAACAATAATCAGCAACCCCAAAAAATAGGCATTGAGGGAGTATTTAATGCTTTCAAATCATAAATAGTTCAATTTATGAGGAGAACAGAATTGACATTAATGCATCACGGTGCCTCAATACAAGAAGTGCAACTGGGACAAATTTCCCAACAGCTAACCACGCGTTAATAGGGAACTTTGCTTAGTTCGACGGAGGTGAATCCAAAGGACACGGTAAATGTCATAATTGCAGAATTTATGGAAAAGGACTATCTAGGAAGTTATTGTGGAATGAAATTTGAAGAAAAGAGAACTGAAATGGAAAGGGTAAGCCGTGAAAAGGAAAAAATTGCAATAAAATGTGAGGATCCAGGTAGGCTTAACATTCCTTGTAGGATACAGAGTGATGTTCTTTTAGATCCCTTATGTGATCTTGGAGCCTTGGTGAACGTCATGCCATTTCTCATCTATGAGCACCTAAGATTAGGAGGAATGGAACATACATCTATGATTTTGGAATTGACAATCTCAATTCTTTGACTCCCTTAGGAATTGTAAGAAATGTAATAGTGGGTTTAGGAAGTTTTTTGTTCCAACTAACTTTGTCATCTGTGAATGGGATAGATGGAATGAAAATTCCACTATCATCTTTGAGTGACCCTTCCTAGCCAGCATTAAATTTGTAATTGATGTTGTTAGAGGAGTGATGACCATTAGGGTGAATGGAAATGTAGAGGAGATAAATTTAAAACACACTCTCTTTAATAAGAAAAACTTGGAGATCGAATGGATAAGAAAATCTTGGAGAGAGTCTGAACTGGATAAAATTGACCTGGAGAGTTTAACTTTGACTGAAAAAATTGCTGAGTGTAGCAAGGGCACCTCATCTGGAGGTGAGACAATTGATGAGATTAAAAAGATGATGAAAACTCGGAGAGGGAAGAGGAAGAAGAAGTGATCCTCTTTCCCAAATTATGAAGAAATTGTTGAAGAAAAACTGACTAGCAAAGTCATGAGTTTGAGCACAACACTTATTAGTGCTCACTCAAGTATTTTAAAAATCTAGAAAAGGAAACCTCCTAACAATTTCAACCCTTAAGGCTCTCGAACTGATCGGGCTGACGATATTAAATCAAGCGCTCTTTGGGAGGCAACCCAATAATTTTTTTTTGCTTAGAATAACTTAGTTATATATATATATATATATATTATACAACCTATTTACAACTGAAGATTCTGAAAGAACACTCAAAGTTGTGGAAAAACTTTCTTTGAAAGGTGCTACAGTGCGCCGCAGTGGATTTAGCCGCTACAGCGCGCCACAGCGGTTTTAGTCACTATGATGCACTACAGCAGATTTAGCTGCTACAACGCGTTGTAGTGGACTTAGGCACCAGGCAAAATTTTTGTGAGAGGGAAAGGGGCGTAAAATTTTTTTGAGAGGGAAAGGGGCGATATTCGAGATCGAACAGATCGAACAATTTTATGAGCTGAGGGAGGTGGTGAACTGTTCCTACCAGTCTCTCATCAGATCTAGATATGACCTAACAAAAGTTGCAAGTGCCCTTACCCACGATGATACAGGTTGGAGAGGGAACCTAGCCAACATCCTTCGTGCCCTTCTTATGGACTCGAGCATTGCATGGCATGTTCTCATCTCCAAATTTATCATACCATTTGAGCATCTTAGCGAGGTGACTTGGTCACGGGTGCTGCTCATGTGCACCATTCAATGATCTGGAGAAATCCATAACTCCAAGGTTATTCTTGAGCAGCTCTGGAATGCCCTGACCAGGGCGTGCACTGCACTTGCGTTTGGGTCCCTTATTTCAGGGTTATGCTTGGCCCAAGAGGTCAGGGTATCACCCTCTGACATTACAATCTCTCCCCGTGCTCATCTTTCTTGTATGAACATAAATGTTTGCTCCCATAGAGGAAAGAGGAGCAATAAGATAAGGGGATATGAAGGAGAAGCTTCATCTTCCACCGACCAAATTGATCTGGGAAAGGATTGGCGTGGATACACGCCTACCATGTGGCACTAGGGAAGTCCATGGAAACGGACATGTAGTTCTATAAATCAAAACTCGCATGACAATGGCAATTCCAAATGGAATTCTATGTAGCTCTTAGAACCATGTTCCAAAATTGGAGCTTGCATGGAGGACCGGGCGATACCATGTTTCTACAACCCCTAGCTAGTGATTCCATTCCAAACACTCCTTGGCCGGAGGACATAGAATTTGAAGACAGCGATGATGAATACAAATGTGAAGATGACAATAATTAATAAGATTGTAGAATTCCTTTTGTTTTTCTATATATCTTCATTTATTGTATCTTTTGATTTTTTTTTTAATGAATCTTGGAAATTGTCTCCCCAATAATCCGTTAAAAAAATTGGATTGCAAAAAAAAAATTTTTGAAATATTTTTTTTTAAATGCGATGCATTCAATGAGAATCAATGTAAAAGATTTTGTCATAATAATTGCTTAAACATTATGTAATTGAACTAAAATAATAGCACTAATGCCTTCCAAACCAAGTAAAATTTCTAAGAGTACATTAAGTCTCTAAAATTTTTAAAAAGAATGATGCTGAAAATTTTAATGTGGGGTGGGGAATTTAAGGAACCTAATCAACGAACGACAAGAAACATGTGAGCCTAAGCTTGTGCTAGGATTATGTAGGACTTCATAATCATAATGAACTGAGATAGGAATGAAGAAAAATATCTCTCCCTAGAACTGAACAAAAAAATATAACAAAAATCAGGGATGAAGAAAAGCATTTATCTTAAGTATAAATACTGAGAAAAATAGGATGATGAAAAATATCTCTTCATAATTTTGAATTATTCATTGTGATTTATAAAAACAAGCATATATGGCACAAAAATCTAATTCACCCTCTCAGGATTATTGTGTCTAAGAATTCCTATGAAACTTCCCCACTAATTAAGAAATAACATCATAAATTAAGAATTGGAGACAAAAGGAAATCAAGGAGCTGCATTTGTGTTGGAATTTATTAGAAGTAGAATTCTTATAAAATCACATTAAGTAAGAAAATAAGTTGATAAAACACTCATATTGTATTCATAACTAAATTCTATAATTCAAATTTTAGAAAAAATTATTTTGAGCTTACTCGATGATGAGAAAGAACCTAAGTGTAGGGTGTGATAAGTCTAAGATTTATAACAAAATAAAAAAAAAATACAAGAAAATTCATGTTATGATGGTCTAATTTGATTTATTTTCCCATATTTTCAGGCCTAAGAGACAAGCAAGGGAAATTCTAGAAGAAAACCACTGTAGCGCGCCCAAGTGCGCTACAGCGCGCCAAGGCGGATCGAACTCTAGAACCTCACCCTACCATGCGCCACTGTGGCATTAATAAAACTAGACTCAACAAATGAAGATTTAATAGAATCACTGTTGCGCGCCTAAGCGGAGTGAAAATCAAATGAAGATTTATCTATCCGCTACTGCGAACTGCAACAGACCTGGCTTGAAAGTTCAGCTGCTACCGCACGCTGTAGTGGGATTGGATACAACAAAATTCTTAATATTTTCTCCATCGCACGCTGCAGCAGATTCAGTTCAAAGGTTCAAGCATTATTGTGCACTACAGCAAAACAAAAGGGTCAAATACAAAAATGATATAAAATTTAATACATCCGCCACAGTGCGCTAAGACGGATAGAATTCGAAAAACTAGGCACTACAGCGTGTTGCAGCTACCGCTACATTTTTAGCCAGAATTAGCAATAAATGCAGCATAAGGATGGACACAAAAACTAATTTCTTTTGCCTTCCCCAGCCGTCTATTCATTATTCCTTGCATTCTCAAGACAATTAACTAAACCAATTTATGAAGAAGCATTTATGGCAAGAACATGAGGAGTTAAGAATTTTTTGATTCTAAAGGGGTGTGGGCTATTCTATATAAGCTTACATACAAGACTAAGAGAGGGTTCCCCTCTTTGACATTAAAGATCAGAAATTCAGAGCTACTGTAGAGAAAAGAAGGAAGAACCCAAACCAAGGAAGGAGAAGAATTCCATTCAAAAAAAGAAGGGAAGGAAATTCGAGGAGCCAAAAGAGAAGAAGTTGGAGAGCAGGAGGAAAGTTGAAGAACGCTAAGGGCAGTTCCTAGTATTCTTCTTTAACCTCTCCTTATTTTCTTTCTTATAGTAGAACCATGCAAGGGTTCATGTCCTTATATTTTATATTATGTGTTTCTTTTGGTATGGAGAGCTAACCTCCCTTTGGGGAGGGTTGGGCTAGAGTCTTGTAATAAGTAGAGGGACATATGGTGCCTGTATCAATTTTCTTTAATGAATAAAATTCCTTATCTTTTGATGTAGATGTGTTTCCCGTGTAAGCATGCATGTGACAAATGTTTATTAAATTTTTCTTACAAATGGTTTATAATGGAGATAATATCGAATGAACTAGACATCTCAAGTTAAAGGGAATGCACATAAGGGTCCTCACCAAGAATATATATTCACTGCACGAGGATTTTTGGTGTAAGATATCTTAGCGTGAGATGAAAGGGAGATTAGATATCTTAATTTTCTTTGAACTCCATAGCTCACCAATTGGTGTAAAGCTAGGAATGTGTGTGTTAGTGCTTAGAGCCCAGTGATAATCTCTTAAGCCTAATAATATTATTCTTTGAGCTCAGTCAAGAGGTCAATGCATGTGAGCCAAGAGCCACCAATTAAGCCCAGTAGCTCAGCATATATGAAAGGAAGAAGAGGAAAAAGTGACTGCTTGCTGATGAACTTGACATAATCTACTTAGCACAATAAATTTCTTCCTTATCTGAACTGCGCATGTAGCATGTGATGCTAATTATTTGGAAATCAAATTCATATGATCACTAAATTAAAATGATTATTTTGATAACCTAGACATAGGAGATCTTAATTAACAAAATTTGATCACATGTGGGTCAATATGCCGAGATCAAACCTTGGTGTGTTCATCTTGTGCAATGGATGTGAAATACCTGGAATTTGAGGACCAATCTAAGGAATGCTATCTTCACTTGATTGTAATTGTCATGCAAACAAGTTTCACTAAAAATTAAATGGAAAGAGGTACTTACATCAGTCCCATAACAAGTTGCATGATGAAACCCCAACTCTCCCTTCTTCTCAACATCGTATCATTAATTTTAAGATTTAGAATTATTAATTGGGAGCCACAAAAACCCCAAAAATTCAATTGTGTAAGCATTATTAAAAGTAGATAAGCCTTAATAACAAAATACATCATTCCCTGAGGATGATAAATCTCAGAACTTACCTTCCAATTATTAAGTCAGACCACGTACACTTGCATGTGAGCATAGAGGTGTATTTACAATCTGTCACTGATCATAACATGCATCTAATATATAAGTATAAAGGCCAGATACTGCTAAACATATAAGTATATATCAAAATAGTAGAAATATGTACAACATGATATATACTAAGTAGAGCAGTGTAGGGAAATTGAAACAAAAATGTAATATAATGTAGAATATAAGTTAAAGAACTACAAATACAAGTAAGATGTAATATATAAGAGTAAGGAGATCTCAGTTTCAATGACTAAATACACTATAAATACAATCATAAAGACTATAATGCGTAAATATTATTCATTTATCTTGATTTAAATGTGTTTTATTTTATGGGAAAAATTACATAACAAATGAGGAGTCATTCAGGTTTGCTTAACCAAGTAAAGCGAGGTTCCCCTATAGGATATATATGGTCTCATGATCACTCTATCCTACCCTGGCCTAATAGTTCACCACATGAAACCCCTATGTAAGATGTTATAAGCTTAATTTATGTACAATATCTCTTATGGATGTTTTCAAGGATTTAGCCTCAATGCATTACAGCATTCAAAGATTTTTAAAGCTTAGTACAAATTATGTGATATTCATTATTATCTACTTTAGTTATGTAACAACCCTAGGTTATTACCCTATCTAAAACTAGATTAATTTAGCTAAACCAAGGTTTGATTTTGATTCTATTAGATTCAATGCGTCATTTAAACCTAAACCTAGAAGTTTGAAATCAATCGGAGCTAAATTGGAAAATTTGGTATTTTTGGCTATTTTTAAGCCCAGAAAAAAATACCTAAATTATTTTGATCTCCAAATTGAAATTTAATTTCATTTTTGAATTCCTCATACCCTAATTAGCTAAGGGTAAATTTTTGGGAATTTTTGGAGCTCATTTGGTCCTAAATTGAATTTGGGAAATTTTAGAATAATTAAAATCAATTTAAATAGTTTTAATTAATTAAAATTAAATTTTATGTAATTTTTATTTATGTGGGATTTGCTGTCGGGACCACGGCAGATCCGCTGCAGGGTCCCGACAGCGGCGCACGCGTTTCGGCCACTCGATTCGTCAGAACGCATCTCAGCGCGCTAGATCCAACGACCCTCATACCGTGCGCTGTAATTAAATCCTAACCGCCTGATCGACAGATTAAATCGAACGCTCGAGATCCTCTCTGCGGTTTAGTTAGTTAGGAAGCGCATCCGGTCGTCCATCACCAACGGTTTAGAGGATCATACGGCGGAGACGGGTCCAAGCACTGTGGATCATCTTCTCCACTCGCCCGCCTGCGTCTGGTCCCCCCCTGACAGCGGGGATCTCTCCCTGGCGCGTGGCAGTACAGGAAATTCCCCGAATTTCCTCTCCTGCCCTCGGTGCATCCGTTTGGCTGGCTGCCTTCTTTCCCAATTGCCCCTAGCCGTTGGCCTGAGCCTTGAACACCACCCCTAGAGCTCCCCTTGGCCTATTAAAACCTCCAGGAGATTACAGTGAGCCCCTTTGCTCATTGGGAACCCTCAATTCCTCCAATTGCAGCCTCTGAAGCCCCCGTCTTCCTCGGTGAATTCCGACTGCTCCTAAAGTGCGAACCGTTGATAGAGGGCTAGTTTGGTGTTCAGACTCCCTGGAAAGCTTTGTCTACTGTCTAGAAAGCTTCAGCGCCCGTCAATTTCCCTCGGTAAGGCCTGTATCCCCGACTTGAGGTACAGCTTCCTCCATTAAAATTTTCTGAAGTTCCTTTCATTTCTGCCTTCTGGAATGAGCTCTGAATGTCATCTAAGCAGCCTTAGCTACCTAGGAAACTACTGTGATTGTCGCTTGGGGCTAAGCTAGCTCGAATTGATCGTATCGATCGATTGAGTTAGCGGCCGGGCCAATGGCTGAGTTCAACCAAGGACCCAGCGTCTTGACTCCCTGAACGTATAGGGATCGAGCTCTAGTCGAATCGAGGTCTCTGTGAGGAGAATTTCCTCCTCACAGGCGGCCTGAGGCGTCTCGCAGAAGGACGTCTCGGGTGAGCTAGACCCCATCGATCCAGAGGGATCCAGATGGGGGTTCTTGGTCCAATCAATGCATCTTGCCTCAGTGAACGTGTAGGGATTGATTCGAGCCCCTGCCGTCGCCGGAGCACCGAGAATTTCAGCTTTGAAATTCGCCGGGCTCGGGACCCGTCGAGAGGAAGAAGACGAAGTCCTGGGTCTGGGTCGGGTCGGCCTCTGACCCGCGCGGTTTGATTTTGGGCCGCGGGTAATTAAATAATTATCGGATTGAAATTTTAACGCTTTTTAATTTAATAAATAAGATTCTATGATTCTGATTTAAATAAAAATATATAATAAATTAATTAAATAACTTTAGTTATACAGGTCCAAATGGTATGATCCAATATACCATTTGAATCAGAAAAATTCAAGGAATCTAAATATAAAATAAAATCTTAGATCCAATGGTTGGATTAAAAATTATTTGCCAAACCTTTTCTGTTTCTAGTTAAATTATATAAAATCATTTAATTATCCAATTTATGAGTTTAAGGGCTCTGATTGCTCCTTGTACTCTAGGGAACAATTCCAGACCCTTAAATTTATTTTTGGATAATTAATTTTCTTAATCACTCCTTAATCACCCTAATTAAGGATTAGTGAGTTAGACCCTAATTAAGCTTCTGTTTTGGGTGAGGATTGTTCCTAACCTCACATTAAGTCCATTAGAACCTAAGTGTAAGATTGGATTTCCCTAAATTGCCTTAATTTCACTAATCACCCTAAGTTGCTTAATTAAGTGATTAGTGCTAATTAAGATCATTTAGGTCATCAAAACCTAAATTAAGGGTGTTTCCCACTTCATTAAGCAATATGAAACACATTAAAATAGACTAAAGCAAATTTGGGTAGTTAAACCCTAAAATCCCAATTTTGGTCTTTAGAGGGGCATTTTGGTCATTTTGACCAAAATATGATTTAGTGTTCTTTAAAAGATTGAAAGTTCATTAAACCACTATAAAGTAGATTGGAAATATTCTCTGAAATCCTAGAACAATAATAGTGTTAATCTAATCATTAATCCATAATATCTCATTAAATCCCTAATTAAGATACTTAAATCTTAAGCATTCCTTATAAAGATCATTTGACCTTAAACTTTAAATCTAATAATTGAAATGGTAAATTATCTCATTAATAAGTTCAATTAAGATAACTCAAGAATTAAGTGTTAAAAGAAAAGTAATTGGAAATGTTTAAGTAAAATCTTAGCTTAAGATCTAAAGTGATCAAAAACTCAGACCCTTAGATCTTAAGTAACCTAAGAAGGTCAATATGGGTTTAATGTTAATTTAATATTTAGAATTGTCAATTTTTAACCTTAATAAGATCCTTATAGTTAATTATGAACTTAGATTCTAAAGAAAATCACAAATGGAAACTCTTAAGTCAAAACTCTAATTAGAAGTCTAAAGTGATCAAACTTCAGATCTTTAGATCTTAGATAGACTTAGATCTTCAATTTGAATTAAACCACCTCCAATTCAAATTCTTTAATGATTGATTGTTTAATATTTTGAAATCTTCTATGTGGGTATAGGATGATTCAATCAATAAGATAATGAAATTATCTTAAAAATTGAATATAGATCTTAGATTCTCAAGTTCTTAATTGATTATTTTATCTTATAATCAGTATAATAGCCTTTCATTAAGATCTTAGTTCCTGAATTTTTCAACTTATAGGATTCTTTACCTTCAAAGTGGGTAATAAGTGAGAAACCTAGATCCTATTTATAATATCACCTAGGATTTGAGATTTGAACTCAACATAGGGTTTAAGTTCTAAATTCTTAAATCTTGATTTATTTAATCAAGATTTGGGTAAGAGAGCAAAATATTCATAAAATTAGGTCGTTGATTTGCTTACTTAAACTATATAGTCATCACATGATTTTGGATTAGAACTTGTTAAGTTCTAATATTTAACTTTAAGGATGTAAATCTGAGATTCTACTCGATAGCTGGATATTGGAGATCCTAAGCCTGTACCTTTTCAGAGTAGTTAGATTTGGTAATTAGATAACAACAGATATCACATAAGTCTAGATTGGGTCTCTTGCTTACTTTAACTAGATTGCTTTGCATGCCTTGGATTTTGAGCTTTAGCCCTTAAGCATAATAGGAAAAACTTAGGATATGGATGATGCATCCTAAGCTAGTATTGAAATTGCATATCATTCAGTTTTTGTTTTGTTTACAGTTAGTAGAATATGTCCTAGCTTAGTCTGCCTCTTCAGTAGTAGTATTGTATAGACTGGACTCAGACCTAGCATATTTGGATGGCTGGGCTGAGGATTGATTGATGGATATTGGAGGCCCTGTATGGCCTATTGGCTGGTATGGCAATACTATGTCAGAGGCTTATTACTACCTTAGCTGGATTGTTCAGTATTGTTTTATTTTTGCTTTGCCACAAGCTTTCGTGGCCTTATTTTCAGTATTTGCTCGCTTTGCCACATGCCTCAGTGGCCTTACATTTCATATATTGCTTTGCTTTTGCCACATATCTCAGTGGCCTTTCTTTTCATATTAATTTGGATATTGTATGTATATTTTATGGCTTAGATATATGTATAAATGACATATTTAGGATGCTAGAATTTTATCATGTTCAGTACTTGTATTCTTTTTTACTCAGCATGTTTTATTACGATCATAATCATGTTAGGAGTATAGTTATTCAGTAGTTGCAGTGATTTTTGCTTTTAGCCTCATCTTGCTTATCTAGTGCTTTGTATGTTACTTCACATATATGTTGCATGCTATAAATGGATAGTTTATAGTATTCCATTTCTTTCATAGCTTGTTGCACCTTTACTACTTGCATGTGTAGTTAAATTAAAATGTGGTATCTTTAAATGTTCAGTTTATTAAAATAACCTAAAATGTACTTAAATAATTGTCTAATTGTAACCTTTTTATTTTGTTGGCTGGGGCACTGGCATTTGTGATACTGACAAATGTCAGATTCAGACGTGTTCGTGGGCAGTGTCACAGAGGAGGAGCCAATTCAGGAGGAGGACCTTCCAGCTGCTATTTAGATAGTTTTGCCTTGTTATTTCAGTGAGGACGAGAGTCTTTCATTTTTCAGTCATTCGTTTCAGTTTGTAAAAATGAACTTTTTGGATGTACTTACTTTCTGCATTGTGATGAGTTACTATATTGCATTTTCTTTTCCCAACTATGTATGTTTATGGATGTTACTCTATTTGTACTGCTTCCACCACTTTGATATTTATATTGATGAATGTTATAGCACTTGGTGACAAGTCCTTAACTTAAGGCAGGTTGGGTTCACCTAACTTTACTTAAGTTGGGGATTTGCCACAGTTGGAGCACCGTACTTCCTTATTACCAGTACGGGGCCCCACAGTTGGTATCAGAGAACACCATAAGGTGTCAGAATGGGATCTATGATTCCCTTCTACCTAATGGATCGTTCTTTTGAAATACACGCATCAATATAGTGACATCCATAATATAGTAGCGTCAGTAACTCTATGCAATATGAAATAGGAGAATACTCCCATCCTAATAAATTATTCATTTAGAGTAACATAAATATAATAAAAAATTCTGCCCCCAGAGTCAGATGGGATCTGAAGAGTCCAATATAGACTATTATCAGCGAGTCTTCAGGAGTGCTTGGAGTTGTAACTTCAAATGGAGGCAGGAAAGCAACTGGCAGATTGAAGGAGTTTCATCAAGAGGAATTTTGGTCCTGGACAAGCTTCTACAACAAGATGTATATCGAGGGCTCAACTTTCCCGTATATTCGCAAGAATGGTTGAGCTGAGTGGAGTCCATTTTGGAACACATAGAGTGTCCCGAGTCAATTTATGTATATATTGTGACTGACCTGATGGTGGACTACGCCGGAGTGTGGTGGTACGAGACTATGGCAAAGCTCGAGAAGAAGCGTAATAGGAAGCGTCGAGAAGTCACCTTTGAGGATTTTTGTGTAGCCTTTAGGGCAGAGTACATTGATAATGTTTGAATCATAGTTAGATTAAATGTTATTTTCAAGCAACTCCATTTGATTTACAGTTTGGCATTGTAATTCTGAGATTAATGAAAAATTTTGATTTCCCTTCCTTAAAGTGAATTCTGAGTTGTTCTTTCTTAATTAAACTAGAATGGATTCTGAATCACCACCCACTGTTACTCCTATCAAGAACACTGTGGCCTCCAGTGGTGCTAGCGATGAGGTGGCTCACCTGCGAGCCATGGTGGCAACTCTATTAGAAAACCAAGCTCAACTGGCACTAGTCATGCAGAAATTATTGAATGATCGTGTAACTCCAGTAACTGTCGCTGCTCCAACAGTCCATACTCCACAAGTTGCTTCGTCTTCACACCATACAGTAGATAATATCCTCCATAAGTTTTTGAGGTTAAGACCTCCAACCTTTTGTGGGAACTTGTCCCCGATGGATACATCCGATTGGCTGAAGGCCGTGGAAAAGGATTTAATTAGTCTGAAAATTCCAAACTCCGAAGCTGTTCGTCTCACCACCCATTTGTTCCACGCCGAGGCAGAATATTGGTGGAAAGCAGTCAGGAACACCCAGTTCATCGATTATAAACTAGACAACATTCCTTGGGATGCATTTGTTGAAGCCTTCAAGACTGAGTTCATCCCCCCGTCCGCACAAAACATGATCATAGATACGATCATGAGATTGACTCAAGGAAGTCGCTCAGTGGCAAAATATGAAAGGGAGTTCCATAGATTAATTCATTTCGCACCGGAAGTCACCCATTCTGAGTCAGCAAAGTGCCACCGCTTCCTTTGTGGACTCAGAAGTTCATTGAAGAATCAAATAGTGCCGCTTTGTCTAACTAGCTCCTTCAAACTAGTGGAAACAGCTAAAGTGATTGAGCATCACCAATCTGAAGAAGATCATAAACGAAAAGCGCAAACCACTCTGAACCATCGAGGAAATCTCAAGAAACACAGGTCCAACCCCACGAAAGTGTATCAGCTGGAAGTAGCACCTACAACCGATCAAGCTCAAAATTGTACTAAACCACACCCGTATGGCAAGTGTTACAACTTTGGCCATAGTTGTTTTAATTGTGGGTGCACAAGCTATCAGTTCTATCAGTGCGACCACACGGAAACAATAGATGGAGTTCAAGTGAAGCCGTATCATAAGAAGCAAGTGTTCCGAGCAACTCCACTGAATCGGAGGGAACCAAATCTGGCCATAATGCCGGCCCCTGTTTCTGAAGTGGCTCACACACGGCCACCAGCTCTCAATTCTCAGAATTTCCAGCAACGGCAGACTAACAATCGTCCTGCTGGACCTACCCGAGTATATGCTTTAACTCCTATGGAAGCTGCAAAAGATAACAATGTGGTTTCAGGTACATACTCTTAAACTTCTCCTGTTACATTTCCTTTCTGTATTTTAAACCTTTTCAAGTTGTTAATGCAAAACTGTGTAAATTTAGGCACACTTTATTTCAATAACCAACCTTGTAACGTATTGTTCGATACGAGTGCCAGTCACTCATTCATCTCAGAATAATTTGCTATTATTCTTAAACTTCACACATGCAACCTAGCACAAAAATTGAGTGTTGGACTTCCATCAGGAATCCAACTAAGTTCTCATCAATTTTGCAATATCAAAGTCTCGGTAAACGATCAAGAATTTCAGGCTAAGCTAATCATCCTACCGATAGCTAACTCTGACATCATCCTCGGGATGAATTGGCTTAGTGACAATAATGCTGTGATAAACTGCCATAGAAAGAGAGTCACTCTCCATTCTCAGGGTAAGCCTGAAACATTTGTAGGAAAAACTAGCACGCAATTATCTTTAATAAATGCCATTAAAGCCGAACAGTTGACTGTCAAAGGTTGTAGTGCCTACTTTGTCACCATGATGGGCGAAACAAAAGGAAATATCTCCCTTACTAACAGTAAGGTAGTCAAAAAGTTCGCTGATGTATTTCTAGAGGATTTGCCTGGTGTACCTCCTTTCAGAGAAGTGGAATTCTCTATTGAATTGATTCCTAGTACACAGCCAATATCCAAAGCACCTTATAGAATGGCACCTAAGGAGCTTCAGGAACTCAACGAGCAGTTGCAAGAGCTCCTGAATAAAGATTTCATTAGGCCAAGCATGTCTCCTTGGAGAGCACCAGTATTATTTGTGAAAAAGAAGGATGGATCTATGCCTATGTGTATAGATTATCGTGAACTGAACAAGGTCACCATAAAGAACAAATACCCACTGCCTAGAATCAATGATTTGTTCGACCAACTATCCAGAGCCGTGATATTTTCCAAGATCGATTTAAGGTTTGGATACCACCAGCTGCGAGTAAAGGAAGATAGTGTAGGGAACACTGCATTCCGTACTCATTATGGACATTTTGAGTTTTTGGTGATGTCATTCGGACTCACCAATGCCCCATCCATCTTTATGGATTTAATGCAGCGAGTGCTAAAATCTTATCTGGACAAATTTGTAATCGTCTTTATTGACGATATCCTTATTTACTCCAAAACCTTGAGAGATCATGAAAAACATCTGAGGTTAGTGTTGGAAACTCTGCATGAGCATCATTTGTATGCCAAGTTCTCCAAGTGCTAGTTATGGCTCAATTCCATTGCATTCTTAGGACACATGGTCGATGCTCAGGGCATTCGAGTAGATCAGAGTAAAGTAAAAGCTATCTAGGACTGGGTTCAACCTAAGTATGTTACCGATATTATAAGTTTCCTGGGATTAGCAGGATATTACAGAAAATTTGTTAAGGGCTTTTCCCAGATTGCTTCTCCATTGACTAAGTTAACCCAAAAAGCTATTCCGTTCATTTGGAGTCTAGAATGTGAAAGAGCATTCCAAACTCTAAAGGATACACTTTCTACCGCTCCAGTTCTTGTTCTACCTAAAGAGGGGTTGAACTATCAGGTTTATATCAATGCCTCAGGAATCGGTCTAGGTTGTGTTTTAATGCAAGAGGGTAGGGCAATTGCTTACGCCTCTCATCAGCTGAAACCCCACGAGCGAAATTATCCAATTCATGATCTTGAACTTGCAGCCGTAATTTTTGCCTTGAAAATATGGCGTCACTATTTGTACAGAGTGCAATGTTAAATTTTCACCGACCATCAGAGTTTGAAGTACATCTTCACCTAGAGAGAATTGAATTGTCGCCAGAGAAGGTGATTGGAGCTCATTAGCGATTATGATATCAGCATTCAATATCATCCGGGGAAGGCTAATGTAGTGGCCGATGCTCTTAGTCATCGTGCTACTCTAATCTCTATGATTGCCTCCAGTTTCTTAGAACCTGAATTTCATAAGCTTGAGATTTCTCCAGTTAATGGCAATATGCTGAGTTTACTATTAGCAAATATTAATGTGGAACCCACTTTCCACCGAGATGTCTCCATCTCGCAAACCAAAGATGATGAGTATTTGAAATTTAAAGCAGATATCGAAGGTAGTCGTCGTCAAGATTTGCAGTTGTAGAACGGTGTAGTTTATCAGGGTAATCGATTGTGGATTCCTAAGTCTATGCATCAAGAGGTTTTAGTCAAAGGCCATAATTCTGGGTATCATATTCACCCAGGAAGTACTAAGATGTACCAAGATCTGAAGCAATCGTTCTGGTGGCCAGGTATGAAGAAAGATGTAGCTGACTTTGTGGCCAAATGCCATGCCTGTAATTTAGTAAAGGCTGAACACCAAAGACCTGGTGGACTTTTGCATCCATTAGATATTCCTGAATGGAAATAGTTTGATATATCCATGGACTTTGTCATGGGATTGCCTCGTGCAAAATCAGGTGCCGATGCGATCTGGGTTATAGTAGACCGCTTGACTAAATCAGCGCATTTCCTTCCTATCTGTCAAATTGATTCAATAGAGAAGTTAGCAAAACTATACATCAAGGAGATTGTCAGATTGCATGGGATTCCAAAGTTAATCGTATCCGATAGAGACAGCAGATTTACTTCCAAGTTTTAGCAAGCTGTGCATCAACACCTGGGTACGACTCTAGCCATGAGTACAGCTTTTCATCCTCAAACGGTTGGTCAGACTGAAAGAGTAAATCAAGTTTTGGAAGATTTTCTTAGGCTCTGTATCCTTGATTTTGTTGGTTCCTGGGAAGATCACATCCCATTAGTGGAATTTGCCTACAACAATAGTTTTCAAGCCAATATTAAGATGGCTCCTTATGAAGCTTTGTATGGTAGAAAATGCAATACTCCACTAGCCTGGTCTGAAACAGGAAGTGTTCCACTATTTGGTTCAGAATTGGTGGAAGAAACCAGTAATAAGATCAAATTGATTCAGCAGAGAATTTGTTCAGCTCAAGATCGTCAAAGCAAGTATCATGACTCTCACCACCATCACTTAGAATTCAATGTGGGAGATTCTGCTTATCTGAAAGTCAACCCAATGAAGGATGTTTTCAGATTTGGTGTAGCTGGGAAACTCAGTCCCCTCTATGTTGGACCTTTTAAAGTATTGGCCAAGGTAGGGTCATCTACTTATTAGCTAGGCCTACCTGATGGCTTTGCAGCTGTTCATAATGTATTTCATGTATCCTCATTGAGAAGATGTCTTCGAGACCCTTCTCATCTCGTTCAACTTCCAGCAATAGAAATTTAACCTGATCTTTCGTATGCCGAAGATCCTATCAGAATCTTAGCTCGTGATCAGAAACAGCTAAGGAATCGTTCAATTCCTATGATCAAAGTTTAATGGAAGAACCGATCGTTGGAAGAATCTACTTGGGAAAAAGAGGTGGATATGCGCAATAAATATCCCCAGCTCTTTGCAAGCTTAGGTACTATTTATTTCTCTTCTTTCAGTTGTATCTAAGCTCGTATTATCGCAATAGAACATTTCTTCACTTAGGTAATGTCGAGGACGACATCGTTCTTAAGTGGGGGAGTCTATAACAACCCTAGGTTGTTACCCTAGCTAAAACTAGATTAATTTAGCTAAACCAAGATTTGATTTTGATTCCATTGGATTCAATGGGTCATTTAAAACTAAACCTAGAAGTTTGAAATCAATCAGAGCTAAATTGGAAAATTTGATATTTTTGGCTATTTTTAAGCCCTGAAAAAAATACCTAAATTTTTTTGATCTCCAAATTGAAATTTGATTTCATTTTTGAATTCCTCATACCCTAATTAGCTAAGGGTAAATGTTTGGGAATTTTTGGAGCTCGTTTGGTCCTAAATTGAATTTGGGAAATTTTAGAATAATTAAAATCAATTTAAATAGTTTTAATTAATTAAAATTAAATTTTATATAATTTTTATTTCTGTGGGATTTGCTATCGGGACCGCAGCAGATCCGCTGTGGGGTCCCGACAGCGGCGCTCGCGTTTTGGCCACTCAATTCGTCAGCACGCATCTCAGCGCACTAGATCCAACAGCCATCATACCACGCGCTATAATTAAATCCTAACCGCCCGATTGACACATTAAATCGAACGCTCGAGATCCTCTCCGCGGTTTAGTTAATCAGGAAGCGCATTTGGTCGTCCATCACCAGCGGCTTAGCGGATCAGACGGCGAAGACGGGTCCAAGCACTGTGGATCATCTTATCCAAGCGCCCGCCTGCGTCTGGTCCCCCTCGACAGCGGGGATCTCTCCCTGGCGCGTGGTAGTATTCCATTTCTTTCATAGCTTGTTGCACCTTTACTGCTTGCATGTGTAGTTAAATTAAAATGTGGTATCTTTAAATGTTCAGTTCATTAAAATAACCTAAAATGTACTTAGACAATTGTCTAACTGTAACCTTTTTATTTTGTTGGCTGGGGCCCTGGCATTTGTGATACTGACAAATGTCAGATTCGGACGTGTTCGTGGGCAGTGTCGCAAAGGAGGAGCCAGTTCAGGAGGAGGACCTTCTAGCTGCTGTTTAGATAGTTTTGCCTTGTTATTTCATTGAGGACGAGAGTCTTTCATTTTTCAGTTATTCATTTCAGTTTATAATAATGAACTTTCTGGATGTACTTACTTTCTGCATTGTGATGAGTTACTATATTGCATTTTATTTTCCCTACTATGTATGCTTGTAGATGTTACTCTATTTATACTGCTTCTGCCACTTTGATATTTATATTGATGAATGTTATAGCACTTGGTGACAAGTCCTTGACTTAAGGCAGGTTGGGTTCACCTAACTTTACTTAAGTTGGGGATTTGCCATAGTTGGAGCATCGTACTTCCTTATTACCGGTACGGGGGCCCCACAAGTTATCTACCTTAAAATTGGGGCTAATAAGGCCCCTCAATAAACTTAGATATTCATCAAATGTTTCAGTCAATGTATACATAATATGTATATATAAAAGAGGTTTGAAAATATTGATTTGATTTAGGTTTTATTTAGATGATAAAATAGTTTGATATTATTGCAAGATTACAATTAAAAGTTCATATCCTAATTCTAGTACTACAATTATTAAAACAACATAATCATATGATATAAGTTTCATAGCTTAAGTTGTAGGTTTTTATAACTACACTATTCAAACTTTTATCATTACTCTCTCTCTCTAATCTTCCTATTTTCACTAATCATCTTAATGTCCTATACTTAAAAGAGTTCTTTCATCTAGCAACTTAGGTTAACTTATTTCTTAGATGTGCCACTAGTAGGTCAATTCTAGTCTATCCTTAGACTTAATGATTTTATATGGCTATTAGTCTAATGTGGTAAGGATTAAGGGATGGCATTACTTAACTTACAATAATCTAGATCTATCTCATATTAATCTACTAAGCTAAACATCAAGTCTCTTTTCTTAATCCTAAGGTTCCACATCTTAGTATCACTATCACTAAATTATGATGTTTAACTTCATTAGCTACTCTTTAAGGGTTCTTAGTCTTACTAATCTTTCATCCTAAGTGATATAAAGCATTACTCTTAATAGTATGGCAACTTATTTAACCATAAGTAGGTCATCCTAAGTTTCTTAGATTCTTTACTAAATTTTATGGGTAATCTAAACACTAATTATACACTAATCCTTCTAAGGTGGTTCCATCCAAAGATCTTTAGGATTCTCTCCTAGCTACAAGTACTACACAAATGTTTGCTCACTACTATCCTAAATAGTTCACTAAATCAATATGAAGTTAACCTATATTTTCTCTCTCCTAAGAGTTAGGGTTCAATCTTGGTTTACTAAATACTATGTCAAAACTAAGTTATTCTATTATTTTTCTATTCAAAATATCATCTAATGTTGTATCATGACAAATTCTAAATTACTTAAGGTATCTTAGGATTTATGAATCTTAAATAGAAAAAACCCTAATCATGTGAATTTAATATTAAATTAACCAAGGGTCAAAACTAATATTTTCTATTTGATATCCAAACTAATAGTTTCCCTATATCATAATAAGTAGAATGATAGTAAGTAGAATCAAATTAGATAGCAAATAGCCAATTTAAGTTTAATGATATTTAATGACAATCAGAAAGTGATTAGAAAAATTAAATATCAAAATGAAAAATTAACTTCATATTAATGTTCTACATATTTTTCTGATAATTTTAGTATATAATTTCAATATATTTGAATTTATATTTTAAAAGTTATTAGTATTATTTAAATTAAATTATTTATTAAATAATCCATTAATTCTTAAGTAATCCATATGCACGTACGGCTAATCACACACACCTGCGACTACTACCCACAAGCAGACAGAGCATGCATGAGGGCTCGAAATGACGCCAGACGGTTCTGAGATGGTTGGACTGGCTGATTCGACACTCTGAATCCCATAGTGCTGCAGTTCAGGTTGAAATGTATCACTACTCATTGTCTTTCTCGACAAACAACCAAGGGGACAAAACTAGGGCTATCCAATACTCCTCGCACATAGGATCTCAATATACGTTTGACCTATCAAATGAAAACCTATGAGGGACCCTTCTAATACAACTAAGAGCCCTAATTGGTTTGGAATTAGTCATTATGAATATGAGCTTGAGTCATAGTAGGATATTCAGCCCTCCACAGTCCACTGCAAGGAGCAACTAGGGCGGCATTGTGCTTCTTGGATCTAGGCCGACCCACGAAGTACTTAAACAACAATGGAGGTGGATTGATGTAACAACCCTATTTTTGTTACCCATTATTGGGTTGCCCAATTAACTCCACTTCGCTTCTAGTGCTCTTATAATAGCATTAGGAGCTTTCACCTAAAGTTTAGTGTGATTTAGAAAGTATTTGCAATCGATAAATATTTTGATTATTGTAATCAACCTGAAAATACATAATTTAATTAACCTCATATTCAAAATCAGAGTTTGTCATTGAGCTCTTCACCCCCAAATTAAATAGGGGTGGCATTTTGAGAATGTTTGGAAGTCACCAAATGCTCCATGATTATTTTAATAATATTTCCAAAAAATTAAAGAATTAATTTGGCATCTAATCAAAAAATTGATTGTATTTTTGAGTTCATCATCCCTCATTTAGCTAAAGGTGAATTTTTTGGGATTTTTTGGAGCTCGTTTGGTTATTTAATTTTGATTAATTAAATGTGTTATAGTTAATTTATTAAATAAATTATTTAAATAAAATTATATGTATATATATATATATATAAATGTATATATATATATATATATTCCAATGGTTTTAATGAAACTAAAGAAATCCCCTGCGAGGCTCCAAACACCAGACATCGAGATCCTTGAATCTGAACCGTCATGTTTTAACCATATTTGGATAATGTGGTGTGCGTGCAATCTACTGATCCAACCGTCGGATCAAGATATCGATCTGACGGTTCAGATTACAGCTCTGTACGTCCCGGCTCTGGAAGTGTCGTGCGATTTCACCAAATGTAGGTTGTGCTATAGCCGGATCTCTGCTCCTCTCCATGACTCCATTTCTCTCTTATCTCGCTCCAAATCCCTCACTTCATCATTCCTTACCTGCTAGGAGCTCAAGATGTGCTGAGGAGCTGTAGTTGCTGACTTCAACCTAACCATAATTCTTTGCAATCTGATGGAGATGAATGAGGTACACCTTTAATTATGTATTCACTTAGCAATTGTTCTCCAAATTGTTTTGTTTGCCAATTTATCTACCTAAGGGTTGTCGGGGGTTGATCGAGTTCTATCGAGCTAGATTTGACCTGAATCTGTGCGAGACAAAAACACCCCACATTAGCTGAGCCTTAGCCCTCCATTTTGAGGCAAGGGCATCACCTCATCAGCCACTCCGTCAATGTCAGGCACCATTTCTGAGTTTGGCGTGTCAACCTTGGCGAGGGCTAAGAACTAGCATGTGGGCCGCGCTGCGGGACTCCTTAGTTTGACCTGGAGGGTTAGCTCTAGATGTGCCCTTTCAGGCGTTGTTGGGGACGAAGGGAGCCGAGTGGTTCTTCCTATCAAACAGTTTGATCCAGGCCCTGTAGAAGCATGACCCAGTTCACCACGCCCAAACCGCACCATCCTTCTAGAATGCTCGAAATTCCTTACGTGTCTTCCATCCTGAGGCTGGCACGTGGATTTCTGCATTGACCATTGCCGCTCCTTTTTTAGCATCGAGCGGTTATGATGATTAATGGATAATTCAATTAATAAATGACAATTTATTTAATGATTTTTAATGCATTTATTTAATCATATCTTGCAAAATACTTAACAAATTATTCAAAGTTATATATCATTTTATTCAGAAAAACTCTCAAACATAATGGTAAAATAAAATTTAGGCTTTGAAGCTTAATTTTTTTAATAACTTCTTAATCATAATTAGGAGTCCCAAAAATCCTAATTTTCTGATGTTGTCCAAAATTGACCTACTTAGTATCATTTTTCTCCTTGTGATATGAGGATTTTATATTTTTTATTATTGTTATGATTCGACAACAATTGGATAATTGGGTATTTGGCACCTCTAATTCTCATTTAAAGTGATTTTCTTATTTACTTAGCTTGCATATTTTGGCCTTTAAGCCTTAGGACACAAGCATGTTTATTAATTGAACCTTCATGTTACTTTCAATTGTGAGATTATGCTCTAATTAGTGCTGTTAGATTCTTTGGGTAGCTTAGTAAACTTTTGATTTAAGCCTCCAGTTCACCACGCTCAAACCGCACCGTCCTTCTAGAAGGCTCGAAATTCCTTACGTGTCTTCCATCCTGAGGATGGCGCGTGGATTTCCGCATTCACCGTTGCCGCTCCATTTTTAGCATCGAGCGGTTATGATGATTAATGGATAATTTAATTAATAAATGACAAATTTATTTAATGATTTTTAATGCATTTATTTAATCATATCTTGCAAAATACTTAACAAATTATTCAAAGTTATATATAATTTTATTCAGAAAAACGAGAGGAACAGAATGGTAAAATAAAATTTAGGCTTTGAAGCTTAACTTTTTTAATAACTTAATCACTATTAGGAGTCCCAAAAACCCTAATTTTCTAATGTTGTCCAAATTTGACCTACTTAGTATCATTCTTCTCCTTGTGATATGAGGATTTTATATTTTTTATTATTGTTATGATTGGACAACAATTGGATAACTTGGGTATTTGGCACCTCTAATTCTCATTTAAAGTGATTTTCTTATTTACTTAGCTTGCATATTTTGGCCTTTAAGCCTTAGGACACGAGCATGTTTATTAATTGAACCTCCATGTTACTTTCAATTGCGAGATTATGCTCTGATTAGTGCAGTTAGATTCTTTGGGTAGCTTAGTAAGCTTTTGATTAAAGTCTCCAGTTCACCACGCCCAAACCGCACCGTCCTTCTAAAAGGCTCGAAATTCCTTGCGTGTCTTCCATCCTGAGGCTGGCGCGTGGATTTCCGCATTCACCGTTGCCGCTCCATTTTTAGCATCTAGCGGTTATGATGATTAATGGATAATTTAATTAATAAATGACAAATTTATTTAATGATTTTTAATGCATTTATTTAATCATATCTTGCAAAATACTTAACAAATTATTCAAAGTTATATATCATTTTATTCAGAAAAATGAGAGGAACATAATGGTAAAATAAAATTTAGGCTTTGAAGCTTAATTTTTTTAATAACTTCTTAATCACAATTAGGAGTCCCAAAAATCCTAATTTTCTGATGTTATCCAAATTTGACCTACTTAGTATCATTCTTCTCCTTGTGATATGAGAATTTTATATTTTTTATTATTGTTATGATTGGACAACAATTGGATAACTTGGGTATTTGGCACCTCTAATTCTCATTTAAAGTGATTTTCTTATTTACTTAGCTTGCATATTTTGGCCTTTAAGCCTTAGGACACCAGAATGTTTATTAATTGAACCTTCATGTTACTTTCAATTGTGAGATTATGCTCTGATTAGTGCAGTTAGATTCTTTGGGTAGCTTAGTAAACTTTTGATTTAAGCCTCAATAATATGAGAGATAGTGTAGGATGAGAATCCCTAGCCTTGTCCAATTGACATTTTAAGTGTAGTTAACTATTAGAATGCATCTACTTATGGTATGTAAGCCTATTAAGATCTTTTGCTAACACTTAGAATTAGGCTTAGTGAACTTTTCCTTTTAGCTTCAAACCTCGACTTATGCTCCCTAATCTTTAATTTAGCACCTCATTACTCTCTAAGAATGTTCTAGATTCTCCTTAAGTCTTAGCATCATTATAGTAATGAGTTAACTTAGAACTTGTAGTTTGCAACCTTTCATTTACCCTTGCACTTAGAACCTCCTAAAGGTGTGGTTAGCTAGTTTAGTGAGCTTTTAAGCTAGAACCATCAAATAGAAATTTCTTTAGCTAGATTGTAGTAGTGAACCTACAACTCACACCTTTTCAGTGTAGTGAATCTTCAGCCTTTATCACTTTATATTAGCACCTTAAGCCTTAAGTCTAATAAAAAGATTTTGTGGCTTAGGAATAGTGTAGGATTAGTATCATGTTGCATGATTATAAATATATATTTTTTTGTTATTTAATTAAACTTCTATTGAACTACTATTTCTAAATATCATATACTTATAGTATTACCTTCAATTGACTAAGAGATTGATATATCTAAGTCAATTGGGAGCTTAATCAGCTCTAATCCTTAAGTTAGATAACTAAATCTTAAACAACAATGGAGATCACATAATTTACACTTATTTGAAATCATTGAATGCTGATTTACTTTGAGACTATAATCTTGTACATTCATAAAGATATTGTGCATAAATAGAACATTAAAATATAAGACTTAGGGGTTTCAAATGTAGGATGTCAACACAGGGCAGGCTATGGAATAACAAGGAGACCTCACTTATCCTAGAGAGGGAATATGAGTATTTTAGAGAACTCACTTTTCTACATAGCTAGGCAGATGTGCTTAACTCCTCACTCGTTCTATAATTTATGCTTGCAGAATGAACAACTTAAAATAACCTGAACAATTAAACATTATTTTCTCACAATCTTATTGATTGTGAGTATTTTTTATAGCCTTTTTGGCTATGCTAACTTATGTAGTCTTTGACTATGTTTACTTAGTCCATGTGATTAAGTATTAATTTTCTTACTTCATTTTATTGTTTAGTTCTTACTTCTTACTATAATTTACTTTACTTTACATTCTTTACTTTATGCAGTGTATGTTGGCTTACATTCATTTATGCTTCACCACTTCTATCATTTTTACTTAGCATAATATTCATTGAAGATATTCATGTATTCATTTTTATGCTTTTATATGCACTTTAGTAATTTCTAGCCTTATTAGGATTCCTATTTTCCCTTACTTGCTGTTGCAAGCTAGAGCAAATATACTTGTGAGTTCTCACTCTTTAACTTTACTTATTGTCCTTATACATTTATTATTTAGATTACTTTGATGCTTAGTGCTCCGCTTAATATCTCTTTATTGTAAAATTGCAAAATGTGATATCCAACTAAAACTTAATTAAAACTTAGTTTAACCTTAAAATGTACTTACTTAGACATTTTGTGTCTACTCACTTGTTTTGATTTTCTTGGTTGTGCCCTACTGTATTAAAAATCAAATATGGTAGATCAGGAGCGTCATCTGGATAGTGAAGCTGGGACTAGCACTAGCCACTTGTAGATCAAAGACTCTGCCTCCGTATTATTTTATTGCTTTAGTGAGGATAAGTAAGCTTTTCTTTAATTTTATTTAATTCAGCATGTAATAACTTAATTCTATGATGTTTTTACTTTATTTCTGTGATAAATTTGTTTTCATTTTACTTGCTTAGTTTGGGCAGTTGATTGGATGAATATAGTTACTTCATACTCCTACTTATTTACTTTACTACTAACTATCTACCTCAGAAAGATTCTTATCCACATAGCAATTATAATTAGGTTAGCTTCCTTCTAATTCAGTGTTGAAGTTCTGTGGTAACACCCTAGTATTGGATTGGATTCTTGATCTGATATTAGGGTTGTTATAGCTGGAGCTCTAAAATTGCCTCAACCTCACTCGGGCACTATAAATTATTGTACAAGCCCGAGTTGCTGAGCCCTAACCAGGCTCGCCCGAGATCAAAAGTGCTTGGGGGATGATAGTGGAGGTGTACCTAATTTCCATGACAAGATGACTCCAGTAAGCTCTGGATGGTAACTATGGACTCCTCAGCTCTAATTAATAACACTCAGACCTGAGAAAGCATTGGGAGGTTAACTGTGATAACCCCAATATTATATCAGAAATCCAATCCAACAATTGGTGTTATTACAGTACTTAATACTGGGTTAATGAGTCTTAACCCACTATTAAATAGTATAAGGAGCCAAGGGTCTCTCTATAGAAGAAAACTAAAAGCATAAAAAGAAAGAAAGAACTCAGCAAATAAGAGTAAAAACATCCATAATGAATTAAATTTATACAAACATTTAGATATAATGACACTTGTCCTCACAGGATAAATAAAGTAAGAAAAATAGCAAAAAGTAAAAGTCTTCAAAGCTACAATTACTGGATCTGATCTACCCCAGGTACAATATTCACTCCAAGCTCCTGATTTATCATAACAAAGGCTCCAAAGATGTGGCATAAAAGCCGCACAACTTAGGATACTACCACAAGGGATGATCTCATTCTAGGATTTTAGGTCATTCTACCACAAGGATTTAAGATCAAAT
The DNA here is from genome assembly GCA_016760335.1 of Gastrodia elata. Classification (NCBI taxonomy): domain Eukaryota; kingdom Viridiplantae; phylum Streptophyta; class Magnoliopsida; order Asparagales; family Orchidaceae; genus Gastrodia; species Gastrodia elata. Next base: position 22,757,670 of record CM028676.1, on the reverse strand, counting down.
AATCAAAGGTCATAAATGTTCATTTAAGCTCCTACCTCAAAATCAGACAATAAGTTCTTCCTACGTCAAAAGTTTGCATACTTAAGGATCTGGAATTTGATTGATCTAATCACTATCTTTATATTATGAACATCTAAGTACTAAAAGATGCAATTAAATTCAAGTTAAATTCTAAGTTATGGAATTTCACTTAGACTTGGCATTTTCAAATCATATAAATTGGATATATAAATCAAGTTAGAATTTATCACATTATAATCTATTCCAGTACTACAATTATAGGACAAAATCATGTAACTTAATGATAATTGATTGATTCATAAATTCATTTCATTTTATAGATTATTTTATGCTAGTAATTTTACTTAGGAGAAAATTAGGTATCTTAAGCTTAGATTCAGATAATCAATCACGTGAGTTAATAAGACTTCTCAAATTTTCTAGTTTACTAGTCTAAGATCAATGATAAGTCAGCAAGTGTGATTGGATTAATGCAAGTCATTTAATGTCTAAATCAAAGTGTTCCATTCAAGCTAAGTGAAATTGAGGTTTAATCCAATCAAGTTAAGGTTGAGCCCAACTTGGCCTAATTAGGGTTATTTACATAAAATATGATTAATAAGCAAATTGTCAAGTTATTCAACAATTATCAAGGTACAAATCAGTAAGTGATTATTCTTTGATTAATTTAAGTTCTTAATTAATCCATTTAAGGTTTAATTCTTGATTAAGAAATCTCAAGGATTTAAGTGTCCAAAATCAGAAATTAGGATTTCTAACAGGTATACTACTGAATAAGAAGTGCATAAGAACTTGATTAGCCAAATTAGAGAGCAATTAATGTTAATTAATCAATAAACAAGTCCTAAAAGGATTAGCACATAACTACAAAATTAGTAACCTAAATCCCATGCAATTTGGCAATTAAGTTCTAAGTACTCATATAAATAATCAGAGACTGCCAAAAGAAAATTTGGCTAATTATACATGCTAATATTCAATAATCATGTAAATCAATGATTAGGAAATAATTATAAAATTATTCTTCTTGTCACATGCATTCTACAAGGCATAAAGAATTAAATAAAACTAAAATCATGCATGTTGGCTAAGTATACATGCTAATCTTTCTTAATCAAGCCACTATAATAATTAAACTAAATTAGGAAATGCATTTATAGAAACTAAAATATTTTTATATATTCTTATTCCTTGTATTTTTCTGATGAAAATAGTATATAATTTTATATAGTTAGGATAAGTATTTAAGAGGTTATTTAAATAATACATTCTATATTTTTATAGTTATAATTCCATTAATCAAATGAATTTCATTAAGGAATTTAATTCCTAAATCCATTTATATTTATTAAACGGGTTCAACCCATTTAAGAAAAGGCATGGGTCGGTTCGACCCGATGACCCATTACTGTTGAACCGCACGGGTAATGGCTCTGTCCGACCCGCACAGTCATCTTTTTCCTCTGCCTCCTCCCCAACATCAGGCCGACTAGGGTAAACCCTAATTAACTAAATTCTCTATCTCTTGAGCATGCTGTTGCCTCCAGATGATCTCCATTCCATCACTGTGACAAGACATTTTGAATGAGCCCTAAATCCTCATCAGAGGCTGGCCCAATCAAAAGAACCCTATTTGGATTTAATCAGCCTCTGGGACTCATTGTGGAGGGACAATTCTCCCTCCACAGGCCACCATTTTGGCCTATTTTAATCCCTACACCATCTACAGATGATGGAGAGCCTAACCCTGGGCTCGAGAGTGGCCCAATCAATGGGTCCTTACTCAAGCCATGGTTGGGCTGGCTCAAGTATGGATTGGCCACACCCGATGGTCTTTGGCTACACTCACCGCTTTGATCAATCCTTGGTCGATGTGGGATGCAAACATCTAGAAATTGGCAATATATTTGTGTGCCAATTGCCAGGAATGGGTACTGGATTATCATCCTGAATGATGAATTGACTCGGTTATGCTCCGCATTGATGAGCCTTCATCATTTATAGGCGAGACCAATAATATCCTACACGACCTTAATTCATAGGCATCTAAGCAACAATCACAGGCAAGATGAGAATTGAAGTAGCAAGCTCACACAGCTCACTGGGATAAGGAGGGTAACTGGAGATTTCTTGGGAAGACAATGACCTCGCACTCGGAGAAGAATTAGAAGCTGGCCAATCCTCAGGAAGAACTCTGGGACCTGAACACCATGTCGCACCCTAGACTATTACTGGCTGGAGCTAGGAAGGCCAGAAAAATTGTAATTGAGATTTGAGGAAATTGGAAAATCTAATGCAATTCAAAGAGCAAATGACTCACTGATGCCAGGCTGAGGCTATTTATAGCCTCAGGAGGAATCATGGGAGCTTCTACAGAGTGGGCCTAGTCTGGGAGCTCAAGTTACAACCAAGCTCACTGGTTTTCCCAGAGAGGAAGCTTGAGTCGAAGAGGCCCAAGCGGGGTTGCTTTGCCACATAAGGAAGGCTCCAACGGCATGCTGAAGTGGACATGAGAGTGGGGGACTAGGCTTGCTGTTGGAGGTATGGAGGATCCTCCTTGTCGAGAGTGGAGCGCATCCGATATGAAGATCCACAGTGCAAGCACACTGTGGCTCATCAGATCTCTCGATCAGAGCTGCAGAATGGCTCTGATCTTCCGGATCCTAATGGCCGGATCCAGAATGATTGGGAGCAATGGTCAAATGGGCATTGGATTCACTGTCGCAGGACCCAGGCTCCGCAGCGGATCAATCGTGGTCCACACAGCAAATCCCAAATGGGTAATTTAGTTAGGGATAGATTTGTAATTTATAAATGTAATGAACCCTTATATGCAATTTTCATAATTTAAATTAAATTCAATTATGGCCTAAATGGCCTCCAAAATTTCCCAGACTTGCACTCCTAGCTAATTTCGGGGTGAGGAATTTAAAAATGTAATCAGATTTTGAATTGGAGGTCAAAATATTTTGGCTATTAATTAGGGTTCCTAATTTGATAAAAATGCCAAATTGACCTAATGAGTTCTAATTGACCACAAATTTCTAGGGTTAGCTTAATGTGACTATATGAATATAATGTGATTAAAATTAAAGTATGGTTAAGATTACATTTAAGCTTAGTAATAGCCTGGGGTTGTTATACAACAATTCTTGATCATTAACAATTTAACTTAAATTAAATTAATTTATTTAAATGATTAATATCTTTAATAAGATTAATTATAATGGAAATAAAATCAATTTAGGACCAAATGACCTCCAAATATTCTCAAAAATTTACTTTTAGCTAATATGGGGATGTGGAATTAAAAAATGCAAGCAAATTTTAATTTGGAAATCTAATTAATTTAGCTAATTTTTAGGATTCTAAAATTGATAAAATAGCCAAATTGCTCAAATTATCTCTGATTAATCTTGAATTTTCAGGATTATGATCTTATGACTTGATTAAGGCAATGAGATGAGAATTGAGGCTTGGTTTAAAACTTAGTTTATCTAAGGTAACAACTTGGGTTATTATAATAAGAATTGGAAAGTTTTTATAGCAATTTGTAAGGTAAAATTTTGGATATTAAAATAATAAATTTTTAATCAAGAAAGTTAATCCTAAGTGTAGGATTAGACCTTTAATTAACTTAGATTGATTAAACTAATAAAATTCATTAGTTTGTAAGCTTAGATACCAAATACAAATTTAGTCAAACATTAAGAGAATTGATCCAATTGAGGACTGGAGCTAAAGTAGGTTTGTCTAAATACTAAGATAGGTAGAAAATGGGAATTTTAACTTCAATGTTAAAACTAAGGAGATTAATATTAGTATATTGGATAGTTTAACCTCAAAGGAAGAACTATCCTTAAATTCAGCAAGCAAACTTAATTAGATTAATATCCAGAATGATGGATCAGATTAATACAATAATAAAATCCAAAAATAAAATTAGATTTGAATTTAAAGCACATGCATGTCATTATGTCAAATAAGATCAGTACATCTAAAAATGTTGATCAAAGGATACTAGATGATCTTGAGTCTATGCATTTTTAGAGTAATTAATTAAATAACTAATTAATAATTAGGATCATTAATTAAGGATTGATAATGCAAATCAATTTTACAATAATGGATATCACAACTAGATGATGGATCGCTTGAGCCTAAATTTTATGTAATAACATAAAAGACTTGTGCATGAAAATAAAAAAATTTTAAATTTAGAAATACAATCAACATTCAAAGGGTTTTAAAATTTAGAATTACAATCAACATACAAAGGGTTTACTTTGAGAGGATTAGTCTATACATAAATAGTGTAGTTAGCAAGTAAACTATATGAGGAATAAGCAAATTGCATCTCTCCTAAGGAGAGTCATGTATATCGACAGGAACTCGCACTTTCAGATAGCTAGCAGACATTCTTGAGCCTTAGTTGCTTATGTACATGCCTGCATAGCAAAAGTAAAATAAGATAAAATAAATAATTGCATGTGCAGTTTAGTTTCATTTTAGCTTTCGATAGCTATTCAAACACTATAGTATTACTCATATTTATCATTAGTATTTTAGCTTTATAATAGTTACTTTTAAAGTAAAATAAGATACTACAAATTTTTTCTCAATTATTTATTATTATTAATAAGTTTTTCTTAGTACTTCAGCTATAGTAGAGTTACATTAGCATATGTCATTTGACCATATTTATTTTAGCCCTCATTTTTTATTTATTATAGTGTATATGCCTAACTTTTTGTGGCAGTTAAGATGGTATGGTTGTATCCCAAAAAACAAAATTTACAAAATCATTCATGATTACAAACCTATCTCCTTATGTAATATTATTTACAAACCAAATGCCATATACTTGTATAGCTCCCCTTCTTCTGTACCTTTCAAATCTTGCTCAATTTGGTTTCATCAAAAGTAGATCAATAGCTTTAAAATATCATTAGTGCAAATGCCATTTTGCATGGCTTCAGCCTCGAAAGAAAAAAAATCATTTGAACAAAAAATGATTTGCGTAAAGCTTTTTATATGGCTAATAGAGGCTATGTTATTACTAAATTGTAAAAGTTTGGTTTTCCTAATTTTGACATTAATTGGATTTCTGCTTGCACTTCTAAAGTTTATCCCTTAGTTATTGTGAATGGTAGCATGACTAGTTTTTTCAACTCTTCAAATGGCATAAGGCAAGGTTTATCTCCTTACCTCCTCCTCTTTATAATTATTCTCAATGGGATACCTGATTTAATTAATGAGGCTTGTGTTAACAATAATTGTAAGCCTCTAAAATTTAAATATTTTAAATAATTTCAATTTCACTTTGTTGAGGATATCCTTTTCTTTGGAGAAGCCTCAAGCTAGGCCTTAATGCCATAAAGGATTGCTTCTCCATATTTTCCATATATTATGGGATGCAAATAGTGTAGATAAGTTAACCATTTACATTTTTCAAGTTGTTGAAAATATGGAGTAGCTGGCATCAATTCTAAATACTATATTAGAAATTTTCTTTCTAAATATTTGGGGTTGCCCTTGCATCACTCAAAAACCTCCCTTCAGGTTTGCATCCCCTTATAAAACAAAATTTGCACTCTTCTCACGGGTTGGTCCAACATGAAACTTATAAAAAAAAAACTATGCTCCAAAAAGTTAATCTTGTGTGTTCAAGATTCTTGAACTATGACAACATGGAGAAAATATTAAATGTTTTAACTTGAGATTGTATTATGTACTTTAAAACAAAGGGGGGTTCAGGCCTTTGTTCTCCTATGACTCTAATCACTAACTGTAAAATACTTTATATCCATTATGCTTTTCCTGGTTCTCTGCTTTATAATATTATCATTGGTTGTGACACTATGATTCACAATTTTTGTATTTCACTATTTTATTACTTTATTTAGGGGATATTCTTTGTGGGCTTATGAGACTATGAATAATGCTAAAAATATCAGTTTTCGGTATCTACTGCTCATAATTTTAGACTTAATAAATAGACATTGATACTATTTATGAAAGATCTGGGCACCCTCTGCCCACTCAGGGTGCCAAATCTTAGATCCTTTCATTTTATTTTTTTCTAATGTTAACTAGTAAGAATATATTTAAAATAAAAGATAATAGTAGCACATGAAATTAATTCCTCAAACATCAAATAGCTCTACTTCAAAGATTCCATTCAAAGGAAGCTCATCCCTTTTGCTAAGGTTTCCGGTTCTTTGGTATTTGTCACAACCTTTCACAAAATCCGCTGCATTTTTGAATAGATGAAGCCAAAAGAACCCAGATTGAAGAACCTTAGCCGTTGTACGATCAATTCCATGGTGCCCTACATAAGGGGATGTGTGGCAATGGTAGAGAATGTCCTTAATTTCTGACTCGGGCACACATCTCCTTAGGAGTTTATCATTGCAACATTTATAGAGGAAGGGATCATACCAATAGAAATATTTTATGTTAACAAAGAACTTTTTCCTTTGTTGAAAGTTCAGGTCTTTTGGTATAACTCCTACTGCAAGATAATTTGCAAAGTCAGCGAACCAAGAAGGATTTGAAGAAGAGATAGTGTACAGCTTTCCATCAAGGGATGATTCACTAATTTTGGTCAAATTATCACTTACAAGGTGGGTCAATCTAGATAGATGGTCAGTTAACACATTCTCACTCCCCTTCTTATCCCGGATTTTTAGATCAAATTCTTGTAAGAGCAGCACCCATCATATTAAGCGGGGCTTAGCTTCTTTCTTTTGAAGGAGATATTTAATAGCTGCATGATCAGTGTAAGTAATAGTCTTAGACCCAATGAGATATTACCTGAATTTATTGAAAGCAAAGATGACAACTAAGTGTTTTTTCTCTGTGGTAGCATAGTTTCTTTGGGCATCGTCAAGGAGTTTACTAGCATAGTAAATTGAATAGAAGGTTCGTGCCTTTCACTACCCAAGGATAGCACCAACCGCAAGGTCACTCACATCACACATAATCTCAAATGAGGAGTCCCAATTTGGAGTAGAAATTATTAGAGCAGAGATTAGGGCAATTTTAATAGCATTGAAACCTCTTAAACAATTTTCATCAAACTTGAATTCAATATCTTTCCCTAGTAATCTACTGAGCGGCAAGCTTATGCTGGAGAAATCTTTGATAAATCTTCTGTAAAATTATGCATGCCCAAGGAAATTTCTAATTCCTTTCACATTGATAGGAGGGGAGAGTTTTTCAATTACCTCCACCTTATCCTTATCAACTTCTATTCCTCTCCAAGAGATCAAATGACCAAGGACAATACCTTCTTCCACCATAAAATGATGTTTTTCCCAATTTAATATTAAATTTGATTGTTCACACCTTTTTAGAACCTTTCCCAGATTAATTAAATAATGATCAAAAGAGCTTCAGACAACAGAGAAATCTTCCATAAAGATTTCTTAAAGTTCCCCTATCATATCAAAAAAAAATAGCCATCATACAGCGTTGGAAAGTAGCCGGGGCATTGCATAGTCCAAAGGGCATTCTTCTAAAGGCAAATATCACAAAGGGGTAAGTAAAGGTTGTTTTCTCTTGGTCTTTAGGTGAAATCAAGATTTGATTGTATCATGAATACCCATCAAGAAAATAAAAATAGGATTCCCTATCAACCTATCGAGCATTTGGTCTATGAATAAGAGAGGGTAGTGATCCTTATGAGTAGCTTTATTTAATCTCCTATAATCAATGTACACTCTCCATCTGGTCACAGTTTTAGTGGGAATCAATTCATTATTGTCATTAAGCACAATGGTCACCCCACTCTTCTTTGGAACCACATGAATAGGACTCACCCAAGGACTATCAGAGATGGGGAATATGATTCCAGCATCTAAGAGTTTAATAATTTCTTTTGTGAACTACTACTTTAATATTAGGTTTTAAGCATCATTGAGGTTCAATTGATGGAGTAGAGTTATCCTCCAAGAGGATACGGTGTATACAATGAGTTGGGCTAATACCTTTCAGATCAGTTATACTTCATCCAATTGCTCTCTTGTGCTCTTTTAAAACATTACATAAAAGCCTCTCTTGATGCTGAGTTAACAATGCAAAAATTATTACGGGAAGAGATGCCTCCTCCCCTAGATAAGTGTACTTTAAGTGCGAGGGAAGAGGTTTAAATTCTAATTCTGGAGGGCAATCTATAGAAGGTTGAATTATTTTCCTCTCTTGAATCAATTCCTCAATCAGTCCATCTTCAGTGAGATTCTCATCATCCTCATTCACTAATATTCCCTCTTCTTCTACATCTCCCATTAACCAATTCAATTAAATTGATCATCTAATAATCCTCATTGGGCTTAGATGGGTGCCTCATAGAATCATTTACATGAAATTTCACCTCCTCATCGCCATATCATAATCTCAATTCCCCTTTATCGACATCAATCAATATTCTTCAGGTAGCCAAGAATGGTCTACCTAAGATGATGGGGATTTCATGGTTTTCATCTTCCATGTCTAAGATTATAAAATTAGCTGGGAAGATGAATTTATTGACCTTTACAAGCACATTTTCCACGATTCCTAAAGGGTTTTTTACAGATCTATCAGCAAATTGGAGGAGAACAGAGGTCGGTTTCAAATGATCGATTTCTAACTTCTTGAATATGTAAAATGGCATCAGATTTATGGATGCACCTAGATCATAAAGGGCTTTTTGGAAAGATTGGTTTCCAATAGTGCAAGGGATAGTGAAGCTACCAGTATCCTTCTTCTTAATGGGAATTTTCCTTTGAAGGATTGCACTGCATTCTTCTGTTAATACCACAGTCTCCTTTTCTTCAATTTTTCTTTTCTTTGATAGGATATCTTTCATAAACTTTGCATAACTCGGCATTTGCTCTAAAGCTTCCGCGAAAGGGATGTTTATGTGAAGAGTTTTAAAAGTATCTAAAAATTTGTGGAATTAGGCATCAAGTTTCTCCTTAGCTAATCGCTGAGGGTATGGGATGTTAAGGGTCATTTTAAGTTGGTCACTAGGTTGAACCTTCTCTGAATCCCTTACATCATTCCTCTCATTTCTGATCATTACTTCTTCCTCCCTTATCCCTCTCTAGTTATTGTTTTTTTTTTTCATTCTCCTCGCTCACAATCGGCCTTGTCATTTTCCCACTTCTTAGGGTTATAGAGTTTCCTGAGTCATTTTCATACTCATCAATGACTCCTACTAAAGTTGGTTTCTCTAACTAGCTCATGATTTCTTTTAGTTTTTGTTCAATTCTTTTTTACTGACTCCTATTGCCTTAAAAGAGTATGTTCGTGCCTATATGGAGTGGAGTCAATTTTATTCATAAATTCAGTTGTGGATGTTCTTAATTCAATAAAGGAGTTCTCTAATCTTTCTCTATTTCCATCATGATTCATAATTACATTGACATTCCTTAACTCATAATCTCCCTTTTGATAAGATTTTAAGTACCCACATTCTAACTTTTTATTTAGTTGAGAGATTTGATTTCGGAGCTCATGAATTTGTTGCGAATTTTCAAGCGAGTTACTATCATTTTTAGCCATGTGTTCATTCCTTTGGAAAGGCCATTAATAGTCATTGTTTCCAATTTCATCCAAGAGGTCATAAGCCTCTTCTTGGATTTTTGCTACTAATTGAGCCTTCGATGGCCGCATCAATGAGAGTCCTTGTTGGAGCATTCAAACTATTGTGAAAGGTTTGCAGTTGCATCCATAAAGGGAACCCATGATGCGGGCATCGCCTTAGACCTTTTTTAAAGCGATCCCACCCATAATATAGAGTCTCCCCTTCATACTGATTGAAGTTGGTTATTTCAATTCTCAGTCGAGCAGTTTCGCCGGAGGGAAATATTTTGCTAAGAATTTTCTAGCGAGATCATCCCAAGTACGGATGGAATCACTCAGGAGAGAGTTGAGCCAACTCTTGGCTCTGTCTCTTAGGGAAAAAGAGAATAGCCTAAGTTTAATGGCATCTTCAGAAACACCATTAAACCTGAAGGTATCACATATTTCATGAAAGTTTGAAATGTGTGAATTAGGGTCCTTCATGGCTAACCCACCAAATTGATTATTTTGAACCATACTGAGTGTAGAAGATTTGATCTCAAAATTGTTGGCTTCTATGTTTGGCCTAACAATTGCATGAGGACTGCCCCTGACAGTGGGCAAGGTATAATCTCTAAGTGCTCTACCCCATGGTTCTCCAAAAGGCTCTCTAGGAATTTCATCAAGGTTCTCCATAACAGCTTGTTGATTAATTAAGATTGCTTGTTCTATTCTAACTTGCAAAAGGGTTCTTTCAAATTTCAGGATCGAAAAGATATTTAGTACAAATTCTTCAACTCATACAAAATAGAAATTAAGCTATCGAGAACAAATATAGCAATAGCATTCAATGATTCAGCAAACATAAGTAAATAAAAGAAAAGTAAATGGTTAGCACAAATAATTACAAAAACAAAAAATTAAGACTATATGAAAAAGATTTGCTTAAATCACTATTTACTATTAGATTCTCCCTAATACAAAACAGTTACCATTCCCCGGCAAAAAATTGACAGACTGTAAAATACACGTCTGTGCTTGCACACAAGTGTACGTGGTCTAAAGTAAGTTTCGAGATTTATCATCCTTAGGGAATGGTATGCTTTGTTACTAAGGTATATCTAAATTCAACAATATTTAAATGAAATGATTTCGGCTTGATTTGGTTTCGTTAACAAGAAATAATGTAGAGTTTAGAAACTATTTAAGTTGGAGATAAGAGTTGGGCTTATTCCATGTGAAATGATGAGAACCTCAAGTTGTATTACTTCGCAAGCACATTTCATTCTTTTTTATTAAGCTAATTAATCAAGTGCACATTGTATTCCTTAGATTTGTCCTCTAAATCCTTCAAGTGCAAATATTGTGCGAGGGATGAACACATTAGGGTTCAATTTCTGCACATAGATTCTCATGAGATCACAATTAGAGCAACATAGTTTTCCTACGTCTAGGCTACCAAAATTTATAGTTTTTAATTAGCCAATCTCATGAGCATTGATTCCACTAATGAGCATCACATGCATCATGCGCAGTTCTAATAAGGAAGTGATTTCATTGGGCTTTATGAAATATGTCACGTCATCATGAGCTCTTAAAGATTCCACTCCCTCCTTTCACATATGCTGAGCAATGGAGCTCCAATTAATGGGTCTCAGCTCACACGCTTCGACTCCTTAGTTGAGCGTAAAACATGGTGCAAGAAGGCTCAAGAACTTCTCACTTAGTTCTAAGCACTCCTTTTACACATATCCCGCTCTTAACTAAGCAATGATCCATGGAGCACAAGACTTTCATTTTGATTGTAGTATTTATAATTATATTTTCTTAACATAAGATTTTCATTTATTCCACAACTTGATCTTAAGATATTTTCATTTAGTCATTCAATAAAATAGAGTCTATTTATTTCAATACATGAGGAAGTTCTACATTATTCATTGAGTCCTTTATATTTTACAATGGGCTCAGCCTAACGCTCCCCAAGGGGGTTTAGCCTTCCATTACAGTTGAGAAAAGAAGAAAAACATACAAGGATGAAGACCCTTTCATAATCCAATAAAAACAATACAAAAGCAAGATAAGAAGTTACTAGGAATAACCTTTAATAGGGTTCTCTAGATCTCTCCTCTTCTTCATCTTCTCCTTTCCTTTAGATCCCTAGTGCAATCTTTAGTTCTTTCTCCTCTAGCAATGGTCCTTTTCACCTCCCTTGAAGAGTTCTCCTTCTTCTTTTATGCATTCCCTAAATACTGAACCTCTTTGGATGAAAATTTTTGGAATCCTTCTTAAGTGAAAAAGAGGTGCATAAATAGAGGAGTCACTATACTCTTTCCTCATTTCAAATTATGTTATTCCCTCTTTAATTTTCTGTTATGATGATTACAAATACCACTTGAGGAGTGAAGTGACATGCTCATTTCTCTTTTTAATTCTTTGATATCATTTCAATCCTCCCTCATGCCAATAAAATAAGCTGTTGTAGAAGAAATAATGGATGGGAGACAAAGAGCAAGTTGGGGGTCTTGTCACAGCTATAATAAATGCACTGAGCTGGCGAAAATTTGGTGCGCCACTACAATATGCTATAGAGCGCTTGAGTTTCATAAACTCTTTTGCTGCCGCGCTCTGTGGCAGTTTTTAATCTTTGAAACTTGCCTGCTGCAGCGCGTTGTAGCGATTTAGTTTCTGAAACTCTCCCGCTGTGGCGCACTGTAGCGATTGAATTTTGGACACTCTCCCAGAAATTGTTGGGCTCGCTTTTTACCTGAAAAGAAGCAGAATTTGATCAAGGGGATGTTTCAAATAAAAAAATGAATGACATTTTTCCTTTATTTAGGATATAAATTATGGATTCATCAGGCTTATATGAGACTATGAATAATGTTAAAAATATTAGTTTTTTATATCTACTGCTCATAATTTTAGCCTTAATAAACAGACATTGATACTATTCATGAAAGATCTGGGCACCCTCTGCCCACTCAAGGTGCCAAATCCTAGATCCTTTCATTTTTATTTTTTTCTAATGTTAACTAGTAAGAATATATTTAAAATAAAAGAGAACAGCAACTCAAAACAAATGAGAGGACAAAAATTAAATGAAAAACATTGAAATACTAAGAACTTAATTATCCAAACAAAAGTAACTTAATTAATCATACTAAGAGCTACTATAATTTTAACATTCTTCTTAAATGGTTTGAATTAACTTTAATTTTAGCATGCTACTAAAATAATCATATATATTACAGCCTTGTTGTGCAAATTTGAAGAAATATAAAAAAATAAAAAATTTTAGATTAACTTATGAAATAATAATTAAAATCAAAAATAAAATAATTTTGATGAGCTAAATAAAAAATATATGTTTTGCTGGATTTCACATGTAAAAATGTACCTACTGTACAAATTTAAAATGAATGATGTAAATATAAAATTTAATTTATATTAAATTAATTAATTTTTGATTATTCATTTAATATATAACAATAAAAATATTGTTCGTTTTGACCTGAAAGACCTCAAGATTTTGTCTATGTATTTAAGATTTGAGGATCTGTGAATATTTCACATTTCACTCCATAAAGATAATATTTCCCAATTTTCAAAGCAAAAAATTACAGCTGTCAATTCTAAGCCATGCACATGATAATTTCTTTCATTTGGCTTTGCTTGCCTAGGGGGAGAAGCTATCCATTTATACTCCTGCATTAGAACATAGCCTAGTCCTAATTTAAAAGCATTAGTATAAATTTGGAAGTTTTTCCCTTCCTAGGTACGACTAATACTAGTTCGATAATCAAAACTCATTTTAATTACTAAAATGCTTCTTCACACTCTTGACATCAAATAAAGGGACTTCCTTTCGACTCAATTTGGTTAATGGTTTTGCGATTTGTGAAAATCCTTGCACAAACCGTGGATAGTAACCAGCCAAACACATAAAACTACTAATTAACATTTGTAACTATTCTTGGTTAAGTCCACTTTTGGACGACGCTTATTTTTCTCTTGCCTACTCTTATCCCTTCAACATCAATTACATGACCTAAAAATAGCACAAAGTCTAACCAAAATACACATTTGGAATATTTAACAAAATTTTATTTTTCCTTAACAATTCCAATACAACTCTAAAATTCCACTCATGATATTCTTTACTTTTAGAATAATATAAAATGTCATCTATAGACACAATGGCAAATTTTTTAAGTGAAGGTTTTAGGGTTCTCTACATTAGATCCATAAATATGGATGTTGCATTAGTTAGTTCAAAATACATGACCAAGAACTCATAATGCTCATATTTAATTTTAAATGCAATTTTAGAAATGTCCACATCCTTAACCCTTATCTAATTATATCCTGATCTCAAATTAATTTTTGAAAAGACTTTTCTCCTATAATTTGATCAAATAGATCATCTATCCTCGATAATGGACATTTATTCTTAATCATCACCTTGTTCAACTCTCAATAATCTATACACATTCGCATTGACAATAATTCTTACACTTGCTCTCTCATTTCTTGCAATTCAATTGGTGACATTCTATAAGACGTCTTTGATTTAGGTTAGGTCCCGGGGATAAATTCAATTGAGAACTCGACTTCCCTTACTAGAGTTAATCTTGATAATTCATCAGGGAGTACATTCATAAATTCCTTCACTATCCTTGTTAGTGTTGTATGCTTATCTTCTTTATTTTCTCCTATCATTGTTAGTAGATAAGCATCACACCCTCTACTTATCAATCTTTTGACCTCTACAACATTTATCATGGGTGCAGAAAGACTAATCTTCCAACAAAAATTTTGGAATTCTTCCCAGCCTTCATAGTAACATTTTTCTTTTGACAATCTATAATGGTATTATATTTTTTTAATCAAATCATTTCCAAAATTATGTCAAAATTTGTTATTAGCATAACTATGAGTTTTGTTTCAAAAGTTTGATTACTTATTGGATGCTCAATTTATAGAACTTATTCTCACTCAACTTTGCATCTGATGGCATTTGGACATGCTATATTTTACCCAACTTTTTCTTATGTATGTTTAATATTTGCACACACTTTTTTGATTTAAATGAATGGTTGGAGCTCATATTAAAAAAAGTGTCACAAGGTTGATCATTGATATATGGCGTGCATATATTGATCATTTCTGAATGGTTCATTATCTAACACATAATTGAAGTGCAAATTTCAAGCATTCATAATTAAAATAAATAAGCTTATATTATAATTGAATTTATCTAATACCACTTTGTTGTCTTTTGGAGCAAGAATAGGTGTCGGTGCACACGCTTTGGGTAAAGTAGTAAGATGCTTGTTGATCACTTTACTCGTTTGATTATTTCTTGGGGCTAGAATAGGGGCTTTTGTGGCAAACAAGGGGCTCTCCTTTAAATTGGAGCTTGTTCTACTGCATGTGGTTGTGTTTAATGTATTGTTAGAGCTTGGGTTCTTACATGTACTGGAGGATGACTAATCTTGCTTCTATTAATAGTCCAATGGAATTGACAATCCCGATATTTGTGACCTAGTTTTCCACAAGTATAGCATCATCTTCCTTTCTAATAACACTTCCCATAAGGATATGGCCTTTGACATCGTGGTGCTTGCCTTGTTTGATGTTGTGGGGTCATCTGACATAATTTGGAGGTGGCGATATATTTCTCTTTAACACTTCATATCTTGATAGAGGTTGTAGGGATCTCTTTCTTTACTCCTACTATATATGGTTCTCTATTATCCAAGCTCCTTTAAGTAATTAAGCAAAGTTATCATGATAAAGATTATAAGTGATTCATGATTGTGTCCTTTAGTCCTTTTAGAAAGTAACTACATCTTACAGCTTCAGTCCTCACTATGTCTCGCACAAATTTTAGCAATCTTCTAAACTTCATTTTGTATGATAACACTGTCATATCTCTTTAATTAAATGTATCAGCTCAGCGAGAGAGAGAGAGAGAGAGAGAGAGAGAGAGAGAGAGAGAGAGAGAGAATATTTAGATTGTAATGCAAGTTGATTGGTGATTAGTATAGACTAGCAAGTAGCAGTTGAGATCAATAGTGTGCAACTTATAAGTTTCTTTAGATAAACGTATAGCTTAAAAAATCTTAAGGATTTAGATGGATCTAAATTTGGATCTCTCTTTATTTAGATTAATAGGTGATAAAAACAAGCATTATAGAAATATTTGAGTAAATATTAGTGGGTGTGCTAGAACACTTAGATCCTATTTAGGTTAATCCATTATTCAACCACTTGGATAGAATCAAGAATTAAGAAGGGAAAGAGCATAACTGCTTTGGCTTAATAAGTCACCCTTAGATTCCTTAGTAAGCACTTATAGCAGTTAGATGAACTTGAAACTTAGAAACCCTTTGCGGTGAAAAGACAATTAGAACCTCTAGTAGACTATTTAAGGAATATCTTATATCCAAGTATAAGAATAGGAGTTAAGCTTCTAGATTTATGATATTATTTATAAAATGAAGTTAAACTCATTATATTTCTTATTAAATATAAAATTTCTTTTAAATTAATATTTTCAAAATCATAATTTTTATTGTATATGTATATCCTTCAATTAATTAAGATATTTAGTTAATGTCATAATTAAAGCAGACAATGATGAATATCACATAATTTACAATAAATCCTAAAAATACTTAAATGTTGCTTCCCTTTGAGACTAGATCCTTGAACATGAATTCAAATGTTGTGCATAAATAAAATAATAAACATTTCACATAGGGGTCTCATGTGGTGGATTAGTATGTATAGACATTATTAATCTAAGGCAAGCTATGGAGAGATCACAAGACAACACATATCCTAGAGGAGGAGTGTGTGTCTGTGTGTGTGTGTTATGTCAGACCGCACTACTTATAGTTGGGTAGACATGCCAAATTCCTTGCTTATTCTATAATATGCGCGTAGAACATAATTTAAAATAATATAAATAAATTAACATTGCATATAACGCAATCTTATTGATTGTGTATGGCCATCTACCGTCTTCTAACTATACTATACAATTTATTCATTCTTTAATATTGAAACTTACTTTAATTACTTTTATTTTAGTACTTCACTTATAGTAGTACATGCTTGTTTACTACAATATATTCTTTAAACAAATTTATAGATACAGTTACATTTCCTTACACTATTTTCTTACATTTACTCAGCATATATTCTGTTGGGCATATATATTTTCATATTCATTTTAATGTGCACATATATACTTGTACCTACTTCTTTTATTAAGCTTGTTTTATGCAAGCTAGAGCAGCTACACTAGTACATACATTTACTAAAACTTAAATGTATGACACAATCAATAAAATATTAGGAGCTTGGTTCTAATCCTAATAGGCTAGGTAACCAGGCAAGGCTAGAAACCTCATCCATATGGGAAATGTTACCATTTGGGAAACCAATACTTTACTTGCAGAAGAGTCTAGCATAAGCATTGGATTTGCAAATCCAATTAGACGATCAATAAGATAAAAATTAATCATCCTCAGATCATCCATAATCTAAATCTAGTCCAAACTCAAGCTTTGACAATGGCTATATTGCCTCCTCCAGCAACTAAGCAGGTGCCAAATCAAAAGAGGGCTCCAAATCTTGCTCCCAAAACTCCTCAAGCTGTTAGAAGAAATAATCATAAGAGTAAGGCAACCAATTGTTCTACTGCTCTACTTAGCTCTTATGCACTAATTCCCACTGTCGCTCCCAAAGACAATGAAGTTGCATCAGGTATAATTTAAGTTTAGTTTGCACATTATCTTTATTTTTGCATATCAAGACCTACATCTTTTAATTCATTCATTAGATAATAAATCAGTTAAATCATTCATCATCAGCACGATTTACATTGATGATCCACCTTATGACACAATGTTCGATATGGGTGTTAGTCATTCGTTTATATCTGAAAATTCAGCACAAGCTTTAAACCTTCAAGGATTCAGATTAGGCCAACCTTTGGGTGTTCAAAAGTTGTCAAGAGCTGTATATTGAATAATCTTATTAGTAATTAATCCTTTGAAGCTAAGCTTATAATTATGCCAATAACAAGTTTTGACAAATTTTGGGAATGTGCGATTGTCAAAAGAAAAAGGTTACCTTATGTGTATGAAAGAAGTTTGAGGCGCTTGTAGGAAGACTTGGCATTACCGCATCTATGTTTAATCTAGTATAGGATAAGAGGCTAATAAGCAAGGGCTGTGATGCATTCTTAGTGACTATGATAAGAGAATCTAAAGAAGATAGACCTATGGCAGAAAAAATGGTAGTAAGAGCTTATGTATGTATTTCTTGATTAACTTCTAGGATTGCCTCCATTGAGGGAAGTAATATTTTCGATCAAATTAATTTTGGGAATGTATCCTAAATCAAAAGAGCCTTATATAATGGCTCCTAGAGAGTTACATGAGCTGAGAGGTCAATTGGAAATTTTGTTCGAGAAGGGATTTGTAAGACCAAGTATGTCCCCATGGGGATGCCCATAACTATTTGTGAAGAAGAATGATGGCTCTATGCGCATGTGCATTGACCCTTGCAAGCTAAATAAAGTGATCGTAAAAAAGTACTTTTTACCAATGATCGAAAGACTTGTTTGATCAATTGGCAAACTCTAATGTATTTTCAATGATAGATTTAAGATCGGGATATTATTAGATAAGAATCAAGGAGGAAGATATCTCGAAGATTATATTTAGAACCAAATATGGGAACTATGAGTTCATAGTCATGTCCTTTGGACTAACTAATGCTCCATCCATATTTATGAATTTGATGTAGTGAATCCTGAAGTCATATCTAAATAAATTTTTTATCATGTTCATAAATCATATCTTAATCTATTCTAAGAATAAAGCTGCTCATGAGAAGCATCTCATGGCAATCCTAAAACTATAGGGAGCTAATAAGATGTTTGCCAAGTTCTTGAAATGTGAGTTTTGGTTAAATTATGTGGCATTCTTAGGTCATGTTTTAAATGCTGAAAGGGTAAGAGTTGATCATAAGAAGATTAGTGTTGTCCAAGGATGGGTTCAACATAAATATGTAACTAAAATTCAAAGCTTTTGGGGTCCGGTTGGTTATTATAGAAGGTTCATGCAAGGATTTTCTCAATGAGCCACACATTTAGCTAAGTTGACCCATAAGGAAGTTCCCTTCATTTGGTCAGGAGTATTTTTAGATATTGAAGAAGCTTTTAACTTTTGCACCAGTATTAGTGAGATATTCACAGATCACAAAAGTCTAAAGTATATCTTCATAGAGAAGGAGTTAAATTGTAGATAGAGAAGGTGGTTATAACTAATTTGTGATCATGAATTGGAGAGTCATTATCACCCTGGCAAAGAAAATATTGTAGCTGATGTGTTAAGTAGAAAAGCAACCCTGCCTTTTTTTGTTAAGAAATAATGCATTAATAGATTAGTTTGTAAGGTTGTAGATTGAGCCTCTCAGAACAATCAAATTACATAATCTTTTATCGATATGTCAAGTGGAGTCGACACTGAAGTATAGAATTTTAGTAGCTCAGAAGAAGGATGAGAGTTACGACAAACTCAAGGTAGACATATAAAGCAAAAAATGTCTAATTTGCAGTCGAAAGGCAGTGACTCTATATTCCAAGAGGAAAGAGTGTAGGTTCTTAAGGAACCGTAGTTAGAAAATTTTGGTAGAAGCCACAACTCAGGATACAATGTTCATCATGGGAGCAATAAAATTTATCAAGATCATAAAAAGTCATTCTGGTGGCCAAGTTTGAAAAGAGATAGCATATTTTATGCTAAGTTCCATTCTTGTTGCTTCATGAAAGCCAAGCATCAAAATTCTAGATGACATCTGCAATCCCTTTAGATTCTTGAATAGAAATGGCCTGACATTTCTACAAATTTGTAATGGGATTGTCAAAGACTAAATCAAGTGCTGATGTAATATGGGTTGTTATCGACAGGTTAACAAAATTATCCCATTTTAAACTTATCGAACAAATTAATTCAGTTGAAAATCTTGCAAGTGTGTACATAAAAGAAAGTATTTGTCTGCATGGTACACCTAAAGCCATAATCTCATATCGAGATAGTAGATTCACATCCTACTTCTGGCTAGCTATTTAGAAAATTTTGGGAACTAGCTATGAGCACAACCATCCATCCCTAAATAAATGGGCAGACTGAACGAGTGAATCAAGTTCTGGAAGATATCATACTTTTGTGTGAATTAGATATTGGTGGAAGTTGGAAAGAGCACCTAGCTTTGGTAGAATTTCCCTATAGTAGCAGCTACCAAGCTAGCATATGTATAGCTCCTTCTGAAGCACTTTTAGGTAGAAGGTGTAATACTCTGTTGGCTTGCATTGAGGCGAAAGATGCTCAAATGTATGGTTCTAATATGGTTGAAGAAACTAATAAGAAAGTTATATAGATCAAGAAGAATGTGTTGACAGCTTTGGATAGAAAAAAGAAATATCACCATGATCTCCAACGTCCATTGGAATTCCAAGTAAGAGAAAGAGTTTATCTCAAGGTTAGTTTAATGAAAGGAATGCAGAGATTCAAACAGTCAGAAAAATTGAGTTATTGGTATGTTGGACCAATTGAAATAATTTCCAAAGTGGGGACATCAACATATATGATTTGATCTACCAGAAGATTTTGTTGTAGTGGATAACATCTTTCACGTATCTTCCTTGAGGAGGTGCTTTCTTGATCCTCGTTAGCAAATTCAGATACTTGCATTAGAGTTGCAATCAGACTTAACTTTGTAGTAAAACTTGTCAAGATTCTAGTAAAAGATCTTAAGTAATTAAGAAGTCACGGTATTTTGATTGTTATGGTCCAGTGGCAGAATCATTCAATTGAAGAAGTCACGTGGAAAATCTAGGGAAAAAATCAAAAGAAATATCTTGAACTATATTCCTATCTAGGTATTCTTATAATCTAGTAATTTTGATCTTTATCTATTTTATTTGATAAATCATTAAGGCTTTGAGAATGACACCGCTTTTAAGAGGGAAAGTTTGTAAAACCCTAACGTTGTTACCTAATATTAGCTAGTCTAATTATCATAGAAAATTTTCCATTACTCTCTAAACATTAGCTGGACCAAACCCTAAAATTTTGAGCCATTTTGGAAGTTATTTGATTTAATTGAATATTTTAATAAATTTAACTAATAAAAAAAATATAAAAAATAAATTGATCTTCAATCCAAAATTCGATTGCATTTTAAATTCCTCACACCCAAATTAGTTAATGGTGAATTTTTAAATGTTTTTGAAGCTCATTTGATTAAAAATATTTAATTTATTGAAATTATAGTAATTATTATTTAATTAAATTAATTGAAAATGAATTAATTATTTATTTCTAATGGATATAAATGGGTAGCAGGTGATTCAATGTCCTCCTTCGAATATGGGACCGCCTAATCGCAAGATCCGGGTTGTCCCACTATTCTATGGATTCAGATCTAAATATGGGCTTAAATTGCTAGTTGATATAATCCCATTCATTGGATCAGGGCCCAAATCTAACGGCTGAGGGTATCCCTTCATTTAATCAATTTCTATGATCGAATCAGGATCAGAGCCTAGATACACTCTATCTACCCTAAACCCTAAACCCTAAAATTTTGGAAGTTATTTGATTTAATTGAATATTTTAATAAATTTAACTAATTAAGAAAATATAAAAAATAAATTGATCTCCAATCCAAAATTCGATTGTATTTTAAATTCCTCACACCCAAATTAGTTAATGGTGAATTTTTTAAAGTTTTTGAAGCTCATTTGATTAAATATATTTAATTTATTAAAATTATAGTAATTATTATTTAATTAAATTAATTGAAAATGAATTAATTATTTATTTCTAATGGATATTAATGGGTAGCAGGTGATTCAATGTCCTCCTTCGAATATGGGACAGCCTAATCGCAAGATCCAGGTTGTCCCACTATTCTATGGACTCAGATCTAAATATGGGCTTAAATTGCTAGTTGATCTAATCTCAGTTATTGGATCAGGGCCCAGATCCAACGGCTGAGGGTATCCCTTCATTTAATCAATTTCTATGATCGAATCTGGATCAGAGCCCAGATACACTCTGTCTACCTTCTACATGATCACGCACAGGTCATGTAAATGACCATCTTTTGTTGTAGCTCCATGCTCTTATATCCTCTACATTTGATTCCATTAGAATCCTTAGGCCCTCAAATTGTGTTTGGGATCAATTGTAGGAGCTTGTTTATTATATCGAAGGATCTGATATGGCAAACCCAGAAACTAGGTCCCCCATCTTTCGCCCTCTCAATTTTCTTTCATTCCTTATGATAAATATTTGTTTGCTTGTTTCATTACCTGAAGTACTGATTGCCTTAGTCAATCAAACTCGAGTGAGCCCAACTGATACTCATTTGTTCCAAGCATATACAATGGTGTACAATGCTTGGTCTAAGTAGCAATCCAGTTATCCATTGGCACCCAGGTCATGGCCTGGAGTTCACTAGGTCCACATTGACTTTGTAAATGCATTGGGATCTCACCCAAGCCCTGGGGTGCTCTTTGGAGGGAGACTTATCCCTCCATAATAAACCTTAGCTGTGACCAATGGTGGAGTAGGCTTAAAGCGATAGGGACGATGTCGGATGGAGGTTCTTGTACTGATGCTTAGGCCACCTAACAAGGATCATTTTTACACCTCATTCATCCTATGAAGTGGCTCGAGTAGGGAAATTTTAAGTTTATCCACAAACCCTAAATTTTGCCTGTCGAAACAAGGATGCACAATGTCGGGCGAGTCAGCTAGTGACCTGTGCAGCACTGCACTATCTCAAGTCAGTCGAGCTCATGGCCCAATTGGTATTTTTTTCTAAAGCCTAAGCTATGCCTTTTTAATATATAAAGGAGAATTTTAGTGGAATTATCCAAATTCAGTATAATCAAACAAAGGTTAGACTAATTCAATTTTAATTATTTAAATAACTTCTTAAATACTCATCCAATTATATTGAAATTATATTTGAAAATAATAAGAAAAATATGTAGAATATTAATATGACATTTTTATTTTTATAGTTAATTTTGCTTATAATTCTTTAATCACCATTAAGATTGATTAGTGTCCAATTAGGCCTAATATTCTCCAAATTGACCCTATTTAACACATGTTATTGAAATTCTTAGACAATAAGGATTGTAAATTCACTGATTATATACCAATTATATATCAAAATCATAATTCCAAATTTAGGGCTTAAAAAATTAATATTATAATTATATTTGTGATTTTCCCACTTATTTCCCTTAATCCCTAGGTAGAATTAAAATGATTTATGATTTATGTCATGAAGAGACTTGATTATTAGAGAGGGTTGTAAGTAGGAAAAATACTTTGATCAACCTAAAACTTGCCAACTCTAGTCTAATTAGGCATGGATCTAACTCTTTAGGGGAGAGAGGGAGAGAGAGAGAGAGAGAGAGAGAGAGAGAGAGAGAGAGAGAGAGAGAGAGAGAGAGAGGGAATATATGGATTGTAATACAATTTGATTGGTGATTAGTATAGACTAGTGAATATGGGTGTATATTATTAGTGTGTAACTTATAGGTCTCTTTAGATAAATAACTAGCTTAATAAATCTTAAGAATTTAGATGGATTTATACTAAGATCCCTCTTCAATCATATTAACAAGTAATAAAAACTAGCATTAGAGAAATAATTGAGTAAATATTAATGGGTGTGATAGAATACTTAAATCCTATTTAGGCTAATCTATTATTGAACCTTTTAGATAGAATCAAGAATTAAAAAGGGAAAGAGCCTAATGGTTATGGCTTAATTCAATTTTAATTATTTAAATAACTTCTTAAATACTCATCCAATTTTATTGAAATTATATTTGAAAATAATAAGAAAAATATGTAGAATATTAATATGACATTTTTATTTTTATAGTTAATTTTGCTAATAATTCTTTAATCACCATTAAGATTGATTAGTGTTCAATTAGGCCTTATATTCTCCAAATTGACCCTGTTTAACACATGTTATTGAAATTCTTAGACAATAAGGATTGTAAATTCACTGATTATATACCAATTATATATTAAAATCATAATTCCAATTTTAGGGCTTAAAAAATTAATATTATAATTATATTTAGGATTTTCCCACTTATTTCCCTTAATCCCTAGGTAGAATTAAAATGATTTATGATTTATGTCATGAAGAGATTGATTATTAGAGAGGGTTGTAAGTAGGAAAAATACTTTGATCAACCTAAAACGTGCCAACTCTAGTCTAATTAGGCATGGATCTAACTCTTTAGGGGGGAGAGAGAGAGAGAGAGAGAGAGAGAGAGAGAGAGAGAGGGAATATATGGATTGTAATACAATTTGATGGTGATTAGTATAGACTAGTGAATAGGGGTGTATATTATTAGTGTGTAACTTATAGGTCTCTTTAGATAAACAACTAGCTTAATAAATCTTAAGAATTTAGATGGATTTATACTAAGATCCCTCTTCAATCATATTAATAAGTAATAAAAACTAGCATTAGAGAAACAATTGAGTAAATATTAATGGGTGTGATAGAATACTTAAATCCTATTTAGGCTAATCTATTATTGAACCTCTTAGATAGAATCAAGAATTAAGAAGGGAAAGAGCCTAATGGTTATGGCTTAATAAGTCACCCTTCCTTAGATTCCTTAGTATACACCTATAGCAATTAGATGAACTTGAACAATATAAACCCTTTGAGGTGAAAAGAGAATTAGAACATCTAGTAGCATACTTAAGAAAGATTATATATTTTATTATAATAATAGGAGTTAAGCTTCTAGATTTAGGATCAAATTTCTAAAATGAATTTTTAAATATTCATCATTATATTTTTCATTAAAATAAATTACTTTTATATTAATATTTTCAAAATCATATTTATATTTATATGTATTATCCTTCAATGGATTAAGATATTCAGTTAATGTCTGAGTCAATTGAGGGCTTGATTAGCCCCAAACATTAAGGTAGACAATTAAAGTAGACAATAATAGATATCCCATAATTTATAATTAACCTTAAAATCCTTGAATGATGCATCGCATTGAGATTAGATCCTTGAACATTCATTCAAATATTGTGCATAAATAAAATATTGTGTATGACACAATCTTATTGATTGTGTATGATTATCTATAGTCTTCTGAATGCCTTTAGAATTTATTCAAACTTTAAGACTGAAACTTACTTCACTTACTTTTACTTTAGTACTTCATTTATAGCTGTTCTTATAGTTTTATTGCAATGTATTCTCTATACAACTTTATAGTTACATTTTCTTACACTATTTTTTTTACATTTACTCAGTATATATCTTATTGGACATATACATTTTTATATTCATTTTATGTGCACATATATACTTGTATTTGCTACATTTATCAAACATATTTTATGCAGGCTAGAGCAGCTTCACCATTTTGTACATTACTTCTTTTGCCTATTATATTTTCAGTTATTTCCCTACTTTCAATTTTTTCCTTTATATTGTATTATACACCACTTTATACAATTATAATTTTTTAAATGTGATATCCTTTAATTTAAATAAAATTAATTACCTTAATATGTACTTAGATTTTATAAGTCTAACCAATTTTTTCTTTTATTAATTGTGCCCTACAGTATTAAAAAATCAAATACGGTAGACCAGAAGTTTGGTTGTTATACTGGCTGCATTCCATAGCTTAAACCTGAGGAGCAGCATCGAAGACTTTCCCTTTCAATTATTTTATTTTTATTTACTCATGAGGACAAGTGTTATTAAGCATTTTAAGCAATTTGTATAATTTTTATAACTTTGGATGTTTTAATCTTTCATATCTGTGATGGACATTGTGTGTGCGTGTGTGTGTGTGTGTGCATTTGGGTGTGTGTGTGTTTGTGTGTGTGTGTGTTTATTGCACTTTTATACATTTAATTTCCCAACCACATAGATTCTTGGCCCATATAATGCTTAATAGTGAGTTAGTTTCTACAAATTTAGTATTAAGTATTACAGTAACACCTACTACTAGATTAGAATATCCCTAATCTAGTACTAGGGTGTTACATCCCATGACCATTTTACGTTCCCTTCCATTCCCCAACCATGAGGAATCTTCTGCGCCTCATTGTGTCCTGATTCAAGACCAAAACGAGCAAGAATCAGATACTTGATCGAGTTCAGCCTGAGGACCTCTCAGTAGATTGAATGATACTCTCTAACCTATTTGAGACCTTTCAAAATTGGTAGAACTTTTGTTTGCTCATTTCTGAACTTTTAGGGCCCTTAACATCCTCTAATCACCACTCAATCTCCTGCAATTTTTATTATCCTCTTCTCGAACCATTTCAAGCTTGAGAGCATCTCCACTGTGATCTAGTGGAGGGAATTCATTGCTCAAATGCTCAGGATATTTGCCTAAGACTAAGGAAGGGATCTGGCTGATTAGTGGAGCTTGGAACCCATTAGCAAGATCGGCATTACCTTTGAACCCTTAGTGCAAGGTACCCCCCCTAAACTCTCTTTTGTTTATCTCCTATCCATGTAATTAGCATTCAATTTTTGATGTGATCATTAACAAATCAAGATAAATTGTACTAGGAATAGTTTTAAACAGATTAAAGCTATTCTTCCATAAATTAAGGTTGAGATTTCAAGAATTTTTAGAGTATTCTTCGGTTCATTGTTTTTGCAAATACCCATTACCTAAAACCTTGTTGAACCTCTAATAATCCTCTAATTGTCATGCCAGAAGGTTAAGCATTTAATGAAGAGATAATTTAGGCTCGAGTTAGCCCAAATAAGCTATGATACGATGGGACTCCATTGGAACAAATAGTGAAATCCATTCGAGCAGACTCTATGTACATTGGATGGGCCAGACATCGTGGATATGTCTGTTTGAATCACCATGGCTCAATGGAGGTGTAAGCACCTTAATCTTGCTATAACAATGGCTATAGAGAAAGAATTTGGCCCCCACAATAAACCATGGCAGCCTTCGCTCAAGTGAGTAGCCTTCTGGAGACCTTTGCCACTGGCCCTAGGCTTTTTGTGAAAGTAGGTGATCCTTGCTAGGATGAGTTTTTTTGTATAAGAACCAATCCCTAGATGTGGCCAAAAATAGTGGTAACTAGCCACAAAAGCTAATCCTAGCTTGGTGATGTTAGGAACAGTCGGTGAGAAAGACGCTCAGTGCTCGTCAGGCTGGCTCATGACCGCATTATTGCGAAAGGCAAATTATTTTTTGAATGTACCATGGGTCATCAAGTTCTGTTAACCGACACGTCATCCTAATGATGGAAGTTGAATATTCTATTTAAATTAAATGGTGTAGTAAATTTAATTTAATTAGAACTTTAAGAAATTAATACATATTGTATTAATCAAATAATTTGATAATTATAAATCTAAGTATAGTAAAATTGTATACCATTCTGTTAGAAAAAATCAACGAATAATAATATGAAATAAAATCAAGATTGTAATGAGTATTTTTGTTAATTGACTATTAAGTGTGATTAAGAGTAATTAGTAAAAAAATTATATATGTATAATTCAAAAAATTAAGTTTAAGATGTCAACTAACTCCTTAAACACTAAGGAATCAATATTCAAAGAATTTGGCAAGCTTTATTATCAAATTTACAATATCAAATTTAGGGTATCAAAATAATAATATTTTAATCAAATTAATAAAATTTACACAAAGTATACGATTAGACTTTTTTATTAGCTTAGGATGATAAGATGAGTAAATTACATTAGTTAAGGATTTAAAAATACTAAATGCAAATTTGGGTAGTACTTTAAAAGAATTGGTCAAATAGATATTTAGAACCAAATAGGCTCAGCATAGGCATCGAATATAGGAAGAACTTAAAATGCAAATTTCTAATATAGAATATAGTAGATTAATATTAGTAAATGGGGTAGATCAACCTCATAAGACGAACTATCCTCAGATACTTTGGTAACTCTATAAATTTTAGTTATTTAGATCATGTTCTAGTAGTAGCCATAATATTAGATGAAATTAGACCGATATGATGATTAAATCACAAATTAAATTAAATTTCATGTTAAGATATGTGTATGTTTTAATATCAGTGAAAAATCAATCAACTTAAAAATAAATATCATGATATTGGGGAAATCTTGAGCATCGAAGTTCTTAGAGAAAATAACTAAATAATTCATTAAAATTTTGAAACAGACATTAAGAACAAATAATCTATGATAATTAGACTACAACGAATATCACATCTAAAATTAGTTAGTTTTGACAATTCTTGATGCTACATCGCTTTGAGCTAAAATCTTATTGCATAACAATCAGACGTATCATGAAAATAAAAATTTAGTAATTCAAGAAAATATTCAGCATTCTGAGGGCTTACTCTTGGAGGATTAGTCTGTACGGGCGCAACATAACCAATGGGAAGACTTATGGAGGAATTAGGAGACATCATTCACTCATGTGGAGAATCATGTATGTTGTTCAGGAACTCGCACTTCCAGATAGTCAACCTGACGTTCTTGATTCCTCTCTTTCTTTTGTACATCCCTACAGATCAAGAGTACAATAAAACAAGATAAAATGATCAATTTCATATGCATTTCAATTAAACATAATTTTTAGTAGTATTTAGGCAGTACAATTTTCCTTACTTCAACATTTAAGTTAGTGTAACAACCTTAGTGTTGTTGCCCAACTTTTGATAGTCTAAATAGTTTAAAATCACCACATTTTGACTCCTAATAAAATTAGGAGATAACCCCTGAAATTTGGTGCAATTTAGAGATCGTTTAGTTTTAATATTTATTTTGAAAAATTTAATTAACTAGAAATTTAAGAATATTAAATTGACTTTTAATTTAAAATTCGACTTCATTTTAAGAATATTATAATTATACGTTGGTAGTTTTAGCCATTATATATTGTTTCTCTCCATACATACTTTGTGCAGGCTAAAGTAACTACTTGTGATTACGTTACTTACTTTATATTTATACTTATTTCTTTTATTGTTTAGTGCAACACTTACTAAAATAATTATAAATGGCTAATGTGACATCCACATAACTTAAAATAAACTTAGTGTAACCCTAAAATATACTTAGACTTTTAAGTTTGATCATTATTTTTATTGATTATGCCCTATCATTTTAAACACAAAATATGATAGAGTAGCACCATCTCGTGAACTTTGAAGTTGGAGCTAGTTTTGGCATGCAGTAGTACTTTGAAGACTTACATTTTCATTTTATTTTTAAGGAAGAGTCTTAGTACATTGTCTGCTTTATCCTGAAATGCCTCACAATTTGTCTTTAGAAGATAATTTCTCAACAAGTCATCCATCCTGAGAGTGCTCCCACTTGAGCACGTTTAACTTTAAAGTTCTTATCAGGAACTTTACTATTATCTAAAAAGGCACCTCGATATTAAAGAGTTTCACTTAATATTACTTAAGTGTGTCTTTACAATCTCCTCAACTTAAGTAATTTGCATCCTTGTCAGTAACCACTCATAGATCTAAGAACTATTCATTGGATAGATAGGACTATAGGTGGCCCATATAGGCTCAAAAGGTACCCATAACTATGTAGCACCTTAAATATCATTGGTTCAAGTGGTTGCTCACATAAAGTGGTACTTTGTCCTGTATAGAATTTAGCTCTTATCTAACACCCTATGGTCTGCTCTAGTACTATTTGTAACACCCAAACTCTTAAGCACCAATGAATTGTTCTCTTTGGCCTGGAAGGCCTTACAATTTTATCCTTAGAAGAAAAATTTCCAACGGGTCATCCATCCTGGAAGAGCTCCCATCTGAGCACGCATAAATTTGAAGTTCTTATCAAGAATTCCACCATTATTTGAAAAGATGCCTCAATGTTTAAGAGTTTCACTTAATACTAATTAAGAGGGTCCTTACACTCAATTAGTACAGTATGTGCCATTATTAGCACGATTGTTTCCTATGAAATTTAGACTTATCTAGAACCTAATCATATCACCATTGATATAATCCTAGAAATCTGGGATTGATCGAATCAAGAATAAAGTTCTTGATTATTCTAATTAATTTAATACCCTAAAAATTTGGCTAAATTAAATTGACCTCCAATAAAAAATATGAGAGTATATTTGAGTTCTTCACATTAAAATAAGTTAGTGATACAAGTTTCATGATTTTAAAACTTATATTTTTGAAGAAATTCAAAAAATATAATGTGTTTTTTATTTATATTAACAGTATAAGATTTTAAAAAATTAAATTTATTTTTTAGAATTTATTAAATATGTTTATTAAAAATCGCTGAAATCCAATGCGTCAGGTCAAACATGGAACACAGGATCCAGAAGATCCCAATCGTTCTGTATTCTAGGGATTTGATCAGATGACTATGATTGGATTCGCCCGCTATTGCCTATATGACCAACCGTTAGCTGTCATGTCACATCATGGATTCAACGACCATGGTTTAGCCCACAATTGACTATTATGATTTGAGAAATCAAATTCATTTTATCTTTTCTAATCGAGGATCAAACGGCAATTGAAGCTCCCATTTCTATTCATCTTTGTTCTGAGTTTGCCTAGCTTTGACAGCCAATTTCATTTGTATGCCTGCCTATCAGACATGTCCCTTATTACCTCTAGCTATCCCTCATGATTTCTTGTGTTAGGATCTCTCACCATAATTTATAGAGTGAATCCAAAGTAAAACCTGCAAATCAAAAAATTATGCGGCTCTCAGCACAATCACAGAAAAATAACTATCTAAACACATGGATATTAGTGAAAAACTTAAAACTTGGGAAAACCCACAGAACCAAACTACTAAGAAGAACCACTATAAGAAACAATCAAGAGCTTATAGAGTTATTTCTGAGAAACCCTACCCAGAAGAAAAGTAATATTGCACTGCTAGAGAGATCACACAAATCATAGTACCCTTCTTTCTATGTCATTCCCTTGGTTCTCTAACTCAACTCTTGAACATACAATAGATCTTACTACATATTACCACTTCAAAAATTGAGCCACTTCTTCAACCCTAGCATTGCCATAGCACACTGCTACAGCCACCACATCAGCTTACCGCTTCAGCCACCACTGCAATGCACCGTTATGGTCACCATCGCAGTCCACCGCTATGGCCACCGATGCAGCCACCTTGTGATCACCTGCTCTAGCACACTGCTATGACCCATCCAAACAAATATCTAATGAAGATCTTCATAAATGGTTTTCTAGTGCAGTTACAGCTATAGCTTCTTGTTACAGCCCATGGTTGTAGACTCTATTATGCCTTTTGCTACAGCTTCATCCCTAACGCGGCCACCCCCTTTTTCTTTGCACACAAAAAGCTTGTTTATGCATCTTCACATAAGTTAGAGCTTTTAAAAAATTTTAAATGAGTTCAAGATCACCCAAATCGGCCCACAATTGGCCACAGGATGCCTATTTTGCATCTGACCCGTCACGGCGCCTACGGCGTGCCAGAACGCCCTCAGATTGAATGGCGGGTGCCATGACACATCATGGAGCCTTGCTTTTAATTCCCATGCATTGCGGCGTACCGTGATGTCTGGCCGTTGGGTTCAAGAGCTACAGGGCGCGCCCGAGCTCCCGAATTGCCCCCGGCTTATCCTGGAACACCCCAGGACCTCCCGGAACCCACCGAAACTTTGTGCCCTACCTCAAAACCTTATATAATGATACAAAAAATCTTTCAGCACATTCTTGGCTGATCTAATCAGGATCCACACCCATCATCTAGTATGGGAAAGATTCTTACTCAACCCATTTGAGCTCGATTCCACCCTAGAGCAAGCCCTGGGAAGTCAACATCTGGGATCAACTTGAAACCTACAAGCATAGCTCTAGTAGCTTTCCATGGTTATTTAAACCCTAAAATTTCTATGAAAGTTTCTTTGGTCACTAGAAAATTCCCAGTGCCTTTCCATGCCCTCAATTCCATCTGCTTGCCTTTGCCTTCTACACCTAAGGCCGATGGATCCAAGCACGTTCATAACTTCCTTCTCAAGTAACAGAAGGCTTTGCTCAGCATTTAAGCATATAATAGTGAGCTAAGGACCAAAGAAAGTGGTTGAACTTGTTCCCAATGCCTAAAGTTTAGTCAATCACCAGCATTTGCCCTCGTAAGCTGCCTATGCAAGGTACCTCCCATAAACCCCCTCAATTCTTTTCCTAACTGTTGAACTGGTCATCGTTAATGCATGTGACAATTTCCATTAAATTAGATCGATCTTAAGAGTATAAGTCGACTAGCACAAATCAAATTAGTTAACCTTATGGACACTAATCACAGAGAATTGCTAAAAATTAAAGGTGCATCCTCACCGCAATACCCGGTGCTGGAAGGCTCTGTCTAGCCTTGGGTTATACCCAATTGGCATCTCAAGCATTGGACAATAATTATTAAGCCTTGATTAGGCTGGAGCTAGCCCAATCATTGATGACATGGTCAGGCTCCATAGTGCCGCACAATGGAGCTCAAGTCGAGTAATCCTTCGGTGATCTGGGAGGGCCCAACCATCGAGGTTCAATCTGTTTGAACCTCCAGAGGTTGGTGATGGTGTATGCACCAAATGCCCCCAATGGTTTGGCATATGCTGACTGAGCCCGCACAGTAAACTTTAGGGGTCAGGTTTTGGCTGAGTAAGGTTTGTCACCTTATTGCACTAAGTATTTTTGTATGCGTTTCATCGCCCGGGAAGGCCGGAGTGTAACGCCCCACCCCGTCGTCGCACACAAAAGAACTAAGTATAATCATATCGGCAGCAGAGCGGTGCGCCACTCAGGGAGGAATAACCCGTCTCCCCGAATAGCTGCAAACTAAGCCCATCTGAAGGGCTGCTAACTCAACCTCAAGGAGGGTTGAGAACTAATATTTAAGATAAGAGTAGTATCATTATCCTACGTATTAGATAAATAAATATATTGGATTTAGAATATAATAGGAATCTAATCTATGTATAAGATATCAGTATTTCTAGTATGCTGATCACATCACAATACTAAGCATAAGTAGTACATAATAGAGTGTGGAAGCTTAAAGCAAACATCCAGAAAACATTCATCACAGAAGCTGTATGAAAACATTCGTCTCAGAAAAGAAAAGAAAATACATCCAGAATTATTACAAACAATTTACTGAAATAGACATAAAACTAAATATTGAACTAAAAATACTAAGCAGAAAATAAATCTGGATGAGAGTCCACTAGTGCTCCACGGGCTCCTCCTGAATCTCCTGGGTGTCCTCCTGACCTGGCTCAATATACTGCTCAGGATCTAGCAAATTACCGGATCCCAAAAGTACCTCGTGTTAGACAATAAGTCTAACACATCGAAACTAATCTATCAGTTCTAGTTATTCATTTAACATTTACATAATACGAGAAAATCTGCAGAAAAACTGCAAAGGTAACTGAAAGTATAAATCTGTCTAAAACTGTACAAACTGAAGCGATGTAAAGTAATATTGAGCTGTAACTGAATATTGAAAATAAATCAAAACAGTACTGAATCTGAAACTAAGTAATCATATGAACAATTATGTTGTATGTCACTGAAATTGTGCATCTGAATATACCACAATAATGTATGCTACTGATATGCCACCAAAATATCAATGAACTATTATGAGCAGTACGGTCCAATGTACACATACATCCAGTTGAGAATACTGTCTACTGATGATGTCGATGCATCCTAAAATTCCCCAGATAATGTATGCAACATTCCTAACTCATAAATTATCACTAATACTTATACATCATTCTGATACTCACACATTATTTTGATACTCACACATCATGCTTATGCTCATGCTCATGCTTCTAAACAACATGAGATAACCCCATAAAATGCTTTAAAATCTAATAACGAATCCAAAGTATCTATTGTACAGAATCCTGCTAAAAGGATTCTGACTCCTACATCTAATCTCGTTAATTGGTTAAAGTTGAGTGTTTACTTAAAAATCATTAGCTGGAGAGATTGTATACACATATTTAGCATGTTTGCAAGAAAGGTAGATTTAACCCTTACCTTATCTAAACTGCACTTATCGAAGCACACTACGATAGGAGGCAGAACCCAATCACAGTTTACATCTCAAGCTAAGCCGTTAAATGCTCAAATTACAAGCATACTTAGTGGTCTACGCAAAGTGACTTAAGATACTTAGTTTGCTTAAACTGCACTTACCGAAGCGAACTACGATAGGAGGCAGAACCTAGTCATCTCAAACTAAGGATCTTGTTCACTAATTGTAACACTCTTAGTCTTGGAAGATTTATTCTAACGGGACTATATTCGGCTAATCCTGCAGGATAGCACTTGGTTATAAGTTAACATTGGAGTGAATCAATCAATCCTGAATACTACTGAAATAAACCAGTAATATGGGTATACCCTACTATACCCTACTAATAATCTGAGTTCAGAAGATTCTATTTAACTAACAAGGATTTATCAAATCTATTAATCCTTACTCTAAGTAGGTGTATCCTACACAAGGCTCCAAGGATGTGATCAAAGGATCACTCAACATAGGTTGCTACCACAAGGAATGAGCCTCATCCTAAGTACTTTAGGTAACTCCTACCATAAGGTATCAAGTCCAACTTCTAAAGTTATGAAGGATCAACTATGTTTTTACCTCAATAAGTTACAAAAGTCCTTCCTACCTCTATGTATCACATAGTTAAGGTCTTTAACCATTTCAATAATGATCCTATAGCAAAATCCTTAAGATCTCACTTTTTTACTTCTTAAGGTTTACTTATTATACTTAAGTTAAGTGATCAGATCAGATGATTAAAATTCATTTGATCCTTTCCTATTCTACAATCATGGGATAAAATCAAAGATCTTATTAGAGTTAAATCATTGCATAAATCATTACAATTTTATTTCCATCTTATGCTAATTGTCTTATATAAGAGAAAATTAAAGATCTAAAGTTTGGATTCAGATGGTTCAATCACACATATTCAATGTTATCCTTAGCACTTCTAATTTGATAATTTAAGATCATTATCAAATCATATGCATTATTGGAATAATATTAATTAATCTTACAATCAAGTTAATTAATTAAGTGATTAAGGTTTAGATCTTAGTCAAGACAAGCTAAGGTTTAACCCCTAACCTTTTTATCATTAAGACCAATATTAATTTAAAGGTCAATGACAAATCAATGTATTATTAGTATATTATTGATGTCACTTTAGGTTTGGATTAAGTATTATATACTTAATCAAGTTATCAAGATTCTTATGTTCAAGTTTAGTTTACATATCAAGATGTCCTATTTAAATATTAAAGTTTTCTAACATACATCCTAATATCATAAAGGCATATAAATGGAAAGATGACATAAAATAAAAAGGTGAATAATGCTAATCAAATTCTAAAATAAACAAAGGGATTAGCACTTAATCACAATTCTAAAAGATCTAAGTTTTATGCCATTTAGGTTGTTAAGGTTTACCTATTTGATACAAACTTTTAAGGATTCTATTACTTAGCATTTGACATAACATACATTTAAAGTACATAGTAAATTGTTGAGCACATTAAGAATGGCAAGGTTTCAAATTTAATTTTAACATAGAATTTTATGCAATGTTCAATTTTAGCTAAAATAGGTTCAAATTTGGTATAACTTAGCTCCACTAGGGTCCTAGGGACCTTAAATACAAAAACAGAGAAGTTTTGGCCATTTCAGCCAAAGCTGGGCACTTATTACAAAATCTAGGCAGTTTTGCAAGATTGGGCGCTGCAGCGCGCTGGAGCGCTTTCCGCGTGGTAGCGCCTTTCGCGCGGCAGCGCTGCGGCCCGCTGCGGTGCGCTATGGCGCGCAACAGCAGATCACTTTGCAAAATCACTGTTCAATTAATTTATTTTCACATTTTCTTAAGTTCCAAAAATATTTCCGCTGCAGCCCGCTATCGCGCGCTGCAGACCGCTGCAGCGCGCTAGAGCGCGCTGTAGCGGTCCATTTTGAGAATTTACTATTCAAATAGTTTATTTAATGTTTTTATATATTCCGCCAAAATCCCACTGCAGCCCGCTGCAGCGACCTAGCTCTGCAACCTTGGGTTGTTACACGGAGTCTCTGGGACTTAATGACAAAAGCTTACCACAATTTGGGTGCTCTACAGAGACGAAGCACAGTCACAAGTCAGGTTGACCTGTAACCCACGCTTGTTCTATTAAATTGAATATGCTGAGAATATTCTCAGGCCTGTTGTGTCCCATCAGCCCGTACAGCTAAGCCCACGACATAATGTGAATATTCCCAGAATATTCGAAACAAAATAAGATGCCAATTGGATAATTAAATTAGAACTTTAGGAAATACGAAATAAAATTCCAGTTATTATAATTCAAAAGATTATTTATATAATTTATTCAATTTAATTCCAGTTATTATAATATTATTCACCATTTTGATCAGAAAACTATAAGGAACCTAAATATGAAATAAAATTCCACTTTTAGTTAGTGATTCTATTAATTATCGCTTACTTAGAATAAAGCTTGATTAGTGTATATTATGATAAATACTTATCTAAATTAGGTGTTTAAGATGTTGATTTACTCCTTAAACAGTAAACAGCCCAAAGAAATAGAGAAATTTTAATTTGGAACCATATATCTTAAAGTTAACTTTAAGACCCTTAAAATAGTATTATTTTAATAGAAAAAGTCAAAGTACTTAATTTGAAGTCTAGAACCTCTTATTTCTCTCAAAACCTTTAAATCTTTGATTATAATGAATATGTCTTTGGTTTATTTCAATTTGACTCATTAGCAACCCTTTAAGCTTAAGCCTTTGTTAGTCCCTAAGTGTGTGAGACTTAGACCCTAAGAGCTTAGTGTGTGTATTTGAGGTCCACAACTTCTTTCAAAATCCTTAAATTAGTGTTTGTAATGGTTTTAGATCATATAGCATCTCTTTAGACTCAATGGCTTCCCTTTTGGTCAAACCTTAGTTTTGACCCAGATTAAGTAGTTTAGATCTTGTGGGCTTAAACTATGAAATTGAGATCCATATTCTCCTCCTAAATTATTAGATCGGTATTTGTAGTGATTTTAAATTATATTGAGCCTAATTAGACTCAATGGGAGTTCATTAAGTCAAACCCTAGTTTGAGTTTAGACTTGACTAGCTTAGACTTTAGGGGCTTAAGAATCTTAAGTTAAGAGGCTTAAACCCTACGGTTAGTATTTAATCTCTTAACTCCTAATTTTGATATATTATATCTAAAATAGTTAGTTTGTGTTAAAAAACGCAATATTAGGACAAATGATTTGATAATTAAACTTCAATAGGCAATCTTATCAAATTTATGCTAGAACTACGATTAGTTCTAACATGTTTTAATCTTAGGAATATGAATCTAAAATTGTACTGAATAGTAGGGTATTGAAGATTCTGAGCTTATACCTTCTCAAAATAGTTAGAATGGATAAATTTGAAAACAATTGATAAAACATGTGTTTTATTAGCCAAGTCTTGCTTAATTCATTGAATTATTATTGCTTTTGTATTTGAGCCATTTTATATTAAACATATCATATAAGATGAATTTGATGCATGAAAATGAAAACTTAATAAAACTAAGAAATTATTTTGAATTTGGTTCATATTAAGACGGGCGATTATATATACACATTATGGCCAGTAGGCAGGCCATAAAGAGAAATAAGGATACTGACACATACTCTTCGGGGAGAGTTGTGTCTAGTTTGGGAACCCAACCTTAGTCTTATAGATGTGCTTGACTCCTCAACTAC
Source organism: Gastrodia elata (assembly GCA_016760335.1). NCBI lineage: Eukaryota > Viridiplantae > Streptophyta > Magnoliopsida > Asparagales > Orchidaceae > Gastrodia > Gastrodia elata. The sequence continues at coordinate 22,720,162 of CM028676.1, read as the reverse complement.
TTTTGTACGTGCCCACATAAATGAAGTAAGATAACTAAAAGAAATGTTAGATTTATTTTGTATTTTCACCTCTTTAGTTCAATACAGTCCAGCTCTGGCTATGAGTTGCTAGATGATTTCACATGATATGTTTCAGTTACCTTTTCAGTGGCTTTATTAGCCAATTCTTCTAATATGGCAATCTTACTTCTTTTACTTTCAATTTTTCCATGCTTATACTTATGTTTTATTTACTTGTGAAAATCTTTAGTGCTTATATATATGCAAGAATGTTAGTTTTGATTTATATCTTGATCTGGTTTACATATATGTATCATTACTTGCATTTACAGGCTACTCAGCATGTATATTCTTGATCATATTCATGTTAGGAGATTTACTTCAATCATATCATAGTTACTTTTGATTTATATGTATTATTGCCTAATATTGTTGCAACTACTGGATCTAAAGAATGAGTCTTACTTACCTCATTTTTGTTAAGTTATAAATCTATGATTTATAGCTTTACCTTTTTATTGCTTACATTATTTCACCCAAAGTTGTGTGTATGTTAAGTTAAATGTGATGTCCTTAAAATATATAATTCATTAAAAATAGCCTAAATTGTACTTAGACAATTGCTTAAAATAATATTTTCTCTATTTTTGAATCGGGCCCTGACATGTGAACTAGACATGTCAGATTCAAAGTTGTTCATGGAACCTTCATCAGGTGAGGAGCATGAGCATGAGGATGATCATGTGATAAATGCATAGATTTTTCTTAGTTTGCCTTTATTTTAGAGAGAGAGCATTTTAATTTTGTTCAATACTCTAATCAACTCTGGTTTATAATAATTAAGGACTTGTATATTATTCTTACTGCACTTTTATTATAAGATGAATGTATATATTTTTATTTTTTACTTCTTGGATGTAATGCATGGTTGTTATTCTATTTGCTTTCGCACTTCTTATGTATTATATACTTAGTATTTGTATGATTACTTTTGCATATAATCCTATGCTTAATGATGGATTAGTGAGATATGTCAATCCAGCACTAAGTAAGAGACTATTATAATTAGTAGTCTGAGTTATTATGTATTGTGATTAATAATTTGGAACACTATAGGTTAGTACCATACTGAGGAGCACAACTTAACCTTAGTTGGGTTACTATTAACTCAACTATGATTATGAAATGGCACCATAGTTTGTATCAATGATGACCATCCCATCATAAATGTATTAGTTTATGTTGTAATCTAGCAACGATGAGGTGGGGCATCACAGCTTCGGCATTTGTACAGTTTATAGTTCTGTTGAATTTAAAGTTTACAATTTTTACTTTTAATTTTTTTAGTATTGTAGCATTGTTGCACCGTTTTTTAAATTAAATACACAAACAACAATATCTTAAAATAAAAATAGCCTAAATAGTCTTAAATGTATTTAGACAATTGCTTAACACAAAATTTTATTTTTATAGCTGAGACCCTGGCATGTGGAACCGACATATCAAATTATGAGCACTTGAGGGAGTCTGCATACGAGGTGGAATTGGTGCACAAGGATGGGTCAGCATCTTAGACATTAATTTTTTGCATTTATTTTTTATTGGTAAGAGAGAATGGGTATTTACTGTCATTTCATTTCATTTCAGTTGTATTTAACTTATATATCTGGATGTATTTTTTTTTTCTGAGATGAATGCATTTTATTTTCTTTCTAAATGTATGTATATTTAATTTCAATTCTTGCATTTAGTATTATACTTCACTTTGATATGATCTTTGGCTTGTTAATCATTCGGTGTGGGATTAATGGCACTAACCCGACACTAGGTCATTACAAAAAACTATAATATGATCATGTGGTCATCATAAGACCCCTCTTTGATTTACTACATCAGTTTTTTTAAATTATCACTCAAAGCTCTCCTTAAAATGCAAGAGCATTTGGCTGAATCCCTTATACCAACTAAATTTATTCTACCACATCAAACATATCAACTAAGAGTAAACCATAAGCTTCCATGAATGAATTATTTTTTTTCTACTTTGAAAATAATGGTATTTGTATTATAGTTTGAATCTGGAAGAGTGTTATTAAATAATGTGTGGTGAGGCTTGAGAATAATAATAATATAATCTTCTACACGATAGATCCATAAGGGATGCATATGGGATTGATAAAAGATAATATATTTAAATTATTAGGATTCTGCCATTTTATCAAGAGAGAGGGGTTACCAATACATGCCAAATCATAAATAATTTATAGCTAGCTAATGAGTAAATTATTAGGAATCATAATCCAAAGTCCTAAGAAAGTATGTGCACCATTTTCACTTGCGATCCATGATCAAGAAAATAAGAGCACATAATATTAATTACCTTAATGGTATCAAATGTGATGTGTAATAATCTAAACTAGTAAAATAAGTGAGGTCAATTCAAAATTTTAGTATAATTAAGGTCTCACAATCAAGGAGAGAAAAGTTTTAGTCCATTTATTAACCACTTTTTAATCCTGTTCACAAGAAGAGCATAAAGAGCAATGACAAACCTAAATTGCGTATGTAAGTGTTCACATGTAAGTGTATGTGGTCTGAAATAATATGGGATGGTAAGATCCCGAGATTTATCATCCTATGGGAACGGTGTTTAGATTTGTTACTCGAATGTATCTAGTTTCAATTATATTTAAGAAATTGATCAGGTTGTTTTGAGTTTCTAATTTATGATTTCTAAATTAATTTGGGTTTGAAAATATTTTTGAAAAAGTGGGGTGAGTTGAGGTTAAACTTGCAATTATCATAGTTCATGCAAGTTACTCTTTTTCTCAATTTTATGTCAAGTAAGTGGAGTTTATCTTGATTTCATTATCAAGAGATTTAGTATTCTAAAATATACTTTAAATGTACTTAATCTTATATAGTGCTCTAAGATAAGCTCAATGAGGTTCAATCTTAGCATATAGACAATCATATGATCTCTTAGTTTAGGAGATTATCTCTTACGTCAAAGTGATAATCTACATTTTCTTAGTTAAGCATCACAAGATATTGACTTTGTCTATGGCTCACATGCATCTACTCATGGTTTAGATAAGAAGATGAGCTACGAAGCTAAATGAGTTTATGTCACATCACTTATAGTTTAATGGGCTTAAAATCCTCGTATAAATCAAGAGCAAGCTTTGGAGCTCAATATGTGGTTCTCAGCTCACATACATCAAGTTCATATCACAAAATGTATGAATTGAGTTATGGTGCTCATAGAATATTAGGCTATATTTTCTCATTGCTCAAATGATCAAGATTTTGTCCCAAGTTATGCACAAGCTGTTTCTGCACAACGAAAGGTTTCACGGCCATTCGTGGCGTCAACGCTCGATAGCGCATAGCTTTTGAATAAAGCGATCATCAAGCTCTATGAGACTTCCATTTAAATTTATATAATAAATGGATTACATAATATAGATTCACCATTCTCCAACTCATTCATGCAATAAAATATTTAAATATTTTCAAATCTAAATGAGATTTCATTGATTATAAGAGTTATATAAACCATACCATGATTTTTACATTCTTTTATCCAACCCTCCTCAAAAGAGGGTTTGGGTCGCCATTTAAATAAATAAACAAGGAAAACTACAAGATATCGTGAGCATTTTTTATTGCTCTTACAAAGAAATATTAAGAAAAATAAGCTAAGAATATAATACTCAGAAACAGCCCTTGGCATTTTTGTGTCTTCTTCTCTCTAACTTTTTTTCTTTTCCTTGCTCATTGTGCTATTCCTTTTTCTCAAATCTGCAACCATCTTCTCATCCTTGAATTTGGGAAGTTCTCCTGAATATATCTTCTCCAAAACTAAAATCCGAACCCTTGCTAAGTATTTAATCCTTTCTTTTATAATCCTCAATCCAACATTTTCCAATCCTGATGCCATCATTCTTCTCCTTGAAACTTGAATTTTCATTCAATAATATTTCTTTACTCTCTTGGAAATGAAAAGTTTTAATATTTTACATTAATTTTGGCTATAGGAAAATGGAAAGTTTTAGATATTTGGGCTATCACAATGATGTCTTGGAGTAAATTTCAAAGGCAGCTTGACGGAAAGCGTGATGTAGCACCTTGCTTACTGTTCTTTGGGCGTTGTGGCGCCCTTGAGTGCCTTGCTTACTATTCGTCAGGAGCTACGGTGCGTTGTAACGCCTGGCTCTCGAAAAGTTGGGCGCTGTGGCGAGGTGTAGCACCTAAGCCCTAGATTTATGGCACTGTGGCGCGTTGTAGCACCTTGCTTTTTGGGCGTTGTGGCACGTTATAGTATCTTTATCTTTGTGGAATTGGCACTATGGCACCCCACAGCATGTTGTTGCTCGTTGTAGCGTTCATTTAGCACAAATCCCTTCTTTTTTGTAATTTATTTACTTCAGAGCTGAAATGACATAAAAATACACAAAAACAATGGCTGATTTTAATAAAAATAAGCATTCTAAATAAGAAAATGATTATAACTATGAGGCTCATCAAGCAACATTAGTAGAATTTTGGGAAATATGAAGCATAAGATACTTCATGAGTAGTTGTTTAATATTAAGCCCCAAACTAACAATAAGATCAACAAAATTATTGGCAAACATTAAGAAAAAACAACATATTTGTCTTACAAGAGAGACTCGAGGATTCAAACAAAATATTGCATTTCAAATAAGTGTGATCTGACTCAATCAATTTGATGGAATCATAAAACAATAAATAAAATGCCACTAATATTGATGCTCAAATTTAAAAGATTAGAGAAAGTAAATGATAGTCTATTAAGCTGAAGTTTTATCATTAGCATTTTGAATATTATGATTCTAATTATGATGCCTCCTAAATGCCATGTGTGAGTACAAAAATTAATGGTTTTTTCTCCCATAAAAATCTAATGAGCTTTATCATATTGTTAAATCTATGAAAAATCATTGCAGATTGTTGAAGAAAGAAAAAAATAAATACTCAAGAGTTCCTTAATAATATAAGGATTGTTTGGGATCACACTCAATTTCCTTAATTAAAAATATTTTCTCTATCTCTGGGACCATCATAATAAGCATCGGAACTTATGTTCCACCTTCTATTAAGAAGGTTAAGAAGATTTTTTGTATAAACGGAGTTCTAATGTGAGAATAAGGGATGACCCTCATAAAATTCAATCTAGATAATGTTCACCATTTCTTCAAAGCCATCCATGTTGAACCAATAATTTTTTAAACAAAATTTAGAAAGAATACAAATTGCAGAATCGCCCAACACCACCAAAGGAGCATGATCAAATGTATCAAGAGCCAAAACTTTGTAACTTTCAATACATAATACTCTATCAAAGCTTAGCTCTGATAAGAACCTCCAATTATTGATTAAGCCATGTGAAGTTTGGAACAATAACATTTATATAAAATAAAATAAAATTTAAAACTAAGTTTTTTATTAAACAAATATGTGGTCAGTGAGATTTGAACCCAAGACTTAGGATAATAAATGAAGTTATTAAAACAATTAATTTTCATTAGGGAATGGGGAACCACAAATTGTTTTTCGGAACACCTAACATAATTAAATTTTCCCAAAATAAGACAAGAGCCATTAATATTGTTAGCAATTTTTGGCAATTCCATAAGCTAAGCCTATCAAGTTGTCATTTTATGGGGACCGTTTAGTTCATCATGGAGATGCTATTGATGCACAGGTAAGCTTCCGGGAGGTTCCAAGGCAATTCGAAACGAGGTGTTAAGCCCAGCAACAGCACAGGCGCTGCAGCGCACCGTGGCGCACTGCTGCACACCTTGGCGCTCCCTCACCCGAGACAGAGGCGATGTCAGGCGCCTTAGTGAACTACAGACAAAGAAGCAGGTGCTGTCGTGCCCTGCAGCAGAAACTGGCACTGCAGAGCGCCCTAGAGGCAATCATCCCGAGAGGCGAGCGCTACAGCGCACCGCTTCGATGAGCAAATAGAGACCAGGGTGCTACAACGCGCCTTGCGCCTAGCTATCCGAAGTCTAGTTGCTACTGTATGCCGTAGCGCCTGGCGGAATTCTACTCCGGTTCAGGTTTTGCCCTAAGTAATTGGGAGTGCATTTTTGGACCATTTTGGGTCTTAAACTGACCTGGATACTTAAGGGAATATGTAGTGGAGTTTCTTATGTGCTAGCATTTCAGTTGGAGGCTTTGGCTAATGTGAGGAGGAGATCCTAAGGTGATGTCCTAAGGAAGCTGCAGTGCAAGAGAGCTCTTGCATGTTAGAGAAGATAATCCTAATGATGGTTGTTTCTTCTTCTCTTCATCTTAGAGTAAAAGCTTGTGTGTTTCCTATCAAAAGTGAAGCTCTTTGTAACTTTGTACATTTCAAAATTTATAATGATATTTTTTGTGTGGTGTGACTCCGTAATTTTTCCCATTCTTGGATTTTCCACATAATTTCTATGTTTGGATGTTTGTGTGCATGAGTTTATTTTGCATGTATGTGTTGTCATCTACTCTTAGTGGTTTTGTGATTTCGGATTTGCTAGGTAACCATCAATGCAACCCCGGCCCTCAGTCGAGTGCGCTAACCAACCACTTCCGCTGCGAAGTGTTATTGATGCTGAAGTTATTTACCAACACGAGTGACTTATAAAAGCATAAATAGCAGACAATCAGCACTCAAATGAACCTTCTTAAGAAAATAGAGAATGACATAATTTTGATGATAGAAGGAATGAAAATAATAACTCGTGATTCCATTTAATTCAAATTTTATCAATAGTTGAGTAAGGTTATTTTAATCACCTTCATTATTATATAAGATATATTTACTTGTAAGGTAGGAGTCATACCAATATTAATAAGTTTGGTTTTGGGTACCAAAATACATATGCTATCAGTATTCTCCAGCTTCACCATATAAGATAAATTCCCACAGTAGACCGCAAACCTGTAATAACCCAAATATCGGATCAGGAACCCAATCCAATACTAGAGTGTTATCATAATACTTAACACTGAGCTAGAATGCTAACTCAATATTAAGTGCTATGTGGCCAAGAATATTTTTTGAGGTAAACAAGTTAGAAGTAAAAATGAACAAGTAAGAGATATGAAGTATGAGCATTTAGATCCATCATCCAAACCAAGCAAGTAAAATAAAAATACATCCATCACAGAAATAAGGTAAAAATAGCATAGAAATTAAGTTATTGCAAACTGATTTAAAGTATTTAAAGTAAGTTCACTCGTCCTCACCAAAAAGCACTAAAGTAGAAGCAGAGTCTTCAAGCTATAAGTTGTTGGTACTAGTCCTAGCTCCATAATCTGGATGATATTTTTATTTACCATATTTTATTTTTTTTAATACGGTAGTGCACAGCCAACAAAATAAAAATAAGTAATTATATTTAAGAAGTTTGAGTGCATTTTAAGGTTATTAATGAGACCTATAAATATGGATAATTTAGTGTTATAATTCCTATCTTTCATAAGTTTAGTGGTACTTTGACATGTATTTTTGTGGCATTTCCGAACAAGGAGCTTGATATCAAGAAGATAGAAGAACTTAAATAACAAAGGCGCAGCAGCATGTCACAACGCACCATAACAGCTCATTCCAGATATTAAGGCGCTACAGCACACCGTAGCGCCCATCAAACTAAGAAATTAGAGCTACGGTGCATCGTAGCCCCAATCCAATAGAAACTCTGGCACTACAGCATGTCGTAGCTCCCATCAAACAGAGAACTTAGTGCTACAGCACATTGTAGCATGAATTCAATAGAGAATTAGGTGCTAAAGCGCGCTATAGAGCCTATCAAACTGAGACTTAAGCTCAACAGTGCATTGTAGTTCGCTTCAGACAAAAACCCTGGCACTCCAACGAGCTGTAGCTTCAGATCAAACAAAAATCTTGCTGCTACAACGTGCCGTAGCACCTGACTGACAGAGAGCTTAGCGCTACAATGGGTCGTTGCTTCATCTACATTTTCTGTAGTTCCCTCTCTACCCAATTTGCATTAAAAAAGAATATGGACTTATTCCTTCATATTCCCATAGCAAGATTCAAATGTTGGCATTAAAAAATCTCATTACTAAACTAATGGATTAAGGGAATAAAAGTAAATGCAAAATTCAACTCTCGAGATGGATAATTAATTGGCTATGTAAATGCTGGGAGGCTATCTTGAGGGTTATAAAAGCATGGATTGGAGAGGAAGAAATATTCCGAATTTTTAGTGGAAGAGTTCCTAACCTAAAGTGCTGTTAAGATCTATCTAAGGAGTGTTCCTTATTCAAGGAATGAAGAAGCTAGAGGCTAAGAAAGAGGAGAAGAACAGAAAGCAAGGAGCTAAGGAGAGCCAAGGAGGAGAGATCTAGAAAAACATGATAGTTGTTCCCTAGTATTGTAACCCTTTCCTTACTCTTTTTCTTTCTTTGTCAAAGCTATGCAAAGGCTTAGTTTCTCTTGCTTCTCTCTCTATATATCCAGTTCAATGGAAGTCTAAACCCTCCTTAAGGAGTATTGGGTATAAGCATGTAAGGTTGTGTGAGTGTAAGGCAATGTGCTCTTCTTATCAATGAATGATTGTTCAAAGTCTAAAATATTTGCATGTTGTGTGAATGAAATAATTGGAAACTTATGATTCTATGTATAAATTTATGATTAAATATATTTTATCATATAAATTTCATAGAGCTCATCGATCGCCTTGTTTAAAGGTTGTGCATGCTTGAGCGTTAACACCGTGAATATAGGTGACAACATTTGCCGTGCAAAAATAACCCATGCACAACCTTGGACAAGGCTTTACCAATCGAGCCATGAGAAATTGTTAACACTCTCTGAGCTCCTTAGTTCACTTTTGATTTATGTGAGGTGATTGTTGCACGCTAAGCATGAGTCAAGATACATGCTCATTTAGCTTCGTGTAACATCACCTTGCCTAAATCAAGAGAGGACACATGTGAGCTGAGAGCCACTAATTGAGCCCCATAGCTCACTCTAGATTTATGCAAGGTTATTAATGTGCTTAGACCTATAGGTGATGTGACATAAACCCATTTAGCCTAGTAGCTTGTTTCCTTGGTTAAATCAAGTGGGGATGCATGTGAGCCATTAGGATATAAGTTCATGTGAAACTCAACTAAAATGTATATTTCATAACTTTGATGTAAGAGATAAACTCACAAGATAAAGATCACATGAATGTCTATGTGCTGAAATTAAAATTTCTAGTGTTCATTTCAGAGCACCATATAAGACTTAGTACATTCAGTCATTTAACAAGAGAATACTAAGTCTCTTTAATAAGAATTATGAATTTAATTTAATTAAATTAACAAGATGTTGAAAATAAGAGTGTTTGTATGAACACATAAGAACTTGTATGTTAAATCCCAACTCTCCTTATTTTTTCAACAGTAATTACAATTTAGAAACTCTAAAATTATTATTAGAACTAAAGATAAGACACCATCTTAACACTTAAACATTAATGAAATTAAGTATACTCTAGTAACAAAGCAGAACACCATTCCCAGGAGACGATAAATCTCAGAATCTTACCATCCCATATTACTTTAAACCACATACACTTGCATGCGTAGACTACGTAATTTTGGTCTATCAATTATACTAAGTCTTAATTAATTTATAAGTGAATATCACAGTAACTATTTACAATTATAAAAGAGTGAGCGAAGCACTAAGCATCAAAGTAGGGTATGTAAGAGTGTAGAGATAGTAAGTAAAGTAAGAGAGTAAGAACTTACAAGTAGGTTTGCTCTAGCTTATAGCAATAAGTAAGAGAAAATATAAATATTCTAATACAGCTAGAAAGCTCTTAAAGTGCATACTAAAGCATAAATGAATACATGAATATGTTCAATAAATATTATGCTAAGTATAAATGACAAAAACAATAAAGCATAAAGTGTAAGTAAAATAGCATACACTTCATAATGTAAAGATTGTACTATGAGTTAAATAATAGAAAAAAGTAAGAAATGTACAGTAAAGTAAAGTAAAGAGACACTTAGTCATATAGACTAAATAAACATAGTTAAAGACTATGATAAGTAAGCATAGCCAAAAGACTATGAAAAGTAACTTACAATCAATAAGATTGTGAGAAAATAATGTTAAGTTGTTTAAATTATATAAAATTTCCATTCTACAGGCATAAATTTTAAAATGAATGAGGATTTAAGCACATCTGCCTAACTAAGTAAAAAAGCGAGGTCTCCAAAGCACAAACACTCCTCTCGGATGTAAAAGGTCTCCTTATTACTCAGTAGCCTGTCCTGGCTTAACATCCTACATCTAAAACCCTTAAGTCTAATGTCTTAATTTTTTATTTATGCACAATATCTTTAAGAATGTCCAAGGTAGTCTCAAAGCAAGCAACATTAAAGGAATTCAACTTAATTATAAATTATGTGATATCCATAGTTGTCAAAGATTTAATTATCTAACTTAATGATTGGAGTTGATTAAGCTCATAATTGACTTAGTATAACAACCCAAGGATGTTACTCTGGTTAATTAGGACTAAATCAAGTCTTACGTTTGATTATAACACTCCAAAATAGTCATTAAGACTTCACCCTATAGTTCTGGTCCAAATTAAAAGTTAAATAAATCAAACCCTGATTTTAGGAATTTCAGAAATCCTAGAAATTGATCTTATTATTTTGACCTCAAATCAAAAATCAAACTTTACCATTGCACTCCTCACCCACAAATTAGCTAGGGGTGAAGTTTTGGAAGCATTTGGTATTCATTGGAATTTTGTGGAATATTTTAATATATTTAAAATACTTTGAAAAATATGAAAACTAAATACTCATCAAAATTGAAATCAGACTTTGTCATTGCATTCCTCACCCTTCAATTAGCTAGAGGCGATTTATTGGGAATTTTTAGAAATCATTAAATAGCTCTATTTTATTTAAGAAATTAGGAATAATTAATTAATTAATTAATTAATATTCATTCTAGCAGCGCTGTCCGTTTATTAAAGCGTTCTCTCTCCTCTACTATCGAATCAAATGGCTAATTTGAGATGTCTGATCATGTGATCCAATGGCTGATCCATCGCCTCCTTCGACCTTGAATCCTAGAGCTACGCATGGTAGCCTGCTTATCGTACGTTGTTTCTACCCTCACATGCTATGCCGTCAACCCCTATTAAGGCTCCCATTGCCTATCTTAGTGTTTGTTTGCGTGAATCCTGGGTTTCTCGAGGATGTTCAATACCCCTGAAGCCCTAAAGACCCCGAGCCATCCAAACTTCAAGTACTAGATCTCCCTCATCCTTCATTGAATTCATACAATCTCATATTGTTTACCTATTGCATCATAAGGATTAGTAATTGACCAGACCCGATCGAGCCAATTTTGGCAAGCATCCATAGTGCTTACTGTTAAGCCCCTGTCACTGTAGCGTAGGAGTTAGGGTTTGTCAATGCTTCCATTACATGTTGTCTTTGCCTTCGAACCACCCACCGTTGGGAAGAACTCGTTGAGCTCTTCTCGTTGTTGTATGGGCCTGGCCCTATCTCTGCTAATAAGGACCTCAAAAGGGGTACCCTAGGCGAAGGCCTCAACTTCCTCGCACTGTCTTCCGGGGTGAAGACCACGGGTCCCACCCATTCGAGCTGTAGCCCTTTGATGCCGCCACGTGTCATGCTCTGTCAACCCCCAAAGATCGCACCATGGGGCCCGCCATCTCTTCCACTACAGTCTTCTATTGGGTTAGCCTATGGGTCCCATCGCTGATTTGATTTGGAATCTTAGGAATAATGATTGATTATATAAGTTAATTTATTTAATTAAATTAGTTAATTACATAATTTTCAAGCCCTCATAATTTGCAATTTAATAGTCCAAATATATTAATTATATACCTCCTTTTAATTAAAAAAATGAGAGGATTATTATGGTAATGTCAAATTCTCAGTTGGGTGAGTATTTAGCATAGTGACATTTTATGACCTCCTAATTAGTTTAAAACCCTTGAAAACTTCAAATGTTCATATCTTTGTAACCATAGATCCAAACATAACTAATATGGGTCTTATTTTAATCAAGAGATCATTAGGAATGTTATGATAGAATTAGTTTTGTTGTTAGGTTCACAATTTGAATAATGACATTTATGCCTTTCCCTAATTACCCTATTTAACTTAGAATTTCACTTAGCCATAACTTAACCATTTGAACTCCAAATTAGGTCATACAATATTTCTTTTTGATCAAGAAAAGCTAATAAATAATAAACTGCAAAAAGATTTAAGTTTTGATAATTAGATTTCCCAACTTGCCCTAATCACCTTAGAACTTGATTAGTTCATAACTTAATCAAATGGAATCCAAATTAGGTCTGCTCCTAGTGTAACGACCCCAATAATTGAATATAAGATTAAATCAAAACATTGGGATGTTACCTTAGCACCCAACACTCGATTAGAAGAAAACCAATCAAGTGTAGATGCTAAGTGGCCAAGGCATTTTGTGAGTTGTTGTTAAGTTAAAATAAAATTATACAATTTGAATGAAATCAAAGTTACATGTTAAGGAGATTCATGTATATACAACATTGCAAATATTTTCAATACAAGCAATTAGAATAATCCACTCATTCATCCCAAGCAGTTATAAAATGATAAACACAACACAGATTAATTAAGAGTAGATAAAAGTAACTTAAGAAAACTCAAGCAGTTTATAATTTAATTATTACAAACCTTTTAAAAGTAAGAGTAGAAAAAAATAAGTAGATCACTCTCTCACTTATAAATAAAATACAAGTAAACAGCTTAATATTAAGCAGAATTAATTTCAATATAAGCCCTTCAAGCACTTGAACCTGCATTACCTGAATCAAAGGGCTCTTGATCTATCATATTTTGGTATTTAAATATGATAAGGCAAAGCCAAAGAAAAGAAAAAGTGTAGTTAGACTAAATAGTTTAAGCACATTTTAAGATTGGCTATGTATTTAAATTAATAAGATCTCACAAATATAACTAACAATTTAAAGTAAGTAGTGGAGCTATAAAAGCTATCAAGTATGGAAAAAAGAATCAAGCATAACTGTAAAGAATACAGTATAGAATAAGTTGAGAAAAAATACTCACTTATATAAAAGTCCTAGCCTGTATCCAAAATTTATAAGGGAAAGCATCCTAAAAGGCTAGAAACTACTATGTACATTAAAGTAAAATGAATTGAAAGTAATACATGTTCAATAAAATTTATGTTAAGTAATGAAATACAGTGAAGTGTTAAATGAAATTAAGCAACATACACTGCATATAAATGTAACTGAAGTAAGCAATACATAATACTGGAAATAGAGAGTGTAAAGCATAGGAAATAATGAAGCATCTTAGAGTCTTGATCTAAGAACAACATAGCCTAGGACTATGAAATATAAGCATAACTAAACAGTTATGAAGAGATCTTACAATCAATAAGATTGTAAGAGAACTCTTATATCCTTAGTTGAAGTTATATTTAGAAGCTACCTTATTCTGCGGGAGTACTCAACAGAATGGGGCAAGGAGTTAAGCACGTCTTCTTAACTAGATACAGTGGGGAGGTCAAATATTCACATTTACCCTCTCTAAAATATGAAGTCCTATTATAATTGTTATCTTTCTAACTCAAATTTGCCATAAGGCAATCCCCTTAAAGTCTTATGAAAATATTTATATATGCACAATGATCTTGAATGAATGTCCAAGGAAAAAGGCTCAAAGCTAAGCAAGCATTCAATAAATTTCAATAATTGTAAACTATGTGATATCCTTTTGTTATCTAAACTTTAATAATCTACTTAATAATTGGAGCTAATTGAGCTCCAAATTAACTTGTAGATATTGATCTTTAAGTCAATTTTGATAATAAGTAGAAGGAAATTAAGTTTGAAAATTAGTATTTTCATGTAATTGAAGTTCATCTTATACTAGTCCTAAACTAATCAAATCAAATAGATTTATGATTAAAGTTTAAGGAAACTAGTAAGAAAGAATAATGTTTATAAATTTCTAAGTTATGAAAGTATAAGCTAAAGGATATTCTAATAGCTTTACTTATTTAACTTATAAATAAAAAGTATCAATTCAATTTAATCATGAAGTTATCTAAGATTAATTAATATTGAATATTTGAAATTAAGAAAAAAATATAGATTACACCCTACATGAAACAATTCATTTTAAGATTATAGGAAATTAGAAATCTAAGAGCTTATCTAAAGCATGAAAGGAAGCTATTACTCTCGATCTTATTGATTGAGAACTAATGTTCTAAATTAAATAATTAAAGTGAATACTTACAATTGAAGTGAATACTTATAATCCTAGATATGAAATTCTAGATATTAAATAAGTATTTAACAAGTTAATATATCTACAATTTTTCATAAAATTTATAAGTTATTAATTTCTTAAAAATTTTGGTAGAGTTTCCTCTGTAAATGGCTAAAGAAACACCTACAAAGTATACATACAAGACTCCCATTATAATGGAAGTTATAATTGAAAGAAAAATAACTCAAAACTAACATGTAATCAATCCATTACATATGATTGTTTAGTTCCAGTTCTAGTATAGTGTCAATCCATTACATAGGAATGCCCATTTCCAATTCTAAAGTAAAGTCAATCTGTTATATGGGATTGCTTATTTCTAGTTCTAAAATAAAGTCAATCCTTTAACTATTTCTAGTTCTACTAATTTTAATAATTGCAAAGAATATCAATTTATAAGTCAATCCATTGACTTTTTTCAGTTCTACTAATTTTAACAATTGTAAAGAACATTAATTTATAAGTCAATCTATTGACTATTTCTAGTTCTGCTAATTTTAACAGTTGTAAATAACATTAATTTATAAGTCAATCCATTGACTATTTCCAATTCTAATAATTTCAAGTGATAAAATTTAATGAAGCAATTTACTAACCTATGGTTCGCACATCTTAATTCATTCATTGATGAAAAATAATAAAAAGTGTTGTAATTAAATTAGCAATCTAAGGGGTAGCATCGTTTGACTTAATGTGCATAAGGCAATAGCATTTAGTTCAGTATTTCATTCAATATTAATTTATAACTCAACCTGTAAAGAATAACAGTATTAAAATTAGCATTTATATATAAAAGAAACAAGAATCATTTAAACTAAATTCTAACACAGCATTTGGTTCTTTCAATGCATTTAGTGATAGAAGTTAATTTAATACTAATAATATAAAGGACAATATTAAATTTGACATGATCCAATGATTCTTTCATTTATATACTTAGTCACATAGGGTTTTAATAAAAGAAGTGACAACATTTAGTTCCTTTTGATCTTATTGATCTTACTTTAGAATTAAATGGCAATATAGAATTTTCAGTTATACATGGCAGCATTTAACTTATACATAATTGATAACAACATATAATTCTATAAAAGAATAACAACATTGATGCTCATATAATCTATTGGCTGCTTTTGTATCTCACAAATAGATGACAGCAATTGATTCTCTTATACAATTGATGGTAGCAATTAACTTTATACATAATTGATGGCAACATATGATTCTATAAAAGAATTACAACATTGATGCTCATATAATCTATTAGCAGCTTTTGTATCTCACAAATAGATGGCAGCAATTGATTCTCTTATACAATTGATGGCAGCAATTGACTTTATACATAATTGATGGCAGCATATGATGCTAATAAAAGCACTTACAACATCTATTCTAATATTCCATTAATCCCAAATTCATCTAATGATAGCATATGATCTTACTCATAATTGATAGCAGCATATATTCTCTTAAACAATTGATGGAAACATAGAATTTTCAGTTATACATGGCAGCATTTAACTTATGCATAATTGATGGCAACATATGATTATATAAAAGAATTATAACATTGATGCTCATAAAATCTATTGGCAGCTTTTGTATCTCACAAATAGATGGCAGCAATTGATTCTCTTATACAACTAATGGCAACAATTCTATTATATTAGAATAAATGACAGCATTTGGATCTCCAAGAATACATGGCAGCATTTGATCCTATATGATAAATGGCAGCATTAGAATCTTATAAACTAATGGCAGCATTGAATCTTATAAAGTAATGAGCAGCACTTGATTTACCTTACAATTGAATGATAGCATTTGTGATTTATTTTGGTAACATACCACAACATATAATCAGCATGCAAAGTATAATGACACTCGTTAAGCATTATGAAATGTTAACCCATTTGATTTCAGTAGGCTACAACCTTTACAATAACAATGAACGTTATTTAGTATCCCAATAATAGATTACTACAGCTATTATAAGAAACTTAACTTCAACCTGTGGACAAGATAGCATTCCCAATTAAAGCCAAAAGAGAAGTAATACTTATCAAGGCTAGTGATTTATAGAAAGAACATTCATTTAAGTTAAACAAGGTTGCAAATACAAATAGGTTCAAGTGCTTTTTATAAGATAGCATTTTCATGTCTTCATATGAAATGCCATACCTGTACGGAGACTATAAGACTATCTAAGTCATTAAAATGAACTCTGATATCATTTTCATTACACTAGATAATATACTCTAAAGCATCATTTCAATGTGAGACATTTTCAAATCTGTACAAAAGGTCCACGCGAGTTGCAATCAAAGCCTTGTCCCTTAAGGGCCATGATAATTATTGGCATGATAGTTCACAATCACAATGCTGATGTCAACAGTGCTGCATTTGATATTCATCCTTGACAATGAATGGTGTACAGGACATTGCACAATACTGAGGACCAGAAGATTATATCACATCGATAAAGCAAGCCACTCTACTACCACCAAATTATGAATAAAATGTAGCAAAAGAAATCCTATGTTATTTCAAATATTGACAGTCAGGATTACAAACAGTTAATTAATAAATTAGCAAAAACTAATAATCAATTCTTCAAAAGAACTTTTGATTAACAAATTTATGCTCTAGTGCACTGTCGAATACATATTAAAGTGATTGTTACATATTAAGTAGAGTATTTGGTTGTGGTTATGGGAACCAAAATAGTTTAAGCAATATAACATAACATTTAAATGGATCTGTGATCATACACCACAACATTTTAATATTTGAGAAACAAACTCAATATGATAACAGCAAGACATAATTTAAGAAATTGTACAAACATTCACTATATCATTTTAATTGCATTTACATCAACTAGTAAATCTCAAGCATAGAGTGTTTTATTTTGTACTTATATCGAATCTTTTCCTAAAAAAAAAAGAAATACTTGCATATAGAGATTGTAAAGAAGAAGAAGATAAAAACAATTTAGAAATGCGAATCTATCCACTAACTTGAAGCTTTGTCGGTATACAAGCAAATATATATTTATATAATGCTTAATATTATATTCAGCAAGAATAAATTTCATGAACTTCATTCAACAATAATTTCTTTTAACTTGTAAGAGAACTTTACTAAATGAATTAAGACAAAGAAGATAAGAATAGGCAGAAAAGAAAAACTGCAGGATATATCAATTACAAGAAGATTAAATACAATCATTCGTCAAAGTACATCAAATCTAACACATATTAACGTATGATATTACATTGACATCATCAAGTATATTGAAATCTGCTATCGTTGAATCAAATAATCTCAGCAAAACTAAAATACAGCAAATTAAATGTAGAAGCATGCAATACATAAAACTGGAAGGTTTAAATGGATTTGGCCACTAATTTTCTTTTTACATCTTCAATTTAATGAGTGAATTTTTGTTTAAACTCTCTCATTCATATGTACCTTAGATAAATAAATTGAGGAAGAGAAGGAAATTAATTGAGAGAAATTTATATAATAACTATAAGATGAAATGATTCGTAAAGTAAATTTAAGAACATTCCCATCACAAAAATTCTAAAAGGCTGAATAAATAACCAATATTAAAATTGGAAATATTTAGGTTATCTCCTCTACAGGAGGTATTGATGTTCGATCAAACATTCTGATGCTCGATCAACACTACCTACTCTTTATAGTTCCAAACCTAATGTACATCGCATACGCGTAAGGGTAAGAGTTGAATCGCATATGTATTAAAAATATACTGAAACTTATTAAAGATCATCACGAAGTGAAATGAATATGGAAAGGAGGATTTAAAAATTAGGTAGAGCACCTTAGAGTTCCCTTTTCACCGATTTAGGTTGGGGAATAAGTGCTTGATTTCTCGTTTGCAAGAGCACGCCAACCACCTTTCAGGTTCGCGAGGGCTCCTTCGGTACTTATCGCCCCCAATCTCCCAAGAAGGACTCGAGATAAGGCAATCCCTAAGGAGCCCTATCTCGCTGGCGACGCATGATCCCTCCTCCTGATCCACTCGGCGATTAATGAGTAATCACCCGCAGGATAGGGATGGAACAGGAGTTTATCGCCTCAGCATGGACAGCTGGGAAGGATCGTACGCCCACTCCTTCCTTTCTTAGCCAACGTGCGAAAAGCAAAGAGGAAAAATTTCATGAAATAGATAAGGTCGTTCGTTCGATCCTTTGATCGAACGGCCAGATCAAATATGGTTAAATGAAGATCATGCCAGCCGTTTGATCTGAATAAGAATTCACGGACGATTTTGATTTACGCAAGTGGTTGTCTCATGTTAGGACTATCGCATGGGATTTCCATTTTTTTTTTCATATTTATCTATTAAGAATTATTTATTTTATATAGATTAACTATATATATACATATATATATATATATATATATATATATATATATATTTTATTTAATCCAAATATTATTTCAATCTTATTTCCTTAATTTAAGCACTTATTCGCGCTCTGAAAATTTCCATATTTTCACCCTTACCAAATAAAGAGGCAAGGAACTCAAAAATGAAGTCGGATTTTTGATCGGATGTATATTCAATTTACCTAATTTTCTGGATATTAAATATTATTAAAATATTTGCAAAAAAATTGACGACTTTCAAACACTTCCAAAATACCATTCTTAGCTATTTTGGGTGTGGTGAGTCCAATGGCGGATTCCGTTTTCAATTTTAAAGTCTAAATAAATTAGGTAATTTCAGAATTATCCAAAAATCAGGAAATGTTGGAAATTGTCAAACGGTCTCCAAATCGCACGAAATTTGAGGTGGTTGCTCTTAACTCTATTATAAGAGTAATGAAAGAGGTTTGGAGTTAATTAGATCACTAACTGATGGGAAACAACATCTGGGTTGTTACACCTAGTCATAGTACTCAATGTGTTGTAGGAAAAATATAGCCACTGAGTTTGGACATCATTTGAGAAAGTTAGGTTTTTGAATCTTTCCAAAAACCCTTAAATTACATATTTAAACCTTAATATTGTTTTGGTCTTAACATGACCAAATAACCTCAGAATTTAGTATTCTTAGACTCTATGGAATCCTTAGATTGTAAACAACAAAAGTATAACTGAATTTTTATATCTCTCTAAATAAAATTACTAAATTGCCCTTGATGAGCTAAATCCTTAAATTGAGCTCACAAGGCTTAATTCTTGGTCAATTTTGGTGTACTTACTATATATCTTCATATTAAGCAAACTATTTGGCATTAATAAATTTCAACTTAGAACCCTAAATTAAAAAATAGCATTTTAAACACTTAAGTAGGGGCAAAACAGCCATTTTACCCAAATTTAGGGTTAGTATCCTTAAACCTTATAATTTTAATTTAATTACTAAAATCAGTAATATAACTGATTTGGAATCAATTTAAGACCTTTTAGACTCATTAATTTGATATTTTAAGAAAAAATTTAAAATGCTCTTAAATTTGTCTAAGTCTTAAGATAAGCTTCATATGGTGAATTTAACTCACCTTATGCCCTCCATAAGTTAACTTGATCAGAAAATGAAGATAGTTAAGATTAATTAACATTAATACTTAAATTATTCATTCTAATCCTAAGTCATTCTTTAGGAATTTCCTTAGGATTTTCTCTTTAACTTATAGGATCTTCTTCCTTAGAATATAATGATAGAAATTAGATTAGAGTTCATTCATTGAGTAAATGGGTTACTCAATAGATAAAATCTTAGTTTTTAATAGTTTCAGGATTTTATCCTTTATTATGATTATTTTGTATTTAAACTTTAGTCTAAATTTAGATATTCATCTTATTAAGCTTGATTTTGCTTAATAGAAAAGCCTAACTTGTAATATTGGGATAATTTGGGATTTAAACCTTAGCCTTTAGGATCACCTTTAGTTTAAGGGATTAAGCCCCAAAATTAGAGTTTAATTCTTAATCCCTCAATCTTAGTTTATTTTAATCAAGATTGATTTGGATCATCTAAATTCATTAATTAGGATGTGTTGATTAATTATTTAACTTGTAAGCATCATGGATTAAATTTTATTAGGACCTGATCAGTTCTAATTACTTTTAGCCTTATAAGGTCATGGAATCTGAGTCTATACTTGATAGTAGGATATGGGAGATCTTGAACTTGTATAAACTTAAAATAGTAAGAATGGATAAATTAAACAACAACAGATATCACATGTGTTTAGTAGAGTCTCTTGCTTATTATTGAAATTTATTGCTTTGCATTCCTTATATTTTGAGCCTTTTTACATTGAATATGTCATATAAGATAATTTGATGCATGAAATAAAAACATAGAAAATTAGGAGAACACTTGCATTGGGTTCATGTTCTAGATGGGAGATTGTATATACACATTACTACCAATGGACAAGCGGTAAGGAGAAATAAAGATTACCCGACACATACTCATTAGAGAGAGTTGTGTCAAGGTTTAACAACGTACTTAAGTCTTGCAGACGTGCTTGACTCATCAGCTACTTCTAGACGTATCCACAAAAGTAAAGTAAAATAACTAAAAATTTATGCATATGTATTTTTTGCCTCTTCAGTTCAATACAATTTTTTGCCTTAGCTTTGAGAAGCCAAGTGATATGATATTTGACAGTTCAGTTTAGTAACAGTTTAGTGGCTTGTTTAGCCAATTCTTTTGAAATGGCAGTTCTTATATATTACTTACTTTTTCTGCTTTCTGTTTAAATTTACTATAGTTCAGCTTTAGTATAGTACCTGTTTGCTTACTAATATAGCTAGAATTTATATCAAAAATCTAGTGTTTAAACAGTCATATCACTATATATTTCTTTATACTTTGAGTAAAAATTGATGTCTTTTCAGGAAAATGAAGAAAACAAATTTCAAAGGCTAATTTAAAAAATTATGGACAAAAACTACAGCAGCGCACTCCAACTCGCTACAGCGCGCCATGGCGTCCCCTTAAAATTGCCTGACTTGAAAGTACAACTGCAGACCTGGAGCACGACCGCTGCAGCGCACCATGGCTCGTCATAGCGTGCCACAGCGTCATATTGATAATGATTATTGAAACCTTATAAACAAGTAATTGAATAGTGAAATCGCAAGTTGCACGCCGCAACGCGCTACAGCGTCATTTCTTGGTGATTATGTAAACTTTATAAGCAAATAATTGAACAATGATCCCGTAAGTCTTCCGCTATAGCATGCTGCAGCGGGTGAATTTTCATTTTATAAAACTATAGTTAAACTAATTAAGTAGTGAAAATCATAAGTCGTCCGCTATAGTGGGCCGCAGCGCGCCTTAGTATACGCTGTAGCGATCGAACGAAAAAGATACTAACTTATGTGCAGGAAAAGCATTTAAAGCACTGCTGCCACAGCGGAACAGTATTTGAAACATCGCTGCCACAGCGCGCCATAGTGGAACAATAATTGACACATCGCTGCCACAGAGCGCCGTAGTGGACGGCCCATAATTTTCTAGAAAATAGCAATTAAGAGGCATGGGGAAGTCCACAAAAATGTGACTTTTGGCCTCCCCCAGCCTCTTGAAAATTGATATATTAAATCCCTGCTGATTCACAATAGTTAAACAGATAAAAATATTAAAAGGGATTGGAATTAAATCAAGGAAGAGGAAATGTCACACATTGAAAGCTTTGAGGTTGAGTGCATTTCTATTTAAGGGCCAATCTTAGACCTTAAAAAGGTTCCAACCTTTGCTACTCAAAATACTAAGAGAAAGGCATCAGGAAGAGAAAGAAGGAGAACTCTCTAAGGAGAAGAGAGGACCAAGAATAGGAAAGAAGAAAAGATAGCAAAGAACAAAGGGTATAACTTCAAGATGACCGGGCAAAAAAAGTAAAGAGAACCCTAGAAAATCTCCGGGTGATTCCTTATATTTCTCCTAAACTCCCTTGATTAATTTCTTGCCATGAACTGATG
Organism: Gastrodia elata; assembly: GCA_016760335.1. Lineage (NCBI taxonomy): Eukaryota > Viridiplantae > Streptophyta > Magnoliopsida > Asparagales > Orchidaceae > Gastrodia > Gastrodia elata. The sequence goes on along the minus strand of CM028676.1, from coordinate 22,697,800 downwards.
ACGATGTTCACTTTTCTTTGCATGTATGTTCTTTCTTGCTTAGTAATGGAAGACTAAAAACCCCTTGGAGAGGGTTGAGATGTAGTTGTAGAATTATGTAAGAGAAATATTGGTGTATGATGAAATTGTTTAATTGTAATGAAAAACTATTTGTTGTATTGTAAATTTTAATATTGAATGAATGCTTGGATAAATTGAATTCTTATTTATTTTAATTAAAAGAGCTTGTGTTCCAATGCTCATCAATTGGGTAAGAGCAAGAAAGGTAGTGCAAGTAGAGCTGAGAATTACGTGACAGAATTCTCAAGCTCACTTGCACCCTCCCTTAGTAGCTCTCCCAAAAGATTGATGCTTGAGAACTAAGTTCTCCATTAATCTTGCTCTGCTGCTCAGCAAAGTAGAAGGGATGAGTGGGCATTGGGAACTTTAATGGATGATATGACCTAATCCATTGACCCAATGCATCCTCCCATCTAGCTAAAGCTGCGTGTGAAGCGCATAATGCACAGTAAATGGAATCTTGCTTGTGAGATCATTTTAATTAAAAGATGTTTTTGGAACCTAGACATAGGAAGTCAAAATCAAATTAATGAAACTAGATCTCATAAGAGTTTATGTGCTAAAAAGGAACCCAAAGGGAGTTCTCTTTGTTGACTATACTTGAACCAAATGTAATTGAAGGATACTTCAATTCCAATAGAGTTCACTTTATTTAATTAAGTAATCAAATTGAACATATACATTCAAATAATGAAGTTGTATAACCAACCATTACATATATTACAATGAAATTTCAACTCTCTCCTTTGAATCAAGTTGTATCTTTACTCAAAGTCTTGTGTATTGCTAATTAGGAACCAACAAAAATCAACCAAAATTGCAACTAGACATTAGTGAAAGAAAATACAACTCGGTAACACAACAACCCTTCCCTGAGGTTCGATAAATCCCGGAAACTAAACTTTCCATTTATTACTTCAGACCACGTACACTTGCGTGCAAACGCAAATGTGTATTTCAGTCTGTCAAGTTTTTGGCGTCGTTGCTGGGGAGCGGTTTTTATTTTGTATTAAGTATAATTCTCTAGTAACTAGTGATTAAGAATTACTTAACTTGTGCATATTTTACATAGCTGTAGTTAATTTTTTTATTTGCTTGCTTGAGAAAAATTTGAAAAATATTCTAAAAAGAACTTGTGCTGAACTCTATTGCATACTATCTTATTAACTTTTGTGCTGAAATATTGATTGCTGAACCTGTTCTAACTAGTTACACCTAAATTGCATGAGTAGGAGAAATCTTACTGAATTATTCTACGATCCCGAAATTGAGAGAACTTATTTGAGAGCTAGGAGAGAGCAAAATCTTTTAAACCAACAAAATGCACAAATGGAAGACTTAGATATAAACTCAATTGAACCTATGATAAATGCTAGTAGAAGATTACTTAGAGAATACGCACTTCCCACTGTAGAAGGAGTTCAAAATACTATTGTTAGACCTCTTATACAAGCAAATAATTTTGAGATAAAACCATCCACTTTGAACATGATCCAAAATAATCAATTTAGTGGGATGGCATCGGATGACCCAAATGCACATATTTTAACTTTTCTGGAAATATGTGACACATTCCGATTTAACAGGGTATCTAATGATGCCTTAAGATTGAGATTATTCCCATTCTCGCTGAGAGACTGAGCTAAGGTTTGGCTCAGTTCTCTACCCGGTGAGTCTATAAGGACATGGGATGACTTGGTAAGGAAATTCGTAGCTAAGTATTTTCCACCTACTAAGCTAGGCTGAGAAATAAAATTTCAAACTTCTCTCAGCAGCATGGTGAGAACTTGTATGATGGCTGTGAAGATTTTAAGGACTGCTTAAGGCGTTGCTCGCATCATGGGTTTCCTTTGTGGATGCAAGTGCAAATTTTTTACAATGGATTAAACACACCCACAAGGACCCTCATAGATGCTGCCGCAGGAGGATCGTTAAGTAGTAAAACTCTCGATGAGGCCTTTGATCTCCTCGAGGAAATGGCTAACAATGCATATCAATGGCCAATTGAGCAGCTACATTCTAATAAGTTGAAGGTAGATAACATGAATGAATTAAATCAGATTGCTGAATTAAGAAATAAAATTGACAAGTTAACCCAAAGACTAGAGGGAAGGCAACATATTTCGAATTATGAGGGAGAAACTGAGGGAGTGAATGTTGTTCAAAACTATAAAACCCAACAAACTAAGGAGGGAAGAAGCTTAGAGTGTTCCCTAAAAGAGTTTAAAATGGACACAACTAATTTTATGAACAGAACGGATGCTACATTAAATTGACATGAACACACACTCTTAAATCAAGAAAAAGCTGTTCAAAGAATTGAGTTAAAAATAAAAGAGATTATGATGCAACTAAATTAACCCTTCTTGGTGGGAGCCATAGGGGACTATAGGAATGAATCGGGCAATTCCATAACTCTGAGAAGCGGAAAATTTACAGTAAAAAGATTCTGAAAAATATTTCTCATGATTTGGGAGAGAGATTAATTGAGGAAAAAGAAATCAGTAAGGACAAAGATAAAGAGATGAATAAGGAAATTAACACACAGATAACCAAACCTTCTGACCACACTCCTCACATCCCTATCCTCAAAGAATGGCAAGGGAGAAGTTAGACAACTAGTTCCAAGAATTCCTAAAAACTTTTTAGACTCTTCATATAAACACTCCATTTGCTGAAGCATTGGAACAAATTCCCAGTTATACAAAATTCATGAAGGACATCCTGTCAAAGAAAAGTAAAATAAATGAAAAGGAAACTGTGGCCTTAATTGAGGAATGTAGTGCCATTCTCCAATAGAAAATCCCTCTAAAAAGAAAGAACCCTGGAAACTTTACCATTCCGTGCACAATAGGAAATTACTCTTTTAAAAGGGCTTTATGTGATTTTGATGCCTCAATAAATTTAATTCCATTTTACATATTTAAAAACTAGGAATTAATTATTTAAAACCTACATCGGTCCTTCTCCAACTAGCTGATAGATCAGTAAGAACTCCCATGGGAATCTTGGAAAATGTTCTAGTAAAGGCTGATAAATTTATCTTTCCTGCTGATTTTATTGTGTTGGAAATGGAAGACAAAAACCAGGAGATCCTTATAATTTTGGGGAGACCATTCCTTGCTACTGGGAAAATTATGATTGATATTGATAAGGGAGAATTGAGTCTTCGTTGCGAGGGGGAGGAGGTGAGTTTTAACATAAAAGATTCAATGAGGCATTCTTTTGGGCCAAATGAGGAGTGTTGGGAAGTAAATGAGGTGGAAGAGGTGCTAATTTCTGAAGATAAAGAGGAATCAGATTTAGAGGAAGAAGAAGAAGCTAGAATTGAAGAGGAATAAAACAATATTGATGAATTAATTCAGGTAAGAAAAAAAATGCAGCTGTCTATAGATGAACCCCCAGAATCGGACTTGAAACCGTTGCCCAAACACTTAAAATATGTTTATCTTGGGGAGGGAACATCCCTATCAATAATAATTTCTACTTTGTTAAGCCCAACCCAAGAGACTAAATTGTGTGCATTGTTAAGGGAGCATAAGAGGGCAATAGGATGGAACATTGCCGATTTGAAAGGTATTAGTCCTACCTTATGCATGCATCGCATACTGATAGAAGACAACTCCAAACCCTCCATAGAACCTCAACAAAGATTAAATCCGAATATAAGAAAAGTGGTGCATGTGGTCCCTAAGAAAAGTGGGATGACTGTGACCTTGAGTGAAAACATTAAATTAATTCCTATAAAGAAGGTTAGGGGTGGAGAGTATGCATAGACTATAGAAGATTAAATAAGGCAACTAGCAAAGATCACTATCCTCTCCCATTCATTGATCAGATGTTAGATAGGCTTGTTGGGAACCCTTACTTTTGTTTTTTGGATGATTACTCGGAGTATAATCAGATTTTGATAGCCCTAGAAGACCAAGAAAAACTAACCTTCATGTGTCCCTATAGAACATATGCTTTCAGGAGAATGCCATTTGGTCTATATAATGCACCTGCAACTTTTCAAAGGTGTATGATGGCCATCTTTTTTGAAATGATAGGAGATTTCCTAGAGATCTTTATGGATGATTTTTTTGTTGTGGGAGAGTCCTTTGAAGACTGTTTAACAAACTTGGGTATGGTCCTAAAAAAATGTGAGGAAACTAATCTTATTCTTAATTGGGAAAAATGTCACTTTATGGTGGAGGAAGGGATTGTCTTGGGTCACCTTATATCAATAAAAGGAATTGAGGTAGATAAGGCCAAAATTGAAGTTATTAAGAAATTGCCCCTACCCTCTAGTGTAAAGGGAGTTAGGAGTTTTCTTGGGCACGCAAGGTTTTATAGAAAGTTTATAAAAGATTTCTCTAAAATCATCTTACCTTTATGCCAACTTCAAGGAAAGGATACTGAATTTAAATTTGATGAAAACTGCATAAGGGAATTCAATGCCATAAAATCTGCTCTCATTTCAGCCGCTATAATTTCCACTCCTAGCTGGGATCACCCCTTCGAAATTATGTGTGATGCTAGTGATCTTATGGTGGGAGCAGTTTTAGGATAACAAAAGGAAAAAATTTTCTATTCCATTTATTATGTGAGCAAGTTAGTCGATGAGGCCCAAAGAAATTACGCCACCACCGAGAAAGAACTTTTAGCTATTGTTTTTGCATTCAACAAATTCAGGGCATATCTTATTGGATCAAAAACAATCGTTTACACAGATCATGCTGCAATTAAGTATCTTCTTCAAAAGAAAGAAGTATAACCATAACTCATACGTTGGGTTTTGTTGCTACAAGAATTTGACTTAGAAATCCGTGATAAAAAGGGGTGCGATAATGTAGTAGCTGATCACCTCTCTAGATTGACTCATGCATAACATAAAGAAGGGGAAGAAATTTGTTAAACTTTTCCTGATGAACAGCTCTACTTAATTGCAGCAAGCAATCCTCCTTTGTTTGCTGATTTTGCCAACTATCTTGCAGGAAGGGTGATCCCAAAAGAATTTAACGGGTAAAGGAAAATTTTTTTTGCTGATGTTAAGAATTACTTTTGGTATGTTCCCTTCCTATACAAATGCTGTCCCAATCAAATCCTAAGAAGATGTGTGCCTGAAACTGAAACAATTAATATCTTATATCATTGCCACACATCTCCTTATGAGGGCATCACGGTATTGATCAGACAGTGGCAAAAGTGCTGCAATCTGGATTTTATTGGCCCAAATTATTCAAGGATGCTGCTGATTTTGTAAAGAGTTGTGATCAATGTTAGAGGATGGGGAATTTAGGAAAACGGGATGAGTTACCGCTCAATGAAATTTTGAAGTTGAACTCTTTGATGTTTGGGGAATTGATTTTATGGGCCCATTCCCCACCTCCAATTCAAGTAACTACATATTAGTGGGAATGGAATATGTCTCCAAATGGGTTGAAACTATAGCTTGTGCAAATAATGATCCCAAGACGATGATCAAATTCTTGAAAGATCATGTCCTCTCTAGGTTTGGTATGCCCCATGTCCTAATAAGTGATGGTGGAACATATTTTTGCAACAAACAATTAGAAACTCTATTGAAGGGGTATGGGATGAAACATAAGGTAGGTACAGCATACCATCCTCAAACCAGTGGCCAAGTTGAAGTGTCAAATTGGGAATTAAAGCAAATCCTAGAGAAAACCGTTAACAAAGACAGGAAGGACTGGTCCATGAAATTAAACGATGCACTTTGGGCGTATAGAACCACATTCAAAACACCTTTAGGAAGGTCCCCTTACAAGCTAGTTTATGGAAAATCTTGTCATTTGTCGGTAGAGTTAGAACATCGAGCCTTTTGGGCAGTTAAAAGGCTGAATTTTGATTTCAAACTAGCAGGAGAAAAAATGGTTCTACAATTGCATGAACTGAATGAATTCAGGTTGGGGGCATATGAGAGTGCCAAACTATACAAGGAGAGAACTAAGAAATGGCATGATAAGTTAATAAGACCAAAACATCTATAATCGGGAATGAATGTATTGTTATTTAACTCCCAATTGAGGCTTTTTCCAGAAAAGCTGAAATCAAAATGGATGGGCCCATTTATAATCACGAAAATAGACCCCCACGAAAATGTGGATATCACTTTATCAGCTGGGACAATTAAGGTGAATGGGCACCGTCTAAAACCTTACTTAGATGGATCTGAAGTGCAAGAGAAATAGAGTTGGTTATTGCAGGATCTCCCAAGAGAAAGAGTCACGTAGACAAACAAAATTGGTGTCGGGCTGAGACATAAAAACAAGCACTCTATGGGAGGCAACCCACGATTAATAAGGTTGTGTTGTGTCCTATTTTTGTGTTTTCATTTTCTTATTTTCTGTTTTGTAGTTTGATTTCAATAAATAAAATAAATTCTGTATTTCGCACACCCTACATTTTTTGCTAAAATTGAACTTCAAGGACAATTTTCTGAATGTGGTCAAGTTTTAGATTTAATATCAAAAACACTTATGGTATTGAATTAAGATGCAAGCATGTTTGAGATAAAGATGAAAATGAATTTAACACACCCCTTAGTGATTTCATAAGTCTACTAAACTTGGTTTCCAGGACTTAAAATAAAATGTGCTTAAGTTTAAGTGTGGGGGTGAAAAATCTGAAAATTAAACCAAAGTGGCAAGAGGTGAGTAATAATTTGAAGTGCTAGGCTCCTGTAGGACTAGTGATCACAATGACTACATTAAGGGATGAAGAAAAATGGCTCTCCTTTTAAAAAAAAAAAACAAAAAAATCAATATATAAAGAGATGATGAAAATATCTCTCCTAAGCTAAACAATTGAACATTTAGGATGAAAAAAAATATCTCTCATAACATGTTAAAATGTCCTTGTAAATCATAAGAAGGACCACACATGGCACAACGCTCAAAAAACTCATTAATTGTATCATTAAGGTTAGAATTTCAGGATCACCTCCCCATATTTAAACATTAAGCATGATATTTTGAATTGAAACCAAAGGAAGTGTAGACACATGAGCTAGATTGGAGGGGTAGTAGAACTTGGAGATATGAAGTAATTTTGACTAGAGTATGCTTGACATCTAAATTCATGATACATGAGCTTAACACATTGAATCCTTAGACAATGACAAATTCAGAAATTCACATTTATTGAGCTTACTCAAGGACGAGCAAGAATTTAAGTGTGGGGGTGTGATATAACCAGAATTTGTAGAAATATCTAGTGTTTAAATAGTCATATCACAATATATTTTCCTATACTTTGAGTAGAAATTGATGTCTTTTCAGGAAAATGAAGAAAACAAATTGTAAAGGCTGATTTACAAAATTTGGACAAAAACTATCGCAGCGCGCTGCAGCGCGCCATGACGTCCCCTTAAAATTGCCTGACTTGGAAGTACAACTGCAGACCTGGAGCGCGACCACTGCACGCGCCACAGCGTCCTATTGATAAGGATTATTGAAACCTTATAAATAAGTAATTGAATAGTGAAATTGCAAGTTGAGCGCTACAGCATCATTTCTCGTTGATTATTGAAACCTTATAAGCAAGTAATTTAATAGTGAAATCACAAGTTGCACGACGGCGCGCCGCAGTGCGCTACACGTCATTTCTCGATGATTATGTAAACTTTATAAGCAAATAATTAAACAGTGATCGTGCAAGTCGTTCGCTGTAGAGCGCTACAGCGGGTGAATTTTCATTTTATAAAACTATAGTTAAACTAATTGAATAGTGAAAATCACAAGTCGTCCGCTATAGCGTGCCTCAGCGTACGCTGCAACGATCGAACAAAAAAATACTAACTTATGTGCAGGAAAATCATTTGGAGCACTGCTGCCACAGCGCACCGCAACGGAACAATATTTGAAACATCACTGCCACAGTGCGCCGTAGTGGAACAGTAATTGAAATGTCACTACCACAGCGCGCCACAGCGCACCGCAGTGGATGGCCCAGAATTTTTTAGAAAATAGCAATTAAGAGGCATGGGGAAGTCCACAAAAATGAGAACTCTAGCCTCCCCCAGCCTCTTGAAAATTGATATATTAAATCCCTGCTGAATCCCAGCAGTTAAATAGATAAAAATACTAAAATGGATTGGAATTAAATCAAGGAAGAGGAAAGGTCACACAATAAAAGCTTTGAGGCTGAGTGCATTCCTATTTAAAGGCCAATCTCAGATCTTGAAAGGGTTCCAACCTTTGCTACTCAAAATACTAAGAGAAAAGCTGCAGGAAGAGAAAGAAGGTGAACTCTCCAAGGGGAAGAGAGGACCAAGAACAGGAAGGAAAAGAAGACAGCAAAGAACAAAGGGTGGAGCTTCAAGAGGACAGCGCAGTAAAAGTAAAGAGAACCCCAGAAAACCTCCAGGTGGTTCCTGGTATTTCTCCTAAACTCCCTTGATTAATTTCTTGCTGTGAACTGATGGCGATGTTCACTTTTTTTTGCATGTATGTTCTTTCTTGCTTTGTAATGGAAAGCTAAAAACTCCTTAGAGAGGGTTGAGATGTAGTTGTAGAATTATGTAAGTGAAATATTGGTGTATGATGATATTGTTTAATTATAATGAAAAACTATTTGTTGTATTATAAATTTTAATATTGAATGAATGCTTGGATAAATTGAATTATTATTTATTTTAATTAAAAGAGTTTGTGTTTTAATGCTCATCAATTGGATAAGAGCAGGGAAAGCAGTGCAAGTAGAGCTGAGAATTACATGACAAAATTCTCAAGCTCACTTACACCCTCCCTTAGTAGCTCTCCCAAAAGATTGATGCTTGAGAACCAAGTTCTCCATTAACCTTAATCTGCTGCTCAGCAAAGTAGAAGGGATAAGAGGACATTGGGAACTTTAATGGATGATGTGACATAATCCATTAACCCAATGCATCCTACCATCTAGCTAAAACTGCGTGTGAAGCGCATGACGCACGATTAATGAAATCTTGCTTGTGAGATCATTTTAATTAAAAGATGTTTTTGGAAACTAGACGTAGGAAGTCAAAATCAAATTAATGAAACTAGATCTCATAAGAGTTTATGTGCTTAAAAGGAACCCAAAGGGAGTTCTCTTTGTACACTAAACTTAAACCAAATGTAATTAAAGGATACTTCAATTCTAATGGAGTTCACTTTATTTAATTAAGCAATCAAATTGAATGTATACATTCAAACAATGAAGTCATATAACCAACCCTTACATATATTACATTGAAATCTCAACTCTCTCCTTTTGATTCAAATTATATCTTTACTCAAAGTCTTGTGTATTGTTAATTAGGAACTAACAAAAATCAACCAAAATTACATCTAGACATTAGTGAAAGAAAATATAACTCGGTAACCCTGAGGTTCGATAAATCCTGGAAACTAAACTTTCCTCTTATTACTTCAGACCACGTACACTTACGTGCAAATACAGACATGTATTTTCGTCGATTACTTACATATATGCTAAGATGCTAGTTGTTGATTTAGTTTACTTATATGTATCATAGGTCAGTTTAATTTCTGTTAATCTGCATAATTTCATATGATCATCGGCATGTTATGATGAGTCCTTCTTTTTTGTGTTTACACTTTATTATTGTAATGACCCCAATATCTGATAAGAGATTAATCCAACATTGGAGCATTACCTTAGCATCTAATATATAATTAGAAGAAAACTAACCAAATGCTAGATGCTAAGTTGGCCAAGTATCTTTATGAGTAGTATTAAGTTAAGGAAAATTTGCAATAAATGCAAGTAGGGAACATGCAGGGAAATATGTAACAATCACAATTAAAACATGTAGTATATATCCACTCATTTAATCCCAAGCAATTTCAAAAATAATAAACTTAGCATGGATTAATCTAAAAACATTACAAATAGTTTAATTAAGTTATTACATGCCTTTAAATGAAAGAGTAAGAAATTAAACACTCTCTCTCACATGAAATAAAGCAAGTAAATTTTATTAAGCGGAAGAAATTTGTAAGATCTTCAAGTGCTAGGTCTAGCTCTACCTGAATTATTTTGCTCATGATCTATCATATTTTGGTAATTAAATATGATAGGGTAAAGCCATGAAAAGAAAAAGAGCAATTAAACTAATTAGTCTAAGCACATTTTAAGATTGGCTAACATTTATAAGTTTATTTGGATATCACAATCTAATTTACAATTTAATATAAACAAAGAAGCATTTGAAAGCATTCAAATAAGGAAAGAAAGTAAGTATAACTGTAAAGAAGAACAGTTAAAAGTAAGAAAGTAAAAGTACTCACATGAATACTCGTTTTAGCCTACAACCAAAAAGGTTAGGAAAAAGCATCCTAAATAAGGCTAGAAACTACTAATGCGCATTTGAAAGTAAATGAAATAGAAACATGTATATGTCCAAATATAAATTATGCTAAGGAAAAGAAAATCAGTAAAGCATTTATATGAATATAAAGCAACAAACACTGCATTCTATATGAACTGTAAGTAAGTAAAGCACGATACTAAAGATAGAAAGTGCAAAGCATATTAAGGAAAGAATAATCTTAGTCTCGTGGACTAAGAATATATAGTCTAGAACTATACAATAGAAACATAGCTAAAAGGCTATGATGAGATCTTACAATCAATAAGATTTTAAAAGACTCATATAATATTAGTTAAAGTTATTTTATAAAAGCTTCATTCAGCGGGCATATACAGAATGACATGAGGAGTTAAGCTCGTTTGCCCAACTAATAAGGAGAAGCGAAGTTTTAATGAAAAGAAATACTCACATTCACCCTCTAAGAATTTGAGGTCTCCTTATTTCTTCTATAGCCTACCCTTGGCTATTTACCATAATATAAACCCCTACTGTTTATTTGTGAAAATTTTATTTATGCACAATGTCTTATATGTATGTTCAAAGGAGGAGGCTCAAAGCTAAGCAAGAAATTAAAGAATTTTAAATAATTGTAAACTGTGTGATATCCATAATTGTCTAATTTTAATAATCTACTTAATGATTGGAACTATTTGAGCTCCAATTGACTTATAGATATTAATCTTCAAGTCAATTGTAAGTAATAGTAGAAGTGGAAGAAGTTTGGAAAATAGTATTTTAATTTAACTCATAAAGTGACAAAATAATTTAGAACTATATTCATATAATTAGAATTTATTCTACACTAGTCCTAAATAAATCAAATCAAATTGATTAATGATTAAAATTTAGGAAACTAGTAGGGAAGAGTGAAATTAAATGTTTACTAAACTAATTGAAGTGAAGGCTAAAGTACACCTTACAAACTTCATCTAATTGGAAAGTTTCAAATCAAATTAATCACTAACTTAACTAGGATCAATTGATAGAAAATATCAAAATGTATGGGAGAATTATGATTAGTAAATACAAGCTATGTGTTTATCATAGTTTGTAGATTAAGAAATCCTATAGAATGCCATTCTCACAATAAGGAGTTAAGGAATTCCTAATTCAATTATTAGAGAACTTAAAAGTGAACTAAGAACTTGAAGAGATATGAGAACTAAAGATTCAAATCTAATAATTGAACATTAGTACTATTAGATTCTCTCAATAAAATAAAACATACAATTATCTTACAAATCCTCAATTTTCTTGAGGACTAAATGTAAAGATTAGTGTTATAGAATTATCCCAAGTTTCATTTCATTCTAATAAAATCTCTCAATAACTAAGGTATACAAATTTACATATAATTTGTACTCTATAAATAAGGAATAGATTTAACTAAGATTTTGATAGCAAATCACAAAAGCTAAGTCTCCAAGTTTCATGTGAAGCCTTCTAAGAATGGAAAAATTGAATTTAGAATATGTTATGTAAATAGTCTCACTAAATTCAATACATTGCAATTATATGAATGTGAAAGTTATCAATCTTAATTGGAAAAGTTCACATGCAATTTATAATATCAATTCAATCTTATTGTAATTTTAAAAAGGATGAAGATTAATTCAAATAAATTGCTAACTGTTCTAATTATCAAATTATGAAATCCATATCTCAATCATACAAAATTAAAGTGTATGGGGAGTAAATAAAGTGAGACATATTTGTTGCCCTAGGGTTTTAAATACCTTAAATATGCATAAATAAAATTTGTGAAATTGGAAAATTACATAATTTAAGTTGCCAAATACCTAAATTCTCTAATTATTATCCAAATGAAATGATATACAATAATTTGAAATCCTTATAACATAAGGACAAGAATAACACTACTAGGTTAACTTTGGACAACTTTGGGATTTTAGGGTTTGGGGGGGCTTCTAATTAGGGTTAAAAAGTAATAAAGAGATCTTGAGTTCAAAACTTAAATTTGATCTCATATTATTGTCCTACACATTTTTGTGAGTGAAATGGACTATTGAAGTGTTAAATTTGGATAAGGATTGGTCAAGTTACAATGTAAAGAATATTTAATGAAATAGTTAATTTAATTAATCATTTGAATCAATAATTAATGAAATTAATTATAAAAAAATGTAATTCTACAGCCTAATATTTATTCTCACATTACTGTGAATGAAATAATATATACTTTATATAACTTGACTTAAGAAATTTTGAAATTATTCTACAATTAAAATTGTATTAATTTAAGGAATATATTATTCCATTTAGAATTGATTAAACTAAATATTATGTTTATTTGTAGTAATGACCAATTAATTCAATCTACTACAATTTTAATATCATTCCATTATTCTATGAAATTTAATAATCATAATAACATATAATATTTGTAGGATCGAAGTTTTGTAAATGAATTATTAATGAAAAGCTGAAAATAAATCTCATTAATGTTAATGAAATTTCATAAGAATATTTGACAACAAAATATTTAATAATAGGTTGCAGTCGCATAACCTTCATTTAAACCAAAGCGAAGAATGATATTATCACTTATAACTTTGTTATTAAAGTTGATAATTAATTTAAAATCTTAATTCCACTTATCATTAAAAAAAAATTCTATTTAAACAATAATGTTTAAATCTTTTCCTTTATGTATGGCCTGTAAGATACAGTTCAAGCCTATTAAGATAGTTGGGCCTTAATGCGGAGAAAATACTGTGAAAATGGGCCATTTTCAAAGGCCCAAAATGAAACGTTGTTCAGCGTCTTGCTGATGGAGCCGACGAAAGAAAGGGAACCTGGCATCTTAGGGTTTGTAAAAGGTACGCGAACAGAAGTCTCCTAGGTACTTAATGTAAAATTGAGTACTGCTAGGCTCGAACGGATTAAGAAAAATAAATGCAATATTCAACCAGACGAAGTTATGAAGTAAATGGCTGAATGAAATAAATAAATGGTCATACCTTTTTCTTCTTAGCAGTTCTCTTGGATTAGATCAAGATAAATCACAAATTCACATGGAAATAATTTCATACGAATGGGAGAATTTAAGAAGTACCTGATTAACAATGCAATGATGTTCCTGACGATCTAGATGGTGAACCCGAGCAAAAGCCTTGTAGTTCCGGTGGAAACCTCTCGCAGCTCACACCAGCCTCTCAGCACGAGAAGGAATGAAAATTGAGTGCAAATCTATTCCTTAGGGCGACTGGGGGAAAGATAAGGCTTGGCCTGGTGGACGTAAACCCACCTCTTCGCAACAAGGTATGATGGAAGAAGGCGTACATTTTGCCAATCTTAGCTGTCATATTTGGATAGGGATCCAACTGCTGGGTTAAAGGAATGAGATATCATCGTTGACCTCAAATGAAAACACGTGCAATGGCTCAGGTCTTAGGAATGTTGTTTTATGTTATGGGTTGAGAAATGGATATCCACCTTTTTCTTTAATGGCTATAGGCATAATTTGTTAATTAGAAATATTTAATTATTTTAAATTCAAAATTATATTATTAAATTATCCTAATTATTTACTTAGATTTTAAAATTCAAACGAATTCTGAAAATTCTCAAAATTTCACCCTTATTGAATTGAGGGGTGAGAAACTCAAAAATAAAATCAGATTTTTGATTAGAGGCAAATTTAATTATCGTAATTTTCTGGGTATTTAAATAATATTAAAATATTCACAAAAAATTTGATGAATCCTAAATACTTTCAAAATATCACCCTTAGTTAATTTGGGGGTGGTGAGTCCAATAATAGGCTCTGTTTTTTATTCAGATGTTTTAATAATTTAGATATTCTTAAAATTATTGGGAAATCAAAAAATATTGAAAAGTGTCAAACAATCTTCAAATTGCATAAAATTCGAAGTGGAGACTCTTAATACTAATATAAGAGTAATGGAAAATGATTAGAGTCAATTAGGTTACTAATTGATGGGTAACAATACTATGGTTATTATAATTATACATATATATTGTCTAACCTTATTATAATCTTAGGGTTGAGGTATGTCTTTTTATCTCACTTTTTATTTAAGTTATAAATATATTATTTATAGTTTTCTCTGTTCTGTCTTAGCCTATTGCACATACTTGCTTGTCTTAGTTGTTTATGTAATTGGTGATATCTTAAGAGAACATGAATTAATTAGCTTAAAATATACTTAGACAATTTTTCTAATCAATTTTTCTTCTTTTTGACTAGGGCCCTGTCATTATGTAACCGATAATGGCAGATTCTAAATTATATGAGGTAGTTGAGCTAGGAGTGGAGCCAGATCAAGAGGAGGAGTGTCCCATTGCTGAAGATCCTTAGATTTCTTTATTATTTATTTGTGAGATTGAGTGTTTTTTCTCTTTTCAATTTAAACTTATTAAATGTTGTAATAATACAAGGACTCTGTGTATTTTTCTTTACTGCATACTTTTATTATGAGCTACATCTTTCTATTTTTGGTATTATGGTTCTAATGGATGTAAACTTGTTCTTTTCTTCCTTTCGCACTCTTATTGATATGTATGTATTTAGTGAATGACTCAACTCTTTTTATACTGCACATTCTTCCCTTATTTTTGGATTAACTATTATAATCTAATCTAATGATAAGCGAGGGATTTGCCAATTGACGACCACCCCAACCAACCT
This sequence comes from Gastrodia elata, assembly GCA_016760335.1. Lineage (NCBI taxonomy): Eukaryota > Viridiplantae > Streptophyta > Magnoliopsida > Asparagales > Orchidaceae > Gastrodia > Gastrodia elata. Next base: position 22,682,711 of record CM028676.1, on the reverse strand, counting down.
CGTCGGGGCACGGGTCGCGACACTTAGATACATCGGTCTCTAAGTCAGTTGAAATATAATATTGTAAGTAATTAAGTTTTGTGAAGTATTAGTTTGATTAAGAGTTAATCAAATGGCAAAATAATTTTTATGTAAATACATGCAATAAGACACTAATTATACACTATTCCTAAGCCGCATAATCATCATTGGTTACTAGACATAAGGCTTATTATTCTACAAAGAAGAGTTCTAGGATTGTAGGTCACTACAGTTAAAAGGTGTGAGTTGTATGTTCACTACTAGAAACTTGTTAAGGCAACTAAATCTAAGGGATTCTAGCTCAACAGCTTACTAAGTTAGCAAAAATACTCATTTGGGAGGTTCTACAAGTGAGGTTAAGGAAACTATTATAATTTGATAGTGTTATATTGCTTATGTTAATGAGGATATTAAGGCTGTCTATGAGACTAGATCATTCTTATGTACTAAGCTGGAGACTAGAGGGAATAAGGTGAGGTTTGAAGTTGAAAGGGAAAGCTCACTAAGTCTAATTTCCAAGAGCTAACAGTTAGTCCTAATAGGGTTGCATTCTACTAGTAAAGGCAAGCCAATAGCTATCACGCATAATATATATATTTTCTACACTTATGTTGATAATTAGACAAGACTAGGGATTCCCAACATCCGCTATCTTTTCTAATGTTAAGGCTTAAAATCAATTTTTCTAAACTAATGATGAAGAATCTAATTAATAATTTCAGGATCTAAGCATGCATCCTAATGTGACATAAAGGTTCAAATAATAAATTGAGCTTGCTATCCTATGGCAAAAGGACTAAATTAAGCAAGCAATGAAATCAATAAAATTACCTTTTATGAAGATTTGAGGAGCCAAAAACCTAATTTATCCAATTATTGTCCAATCGAAATAATGTTAGTAAATTTGGAATACTCACATTACAAGGAGAAAAATGACACTAAGTAGGTCAAATTTGGATAACGTTAAAAAATTAGGGTTTTTAGAAGTCCTACTTGTAATTAAAAAGTGATTAAGAAAATTATGTATCAAATCCAAAATCTGATTTCACATTAATGTTCCTCTCATTTTTTTGAATAAAATAATATAAAATTTTGTATAATTTGGATAATTATTTTTAAAGTTATGTAATAAATAAATATGCATTTAATTATTATTATTAATAATTTTAATTTCTATCTGCCCAAAATCCCATCTACGCTGAAAGCAAGGTGAATTCGGTTAAGTGCTGACATCAAAACGGACCGTGCAACCTAGCAGCGTGGTTCGAGGAAAACTGAACCGACCAGTTTAGCAAAGCCAGACCGCACGGAGCTTCATCACGACAGGCTTCCGCGCAAGCCAAACTAGGCCATCGTGGCATGCTCGCCTCCGAGCACCTCAGGGCACGTACAACCCCACAACGTGAAACCTTCATCCAAGTCGATCGCTTGGACCCATAAGTCCCATCCAATGGTGACTCAACCATTTGCAAAATGATGCCATAGATCTGACACCAATCGGCTAGGGTTTCACTGTTAAGGATAGTAGACATCCGCGTAAATTGGGGACGAATCGAGCTCGATAGGGCTCAATAGACCTCACAAAAAGGTTCACCCGATGATGGGATAGATTTTTGAAAAAATAATTGAAGTGATTCAATGAAGGAATGCGAAGGAAGGAGTGTACCTATTCTTTGTGTCCATCGATTAGGGTTAGGATTAGGGTTTGCAAGTCTCATCTCCTAAGAAATTCCCAACGGCCTTAGCAATCCTTCAAGCGATTAGCAGCAATGGGAAGAGAGAAAAATGGAGTGAATGGGAGGAAATTAGGCTAAATGCCTAGCTGGGGGCTCAACTGGGGTACCACAATGCACCCGCCTATGGCTGCAATTGCATGACCGCAAGAACTGGCAGGGACGTACAGGGAAATAATCTCGGCCATCAGATCCATATCTTGATCAGATGGTCAAATCAGACGGAACGATTGTGCATTGCTGGATCGTCCTTAAGTGATGTGTGATGGCCAGAATTAGTAGATTTGGCTGCTCCATGTTCGGCTCTTCACAACAGATTTCTGTATTTCATAGATGACCGTTAGGATAATTTTAATAATTATTATTTAAATTAGTTATTTAATTAATTAATTATAACTTTTTATTTAATTAAAATTAAATAACTAAATGAGCTCCGAAAAATTTTAAAAATTCACCCCTAGCTAAATGAAGGGTGGGGAACTAAAAAATGAGTCATATTTCAAATTAGAGATCAATTTAATTATTTTAATTTTTTGAGTAATTAAGTATATTAAAAAATTCAGGGAAAATTTTACGACTTCTAATCATTTCCAAAATACCACCCTTAACTAATTTGGGGGTGAGGAGTCCAATGACAAATTCTTATTTTTATTATGAGGTCAAAACAAATTAGGTATTCTTAAGTTGAATAAAATAATCAAAAATATTTGTCGATCACAAATGATCTTTAAATTACATTGAACTTTAAGTGTAGGCTCCAAATGCTATTATAAGAGCACTGGAAGTGAAATAGAAATAATTAGGCTACCCAATAATGAGTAATAACTTCAGGGTTAATACAGGTTCCCCCTCTTAAAAGTGGTGTCATCATCGATGCCCTAACAAATTCAATACAAAAATGTACAGAAATGAAAACAAAAGAATACAAAATATCGGATTAAGATAAGAACTCTGGAAACTTCTTCCACATATCCTCTTCTTTTTCCCACGTGGCTTCTTCAACTGAGTAATTCTACCACTGGACTTTAACCATAGAAATAAAATGATTTCTCAATTGTTAGAGGTCTCATCCCAAAATTATTATAGGCTTAATGAAGAAAGTTAGGTTGGGCTGCAGTTCGACTATAGGGATCTAAACTTTTTGAATTAGATCAAGCAAGCACTTTCTCCATGATGAAATGTGAAACACGTTGTGCACGGCTGAAAAATTTTCATGCATTTCCAACCTGTATGCAAATGTTTCAATTTTTTAAATCACTTCAAAGGGTCCCAAATATCTTTAACTCAGCTTTCCTAACATGTCAAACCTATGAATACCATGCATTAGACTAACTTTTAGATAATCCTGCCCTCTAATCTAAAATTCTATCAAATGATGGTGAGCATCATGATATTTCTTTCAATCTATCATGAGCTGCCACGCTTGATGAGTAAAACCATTTAGTTAGTTTCCTCGATCAATTCAGAGCCATAGAAGCTAAGTATCTCCAACTTCAGTCCAATCAACATGAGTAGTACACCTCCTATCATAAAGTGCTTCATATGGAGCCATGTCAATACTAGACTGATAATTGTTATTATAAGTTGGAAAATCTAAGAATCATAGTTAATTAAGTGCTTAAAAATAATATATTTTGTTAAAATTAGTGTACTTTGATATGCATTTTTCTATTTTATAGGGAAAAAAGGTCTGAAATCATGTTTGTAAGGGAGCCTAAGACTTGGAAGAAGAGACGCACTACAGCCTGCAGTAGTGCATTGTGGCAGAGCAAAACTCGAGAAATATGCGCTGCAGTGGATTCAATAGAGAGCCTGGCGCTACCGCGCGCCCTAACGCCCTCATCACCGAGAGCTCCGCACTACTACACACTATAGCGCCTTAAAGACCAAAAGTCTGGTGCTACCACATGCCATATCACCCTCATCACCAAAGCTTGGCGCTACCACGCACTGAAACATGCTCAAAACAAAAAACCTGGCACTACCGCGTGCCGTAGCGCCCTCATCACCGAGAGCTCGGCGCTACCGCGCGTCATAGTGCCTTTATGACCAAAAGTTCAGCGCTACCATGCGCCGCTGCATGCTCAAAATTGAATCTCCGATGCTACCATGAGCCATAGTGCTTTCATCACCGAAAGCTCGACGTTACCGCGCACTGTAGCATCCGTCGTCAATCTGCTTAGGATTAGACATTCAATCAGCATGGAAGAGGAGGAGACTTAATTTTTCCCCTTCCTACGGCAAAAATTAATGGCAATACATTTAAACTTCCTCTTTTATCAAGGTAATAAGAGAATAATTCATATAGACAATTAACTCCTAAGGAAGATGGAAGTGGTGGCTGCATTAATGCTGAGGATATTTTCATGGATTATAAAAGCAATGATTCAAGACTAAAGAGTGTTTCCAGAATTCCTACAGCCTAAAGTTTTTGCCCTAAAGAATACTACAGAATAAAGAAAAAGGAGACCTTTCCCAAGGTAGAGGAGGGCTTCAACTGCTGAAGAGAAGGAGCATAGAAGACAAGAGAAGGAGGAAAATCAAACGAGTAGAGAAAGCAAGGAGAGCGTGAAGGTTGTTCACTATTATTGTACCCCTTCTTTATTTTCATTACTTTTCCTATATGAGGCATGCTTAGGCTGATTATTTATTGTAGGTCATCTTGTTTTTATATATCAATGACAACCTAAGCCCTCTTTGGGGAGGGTTGGGTTTTAAGTATGAAAGAATGTAATGATGGAAATGTTGTGTACTCTTTATTTATAAATGAATGTCATTTAGCTATTTTATGAATGTATGTGAATGAAGAATTTGGAAAACATAATCATATTATAAAATATGTGTTACAATTGATTCATTGAAACACCATTGTACTTAATAGATCACCTAGACATAAGGAGATGCACACTAGAGAGTCGACGGCCAAATGTCCATGCAACATTTGTTGTGCAAAAATGCTCAATGCATGACCTTAGACTAAGGAAGATCAATTGAGTCATGGAATGTAATGTAACAATCTATGAGCTCCATTGCTCTCACTTGAATTGTGCGAGTTTAGTAGTGCATGTGAAGCCTTGGGGCTAAGTGACAAGCTCTACGAACTTCATAGCACATTAACATTGGCTAATTAAAGAGGATGATGCATGAGAGCAGAGAACCATCAATAGAGCTATGTATCTCATCTTTGGTTTATACGAGGACTTGGAGCACTAAATGCTATGGAGCAATGTGACATAAACCCGTGTAGCCAAGCAGCTCAATTCCTTATCTAAACTTAAAAGTGATGCATGAGAGCTATTGATGGAATCATGTTCATGAGATACTCAAATCAATTTAATAATCTAAACATAGATGTGAGTAATGAATTTATAGAATGATAGATCTCTGAATATCTAAGTGTTGAAAGTGAATGTGACAATTGTTCCTCTCTGAGCACTATATAAGACTTAAGCCAATTAGGGGATACTCTAGAGAAGATTAAGTCCCTTGATTATTTGATAATAAAAGCTGTCCAATTCACTTGACATGGCATTTAAGTGAAGACTACTGGCATGTAAACCTTATTGAATTGCATACCAAACCCAACTCCCCCTAAACTTAAGCAAGAATTTTATTCAGGACCAAAGTTAAAACACATATAATATTATTTAAACATTAGCAAATTCAGGTATACTTTAGTAAGATAATAAATACCTAGAAAGTAACTAATGATTTAAATCTTCACTAAACATATTCCTTTCTTGTATTTGTAATTATAATTTAATTAACTTTTTGTGTATTCATAGTTTTATATTTCTTTTCTTTTGTTTTTATATTTTCATATCAATGGATGTAACTGTTGACTATTTAGCTAAGTTCTGATAATCATGCGAAGAAGGGACTATTCAAATTATCTCTTTAACCTTGAAATTGAGAGAACATATTTAAGAGCTTAGAGAGAACAAATTAAAATAACTCCTAATCAAATGGAGAACTTAGAAGAAACCCAAGAGAAGTATTAGGAGAACGGAGAAGTAGAGCCCTGAAAGACTACGCACTACCAACTGTAAGGGGAATTCATCATGCTATAGTTAGGCCAAATGTGGAAGCAAATAATTTTAAAATAAAATCATTCATATTACAAATGATTCAAAATAACCAATATAGTGAGCTAGCTACTGAAGACCCCAACTCACATATCTCAAACTTTATGGAGATATGTGATACCTTAAGATATAATGGTGTTATTGTAACAACCCTAGGTTGTTATCCTAGCTAAAACTAGATTAATTAAGCTAAATCAAGGTATGATTTTGATTCCATTGGATTCAATGGGTTATTTAAACCTAAACCTAGAAGTTTGAAATCAATCAGTGCTAAATTGGAAAATTTGGCATTTTTGGCTTTTTTAAGCCCTGAAAAATAACTAAATTATTTTGATCTCCAAATTAAAATCTGATTTCATTTTTGAATTCCTCATACCCTAATTAGCTAAGGGTGAATTTTTGGAGCTCATTTGATCCTAAATTTAATTTGGGAAATTTTAGAATAATTAAGAATTAATTAAATAGTTTTAATTAATTAAAAATTAAATTTTATTTAATTTTTATTTCTGTGGGATTTGCTGTCGGGACCGCGGCAGATCCGCTGCGGGGTCCCGACAGCGGCGCACGCGTTTCGGCCACTTGTTTCCTCAGCACGCATCTTAGCACGCTAGATCCGACGGCCCTCATACCGCGCGCTGTGATCTAATCCTACCCGCCCGATCGGCATCTCAGATTGGACGCCCGGGATTTAATCCACGGTCTATTATTTAAAAACCTCCATCATGCCGTCCATACCCAACGGCTTTGCGGATCAGACGGCGGAGACGGGTCCAAGCACTATCGTCTCCACTCGCCCGTCTGCGCCTGGTCCCCCCCGACAGCGGGATCTCTCCCTGGCGCATGGCAGTAGGGAAATTCACTGAATTTCCTCTCCTGCCCTCGGTGCGTTCGTTTGGCTGGCTGCCTTCTTCCCCAATTTCCCCTAGCCGTTGGCCCGAGCCATTTCCTTCGGTCTGAGCCTTGGACACCACCCCTAGAGCTCCCCTTGGCCTATAAAAACCTCCGGAAGATCACAGTGAGCCCCTTTGCTCACCGTGAACCCTCAATTTCCCCAATTGAAGCCTCTTGAGCTCCCGTCTTCCTCGGTGAATCCCGGCAGTTCCCGAAGTGCGAACCGCTGATAGAGGGCTAGTCTGGTGTTCAGACTCCCTGGAAAGCTTCGTCTGACCTACAGGAAGCTTAGGAGCGTCTCAATTTCCCTCGGCTTAGCCTGCAACCCCGACTTGAGGTACAGCTTTCTTCCATTAATATTTCCTTAAGCTCCTTTCCATTTTTGTCTATCGAATGAGCTGTGATTGTTGCCTAAGCAACCTTAGCCACCTAGGAAGCCAATGGGATTGTCGCTTGGGGCTAAGCTAGCTCAAGTCGATCATATCGATCGACTGAGCTAGCCAGCGAGTCAATGGCTGAGTCCGAGTAAGGACCCAGCGATTGGCTGCGCCTCGGGTTATGATAGGTTGGGGTTTCGATGCGTCTAGTTCCCCTGAGTGTGTCGGGATCAAAATCCCGTCAAATCGAGGTCCCTATGAGGAGAATTTCCCCTTCACAGGCGACCTGAGACATCTCGCAGAAGAACGTCTCGGGTGAGTAAGACCCCATCAATCCAGAGGGATCCAGATGCGGGTTCTTGGTCCAATCGATGCGTCTTACCTCAGTGAACATGTAGGGATCGATTTGAGCCCCTGTCGTGGCCGAAGCGCCGAGAATTTCAGCTTTGAAATTCAACGGGCTCGGGACCCGTCGAGAGGAAGAAGACGAAGTCGCGGGTTCTGGGCCGGGCCGACCCGTGACCCGCGCAGTTCTGGTTTTGGGCCGCGCCTAATTATTAATTATTGGATATCATTTTTAATGATTCTGAATTTAATTAATTAAACACTATAGTTTTAATTTAAATAAACATTCAGAATGAATTAATTAAATAACTTTAGTTATACAGATCCAAATGGTATGATCCAATATACCATTTGAATCAGAAAAATTCAAGGAATCTAAATATACAATAAAATCTTAGATCCAATGGTTGGATTAAAAATTATTTGCTAAACCTTCTCTGTTTTTAATTAAATCATATATAATCATTTAGTTGTCCAATTTATGAGATTAAGGGCTCTGATTGCTCCTTGTACCCTAAGGAACAATTTCAGATCCTTAAAATTTATTTTGGATAATTAACTTTCTTAATCACTCCTTAATCATCCTAATCAAGGATTAGTAAATTAAAACCCTAATTAAGCCTCTGATTTGGGTGAGAATGGTTCTTAATATCATAATAGACCTAGTATAACTTAAGTATAAGGTTGGATTTCCTTAAAGTGCCTTAATCTCACTAATCACCCTAAGTGACTTAATTAAGTAATTAGTGCTAATTAAGACCATTTAGGTCATCAAAACCTAAATTATATGTGTTTCCCACTTCATTAAATAATATGAAATACATTAGAACAATCTAGAGCAAATTTGGATAGTTAAACCCTAAAATCCCAATTTTAGCCTTAAGAGGGGCATTTTGGTCATCTTGACCAAAATGTGATTTAATGTACTTTGAGGATTGAAAATTTCAGTAAACTACCATAAAATGGGTTAGTTATGTTCTCTGAGATCTTAGAATAAAAATAGTGTTAATGTGATCCTTAATCCATGAAATCTTTATTGAAATCCTTAATTAAGATAATTATATCTTAAGTATTTTCTTATAGAGATCATTTGGACTTAACCTTTAAATTAATAAGAGAAATAGTCAATTATCTCATTGATAAGTTAATTAAATATAACTTAAGAACTTAGTGTCAAAAGATAAGAAATTAGAAATGTTTATAAGTTAAAAACCTAGTTTAAGATCTAAAGTGATCAAAACTTAGACTCTTAGATCTTAAGTAATCTAAAGAGATGATTATAAGCTTAAATGTTAATCAAGGGAAGTGAATGGTTAAAGCATCATCTTAATAAGTGCAATATAGTTTAGATTCCAAAAGAAGCATAAAATTAAAGCTCCTAAGCTAATATTTAGTTTTAATGTCTAAAGTGATCAAATCTCAGATCTTTAGATCTTAGATCTTAGACTTAGATCTTCAATTTGAATTAAACCACCTCCAATAGAAATCCTTTAATGATTAATTGTTTAATCTTTTGAAACCTTCCATGTGGGTATAGGATGATTCAATCAATAAGATAATGAAATTATCTTAAAGATTGAATATAGATCTTAGATTCTCAAGTTCTTAATTGATTATTTTATCTTATAATTAATAGAATAGCCTTTCACTAAGATCGTAGTTCCTGAATCTTTTAACTTATAAGAACCTTTACCCTTGGGATTAAGTGAGAAACCTAGATCCTATTTTAGTATCACCTTGGATTTGGAATTTGAACTCAACATAGGGTTTAAGTTCTAAATCCTTAAATCTTGATTTATTTGATCAAGATTTGGGTAAGAGAGTAAAATATTCATAAAACTAGGTCGTTGATTTGCTTACTTAAACTATATAGTCGTTACATGATTTTTTATTAGAACTTGTTAAGTTCTAATATTTGACTTTAAGGACGTAAATCTGAAATTCTACTCGATAGCTGGATATTGGAGATCCTAAGCTTGTACCTTCTCAGGGTAGTTAGATTTGGTAATTATATAACAACAAATATCACATGAGTCTAAATTGAGTCTCTTGCTTACTTTGATTAGATTGCTTTGCATACCTTGGATTTTGAGCTTTAGCCCTTGAGCATAATAGGAAAACTTAGGATGATGTATCCTAAGCTAGTATTGAATTTACATATCATTCAGTTTTATTTTGTCACAGTTAGTAGAATATGACCTAGTTTAGTCTGCCTCTTCAGTAGTAGTATTATATAGACTAGACTCAGATCTAGCATATTTGGATGGCCAGGCTGGGGATTGATTGATTGATTGATATTGGAAGCCCTGTATGGCCTATTGGCTGGTATGACAGTACTAGAACTTAGGCTTATTACTACTTTAGCTGTATTGTATTATTTTTCTGATTTGCTTTGCCACATGCTTCAGTGGCCTTATTTTCAAGATTTGCTCACTTTGCCACATGTCTCAGTGGCTTTATATGTTATACATTGCTTTGCTTTTGCCACATGTCTCAGTGGCCTTTCTTTTCATATTAATCTGCATGTTGTATGTATACTTTCATGGTTTAGATATATGTATGAATGGCATGTTTAGGATGCTAGAATTTTATTATATTCAGTACTTGTGTTCTTTTATATACTCAGCATATTTTATCTCGATCATAATCATGTTAGGATCATGTTTATTCAGTAGCTATAGTTATTTTGCTTTTAGCCTTACCTTGCTTGTTTAATATTCTGTATGTTACTTCACATACATGTTGCATGCTATAAATAGATAGTTTATAGTATCCCAATTCTTCCATAGCTTGTTGCACCCCTTTACTGCTGCATGTATAGTTAAATTTAAATGTGATATCCTTTAATATTCAATTCACTTTAAATAGCCTAAAATGTACTTAGACAATTGTCTAACTGTAACCTTTTTATTTTGTTGGCTGGGGCCCTGACATTTGTGATACCGACAAATGTCAGATTCAGATGTGTTCGTGGGCAGTGTCGCTGAGGAGGAGCCAGTTCAGGAGGAGGACCTTCCAGCTGCTGTCTAGCTAGCTTTGTCTTGTTATTCCAGTGAGGACGAGAGTCTTTCATTTTCAGTTATTTATTTCAGTTTGTAATAATTAAACTTTATGGATGTACTTTACTTTCTGCATTGTGATGAGTTACTATATTGCATTTTCTTTTCCTACTATGTATGCTTGTGGATGTTACCCTATTTTTATATTGCATCCGCCACTTTGATATTTATATTGATGAATGTTATAGCACTTAGTGACAAGCCCTTACCTTAAGGCAAGTTGGGTTCGCCTAACTTTACTTAAGTTGGGGATTTGCCACAGTTGGAGCATCGTACTTCCTTATTATCAGTACGGGGGCCCCATAGTTATTGGTGATGCAATCAGATTAATGTTATTTCCATTCTCGCTATGGGACATAACTAAGAGTTGGCTCAGTTCTTTACCTAGCAATTCTATACTCCCCAGGGATGATTTACCTAAGAAATTCCTAACCAAATATTTCCCATATGTTTAGACTACCAAGTTGAGAATTGAGATAACGAATTACTGTCAGCTAGATGGGAAAACCTTATATGATAGTTGGGAATGCCTCAAAGAGTGCCTAAGGCACTTCCCTCACCATGAGTTGCCACAATGGGTGCAAGTGCAAAAATTCTATAATGGATTGAATGAACCCACTAGGACCCTAATAGATGTAGCCGCTAATGGCTCTCTTAGTAGTAAGACTCAAGATGAACCCTACAAACTTCTAGAGGAAATGGTTAACAACGTGTATCAATGGCCTACTGAGAGGAAAAAATCAAATAAGAACGAGGTTGACAATGTAAATGAAACTAGCCAATTTTTCACGCTCCAACATGAAATTGATGTCTTGAATCAAAAGATAAGGAACATGAACCTTAACACTACCCCATAAATTTACTGCGAGTTGTGTGGGAGAAGACATAGTAGTGAGATATGTAACTTAAATAATCCATTTGCACCATCTAATACAGAGAAAGTAAATTACCTCAGAAACAACAATAGTAACTTCAATAATAGACAAAATAATCCTTATTCCAATACTTACAATCAAGGGTGGAGAAATCACTCGAACTTTTTGTGGAGCAATGGGAAAGCACAAGGTAACTACAATAATGGAAATCCATCGCAAAATAAGCAAGCACAAAATTATAATAGCACTTATCAGCCCAACCAACAAAGAACTCAAGAATCTGGATTATTGGGAGCTTTAAATTCTTTTAAAGCTGAAATGAACTAATTTATGACAAGGACAGAGCAAACCATAAGCCATCATGAAGTTCAATTCAAGGAATTAAAGTTACCCTCAGAAAGATAGAGGTTCAGCTGGGGCAAATATCTTAACAATTGTCTACCCACATGTAAGAGATGATGTTCAGCTCGATCAAAATAAATCCAAGGGAGAGTGTAAGTGCAATAAACTCTGAAAAGTTAGTTATGGAAATTTCTGTAAGAAATTGAGGAGAGGTAAGTGTATGAGAAAAAACAAAAAACAAAGAAAAATACCTCCCAAAAGGAAGCTTAATAGCCTGTAAAAAACAAAACTTGGGAAGACCCAACATTCCATGTGTAACTAAAAGAGAAGTTCTTTTAGATCCCCTATGTGATCTTGGGGCCTCCGATAATGTCATGCCATTACATATCTATGCCCAGCTAGGGGTAAAGGGGATGGAAGAGACCTTGATGATTCTGAAGTTTGCTAATTTAGATTTGATGACCCTGATAGGAATAGTGAGAGATATTCTGATGGGGCTTGGAAGTTTTATTATCCTTACAAATTTTATTTCTGCGAATGGGATAGGTAGAATTAAAACTCTACCATCATCTTTGGGAGACCTTTCCTAGCCAGCAATAGAGACTTTATAGATGTAGAAAGGGGGTTGATAACTATAAGGGAGAACAGAGAAGTATAAGAGATATACTTAAAGTTTACTATTTTCAAACAAAAATAAATCCACTCTAGGTGGCAAAAGAAAAATCTGATAAAAGCACCTGATCCTGAACCTGAAATTAAAAGTGACCAATTAAGTGAAGTTGAGTCAGAGAAGACTAAATGCACCTCAACTGGAGGTGGTAGTGTTAAGGAGAAAAAAATTAAAAAGAAAATGTGCTGAGGAAAATGAAAGAAGTAAGTGAAAACTGTTGAAAACCTCCCCACAAATGACTTTGATTATCTAAGTTTGAGTACGACTGCTGAACATTTGGTATGTTCTCACCCAAGCCCTTCAAAAATTATGAAAGAAATTTCCCAGGGAGACTTAGAACATGCTTGAATTTGTCAGGCTGACGACATTAAACAAAGTGCTTTTTGGGAGGCAACCAAATATTTTTGATTTGCTAATTTCTATTTACTAGCTCAATATTGTAGCTTTTTTTTTTAAATACTTGAACCTGCTACAACAGATTTCTTCACAGCGACCATAAAAACAAGAGCGTGGCGCTTCCGCGCACCATAACGTGCTCCATTGCACTGCGGCGCGTGACGTTAATTCTACACTGGTGGTGCCTTAATGACTGGGGGGAATTTTCAAGTAGTCAAATTGCTATAGCGCGCCTCACATATTGAAATTGGCCAAAAAGTAGTCAAGGAGTTATCTATTGATCTTCCCAGGAGCCTTATTTCAATTACATTTATTGCATTTCTTGAAAAACCTTTGGCCAGTCAATGGGGAGATTTTGGTAAATTAAAAAAAAAATAACACAACAAAGTTTTTTTTATTTTTTTTGTCTGGTATCCTATAAATTGATAGATGAGTGGGGGTTATTTTCCTCACATTGCTCCTATCTTAAGACCCCACTTGAATCCTTTAGCAACTATAATATCTTGCATGTTTAATGGCCTCACAAAGAAAGAGCATGGCAAGCAAGGGTGTCGCAGCTTCAATTTTGGGAGGCAGATTCAACAATAATCAGTTCTCCTCAGTTGAAGCTGAACAGCGGCACGTACAAAATGCATCCAAGCGCAGGCTCATCCTAGAGAGGGGATTCACCCTCTCTTATCTTGTTAGCTACATTAATGTGGCAAACAGGGAGTGGGAAAGCCTTGTCGGTCTAAAGACTTACTAATATTCGACTTAAGTACAGGAGGTTTTTGCGAACGAGCTCAACGCATGGGGGCAAAAAAAAAATTTACGAGGGAAGGTTGTGAGCTCTGAAGTAAAGAAGATTGAGAAATTTTTTGAACTTGGAGCATTAGAAAATTGCTCCTACCAAGCTTGCTTAAATGAAGACTTTGACCCTGTGGCTGTTGTAAGAGCACTCACATAGCACAAAGCTAACTGGAGGGGAAACCTCACCAACAATACATGAGCCCTTCTAACGGACTCATGTAATGCATGGCATGTCCAAATATCCAGTAGGATAATACCATCTGGGCATCTGAGTGAAAAATTCGGGTAAGGGCAATACTTATTTATGCAATTCAAGGACCTAGAGATATTCTCATCTCTGGGGTTATACTCTAACATTTATAGAAAGCCTTAACGGGTCCTTGTACGGCTCTATTTTTTGGATCTTTGATTTCTGGAATATTCCTTGACCAATGAGTTAAGGTAAATTCTAGTGACCATGTGATTCCTTCAAGCATTCCTCTAACTCTTTGCAATTTACATTCTTGATTTCAAGAGGGAAAGAGGAGTAAGAAAAGAAGACAAGAGGAGGAAGGTGAGGCATCTTCTTCTTCATCAAGCATCAATTATAAACTAACAAATATCCAAAAAGAAATTACTAAATTGAGGAAATAGTAAAAATAAACTAGGAAATGTGTAGAGGAAGACATATAGTACTACAAGACTGTCATTTATCAGCAAAACTAGTTCCACCAAAACTTCCACATAGTTCTTGGTACAATGCTTTCAAAATTGAGTCTGCATGGCAAACCAGAGGAATCTGTCCTACCACAACCTTCAATGCTTGTATAACAACCCTAGGTTGTTACCATAATTTAATTCTTAGCTTAATCAGGCATTAGCCTTAATCTTATTCTCTTAAAATATCAAGTTAAGCTAATCTTTAAAGTTTGAAGTCAATTGGACTTTTCTAAATCTAGTTAGCATTTTTTATCAGTCCAGGTGCCCTAAATTAGACCTAAAATATTTTGTTCTTAGAATTAAAATTTGATTGCATTTTTGAATTCCTCACCCCCAAATTAGCTAGGGGTGAAAGTTTGTTAAATATTAGAGATCATTTAGGCCATAATTTAATATAAATTAAATTGGTCTAATTGCATCTTAGGGCTTCCAACAATTCTATTTTGCAAATGAACCCTTATACCCGATTTAACAGCCGAAATCCACTGTGGGGATCGTAGGAGATCCACTGTGGAGCCCAGGTCACGCGACAGCGGAGTCCCGCTGATCTCATCGTCTAGCCGTTTGATCCCACAGTCCAGATTTAATTTTTGCGGGATCGCAGATCCACCGTTAGATGCATACTTAGATCCAAGAGTCAGGATCGTTCCCGCGATCGGCCGTTAGGATCCGAGCGATCCCAGCTGTAGCACCATCTGATCGATAGATCGGATGGAATCCAAAGGTCCTGCTACTGTGGACCTTCGTCTTCCTCTCGCTTGTTCCTGATAGGGAATCCCTCTCGTACTGTTAGCTTCCAGGTCTATCTCCCACTCCCACATCCACTTCAGCAGGCCATTAGGACCTCTCCCATATTAGTATGGAGTCCCGATCGGGCCTCGTGACCCGGCTAAGATCAAATTGGAAATTTGAGAGCTCAGCCATGGCTCAACCTCTTGGGCATCTCCATCCTAAGCTCTAGTCTCTAGAACCATCCCATTCCCTCATTGAGGCTATAAATAGCCTCAGGCCTGCTCCCTATGACCCTTTGCTGACTAATTGGAGTCGAGTTCTCTATCACCATTCCTGAGCTTTCATTACTGTCTGACCGAGCTTCCTAGGCGTCCACGCATGCGTACCACTGATAGAAGGTGTCTCCTGGTGTTCAGGAACCATTAGCTCATCTGTGGAAGCTAGCTGGTACCCCCGTCTCCCTCTGTGTCGTTTGCAAGCTTGCCCATCGAACCAGGTACCCCCCATTTGCAAGCTTTGAGCCAATGAGGCTCGGGCTTATCTCCTTTTGATTTGTATGATTGCATATTGTCATTTTGAACCCAATATGATCATGTATGTGCCTTAAGCTAGCTCTGATCGATTGATTTCGATCGATCGGGTTTAGTCTCGTAAAAGTGCTGGGTTTGAGTAAAGACCCAGCGATCTAGGCCACCTCTGGCCCTCAGACTAGGGGCTTCAATTCACCTCACCACCCTAAGAGTGTAGGGATCAAGCCACGGATCTTTTATTATTACTATGGGGAGAATTGTCTCCCCACAGTAGCTCCATTGAGGGAGCTATTGGTTGAGTAAGTTCTGTGTGATCCAAACCACCTCACGGAGGGCTTTGGGTCCCCATTAATGCGTCTGGCTACGATGAACGTGTAGTGATGGTTGGTTGGTCGTGTCATGATTCAAATGCATGGGAATTGGTCGCTTATGGTTTCCCTAATAGGGTAATTCATTAGGACGAAGGGTTTGACAGGTCGACCCGTGACCCGCGCAGTGCGACAGTCCCGGGAATCTCGGGCCTCGGCCGACCCGCGCCTTTTGTTAATGGACCAAGCCCATTTTAATTTAATCTGATTAATTGGATTTATTTTACTAATCCAATTAATCAAATCATAGGGGTATTTAATTGTAAAAATGCAAATAAAATTAATGTAATAACTTTTAATCTACTAGTCAAAACCCTGTGATCTTATATACCAAAATGATCAGAAAATCATCAAGAATCTGAATATAAAATAATATTAAGTTTTTAATGGTTGGATTTTCTAGATTAGTCTAATTATTGCATAACTTAATTAGGGTTGATTTGCATATATACAGCCAAATTGCATGATTTAGGTGTCATTATGTTCCTTATGCCTTGTAGAATGCATGTGCTAAGTAGTTTAATTTTCTGATTTATGTATTCTTAATTATACCCTAATCCTGTAAATGCATGATTAGTAAAAATTAGTATTTTTGATTATCCAAATTTAATAAACTTAGTCTTTGATTGTTCACATGATTGTATGGATTGTATCTGCCAAGTTATATAAAATTTCAATGGTTAGATTTGTAATTATGTGCTAATCCTTTTATTTTGGATTAACATTTGATTGGCACTAATTACCTTCTGTTTCTTTGAATTTTTCTGTTAATATGCCTTATAACAATAAGGTGAATAAACTTAACTCATTTATCCTAATACACAATTGATCTTTTTAACAAACTAGAATTCAGCAATTGAAATTCTTAATTAACCTTAAGAAATCTTAAGATCTTGATCAAGTTATTAATACTTGATTCCAATCTAAGATTACCACCAATAATTACTGGTTTGACATTTGATTTATAAAATAACAATTTGTCTTAGTTGGATAAGAATATGGTTTAAACCCTAACATGTTTGATTAAGATCTAAATCTTTAATTATTTAATCGAATGACTTGATTGTAAGATAATCCAATTGACATTATTCTAATAATGTATCTAATTTAGTATTGATCTTAAATTATTGATTAGAAATGCTAAGGTTAATATTGAATATGTGTGATTGAATCATCTGAATCTAAGCATTAGATCTTTGATTTTCTCTTATATAAGACTATTACCATAAGATTGATAATAAAATTGTAATGATTTATGAATTAATCTAACTCTAATAATATCTTTGATTTCATCCCATAGTTGAAGAATAGAATGGGATCAGATGGATTTAATCATCTGATATGATCACTTTAATCCAAGTTAATTAGTAAACCTTGAATGTTAGCTTGAGTAATAGAAGAGTGAGATCTCAAGAATCTTGCTATAAGATTGTTCTTGAAATGTTTAAAAGACCTTAAATATTGACACATTAAGGTAAGAAGAACTTTTGTAACTTACTGAGGTAGAATCTTAGATGATCCTTCCTAACCTTAGAAGTTGATCATAACACCTCGTGGTAGGAATCAACTAAAGCACCTAGAATTGAACTTCTCCCTTGTTGTAGAAATCTATATTGATTGATCTTTTAATCATATCATTGGAGCCTTGTGTTGGACTATCCCATTTTGAGTAAAGATTAATAGCTTCGATAAATCCTTTTTAATTAAATAGAGTCGCATGAACCCATATTATTGGTTAGATATAGTAGGGTATACCCATACTTCTGGATTATTTCAGTAGTATTCAGGGTTGGTTGATTCATCTTAATGTAGGATTATGTCTATGTTATATCCTACGAGTTTAGTCAGATATAGTCCCACTTAGAATAAAACATCAAATTTTAAGAGTGTAATGATTAGAAACTTAGACCATTAGTTTGTTTGAATAAAAGTTGACATCTGGTGATGCCTCCTATCGAAGATCGCTTCCATAGGTGCGCTTTAAGAAAACTTTGTGATTCAAGTCACCCTCTTTAGAACATTAAGGGTGCTTGTGATTTGAGTATTTTAATGGCTTAGCTTGAGATACAAATCGCCATCGGGTGATGCCTCCTATCAAAGATCGCTTCGTTAGGTGTGGCTTAATCAAACTAAGTATTAAAAATACCCTTCTTGGAAATATACTAAATATGTGTATACAACCTTCCCAATTAATGATTTTTAAGTAAAAATCTCAACTTTTACAAATTATCCAAACTAGAATCTAGGATTCAAAATCCTTTTAGTAGGATTCTACATAATGGAGACCTTGAATTTATTATCAGATTTTAAAGCATTTTTGGATTTTTGGATTTAACTCATGTAGCTTAGAAGCATGAGAATGAGCATATGCATGATGTATGAGTATCAATGATGCTGTATGAGTATCAGTGATGATTTATGAGTTATAGAATTTTACATATATTTATCAAGGAATTTCAAGATGTATCGGCATCACACTAAACTATATTCCCAACTGGATGTATGTGTACATTGGACAGCATGACTCATAGTAATTCAATGATAGTTCTATTGCATATCAATGGCATAAAGTATTATGGTATATTTGGATGCATGATTCCAGTAACATATAGCACATTATTAGGTGTGTTTACATCAGTTTCAGATCAGTAATTGTTTTTTGTTGTTTTAAGCATTCAATTTATAGTTCAGTACTACTTTACTCAATTTACATAGTTACAGTTATTCAATTGCCTTTACAGATATTTTGCAATTTCATTTACTTTATCATTACATTATAAATATTTTAGAACTACTTAGTTTAGTTTCAATGTGTTAGGCTTCTTGTCTAACAAGGGGTACTTTTGGGATCCGGCAATTTGCTAGATCCCGAGCAATTTGTTGAGCTAGGATAAGAGGATTCGCATGAGATCCTAGAGGAGTTCGTGGAGCCTTAGTGGACCCTCCTTCAGCCTTATCACTACTCCAATTTTATTTCAGTACTTTAGTTAAACTTTATTTTTGAATTATTCAGTAATCAGTTTGTAATAATTCTGGATGCATTTTACTTTTCTTTTCTAAGATAAATGCTTACTATTATTCTGTGATAAATGTATTCTAGATGTTTTACTTTAGCTTTCGCACTCTGTTATTCTATTACCATACTTAATATTATAATGTGATCAGCATACTGAAAATGTTGATATTTGTGAACATATATTGGATTCCTTACTTATATTTATAATCCAATGTATGTACTAGTCTAATACTTAGGATAAGTATCTTGCTCTTATCTTAAGTATTGACTCTCGACCCTCCTCTTGGGCTGAGTCAGCAACCTTTCATGTGGCTAGTTTCTTTAGTTAGCCTAATCGAGGAGATGGGATATGCCTTCCCGAGAAGCGCGCTGCTCTGCCGCCGAATATGATTCGATTTACTTTATTTTGCACGCAGCGACGGGGCGGGGCGCTACAGTTGGTATCAGAGAACTATCATAAAGTGTCAGATAAGGAGCATATTCCTATCTACTTTATGATATGTTCTCTGTATCAGGTCAAGATCACAAGTTACTAAGTGTAGAAAAAGAAACATCCAAAAGTTCATCAAACCATCTCAAAAATGAAAAATTGATTATGTTTAGAATGAGGACATCTTTGGAATTGAACGCACATAATAACATCATTGAAACTGTGAATTGTTAAATATAGATTGAACATCCTAGGATTTGAATGAACTTCAAATAAAAGTAAAAAGATATGAATAAAGTACTTATAACTCGAGTTACTTTTAGGAATGGAATACACGCCGTCAGCATTTTGGTTCTACCTTAAGAGATTTAAAGACTACTGGTCGGATGATCTTCGAGATAGTCAGTTCTATGGTAGGATCGTCGACGGGGTGTAATCTCGTGGAGTTGAAGTGCTGGGCAAGATCCTTGTCCATTCATCCTTTGGAGGTACCAGTCTTTCAGCACCCGCCAGAGAGTGGTTGGATCGTGTAACTACCGCACTTTGAGAGACGGCTTATCCTGAAGAGTATCATCTTTAGATTATGGAGATCCTACTGAGGGGATCAGCAAGTCATTGGTGGTTTTGGGTTTATAAGAGGTTAGCTCGAAGGAGCGACATAGTCACCTATGATGAGTTTTGTGCTGCCTTTTGGGTAGAGTATTGTAACTAAGGTCTTAGATATCCTGTTATGCCATTTATTTCATCTCAGATATGCAATTTGTGGATCCATGTATCTTCTCTTTTGAGAAAGAAATGAATAAAATGATAGTGAAGTTTTATTTTGCTAAATTCATTCTTGCATTTACTGTCACGAATTGATTTCCCTTCTGCTCCTACTCCGATCAAGAATGCGATTTCATCATCTGGCGGACCCAAAGAATCAAACCCAATGGCTAACCTGATGAAGGCCTTAATAGAAAGCAATGTGCAATAGGCACAAGAAACATGTGCCTTGATTTTATCTGTTTGATAATAATCTACACCCCCATCAGGATTTTCATCATCCTCATACTTTACCTATGATCGAATCCTGCACAGTTTCCTTCACCTCAGAACGCCCACGTTCAATGGAGCGCTAAATCCAATGGATGCCATGAACTGGCTCAAAATAGCTGAAAAGAACTTGGCTATAATAAAGTGCCCTAACTCAAATGTCATTTGCTTAGTTACTCACTTATTCCAAGAAGAAGCTAAATATTGGTGGGAGAGCAAGTGAAAACAAATTTGATGATTATGAAATAAAGGATATCCCATGGGATATGTTTTTTGAAGCATTCCTCGAAGCATTCATACCCGTATCATCTAAAGCAATCCTGGAGGATGTTCTCCTCCACCTCACTCAAGGCAACAATTTGGTGTTCGACTTTGAATAAGAGTTCCGTAGGTTGTCGTAGTTTATTCCAGACATAGTCATAACCAAAGCATCTAGATGTCATAGCTTTCTAAAGGCTCTAAAAGACTCCATTAAAGCTCATATAGTATCTCGCCAGATCAATAATTTGGCAAAATTGATTGAAGATGCTTATCTGCAGGAAGAATTTCAAGGTAAATTGGATCGAAAGTAGAAGGCAATAGTCATGCAACTAAGGAAGGAGCATTTTGGTCATCATAAGATGGCAAAAGTCTATAAACTTGAAGCTGAACAATCCCAACCTCAGAATTTTGAATGCAGACGGTTCCATCCATATGGGAAATGCTACCACTCTAGTGGCATATATTTTACATGTTGTCAAAGTGGCCACTGCTATTTCAATTGCGATGCTAAAACAACAATCGGCAGAGTGCTCATCAACCACTCCCATCATAAACAGGTCCATGCACAGCCGAGAAACTATGGAGAGCTTGCTCTTATTATAAGGGCAGCCCTTACCTCGAATGCTAAAGCAAATGTACCTGCACAGAAGCTGACCTATAATCATCAGGGTCAATGGCCTCAGAATAAATGACCTTCATCACCTGCAAGGGTATATATGTTAAGCCTTGCCTCTGCCCCTGAAGATAATGATATCATCTCAGGTATGTCTTAAATTAATTTTATTCAGCTATTACTGTATTCAGTTTATCTCTGCTCTAGTATTTTGAATGTTTGAATAGAAAATCCTTATCAGAACTATTGTAATATAGGCACCTTAATGATAAATGATAAAGCTTGCAATATTCTTTTCGATATGGGAGCAAGTCATTCCTTCATATTGGAAGGTTGGGTTAAAATTCTTAAATTGCCAACCTATCGATTAGCATACTCGTTGAGCATCGGGTACCTTTCAGAGCCCGCATGTAATCTGAACAGTTTTGTAATGTTGATATTCCCATCAGAGAATAGAAGTATGGGGCCAAAATAATCTTGCTGCCAATTGCAAATTTCAATATAATTTTGGGTATGGATTGGTTAAGCGAGCATGGCGCATCCATAAATTGCCAAAATAAGAAAATCACTTTTGATAGTAGTAGTCATTTGCAATCCTTTATAGGTAGATTCAGTACTCAAGTATCATTGATTAATGCGATGAAAGCAGAAAGATTAGTCAATAAAGGCTGCGATACGTATCTTGTAATGATATTAGGAGAAAAGAAAGAGGTCGCTCTTATCTCGGAGAATCAAATAGTTCGTAAATTCCTTGACATCTTTCCTGAAGACCTACCTGGTCTTCCTTCATATCGTATGGCGCCTAAGGAGCTTCAAGAATTGAACAAACTACTTCAAAAGTTGCTCGAGAAAGGTATTATCTGGCCAAATTTATCTCCATGAGGAGCGCCAGTTCTGTTCATCAAAAAGAAAGATGGATCGATGCGGATGTGCATCGATTATAGAGAACTTAATAAAATAACCATCAAGAATAAGTATCATTTGCTGCGTATCGATGATCTATTTGATCAACTATCTAGAGCTAAAGTTTTCTCAAAAATTGACTTGCGATCAGATTACCACCAGCTACGAGTTAAGGATTCTGATATCGAGAAAATCGTGTTTAGAACCCGCTATGGACACTATGAATTTTTGGTAATGCCTTTCGGCTTAACAAATGTGCTGACCATTTTTATGGATCTAATGCAGTGCATATTGAAAGCATATTTAGATAAATTCATCATCTTCTTCATCAATAATATCCTGATTTATTCAAGAAGCAAAGCTGATCATGAGAGCCATCTAGTATTAGAAGTGCTTCAAAGCCATGAATTATATGCTAAGTATTCTAAGTGCAAATTCTAGATTATCTCAGTCGCTTTCTTGGGTCATGTCTGACAGACGGAAATACACATCTACGTTTGCACACAAGTGTACGTGGTCTGAAATAATAAGTGGAAACTTTAGTTTTCGGGATTTATCGAACCTTAGGGAACAGTTATTTTGATACCAAGTTATATTTTCCTTTACTAATGTCTAGATGACAATTTTGGTTATTTTTTGTTAGTTCCTAATTAGCAATACACAAGAATTTGAGTAAAGATATGATTTGATTAAAAATGAGAGAGTTGATATTTTATTTTAATATATGCAAAGGTTGGTTATATAACTTCATTGTTTGAATGTAGACATTCAACTTAATTGCTTTATTAAATCAAGTGAATACCATTAGAATTGGAGTACTCTCCAATTACATTGGGTTCAAGTTTAGTGCACAAAGAGAACTCCTTTTGGGTTCTCCCTTAGCACATAAACTCTTATGAGATAATTGTCGATTAGTTAGATTTTGATTCCCTATGTCTAGGTTACCATAGATATCTTTTAATTATGAAAGTCTCACAAGCAAGATTCCAATTACCATGCGTCATGCGCTTCACATGTAGTTTAGCTTGATGGGAGGATGCATTGGATCAATGGATTATGTCACATCATCCATTGAAATTCCCAATATCCTCTCATCCCTTCTACCTTACTGAGCAATAGAGCAAGGTTGATGGAGAACTTAGTTCTCAAGCATCAATCTTTTGGATGAGCTATTATGGGAGGGTGCAAGTGAGCCTTGAGAATTCTGTCACATAATTCTCAGCTCTACTCGCACTACCTTCCTTGCTCATACCCAATTGATACGTATTGGAACACAAGCTCTTTTAATTAAATTAATTTAGAATTCAATTCATCCAAGCATTCATTCAATAATAAATTTAACAACACAAAAAGATTTTTCTTTTTTCATTTAAATAATATTATCATACAACCAATATATCCCTTTCATAATTTTACAACTATATCTCAACCCTCTCTAAGGGGTTTTTAGCCTTCCATTACTAAGCAAGAAAGGACATACATGCAAAGAAAAGTGAACATTGCCATCAGTTCATAGCAAGAAATTAATCAAGGGAGTTTAGGAGAAATACAATGAATTACCCGGAGATTTTCTAGGGTTATCTTTACTTTTCCTGAGCTGCCTCTTGAAGCTCCACCCTTTATTTTTTTGTTGTCTTCCCCTTCTTCATATTCTTGGTCCTCTCTTCCCCTTGGGGAGTTCTCCTTTTTTCTCTTCCTGCAACCTTTCTTTTAGGTCTTGATTAGCCAAAGTTGGAACCCTCTCAAGGTCTGAAGTTGGCCCTTAAATAGGGATCTACTCAACCTCAAAAGCTTTTAATGTGTGACCTTTCCACTTCCTTGACTTAACTCCTATCCCTTTTAATGTTTCTATTTGTATAAACATGTTGGGATTCATCAGAGATTTAATGTATCTATTTTCAAGAGGTTGGGGAGACAAAATGTCACATTTTTGTGGCCTTCCCCATGCTCCTTAATTGTTGGTTTTGGAAATTTTGGGCCGTCACTACGACGCGCTGTGGCGCGCTGTAGCGCGCTACGGCAGTAGCATTTCATATACTATTCTGATGCGGTGCATTGCGGCAACCACATTTCAAATCCTATTCTGCTGCGGCATGCTGTAGCAGCAGTGCTCCAAATGCTTTTCCTACATGTAAGCTAGTATAGTTTTTGTTCCATCTCTACAACATATGTTATGGCGCACTGCAGCATGCTACAATGGATAAGTTTGCGGAATCACTGTTCAATTAGTTTAACAATAGTTTTATAAAATGAAAATTTACCTACAGTGGCGCGCTATAGTAGATAAATTTTGCAGGATCACTGTTCAATTAGTTCAAGTATAGTTTGATAAAATAAAAATTCACCCACTGCGGCGCGCTACAGTGGATAAATTTTGTAGGATCATTGTTCAATTAGTTCAACTATAGTTTGATAAGGTATTAATAAATCCTCAAGAAATGATGATGTGGCGTGCTACGATGTACAAACATGCGTATTACTGTTCAATTACTCATTTATATAGTTTTAATTTATCCTTATAGATACGACGCTGTGATGCGCTAGGCTGGCCGTGGCGCGCTACAGCGGTCTTGCTCCAGGTCTGCAATTTTGCTTCCAGGTAAGGCATTTTTAATGAACCGCCATGGCGCGCTGCAGCGTACTAATATAGGAAGGAAAAGTCATCGCCTATGCATCTCATCAACTGAAATTGCATGAAAAGAATTATCATGTCCGTGATCTCGAATTAACCGTTGTAGTTTTTGCCTTAAAAATCTGGCGTCATTATCTGTATGGCGTCCAATATTCTATATTCACAGACGTCAGAGTTTAAAGTACATCTTCACCCAGCGTGAGCTAATTTGTCATCTGCAAAGATGACTCAGCCTAATAAGTGATTATGATCTCAGTATCCAATATCATCTAGGAAAAGCAAATGTGTGGCTGATGTGCTCAGTTGTCATACTACACTTTCATCCATGAGAGTGTCAAATTCTCTAAAAGAAGAATGGATTGGCTAAAGAAATTCAGTGCTATAATAGAGTATTATAGAAAGAAAGTTTCTCTTTGGGTAGGAAGAAAATCAGATATCTTCATATGCAAGTTTGACCTAATGGCATCATTGATAAATGCACATGAAGCCAAACACCTAATTAGCAGAGGTTACTACGCAGTGTTAATAACTCTAATTAGTGAAGAAAAGGAAGTGAGAAATCTAAAGGATTCTCCAATTGTAAAAGAAATCCTAGATGTATTTCTAGATGATTTCCCTGGACTACCTCCAATGTGAGAGGTAGAGTCTTTGATAGAGCTGATTCAAGGAACTCAACCCAAATCCAAAGCTTCATATAGGATGGCACCGAAAGAACTTCAAGAACTTTGTGAACAGTTGTAAGAATTGTTAGAAAAAGGTTTTGTGCACCCTAACATGTCGCCTTGGTGAACTCCGGTCCTTTTCATCAAGAAGAAGGATGGATCCATGCAAATGTGTATTGATTATTGCGAGCTCAATAAGGTGACAGTGAAGAACAAGTATCATCTTTCAAGAATAGATTACTTGTTTGACATACTTGCAGGAGCAAAGATCGTATTAAAATTGACTTGAGAATAAAATATTATCAAATACGAGTTGAGGATAAGGATATTCTTAAGACTGCATTTGAGACCCATTATGGGCACTATGAGTTTCTTATCATGTATTTTGGACTGACTAATGCCCCTTCTATTTTTATGGACCTAATGCAGCGCATCCTAAATCCTTACCTCGATCAATTTGTCATAGTCTTCATCAATGACATCCTAATTTATTCCAAGTTAGTTGCTGATCACAAGAATCATCTCCATACTGTCCTAATTCTTTTAAGAGAGTATAAGTTATATGCTAAGTTTTTAAAGTGCAAATTTTGTCTCAACTCAGTGGCGTTCTTAGGTCATGTAATTGATGCCAAAGGATAAGAGTTGATCAAAAGAAGATCCAAGCTGTACAAGAATGGGTTCAACCCAAATCTGTGATTGAAATTCGCAGTTTTCTAGGACTTGCTGGATATTATAGAAGATTTGTTCTTGGATTTTCCCAAATAGCATCTTCATTAACTCAGTTAACTCGTAAAGAAGCTCTCTTCATATCGAACCCAGCTTGTGAAGAAGCATTACAAAAGTTGAAACAACTATTAACTTCTGCACCAATCTTAATGTTACCTCAAAATGGAAAAGAATTTCAGGTTTATACTGATACCTCTAAGGTAGGACTGGGATGTGTCCTAATGCAAGATCAACATTTCATAGCCTATGCTTTAGGACAACTAAAGCCAAATGAGAGAAATTATTCTGTGCATGATCTAGAACTCGCGGGTGTAGTTTTTGCTCTTAAAATTTGGAGACACTACCTGTATGGGGTCAAGTGTGAGTTGTTCACTAATCAACATAGTTTAAAGTACATCTTCACTCAAAAGAACTTAATTATCATTAGCATAGGTGGTTAGAACTAATTTGTAATTATGACTTAGAAATCATTTATCATCCAGATAAAGCTAATCTAGTAGCTGATGCCCTAAGTTGTAAGGCATATTTATCTTTGTTCTATTGCAACAGTCCCTTGGTCAAGAACTTTGAAAGATTGAATGTAGAGACAATCAGATCTGCTGATTAATGCAATTTGCTATGTGCTATTTAGTCTGAGTCATCACTTAGGTCAAGGATAATTGAAGCTCAGAAATAAAAAATTTTATATTCTCAATTAGTTTCTGATGTTAAAAATGAAAAGAGATCTGAATTACGTATTGAGGCCGAAGGTGTGATTTTCTAAAAGCCTAGGTTATGGATTCCTAATAGCTTATAGTTACAAGTAATGTTTGAAGCTCATAACTCTGGCTACACTGTACACCCTAGTTGTTATAAGATGTATCAGGATCTCAAGGAATCATTTTAATGGTTCGACATAAAATGGGATATAGCCATTTTCATTTCCAAGTGCCATCCTTGTTTCTTAGTCAAGGCCGAGCACTAAAAGCCTGGTGGACTTCTTAAGCCCTTAGACATTCCTGAATGGAAGTGGTCTGATATCTCTATGAACTTCACTGTAAGTTTGCCTAAAATTAGATCTAGTTCTGACTCTATTTGGGTGATTGTTGATAGACTCACTAAATCAGCTTATTTTCTAGCTATTCATTAGACAGATCCTATTGAGAAGTTAGCTAAGCTTTATCTTAAAGAGATCATCCATTTACATGGTATGCCAAACTATATAGTTTCTGACAGAGACAGCAGATTCACTTCCATATTTTGGTCCGCTATTTAGCAAGACTTGGGGACAAATTTAGCATTGAGTACAGCTTTTCATCCCCAGACAAATGGTCAGACTAAACATGTTAATCAGATCTTAGAAGATCTCTTGTATCTTTATGTGATTGACTTCAGTGGATGATGGGAAGATCATTTAGCCTTAGTTGAGTTCGCCTACAATAATAGCTATTACTCCAGTATTGGTATGGCTCCTTATGAAGCTCTTTATGAAAGGAAATGTACAACTCTCACTACTTAGACTAAAGCAAGAGACTCACAACTTTATAGTTCTAAACTGATTAAAGAAACTACTAAGAAAGTTCATGTGATTAAATGTAATATGATGGCAGCACAGGATAGGCAGAAGAAATATCATGATGCTCATCATCGTCAGTTAGAGTTCCAAGTGGGTGATAGAGCTTATCTGAAAGCAAGTCTGATAAGGGGTGTGTAGAGATTTGGTATTTCTGGAAAGCAGAGTCCGGTACTTAGAACCCTTTGAAGTGATTGAGAGAATTAAAATATCAGCATACATATTAGAGTTGCCTAAAGACTTCTCGGTTGTACATAATGTGTTTCACATATAATCACTAAGGATGTGTTTACTAGATCTTAACCAGTATGTTCAAATACTAGCAATGGAACTGCAACACAATCTGACATTCATTGTTATGCCTATAGCAATTTTAGGAAGAGATCTTAAGAAATTAAGAAATTAAAGTATTCATATGATCAGGATCTAGTGACAAAATCATTCTAATAAAGAAGCCACTTGGGAGAAAGAAGAGGGCAAGTGAAAGAGATTCCTAGAGTTCTTTTAATAATCAGGTAACCTTAGTTTTTCCCATTTTCAATTCTGTTTCAATTAGACTTCCTCCTTGCATTTAAATAATTGTACTTTAATTGTTGTGTGTCGTGGGTGACACTCTTTCTAAGGAGGGGAGTCTGTAATAACACAGATATTGTTACCCATCATTTAGTGACTTAATTGACTTCAAACCTCTTTTATTACTCTTATAATAGTGTTAAGAGTCTCCACCTCAAATTTTGTACGAATTGGAGATCGTTAGACAGTTTCCAACATTTCCTAGTTTTTTTATAATTCTTAAAACACCTAATTTATTTATATCTCATAATTGAAGACAGAGTCTGCCATTGGACTCACCGCACCCAAATTAGCTAAGGATGATATTTTGGAAGTGTTTGGGATCGTCAAATTTTTCATCAATTTTTTAATAATATTTTAATATCTATAAAATTATGTAAATTAAATATACCTCTAATCAAAATTTCGACTTAATTTTTAAGTTCCTCACCCCTCAATTAGATAAAAGTGAAATTTTGGAATCTTTTGGAGTATGTTTGAGTATCTAAATTAAAGAGAAAAAATTGAAATAATGTATAAGTTAAATTATATATTTAAAATTAAAAAATCTCAATACATTCTAATTAAGTGATCCCACGGCTTACTTAAGGAACAGCGATGATCCGCTATAATCTTCAATACACGGAACAGCTTATGCAAGAAATAAAATCCGTTAACTTAATCTCAAATGGATCCAATGGCCCGCATTATTGCTGATTAATATAAGCGTTGGATCGCTTATTTTGATCAACGTCAGAGATTCAAATACTGTACACCTTTTCCTTCCTTCCACTTGCATCCATACTCTGCGCGAAGGAGTGGAGTCAAAGAGGCATATGCTCAGCAGAGTCCTCACCTCCACATGTTTGCCGAGCCATATCCTCCTTCTTCAGCCCTAAGGAAAACACTTTAGCATCCACCATTTTTTCTTCTTCTTGCCGAGAGCTCGCGTGTGTGCTTCAAGCTGGAGGTTACATCGAAGGGCTCGTGATTGCATCGCAAGCCGAAGATCCCATTGAAGTGCCACGAACCTGTAGGCATTAAGACCCGAGATCCTAACCCTAGACTACTTCATATACAGAGGAAGGTACTCCAATTAATTTTATTTTTAGAATTGAGACACTTTTATTATCTAGAGTAGAATGGTCTGAGTTCTAATGTGTTAATATTTACTCTTCCATTTATATTATAATTGGTTAAATGTAAATAACTCATGTATTTCCAAATGGTATTCAAAATTTGATAAGAGTTAAATCGGGTTCGGAAGAACACGATTGAACTCCAGAACTTCTTGAATGAATGACAATGACTCTACTCACTGAATTCATTAGTTAAAAATCTGAATTTAGAGAAGTAAATTTGACAATGCAAATATTGACTAAACTCATTCTGTCGCTCTACTCTCATATTTATCGTAAAGACAAAATTTAGGGTTCCTAATTGTCAAACCTAAGAGCATTTTTTAATAGAGTTTTCATATTGAGACATGAGATCTCATTATAAGCTTGCATTTCAGGTTCAGACGCATCTTCACGAGGTTTTCAGTGTGAGAACCACGATGCCCTAATTTTTCCTATCTCTATTTTCTGCGATGGGGAAGAAGAAGCGGTCCAAGATGCTATCCATTTGGACCGGCCGGTTCAGCTTGGCCTGAACTGCGCTGTTCACCCGAGCCACGAGGAGTGTGAAGGTTCTTTACTCGCTGTTAGTTCCTCAATAATGTAATGGTTAATTTAATAGTTTAACAGAGAATAAGATTGCATATATGATAAAACAAAAATAGAAATACTTGAATAATTAATTATCAATCTCATATTTCATCAATTTATATTCTTATTAATACTTAACCAAAATACATTTTATAATATGCCATTTCGACCGCAAGAATGAGTAGATCAATAACATGTCATCTAAATTATGTTTGGATAATTATATTAATTAATCATTATTTTAGATTTAATTATTTAATTATAAATAAATCCCAAACTTATGGCATAATTTAACCAATTCAAGTCCAAATTGAATATTTAAATAGTCCATTTTACTCACAAAAATGTGAGAAATAATAATATGAGATCAAACTTAGGTTTAGAACATTAGATCTTTTAAGACAATTTAAGCATAATTAAGATCTCTCCAAAACCCTAGAAAATCAATGTTGTCCAAATTCAATGTAGATAGTGTGGTTTATTCCTTAGGATATAAGGATTACATTGATATGTGTATCAAATCATTTGAATAACATTTGGACATTTTAGGTATTTTTCTTCTTAATTTAGAATATTGTTGTCTTTTATAAATGCTAAACTAAATATAGTTATTCCTTGTATATTAAGTAGAATATTGATACAAAGATAGATCTATATTACTATACATTACTATGCTAAATTTATATTGTTCTACCTTAAAAGGCTAAATTAACTATTGATGTCCTTTGTGATGTTATATTGAATAAATGCTGTCATTTACAAATGTTGAACTAATATAGCTATTCTTTTCATATTAAGTCACATGATGCTACCCTTTATATTGATGATCTAATTTTTTGTCATTCTTCTTTATTTTTATAAATGTTTGATTTAGATGTGTAAATCCTAGGTTAGCAAACTATTTCATATGATGTTCTCACATAAAACTATTAGAATAAAAAATAAGCAATCCTATATAATGGATTTACTTAAATGTTAGTTTTATATTATTAATCTTTCCAATTAATCTTTCAAATAAATGGAAGACTTGCATGTTATATCCTATATATTTCCTTTGATGAAATACAATATAATTCATGCCAAAATTATTAGAATTGGAATGAGATTCTTATGTTCCTGTATGTTTTACTTCTTTTTTAGCTACATGTTAGAATTAACTAAGAATTTTTCAATTTTTTTTGTATTCTATTTTAGCTTAACACTTTCAATTGCAAAGTTAAAGTTCTTTGAAATAATTAATGATAAGACTAGTGTTCAAATAATCACTTAGATGATTAGCTCATATTTCAATAATCTTTAACCTTCCAAATTTAGTTCTCAATTGATTAAAACTAGAGAAAAATAGCTCCCTTCCATGCTTTAAATGAAGCTAATGGAATCTTCTTTAGCTTATACTTCCATTTGCTTAGCAAACTATGAATCCTACTTTTTCTTGCTAGTTTTCTTGAACTTTAATCAATAATCTAATTGATTTGATCATTTTAGGACTAGTATAGGATGATCATCATTTACTTGAAAATATAATTTTTCCAATTTCCTTTTTCTTCTACTATTAATAATAATTGACCAAAAGATCAATATCTATAAGTCAATTAGGAACTCAATTAGCTCCAATCATTAAGTAGATCATTAAAGTTTAGATAACAAAAGGATATCACATAGTTTACAATTATTGAAATTTATTGAATACTTGCTTAGCTTTGAGCTTTTTTCCTTGAAAATTCATACAAGATTTATTGTGTATAAATGAAACTTTCATAAAACTTTATGGGGAATGCCTTATGGCAATTTGAACAAGAAGGATAGCGCTTATAATAGGAATTCATATTTTAGAGAGGGTAAATATGAATGTTCGACCCCCCACTGTATCTAGTTAGGCAGCCGTGCTTAACTCCTCGTCCTATTTTGTTGAATACTCCCTCAGAATGAGATAGCTTCTAAACATAACTTCAACTAATAATATAAGAGTTCTCTTACAATCTTATTGATTGTAAGACTTTTTCATAACTATTTAGTTATGCTTACTTTTCATAGTCCTAGGCTATGTTTGTCTTAGACCAAAAGTCTAAGATACTTCTTTACTTTCTATACTTTTCACTCTCTACTTCTAGGACTGTGTTTTGCTTACTTACAGTTCATTTAAAATACAATGTATGTTGTTTAATTTCATTTAATGCTTCAACTTATTTTATTTGCTTACTTAGCATAAGTTTCATTGAAAATATATTACTTTTATTTTATTTTATTTTAAATGCACATAGTAGTTTCTAGCCTTTTAGGATATTTTTCCCTAACCATTTTTGGATGCAGGCTAGAACTTAAATACAAGTGAGTATTATTACTCAATTTATTTTATATTGTCTTCTTTACGGTTATGTCTACTTTCTTTCTTCTACTTGTTAGCTTTTATAGCTTTGCTGCTTAGTTTAAATTATAAATTAATACTTTTGATATCCTGTTAACTCAAAATATAGCAAATCTTAAAATTGTGCATAGACTATTTAGTCTAACTACACTCTTTCTTTTATTATCTTTGTCCTATCATATTTAAATATTAAAATATGATATATCAAGAGCTCTTGATACAGATAATGCAGGTCCTGGTGCTTGAAGAGCTTCTAAAATGAAAGGCTTTCGCTTAATATTTAAATTTTCTTGCACTTTTGGTTTAATGAAGAGAATGGTTGTATTCACTCATTTCTTTTCATTTAAGTGAATTTATAATAATTAAACCATAAATTGATTGAGTTTGCTTGAGTTATTTTTACCTACTCTTACATTTTTGTGTTTTGATCACCTATTTTGCAATTGCTTAGGATGAATGAGTGGATTATTTTAATTGCTTGTATTTTTTATACTTGGAATGTTTACATGCATCTCCTTAATAGTATCTTCTATTGCATTATTTTGCAACCTTATTTTAACTTTACAACTACTCATAAAATGACTTGGCAACTTATAATCTATGCTTGGTTAGTTTTCTTCTAAATAAGTATTGGGTGCTAATGTAACATCCAAATGTTTGGATAAATCTTATATCCAATTATATAGGTCATTACAGTTGTGGTAGAATTCTATATTGAGTGATCTCTTGATCACATCCTTGGAGTCTTATGTAGGACTCGCCTATTTAGAGTAAGGATTAATAGCTTTGATAAATCCTTGTTGATTAAATGGAATCGCCTAAACCCAGATTATTGGTTGGGTATAGTATGGTATACCCATAGTGCTGGATTATTTCAGTAGTATTCAGGGTTAGTTGATTCATCTTAATATAGGATTATGTTTGTGTTCTATCCTGTGAGTTTAGTCGGATATAGTCCCACTTAGAATAAATTATCCAATCTTAAGAGTGTAATGAATAAGGACTTAGACCATTAATTTGTTTGAATAAAAGGCACCATTGGGTGATGCTTCCTATCGAAGATCGCTTCCATAGGTGTGCTTTAAGGAAATTATGTGATTCAAGTCACCCTATTTAGAATGCTAAGTGTACTTGTGATTTGGGTATTTAAATGGCTTAGCTTGAGATTCAAATTGCCATCGGGTGATGCCTCCTATCGAAGATCGTTTCGTTAGGTGTGGCTTAATCAAACTAAGTGTTAAAAACTATCCTTCTTAGAAACATACTAAATATTTGTATACAACCTTCCCAACTATTAATTTTTAAGTAAAAATCTCAACTTTAACCAATTATCAAAATTAGAATCTCAGAGTCAGAATCCTTTTAGCAAGATTCTATATAATGAAGACCTTGAATTTATTATCGGATTTTAAAGAATTTTTGGATTTCTAGATTTAACTCGTGTAGCTTAGAAGTATGAGCATGAGCATAAGCATAAGCATAATATATGAGTATCAGTATCAATGATGATGTATGAGTATCAGTGATGATTTATGGGTTACAAAATATTGTATATATTGATAGGGGAATTTTAGGATGCATCAGCATCACAGTAAACTGTATTCTCAACTGGATGTATGTGTATATTGGACCGTACGACTCATAGCAGTTCAATGATAGTTCTATTACATATTAGTGGCATATAGTATTGTGGCATGTTCGAATGCATGATTCTAGTGGAATATAACACAGTGTTGGGTGTGTTTACATCAGTTTCCAATCATTCATTATTTTTTGTTATTTTCAGCATTTAGTTTAGAGTTCAGTTTTACTTTACTTAGTTTTACATAGTTTCAGTTATTCAGTTGCCTTTATAGCTTTTTTATAGTTTTATTTACTTTATCGTTATATTATAAATATTTTAGAACTTTTTAGTTTAGTTTCAATGTGTTAGACTTCTTGTCTAACACTGGGTACTTTTGAGATCCAAGAATTTGCTAGATCCTGAGCAGTTTGTTAAGCCAAGACAGGAGGACTTGCAGGAGATCCAGAAGGAGTTCATGGAGCCTTAGTGGACCCTCCTTCATGCTTATCACTTCTCTATTTTTATTCCAGTACTTTAGTTGAACTTTATTTTTTTATTATCCAGTAATCAGTTTGTAATAATTCTGGATAAATTTTACTTTTATTTTATAAGATGAATCCTTACTACTATTCTGTGATGAATATATTCTGGATATTTTACTTTAGCTTCCGCACTCTATTATTCTATTACTATACTTAGTATTGTGATGTGATCAGCATACTAGAAATGCTGATATTTGTGATTATATATTGGATTCCTTACTTGCCATTATAATCCAATATATGTACTAGTCTAATACTTAAGATAAGTATCTTACTCTTATCTTAAGTATTGACTCTCGACCCTCCTCTTGGGTTGATTCAACAGCCTTCAGTGTGGCTAATTTATTTAGTTAGCCTATTCGGGGAGATGGGTTATGCCTTCCCAAGTAGCGCGTCGCTCCACTGCCGAATCTGATTCAATTTAGTTTATTTTGCGTGCAGTGACAGAGCGGGGCGCTACAGCTTGAGCCCCCCCCCCCCCCCCCCCCCCCAAACATACCATGACCCGAAGAAGAAGAAGAAGAAGAAGAAGTAGTAGATAAAGATGATGAAGATGATTGAACATGTTGTAATCTTTCTTTTGTATTTGAATTTCCCTTAAAAAAAACTCTTAGTAAAATATATTTCCACCTAGACGTATGCTTTTAAATTTGCTTTAAAATCACTTTCTGATAAGTTTCAATGTGCACAATTAAAACTTCAAATGATACATAAGAATTTCCTCAAAGTTTTTGTTATTTAACGAGATGTGCGATTGTAAAATATAATAATTCCAAAATATTTATGTTCGTATAATATTTGCTTTGATCGCTATTTTGTGCCCCCAAAAATCACAATGGTAGTGCTTTGACCTATGTGTGGGGAGGGAATAAAGGAGCTTCAATGAGTAAAAGTAAGAGATAGTGAAATATAATATGCTAGGCATCTGTAGAACTTAATGAATGCAAAGATTGATTAAAAGGATGAAGAAAAATATATCTCCCTTGGAGTAAATGAAAAAGAAAATCAAGTGAATGAATGAAGAAAAATATCTCTCCCAAAATAATTGAGAAAAGAGAAAAATTAGGATGAAGAAAAGTATCTCTCCTGAAAAAAAAAATAATTCTCGTTGCATTTTATAAGAACAATCACAAATGTCACTTGAAATTCTAGAATACTGACTCTTGATTATTCTCAACAAAAAGCTTAAGAATTCCTTCAGAGCATTTTGTTCATAGCATCATACATCAAGGTAAAAAGGGAAAAAGGTAGTGAACATAGTGGAATAGGACTGAGTTGAATATGATTAAGAACTCATATTTATCACTAATCATCTTGTTGAATAAACATTAAACTTCAAGGACAAACTTCTTAGCTATTTTTTAATTATGCAACTTAAGAAATCAGAAAGTCATTTCAGTGCTTACTCGATGACGAATAAAAAGTTAAGTGTGGGGATGCGATAAATTTAAGAATCATAGTTAGTTTAGTATTTAAAAATAATATTTTTTTTCATAAAATTAGTGTGCTTTTACAGCGTTTTGCTACTTTACAGGACAAAAAGGTCTGAAATCAAGTTTGAAAGGGAATCTAGAACCTAGAAGAAGAGACACTCT
This sequence comes from Gastrodia elata, assembly GCA_016760335.1. NCBI lineage: Eukaryota > Viridiplantae > Streptophyta > Magnoliopsida > Asparagales > Orchidaceae > Gastrodia > Gastrodia elata. The sequence continues at coordinate 22,646,642 of CM028676.1, read as the reverse complement.
ACGGCGTGCCACAACACGCAGCGGTAGAGCAAAACCCGAGAGCATGTGCTACCGTGTGTTGTAGCGGGTTCAACAGGGAGCCCAGCACTACTGTGTGCCATAGCACCCTCATCACCGAGAGCTCGACACTACTGGTTGCTATCACGCTGTCAAGACCGAAAGTCCAGCACTACCACGCATCCTAGCACCGTCATCACTGAAAGCTTGGAACTATCGCGCGCTGCAGCGTGCTCAAAACAGAAAACTTGGCGCTCTCGCGCGCTATAGCACCCTCATCATTGGCCCTTAAATAGGGATGCACTCAGCCTTAAAGCCTTAACAATTCCCAAAAGGAGTTCTCTTTGTGCACTAAACTTGAATCCAATGTAGTTGGAGGATACTTCAATTCCAAATGTTCACTTGATTTAATTAAGCAAATAAATTGAACGTATACATTCAAATAATGAAGTCATATAACCAACCCTTACATAGATTACAATGAAATCTCAACTCTCTCCTTTTAATCAAATCATATCTTTACTCAAATCTAGTGTATTACTAATTATGAACCAACAAAAATCAACCAAATTTGTCATCTAGACATTAGTAAAAGAAAATACAACTTGGTATAAAAACAACTGTTCCCTGAGGTTTGATAAATCCTGGAAACTAAACTTTCCACTTATTACTTCAGACCACGTACACTTTCATGCAAATGCAGACGTGCATTTCCGTCTGTCATGATGCATGAGAGCCATTGATGGAATCATGTTCATGAGATACTCAAATTAATTTATCAATTCTTAACTTAGATGTGAGTAATGAATTTATAGAATAATATATCTCATGAATATTTAAGTGCCGAAATTGAATGCGACAGTCATTCTTCTCTGAGCACTAGATAAGACTTAAGAAAATTAAGGGATACTCTAGAGAAGATTAAGTGTCTTTATTATTTGATAAAAAAAATCTATCCAATTCACTTAACATGACATTTAAGTGAATAGTACTAGCATATAAATCTTATTGAATTGCATACCAAAACCCAGCCCCCTTATATTAATCACTTAGTAATTTCAAACTAGAATTTTTTACTAGAGTAATTCAGAACCAAAGTTAAAACACATATAATCTTATTTAAATATTAGTGAACTCATGTACACTCAAGTAACAAAAGGAACACTATTCTCAGAGGATGATAAATCTCAGGATCTCACCACCCCATATTACTTCAGACCATGTACACTTGTGTGTAAGCGCAGACAAATATTTACAGATTGTCATAAGCGAACTCAACTAAAGCGAGGTGATCTTCCCATGATCCACCGAAATCTAATACATAAAGATGTAGAAGATCTTCTAAAATCTGGTTAACTTGCTCAGTTTGATCATCAATCTGGGGATGAAAAATGGTGCTCAAAGCTAAGTCGGTCCCTAGGTCTTATTGAACATCTGGCCAAAATCTAGAAGTAAATCAACTATCTTTATCTGAAATAATTTAGTTTGGTGTTCCATATAAACAAATGATCTCCTTAATGTAGAGCTTGGTCAACTTCTTTATGGAATCGATCTGATGAATCGGAAGAAAATGAGATGATTTTTTGAGTTTGTCGACAATCACCCAAATCGCATCAGAACCAGACTTACTCTTAGGCAGACCCATGACGAAGTCCTTGAAAATGTCAGACCACTTCCATTCAAGAATATCCAACGATTTGAGAAGTTCACCAGTGTAGCGCCCCATCCCGTCGCAGTGCACAAAAGACAAGTAGTAAATCAGATCGACGACGGAGCGGTGCGCTACTCAGGAGGATGAGAACAAGCAAAACTCACCTTCCCGAATAGGCAAAAAGACTGAGCCATACTGAAGGCTGCTGACTCAAACCTAAGAGTAGGATTGAGAGCCAATACTTAAGATAAGAGTATAATACTTATCTTAAGTATTAGGTTAATACGTATATTGGATTTAAAGAAACAAGTAATGATCCAATATACATTATCAATTTATCAGCATTTCCAATATACTGATCACATCATAATACTAAGTATAGTAGTATAACAAAGTGCAGAAGCTAAAAGAATATCATCCAGAATACATTCATCACAAAGCAGTATGTAAACATTCATCTCAGAAAAGAAAAGAAAAGTACATCCAGAGTTATTACAACCTGATTTAACATATGAAAAGCAAAATCTACTGAAATAAAGCAAAAAGTAAAAGGAGGCAGACAGATCCTCTAGGGCTCCATGTACTCCTCCTGGATCTTCTGAAAGTCCTCCCGTCCTATCTCCACCAGCTGCTCAGGATCTAGTAAATTGCCAGATCCCAAAAGTACCCCATGTTAGACAAGAAGTCTAACACATTGCAACTAACTATGTAGTAGTAAAGTATATGTAGTAGATAGTAAAGTAAAGAAAGTTGAAGAAAAGCTGAGAGAAATGCTAAGTGACTGAAACTGCAAGGACTAAATAGAGTAAAACTGCATCAAAAACTGAGTGCTGAAAATAAATGAAAACATCAAAGGCTCAGAAATTGATGTAAAAGGAATGCCAAATGCTGTACTATATATCACTAGAAGGATGCACCAAATATGCCAGAATATGGTGTACCACAGATATGTAATAGAATGATCACTGGAAGGCTATGAGTAGTACGGTCCAATGTATACATACACCCAGTTGGGAAGACAGTACGATGATGCAAATGCATCCTGAAATTCCCCAGTCTGTGTATGTAACATTCCGTAACCCATAATTCATCACTAATACTCATGCGTCACTGCTGAAATGATGCTTCAAGCTCATGCTTATGCTTATGCCCATGCTTCTATTCTATATGGGTAAAATCCAGAAATCCATGAAAACATGGAATGTAAATAATGAATTCTAAGTCTTCACTATGCAGAATCCTTCTAAAGGATTCTGACTCCTAGCTTTTAGAACAATATTAGTTAAAGTTGTATGTTTAATTAAAGATCACTAGATGGGATGATCGTATACACATATTCAGCACGTTTGCAAGAAAAGTGATTCTCATCACTTACTCACCACCATACTTAGTGTTTTAAAGAAGGTGAATCTCATTACTTAGTTTATTTGAGCTACACCTATTGAAGCGGTCTTCGCTATGAGGCATTGCCCGTTGTCAATTTATATTACAATCAAACTAAGGAATGAATACCCAATTAATACACTCTTAGTTTTGAATGATTTATTCAAACATAACTGTATTCGTTTAATCCCATAGGATAGCACCTGCTCATAAGTCCCCATTAGAGTGAACCAACCAATTCCTAAATACTACTGGGGAACCAGTAATATGGGTATACTATACTACACCGCCCAATAATCGAGGTTCAAACAAGTCTATTTAATAAATTAAGTAATTATCAAGACTATAAAGGCCTATACTAAATAGGTAAGTCCTATACAAGATTTTACAAAAATGTGATTAAGGATCACTCAACATGGATTATACCACAAGGAGGAGTATCATTCTAAGGTCTTAAGTGATTTCTACCACAAGGGATCAAGATCAACTTATGAGGTTAAGGGATCATCTAAGCTTCTACCTCAATGAGCCAAACAAGTTCCTTACCTCAAAGTAAATGCAATTTAGTCTTTTAAATGTTTCAAGACGATCTTATGAAGAGATGCTTACGATCTCCCATTCTAAATCCTGATATTAACATTTTATGTTATATTTCATAGTTAGGTTTAGAATGATCAAATCAGATGATTAAGTCATCTGATCACAACTTAATCTAAGTTCATGAGATTTAAATCAAGAATGTTATTAAAGTTTCAGATCACTTGTTCAATCAATATGATTTTATTAATCTACTTATGCGAATGGTCTTATTTAGGAGAAAATCAATGATCTAAAAGTTAGATTCAGATTAAGAAATCATATGGCTTTATTAATAACCTTATCATGTCTAATTCAAATGTTTATGGTCAATAAGAAATAAGATGCATTATTGGAGAAATGCCAAGTTGATTATCTTATAAACAAATTACTTTAGTTAAGGTTTTTAAGTATTTGGACCTTAATTAAGTATATTAGGGTTTGACCCCTACTCTTATCCAATTAAGATAATGTGTTTGGTTATAGATCAATGCCAAATCAGTGTGTTAAGAGTGTGTTATTAGTGGCAATCTCAGACCTAAATCAAGTCTTAAAAGCTTGATCAAAGTCTTAAGATTTCTTAAGATTAATTATGAGGGTGAAGTTCACATTTCTTTGATTTATTCAATTTACACATCATAAGTTTGTATATATGATTTCAATACATCTAGCTTACTGTTATGCATCAAATTAATAAGAAATTTTTAGAAAATAGAGAAGAGTTAGTGTTAATCAAACCCTAATTCAATCCAAAAGGGATTAGCATATAAGTTTAAATCCAACCATCAAAATTCCATACAACTTGGCATACAAGTTCTACATTACCATACAATCAATCATGGACAAAGTTTGCTAAGATCCAGTGATTACAAATCCTAATATTTACTAATCATGTATGGCGACTCGCACCCTTAATCCGCCAATGGATTAAGCTAAGGGTGGAGTGTCACTTTGGCTAACCCCTCACTTACCATTCGATTAGGATAAAATTCACAATCCATCTGATTAGGGAAGGACTAACACAGAATCAATCTAACAGTCACTATATAAGCAAACGTACAGTGTGCGGAAGCAATAAATGACATCCAAGCATCACAATATAGTATAAGTGCAAAATATGGCTCAGAATATAAGCATATGAATCCAAATGCATAGTCAAGAGTACTTGTATTATAATAACATTTAAGTTTTAAATAAAAAGGAAATGCAAATGCACTCATCCTCACAATTAAATCTAAGGACTAGATATGCTCTAGTCCGAGCTACTGCTCCTCCTCTAGGTATAGCTACTCCTCAGGTACTGGGTCCTCTACCTGCTCTACGCCTGCCATTGTCGGTTTCATAATGTAGGGCCCCAACCAAAAAAAAAGAAAATTTGGTTAGACAATTGTCTAAGTACATTTTAGGCTGATACATTGTTATATGTTTTATAATATCACCACTTTACACAATTTTTCCTAAACAACAATATATAAAGGAGCGACTGGCAATACAATAAGAAAGAGAAAAAGTTATAAATAACATTTATAACTTAAGCAAAAAGAAGGTTAAGAGGTAAACAAGGTAAGGCATATAATATAAGTAACTAAATATATGCTGAAAGAAAATACTACATCCTAATACATGCTGGTGATCAAATGAAATATGCAAATTATAATAATAATCTCAGTAGTGATACATATAAATAGCAATAAAATCTAATATCTTACTGTATATAAGCTGTATAAGGAAATAGCTGACTGAATAAACAATGCTAAAACAAAGCCAAATACTAAAACTACACATCAAACTCTGTATATTGACTGCCATATCAGAAGACTTGGCCAAACTGGCCTACATATATATATATATATATATATATATATATATATATATATATATATATATATATATATACACATCTCAATCTGTAAACATACTGAACATACTGCATGACTGAAGAGGCAGACAATACTTATGCAACATATTTTAGTTGTTTTATTTTTATTTCTATGGACAACTGTTAGAAATAACTGAGGAGTCAAGCACGTCTGCAAGACTATACGGGTCCCAAGCCTAACACACTCTCCTCAATGAGAATGTTAGGTATCATGATCTCACCTTACTCTTGTCCATCAGGGCAAATGTGCACTATAATCTCCACAAATCGGACCCAAAGGCAACTGTTATCCTATTATTCTAAGTTTTTATTTTCATGCACAAAGTTATCTTATATGAAATGTCCAAGGAAGTAAGCTCAAATATACAAGGAATGCGTAGCACAAAGTATCAAAAATAAGCAAGGGACTCTACTAATATGGTGATACCATCTATTTTCTATTATCCGTTCTAACTATTCCAAATTACATAAGTTCAGGATCACCATTTTCCTACATATCAAGTGTAACTTAGAAATTGTCCTTACAAGTTACAAAATATCAGGACTAGCTAGGTCCTAATATACCAAATCAAAGTCGACTATAAAAGTTGAGTAACAAATCATTACGACCTAATTAATAATTTTTGACGTTCTAACTAAAAACTACTAAATTACAGATTATGGATTAAATGCCACAAGATTGGGCTTAACCACATAATCCAAAAAGGATAAGACCTAAGATCTAAGTTTCATTCTAAAAGTGATCTAATAATTTAGGTCAATCCTATTAAGTAATCAAACTTAATAGGATGAATCTCCTATCTTAGATCTAAGGTCAAAAGATAAAATAATCAAAATAAGTTGAAAAAATTCTAGAAACTAATAAAACTAAGGTTTCGCCATTTGAGTAACTCATTTACCCAATAGTGAACTCTAACCTATAATCTAGCCCTAGTCTCACGAAGGGTCCTTAAGGTGTAGTGTTAAAGACTTAGGAAAATTTTAGAATCTGACCTAACTATTGATTTTACTTACTTCAATGCCACTAATATAGTTATAATGTTAGTTTTAGTATTTTAAAAGACTCATTAAAGGTTAAGGGTGTTTATCCTAAATTTTTGGCAAAATGACAATTTTTTTCCCTACTTAAGGGTCCGAAAAGTTAGCTTTTGATTTAAGTATCCAAAATGAGGTTTCTCTTTTCCATATGATTTCTTACTGTCTAACTTGAAGATAGATAGTAAGTATGTCCAATTTAGACGAGAAACGGGTCCTACAGGTCCAAACTAAGGTTTTTATTTTAAGGGAATTTAAGTAATTTTCACTCTACTAAAAACTAAGTTTTTATGCAGTTTATTGTATGTTACTATTCAATGATTCCATAGAGTCTATGAACACTGCATTCTGAAGTCAATTGACTAAGTTATGAACGTTTAAAGTTTAAAGGGCAATTTGGTTAATTCGAGTCGGTCAACGGATGACAAAAACTGAACTTTTCCATTTGAAGTCCAATTTCAGCAAACTCAATTTTTATAGCTTTCCTATAATGTACTGAGTATGTTGGTAGGGAGTAAACCCAGTTTGGATCTCAAATGGTCAATTTATGACCTAACTAAAGTTGGGGATATTTTAGTCATTTTCTAATTTTTTAGTGTTCAGATCCTAAATATTGTTTCTGTTTACTGATGACATTGAAATTCTAAACTAGTTAGCATCTTGAATTTTTGAATTTGGAGTTGATTTAATCAAGTTATGGTCATTTGAATTCAATAGCATTTTGGTCATTTTTCACTAAGAGTTCTAGGGTTGACTTTTTGTCATGATGCCCAAATGAGAAAACTAATACTACTACAGTGATGGGGCTGTTCTCCTGAGTATTTTAAGACCCATATTGACTATATTTGGTCAACTAAGTCAAAAGTTACGGGGTCCTAAAGAGGTCCTAAAATGTTACTTCGTTATGCGTACCCCAAAATTAAATTCTGCATTACGCCATTTGATTCTATTTATTTTTCTGAGTATTTTGAGACCTATATTGGTTATGTTCGGATTATCCTATAAAAAGTTATTAAATTTTTAAGTTTTATTATTCAAAAATATGATTTGTATTAATTTACTATTCATTTATTCAAATTAAATTAATTTACTGTTCATTCCTAAAGTTCAAATTTTATTTTTCTGTATTTAATAATTAATTAATTAATTTGTGATTTAATTAAATTAATTATTAATTAATTATTAATTAATCTATTATTTTATTATTTTAAATATAAGATTATATTTTATCACTGTTCAATTAGGTTTAAGATTAATTATTGTTTTAATTAGTACTAATTAACTCTTAATTATCCCCTGTCTTCTTTTTAACCTAATTAATTATATTACTATTGGTAATTAATTAGTCCTAAGTATATTTAATGATCTAATTTAATTTGAATTTTTAATATTACTGTATATTATAATATATTATTAGTTACTTAATATCTAATAATTACTAATTTAACAGAAACTATAATTACTGTTTAATTAATGATTATTGATTAATTAATAATTAATTAATTAATGACCGTTAGATTAATTACTATTAATTATCTACTTATTGTTTAATAATAATTAACTGTACTAACTTGCTACTAAACTTAATTACTCCTTAATTAATCAATAATCAATATGCTAAGCTATCTGTTAATCTAACTTAACTACTTAATTAATCATAATTATCGCTAATTACTCATAATTGAATTAATATTAATATTATTAATTATAATCTGTAGCAATTATGGCGACGGGGCCCACTGCCACGTGGCAAGCCATTACTGGCTGCGGCAGAGGGCGTGGGACCCACCACTTCCCTGCGGCAGTACGGGACACGCGGCGAGCCGCGGGGTGGGCCCCGCCGCTGCGGTCGAAACGACCGCAGCGGGCCCCACAGCTGACACATGCAGCGTCGGGGCGGGCCCCACCACGGAACGCGCAACTGACGCGTGGTGGCCCGAACACGGAAAACGAGCGGGTCGGGCTGACCCGCTCTGGCCCGCGACTCCTAGGCTCCCTCTTCGAGCACCCGAGGCCAGACGGCTAGGGTTTGGCCTCGCCGACGCCTCCGACGACGGGCGACGCCGGCCCGCATGGCCGCGGAAAGGCCGCAGCTAAGCGTACCTAGCAATACCCGGTTCGGCCCATAAGGGCATCGGTGGTGCCCGGGAAACCTAGCCCTAGGTGCCTACGCGCGGTGCGTGCGCGTACGTGGCCGGCCCGAGAGAATCGGGCGTCCATACGGGTCGATCAGATCTGAATCTGCTCGATCAGATTCGATCATCAAGCAATCAAGGGATGGAGGTAGGAAAACGAACTTAAGATCTAGCAATTGCATGATTTTAGGAGGAGAACCGGTACCTGATCAAGCTCGGGCTTCGTGGGTAGGAGACGGGTCGCCGGTTGGGTTGGCTGAGTGCGTCTCGCGAGGGTTCGTCACACCGATTAACCTTAGGCGATGAAGGGAGCTTTAGGGACCCCCGGGACGGAATGGCCGAGGAGAGGAGGGTCGCCGATTGGCCCCGGTCAAGGCTGGACGCCGTGTGGCGCTCGCGTGAGGGGCGGAGCCCTCGAGGAGGGTGACGACGCGAGCACCGTCCGATCCTGGATCGGACGGCTCAAATTCTGCTGTCTGATCCAGACGGCAATCCTGACGGCGTGCCCTAAAATGGCTGACGGCGTTGAACTTCTGACGGCGCCGCGGAATTAAAATTATAAATAATATTAATTATTAAATAAATTTAATTTAAATTCCTAATTAAATTTAATAAATTATGAATAACTAAATGGCTCTAAGAAAGATTGCAAACATTCGCCCCTAGCTAATTGAGGGGTGAGGATCACGATGGCGAGGTCGAATTTTTGATCCGACGAGTATTTTGATTCCTCGATTTGTGGGGTATTAAATATTATTAAAATATTCGTCGAATTTTCGACGACTTCCGATTGACATGAAAACTTCACCCCAAGCTAATTTGGGGTCAATTAACGCAATGGCGGTGTCCGTTATCTAATCTGAGGTCAATTTACATAGGTCAAATTCTATGGTTTCTAGATTTTCCAGAATCAGAATTCGATCCATTTGACTCTCGATTTGGACTAGGTCTTAGAGGTTGAGTCCAATTGACCTAATTAGCACTTGTGATAAATCTTAAGACTATGATTAGTCTTAATTGACTAAGGTAATAATCTGGGTTGTTACATCATGGTTTAACAAGATTAGGGCATAATTTGAAATACAGAGATCAGAAAAATAATTCACTTAGCACATGCATTCTACTCATCATAAGCAAACTAATAGCACCTTAAACATACAATTTAGTTAAGTATAATTGCTAATTCACCCTAAGTAAGATCTATAATAATTAGGCAACAATTTAAAATCTAACCATCGAATATGCAATATTATTTTATATTTAGATTCCTGATGATTTTCTGATTATTTTCATATATGTTATCATAAGGTTTGGACTAGTAGAGTAAAAGTTATTTAAATAATACATTCTATATTTTTTTCTAATTTAATTAAGCTATTTTCCTTGAGAAAAATAATTAGAACAGGTTTTAATTTAATTTAAAACAGGCCCTGACCGTTCAGAAAATGTGCGGGTCGGCTTCGACCCGATGGCTCGACATTATCGCACAGTGCGGGTCACGGGTCGACCTGACCCGCACTATGCATCATCTCCTTCCCGGTGCTATCCCGAAAACCAACCAATTAAGGTAACCCTAATCGGCTAAATGATCCTTTCCCTAACCACCTCACCGCCTCAAATGGACCGGGGTTCCATCAGCATAACAAGACACACTGATGGAACCCGAAACCCCCATCTGAGAGTGACTGGAGCTCCGGGGAGCTACTAGGCCCAAAGCCTTTCTCGGCCGATGATTTGGAAGAGCAATATTCCCCTCAGAGAGCTTGCCAGGCTCGGGACTTATTGACTACACCTTCAGGGTGACAAGGCACACCCAAGCCCCAATCTGGCATGAGCCGAGGACTGCTGGAGGTCTGGGACCTTACTCGGGTGCTCGACCCCTTCGCCTGAGGTAGTCCGATCCATCAATACGATCGATCGAGCTAACTCAGAACCTCAATTTCTCGTGCATTACAATCACCTAGCCTAGGCATATAATCAGAGAATGCTAAGAGGAGGACTCAAGCCCACTTGACTCGATATGAGGTGGGATGCGTACCTGGACAAGAAAGAGAGCTGGTTCTACTGACTGAGAACGGCATGGATCGATCCGAAGGCTAGAGCTAATGCAGACGAGTTCCACCAACTCATATAATGCTATAGGGAACTTGAACACCAAGCTTAACCCCCAGATGGAGCGTTGATTGGAGCTGGATCGCCGACGGGTTGCAGAGGAGCTCCAAGGAAAAATTGGGGGCAATTCAAGTGACAGAGGAGCTCGCAGTTATCAAAGGAGCTTCCAGAGACAATTCCCAGGCTATTTATAGCTTAGGGGGAGTAGGTGGAAGCTTGGGCAAGCCTAATGGCTGACCTTAGCTCGGGCTGGTTAGGTTGGGGACAGGCAAGGTAGGGATTTTGGGTCGCCAGGCCGTTGGGATAGGCTAGGAGTGGGAGACAGGGGAGATCCTCTTCATTGACACGCTCGCACCACAGCAGGATCCTGCCGGGCACGGGATTTCGAGATGAAGATGAACAGGGTAGGAGTGACGGGGACCATCTGATGCCTCTATCGTTGAAGATTGATGGCTCTGATGCGATCCGAATAACGAATCAACACAGAAGGGAGGTCAGCCATTGGATCATAAGTATAATCCTACAGCTGATAGAGGATCTTAGCGCAGGACACGGGAGCTGTCCGATGGTAGGCACAGAGATTAGAGCTTAGGATCCTAGAAGACGTTGAAGCTGGAATGCTGCCGGGACCCGCAGCGAATCCGCCGCGATCCCGACAGCGGATCCCAGCTCTGGGTGGGTAAGACTGCAATTTACATTTGTTTGGAGCCCCAAAGTGCAATTAACCCAATTTAATTAAAATTGAATTATGGCCTAAATGAACTCCAAATTGTACCAAATTTTTACCCCTAGCTAATTTGGGGGTGAGGAATTCAAAAATGTAATCAAATTTTAATTCTGATATCAAAATATTTTATGTCTAAACTAGGGTGTCTAGATTGGTCAAAATATCATTTTGGACTTAGAGAAGTCCTATGGACTTCAAATTTTCAGGATAGGATTTATTTGGTATTCTAAAAGCAATGGAATCAAAATAAATGCTCAATTATGCTAGAACTTAACAGGGTAACAACCTAGGGTTGTTATAACCAGGCTTCTGATGCTCGACCTTCACTAAGGAACAGAAATGACACTTAAAAAAAAAATAATGATCTCTCTTAATCCCAAGCCACCAAAATTCAGATCCTGATACATCTTGATGCTACCAGGATAGATAGTATAACCAGAGTTATGGGCTTCATACAAAATTTCAAACTGTAGACTTTTGGTAACCCGTAACCTTTCTTTTGAAAGATCACATCATTGGCATCCAGATGCAACTTAGATCTCTTCCCACTAATGATATTAGATACAAGCTTGGAATAATCAATGTCTTCCTTCAGAGCTTTGACAACTATTGGTCTTGGAAAGGATCTTACTAGAAAGTAAACAAAACTCTACGCAAATCAATAGATATGATTGGCTCAAGGTTTGGCCTTTCAAAATCTTTGATCGAAGAATAATTACTACAAAGAGGAGACAAAATCTTCTTATGATAAGGGAATCATCAACTAAATTAGCTTTACCTGGATGATACTAGATTTCTAAGTTGTATTTGCAAATTAACTCTAGCTCTCAACGTTGATGACACTTAAGTTCCTTCAGAGTGAAAATATACTTCAAACTTTGACAGTAAATATCTCACACTTAGCTCAGTGCATATAATATCTCTAGATTTTAGAGGCAAAAACTACCCCTGCAATTTTAAGATCACGTACATGTTAGTTTCTCTCAGTGGGCTTAAGCTATCTAGAGGCAAAGGCTATTACTCTACCATCTTGCATCTGAACACAAACAAGTCCTACCTTAGAGGCATCAGTATAAACCTGAAAATATTTACCCTTTTGAGGTATTACAAGGACTAGCGCAAAAGTTAATAAATGTTTCAACTTCTAAAAAGCTTCTTCACAGTCTGCATTCTAGATGAATGGTACTTCCTTTCTTGTTAACAGTGTTAATGGTGCTGTGATTTGAGAGAACCTTAGAATAAACCTTCAGTAGTATCCAACAAGTCCCAGGAAATTGCAAATCTCGGTTACTGATTTGGGTTGCACCCACTACAGAACATCTTGGATCTTCTTCTAGTCAACCCGAATCCCTTCAGTGTCAATCACATGGCCCATAAATTTCATGAAATTGAGCCAAAATTTGCATTTAAAGAACTTAGCGAAAAGCTTATGGCTTCTTATTAGCCCAAGAATGGCACACAGATGCTTCTCATGTTTAGCATATGACCTGAAATAAATCAATACATCATCAATAAAAATGATGACGAAGTCATCAAGATACGGCTTAAGAATTTGCCGCATTAGGTCTATGTATATGGATGGAGCATCGTCAGTCCAAAAGACAAGATAAGAAATTTGTAGTGTCCATAACGTGTCCTGAATACTGTTTTAGGAACATCTTCATCCTTATTTTGAATATGGTAGTAACCTGATCTCAAGTCTATTTTGGAGAAAACTTTTGCTCATGTAAGTTGATTAAACAAGTAGTTGATTATGGGCAGAGGATACTTATTCTTCATTGTCACCTTGTTAAGCTCGTGCTAATCTATACACATCTATATCGAGCCATCTTTCTTCTTCACGAACAAGATGGGAGCTCCCCAAGGTGACATGCTATGGCAAATGAAACCTTTTTCGAGCAACTCTTGTAGTTGCTCTCACAGCTCTTACAACTCTTTGGGTGTCATTCTGTACAAGGCTTTGAATTTAAGATGAGTTCGTGGGATTGGTTTAATAGAAAACTCTACCTCTCTCAAAGGCGATAATCATGGTAAATATGTAAGGAACACATCCAGGAACTCACTAACAATGTTAGTGTCTTCCAAGGCTCTATCTTCCTTGACTTCACCAATTAAGGTTACTAAAATTGTGTAACAACCTTTATTAATGAGGCGCTCAGCTTCTATCACATTAATTAATGATGTAGTCAAAGAAAGCTTACCTACGAAGACTTCAAGTTTCTTTCCTACTCTTAATGTAACTTTCTTCTGATGGCAATCTATTACAGTGTTGAACTTACTCAACTAATTCATGCTTACAATTATGTCAAAGTTTGTGATTGGCATAACTATAAGATTTGATTGAAAGAATTGGTTGCTAATCAGGATGTCAAATAAACAAAACTTATTATTGCACATTTTAGCTCTTTATGGCATTTACACACACAAGGCATTGCCCAAGCTGGAATGTGGAAGGTTGAGAGAAACAACACAACTCTCAAATATAAAAGAGTAACTAGCACCTGTATCAAAAAGTATGTCACGGGGTTGATTTTTAATAAAAAAAGTTCCTATAATAAGAAAATAAAACCTTATTGAATGCCTTATTACAATAAATGCACAAAGCACAAAAAATAAATATGTATAAATGAAAGACAAAATAATAAAAAATAAATGTAGAACATACTAGTGATGACATCATTGTCTTTCTAAGCAATAACTAATGTTAGGGTATAAACATGGGGCACTACAAGAGATTGGGAAACAACTTTGACCTTTGCATTGCTCTTAGCTTGAACTTGCTTCTGGGAAAGTGTATGTGCTTCTCTATAGTTATGAGCACTTCCACCAGTTGGAGATGGCATTAAGGCAAGCACTGAAGCTTGAGCATTGACTGGAGTGGGGTTATGAACTGTATCTTGGCGATTGATCCTCACTTTATCCACAATCCACACTGCTCTTCAATCCCAGTACTTGCCTTCCATAGGTATAACACCGATTACTATAGTGGTAACACTTTCCATATGGATGCGGCTTCTCGCAATGAGATCCTTGCTTGTTAGGTTGGGTATGAGTTAACTGATAGGCTTTGGGTCCTTGCGAGCGATTTCGCTTGAACGGCTCAGACTTGGGGGTTATTGAATGAGATCTCCTCTTGAGCTCCATCAGAGTTTGATGATGCTTAATCATATGGGATCCCTCTATGAGCTTAGAAAAATCATCAAGATGCTGGGACCTTATGTGACTCTTGATGGAGTCCTTTAGCCCCCTAATAAAGTAGTTGCATCTAGTCATTTTGGTATGAATGAGATCGGGGGAAAATGAGATAATTTCCTAAACTCCATTTTGTATAATAGAACTGTCATATTTCCCTGACTTAGCTACATAAACCCATTCTCTATAATAAACTGAGCATATGGAGGAATGAATTCCTCTCTGAAAACCTCTTCAAACTCTTCTCAAGAGATCTCCTTGATGCGAACTTCTAAGAGACAAGACTTAAGTTCACTGTCCCACCAAATTTGGCTTCCTCTATGAATAGATGCATAATAAGACAGATTGCCTTACTGTCAGGGCACTTGATACTGGCTCGGATCTTTTCGATGATTTTTAGCAATTTTCCAGCTTTGATAGGAGAGGCAGAATTGTTGAATGTTGGAAAGTTCAATCTCAGAAAGGTAAGGGAAAAGCTATCCACAATGGGCCCAGATGTCAGCTACATACTAAATTGAATGATTTGCAGAGCAGGAGTAAGAGTATGAGTAGGTGAAGGTGGAGGAGGAGGTAAAACCATCATCTCTATAGCACGAGTCTGTGCTTCTATCATAACCTTCATCATCTGCATTAGAGTTTTAAGCTCTTTAGCATTTGATGAGGAAGTACAAGCAACTTCCTTTGCCATAAAAGGGAGACATGTTTCAAGTTTGGGATTCATTGCTAAGAAAGAGAAAGAAACACAAATTCAGAAACTAAGGAAGAAATAATTCTCATTAATACTAAATATTTTTGGAATACAAGATGGAAAATGATAAGAAGCAATAAGAGAGATGAAAGCTACTACAAATAAACTTAATACAATCATCTACAGAAAGTATAGTAGAAGAGAATTTCAAAGTCCTGATAGATAGGAGCACGATATTAAAATCTCCTAGTATCTCTAACCATCCTAGGGTAAGTACGAGCCCAACACTCCTCAGCATAGCTATCTAAAAGATGATCAAAGACCCCAAAAAAGATTGGATCTGGACAGTCAATCACACAAAATGCCTCAGACACTCGCAAAAGCCTCTCTCTAGCTAGATCTCAAACACAGTTCCCTTTAAACACCGATAACTTCAAGATCTTATTAAGCACGTCACCTTTTTCTTGAGACACTTCAAGGTACAATCTTTCATACTTGAGTTCATTGCGATGATCTTCCTCACACTACTCGAAGAACAACCTAGTGTAGTAATCTAAATCGGACTCACAACTCACCATCTGAGATTAATTAATGATTTAAGTTAAGTTATGTTCATTCTTGAATTATTAAGGTGTTTACAAACTAAAGGTGATATTATTAAATTCTATTATTTTACTTTTATGCGTTGTTTGATTTGGATAGATGGATATTTACTTAACTTGATTTCTTTAACCTTGGCTCTGATGCAAACTATAAAAACCTAATAAGATCAGGAATCTAATCCAATACTAGAGCGTTATCATAGCACTTAGCATTGAATTAGAAGGAAGCTAACTCACTATTAAGTGCTATATAGATAAGAATCTTTTTGAGGCAAACATGTTAGAAGTAAAAATGAACAATTAAAAGATACGAAGTAAGAGCATTTAGATCTATCATCCAAACCAAGCAAGTAAAATGAAAATACATCCATCATAGAAATAAAGTAAGAACATCACAAAAATTAAGTTATTATAAATTAATTTAAAATAAAATAAATTAACTCATCCTCACTAAAAAGTAGTAAAGTAAAAGTAGATTCTTCAAGCTACAGGTGGCTGGTATTAGTCACAGCTCCACTATCCGGATGATGCTTTTGATCTACCTTATTTAGTTTTTTTAATACGGTAGGGTACAACCAACAAAATAAAAATAAGTGATTAGACTTAAAAAATATAAGTACATTTTAAAATTATACTAAGTCTTAATTAATTTATAAGCAGATATCACAGTTGTTATTTACAATTATAAAAGAGTGAGCATAGCACTAAGCATCAAAGTATAGTATATAAAAGTGTAGAGATAATAAGTACAATAAAAGAGTAATAACTCACAAGTAGGTTTGCTCTAGCCTGTAGCAATAAGTAAGGGAAAATATATACATCCTAATAAGGCTAGAAAGCTATTGAAGTGCATATGAAAGCATAAAATTGATACATTGAATAAGTTTAATAAATATTATACTAAGTATAAATAATAGAAGTAGTGAAGCATAAAGTGTAAGTAAAACAACATACACTACATAAAGTAAAGACTATACTGTGAGGTAAATAGTAGTAAGAAGCAAGAAATTTAAAGTAAAATAAAGTAAGACTTAGTCACATGGAATAAATAGACATAGTCAAAGAATATGATAACTAAGCATAGCCAAAAGGCTATGAAAAGTAACTTACAATAAATAAAATTGTGATAAAATTATTTTAAGTTATTTAAATTATATATGGTTTCCATTCTGCGGGCATAAATTATAAAATGAATGATGAGTTGATTATGTTTGCCTAAGTAGAAATGCAGGGTCTCTAAAACACAAACACTCCTCCTCTAGGATGTGAAAGGTCTCCTTATTACTCCATAGCCTGCCTTGGCCTGACATCCTACATCTGAAACCCCTAAGTTTAATATTTTAATGGTTTATTTATGCACAACATCTTTATGAATGTCCAAGGCTGTAGTCTCAAAGCAAGCAGCATTCAAAGAATTGAAGTTAATTATAAATTATAAAATATACATTATTGTATAAGATTTAGTTATCTAACTTAATGATTGGAGTTGAATAAGCTCATAATTAACTTAGACACATCAATCTCTAAGTCAATTGAAAGGTAATACTATAAGCAATTGAGTTTTGCGAAGTAATAGTTTGATTAAGATTTAATTAAATAGCAAAATAATTTATATGTAAATACATACAATAAGAAACTAATCTTACACTATTCCTAAGCCATATAATATTCATTGGTTACTAGACTTAATGCTTAAGTCTTATAAAGAAGTCATATAGTGTTGTGGGTTCACTATAGTTAAGAGGTGTAAGTTGTATGTTCACTATTAGAAACTTGCTAAGGCAACTAAATCTAAGGGATTCTAGCTCAAAAGCTCACTAAGTTGGCTAAAATACTCATTTGGGAGGTTGTACAAGTAAGATTAAAGAAAATGTACAATTTGGTAGTGCTAGGCTGCTTATGCTAATGAGGATACTAAGGCTGTCTATAAGACTAGATCACTCTTAATGGACTTATTAATACTAAGCTAGAGACAAGAGGGAATAAGGTGAGGTTTGAAGTTGAAAGGGAAAGGTCACTAAGTTTAATTACCAAGTGCTAGCAATTAGTCCTAATCGAGTTGAATTCTACTAGTAAAGACAATATAATAGCTATCACACCTAATGTATGAGTTTGATACACTTATATTGGAAATTAAGTAAGACTAGGGATTACCAGCATCCACTATCTCTCATAATGTTAAGGCTTCAACTCAAGTTTGTCAAACTAATCACTAGGCATCTAATTAATTATTCCAAGATCTAAGCATGCATCCTAATGTGACATAAAGGTCCAAAGAATAAATTGAGCTTGCTATCCTAGGATAAAAGATCTAAATTAAGCAAGCAATAAAATTAAGAAAATCATATTTTATGAAAGTTTGAGGAGCCAAAAACCTAAATTATTCAGTTGATGTCCAATCAAAACAATATTAGTAAATATAGATTCCTCACATTACAAGAGGAAAAATGACACTAAGAAGGTTGAATTTGAACAACATCGAAAAATTAGAGTTTTTGGGAGCCCTAATTACAATTAAAAAGTGATTAAGAAAAGTAAGTATTAAATCTTAAATCTGATTTCACATTAATGTTCCTCATATTTCTGAATAAAATGATATAATATTTTGTGTGATTTGGATAATTATTTTGAAAAGTTATGCAATAAATAAAATATGCATTTAATTATTATTATTATTATTAATTTTAATATTCAATCTGCAAAAAATCCTGTCGGCGTTGAAGACAATGCGGATTTGACTAAGCGCTGACATAAAAATGGACTATGCAAGTTAGCTATGTGATTCGAAGGAAACTGAACCAATCAGTTCGGCAAGGTCGAACCGCACAAATCTTCGTCCTGAAAGTTGTCAGCGTGAGCCAAACTAGGGCATCACTACACACTTGCCTCCGAGCACCTCAGGGCACGTACGACCCCTTGGCATGAAACTGATGTAGGGCATCAATGAAATTATCATCGACGTGCTAGATCATAAATTAGTTTAATGGTATTATATTTTATTTTTTTATTTTGGGTCCTATGGGCTTTTGTATTTGTTCTATAAATGGGCCTTCATCCTATCCCATATATTATCATGTGAGTTTTTTTTGTAAAAGGACACTTTAGTCCTTCATGAGAGAGTTAGTTTATGATTTATTTGGTCATTTGTGTGAAAAGACATTTTAGTCCTTCATGAGAGAGTAAATATATGTTTTTTTTGGTCTTTTAGAAGAAATGATACTTTAGTCCTTCATGAGAGGTTGGTTAAGGGTTTTTATGGTCATTTGGTATATATTTTATGGCTATAAATTGGCCACCCTCACATGTATTATGGCATTGTAAGTGATATAAAAAATATTCTCTTCTTCTTTGTGCTATGTGAACTTCATTCTTAAGAGAATGACTTCTTGAGGTGTGGTTTGCAATTCTTGGAGAAGGACTTCCAAGAAAAGAAGATTCGATCTGCGGCAAAGGACTGCTCGTAGAAGTTAATCTTCTTTATCGTAAGCGACATATTTAGTAATAAGGCTCCCGTAAGATCTTCTTCATTTATTTTTATTTTCTTTCCTCCTACCTTACAAGTGTGCTCATTTAATCCTAGCTCTCATTACTTGTGAACGCTTACAATACTTCTCTTTATTCTCAACAAATGACTCGCATATCTTCTAGTAACTTAAATATGTAAGGTTAATTTTGCTAATTAATTGGTGGATTTGATTATATTACATGTCATCACCCCCCATCCTACATCAGATTGGTATCAGAGAATTTATCCTCATATATAGTCCTATATTTCTATATTAATTCATAATAATTTTTATTTTAATAAATATTAAAAATTCGTTAGTTTAATTAAAATTTAGTAGGATTATAATTTATATCATCTTTAGCCACAAAAAAAAAACAATAATAATAAAGTAATAAAAAAAAAAGATAATAATAATAACAAAAAAAAAAATTCTTACTTTTAATTTATTCACATCTGCGTCATTAAAATTATTAAAAAAAAAGTTTTTATATTTACTATTATAAATCTAGTTTCTGGGTAATCGACAAGAGATTTACAATTTCGTAGCTAATTATTTCATCATCTACTCGGATAGCTATGACTACTCGCAGTGGTCACCCATATCAAAATCAAATGCTCGGTCATAGATGTGAGAATATTATTCTTAATCTGCAAGAGCAGCTCGATGATTTAACTTTTCTTTATCAACAATCTTGTAGAGAGTTCAGAGGGAGATTGGAGGCCCTATAAAATAAAAATAACAACAACACAATTCAGGAACCTAACCCGACACCAGATGCCCCACCAGAAAATAGTGAGTGAAATACACCTTATAACCAGCACACAAATTCTTCTCCACTTATGTTTAGAATACAAAAAAATAGGACATTTCCACAGAATGATTTATTTGAATATCCTAAGGCAAAAGATGTTCCATTTCAAACTCTTCGTAGAGCTAATGCACCTTTGGGTCGACTATGAGGTTTTAAACAAAACCAAAATTATCTATGATTTGAAGAACCTATCGAGGTTATGATCAACTTTATGCCACCACAAGGCGCATTGAACATGACCAAGATATAGACATTATGAGAAAGGTTAGAGTATACCCTCCGACTTTTGATGGGCGTCTTGATCCTAAAATTTTTTCTGATTGGCTTGTATAAATGGATCAGTATTTTGATTGGATGGCAATGTCTGGAAATTATCAGGTTATATTTGCTAGTATGAAACTTGTTGGTCATGCTAAAACTTACTGGGTAAATCTAGAACGACAACAACAACGATCAGGCCAATTATTTGTAAGATCTTGGGAAGAAATGAAAGAGATGCTCAAGCAAAAATATCTTCCTTCAACATTTCAAGACCAGCTTTTAGATGAACTCATAACTCTTAGGCAATGATCTATGAGTATTGCATATTATATGACTCGCCTTGATGAGTTATTAATTCGCTGTGATATTATTGAAGATTCTATAGCAACTATAGCTAGGTTTTGAGCTGGGTTAAGACCTGACATTCGTCGAGAAATGTTGACTCGAGAGGTGTATACACTTGAAGAAGCATTTCAAAGAGCCCTCCAAATACAACAATACTTAAGGCCAATTTCTCAATACAAATTTAACAATGTGCAAGGTGCACCTCTTAAGCCAAATCAACCACCACCATCTGTTCCTAAAGTACCAAATGATCAAAGAGTAAAACCCATATCTGGAAATTTAAATGTTAAATCAAATATCACATGCTTTACTTGTGGAAAGACGGGACATTATGCAAATAATTGTCCACATAGAAATCTTCATGTAAATTCCATCGATCCAGAAGTACAAGATGATCAACAAGATAATGATGTTGAGTGTGATCCATGTGAAGATGCTAGTGATGCTGATGAAGCTTTAATTAATCCATATTTAACAGTAGTTCGTTGTGTCTTAACTACCCCCCAAACCACTACAAATTGGAAACAAACAAATATCTTTCACACTTACTTTAAAAGTGGAGATAAGTCTTGAAAACTTATAATTGATAGTGGTAGCTGTATGAATGTGGTCTCAGCTAGTGCATTAGTAAGAATGAAACTAAGCCCGGAGCCTCATCCACAACCATATAAGGTTGCATGGGTAGATAAGACTAGTATCTCTATTACCCAAAGATGTCTTGTTCCCATCAACTTAGCAACATATTCTGATCGCATTTGGTGTGATGTTCTCCCTATGGACGTTGCACATGTACTTTTAGGGAGACCTTGGCTATATGACTTAGACGTTACTCACTTTGGATGGGCTAATACTTACGTCTTTATGTTTGGTGGAAAGAAAATTATCTTAAACCTGGCAAAGCCAAATGAACTTTTGATTGAGAATCCAAGAGACTCTTCTTCGCCAATAGAGAAGCGACCTTTAACTATAATTAGTAAGCAAGAGTTTGAGCATTCTAGTGAAAATAATATTGTCTATGCTCTTATTGTTATGGAATCTTTAAAAGGGAATGAAAATTCAACCCAATCTATGAAGTCACTCAACTCTTGACTGAATTTCATGACTTATGTCCTGAAGAACTTCCTAATGAACTACCCCCTTTGAGAAACATACAACATACTATCGATTTGGTACCTGGATCTACCTTGCCCAACTTGCCACACTATCGAATGAATCCAATTGAGCATGCTGAACTTAAGCGCCAAGTTGATGATTTATTACACAAACGATTCATTCGTGAGAGCTTGTCCCCTTGTGCTGTTCCAGCACTTCTTACACCTAAGAAAGATGGAACTTGGCGCATGTGTATTGATAGTAGGGCAATTAATAAGATCACCATTAAGTATCGATTTACTATTCCAAGGTTGGATGACATGCTTGATATGATGACTGGATCTGTAATATTTTCAAAAATTGATCTTCAAAGTGGATATCATCAAATTAGAATGCGTGATGGTGATGAATGGAAGACTGCTTTTAAAACACAAAATGGCCTTTATGAATGGTTAGTTATGCCATTTGGTTTAACTAATGCTCCTAGTACATTTATGCACATCATGACACATATACTTCAACCTTATATTGGGGTCTTTTTAGTTGTGTATTTTGATGATATTTTAATATTTAGCAAGACCCAAGAAAAACATCTAAGTCATTTAAGAAAAGTATTTGAAACACTTTATCGAGAAAAGTTTTATATTCATATTAAGAAATGCTCTTTCATGACTTCATCTGTCATATTTTTAGGATTTGTTGTTTCAAACCATGGAGTCTCAGCTGATCCTGAAAAGATAAAAGTAATTAAAGAATGGCCTACACCAAGATCCATTCATGATATTAGGAGTTTTCATGGGTTGGCCACATTTTATAGAAGGTTTATTCGTGGATTTAGTACCATCATGGCACCTATCACACAATGCCTAAAAAAAGGTAAATTTAAATGGACTTTTGCAGCAACTAAGGCTTTTACTGAAATAAAAGAGCGTCTCACTAGTCTACCAATATTGAAGTTGCCAGACTTTGATAAAGTTTTTAAAGTTTCATGTGATGCTTCTAGGGTAGGAATAGGTGGAGTGCTTAAACAAGAAGGCCATCTGATAGCCTTTTTCAGTGAGAAGTTAAATGATGCCCGCCAAAAATATTCCACGTATAATCGTGAGTTTTATGCAGTGGTTCAAACTCTACGGTACTGGCGATATTATCTTTTATCTCATGAATTTGTTCTCTACTATGATCATGAAGCCCTTAAATACTTATAAACTCTCAAAAAAAGTTAAGTGCTCGTCATGCTAAATGGGTTCAATATTTACAGGAA
Organism: Gastrodia elata; assembly: GCA_016760335.1. Taxonomy (NCBI): domain Eukaryota; kingdom Viridiplantae; phylum Streptophyta; class Magnoliopsida; order Asparagales; family Orchidaceae; genus Gastrodia; species Gastrodia elata. The sequence goes on along the minus strand of CM028676.1, from coordinate 22,623,386 downwards.
TACACTTTTGTTTTAAAGCATAAGGCCGGTATTGAGAATAAAGTCGCAGATGCTTTGAGTCACATGTTTCTCCTTTTACCTACAATGAAAGGAAAAGTAACTGGGTTTGATAAAATGATTTCTGATTACTCTACATGCAAAGATTTTAGTCAAATTTATTCTTCATTATCTGAAAAGGGGCGAGTTATTGATTCAAATTACCAATTTCAAGATGGATATCTTTTTTATGGCATCGTCTTTGCATTCCTGATTCATCTCTTCGTATTTTTCTCATTGACGAGCTACATGCAGGAGGAATTGCAGGACATTTTGGGCGTGACAAAACTATTGCAATGATTCAAGATCGATTTTATTGGCCTAGTCTAAAGAGAGATGTTGCTCGTATAGTTTCTCGATGTCGTGTATGCCAACTTGCAAAGGGAAAGCAAAATAATTATGGACCCTATACTCCTCTTCCTATTCCTCATAAACCTTGGGAAGACATAAGTATGGATTTTATACTATGATTACCTCGCACGACATGACACTACGTCTCTATTCTTGTAGTCGTTGATCGATTTTCTAGTCGTTGATTGATTTTCTAAGATGGCACACTTTATTCCATGCTATAAAACTTTCGATGCATCTTATGTTGCGACATTATTTTTTTGTGAAGTAGTCAAGTTACAGTTTACCTAAAACAATTGTGTCTGATCGAGATGTACGCTTTATAAGTTATTTTTGGAAGACTCTTTGGAAGAAATTAGGCACAAAACTTCATTTTTCGACAGCATATCATCCACAGACAGATGGTCAAACAGAAGTGGTAAATAGAAGCTTAGGAGATCTGCTTAGATGCTTAATCTCAGACCATTCTGCTAGCTGTGATCTTATATTACCCACTGCTGAGTTTGCTTATAATAGTTTAATTAATAAATCTACTGGTAAAAGTCCTTTTCAAATTGTAACTGGTTATGAGCCACGAAAACTAATCGACTTAATTGATCTTCCCATAACATATAGAGCTAATGAGTTTGCATCATCATTTGCTCAAAGCATGCATGATCTCCACCAAGAAATTGAACAGAAATTAACCATTACATACAATAAGTATAAAATTAATGCAGATAAGCGAAGAAAATTTATTAAATTTCAAGATGGTGACAAGGTGCTAATAAGGATGAGATCTGAGAGATTTCTAGTAGGAACATTCAAAAAGTTGAATGCTAGGCGAGCAGGACCTTTTAAGATATTAAGGAAAGTCAATGAAAATGCTTATGAAGTTGATCTTCCGAATGATGCTAGAATATCTCCAGTTTTCAATGTGGCAGACCTTACATTGTACCATGATTATGCTTCTTCCAATATATTGGATGCTTCTACTTGTACTACTAACTTGCATGAACCACAAAACAAAGAACCAGTATTACCATTGCCACTACAGACTCGTAGCCTCCGTTCTCATCATCCGTCCCAAATACTTGATGATCAAATAATTACTAGTACTAATGGTGGGGTTCAAAGATATCTCGTTCGATGGAAAGGCCTTTCACCTTTAGAAGACTCTTGGTTGACGCATGAAGAACTACATCAACTTGATTCAGATCTACTTCAAGAATATAATGAGCTTCATTTACCAGAGGTGAATCCTTCAAAGCCAGGGAGTGCTGATGCATGACATCAACGAAATCATCATCGATGTGCCAGATCATAAATTAATTTAATGATACAATGGTTTATGATTTATTTGGTCATTTGTGTGAAAGGACATTTTAGTCCTTCATGAGATAGTAAGTATATGGTTTTTTTGGTCTTTTAGAGGAAAAGACACTTTAATCATTCATGAGAGGTTGGTTAAGGGTTTTTATGGTCATTTGGTATGTATCTTATGGCTATAAATTGGCCACCCTCACATGTATTATGGTATTGCAAGTGATATAAAAAATACTCTCTTCTTCTTTGTGCTATGTGAGCTTCAATCTTAAGAGAATGACTTCTTGAGGTGTGGTTTGCAATTCTTGGAGAAGGACTTCCAAGAAAAGAAGGTTCGATCTGCGGCAAAGGACTGCTCGTAGAAGTTAATCTTCTTTATCGTAAGCGGCATATTTCGTAATAAGGCTCCCGTAAGATCTTCTTCATTTATTTTTATTTTCTTTCCTCCTACCTTACAAGTGTGCTCGTTTAATCATAGCTCTCATTACTTGCGAACGCTTACAACACTTCTCTTTATTCTCAACAAGCGACTCGCATATCTTCTAGTAACTTAAATATGTAAGGTTAATTTCGTTAATTAATTGGTGGATTTGATTATATTACATGTCATCACTCCCCCATCTTACATCAGAAACCCTCACCGTGGACAGTCGCTTGGACCTGTAAGTCCCATATGATTGTGTCTCAACCATTCACAAAATGATGCCCTATATCTAACACCAATCGGCTAGGGTTTCACTCTTCTGAATAGTAGACGTCTGCGCAAATTGGGGTTGAATCGACTCGATAAAGCTCGATTGACCCCATAAGAAGGTTCTCCCAATGATGGAATATATTTTTGAAAAGCAATTGAAGTGATTCAATGAAAGAATGCGAAGGAAGGAGCTCATATTTTCTTCATCTCCATCGACTAGGGTTATGGTTAGGGTTCGCAGATCGCAACTTTTGAAACATTCTCGATAGCCTTAGCAATCCTTTGAGCGACCAACAACAATGGGAAGAGAGAAAAATGGAGTAAATGGAAGAAAATGAAGAGAAACGCCCATCTGGGCTCGGCTGGGGTGCAACTACTTACCCGCCTGTGGTTGCAAGCGCACGATTGCAGGAATTGGCAGGGACATGCATTGAAACGATCTCAACCATTGGATCCAGATCTTGATCCGACGGTCAGATCAGATGGAACGATCGTGCGCCGCTGGATCATCCTTAAGTGACGCACGATGGCCAAGATTAGTGGATTTGGCTGCTCAGTGTTTGAGTCCTCACAACTGATTTTCATAGTTCGCAGATGACCATTAGGACAATTTTAATAATAATTATTTAATTAATAAATTTTAATTTTTATTTAATCAAAAATAAATTATCAAATGAGCTCCAAAAAATTCTATAAAGTTACCATTAGTTAAATGAGAGGTGAGGAATTCAAAAATAAAGTTAAATTTTAAATTGAAGATCAATTTAATTATCTTAATTTTCTGAGTAATTAAGTATATTAAAATATTCGAGAAAAATTCGATGACTTCAAAGCATTTTGGAAGTAAGGAGTCCAATGGTCAACTCTGATTTTAATTATGAGGTTAAAATAAGTAAGTATTTTCAAGTTGATTAAATTAATAAAGAATATTCATTGATCGCAAACGATCTCCAAATCACATCAAATTTCAAGTATAGGCTCCAAATGCTATTATAAGAGCACTAAAAGTGAAATTGAGATAATTGGGCTACTAAATAATGGGTAATAACATTATGATTGTTATAAAATCTCTAATATTTAAAAAAATTATTTTAAGTTGCATTGAACAAAAATATTTGGTCAAAAGCAAAAAAATGAAAATAGTAATTTCATAGAAAGTATGAAAACTAATTAATAACTTACATACCACATAAAATAGATGCATACAATAATATAAAAAATTTGATGAATATTATCGTGGACAAGCTTTCTTGAATGGCTACACCCTAGCATCTAAATTCACCTCAGGCAATACTGAATGTTGAGTTTTTTTTTTTACTGCAAGAGGAGAGTAGCCCCTAAAAAGTCACATGATGAAATATCTCTTGGAGGGGGACAAAATCCAAAGGTACAGTGGCAGTAGGAAAATAGGGAGAAGAAATCATGTTAACGAGGATGCTAAGCTCAGAGGTAGAGATGATGATAATATGGGCGACATGAGTGGATTAATTAATAGTGGTAAGAAGGGTATGAAAAACAACAATACTTGAAATAGCCAAATATGTATGAGGGGTAGTGGACGTACCAAAAGTGCCTTGAGCTGTGTTTTGTTGAGGCCTTCTAGATCTACTCTTGCCCTTAGTTTGAATCCCAGCGATGGAGTGATTGTCACATCAACAATTGCTTCACACTAAAGGAGTCCAATAATATAAGCTTTTTTGAGATATAATAACATCATTCTCTTTCAATTTCAACACTTTAGAAAGAGGAGGCATGGATTTATCTTAATACAAACTCTCGCTAACAAAAATTTGGCTTTGCTTGAGGAGAGATCATCAACCATGATGAATCCCAAATGGCATTTACCACTTTAGAAAACCAGAATAGTTTCAAAGTTAAAATAGAAGTCTTAAGGTTGAATAAAGTTTAAGTGGTGAGCAACCACAGGACAATGAAAATAGAGAAATTAAATCTTTCAACTTTAACAGTTTAACTGTAGCTTCCAAAAGGGGATTGCAAGCATGTATCTTGCCTAATGAAAACTGAAAGTGCAGTGATTCCATTGGAGTTCACCATTAATGAGTTTATCATTAAAAAAAGTAATAATGTCGGAAGAGTGTAGAGAGAACAAAAGAGAGAGTGTGCAACAGTCTTTTTGAACATATTTGAAGTATTGGTAGAAACCGCAAGAGACCCATCCTTGACAAGGTGGAGTAGAAGGCTCAAATATATCTGTAGATAGAAGGAACTACCAAAACAACGTTCCCATCAGAAAATCTGACCCAAGCGTCTATTGCATATGAATAAAAAGAAGAAAAATGTCATATTTACACAAGAATATACATTAAAAAGTATTGAGGATTAATATAATTTTTTTTTTCAATTTTTTTATATAGGCCCCACAACAAAATATATTCAACTAATAATATACTTACACATTGGATTGACACATAATATATATTTTGATGTATATTAATGTGTAAGTATAGCAATACTTTAAAAAGAAATGAGTATTTTTAAAATTTAATTATTAAAATTATTTATTTAGCATTTTTTTAAATAATGAGTTCTCCCTCCCGTTTTTTTATTATGAAATTTAAAGCCCTTCGGCCGTTAACGGTGTTTCCCTATGGATTCGCGCCATCGTTCCATTTTCTAACGCACTTTTTTTATTTATTAAAAAAAACGTTGGAAAAGGTTAGTAAAAAACAAGAAATGGGAATAAAAGGGGCAGAATCATCAGTGGAAAACGAAAGAAGGATCTATAGACAGCGCTCCCCCAGAAACCAATAGGGAGAGAGAGGTAGACCAAAAAAAAAAAAAAAGCGAAACTAGGGTTTGTGCGAGCATTTCGTTGCTGAAATTTGAGATGCCGCCTGTGGCTCAGCCTGGAGCTGTTCTTAGCTCCGGTGTTTCGGAAAGAGATGTTGCCGCGAAGGTGAGGATGCCGTCTCCTTAGTTTTTTTCTTACACTTCTCTTTGCCTTCCCCATTCTCATTTTATTAGTATTTAATGAGCCCTCGTTTAAGAAATCCGTTATTTCACTCCTATTTAAATAACTTTCTGTGACATGGCTTTCCTCTTTGGCTGGTCATGGATTCTTTGTGTTCTTTTTTTGTTTTTGTTTTTATATTTTTGATTGGTGACAGACTTGTTTAAAATGAAGAGTTGTTCGGGAATGCAAATATAGGTTACTGGAAAAATAAGAATTTTTAACTAACCATTTTGAGGGTTATGATTTTGTGATTCTGGCGTAGATATTGAATGATAGGAAGGAGTGGGTTTTCGTGTGTAAGTTTAGATGATGTGAGAATCTTACCACCACTAACATTTTTGCTTGAGCATTTGTTCTGTAGCATGGTCACAGGCATTTATATACAAATTGTGGATTTTCGGGCATAATCTTTGTTCAGAATTTTATTTGCATACAATTGCTAGATGTAACATTGCATGACTTCTTTACTCTAGGATGTAGATGTTTTCACAATCATACGATTTACTATAGAATGGGGCGAATTGAATAGTTGAAGTTGTGATTATTGAGTAGTTCTTATATGGCAATGTGATATATATTTATTGTTGTTATTTTGGCTTAGTTATTATATCTCAACCTTTTATTAAGATTGTATTCCACCTTACAAGAAGGGCATTCTAAAATTTTTAAAGGCATCTAGTCTAATATTAATTTTGGTTAATATACATATTGTGAAATGATATGGGAATCAAGTTGATGCAGAGCATGCACATAACCAACGTTGACATGCTAGTTCATAACCCAAGTTTAATTGTTGTACGATGATATATTGTATTTTTTATCTTTTAATCTTTCTATTTTTAAGCCTTTTATTATAGGTTCTATATGAATCCTTAATAAGATAGGCTTTTAGCTTTACCCATTATCTTTTTTATTTTATCTTATGAATTCTTTTGTCTTTTTATGCTCTACCAAGGGAATTTGAGATTTTTAGCTTGAAATAGTGGTAATTTTAAGGTTTTCATGATTTTTTTATAGGTAAGTGTCTTATAATAAGTTATGGGTCAAAGAGTGGTAGATTTATGATTTTTTTGGTCATTTGACATGTATTTTATGATTTATAAATTGGCCACCCTCTTATGTTTCTTAGCATTAAAGTTGAATGAAGAAAGGTTTTCTTCATTTATGTGTTATTTTATGCTTCCATTCTAAGGAAAAAGACCTTTCAACAAAGGATTGCTTGTAGAGGCCAATTTCAATTTATTCATGTTTCTCTATCCGTTGCTATAACTTTAATTATTTAACTCAATTCTTTTATATGGTAAAGATCTTGTGCTCTTAACATAATTGTGATTTGAATAATTTTAACCTTGTTAATTTTTTAATTTCACATATGTGCTCAATGTTTGCTTGGTTTTATCATTATTTAGCTGTAAACAACATTAATTTCTTGGGTATTCTCAACATACTTTTTGCATACACATCCATCTTTTTGTTATATAGTATAATGGTATTAGAGCAAATCTATTCTCAAATTAAGCTTTATATATCTGCATATTGACATCATAATTTTTTATTTTTCATAAACATTAAATGATTTTTAGTTTGCTTGAAAATTAGTGAAAGGTTGGTTAATATCTTTCTTAAACACTACTAAAAATTTAAGCTAATTGAACTTTGTGTGATAACAAAATCATTGCATGCAACAAATCATAAATTTATTTCAAATTTGGCTTATTCTTTGTTTTATTTTATCATTATTTTGTCATTTTGAATTTGATTTTTATGTTTAAGCACTCAATTTTGGGTAGAATGAGGAGACCTACAACTTTGTAAAAGACCATTTCACTTGATTATGTTGTTTAGATATCGAAAATCTTAATGTTGAACTATTAGGAGATACGATAGCTATTCTCAAAGAATCCTTTAAGAACATTTACCTCATTGCACAAATGAACCTTACATAATATGGGTCAACATTATCTAGCATTATGATCAAACTATCAAGGCTTAGATAACGGTATTGTTCGTTTGTTAAAGATAAACCCACCCTTTTCTTATGGATGACTCGATATAAAATTTTTTCTTGATTGGCTTGTAGGTGTGAATCGTAATATTGATTGGATGCCAATGTCCCATGAGAAGCAAATATGTTTTGATAATATGAAGTTGATAGGTCATGAAAATACATATTGGATCAATGTTGAATGAAAGAATCAACAATTTGGTCAATTGACTACTTTTTTTATTTGAATGAGATAAAAAAACATTTAAACAAATAATGTGTCAACTTTTCATGATCAACTCATGGATGGGATGGATGATTACACTTGGGCAAGGAACTAAGAGTATTGCTAATTATATGACTCATTTCAATGAATTAATGGCCCGTTGTGATAATATAGAAGATCATTGAACAATGATCTCAATGTTTCAATCCGGTTTAAGAGTAAATGCTTGTCAAATTATGTTGAAGCAGCATTGAATCACACATTACTGTTATACATTATGTATTAGCTACCTCTCAAACAAACACTGATTGGAGACATACATCAATCTTTCATACATATTTAAAAGTGATGACAAATCTTGTAAGCTTATCATTGATAATAGAGTTGCATGAATATTCTTACCACATCGACCTTAATTAGGATGAAGCTTACATTTGAGCCTCACCCATAACCCTAAAATGTTGCTTGGGTAAACAAAGCTTTCATTTATGTATTTCAGTGGTCTTGTACCAAAACAATTAGGAGCATATTTTGACAAGATAGTGTGATGCTCTTTCAATAAATACTTCCCACATAGTCTTATGAAGACTGTGGCTTTATGATATTCATGTCACCCATAATGGACGTGCAAACAACTTGCTCATTCACATTTAAAGGCAAAAGAGTTCTTGATAAGCTAAAAGAAGCTAGCCCACACCAACCTTGAGATTCATCTGCCAATAGAAAAGAAATCCTTGCACATTATTAATAAGCATGAGTATAAGCGAGAAGCTAATGGAATATGTTGTTTGCCTTAATCGTTACCATTAAACAATCCTTTATTGAATCTTTATCTCTTGAGATAAGTGAGTTTCTCTCAGAATTCATTGATGTTTCCCCTAATGAACTTTCACCACTATGAAGCATTCAACATGTTATTGATTTGGTTCTTGGACCTTCACTTTCTAATCTTCCTTACTATTAAATGAACTCAAATGAACATGCCGAACTTAAACGACAATTGATGAGTTATTGTCTAAAGATTTTATTTGAGAAAGTTTATCTCTGTGAGGACCCGGTGCCAGTTAGCGGGTGCAAATCCAGCACCGGTTGTGTGAAGGATAACAGCAAGCCGCAGGATCATATTGAATGATTTAAGAGATAAATATATAGATATCAAACATAACTCATTTATTCATTAATTCATAAGTCTTTGATACAAAGATCAAAATTAAAGAAAAGTTATAAACTTTTAAAATAATGATAATAAGCGGCAATCAGCAGGAAGCAGTATCAGCACTGCGTGGTTCTTAGCACCTTTCTTCGAGATGAACTATTGATCTGGTCACGTTTCAAAAGTGCGGGCATTCGAAGACTAGTTAGTTTTGATTTTTTTTTTAAATTAAAATGAAAGGGATATGATATATTTTTTAATGGATTTTTAGTTTCTTCTTTTTCCATTCTGCCTTTCTTTCATTCTTTTATTTTGATAGAAGATAATATTTCAAGTCTTTGAGGGTAGTAATTATATTTAATATATTATTATTATTATTATTATTTTGTAATAATAATAATAATAATATATGAAAGAAAGGACAAAGAATGAAAATGACTGTAAATATCTGCATAAGTAATAATAATAAAGGAATGAAAATGACAATAAAAATGATTGAATTGAAATAATAGCCACATTTGTATAGTTTTCATTATTAATTATGAGAACCATATTAATGTGAATAATGAAATTTTATTATTATTATTTTCATAATAATGATTATTAAGTATATATAAAATAAAAGAACGAAGAAATAGTAAAATCTCATATCATTTTCCCTCTTTATTTCTCCTTCTCCTCTTACTTTGGTTAGAGTTGCCGAAAAAGATGGAGGGAGGCCGAACGTGGCGGAAGGGAGCCGGCAGGAGATCGCCGGGGTAACGGGGGCTGGATGGCCGGGCTATTGGGAAAGGGAGGAGGGGCTGAGGGAGGAGAGGGCTGCTGCTCTTTGGGAGAAGGAGGGGAGGGGAAGGGCTGAGGGAGGAGAAGGGCTGCTGCTGAGGGCAGAGGGTGGCAGGCGGGGTGGTTGCCGGCTGCTGTGAGGGAGAGAAGGATGCTGTGTGGGTGGAGAAGGAGGGGAGGGGAGGGGTTTTATAGAATGGAGAGGGGGGAAAGGGAGAGGGCTGGTCGGCCATTTGGCCGACCATTCCTACGCCAAAATGGCGCAGGAAAGCCCAGGTGCGGAAGCTTCCGCGTCTTAAGGCGGAAGAAAAGGGGGGGGTCGCAGAAATGGGGGGAATGGAAATTTTCCTTAAAGGAAAATTTAAATAATACTTAAAGTTAAAATTTTCGCATTTTTCCGCCATTTGGCGTCCAAAAATAACGAACTTGATACCTAGGTGTATTACAATGTAACGAACACCCTCGCGCCAAAATTTTTCGATTCGGACAAATAATTTATTTTTAATTAATTTCTGAAGTTTAAAACTTCAAAAATTAACCACGATCAAATCGACGCTCAAAATTTGATGAAACTTTTGGTGCAGCCTTTAAATAATATACTTAACACAATGACATTGAAAATGATGAATTCAGACACGTATTTCAATGTTCATGATTTGTTGGATTTAAATAATTCAGAAAAATAAAGCAGGAGTTTTCGTTATCTGAATTTTCCCAAACTATGGCACTTTGATCTAAAAATTATTTCTATCTAAAGGAAATTTGGTTTTCCTTAATTTGAAATTCCCTGGGGTTTTGATGTCTGAGATGGGTTTTGACCTAATTTGAAAAGTAACGACATTGGGTCGTTACAATCTCCTTGTGTTGTTCTTGCTCTCCTCACCCCCAAGAAGGATCTAAATGGCGTACGCATATAGATAGTTTTGTAATTAATAAAATCACCATAAAATATCATTTTTTTTCCCTCAGCTTGATGCTATGCTAGACATGATGGTTGACACATAGATTTTCTCTAAGATTGACCTAAGGAGTGGATTTAACCAAATTTGTATGAACAAAGCACATGAATGGAAGATGACTTTTAAGACAAAAATAGATTATCTGAGTGGTTGGTAATGCTTTTTGGTTTAACTAATGCTCCTAATACTTTTATGCAATTAATGAATCACATCTTATGCTCCTTTATTGGAAGATTTTTAGTGGTTTATTTTGATGATATTTTGATTTTTAATTTGACTATAAAAGTAATTATGTAACACATTTAAGGCAAATTTTTGAGGTTTTTCAACATGAAAATTTTTATATTTGCTTGAAGAAATGTCTCTTTATGACTTCACCAACGATCTTAGAAATTTATTGTACTTTGTGAGGATATTCCTATTAATCTTAAGAAAATCAAAACTATTCAAGAATAGTCAACTCCATCAAATTTACATGATGCTCATAGGTTGATATAAGGGTTTGCTACATTTTATTGTAGGTTGATATAAGGGTTTATTACTATCATGGCTCCAATCACCCAATGTTTGAAAATGAGTGAATTTCAATGGACAAAGGCAATCTTTGATGCCTTTATACAAATAAAAAATATTTTAACTAGTTTACCAATATTAAATATTGTTTTTTTTAGTGAAAAGCTAATGATGCGCGTATGATCGTGAATTATGTGCAGTGTCCAAACTCTTTGATATTGGAGGCACCATCTTCTTTCTCAAGAATTTGTGCTCTTTTTGGATCATGATGCACTAAAGAATTTCAAAACTCAAAAGAAACTAAGCTTTCCTCATGCAAACTGGGTTCAATTCCTTTAGGAGTATGCCTTCATTCTTAAAATAAGTTTGGTGATGAGAATAAAGTTGTTGATGCCTTAAGTAGAATGTGTACCCATTTACATAGCATAAATATCAATGTCAATGAATTTGATAAAATATGAACAGTAAGTACAAAAATTTTGAGGATTTTAGTCAACCGTATAAATCTCTAAGTGTTGATATCTCCCTTCTTGATTCTTATTATCAATTTTGAGAAATATATCTTTTTCAAAGAACCAGTCTTTATATTCATGATTCTTCATTTCGAGAATTTCTCATTGAAGAAATGCACTCAAGTGGTGTTTCTTGTCACTTTGTCGTGGCAAAATGATATCTATGATTGATGGTCGATTCTCTTGGCCGAGTCTCAAGAGAGATGTGCTCGTGTTGTTGCTCAATGTTGCATCTGTCAATTGACAAAGTGGAAAGCATGGTTTTGGATTATATACACCTCTTTCAATCCCTCACAAATTGTGGTAAGAGCTTATTGGGAACTTTATCTTAGGATTGCCTTGTGTTGTCCAACTTCTTGCCATGTAGCATTTCTTAGATACGACTTATTTTGTTCCATGGTACAAGACATGATGCGTGTCATGCTGTATTCAGTTTCTATCATGAGATAGTTCGTGTGTATGGATTACCTAAGACATGGTCTTTGACTGCGATGCCAGATTTATGAGCTATTTTGAAAAACTTTATGGGCGCAATCATACTAGTACTATTACATCGGATCCTATCATAACTTTGTAGTTAAGTGTGATTGAGTGATAGCAATATTAGGATAGGTGATTTCCTAAGAAGTTCTCGTGTTAACCCATTTAGGTTTTTCACAAGATTGTGTTAATTATGAGAAATCAAGTTAATGTGACATAATTTTAAATTTTGAGAGAGAGCAATTGAATATAGATTACAAAGGGATACTTACATTTCTCAAAATCAATTTGATTTTATGCCAGATAGATCTACCGTGGTAGTCATATATATATATATATATATATATATATATATATAGTCTTAATGGAGAAAAGATCTTTATTTCATATTTTTAATCTTGCAAAAGCTTATGATTGAGTATAAAGAAAAGTTTCTTGGAGAGTTTTGGAGAGAAAAGAGATTTTGTTGCATATATTAATGTTATTGGAGATATATGTACAATGGGGTTGTAATATGTATTTGATTGTAATGTGACTTGTTTAATGATTTTTATGTTTATATTTGATTACATCATGGCTCAACTTTAGCCATAAGTTTTTGTTTTAATTATGGATGTTCTTAATGAGCACATTCAAGAGGAGATTCCTTGATGCATTTTATTTGTAGATGATATTTTATAATTAATAAGTCTAGGAATGGAGTTAAAGAAAAACTTGAGTTACCGAGGACCACTTTAGAATCCAAAAGTTTTTATCTAAAATAGAATATATGGAGTGTAGGTTCAATGCTATTAGAAGCCCTAATCTCAAGGACAACTATTGAGGATTTGAAGTGCGAGAGGTCTACCTGGGTTAGTTATTTAAAATAATGGTGAAACAAATAGTGATGTGATTAATAGGATCCAAGCGGGTTGGATTTAATGGAGTGCTTCTAGAGTGTTATGTGATTTGAAAATCCCACTCAAAATTAAAGGATAATTTTATAGAGAAGCTATACAACTAGCTATATTATATGGGGTTGAATGTTGGCCAACAAAGAAGAAACTTATTGATAAAGTGTTACAAAGATGAAGATGTTAGGTGGATGAGTGGGTATATTCTTAAGGATAGAATGAGAAATGAGTTTTTCTGTAGCAAGGTTGTGGTGGCTCCAATGGCGGATAAGATTAGAGAATGTCTCCATAGATAGTTTGAGCATATTAAGTGTAAGAATTAAAACAGTTAAGTTTATGAATTTCTCTCATACTAAAAGAGAAAGCAGAAGACTGAAAAAGATATGGGAAAAACTATTAGGAAGGATCATCTCTATTTGGAACTTAGGGAGGGTCTTCTATTTGATTGTACACAATAGAAACAAATGATTCATGCAGCCAACCCCACCTAGTGGGATTAAGGCTTGGTGTTGTTGTTATCATTTCCAAATTGATGGACAGACGGGTAATAAATAGAAGGTTAGGAAACCTTATTTGGTGCGTAGTGACAAACCATACTACAAGTTAGTATCTTGTTGTACCACAATTGAGTTTTCTTATAATAGATTTATAAATCGAACAACTAGAGATAGTTTTTTCTTAGGTTTTTGTGGGGTATGAACCAAGAAGGCTAATTATCTTATGAAACTTCCTATTTCATATATATTTAGTGCATTTGCATCTTCAATCGCACAAAGTATTCAACAGAAGCTTACTTTGAATTATAATAAATATAAAGTTGATGTTGATGTACATAGGATATATGTTAAATTTAATTAGGGAAACTTGAGTTTGGTCAAGGTTAGATCAAAGAGGCTCTTAACAGGAATTCTAAAAAAGTTATCACTCAAGAAATTTTGTTTTTATAAAATTGTAAAGAAGATAACTGATAATACACATGAAATTGATCTTCCTATAGATGCTAGTATTTTACTTGTATTTAATGTTTGATTTAATGCTATACTATGGGCTAGCCATGTATATTACTGTTCCCTTGGCAAATAATGCTAGCATGCAAGTTGACATTTCTTTGCTGGCTCCCTTACTATTTTGTCGACTGCGATCTCATCACCCTGACCAAATTTTAGAAGACCGGACTATTTGCATATCCATTGGAGGTGCTCAGAAATTCTAGTCCATTGGAAGGCGCTTTCACCACTTGAAGATTCATGGCTCACATTTTTAGAGTTGGACATATTAGTTCACAACTGCTATAGGAGCATTTTGATCATCATGCTCCAGAGGAGAATCCTTCAAAGCTAAGGTGTGTTAATGTAGAGCTTTCATGTAACCAATATTGATATGCTAAATCATAAACTAAGTTTAATTGTTGTATGGTGATATATTGTCTTTTCTACTATTTTTGTCCTACGAGTCATTTGTTATTTTTTTTTTGTCACGAGTTCTCTTTAATAAGACGAGCCTTTAGACTCATTTAACATTATATATTTTTATGCCACTAAGGATATATTAGGCATTTAACTTGAAATGCTGATAAGTTTAAGGGTTTTATGGTCTCCTTGTGGGCAAAAAAGTCTTTTAGTAATTTAGGGTTCAAAGGGTGGTCGATTTTTTGATTTTTTTTGGTCATTGGTCATGTGTTTTATGACTTTTAAAAATTGGCCACCCCCCTCTTATATATCTTGGAATTAAAGTTTAATAAAGAATTATTTTTTGAGTTGTAGGTATTCTTTTGTGCTTTCATTCTTAAGAGAATGAGTTTTTGAGTGTGTGTAGTGCAACTTTTAGAGGAACTTTTAAGGAAAGAAGATCATTGCAATGAAGGACTACTTGTAGTGGTCAACTCTAACTTGTTTGTGTTTTGCCACCGATTGTCTTAACTCAAATACATGTTAGATTAACCATAGCTTTTAATTACTCAATACTTTTATATGGTGAAGATCTCGTGTTGTTAAAATAACAATGACTCGAATCATTTAACCTTGTTAATTTCTTAAGCTCGCATGTGCAGAATATTTGCTTGGTTTTATCATATAGCCGCAACAAGCAACCTATTATTTTCTTGGGGTATTTTCAATGTACGTGCATGTGCATTCATCTTTTTTGTCCTATACATCAAAATTTGACAAGTTGCTGATTGGGCGACTAGTTTGCTAAGTCATCTGAGCTATCTAAACCACAATCGGGCATATCCTGCAATCTACTTAGCATTTTATACTATGATTATGAAAGACTATTAGGATTTTGAAGAGGAGAGGAGTCAATTCCTTTTGTTGAGATATCGAGAATGAAAAAAGAGAAGTTAAGATGACTTCAAATAATAGTAACAAAAAGTTAGCTAAGGACGTGGAGATCCCCATTTTAGGTAGATGACACAGTCAATGAGTTGCATAAAACAATCCATCCATCTATATTTAATTTTTCATCAAATAATTTATGATTATCATTTTTTATATATTTTATTTGTCATATTTAGTTCTTTTCTCTTAATTTAGCTAGTTTATGTGTTTCTTACTTTTGGCAATTTCTAGTTTATTATATTTTCAAATATTAGCATCATGAATATACTGATTTAGTTTATATATTTTTTCTTATTCTCATCATTTATACATCTAAAGCATTTTTTTATAACACATTTTCTCTTGTAAGTTTTACTTGACCAAGCATCTTAACTGTTAGGTGTTCATTTTGATTCACTAAATATATTCTTAGTCACATTGCGAATGCAACTAATTAAATTTTACGTCAAGTTAACTTCACTCTCATAATCCTATTGTTCAAGTGTGAGTGCCAATATTCTAATTACCTAATCTTAATTTAGTATCAAGGACTAACTTTCTTACTCGCATTCGTCCGTAATGCGAAAACCCTTGCTTATTTGACACTATATTGGGTTTTAATGTAGCATCCTTTGCACGCTCTTTTCTACAAAAGCATTATAATACCTCTATTGGACGTCTTAGCTCTAGTACAATTTCTTGAAGGTTTCATGTTCTGAGAAGATTTAATAAAGTTTAACGCTAGCTATCAACTTTCTAGCGTAACCTTCCTTTCTCATTTGGGTCTTGGAACTTGACAACGACAAAGTTGTTTTGAAATTCCATAATTATGAAATTTCCATCTTTTGGTTTATATATAACACACAAATGCAATACCAAGTAAACTATTGTCTGTTTTAGTTTGAGTAGTGCTCTGTTTGGTTAGATCTCACCATTTTATAAGTGCACTATTATGAGTATGCTTACTTTTGTAACTTCTATTAGAATTTTTTGAAAGATGTCTTATTGTGACAAAATTTTACTTTTTCAACACATTCATTATGGTGTTTATTTAGTTCATTCTTTTCATTATATTTTCCTCTGAGCCTATCGAGAGCCACACTTTGTCTTCATTAACTTTTAAAAATAATTAAGAAGGATAATAAGTATATCAAAAAATATAATATAATATTATATCGAGCATAAATCAGTAATCTGTTATTCAAATTATAACCTTAATGTATTTAACTTATCATAATATTTTAAATATTTTTTATTAATTATTAATCTCATTTAAAATAATATAAAAATATTTTTTATTTGATATAGCTATTTGTGCACATATTTTACGATTCAGAATTAATTTTTTTTGTACATATTATGCATGAATAAGTTATAACTACTATTGTTTAGAGTTACTGCATTTAGACGAGTTATCCATAAACAACAAAAATATATTTGTTTTTTAATCTTATTGTGATGAGCATAAACCAAAGCATTATTTTTTTTTTTGAGTAAACTGTTTTGTTGATGTAAAACCCAAAAAGGTTGATGCAAATAAACGAGAATCTATTCTACATTTATGAGTTATATAACCTATTTTAAATCTGATCATCTATTTTTTTTTTTTTTTAGTATTAAGTTTTATTATTTTTCTTTACTGAATGAATGACAAAACAACTTTTCCAATATAGAGTTTAATTCTTACAATGGCTTTTGCAAATATAATCTTCCCTCCAATAATCTTTTCCCTAAAAAAAAAGGAGAACGGGTTTACTCGTTTATATGGTTATATTTTTAAACAGTGGGGTCCTCTTTTTATATGCCAGATCTTATTCTTTTTTTTAATATATTAACTTGTATAGCTTATACTATTTATATATGATCATCGATTCTAAATTTGAATAAATAAAAAATATATATTATATAAAGTGACAGCATTCAATATATTAAATCTTTCGAGTTGGTTAAATACCTAACCCTATAATTTCGTAATTCCATTGTTAATTTGTATTTTTTATTCCGCTTATTATTAAAAAAATAAAAATATACTTTTATTAAAGTTAAATAGGGGTTAATTATTATTAAATATAAAATTAAAAATCTTTTAATTTGGTTTACAACACGCTAACCATAAGTTATAAACAGTTAACAGTTATAAGATTATTAAATGTAAAAATCTTTAATACTATAATATACTATAATACTATTTTATATTTTTAATTATTAGTAATTAGTCAAATGAACTTACCGAGTCGCACATACACCCTAATACATACTCCTCTACGCTGAGGACATCCTATAAGAGCGGGAGATCCAGTGATATTTTTTTTAGGCTTTCTTGAATTTAGGTTAAGTTGTTTAATGGTAGGCATAATTATAATAATATATAATAATAATAATAAATATTAGTATTATATAATTTGATAATTTAAAGTAATTTGGTTTATATTCATCTTAACCTAAAATTTCATTATTTTAAAGTATTTTTATTTTTTATGAAAAATATTAAATTAATATGAATATGAAGGGATTACCCAGTCTTTTATATCAGTTTATACGGCTACAAGATCAACGATACCATAATCTCTAGCTTCTGTTACAAACATAAAAACATTCCTTTCATATCTTCAGATATAACCCATAAAGGCTTACCCGTTCTTTGTACATAGACTCGTGTTAGAGTTTCACAAAATTTTAATATCTCTTTGGCTTCCATAATAAAATCCCCTGCTTGTGCTTCGTAAAAAGAGCTAACAGGTTGATGAATCATAACCCCTGATATTTAGTATTTTTAGTTTTCATAAAAAAAAAATTAAACATACACCGTACAGGCATATTGGCCTATTCATTTTGCATTGCATACGACTCTGTAAGTGAATCTATTTTATTAGATCGAATAAGAATTAAATATCCTTCCTTTAATTTAGAGCCGTACTGTGATGCTTCTGTTACTTTATTTTTATTTTTTTATTAAATTAATATGTTTTATATATAATAATATATAAATTTAATATAGTATTATATAATTTAACTTAAAATATTTAACTATAATACTCTTTAATTTCGCAATCCCAAAGTTTCTTTAAGTTTCTTTTTTAAAATTCAAAATATAAATATAAAAGACCTTTAATTTGGTAAAGATATATGGGATGCTTTATTTTATTTTTATCTTAATATTAATATTTATGTGTAAGATAAGAATAAAAATTGTTTCATATTACTATTTACTATATTTTGATATAAAATCATATGTAAAAAAATAATTAAAATATATAAAAATATATAATATAATGTTTTATTAAGATATCAAATTTTAAGTGCCATGCTATTTTTACTAATTTTACGAAATTATTTCTTTTTTTTATCATTAATTTATTTTTTTTTTTTTTTTGAAAAAGCGAAGGCATTTTTTTTTAGACTCATTGGCGCCAAGCACGATGGAATGCTAAACGTTTGATAATTTATCCTCCAACCAGAACTAAAGATCCCATCGATGCGGCTTTGGATGTATTATCCAACCTCCTGGAGAGTTTATAAATAGATAAATCTTTAATTTCATCTTCTCTGCTTAGATAGACCATAAGATCAATAATTTGATTTAATATATCACTATCAATCTCTTGTCCTAAAAAAGCAATCTTTCTCGATAAAGTCGATTGATTAAGGAATTATTATCCTAGCTAAACCATACGTGCACTTTTTAATACATATGGTTTTAGTTATTTCATAAGATATATAAAATATAAAAAATAATCAATGTGTAAATTCAAGTATTTTTGGATTATCTTAACATTAGGTTTGACCTAGTATAAATTATATATAATATATATTTATATTATTATTTGAATATTTGAACAAAAAAATATAAATAAGAAATCCAGTTGAGTTACTTTAGTATTTAGTAATTTAACAGCTAATTGATGCATTGGTTCATCAACGAGTAAATCAACGATGTATTTTATTGTTCCTTAATAAGGCTTTTCTTTTAAGTTATTATTCTACTCCATATTAGATTTTATCTGACTTTTATTTACACATATAGAACAAATAAAATAAAAGATAAAGCTAAGGTATAGTAGTTATCATATTTTTCAAGTAATTATTAATTCTATTTACTCTTTTGAACGGAGCCTGAATACTTTTTAAAATTCAAATAAACCATAAATTTTATCTTTTAATGATAAACAAAGTATTTTTATTTTATTTCACGTTTCAAATAATTTATAAGAATTCATTAATATGAGTCTTTCATCAATATGAGTCTTTAATGAATAATATTAATCTTGACTTATTGAATCTTTTTTTATTTTATTTTATGATCAAATTATTTATTTGGTGAAATTTAGAATACTCAATCGGGGAGCTAATGATTAAATATAAATACCATATGACCATAATAGGTCTTACAAGTCGCACTATATGTCAACCCAAGCTGCATCTTCCTCTCCGGGAATACGAAAAGGTACTCTTGGAACACCAATGGGCATTATGATAAATAAAAAGTTGAGCATTCTTACTTTACTTTAAAAAAGGAAATGTTATTTTTAAAAAATATTTCTAAAGATTTCGAAATATAATCTAAGTTCATTTAGTTCGACTTATAAATTATACACGCCTTTTCTTAGGCGGGCGACATCCATTATGTGGAATAGATGTAACATCTCGGACGAATCTCAATAAGATATCATTTCTACGAATAGTTCTTAATGCTGCATCTCTTCCTAAACCCGAGCATTTGATCATTATCGCAGCTTGTTGAATACCTAGACCTACTATTTTATGCATAGCGTTACATGTTGTAATTTGAGCAACATAAGGTGTTCTTTTTCTTGTCCCTCTAAATCCAGAAGTACTTGCAAAAGTCCAATAAAGAATCCGACTCATAACGTCTGACACAGTTACAATAGTATTATTTAAACCTGATTGAATATAAATAACTCCTTTTAATATTCCCGATTTATTATTACGTGATCTAGTTTTTTTCATAATTATATTATTATCTATTATATCTTATATATCCTAGTTTTATATATCCTAGTTTTAGTTTTGTTTTAGTATACAGAAAGTCTAATATAAAAAAATATTTTTTATATTAGACTATTTCTGTCTCTGTTTATGTCAAAGTTTGTAACAAATAATAAAAAAGTGACCCCGCCTTCGAACCAATCGACATTTTTCACAAATTTTACGAACATAAGATTTTATCTTCATTATTAGATTTATAATACCCCTTTTAACTTATTAATTTTAACTTATTTACTCTTTTTATTTTCAATAAATAATTACCAAATATAACATAAAATTTCTCCCCCAATTCTTTTTCGTCTAGTTTCTTTATCTATCATTAAACCTATAGAAGTAGAAAGAATTACTATTCCTAGTCCTCCTAAAACCGTAGGAATTTTTTGATAATTTGAATATATTTGTAAACCCGGACAGCTTATATTTTTAAAATTTATCGTATATTTATTATTCTTGGTTTTATTTCTTAATGTTCAAACTAAATTTTTTTTTTTATTACTAATATGATTCTTTCGAACATCTTTAATAAATCCTTCTTGTAAAAGTATTTTTATAAGGTTATTTGTAATATTAGTAGATGTTATTTTAACTCTTCTTTTATTCGTATCATCAACATTCCTTATAGAAGTTATTATTTTATAAATAATGTCCTTACCCATCATGATAAATCCTAATTATTTTATTGATGCTTCCATTCTTTATTTATCTAAATGTATCTAATAAATTAAAAAACATAATTTAAATATATAAAAATTAAATATTTGATTTATTTGATTCGAATTTATAAAACATCGGGTGCTAATGAAATTATTTTAGTAAAATTATATTTTCTCAATTCTCGAGGAATTACACTAAAGATTCTAGTACCTTTTGGATTGCCATCTTTATCAATTAAAACTGCCGCATTCTCATCATATCGTACTGTCATGCCATTATCTCGTTTAAGTTCTTTGCATGTGCGAATAATAACAGCTCGAATTACTTCTGATATTTCTAAAGGCATACGAGGCATTGTTTTTTTACTCATCACAAAAGTGTTCTTATCAACACTTTTAATTTTAGAGTTTTTGTTATGCTGTATTAGTTAAATCAAGCAATGCCTTGCTTATTATAGTTAAGTTTTTATTTATATGGCTCAATATGTTTTCCTCCATTTTCAGTGTAAATTTAGTCAATATTTTTTCCTCCATTTCCAGTGTAAATTTAGTTAATTATTCTCATTTTCCTCGTGTGTTTTACATTGTTTGAGCATTTTATTCCAGTGATCACTTTGATAATTGCTTTATGCTTTCTTCAGATTTAGGTTGTATTAAGTACTCAAGTTTTTATATCAATGTAAACAATAAAGGTAGCCCACTTGTTCTCTTTGTGTATAACACAATGTTAGAGCCTTTTATGATATTCTTAATGACATTTTTATCTTTAATTTACAATAAGTCTGACCTATCGTAGCCTTATATGGTTATTTTTGCTCTTGCTGAATTTTGTTAATAAAAGTTAAATTTGGAACTTGTTTGGGATGTTATAATTTTATGCTATGGATTCCAGAGCATTCTAACTATATGGCAAAAGTTTCATGAATTTTCTCATAATAAAATTTTATATTTAAAATTCTATGTTTTATTTTCAATATTAGCGTTTATTTAGAGCTTAATCAGCATGCATTGTTTTTTTTCTTTTTGAGGACGACACAACTGTTCTTAGTATGAGTTTTAGGGTTGACCAACCAGATATTAGAAGTGAAATTTGATACTAGGGTTATCTAACAGGCTAAGATGGTCGCTTAGCCACTATAAAAACCTAGATGGTCTAACTTCCAATAGAATGCTGCCCAAGCCAGAAACTAAAATAGAGTCATTAGGGCTAGGATGGATTGTTATTGAGCCCATTGTATTTGTTGCACATGAATTTGACGTGTTTAATCATTCTGTGGAGCCAAATTGTTAAATCAGTATTTTGGAGAGGCAAAGGATGAATACATTTGATAAGTACAAATTATCAAAGTCAAAACTTAGAACCGATAAAGACTTAGTCTGAAAGTATAAACTAGGGGTGCAAACCTTTTTTTGATTAAAAATTTGACCCTTTTTACTAGTTAACTTATGGATATTGATAATTTCCTTGAAAGGGAAATTTTGTCAGATGAGTGTCAAGTGAGATTATCAAATTGAATTTTATAGATCAAGCCAAGGTCTGTTGGTTGGGATTCCAAAAACAAAGAGATACTGAGAAAACTTAGCATCACTTAATGAAAGAACTTAATAATTCCTTATACAACTTCAGGCCAAGTAGTTTAAAAAAACATTGTAAAGTATTTTGTTCTTTCAAAATTGATCAGGTGGAAAGACTTTTAAGATTATCATATATGTATCATTTATTTTAAACAAGTTCATTGAAACCGTGGTATCATTTAACTCTAGACTTAAAGTTTATTTTTTCATTTTGGGCATCATTGAACCATGGCAACAAACAATTATAATATTTGTTGAACATCCATCTTAAGGACGTTTTAAACTTTTATTCAAATTTTCTTGAGATTGCTAACTTGATTTATCTACTACAACAGATAAAAGGTTGAGTTTCACAGTTTGGTGTTTAATGATAATCTCAAGTTGAACTCTGAATTCTAATTTTCATTTTGACTTTCGATTAATTTTCATATTCATTAACTTGAATTATTCTGGATATAGATTTAGATTTAAATATTGTCATAATTAGATTTTTACTGCAAGCCATCATCTGCATTTGAAACTTTTTTCATTGCATTCTCATAAGATATCATTTATTAAACTAGCTCAACTTTAGTCAACATATCTCTTACTTTGTTTATGTTTGCTAGTCTTGGATGAGATGTGACTTAATTTTTCTCGAGAGTCAGATGCTAGCATTACATACTATTATAATTTTTTTTAGCATTCCTCAATACATAAATATCTGAACCAAGTATTAGATAGTATTCGTAGATAATTATAAGGTCATATTTTAACTGTCGTTTAAAACCTTTGATGAGTAAATAATACGTAGATATAATATGATGTGTAAACTTCACGTAGTATTTAAACATGCTAAAATAATTATGTTTACATTTTTAGAATTAATAATGTAATTCATTCCAGTATTCATTTAATGATATATGTATTTTTAAGTATTGTTTTACATCAACTCAAATTGAATTTATGTATCTTGTAACACAAAATCAAAAATTTTGAGTAATCCCACATTTCTGTTGAAGTAACTTTAATTTCTTGTAATCAAATAAATTATAATAAATAAATATATCTTCTAAATCATTGGTCGAAAGTTTTTTGATATCATTCTATCCATTGAATGCTAGAATGTCATCTCTTGATATCTATCTTTCATTTGTATAGACTCAAAACTTTTATTTTGTTTTGGTTGTATAAATGATTAATTTATTTTATTAATATTCTACATGTGATTGGCATGATGATGCAACCTTAAGTTCTGATATCAATTTGATACAGAGTAATTCAAAATAACACACTTAAATATTTGTGTAGCATGATTGCAAACAAATAAGAATTAAGTACTTCAATTGTTTTTTTCTAGTTAAGTTCATTACTAACTTTTTTATTAGTCTTGAAATAATAATTTTAAACGAATCTCTTGCTAAAATAGATCCATAATTATTTGATATTGGTCAATTTTGTCTGCTATTCAGTTTTTTAATATATTTCTCCAACTGTTTAATGTATCCAATATGCCCCTATTACTTTTTTGAGCTCAAACTAGTTCGTGACTTTGATTTCTTGGGTCTAAATTGGGCTTAAAAAAGAATAGCTTAGGGCTAAAGTAGACATTTTGAAAAGTTGTGGACTAAATTAAATCGACTGAATAGTATTTATCTTTGTCAAATTGAAATTGTGAGGGATTTTGGCAAACCTACCTAAAGTTAACCATCAAAACTGAAAACTGGCTTAGCTTACTCAGGTTATTTTCCAGGCCAAAAACTAAACCTTGCAGTTGATCAATCGCCCATCACCACTTTGTGTTTACCTTATTGTAGGCGAAAGCACCTCCAGGGATGGGAAAACTTACTAAACTTTCAAGCGCATTTGGATGACATTCTACTTGTTCTCCCTATTAACAACTTATACATGAAAATGTGCAATGCTTTATATTTGAGTTGGTTATTAATTTGTGAAAGAACTGGTAGCATTTTGAACTTTATCTTGGAAGAGTTTCATTCCCTTACAAGAATTTTGCAAATGTTAAGAGTGAATAAAATCTATTTTGATTAACCGGTATTATTGTCTATAAAATAAATAGTGTTACTATCTTCTCTATTTGGTGGCTAAATAAATGAAACTCGATATGACATGTTAAAACTGAAAATATCCTGCCAATGTTTCCAGTATCTCATAGTTAAAGCAAAAGAACACAAATTTTTAACCGGAAAAAAAATACGGAAGTAAATTATATTTATAGTTTATTCTCTTTTTACATACATTTCCGTTTATTGTATGTGCATACACTAGTCAAAATAGCAGGTTACTTGAGGCAACTGCATTTTTTCTGTTCCTGATTTATTTTGACTTCTTACCTGATTGTTCCTGCCCATCTTTTCCATCTTTCCTGTAGTTCTTGTCTGCTTGCTATCCTATATATGTAAATATATATAGATCAATACTACTATCTTTTTTTGGGAATATATTCTCTTTATTTGCACAGCTTCTGCCATTCATAAAATCTTAATGGATCAAATTTCAAGAAAATAACAAGATAGTCACATTTTTATTTTTACTATTTTGAAATTTGATCAACTGAAATTTCTTGATAAATAGTAAAAGATGTGCAAGGAAGTGTAAATTCATTCTACTAAAAGATATTAGCATTCATGTATGTATTTCTGTCTTCAAAGAACATTGCTATCCTTTTAGAATGACAGGAGATTATATTCACATATTACTCACCATCCATAACATTTTGTATATTACCTACATTTAAGGTGACATTATACTTATCCTCCTATTTGATTTCTACTTAATGCAATGCAAGCTTACTATTTGAGGTAGTTCTTAATCTTTGAAAGAACCAGTAGCATAGTGATGATTATCTTAGAAAATTATATCCCTTGGGAAAATTTTGATAATGTTTATTAAGTTTATTTTAATTAAATGGCATTTTTTGTTGACTATAAAGTAAGTACAGTGAGCTTTTCTTTTTCTATTTGGTTAGTCATATAGGCAAGACATAAAACATGATATGCCAAATGTTAATACTGAAAAAACCCATCAATATTTCCTTATATCAGCCAAATAAAAGGCAAGATAAATGAACATAGCTTAAAAAAACATTAAACATAATACAAAGAAATGGAGCTAAATTTTATTTAATTCTTTATTCTCTTCTTACATACATTTTCTTTCAATGTATATACATAGACTCGTCAAAACAGAAAGCAACTTAAGGGGAAAATCTTTCATGAATTTAATAGGAAGCTATCTTCCTACAAGCTCAGTTTTGAATTCTTTCACATTTGCATCTTTTTATTCCTGATTAATCTTGTTATATTACCGAATTTGTCTAATCATGCTCATCTTTCCCGCATGTGGGCCTTGTCTGCATGCTAATCAATATCTCTAGGTACTATATACTTATATATATATATATATATATATATATATATATATATATATTGTTACTATCCTTTTGTAAGCATATTTTCACTTTTCACCTTTTAGTTTTTTGAAAATCGATCAATCAAAATTTTTTGATGGATGTTAAAAGTGTTAAGCAAATATGAATCTTCTTCTAACAGGATAGTAGTGTTTTAGTATGTCTAATATGTATTTATATGATCATAGAAGAACACTGGTATCTTTCTTAATGATAATCCATTTATAAGGATATTAAGTTTATTTACATGTTACTAATCATTTGTTTTTTTATATGACTCATATCAAAGGTTTTTATAAGTATGAGTGTAAATGATTTGAGCTTGATGTAACTTACCTTGTGTTCGTGTTCAGCTTGTTAACAAATATTCAAGCTCAAACTTGACTAGAGCTGGTTTACAAATAAAAAATATGAGTTTGTGTTTGGCTCATTTATGTACATGTTGTTATCAAGCCAAATAAGAAATTAGTAGGCTCCCTGCAATACCCAACAATTACCCGCTTGAATCTAAGCTTTGCTGTCATTAAAATTTAATTCCGCAACAGCACATTTCGATTAACTTAAGTGCATTCAACTGTGGAATTCAAATTGTGGCACCTCAGGATCTCTCAACTATGGAATTCAAATTGAACCTGGAAAACTCCTTCAAAATCTCCTTCAAGTATACGCTGACTCCGATTGGGCTGGGGACAAGGAGGACCGGAAAAATACAGTTATATTGAATTATTAATATATTTTTCTATCAACGCTAATGTATGTGGCTGACTTCGTTAACAAATCCTGGCAAGTCTGTTTATTACACCTTAGATTAGCACTCAGTAAGACATTTGGCACCTTCATTCACTATTGTGTAAATGTTTTTTGTGTAGTTGATGCGACAATATTGACTGTATTCTTAAACTATCGAATGATCCTCAATCATTCTATTTCCATAATTTGGCCTTACTTGAATAAGAGATGTTCATTGTTACCTGACCAACCTATTTTTGCTCTTGTATATTTCCATAATCACAAGAATTGTATCCCTTTAAAGCCTTCATCTCCTTCATGATAATAACAAACTTTCATCTTGGTTCTTTAGGAGCCTTCCGAGTTTTTATTTTGGGAACCTATATTATTAATTTGAATTACAAAGCCCTTATATTTTCAGGTAGCTTGCAGTATGAGAGATGATATAAATTTATATATTCATAACAAAATCTTTGGAAAGCAATTGGAACATCGAGATCTTGCATTGTGTCAGGGTTGATTTTCAAGATTGGCAGCTTCAAGCGGGGTTGAAAATCCGCCAAGGAACATTGCAACCTTGTGGAATATTGTCTAGCTAAAACTTAATCCAAGCTTTATTTTCAAAGCTAGGAAATACATGTATGTTATGTAGAAGAGATTGAATGCAACTTAGAGAGGAAGATTTAGTTATGCATACATGAGAGAGTGAGTTTTCATTATTTTTATAAAATACTACCTGTGACTACTGAAAATAAAACTGGAAAGCTGTATTGCTCTGGGTATGCTAAGGCATAAATAAATTTTCCTTTTTTTCTCAGGGCTCTTTTACTGTACCTGTATCCTCTCCTGGCGAGGGCTCCATTGAAATGAATAGCTTCTTTTTCTTTTGTTAACTAATGGTTATAATCATTTGTATAATTATGTTATTTTAGTGTTTTAAGTGTATCTGTTTGAAATTTATTATTTTAATATATCTCCAGATAGAAAGCTCTTTGCAAGTCGATGGAAAGACGCCCAAAATTCTTGTTCTGAGCGTTAGAATCGGGTAATGCCTTAAATAATTGCATGATGTACCTGTTAGAAAGAGGACTTGGGTGAGAAGATTTAGGGAATGAAGCCATTGGTCCGGGGAGCATATGTATGTTGTGTGTGTGTGCGTGTGTATATATATATATATATATATATATATATATATATATATATATATATATATATATATATTGTGTATCATGTTTGTGGTGGATTCTGCAAGTGATTTTTGCAGAATTTTTGCTCAATTCTTTCCTGTTGCATAATGTTTTTAAATATCATTATGTGATCTCTGTTGTATGTTATTCTTAGGTTTACATCAAGAAATTAATCCTAGAACTTGTATTTTGTGGTTACTAAAGGAGAGTCTACATGGCTTTTGTTTTGCTGATTTTGAACATTTCTTTTGGGGTTGATGCTAATTCTCACACTTAATTAATTAAAGGGTACTGTTACAAATGCTAGTATAAATTTGACAAGCTGGAATTAGTCCTGTCAAGTTTTATTTTGTAGTTGGTAGAAAGAATATAATTAATTTAATATGTAAAAAGTTAGAAATTATAAAGTTTTAGTGAGAATTAAATATAAAATCACATTCATTTTATTTAGAAATTTAGCATCGATAAGTTGAATATTATAATTATAGGATTAATTTTTATTATTGTATTAAATTCTTCATTAAATTATTTTTTAATTATTCAAAACAAAAGAAATGATTAAATTTTTTATTTTTCTAAATATCAAAATGTGAGTAGATATGTAAGTACACATTAAATATCCAAAAAATTATAAAAGTTCTTGGATTAGGGAGTTTTTGTTGTTGCACTTGAAATTTACATTTATTTGAGATGTATTTTAATTGCGTTTTTGTTTGTGTGTACGCATGCATATACTATGCCATCACTTCGAGTTCTTTATGAATATTATGTAGTAGTTGCCATGGCTAGAGCTTCAGTCGTTGGCTTCCAGTTGGTACACGATGCAATTGGGTTAAATTGAAATCATACTATGTTGGAGGGTGAGTCATAGGCAGTACTTTGATCACACCTCCGAAGTTTGGTAAGCTTAGGTGAAGGTTGGGTCAGCCCTTAGGTTACCCAAGTTAACCCAAACTTAATTATATGTAACTTCGAGGTAGTCCACTTAATTACCTCATTTAATCAACATAAGCGTGTGATTCATAGTTCCCATGATATGACAGCACTATTATTTCATTCTTTAGTTCATATATTGATCATGATCAACCAATGGTTAGCTTGCTACACTCTTGGACTTATTAAAGCTCTTAGGTCACTAAGGTTACCTTCACTAGCCTCAAGGGTATAAATGAGTTTGTTTAGCATCCAAGGGCTATGGATATTCTCTTCTTAGACTTAGTCCCACAATTTGCTTTCTTAAGTCATGATCAATCCTTTAAGGTTTAGATTGGTTCAAACTTGAGTTATTCTAAGGTATGGGAGACTTGATAGTCTCTTTCGTAGCTTCTCAACCTTAGTCATGGGGTACTCTAGATGAGCAAGCCTCTTATACAATAATCCATGACTCTTCTTCTCAAGCCTATACGAAGGTAGGTGAGACTAGTTTTCCTTCATTCATGGAGTGAAGATCACTCTTAGCTTGACTTTAAGTCCATTGGGTTCACCCAACCAAGGGTTAAACTATTTTTTACTTAAGCTAATTTAAGGAGCTCCATCAAACAATTGAACATGGTTGGGAAAACCTTCTCTAATGTATCCCAAGGTTGTTTAGGGTGGAACCAAGCCACCCTTAAGACTATCATATGGGATCCACCTTAAATTAGATTGAATATATTAGCCTTTAATAGCGCCCTTAGTGTATGTTTGTGTTATTAGTATTAGGCTTATTAGTTCATAAGCTTTTCAAAGGTAACCCTTGCTAATGGTCCTTCTCTTAAACAAAATATGAGTGTGAATTAAATTTCTCCCATATGATAACTTAGGTCTACAACTTATACTTTGAGCTTGACTTGGGTTGGCCTAAGAATATGGCCAATCTAATCATTTTTGGTGGCCATGGAAGGTCCTTTAGTGTTCATCAAACCCTTAATCATATATATCCATACCAAGGAAAGTTGACAGTGGCCTAAATTTGCCTCATAATAAGCTATATAATTTGCCCTAAGTTTAGAGTGGGTTGGGTTAGCCCATTAGAGGTGAGCTACTCCAAGCCCCTTATATATTCCTTGTGGAAGTGTTAATACTTCATTAACAAAAGGAGATATAGTATATGGTCTTTATACCTTAGAGAGAGGGGATGATAAATATCATTTCAATCTATTAGAGGAAAGTTTGAGGTTGGATTAGACTCAATCAAGTGAACCAAAGGAGTTTCAAGGTAAGGAAAAATGGAGTGGAATCAGCTACTAGCCAGAAGAACACTCCTTATCACTTGGACTTCTACATGGAGATATAAGCTTCTTGGGGTATGATTGTCTTATATAGAATTCTAAAGTACATGCTGGAGAAGCTTTAATCTAATTTCAAGATGTTGAGGTGGACTCAAGGAGACGATCAAATCCGTACAGTGCAACTGTCCAACAATGGTGTTCACCTAATAAAAGTATAATCCTTCCATTCAAATTGAATATAGATGTAATATATGTCATTAGTGGCATTGGATGGATGATATTTAAGGTGATAATGAAGCTTTAGTTTAAATTTTAGAGCTTGAGGTCAACCAAACAAGTCAAGAGGTCCTTTGTAAGGCCAATTATAGCTCCTCCCAACAAGATGACTATTTTGCTATTCTAAAGGGAGATAGTGGCAAAATAAATTATGGGAGCCTTCAAGAAGTGTGTAGTTGTGGGTGTGAGAAATGTATGGCCTAATCTAAGCACATAAGGTGGTCTCAACTGGCCAATATCCTCCAACCATTGGCAAAAACATTAAGAGCATATGGGAACTTAATATTTAAGGGCTTAGAGAGGGAGAGATAGTGTAAAGACCCAAAGATCAGGTTGAGAGTTTTCAAGATTCAAAATAAACATTCAATACAAACATTAAATAAAAAAGAACATTTATTCATCACGAAGCTAGAATATTAATTTAAAGTTACATAAAGAGTTTCAAATTAACATGACATAAAATAAATGAAAATTTTGCAAGTGAATCTCCATCTCACTCTTGATACTTGAATCCACACTAGCTCCTGAACCAATATAATCCTTGCTTTTAAATCTCATAACATATAATATTTATCAATGTATATCAATCAGGTATGAGTATGTAAAGTAATCAAAATCATTAATTTCTAGCATTTTATATAGGTTGTGAATCCAATGCATCAAAATTAGAAGGAATTTACATCCATATAATTCAAGAGCTATGCTAATTTTAATAATAACTTGCATTTTTTTAACAAAGGATATTTTACTACATTATCCCAATGACATCATCAAAGCAGTAAAAAAATAATAATTGGAAAGCATAGCATAATATACTATGTGACATAAATAACTCCTTTGGGCCTACGACCCCAAGCTTCACTGGAAAATACTGATATTAGCATCATTATTATTCTATGAATATATACAACTACACATCGATAATTGTTCACATTTTACTTTGGTGATTTACAAGGGTTAGTATTTGCATGCAAGTGTTAATATTGGCTCATGCAATTGGATTCTCATTACAATCTGAACTTTTGATCAAATTTGTTATTATCTCGATATGTAGAGTGTCACCCGTTTTAGGTTTATTAAAAGAGTTTCTTAAGGTTTCTAGATTTTTGATGATTTGATTTAAGCCTTCTCTACATTGGAGAGTGAGTCATAGGCAGTACTTTGATCACACCACCCAAATTTGGTGGGCTAAGGTGAAGGTTAGGTTAGCCCTTAGGTTACCCAAGTTAACCCAAACTTAATTATATGCAATTTTGAGGTAGTCCACTTAATTACCTCATTTAATCAACATAAGCGTGTGATTCATAGTTCCCATGATATGACAGTTCATTCATTAGTTCATATATTGATCATGATCAACCAATGGTTAGCTAGATACACTCTTGAACTTATTAAAGCTCTTAGGTCACTAAGGTTACCTTCACTAGTCTCAAGGGTATAAATGGGTTTGTTTAACATCAAAGGGCTATGGATATTCTCTTCTTAGACTTAAGTCCCACAAATTGCATTCTTAAATAATGATCAATCCTTTAAGGTTTAGATTTGCTCAAACTTGAGTTATTATAAGGTAAGGGAGACTTGATGGTCTCTTTCGTAGTTTCTCAACCCTAGTCATGGGGTACTCTAGATGAGGAAGCCTCTTCTACAATAATCTATGGCTCTTATTCTCAAGCATATACCAATATATCTGAAACTAGTTTTCCTTCATTCATGGAGTGAAGATCACACTTTGAGTCCATTGGGTTCACCCAACCTAAGGGTTAAACTATTTCTTACCTAAGCTAGTTTAAGGAGATCCATCAAACAATTGAACATGGTTGGGGAAACCTTCTCTAATCTATCCCAAGATTGTCTAGGGTTGAGCCAAGCTGACAGACTGAAAATATACGTCTGCGCTTACACGCAGGTGCACGTGAAGTAATATGGGATGGTGAGATCCCAGAATTACCATCCTTTGGGAATGGTGTTTTGTTTTATTACTATAGGGTACTTAGGTTCACTAATGTTTAAATGTAAAATACTTATTTTAGTTTTGGTCCTGAATTAATGTAGTCTGGTATTCTTATTTTGAAAATACTGTTTGATTAAGAATAGTGGGAGTTGGGTTTTTTGGCATGCAATTCAATAATGTTTGCGTGTTAGTACTCTTCGCTTAAATGTCATGTCAAGTGATCTGGATTTATTTTTATTATTTAATTATCAAGAGACTTAGTCTTTTTTAGGGAATCCCCTAAATGTTCTTAATCTTATATAGTGCCCAGAAATGAACAGCTGTCGCATTCTCTTTCGGCACTTAGACATTCATGAGATCTTTATTTAATAAATTCATTCCTTACGTCTAAGTTGTGAAATCTTAAATTGGTTTGAACATCTCATGAACTTGATTCCATCAATGGCTCTCTTGCGTCAATTTTAGGTTTAGTTAGGAATTGAGCTGCTAGGCTACATGGGTTTATGTCACATCACCCAATAGCAGTTAGCGCTCTAAGGCCTCGCATAAGCCTAAAATGAACTAAGGAGCTCTATTGATGGTTCTCGGCTCTCATGCATCATCCTCTTGATTTAGCCAAGGTTAATGTGCTACGAAGCTCAGTGGAGCTTGTCACTCAGCCCTTAGGCTTTACATGCACTATTAACCTTACATAAATAAAGCCAGGGCTATGGAGCTTAGAGATTTATTTATTTCTTCCATGGCTCAATTGATATTCTAAAGTCTAAGATTATGCACCGAGCGCTTTCACTCAACGAACGTTGTCTCGGGCATTTGCGGCGTTAACTCTTTATGTGCATTCTCTTATATCTAAGTTATCTATTGAGCACAATGAGGTTTTCCATTAAAATTATTTAGACACATATTTTATGATACAAATGTGTTTTCTAGAATCATCATTCATATACAGGCAATTAAAATAAACTAAATGACATTCATTTATATATGAAGAGCACACATTGTTTAAGTCCTTACATTCTTACATGCTTAACACCCAACCCTCCCCAAGGAGGGTTTAGGTTGCCATTGAAATATGAAAATAAAAAAAACTACAAGAAATGAGAAGCATTTGCATGGCTTTTACAAAAGAATAAAAGTAGTAAAGGAGAGGTACAATATACTAGGGAACAACTTTCGTGTTCTCTTGGCTCTCTCTCTTCCTTAGATCTTCCTTCTTCTCCTGCTTTTTGTGCTCTTCTTCCTCACAGGTAGCAGCCTTCTCCTTCCATGGGAAAGGTCTCCTTCTCTTTGGATATATAGTAGTCTTAGGCGCGCTGCGGCGCGTTGTAGCGTCGAGCTCTGTCATGGGCCCGCTGTGGCGCTATATATCGTGGACCTCTTTGTTTGTGAAATGTGACAGCACGCTGCGGCGCCGATCTTTCTATTTAATGAATTTCTTAGGCGCGCTGTAGCGCCGAGCTTTCTGTCTGGATCCGCCGCAGCACGCTGGGGCGCATTGTAGTGTGCATAATTATTCATTCTCATCAATTTCCATCTTTTTTGTAATATGATCACTTCCAAGCTGCAATGACAATAAACCATACTAAAATAATAATTGGTTTCAGAAAAATCATGCATTTTAAACATGAAAATAACTTATATATGGGGCTAATCACACCCCCACACTTAAATTTTTGTTCATCCTCAAGCAAGCAATCAAATTGTTTTTTGGAGCATTTGAATTAAATAATTGAGAATTAGTATTATTCTGATTTGATGGTTTAAGATTAATTCTGCAAAATTAAGTCATTGGCTCTTTTTGTAATCAATTGTAAATATAAATTTAAACAAGTGTTTTAGGTTTTTAGTTAGACTAACTTTTAGCTAACCTTCACCACTCTTTCTTAATTTCATGACTACCATAAACATAGTTTGAGAGAACCTTAGCTACATACAAGATAATAGGTTTATTGGCCATTTTAGAGAATTTTATGTACCATATATGTTTCTTCTTATTAGATGTAATACTTTTCTTATTGGGAGAGGTATTTTTCTTCATCTCATTTATGTTTTATGGGAGAGACATTTTTCTTCATCCCATAATTCTTTTTTTATAATATGCCAAATTTAGCATATGCATTACATCCATGAAATTCTACAGAAGCCAAGCACATTCCAAATTTAACCACTAGTTCCATTTCTCGTTTTGCAATCTTTACTCCCCTACACTTAGTTTATTTCATCATTTGAATTAAGTCAAGAGTTTGTGTTGGTTAGTTTATTAAATTAATTTAACAAACCTTACTTCATTTGGTTAAAAATTTTAGTTAAACATCTATCACTAATCCAAAACTTTTAATGCACAGAGTTTGAATTTTGTTTTCAATTTAAATTTTTAGAAGAGAAAATTCTCAGATCGATCAACTTAATTATCAAATCACTAATTTTGATCATACTCTTAGATGAACAATTTCAATGAATGACCACATGAAGAAGATTAAAATATAAAATAATAAAAAGAAAAACTATGAAACTAGTTTCTAGATTAAAAATAATTTATTAGGAGTAGTAAGTAGTGAAACAACCTGATAGATTAATGACAGACTGTCATTACTGCAATCATGCATGAGGCTCCTCCTGCTTCATTATTGACATACACTGATACTACTTAGAATATGAAACAAACAAAAATATAAAATTATTTGCTGGGTTGCCTTCCAACTAGCGCTTAGTTTAATGTCCTCAGCCCGACCAAAAAGACTTTATATTTTTTTTAAATTTCTTTCCAGATTTTCATTAAGGCTTTAGGATGAGTACGAGCCTATTTAATAATGTAATCATTGTGAATATCAGCTACATTATATTTTTCCTTCCAGACCCAGCCTGTGTCCTCTAACTTGCAATAATTCTTCTTTTTATTCTTCTCATTTTTTGTCTTATGTTTGTCATCAAACTCATCAAATTCATCATTAACATCTATCTCAATTTCATTTTGTAAAAAGGCGCATAATTCAATTTTCTTAGGATACAATCAAAGCATTTCTCTACAAATTCAAATTGCACACAATAATCATCAAGATTGCTAAGGGATTTATTGATGTTTGAGACACCACAAATGGTTTTGACACCTTCATTATTTTGAATCAATTGACCTTGCTCATCCTTAAATAATGCGTAACTTATTGTTAAACATTGAGGTATATGCACTTGCGGTGTGTAGAAGACATAAATTTTGGATTGCATTTGATCAACTTTTTTTATTTGAAAATCTTGTTGCATTTCCAAATTATCTAATTTAAATTGATACTCCAACTCTTTCTCATTTTTATTATTTGTTTGAGTTAAAGCTTTTTTGCTACATGTTGGCACTTCTTGTTGCATTTTTGAATGGTCTATTTTTAGTTGATACTCTAACTCTTTCTCATTATCATTATTAGTTTAAGTTATTATTTTCTCCCTACACATTGGCACTTCCTATTGCATTTCAGAATGGTTTAATTTGAATTGATACTCTAACTCTTTCTCATTATCATTGCTTGTTTGAGTTAAATTTTTTTTCCTATAAATCAGCACTTCTTGACCTTGTTCCTTTATTTGCTCAATTATAACAACTTCTTGGACAAGTTTAGTTAATTGTTGCAATATAAATTCTAACTTAGCCTCAATTGACTTACATAGACGCTCTTAATATTCTAAATTAAACTCGTGCCTAATCAAGGCTGGTTCAGTTTCATGCGAATTGTTGTTCACATTGCCATTAAACTCTTCCACTGATTCTTCTAAGTATGATTGCTCACTCATCCAATTTGTGTTATTAATGTACATATCAGAGTGAGTGTAATAGTGTTGCAAGTTGTAATCACACTTAATATCATTAATTGGTTTTGTTATTGAATGTGCAAAATGGTTATTTTTATTACAATAAAAAATTAAATGTGCTCCCCCGCACCAGATATACCAATTTTGATTATTATTGTGCATGACCATGAAATTTGAAAACTCCATATATAAAAATAAAAATTAAAAAATTAAAAAAAAATAAATTACAAAAATTGAAAAGATATGTACAGAAAATCTTAAATTACTAGTTACTTTCAAGCTATCTCTAATACAAAATGAATATACTGTTCCCAGGCAACGACGCCAAGAACTTGACATACTGAAAATACATGTCTGCGCTTACACGCAAGTGCACGTGGTTTGAAGTAATATAGGATGATGAGATCCCGAGAATTATTGTCCTCTGGGAACGATGTTTTATTTTACTACTAAAGTGTACTTAGGTTTACTAATGTTTAAATGTAAAATACTTGTTTTGGTTTTGGTCTTGAATTAA
This sequence comes from Gastrodia elata, assembly GCA_016760335.1. Lineage (NCBI taxonomy): Eukaryota > Viridiplantae > Streptophyta > Magnoliopsida > Asparagales > Orchidaceae > Gastrodia > Gastrodia elata. The sequence continues at coordinate 22,586,893 of CM028676.1, read as the reverse complement.
TGCAGTCTGGTATTTTTATTTTGAGAATACTGTTTGATTAAAAATATGGGGAGTTGGGTTTTGACATGCAATTCAATAAGGTTTACGTGCTAGTACTCTTTGCTTAAATATTATGTCAAATGATCTGGATTAATTTTTATTATTTAATAATTAAGAGACTTAGTCTTCTCTAGGGAATCCCCTAAATATTCTTAATCTTATCCAATGCTCAGAAATGAATAGCAGTTGCATTCTCTTTGGGCACATAGACATTCATGAGATCTTTATTTGATGAACTCATTCCTTACATCTAAGTTATGAAATCTTAAATTGGTTTGTCCATCTCATGAACTTGATTCTATCAATGGCTCTCTTGCATCAATTTTAGGTTTAGCTAAGGAATTGAGCTGCTATGCTACATGGGTTTATATCTCATCACTCAATAACACTTAGTGCTCTAAGGCCTCGCATAAGCCTAAAATGAGCAAAGGAGTTCTATTGATGGTTCTCGGCTCTCATGTATCATCCTTTTGATTTAGCCAAGGTTAATGTGCTACGAAGCTCAATGGAGCTTGCCACTAAACTCTTATGCTTTAAATGCACTATTAACCTCGCATAAATAAAGCGAGAGCTATGGAGCTCAAAGATTTATATTTTACTTCCATAGCTCAATTGATCTCCTTAAGTCTAAGTTTATGCACCGAGCGCTTTCGCTCAGCGAATGCTGTCACGGGCATTCATGGTGTTAACTCTCCATGTGCATTCTCTTATATTTAAGTTATCTATGGAAGCCCTCTTCAGTCTTAAGTCTTTGCTTTTATAATCTTTGAAAATCTTCTTAGCATTTGTGCAGCAAATCTTTCCCTCTTCTTGAGAATTGAATTGCAATTAAAGTTTGTTCCTTTGTTCCATTGAAGCGTGAAGATGTTTAATTGATTAACCATTAATTTGTGTTGTGGAAAAGGGAAAAATTATGTCTTTTGTCCTTCCCAATGTTGTTTCAAATGCCTTTCTTGGACAAAAAATACGGCGGGCGCTACGGCGCGCTGTAGCGCCGAGCTCTTTGTCATGGGTCCCTACGACACGATATAGCGCGGACCTCTTTGTTTGTGAAATGTGACAGCGCACTGCGGCGCGCCGTAGTGCTAGAATGAGTTGCGGTGCGATGTAACGCCGAGCTTTCTGTTTGATGAATTTCTTAGGCGCGCTGTAACACCGAGCTTTCTATCTGGATCCGCCGCAGCGCCCTAGGGCGCGCTGTAGCGTGCAAAATTATTCATTTTCATCAATTTCCATCTTTTTTGTAATCTTATCACTTCCAAGCTGCAATGACAATAAAACATATTATAATAACGACTGGTTTCCAAAAAATCATGCATTTCAAACATGAAAATGATTATAGATATGTGGCTCATCACAAGCCACCCTTAATCTTATTGTATGGATCCACCTTAATTTAAAATGAATATGTTAGCCTATAATAGTGCCCTTTGTGTATGTTTGTGTTATTAGACTTAGACTTTTGAGTTAATAAGCTTTTCAAAGGTAACCCTTGCTAATGGTTCTTCTCTTAAACAAAATATGAGTTGGAGTTAAATTTCTCCCATATGATCACTTAGGTCTACAACTTATACTTTGAGCTTGACTTGGGTTGGCCTAAAAATATGGCCAACCTGATAATTTATGGTGGCCATGGAAGGTCCTTTAAGGTTCATCAAACCCTTAATCGTATATTTCCATACCAAGGAAAGTTAACAGCGGCCTAAATTTGCCTCATAATAAGGCATACAATTTTCCCTATGTCTAGAGTGTGTTGGGCTAGCCCAATAAAGGTGAGCTACTCCAAGCCCCTTATATATTCCTTGTGGAAGTGTTAATCCTTCATTAATAAAAGGAGATTATAGTCAATGATCTTTATACCTTAGAGAGAGGGGATTATAAATATCATTTCAGTATATTAGAAGAAAGTTTGAGGTTGGATTGGACTCACTAAAGTGAACCAAAGGAGTTTTATGGTAATGAAAAAAGGAGGGGAATCAACTACTAACCAAAAGAACACTGCTTAGCACTTGGACTTCTACATGGACATATAAGCTTCTTGGGGTATGACTGTCTTACATAGAATTGTAAAGTATATGCTGGAGAAGCTTTAATCTAATTTCAAGGTCTTGAGGTAGACTCAAGGAGACAATCAGATCCTTACAGTGCAACTGTCCAACAATAGTGTTCACCTAATAAAAATATAATCCTTCAACTCTAATTAAATACAGATGTAATATATATCATTAGTGTCATTTGATGGATGATATTTTAGGTGATAATAAAGCTTTAGTTTAAATTTTAGAGCTTGAGATCAACCAAACAAGTCAAGAGGTCATTTGTAATAGGTGTTGGCCAATTATAGCTCCTCCCAACAAGATGTCTATTTTGCTATTCTAAAGGGAGATAGTGGCAAAATAAATTATGGGAGTCTTCAAAAAGTGTGTAGTTGTGGGTGTGAGAAATGTATGTCCTAAATCTAAGCACCTAAGGTGGTCTCAGTTGGCCAATATCCTCCAACCATTGTCAAAAACATTAAGAGCATATGGGAACTTAATATTTAAGGGCATAAAGAGGGAGAGACCGTGTAAAGACCCAAAGATCGTGTTGAGAGTTTTCAAGTTTCAAATTAAACATTCAATACAAATATCAAATAAAAAATAACTTCATTCATCACAAAGCTAGAATATTAACTTAAAGATACATAAAGAGTTCCAAATTAACATGACATAAAATAAATGAAAATTTTGCAATAGTGAGTCTCCATCTCACTCTTGATATTTGAATCCACACTAGCTCCTAAACTAATATAACCCTTGGTTTTAATTCTTATAATACATAATATTTATCAATATATATCAATCAGGTAGGAGTATGTAAATCATCCAAAATCATAAATTTCTAGCATCCTATATAGGTTATGAATCACATGCTTCAAAATTAGAAAGAATTTACATCAATATAATTCAAGAGCTATGCCAATTTCAATAGTAAATAACTTGCATTTTTTTAACAAAGGATAGTTTGCACTACATTATCCCAACGACATCATCAAAATAATAAAATGAAAAAAAAAATGGAAAGCTAGCATAATATACTATGTGACATAAATATTTTCTTTAGGCCTAGGACCCCCAAACTTCACTGGAAGACATATATTAGCATCAATATTATTCTAAGAATGGTAACTGTTCACTTTTTTTTTTTTTTTTGGTGAGTTTTTTCTTTGGATCTTCTGTCCCTTCTTAGTAGACTAGATCCCTTCTTATTTTGTCATGAGTTGCTAGTAAACTATACATGTACATGTTAAATTTTGTTCCCCCTCTAAAGACTCTCATTACAGATATTTGTCACAAGTATTTATGAAGTGTAATTGCAATTTAATTTGCATACAAATGGGGTAAATGCAATGATTATTTAAATTTTACATGAAAATAAGCTAAAATAATGCTAGAAAATAATACTATTAAGATTGCTCCGTTTACTTGATTCAATTGTTTTTTCACAAATGTTTCCTTATATAAATATGTTAAAAATCAATTATTATACACTAATTTACCATTCAAATACCTAAGAAATGATTGTTTATAAATTTGGTTTCAAAAATACAAATTTTAGTGAAAGTCCTAAATTTTGGTTGAGTGGGTATATTTTTACTAAATTTTGGACACTTAAATGAAGGTCCAAATGACCTTTAATGTTGTTATTTTCTAAATGAAACTTATTCCTAATTATTAGAAGATTGTGAATGCCAAATTTTAGTTATCGGTTGTGAATATTTTGGAAGTTATGCATGTGCAAAATTTGAGGAAAATATTGATTGTTTCTGAAAATTTGTAAGTAAAAAGCAATACAATTTCTAGAACTTTGAACATAAATATGAAGACCTAAATAACAAAAATTATTGGATGATAGTAAAGTTATTCATAATATAACATAGAGTATTCATGCCAAAAGGCACTTAATTTTGGTGGTTAGATTAAAAGATATAATGGTACAAACATGGCATAAAATTTTCATAAATCTATTAAAAATATGTTTTTGTTAAAAGTTGGATATTTTTCTAAAGTTTGAGTGTCTAAAAGAGGATTTTGTAGCTCAAATGGGTCTTTAAAGTCTTTCGTGAAAATAGTGTATATACATAGTAGAATAAATGTGTAGAAGTACAGCTTCCAGATTTAAGTATTTAAAAAGTATGCTTCTAAGAAAAAATTATGAAAATTTTCTAGAAACTTTTTTTTGAAAATTAAGGCGTGGTGTCTTCTATTTATTGTTAGCAATACATATGGGAATATGCATATAAGTCACAACAATTAACTATGAATAAATCTAAAGTTATGACAACACAAAGTATGGATAAAATTTGTAAAATAGCTAAGGGTATTATTTAGTATGAAGTAAAACTAGGGTAAATTAAAAAGTTTTCTGGTAAAGTGAGATTACATATGTTTAGTTTGAAGTAAAATAAGTGAATAACTCTTACAGTGTAATTCAATTTTACTTTAATATATATAGATACGAGAGATTCGACTTACACCCGAATCGGGCGTAACTCAAAATTACTGGAGTCAAGCGGAGTAGCGGAGTCGAGAGCGAGAGCAGCGTTCGTTCGAATAAATGAACGATTTTTTTCGAAGGAACGAATGATTTCTGACGAAGGAACGGACAATTTCCGATGAAGTAACGGATGATTTCCAATGACCAAACGAATGATTTCTGGCGACCAAGTCTGTTGCTTATCTTTTTTGGTTAGGACGTTGGTCGTCTTCTCCGCCGAAAGTCGATGTTTGAAATTGATTTCAAACATTTTGATCTAATTTAGCCTAATTTAGCTAAAAATAAAATCTTTGTATTTTTCATAATTAAATAAGAATATACTTTCAAAATATAAATTAATTGGTCCAAATGATAGGTCTCACTAAGAGGAATCCATATACACCAAAATTAGTCAATTTGGCAAAGTAGTTGAGGTGAATTTGACTAAAGAAGTGGACCCAGCTCGGGTCTCGCCGACTCTTGTTGGTAAATGACAGACTGTAAATACACATCTATACTTGCACACAAATGTACATGGTTCGAAGTAATAATTTGAAATGGTAAGTTCCAAATTTATATCGTTTACAGGGAATGGTAGTTATGATACTAAGTCTTTTCTACGTTCAATAATGTTTAGATAATTTTTATTTTGGTTTTAGTGTGGTCCCTAATTTAACAAATAAAAATTTAATTAAAGATACTATTTGATTTAAGAAGAGAGAGTTGTGGTTTCATTATGTGACTCATAATTGGTCCTCTAATTCCAACAAGTACAAATTTAGTGCACAAGGAGAACACCCTAGGGGTTCTACTTCTGCACATAAATTCTTATGAGATCAATTTAAGTTAATTTTAATTTTCTACGTCTATGTTATCAAAATATTCTTTTAGTTCTATGATCTCACAAGCCTTGATTCCCACCAATCAGCGTCATGCGCTACACACGCGGTTTAGCTAAGGGAGAGGATTCATCGGACCCAATGGACTATGTCACATCATCCATGGGTGATCGATGATCTCTCCCTCCTACTTTGTTGAGTCGCAGAGCATGATTGGAGGGGGCTTGGATCACAAGCTTCAACTTCATGGATGAGCTTAAGGAATCATGCTAATGTGCGTGAGAACTTGTCACGAAGCTCTCAGCTCTATTGCACTCACTCCCTGCTCTAATCCAATTAGTGAGCATTGGAGCACAAGTCTTTAATGTCTTATACAAAAAATTTTATTCCAGATTTAGTTTAATTAAGATTTACATTTAATAATAATTCCAAGCATTCAACAAAATGAAACAAAATGTTTAGCTCAAATTTTATCAATTGCAAATTAAACAACAACACCTTACACCTTACTCATCACATAATTATATCCCAATCTTCTCCAAGGAGGGTTTAGCCTATCACAGTTTCAATATAGCAAGAGATGTAAAAGAAAATGAACATTGACATTAGTTCACAAATAAGAAAAATAAGATCGAGTTTAGAAATGGTACTAGGAACAGCCTTAAATTTCAGGGGTTCTCTTAGTTCCTTCTGCTTCCTTCTCTCCTTTTCTTTAAGTTCCTCAGCTTCTCTTTCCTCTTGAACTAGTAAGGTGGTTCTGAATTTCCTTCTTTGGAGAGTTCTCATTCTCTTTCTCACAGCAGCTTATAATTTGGATCAATGAATATCAAAATTCGAAACCCATGAATAGCCTGAAAATATCCCTTAAATAGGGAAGCTCTCAACCTTTTTGCCTTTATCCTAAGTGACCTTTCATCTTCCCTTCCTTCAATACATGCCATTATGTTTTATTCTAATAATCAGTTAAAATTATGCAAACTTAAATATTAATTCCATTTTCAAAAAGGGAGAGGAAGACCAAATGTCAGAAATTTTTGCCCTTCCCAATACTGTTATTAATACAATTTCTGGAGGTTTCTGCGTCGACTGCTGTGGCGCGCTGTAGTGATCACATCAGGCTCAGTTCAAAACTAGTTCCAAGTTGTTGTTCTACTGAAGAATTGTCGTAGCACGCAGTGGCAGCTCTGATCCAAATACTATTTTGCTGCAGTGCGCTGTGGAAGCCTTGATCCAAACACTATTCACACATTCAATCTCCTTGATTTACACCGCTTACTCAAAATATCATTGTGCTCAGCTGTAGCGTGATACAGTGGTTAAACTTTCATGAACGCGGAAAGCTACTGTTCAATTACTTCCCATATAGTTTTCATTAATATTTTTTGAATGTCGTTGTAGCCTACCATGGCGCGCTACGGCACGGTGCAGCTAATTCCTTCCAAGTCCGCAGCTTTTGTTCATTATCCTAGGTGCGTTGTGGCGATTAATCTTTAGTAAAAACGAAGAGTCACTGTTCAATTAGTTGTCCCAAAGTTTTAAAATTACTCCCCGGAAATGACGTCGCGACCAGTCGGAGCGCGCTGGGGCGCACCGCAGCGGTTCTCCTTTTAGGCTTGCATATATGTTCCAAGTGAGCCTAATCAGTAAACTGCCATGGTTCGCTGCGGCGCCATAGTGGTTTTCTTCTAGAATTCACTTTTTCGCTTCAGATTTCTTTTCTCCAACTTTCTTCTGAAATTCATCAAATTCATTTCAAAGTATGCTTGTTCAAGTGATGTTTTGTATATTTTTTCTTCTTTTATTTTTCCATAATTTCAGGAACATCGTTAACATTTATTCTCTCAATTTACTCATTCAAGGCATGGATTTCTTGTTGTAAAGCCTTTATTTGATTGGATTCATTTACCTTCATAGATTATTTTTAAAACCTTTCAAAAGGCCATTGGTATGCATTGTTAGCCATTTCTTCCAAGAGATCGTAAGACTCCTCTTAGGTTTTACTACTAATAAAGCCGCCGCCGGCTGCATCGATGAGTGTCATTGTAGGAGCATTCAAACCATTGTAAAAGGTTTGAACTTGCATCCACAAGAGAAACCCATGATGTGGGCAACGCCTTAGGCATTCCTTAAATCGGTCCCATCCGTTATATAGTGTCTCACCTTCCAACTGAGTAAAGTTGGTTATCTTAATTCTCAGCCGGGCAGTTTTTACCAGAGGGAAATACTTGGCTAAGAATTTCTTAGCCAAATCATCCCATGTCCGGATCGAATCGCTTGGAAGAGAGCAGAGCCAACTCTTGGCTCTCTCTCGTAAATAAAATGGAAAAAGCCTTAATTTCACCGCATCTTCAGAGACGCCGTTAAATCTGAAGGTGTCACATATTTCAAGGAAAGTTGAAATATGTGAATTTGGATCTTCAGTGGCTAATCCTCCAAATTAGCTATTTTGAACCATACTCAGAGTAGAAGGTTTGATCTCAAAGTTATTGTCTTCTATATTAGGCCTTACAACTGCATGAGGGATTCCCCTAATAGTGGGTAGTGCGTAATCTCTAAGTGCTCTTCCCCTAGGCACTCCTAATGGCTCTCTAAATGACTCTCCTAGATTTTTATTATTATTCTCCATAACGACTTGTTGGCTTAACAAAATATTTTGTTCTCACCTAGCCTGCAAGTAAGTTCTCTCAATTTCAGGGTCAAAAAGATAATTCGTGCAAACTCTTCTACTCATACACATTAATAATTAAGCTATCAAGAATAACTATAGAAATAAGTTCAAAGATTCAGCAATAAGAACAGAAAGTAGAAAAGTATATTGTTAGTACCTATAATCATAAAAATTAAAGATTAAAAGTATATGTAGGAAAATGTTTAAATCACTAGTTACTTATAGATTATCCTTAATACAAAATAATTTCCAATTCCCCAGCAACGGTGCCAAGACCTTGACAGACCTAGAATACACGTCTGTGCTTTCACGCAAGTGTACATGGTCTGAAGTAATAAGTGAAAAGTTTGAGTTTTCAGGATTTATCGAACCACAGAGAATTGGATGTTTTGTTACTAAGGTGTATCTATTATCATTAATGTTTAAGCTATCGATGTTTTTGTTTAAGTTGGTTCCAGAATAAGCAAGACAATCACTTAGTAGAAAATAAGTCAAATAAAAGGAAGAGGAGAGTTGGGTTTCTCCCACATGGCATGATAGATAACTTATATATGATGATTCCTCAAGCGTTTATCTTTCATTTTCTTTGATCTTAATCAAGTGCACATTGTCTTTCCTTGAGTTTTATCTCAAAGAATTACAAGTTCAAATCTTGTGCACGAAATGAACACACGGTCGATTCTATTTCAGCACAAAGATCCTTATAAGGTTTCAGGTTTATAGATTTTACCTCATCGCTTGATCATGGAGATGAGGGTTGTTAACTTTAAAGATCTTATAAGTATTGATTCCACTAAGAGCGTCACATGCATCACACATAGTTGAGATGAGGGATTGAATTCATTAGGCTCAATGACTATGTCACCTCATTCATGAGCATACAACTACTCCATTGCCTCCCTCAATTATGTTGAGCAATAGAGCTCAATTAATGGGTCTTAGCATCACACGTATCAACTCTTTAGTTGAGCATAGATTAAGGTGCACTGAGCTCAAGAACTTTCTCACATAGTTCTAAGCTCTCATGCACTCATAAATCTAGCATCAAACCAAGATGAGCTATGGAGCATAAGACAACTTAGTTCTTGAGTTAAGAAGTCTTTTTCCTTTGGTCCACATTCAAGTTCACAATAGTCTTATCCATTTCTTTAGCAAGTCATTAAGTTTACAAATTTTATTAATACTTGAGGAAAATTTTATACATTTTATAGTAACTATCAAAGCATGTGGGATTGCCCCAACCCTCCCCAAAGGAGATTTAGCTCTCCATTACAAAAGTGATGAAAAAGAACACATACATAGATAAAGACCCTTTCATGATCAACTAAGAAAAAATTACAAAATAAGAGTTTAGAAAATACTAGGAATGTTCCTTGGGAAGTTCTCCGGACTCTTCTTCTCCTTGCTTGAAGTGCTTCTCTTAGATCCCTAGTGCTGCCTTTCTCCTTCTTCTCCTTAGCAAGTTAAGCTCCTCCACCCTTGGGAAGAAGTTTTTCTTCTCTTCTATGAAGCCCCTCTCTTACTTAGGTTGAAGTGAGCCAAGTTGGGAACCCTCCTCTAGTCAAGAGAGGTGGTATTTATAGATGAGGGGCTGCATTTTCATTTCCATGATCAAAACTAGCAAATGCCTTTAAAATTCTGGAGTAATAATGGCAAATTCCAATTGATGGGTAAGGTGACCAATAATTTCCATTGTTTTATCATTCTCATCATAGCAAAAAGACCATTTTCCATTAAAAAATAGAGCAGCAGCAGGAGGAATGATGGCTGGAGACTAGAGGCTGGTTGGGGGTCTTGTCCCAGCCGCAATTAATACTTCTGCCAGACAAAATTACGGCGGGCCGCTGCAGCGCGCTGGAGCGCGCGGTAGCGGATGGTTTTGAAAAAAGGCCCGCTAAGGCGCGCTAGGGCGATCTGGTTTGATAAGTAAAGGGCCGCTACAGTGTGCTATAGCGCGCAATCGCGCCAGCAGTTTTGCAAATTTGCCCGCTGCAGCACGTTGTAGCGCCCGCGATTGCAAACTGTCCCGCTGCAGCGTGCGATCGCGCCCGCATTTTACAAAGTGGTCCGCTGCAGCGCGCGATCGCACCCACGATTTGCAAACTGGCCCGCTGCAATGCACGATCACGCCTGTGTTTTGCAAAATGGCCTGCTGTAGTGCACGACAGCGGTTTTTCTTTATAAAATTTTGGAAATTTGCCCAAATTGCTCGGAATTCGTTGGATAGGTATTTTTCCTAAAAAGATAGACAAATTTGGATTAAGGAGCAGTTTAATTATGAGAAATGAATGAAATTTTCCTTTATTTGAGATATAATTTATGGATTCATCAGTCATCAATGAAGATGATGAAATATATGGCTCCACCTATAGAAGAAGTAGGAGCTGGCTCCCATACATCTGTATGCACTAACACAAATTTTTTGCTTTTCAGCTCTCTTCTAACTTTGGAGAATAAAATATTCTTATATTTGCTTAGCACACAATTTTCACAGAAATCCAAGTCTATTAGTCCTTGGAGCTTCCCTTTAACTATAGTGATTTCAATCCCCTCTCCCTCATATGGCCAAGCCTCTGGTGACATAGATCCGCATTTATCTCTTCTGTAGCTGCAATAAAATTGGATAATTTATTGATCAAATAAAGTGCACCTTCTATATTGCCTCATGCATCAATGAGTGCACCCTTGGTGACCTTCCATGAATTTCCAATGAAACAAGGGATGTAGCCCTCTCTGGTTAACTAGCTCTAAAAAATCAGATTTCTCTTTAGACATGGCACATGTCTAACATTTTTGAGCTTCCAAGCTACTCTGCTTGGTAGCTGAACATTCACATCACCTCTGCCAATAATGTCGCAAGCCTTGTCATCTCCAAGATATACTTTTCCCAAGTCACCCTTGGTGTAGTTCTTGAAAGCACTCCTTGATGGAATCGCATGAAAGGATGTGCCCGAGTCCACTACCCAGGACTCCATGTTGATAAGTGAGAAGATCATTGCATCCCGACTCTCCTTAGCTGAAGTATTCACAATAGTGTTCATCATCTTACCTCCACCAATTGGCTTCTTCAGGGTAAGGCAGTCCTTCTAGAAGTGACCTACCTATCCACAATTCTAGCAATTTGGCTTTGCTTTTTTGAGTCTTGACTTTCCTCATCGACACATTGACCTATTTCTGTTATGTCTCCTTTCTGTATGTCTTCCCCTGTGTTCAGCTTTTAGTGCTAAGCTGGATGCCTCCCCATAAGATTTCTTTCGCACCTCCTCATTCAATATAAGCCCGACAATATCATTGAATCTTAATGACACATTTCTTGATGAGTTACTATGACGGCCGCCTCTTAATCAACTAAGTTTAAGAGGTGGTCATCATTAGTACCATGGACATTAAAGTAAAAGCATATCCGTGATACTAATCAAGAGCTGAGTAAGATCCAACAGAAATATATATATAGTATAGCAGTGAAAAAATAAGAAAAGAGGAGGTATCCAGACACAGTCCACATTTAATTCATTCACATATAATACATTAAATGTAGAATAGTAAGAATAAGAAAACTTAGTTATTACACTTTTAATAAATGCAGGCCAAGAAGATGGAAGCATATCTCCTTCAATGAGCTGCACTTTACTTTAACCTGCTAGCAGCTAAATCCTCAAGCGCTGGATCTGACCTATACTCCTGATCTGCCATATGTACATATATGACAGGGCACAGCAAAAAAAAAAAAATCTGGTTAGACTTTAATAAGTCTAAGTACAATTTAAGTTATTAAAATTTCTTAAATTTAAAAATATCATAATTTTACTGATACTACTAAGCAAGCAAAATAAATATGTGTAATAAGCTACAATGAAAGGATAGTCACAAATAAAGCATTTGTAACTAATCAACGGTATGATTGAACATACAAAATAACAATTAAACATGGTGAGACTAAAAGCAAAAGTAACTCCAACTACTGAAATAAATCTAGTCTTAACATGCTTATGATCACATGTATACATACTGAGTATATAAAGAACACAAGTGCTGAAATAAACATACAATTCTAGCATCCTAACATGCTTTATTTATAAGTATTTAATGGAATATATATATACAACATGCAGATATAAATAAATAAAAAGCCACTAAGACATGTGGTAAAGCAACTAAGCATAGAAAAGAGCTAGTAAAGCCATTGAAACATGTGGAAAAGCAAGTAAGTATTGTAAGAAAGACCACTGAAACATGTGGCACAGCAAGCAAAACTGAAAACTAAACTAGAGTAGCAGTAAGCCTAAGACATAGTACTATCATACCAGACAATAGGCCATATAAGACCTCTGAACTGAGAGTTTAACTATAACCATCCTAGATATTCAATACACTAGGCCTAAGTTGAACTCATAGAATAAATCTATAACCATCCTAGACTCCCAATACGCTAGGCCTGAGACTATTCTATAATAATATAAAAACTAAAGAGGAAGACTAAGCTAGGACATACTCTACTAACTGAAAGCATTGCAAGAACTATATGAATGATATGCTTTACAAACACTAACTTAGGATATATCATCTATATCCTAAGTTCTCCTATTATGCTCAAGAAATAAGGCTCAATATCCAAGGTATGCCAAGCTTCAAGTCAAAGTAAGTAAGAGACTCAATCTAGACTTATGCGATATCTATTGTTGTATATTAATCCATTATAATTATTCCAAGTTATACAACTTAGAAATACAGCCTTATAAGTTGAAAACAATCAGAACTGATCAGGTTCTAATTTAGTTTAATCAAAATTGACTATAAGTTAAATAATAAATCATCATGTCCTAATTGATGAATTAAGATGTTCTAAGCTAAGATCAGATCAAGATCTACAAACCTAGGGATTATGAATTAAATACCACAAATTTAGGTTCAATCACATAATCAAAAGGTAAGCTTAAAATCTATGGTTTAATCTGCAAGTGAACTGATGATTAAGGCATATTCTATTAAGTAAAAATCAAGCTTATTAGAATAAATCTTATATTCTTAATCTAAAGTTGAAAGATAAAATAATCAAAATAAAATTATGAAAATCTAGAAACTAATAAAACTAAGGTTCCATTCATTGAATAAATCACTTAATTAATGAATGAAATCTAACCTAGTATCTATTCCTAATCTTAAGGAAAAGATCCTAAGGTGAAGTGAAGATCCTAAGGGAGTGTTTTAGTTTTGACTCTAGGTTATAGTTCATGTTCGCATAATTTACAACTTTCAACTAAGGTAATGATTACTACTTAGTTAGCAAGAGTTCCTATACCCTGCTGTCATGGTTTTCAAATAATAATCAAATCACTAATAATACTAAGATCTATGCAAGTGGTGTACGCACTATACATAGAGCTCAAGAAAATAGTATATTTAAAAAAATACAGAACTCAACAAAGTTCTAAGTATGTAACGTACCTTTAAAGTGATTTGAACTTGAAGCTCGACGGTTGATCGGAATGAAATGTCAAACACACAACCCCTGCAATTTGTTTTTAGTAAGTTAGTTCCTTAAAGCTTAAATGGCATTACTCATTCTTTTTACTTCTCTTAAACTCAGAGTACTCTTATTAATGAGGCTGCCCCTTTGCTTCTAATTTATAAAATTTATTGCGTGGTTCCTATAATATTGTTGACATGTTGTAATTAACATCAAAAGATCTCTTTAACATTTATAAATATATTTAATCATGTTCTTGATTAATGTTATTTAGAATAGTGAAAGACAATTCTATTTATAAAGACAAATCCATTTATAAAATAGAAGATGCATTATATTTATTAGTACTAATCATCAATTTAGAAATGAATGTAATATGTATCTTTAGCACTCACATTTTATATTAAATAATATTGAGTAGCTTAGAACACAAATATTTCATGCATAAGTAGGGTTTTAAGAAGTACTTGTGAGTTTATAGATAATCCGTGTATAAAGCAAATTCATTGCAATCCATTTAACTATTTTAAAAGACATGCTAAAAGGGCTCAACGTAAGACAACATTAACAAGTTTATTTACAAATTGTATTAAAAAGATTTATTGTTAAACTGTCATAAATAATGATCTCGATGATTCATAGAAGTATATATTATTTTAATCTTTTTTTTTGCCAAAATTTTAAGAATCACTTTAATCAACCTTCATTTTATAAAACAAACATATGAGATAGTTCGTTGCGTAGTTAATAAGTTACTAGTATCATTAGATTAACCTCTTTTGTCTCTATGCATTAATATGAGTTAATGCTCAATCAATGATATTAAACTATTAAACAAGATTCTATTCATATTGTGAGTGTGATATGTACAGATTATTTGACAAAGTTTGTATAGATCTATCTACTTAATATGCAAGATTAAGATTATGCTAACATATATCTATGCATTCCAAAATGACGAGCCATAATACAATCATCTCAGCTTACTCAATAACTCAGATTTAAGATTCTTGTTAAGTCTAGAAAGTTACCTTAACAGTACTGGCATAAGGTTGGCTAGACTGAAGGGATGGCAGCAGCGACCCTCGGCCAAACCAAGAAGAAGAAGGTCGACCGGCTGGTCGATGCCTCTCGGCGTCCTGCCGAGAAAGACGAGCTGTAACGTGGCCACAAGCCGAGGTTTAGGCGCTGACGAGATCCTCGACCTCCAGCCGAGCGGGAGGATTGAATGAGTTGAGGTAAGAGGAGGAGCTCTCGCCGATCAAATGAGGGTTCGGCCAAAATAGAGGAGAAGGTATCGAGACCTTTCGGCTGAGGGGAAAGAATAAGTTTAGGTTTAGGTTATTAGGGTAACAGTAGAGAGTGTTTTATAAGCAGCTCAAGTTATTTAGGGACATCGGATTGCGATTAAACGACCAAAATTGCTTAAAACTTTCGAATCTTTGATCAATTGCTGATCAAACTTTAAAAATTATGAACTTAGTATCGAAACGACCATCTCGATGAGATGAACGCGAGCGTCCAAAGATTATTGAATTTGGACGAGTATTTTATTTTATATTAATTTTTAAGTGAAAAATTTCAAAAATTCGTTACGATTAATCCGGAGCTTGAAAAATCACGAAACTTAAAACATAGCGTCCTCATATAACGCTTAACTCAAATCTATAAAAATTTCTAAAATCCTAATTTTATTTTATCTATTATCAACTCCGGAAGTTTAAACTTCCTGAATTTATTTAGAACAATCCGGGATTCATATCGCGCTCAAATTTTGGTAGAAGGATCCCCTTGATACGCTTCATTTGAGGATATTTTTATTTTATTTTTATTTGACTAAAATTGAAATTCTAATTTCGACTTAATCATCATGAATTTGGGATTAATTATTCCAGTAACAACCTCGGGTTGTTACAGACTCCCCACTTAAGAATGATGTGTCCTCGACATCACTACTTTAATCAAACGGGCAAGAGTCAAATTCAATAATAGCGACTAGTATAAGAAGAATCCTAACATCCTTACTATGTATAATTGAGTTTGATAAAGATTGATAGAATATACAAAATCGATCTCGACAACTATTTAAAAATATCGAAGCCCCAAATGTTATCACGAAATTCAAATATATTGATTCCCATACCTCCTACTAACACACAACTCAATCACAATTTTATCTCCTCAAAATATCTTAATCCCCAACACTTATTATAAGAAAGAGTTAAGTCTTTCAACATAAGCTTAAGGAAGGTCTTCCGTCACATGCAAATTTTAAATTCAACTAGTATACGATCAATAAAACCTTTTCTTCCATTCAATCGCATGCATGAGACTTTGATATTTTTACGCTCTTTGATAGACCCATCAATATAGTTCATAACAAATCATTCAGCTTTCATAGATTAAAAATATAAAATTCAATTCTTTGATTGTATTTTGCATTTGTCTACTAAGACTTCAACTTACTATAATCAACTCAAAGCAAACTTATAAAATGATAGAGCATATCCTCCTTATCTCGCCATTGAAAATCAAAGAAAACAGCTTTAAGATTCAACATCCACAATTTTAACAACAATCGTTGCAGATGTTATGACACAAAGCTCTATTCACTTTAATTCATTGGATAATTCAACGCTTAATTTCTTTCTTTAATTTGGTCATCACATACAATGGATACAAGAAACATTGCGATTTTGACAATAACCATATTTTCTAAATGCAATTCCAATACCATTCTCAGATTTCGGTGCAACAAGGACGCAACAGTTTGAATATTCGTAATTAATCATTTTATGATGTTTTAGATACTGAAATAATAATTGCAATCACAACTTCCAATAAAAAAAATAATGAACCATGGGTTCTAAGGTCATAATACAATGAGATCCAGCATTCGCAGAGATAATCTAGATCAAGGTATTGAGTATAATTTATTGCGAACTAGAATCAACATACATGTGGAACTCTCCTCCCATCTAATAAAATGCACACACATTCAAATGGAATATTGAATCATTTAATGATTCTTCTAATTAACAAATACACTGGGACTAAAAATAATGTTTAATAATTTTTTTTTTGCTTTATTTATATTTGAGTTCTTAATACATTTGGGGTTACAGCTTCAGCAATATCTAATTTGAAGCCTGGTATACTTAATATATTGTACGGTGGCATTACCTACTAGAGGTTCTAATGGACGAATGGCTGGACTGCAAGCATTTAAAGGCTGGGCGCTCATACTCACAGTTCTTAGTAACACAACATATAAATTTTTTTTTATCAGTGAATGCTAAAATCATTATAGAGTTATTAGGAAGGAAAAATGAAGAAAATATGCACATAGATGAGATAAGTCTAGGCTGATGATTTTTTTTTGTTAGTTGTCTTGTATATTTTGATTTTCTTAGTAAATATTTAGAGTTACCATATACCATCGTTGTTTCTCAAGCAAGCTTATTTATCAGGATGAACAAGAACTGTCTTTCATACCCATCAGAAGATGACGATGGCATTGAAGAGGAGGCCAATGCGATCATTCCTAAGGGATTCGAAGAGGTAGAATTGGCAAGTGTAAAACTTAAGCAAATAAAAAAGGAACGGAAATTATTGTTGGATGACATCAAGCTACTTTCAGCTAGCGGCGATATCTCATATGATCCCTTTATACATTAAGGAATTGATGGTGATTTATGGCTGTCAATTGGAGAGAAACCTATATTGGTAAGACTTGTCGATTATTTGTTCATTCTATACCTTCTTAATTTTGGCAATGCATTATTCATGGCACGTACTCACAAAAACATGGGGACTATTAATCAAATGCCCTTTGCATATCTTGTGGTAACACATTGGCATTTACAAATTTCTTATATTTAATGCTCTGAAATAAAAAATAAAATAAAATAGATGCTTAGCTTCATTCTATTGTATTAAGAGTGCATATCATTTAATTTTAAACAAGGCATCAACTCCCTGCTATATAATACTGTTATACAAAAACTTCACAATAACATAAATGTCAAACTCAAAGGAAAGCATAATAAATCTCTAAAGACATACTATTAAGCACATATATTTTAACAAAATAGGACGAATGTTAACCGAATAAATTTTATAAAACATAGAATAAATAAGCTCAGAATTGCATACTCTTCACTTGTTCAGAGCTCACAATTCCATAAGCTTAGATTGATGTCCGAGAGAGGATGAGAGCTCTAATGAGCTCGCATAACTATCTTACACTTCAGCTAAAAGGTTCCAAGATACAGCTCCCCAAGAAAATATTTCTAAAATGATACATTATATAAAAACAAGAAAACTCTCAATAATCGTGTTAAATTGGGAATATACGTGGTTGAAGCTTCCTGGTGAGAATACATCATCTGAAAGCCAAACCCGCCTACATGTATTAGTGCATACCCACACACGTATGTACTGGGGATGCCTTGGCACCAAGCATGAGATTGCATTTTGCTTGTAAGGTGAATTTAGTTCAACACCACATATGTGAGTGTGAAGGAAAATGGCTGATACTGGTAAGGGGAATATATATCACAACTTCATTTAATGATTTTCCATATACTTATAAAAAGTTCAATTCATAAGTTAAATTGGCAACCTTTAACACCCTCAATGCAATCATGTTGGTATCAACACCGCAACAATGAAAAAAAAAATCCTATCCTCATTTTTTTTTTATCATTACAACTGAAATTCAGAATTCAGCACATGTTATTTTCAGCATCCTTTTAAAATACTTTGGATCAAGATGTTTCGCAGGCCGTCGATTCAAACTTTAAAGGAGACACTAGTAGTCCTAAACACTTTCATATTAAAATCAGTATCGGATGCCGTGTATTCAAGTTTCATTTGCAGAGAAAAATTTAGATTAGTACTTTATCAAAAGATTTATAATCCAATAGATGCTATTGGCAAAAATATAGTTATTGTGTTCTATCTAGAGATTATATACCAAAACACTAGAAACTGTCATTTAGAACCTGCTTAGATATAAGTAAATTTCTCTTATTAAGTAATTGATCCAGATCTTTTGCTTCTTCTTGAAGTTACACTCAAATTCTTCTTCAGTATCCATAATATGATTCTTTTCATTTCTGTTACTTTTAATCTTCTTATTATACCCTTCAATATTCTGCAATATATGATTAAGTTGCAAATTAATTCTACCTAGTAATTGTAGTTTCAAAGAACCTAAACTTACTTGAAATTAGGCGGCCCATCGAAATTAGATAGCAGTGGTTAAATTATGCCAAGAATATTTTTGGAGCTGCTATCATTCAATATAAGCAGCAAGTTAGCAGGGAAAGATAGGGAGAGTTAACCCCAAAATGAGTGTACCTAATATTATCTCATCAAGAAAGATGAGAGATCTGCTATTGAATCTTAATCGCTTCTATAAAAGGATATAGGTAGATGAATCTAATGAAGCAACCGAGCACTGATTCAAAATAGTATTATGAAAATAGAATTGAAATTGAAACAAGGAAAGAGGAGTTGGAGACTAATCTATCCACATACCCTATTAGATGACAGTAGGAGTTGGAGGCAATAATTCTGTCTGCAGATTCTAGCACTTTTCCTTTGGAAGCTATGCATAAGCGCCAGGAATTAGAGGAATCTAACAAGCTGTTTCAAAATTAACAAAGCATCTTAATCAGATTATATATAATCTATCAAAATTTAATAATCTTAGTTATTCCAACAGCATTCCACAGTTAACAGTGCATTCAAGCAGATGTAACAGAAACTAACTGAAGCCCATTCTGAAATTTCAGTTCGAACCTTAAATAAATTTTGTTTCCTATCATGGCAATAGTAGTTTATGCGATTTGAAGGTGAAGAAGTGAAGGTTGTTGCTTTAGGTACCAGATTGGTAGCTGTAGCAATGAGCCTTAAGTTTTTTTTTTCTTTTATTATAATAGTTGTATAATATAACAATTATACCCTTGGTTGTATATACTCCATCAAATGTACATTTTCAATATACAGAAATTCCCCCAATGTATTTCTCCACTATTTCTAGCAATATTACTTACATCAGATAGAACTGTAAGCCTTGAATCAATAAATTATTAGCTTAATGGATCATATGTTCAATTTCAACATTACCAATTTCCTTTCTCCCCATGATACTCTACTTGCACTACTCAAAGAAAAGAAAAAAATTAGAATCCTTGCTATTACCTTAACTCTGTTGGCAACCGAGATTAGCAAGAAGTTTCAACTGAAGTTAAATACATCGATATTTCTTTTGAATAATCCGAGTCGACTTATGATCCCCAAAGGCTTGGAATTAATTATAGTTAGGATCAAAAAATTTAGAATTTGAATTCAAAATTCTACTTTAAATTTCTAAATTTGAACATTATAAATTGGAATTTTCATTGAGATAGGATTTCATAGTTTATATAATACTAGAGTCGGCACCCCACCATAAAGGTAATTGATTAAGTTGCCAATAATATAATAAGGAAATGCATCAAAAATGCAGTTTCTGTAAATTCGTGTGCAGCCGAATTCACAAATTCTGTATTTATCGCTTTCTTTCATATTATTGGTGATATAATTACTAGCTTAGAGATACTCTTGGGCTTAATTCATAACTTTCCCATCTTATCTCTACAATTTATTAAGTGCTTCGCTATGTAAGAACATCTTTACTAAATCCACACAGCCTTAAGGAAATCCAAAAATCTAGATAATAATACACGACAAGTTTGCAAGTTAAATCTATATTTCTACATTATTTTGTTTTCCACATTGATTGGGTCAAATTTAGTAATCAAAATTTATTTGACATGTTTAAGTTGGAAGTGAATTTAATGATAACCTAAGGAAATGAATCATCAGAATAAATGGAGTGGTTGAGATGGTTAAGTACATCATTGCACGTGTCACTTTATTCTTCCAACATATTTTATTTTTCTAACACCTTTCTAAGTCCTATAAGATCTATGTTGCTTTCTAATGATGTTCTCATCATTCTAATATTTCAGTATTGTATTGAATGAACAGTGGATCCAAATACTACTATACTCATGTTTCCCTAATCATGCTCAATATAAGAATGAACCATTAGGTAGATAGAAACATAGCCTCTATCTATCACCCCATGGATCTCTCTGATACTAACTGTGGTGGCCACCCCTTAATCAACTAAGTTTAAGAGGTGGTCATCGTTAGTACCACAGACATTAAACTAAAAGCATATCCGTGATACTAATCAAGAGCTGAGAAACATACATATAGTATAGCAGAGCAAAAATAAGTAAAGAGGAGGTATCCAGACACTGTCCATATTTAATTCATTCACATACAATACATTAAATGCAGAACAATAAGAATATGAAAACTTAGTTTTTACACTTTTAATAAATGCAGGCCAAGAAGATGGAAGCGTATCTCCTTCAATGAGCTGCACTTTACTTTAACCTACTAGCAGCTAAATCCTCAAGCATTGGATCTGACCTATACTCCTGATCTGTCATATGTACCTATATGATAGGGCACAGCCAAAAAAAGAAAATTTGGTTAGACTTTAAGAAGTTTAAGTATAATTTAAGTATTAAAATTTCTTAAATTTAAAGATATCACCATTTTACTGATACTACTAAGTAAGCATAAATAGGTACAATAAGCTACAAGGAAAATATAATCACAAATAAAATATTTGTAACTAATCAACAGTATGGCTGAACATACAAAATAATAATTAAATATGGTGAGGCTAAAAGCAAAAGTAACTGCAACTACTGGAATAAATCTAGTCCTAACATGCTTATGATCACATGTATACATGATGAGTATATAAAGAACACAGGTGCTGAAATAAACATACAATTCTAGCATCATAACATGCCTTTATTTATAAGTATTTAATGGAACTTATATATACAACATACAGATTTAAATAAATAAAAAGCCACTGAGATATGTGGCAAAGCAACTAAGCACAGAAAAGAGCTAAAGTAAAGCCATTGAAACATGTGGCAAAGTAAGCAAGTACTGTAAGAAAGACCATTGAAACATGTGGCACAGTAAGCAAAACTGAAAACTAGACTAGAGTAGCAGTAAGCCTAAGACATAGTACTGCCATACCAGACAATAGGCCATATAGGGCCTCTGAACTGAGAGTTCATGTAACAACTCAAGTTTTTATTTAGGTCAATTAAGACTAATCTAAGTCTTAATTGAGGTATTAGTACACTAATTAAGTCATTTAGGACTCACCTTAAAAATCTAGATCAAAACCAGATTTCTAGAAATTTTCAAAACCCTAAAAATTGATTTTTTATTTTGATCTCAGATTAAAAATCTGACTTCGCTATTGCATTCACCACCCCCAAATTAGCTAGGGGTAATGTAACAACCCTAAGTTGTTACCCTAGCTAGATCTGGATTAATTAAGCTAAACCAAGCCTTGATTTTGATTTCATTGGACTCAATGGGTCATTTAAACCTAAACCTAGAAGTTTGGAATCATTTGGAGCTTAAATGGAAAAATTGATATTTTTGGATATTTTGAACCCTAGAAAATACTAAAAATAATTTGATCTCCAAATCAGAATCTGATTTCACTTTTGAATTCCTTACCCCCAAATTAGCTAAGGGTGAATTTTTGGGAATTTTTAGAGCTCATTTGGTCATAAATTGGATTTGGGATATTTTAAAATAATTAAATATTATTTAAATGGTTTTATTTATATTTAAATTAGATTTTTATTAAAATTTAATTCGGTGAGATTTGCTGTCTGGATCGCGGTAGATCCGCTGCGGGGTCCCGATAGCAGCGCACAGCTATGGACCCGTAGGATGCCTAGCACGCATATTGGCGAGGCCCGTCCAACGACGCGATCTACCCGCACCGTGATCAGATCGTAGCTGCTCGATAGATAGCCCGATCCAATGGCCTCCTGTGCCCCGCCCTAAGTTGCTCAGATCAACCGTTGGATCATTTCAGTTTGATCCAACGGGCGATCTGCGTTCTCGATCGACCATTGTTAATTAAGATATCTGGACCACCCAGTCGTAACTGAAGACCCATCGAACGACTGCATCTTATCTGCCGCTATTCATCTTCGTCCCGAGCGTTCAATCGCAGGTGGCACTCGATAGGATCCCAACGGCTTGCGAACGTGGCAGTACGGGGATGGGATCTTGTCCCCCACGTACCCCTTCGCGCCCTAATCACCATAGCCTGGTGATCCTCCTGGAATTGCCCTCTCCCGTTCGGAGCCTAATCCACAGGCACGAGTCGAGGCTGCCAGCTCAGTTAGGGCTATAGGAGCTCTCTAATGGCTATAAATAGCCATAGAGCTCACCTGGGACTACCTTTGCTTACCCCGGATCTTCTCTGGAACTCCAACTTCTTCTTACTAAGTTTGGGGACCTCTGCATCCAATCGGTGAACCAGGCCCCGTCAATCGAGTTTGAGGGTAGACTTCGTTTGGATCAGCGAAGGTTGTATGTCCTTCTACAGTCTCCATTCGGATGCTCGACTTCGTTTCAGGTACAGCTCCGACCCTATCGTCTCTATCGAGCTGGCTTCAGCTCGACTCACTTCACCTCTAATCCTAGATGCTGTAATAGGTTCTCACCTAGCTTCCCAGTGGCATCTGAGCCTTCAGGAGAGGCCTGACAGTGGGCCAGACGGCGAGATTGCCGTCTGAAGGCGCACTGCCACTGGAGCCCTGCTTCGCAGAAATGGCGTGCACCATCCGCGCAATTAGCCATCCTGTGGGTGTCTGTTGTGCTTGTCAATAATTTCCAAACCATATCGAAGGGTTGGGTGCGATCAAATCGATCAATTCGACCGAGGATCGATGGACCCGTCCCGAGCCCCAACTCGCTTTGCCACGAGTAGCGCCCCATGGATCCAGACCATCCCAGAACCCCCCGTTTCACCCAATCGCTTCCTCTCAGGTCCCTGAACATGTAGCGATTGAGACGGCACCAATCCGTGGCCTCTGTGAGGAGAATTCACTCCTCACAGGTGCGCCTTCAGAGACGCCTCGGCCGAGTAGTCCCCCGGCAATCCAGCACCTCCCAGCTGGGGCTTCTTAGTTTAATCAACGAGTCTGGAGTCAGGGATGGAGTAGCCGTCGAGATCGAGGCATGGCATGGCCGGAGCGCAGAGAATTTGGCACTGGGAGTAAGCCCTAGGGTTCGGGAAGCCGGGGTGCGCTCGAGGAAGAAGACGCTGGATTTTGGGCCGAGCCGACCCCGACCCGCGCATTTTGAGTTCGGGCCGACAGAAGAATAAAAAGGATTTTGGAATTAAAATCTTTAATAAAATTAATTCATAATTAGATTCCTATAGTTTTAATTTAAATAAAAATGCAGATTAAATTTTTTAAAATAACTTTAGTTATATTGATCCAAATGGTATGATCCAATATACCATTTGAATCAGAAAAATTCAAGGAATCTAAATATAAAATAAAATTTCAGATCCAATGGTTGGATTTAAAAATATTTCCCCAACTCCTTGTTGTCCTTAATTAAATCATATTAAATTTAATAAATAGCCAAATATGGAGATTAAGGTCTCTGATTGTTCCTTAGACCCAATAAAATAATTTCAGACCCTTAAAACTAATTTTGGATATTTATTTTTCTTAATCACCCCTTAATCGCTCTAATTAATAATTAGTAAATTTAACCTTAATTAAGTCTCAGATTTAGGGTAAGTAAGTTCCTAAAGCTATACTAAGTCTATTAGAACCTAAGTGTAGGGTTGGATTTCCCTAAAAATGCCTATTTTCACTAATCACCCTAATGGGCTTAATTAAGTAGTTAGTGATGATTAGTTTAATGAAGTGGTAAAAAATCTGAGATAAGGGAAACTCCTACTCTATTAATCAATATGAAACACATTAAGACAGATTTGGATCAATTTGGAAAAATAAACCCTAACATCCCAATTCTTGCCTTAAGAGGGGTATTTTGGTCATTTTGACCAAATGTGTTTAAATGCTCCTTAAGACCTTGGAAATTCAGTAAACCACCTTAAGATAGCTTAGAAATGTTCTCTGGACCCTTAGATTAATGATACTAATAATATTAATATTGAAATTATGAAATCTTCAATTTAGTCCTAATTAAGACACTTAGATCTTAAGTAACCTTAAAGAAGTCACTTAAGCTTAACACTTAAATGTAATCATTTCAAAAGTCACTTGATAAGTTCAAACTAGTTAAATTATAAGCTTAAATGCTAAAAGAAACAATAATGGAACATCCTAAATTAAAATTTAGCTTAAAGTCTAAAGTGATCAAACCTCAGATCCTTAGATCTTAGGTAGCCTAAAAGAATCAATATGAGTGTGATGTTTAATCTAATACTTAAAATTGCCAATTTCAACCTTAATAAGCTCCATATAGTTTAACTATGAACTTAGATTCTAAAAGAATCACAAATGGGGGCTCTTAAGATAAAACTCTAATTTAGAAATCTAAATTGATCAAGCTTCAGATCCTTAGACCTTAGATCTTAGACTTAGATCTTCAATTTGAATTAAACTATCTCCAATTAAAATTCTTTAAATATTTGATTGTTTAATCTTTTGAAACCTTCCATGTGGGTATAGGATGATTCAATCTATAAGATAATGAAATTATCTTAAAGGTTGAATATAGATCTTAGATTCTCAAGTTCTTAATAAATTATTTTATCTTATAATTAGTAGAATAGCATTTCACTAAGTTCTTAGTTCCTGAATCTTTCAGCTTATAGGATTCTCTACCTTTAATCTGGGTAATAAGTATGAATCTTAGATCCTAGTTAGAATATTACCTTGGATTTAGGATTTGAACTTAACATAGGGTTTAAGTTCTAAATTTTTCAATCTTGATTTACTTAATCCTGATTATGGTAAGAGAGTAAAATATAAATTAATTAGGTCATTGATTTACTTACTTAAACTATATAGTAGTCACATAATTTTGGATTAGAACTTGTTAAGTTCTAATATTAACTTTAAGGACATAAATCTGAGATTCTACTCGATAGCTGGATATTAGAGATCCTAAACTTGTGCTCTCTCAGAGTAGTTAGATTTGGAAACTATATAACACCAGATATCACATAGTCCAGATTGAGTCTCTTGCTTACTTTGACTAAATTGCTTTGCATACGTTGGATATTGAGCCTTATTCCTTGAGCATAATAGGAAAACTTAGGATATGGATGATACATCCTAAGTTAGCATTTGAATTGCATATCATTCAGTTTTGCCTTGTTTACAGTTGGTAGAATATATCCTAGCTTAATCTGCCTCTTCAGTAGTAATATTATATAGGCTGGACTCAGACCTAGCATATTTGGATGGCTAGGCTGAGGATTGATTGATTGATATTGGAGGCACTGTATGGCCTATTGGCTGGTATGGCAGTACTATGTCTTAGGCTTATTACTACTTTAGCTAGATTGTTCAGTATTGTTTGCTATTTTTCTTTGCCACATGCTTCAGTGGCCTTATTTTCAGTACTTGCTCACTTTGCCACATGCCTCAGTGGCTTTACATTTTATAGATTGCTTTGAGTTTTGCCACATGTCTCAGTGGCTTTTCTTTTCTTTTCCCGTTCTTGACTAGCATATTATATGTATACTCATATGGCTTACTTATATATATTTGGACATGTTTAGGATGCTAGAATTGCACATTTTCAGTACTTGTGTGTTCTTTTATATACTCAGCATGTGTAACATGATCATATGCATGTTAAGTTCAGAATTGTATTATAGTTGCTGTTTCTTTTAACTTTTAGCCTCACTTTATTTATTTTGCATTGTATGCTAGCTATAAATAGATAGTTTATTGTTACCCATTTCTTTCATAGCTTGTTACACCCTTTACTGCTTGCATGTGTAGTTAAATTAAGATGTGATATCTTTAAATATTTAGTTCATTAAAATAGCCTAAAATGTACTTAGACAATTGTCTAACTGTAATCTTTTTATTTTATTGGCTGGGGCCCTGGCATTTGTGATACTGACAAATGTCAGATTCAGACGTATTCGTGACCACTATCGCAGAAGAGGAGTAGGTTCAGGAGGAGGATCGTGCTGCTGCTGTTTAGTTAGATTTTGCTTTTGTTTCAGTAGATTGAGAGACATTTTCATTTTCTTTAAAACTTTAGTTTGTAATAATTAATTCTGGATGTATTTTATTTCTGCATTGTGATGAGTTACTATATTGCATTCTCTTTTCCTACTATGTCTGCTTGTGGATGTTACTATATTATTCATTGCTTCCGCCACTTTAATACTTGTATATTGATGATGTTATAGTACTTGGTGATGAGTCCTTGGCTTAAGGCACAGTTGGGTTTACCTAACTTTACTTAAGTTGGGGATTCGCCACAGATGGAGCACCGTACTTCCATGTAGCCAGTACGGGGGCACCACAGGTGAAGTTTTGGATGCATTTGGAAGTCATTGGATTTTCATCAAATATTTTAATATTATTTAAATATCCTGAAAAATCAAATAAATAAATACTCATCGTATCAAAAATCTGAGTGCGCCATTGCGTTCTTCACCCCTCAATTAGCTAAGAGTGATTTATTAAAAAAATTTTCTGAATACGTTTAATTGTAAAATTTTAAATAATAAATTTGTATAAACTAATTATTAAATAATATTAATTAATCAAGCATCTAACGACACTGTTCACCTCAACCCCTAACGCCTTTCCTTCCGCTGAAGTTACCATCCCGATTAATGGATCGGCCGAACCATCCGATCGAACGATCAGACGGCTGCGACATCTTCGTTCCTAAAGACACTCCGCGTGTCCCGGAACGCGCCGCGCGTCGCCCCATCGAGCGGCCAGGTAGCTTCCACTGCTTCCAAACATTCATTAAGAACCTTAATGGACTCTATGTCCGGTTTCCACCATTATCGAAACCAGTTCTCTTCTTCTCAAAAACATCTGCATCCAGTCGTCCGATTTAAGGTACCCTCTAACTTCAATCCATTAGCTTGATTCTTATAATTTCAATTCAAAAACTTATTGTGTATGATTGATGCATCTTTGACAGGGTTCGATCAAGTTAGATTGAACCTGATCATCGCAATTTTGTCCAACGTCCACAGTATAAACCGTTAGGCCCGGACGCGACACCTAGGGTTAAATATTTAAGGAAGCTCCAGCTGTCTCCAGTGACGTACCAAGGGTCAATCGAAAGGTCTCTCTGAGACCTTTCGATCGGTGTATGGCTCGATCTCCGGTGACGGCGGTTTCGCCGCCAATTTTTGAGCCCTAGCCACGGGCTCTCGGTTCTCGCCGCATCGAGTAAGGCTGGGACAGGTCAGGCCCGACCCGTTAAACCTGGGTTCGGGCCTCTGCTGCGTAGGCAAATAGTGGGACCTGCTGTCTATCTCAGCCTGCGTCAGTGGGGCCCGCTGTTTATCACTCGGTGAATTAGAGACCGCCGCGTAGTCTGCGGCGGGGCCCACAGTCCTGTCCTCTGCAGCACCGGTGGGACCCACCGCCTATTTGGACCAATCTCGCCACGCCACGCGTCACATGGATCCCACCTGCAGATAAAAGAAATAATAAAATTATTATAAATTAATACATATAATCATTATAATTCTATTAATACTTATACATATATTTAATCTACCTAAAGTTATATGCAAATATATATTTATATATATATATATATATATATATACATATATAAATAGAATAATGTATACTTAATAAATACAATAATGTATTAGTTAATTTAAATAAAAATAATTAAATAGTGAATTATTTTTATTGAATAATTATATAATTGCATTTAATTAATACCCTAACTCTAAAAATACATAACTTAATAAATATAAATCCAAATCATATAAATGAATATACCAAATTCATTAGAAAAATATGAGGAACTTATTGATTAATTTTGCTGTAGGACAAATGTTTCACTTTGTGATATTTTAGGATAATTAAATAATTACAAAAATGCCACAAAACATTAAACCCTCATAATTTTGTAACCAATAATCCAAATATACCCAATATGGGTTTGAAAATACTCAAAAATCCCTAAGGAACATTTTAGTAGTGTTAACTTTGCTATTTGAATTAGATTTAGACTAATCACATTTAGGACCTAACCCTAATTAGGTCAATTAATCCTAGAACTTTAATTGACCATAAGTTAGTCAATTGAGCTCCAAATTAAGTGATCCAAATATCAATTTAGATCAGAAAAACCTAAATTACAATACTATATAAATATATTTAGGATCCAACGGTTAGATTAGATAATCAACCCTAATTACTCTAAAACTTGATTAGTGAATATTAGCAAATCTAATAATCCAAATTTCACAATTTAAGTTTCAAAGAACTCCTTAAGTGCATTAGAACCTAATGGTATGGTTGGATTAGTGAATTAATGATTAATTTCACTAATCACCCTAAACCCTAATTAGGCCATAACTTAGCCAATTAAGTTCCAAATTGAACCTACCACTAGTCAATAAAATCAGTGAATTATTTGTGAATCATAGCCACTGATTTTACTCAATTTGGACATCAATTGGAGAAGTTAGAAAATTGATCTTAATTAAGAACCCTTAATTACCATTTTAACCCTAGAATATGTATTGGCTATAACTTAGCCAATACATATCAGAATTTGATGATTTTAGGTTCTTTGGAAAGCTTAGGACTTAACCTTAAATAAACTAACAAAAAATTTAGGTATCATTAGGGTACAATTACCAATTTGCCCTTATAGGTTAAATTCCTTAATTTGACTTTATAAGGCTAATACTTAACCAAAATTTATGAACCTACTGTCTAAACTCATATTAGACAATAAATAATCATTCCACTTTATTAAAATTTAGAATTTAACCCTAATTCATAAAGATGAGTTTTAGACCCTTAAGTAAGGGGCAGAATGGTCTTTTTATCCAAGATTAGGGTTTAATGAATTTAAGACCTGATTTCATCTCTAAATCATAATATGTAGTAATTAAAATAATTTAAGCTATAATTTAGATAATTCTAAGCCTCAAATTAGAAATTTGATGGAATCCCTAAGTTAAGTCTTAAGTAAAACTTAAGTGAATTATGAGAGACCTTCCTTTCCTTTGAACTTCTTAGATCATCCTTTAGGTCTTATAACCTTAGTTAGGATGTGTGTCTGAGTGATACTCTTAACACTTAAGAGCTTTAATTCCTAAGATTAGGAATAGATCTTAGGTTAGAATTCATCTAATGAGTAAAGTGGGTTACTCATTAAGGTGAAACCTTGATCTTACTAGTTTATTAGATTTTTCATAATTTATTAAATGATTATTTGATCTTTTAATTTTAGAAATAGAATTAGAGATCTATCCTATTGAGTTTGACTTAATTCAATAGGATTTGCCTTAATATTTAATCAGTGAGAGTGATTAAACTCTAGTCATTAGGATAACCTTATGATTACGAATTGAATTTCATTATTTAAAGTTCAGTTCTTAATCCTTTTAGTCTTGATTTGGCTAATCAAGACTGGGTTTGGGATTATTAAAAATAAAAATTTAGGATGATTTATTTAATTATTTTAACCTTTTAGGTGACATTGATTCATTTATAATTAGGAAGTAGCTAATCCTAATTATGTTCAACTTATGGGGGTTCATGATTCTAAGTTACAGACAGTATAGGAATTGATAATTCTGAATCTTATGTAACTTAGAGTAGATAAAATGATTAAATTAGAAAACAAGTGATATCACAAAGTTTGTGTAGTGCTATTATTCCTTGAATTTGAATTGCCATGCTTTCCTTGTTATTTGAGCCTTTTATACTTTTGGACATGCTTAACATAAATACTTGATACATACTTTATAATATACTTTGAATTACATTCATATAACATTTGCATATAAATAAAACAAACAACATTATACTTGTGGTTTATATTTTACTTAGCTTGCCATTTAGTATAACTTTACTTTAGGACAGCTTTTGCCTAAGGAATTTCCCCTATGGCATGTTACTTTGGCATTGGGATATTTCTTTTATATGCTTATTAGGTACTTTATAGCTTTTACTTTAATCTAGGATGTTTCTCCTAGATTATTTAGATGGGATTTTACTTTAAGATCTAGGATGTTTCTCCTAGATGCCTTTTTGGTGGATATTACTTTAATCTAGGATATTTCTCCTAGATGAGTAGATGGACTTTACTTTTTGGCAGACTAAGTAAGAATATCTCACATCATACAGTTACTTTAATTTACCTTTCCTTTTCAGTTATTATACAGTTACTTTACAGTCTCTTTATAATTACTTTACATATTTACTTTACAGTTCAGACTTACTTCACTTACAGTTCAGTATATTTTTTATCATATTTTTTTCATTTTTTGCAGTTCCTTTACATTTCAGAACTTTCTGTATGTCAGTCATTTTACTTATTTGAGAGCATGTTAGAGTGATAGATTTATTTTCAGTACAGTACTTTTACTTATATTATAAACTAGCATGTTAGTTTGATCATATTTCTTAGGACTTTTCTTTGTACTTAGTAAGTTTACATTTGTACTTTACTTACCTTTTTATTCAACCTGAGTTGAGGTATATTCCTACCTCATAACTTGCTTAAGTTATAATTTCTTATTAGAACTTACTTTCCTTTCTTTGTTGCTTTACCGTTATGCTTTTTTTAAATTTCAGTTGTGATATCATTAAAATATATTAAAATTCATTACCTTAAAATGTACTTAGATATTTTGTCTAACTAGATTTTTCTTTTATTGGCTGGGGCCCTACCATTATGAAACTGATAATGGTAGATTCTGAGCTTTTCGAGGAAATTGAGCCTTTAGAAGAACAGATCCAGGAAGAAGTGCAGGTTGATGAAGATCATTAGATTATGCTTCTTAGTTTATATATTATATATATATATATATATATATATATATATATATATATCTAAGATGATGAGAGCCTTTATTTTGATATTTCAGCCTTTAAACTTTAATGTTTGTAATAATACAGGATTAAATTGCACTTTACTTTTCCTGCATTGTATATTCTGAGATGGATGTTTTACTTTGTAATATGGATGAATGGATTATTATTTCAGTTTGTACTTTTCTTCCACACTCTGATTTTATAGTATACTCATTAAGTGATTGTTATCCCTTGCTCTATTATGAAAAATATATCTTTTTCTTAAGATTGGATTGGAGTCTTAAATTCCAACCTAATGTTAAGTAAGGTATGTGCTTAGTAATGACCACACCCTAATCCTTATGATTAAAGGGGGCGGCCGCCACAGTTCAACTATAACCATCCTAGACATCCAATATGCTAGGCCTGAGTTGAACTCATAGAATAAGTCTATAAGCATCCTAGACATCCAATACACTAGGCCTGAGACTATTATATAACAATACAAGAATTGAAGAGGCAAACTAAGCTAGGACATACTCTACTAACTGAAAGTACTGCAAGAACTAGATGAATGATATGCTTTACAAATACTGACTTAGGATGTATCATCCATATCCTAAGTTCTCCTATTATGCTCAAGAAATAAGGCTCAATATCCAAGGTATGCTAAGCTATCAAGTCAACGTAAGCAAGAGACTCAATCTAGACTTATGTGATATCTGTTGTTGTCTATTAAACCATTCTAACTATTTCAAGTTATACAATTTAGAAACATGGCCTTATAAGTTGAAAACAATCAGAACTGATCAAGTTCTATTTTAGTTCAATCTAAATTGACTATAAGTTAAATAATAAATTATCACATCCTAATTGATAAATTGAGACATTCTAAACTAAGATCAGATCAAGATCTACTAAGCTAAGGATTATGAATTAAGCACCACAAATTTGGGTTCCACCATATAATCTAAAGGTAAGCTTAAGATCAATAGTTCAATCTGCAAGTGAACTGATGATTAAGGCGTATTCTATTAAGTAAAAATCAAGCTTAATAGAATAAATCTTCTATTCTTAATCTAAAGTTGAAAGATAAAATAATCAAAATAAAATTATAAAAATCTAGAAACTAATAAAACTAAGGTTCCATTCATTGAATAAATCACTTATTCAATGAATGAAATCTAACTTAGTGTCTATTCCTAATCCATTATAATTATTCCAAGTTATACAACTTAGAAACACGGCCTTATAAGTTGAAAACAATCAGAACCGATCAGGTTCTAATTTAGTTTAATCAAAATTGACTATAAGTTAAATAATAAATCATCATGTCCTAATTGATGAATTAAGATGTTCTAAGCTAAGATCAGATCAAGATCTACAAACCTAGGGATTATGAATTAAATATCACAAATTTAGGTTCAATCACATAATCAAAAGGTAAGCTTAAAATCTATGGTTCAATCTGCAAGTGAACTGATGATTAAGGCATATTCTATTAAGTAAAAATCAAGCTTATTAGAATAAATATTCTATTCTTAATCTAAAGTTGAAAGATAAAATAATCAAAATAAAATCATGAAAATCTAGAAACTAATAAAACTAAGCTTTCATTCATTGAATAAATTACTTATTTAATGAATGAAATCTAACCTAGTATCTATTCCTAATCTTAAGAAAAAGATCCTAAGGTGAAGTGAAGATCCTAAGGGAGTGTTTTAGTTTTGACTCTAGGTTATAGTTCATGTTCGCATAATTTATAATTTTCAACTAAGGTAATGATTACTACTTAGTTAGCAAGAGTTCCTATACCCTGATGTTATGGTTTTCAAATAACAATCAAATCACTAATGATGCTAAGATCTATGCAAGTGGTGTACGCACTGTACATAGGCTCAAGAAAATAATATATTTAAGAGAATTAAGAACTCAAAAAAGTTCTAAGTATGTAATGTACATTTAAAGTGATTCCAACTTGAAGCTCGATGGTTGATCAGAATGAAATGTCAAACTCACAACCCATGCAATTTGTTTTTAGTAAGTTAGTTCCTTAAAGCTTAAATGATATTACTCATTCTTTTTACTCCTCTTAAACTCAGAGTACTCTTATTAATGAAGCTGCCCCTTTTCTTCTAATTTATAAACCTTATTGCGTGGTTCCTATAATATTGATGGCATGTTGTAATTAACATCAAAAGATCTCTTTAACATTTATAAATATATTTAATCATGTTCTTGATTAATATTATTTAGAATAGTGAAAGAAAATTCTATTTATAAAGACAAATCCATTTATAAAATAGAAGATATATTATATTTATTAGTACTAATCATCAATTTAGAAATGAATGTAATATGTATCTTTAGCACACACATTTTTTATTAAATAATATTGAGCAGCTTGGAACACAAATATTTCATGCATAAGTAGGGTTTTAAGAAGTATTTGTGAGTTTATAAATAATCCGTGTGTAAAGCGAATTCATTGCAATCCATTTAACTATTTTAAAAGACATGCTAAAAAGGCTCAACGTAAGATAATATTAACAAATTTATTTACAAATTGTGTTAAAAAGATATATTGCTAAACTGCCATAAATAATGATCTCGATGATTCATATAAGTATATATTATTTTAATCTTTTTTTTTGCCAAACTGTTAAGAATTACTTTAATCAACCTTCATTTTATAAAACAAACATATGAGATACTTCATTGCGTAGTTAATAAGTCACTAGTATCATTAGATTAACCTCTTTTGTCTCTATGCATTCATATGAGTTAATGCTTAATCAATGACATTAAACTGTTAAACAAGATTTTATTCATATTGTGAGTGTGATATGTACAGATTATTTGACAAAGTTTGTATAGATCTATCTACTTAATATGCAAGATTTAGATTATGCTAACATATATCTATGCATACCAAAATGACGAGCCATAATACAATCATCTCAGCATACTCAATAACTCAGATTTAAGATTCTTGTTAAGTCTAGAAAGTTAGCTTAACAGTACTGGCGTAAGGTTGGCTAGACTGAAGGGATGGCAGCAGCGACCCTTGGCCAAACCGAGAAGAAGAAGGTCGACCGGCTGGGTGACGCCTCTCGGCCTCCTACCGAGAGGGATGAGCTGTGACGCAGCCACAAGCCGAGGTTGAGGCGCTGACGAGATCCTCGACCTCCAGCCGAGTGGGAGGATTGAATGAGTCGAGGGAAGAGGAGGAGCTCTCGCTGATCAAGTGACGGTTCGGCCGAAATAGAGGAGAAGGTATCGAGACCTTTCGGCTGAGGGGAAAAGAATAAGTTTAGGTTTAGGTTATTAGGGTAACAGTAGAGAGTGTTTTATAATCAGCTCAAGTTATTTAGGGACATCGGATTGCGATCAAACGACCAAAATTGCTTAAAACTTTTGAATCTTTGATCAATTGTTGATCGAACTCTAAAAATTACGTACTTGGTCTCAAAATGACCGTCTCAATGAGACGAACGCAAGCGTCCAAAAATTATTTAATTTGGATGAGTATTTTATTTTATATTAATTTTTAAATAAAAAACTTCAAAAATTCATTACGACCGGAGCTTGCAAAAATCACGAAACTTAAAACATAGCGTCCTCCTATAACGCTTAACTCAAATCTATAAAAATTTCTAAAATCCTAATTTTATTTTATCTATTATCAACTCCAGAAGTTTAAACTTCCTGAATTTATTTAGAACAATCCGGGATTCATATCGCGCTCAAATTTTGGTAGAAGGATCCCCTTGATACGCTTCATTTGAGGATATTTTTATTTTATTTTTATTTGACTAAAATTGAAATTCTAATTTCGAATTAAGCCTCTTGAATTTAGGATTAATTACTCGAGTAACAACCTCGGGTTGTTACAGTTACTGATGGCTATAACCAACCAATCCCATCTGCCTGCAATAAAGAGAGGAATAACAAAGCTCAGACCTTATCATCAAAGCTGATGCCCACCAAACTTAATTAGCTCATCACCATGTTGAACCTATTGAAGTGTTCAGTTACTGAATAGCCATCCATCATCTTCATGTTAAAAAATCTCTTTATCAAGAAAACTTTATTTGAAGCCAAGAGCTTCTCATACATTCTCGTCAAGATATCCATGAGATCTACAGTAGTTTTCTCATTAATAATGTTAAATGCAACAAAAGAAGACAATGATAAACGAATCAAACTAGTACAGTTCTATCGAGAAATTCCTATTTTTCATTAGTCATAGTTGCAGGTTTCTTGTCGGTTCCTTCAATAGAAAATATAACTTCTTCTGGTAAAGCAGATCCTCCATTTTTATTTTCTAGAATGCAAAGTTCGTAACGCTGAATTTCTCTATCTTGTCTCTCATTTCATCGATCATTACTCCCACTCAAACAGCAAACCCTAGGACCAATAAGGTAACCTCTCTCTAATACCACTTATTGGTAAATATGACGATCCCCAAGTACACTCTTCGCAGCAAAAGCGGTTTGGTTAGCGCACTTGATTGAGGACTAGGATTACGTTGATGATTATCAAGCAAGTCCAAAATCACAAATCCACAAATAAGAAATCATAGCACATGCATGCAAAATAAATCAAGTACACATACATTCAAACACAAAAAATTACGTGGAAAACTCAAGAATGGGAAAAATCATGGAGCTATGCGGGCCAGCCTCCGACGAGGCCGAGAGTCCCTCCAAATAGCGTGCCATAACCCTTCTTGCCACGGGTTCATCTCGGGGATAATGGAGGTTTGGGTCAGGCCAGGTCGACCCAGGCCCGATCTGTGTATCATTATTGCAGTATGCATGCCACCTGTCAAACCATAATGGGGCCCACTTCGGGCCAGCCCGCTCGTTCGCAACTGAAGCTGAGGTGTGGGCCCGCCATCTCCCTCTTCAGCTGGGTCAGCGCTGTGGGCCCCACTGTCCTCTGATCCATCGCGTCTATGGGTCTCGCCCGTGCAGTCGACCCGCTAGTTGTGGGTCCCGCTGCCATTTGAATTAAAAGGATTATATTAAATCGAAATTAGCTATTAAATAATTAATTAAATTATTTCGATAAATATCAAAACTTTAGACATGTATAACTTTTAATTCATATGTTCAAACATAGCAATGTTATATCTCATTTTAATTAGAAAAATGCTATAAATATTATGGTAGTGTTCATTTTGTTGTTGAAATAGTATTTTGCTTAACAACATTTAGTACCTCTCTTAATTTCTCCCATTAAGCCCTATATCTTCATGAGGCCATAACTTGGCCAATTTAGCTCCAAATTAGGCAATCAAATATATCATTTAATCAGGAGAATGAGTAGAATATGAAATTGCAATAATATTTTGATTTTGGTAATTAAGTTGCCTAATTATCCCTAATCCTTTTAAAATTTAATTAATGAATATTAGCTTTATTTATCACCCAAATTTAAAATTTCAAGTTGTTGTTAGCTCTTAGTGTAGTGTAGAACATAATGGTAAAGTTAATTTTACACTTATACAATTAATTTTACTAATTACCAACTAATCATTTTAAATCCTAATTAGGGACCAAGTTAATCAAATAGGGATCAAATTGAGTGAGCTCAGTTTAATTGTGATCAGTGTGCCATATGAAAACCATAACCACTGACTTTACTCAATTTATACACCAAATAAAAAAGTTAGGTTATTAGACCTAATCACAATTCTCCATAACTTACCCTTTATAACCCAAACCTTAGTTTGAACATAACTTAGTTAAATGACCTCATAATTTAGTAATTATAGATTATATGGAATCTTTAGGCAGTAAATAACATAAGTATAACAAAATTTTCAAATTTCCATCAGTAAAATTATTAATCAACCATTAATGAGCTTAAACCCTAATTTAAGATCATTAGATATAATCATTGGCCAATTTGGGTGTTCTTAGTGTCTATCTTCATATTAGATCGTAAAAAACCACTTAGCAATAATAGAATCCAATTTAGAGCCTTAAATCTTAAAATCTCATTTTTGACCCTTAAGTAAGGCATTTTAGTTATTTTGCCCAAGTTTTTATTTAAGAGCCCTTAAGTCATAGAAATGATTATTTCCCTTAAACTCAGTAAAATAAAGATTTAGGAATCAGATATATATTTTATGGTGCATGATAATGTTATTTATTATCTTGATCAAACATTATACTCTCTTGATTTTCTCTTACTTAAGAGGATTAGTATAATTTTATTTGTATCAACTCATTAAAACATGTTTGATTATCAAATGATCCATTTTTAATAATGTATTAATTTTATCCCATGACTTCATTATTTAATTAAACTAGGAGCTTAGTGATCTAGAATGATAATTTTTTATTATAATTAAGTGATTGAATCTAATTCTCATATATTTGTACTTTAATTTGATCTCATGATTTAACTTAGGATAGAAAGCTAAATGTTGTGATTAGAAGTTTTAACCTCTTAATGCTTGTGATAGACTTTTTAACTTAAGTGTTTTGCACCCTATATTAGGTAAATCTTGACGTAGGAAATGCCTTATTGAATACACTTGAGGTAGGCCTTTAGATGAACCTCTTGAACCCTAGATAATTGAGCTTTTATCTAATGATAGTAATAACCTTATGATAGTAATAACCTAGTTAGAGTGACTTCTATATCACAACCTTGGAACCCCATAACTTAGTACCCTTAATAGAGAAAGGATTCATTAAACTGAATTTCCTTGATTTTTAAATAGTTAATATAGAATAATTATATTAGTATTTATCATATAGAGTCTGTAGTGCATATCCATAAAACTGATTTGATTCAATAAAGATATAAATTTGGTTAATTCATCATAAATAAAATTATATATTCTAATCTTATCTTATATGAACTTATAATAACATCAGGATAAATTTCCCAGTTATATCAGGTGTTATAAGTGAGGAATTGAACAACGTAGTTTGAGAGAATAAATTATAAAAGGGTGTCATCCCTTTGTCTTTGTGCACATCGATAAGTGCAGTTAAATAAACTAAGTTTTTCAAATTACCTTTCTTAGGACACTTTAAGTTTTGTTTATAAGCAGGTGATTGAACAGCTTAGTTTGAGAGAATATATTGTAAAAAGGTGTCGCCCCCTTATCTTTGTGCACATTGATAAGGGCAGTTAAACGAACCAAGTGTTTTAAGTTACCTTTCTTAGAAACATATTATTTATGTATATGCACTCCAAACATGTGATAACATAGAAAGTCATAAGAAATTAGAATTATTTTCTTAATTTTTAATGATTTATTGAATTGAAAGTATTTGGCATGAATTGCATAATCATAAGCATCAAGATGCGTTTGTGAGCTACGGGATGCAGCACACATCAATTTTAGTAGGACCTAAGGGATGCAGCAAGCATCATGGATATTAGAATTCCTTGGGGTGCATGAGGCACCAATTGCATAATGATAGCATAAATCAGTTTGAGATGCATATATAGTGATATTCAGCATAGTTTCGTTTCAGTTTTGTATAAATTTTTGCTTTAGCACCTTGTTCCTTACTTGCTGATTTACTTTACTTCCAGTTTTGTATTATTTTTCAGCTTTCAGTTAATTCAACACTTTCTACAGTAATTCTTATTTAATGTTATTTTTTCTTAAAACTATATAAAGGCATGTTGTAGCATTTTTATTATGTAAGACTTATTGTCTAACACGGGATACTTTTCTTTTCTTTTGTCCGGGAAACCTGCATTTTGGGATCATAAAATAAGTTAGATCTTGAGCAGTTTGGTGAGCTAGCATTGGAGAATATTCAGGAGATTCATGAGGATCCAAGGGAGCATTACAAAACTCAGTTCCTACTCTTTTAGCTATTTTTAGTTGTGAGGCTGAGAGAACTTTATTTTTGCTCTTTTTATTTTAAACTAATGTTTGTAATAATTATTTGGATATATGTTCTTTATTCCTTTATAAGATGAATGCTTCTAGTTAGATTTGTGATGAATATTTTTAGCTTCCGCACTTTGATTATTTCTACTTATACTTAGTATTGTGATGTGATCAGTAACAAATACTCATGTAAAGTACTCATATACATTAGAAATATCCTTCATATTTTGTTATGTTCAATGTATATAAGTATCCCATCTAATACTTAAGATAAGGAAACGACTTGTCTTAATGATTAGCCACTAGTTCTATATTGTGTAGATTTTAAGTATTTGTATGTGGGAAGATTTAAAAATCCTTCTCAAGTAAAGCATCGTCCTGCCGCCAATTGTTTAGGGTACCCACTCCTTAATCCTATCTATTGCGCGTGGCGACAGAACAGGACGCTACATTGGGTGACCTCCCAGCAAATTACATATATCCAGGATTTGTCCAGAAGTTCATTGGGTCGACCTCAACCTGGTTGACGTGTTGGGAAGTCGCACACGTTGTGGGAAGCTCTATAGAGGGAGAGATTTATCTCTTTACATAAAAACCCTAAATGACCGATTGATATTAAACTGCATTATGTCATTTGGATTAAAATTTGATAGGTTATTTTAGGTGCGTTGGAATGGCCTAGTTGTTTGCATAATTTTGGTGTATGTCTTGTTAATCAAGATGAACTAGATGGGGAGTATTAAGAAGCCCTAATTCTTGAGTTTGCAATTTCCCGACGAGGAGATGTATAGTGTCGGGCAGGTCGATCTCCAACTAGCGTGACACTGCAAACAGGCTAACTCCTGTGTGTGCTCTGGAAGACATAGGTGCATGCGGTAGGCTACGATAGTCGGATGGCGCGTGTGCAAGGAATATTATTAAGGATTATTAATTAAATGATTTAATCCTTATTTGATTTGGTTCATAACTTTTTAATCAATGATCCAGCCTAATTAACTATAAATTGGTCATACTCATAGTCATTATTCTTATTATACTTTAAGGAGTGTATATTCATTGATTTTACTCAGACTGAATAGCTAATGTAGAAATTAACTTTTTGGAGCTAAAGTACATGTTAATTTGGAATGTAGAGAAGTGGTTTGCTAAATGAAATCCATAAACCCTAGGATAGAGTAGCTTTAGCCTTTTTATTACATTAACTTATCTTAGGTGAGTGAGTGAAGCTTAAGGAACACATAGGGTGACTTTTAGAAAGAGACACATTAGAATATTTAAGAGAATAAGTCACGAGAGATATAAAGTTGAACTAAGATTTGTATGTGTTGGATTATGAATTATTAAGACAAGGGTTAGTATAATTGGTAGTATTAGATTCTATAGCTCAAATATATGGGGAATCTTTGGGTGAATTCTTAGACCTGGAAAATAAAAACATAGTTTATGACCTACATAGTTTAGATGAACTACCCATGAAGTTTTAGATCTTAGAAAGCTCCTTGAGGTAGATTGAACCTTAAGAATTAAGTTAGACCCCTATGTTAGATCATTTCATCCTAAGATCTAATTAGTGATCAATTAGGGAACCTTGAGCATGATAACTTTAGAATTACAATAGAGTCACAAAGGTTATTTATAATTATAAGATTTATAAACCTTATTTTCAAAAATATAAAACACACACACACACACACACACACACACACATATATATATATATATATATATATATATATATATATATATATATATATGTATATATGTATCAATTAACTAAGATCTATGTCTTAAGTCAATTGGGGGTTCTGTTAACCCTAATCATTAAGGTAGATAACTAAAGTTAGACAACAAATAAATATAACTTGCTTAGTTTGTAATTTTGATAATTCTTTTAAAATGTTGCTATATTTTGAAATCTAATTCAATTGATAATAGTTCATTACATAATAATAATTATAAATTAAATTAAGGAGTTTAACTTAGGGTGAATTAGTTTGTACAAATATTGAGCCAGTGTTGGCTCTGGAGTGATCAAGAGATCACACATGTCTTTGAGAGGGAATGTGTGGTTATACTGGAGACCCAAATACAGATAGTTGGGTAGGTGTATCTTATTCATCTTTTATTCTGTATGAGCTCACATAATATAATACAACATAAAATAATGATAAAGTGCACATATATTATTTCACAGTTTATTTCTACTTACTTCAGTTCAGTTTTACTTTCAGTATCATACTTGTATTTTGGTTACTAAAAAATATCTTATACAACTCTTATATAGTTGCTTTGCTATGTAACCTCTCTTTTGTAGGAATATATAGTATGCTTTAGCACATTCACTTACATTTACTTTTAATGTCATTTACTTATATTTTCATTTTTCCTTACTTATATTATATTGTGTTTTCCTTACTGTTTTACCTAAATATGATATCATTTAACATAAAATAGTTAGACATACTAAAATGTGCTTAGATTTTATAAGTCTAACAACTTATTTTTCTTTTACTGGCCGTGCCCTGTCATATTAAAAATTGAAGTGGAGTTAGCAGATGAACTATGTGACGATCCTAATATTGAGTAATAACTAATCTCAATATTGATACGCTACCACAACATCTATTACTAGATTAGAAGGAAACTAATCCAAATCATTATGTGCTATGTTTGGCCAAGGATTTAGAAGAGGGTCTTAAGTTAAGATGGGAAAATTTTGTAAGACTATGCATGATGATACAATATGATGAATACAAATGCAATTGTATAAAAATTAAGTACTTGAAATATTTAAGTATGAAGATGCTAATGATGAGCACTTACATAATGAGTATACAATATATAATGTATATACAATTCAATATATTTATGGAATATTTCCTTAACAATTTATACATTAGGATGAATTCAACATAAATAAACATTAAATATCTAGATTCATCATATTTAAGAATATGTAAGGTCTATACATCCTATATCATTTACACTTATCACATTCATGAATGATTAAGATCTAGACATACAATTCATCATCATAAGTGAGAAAATCATATAAAGCAATTATCTATCCTAAGATACACATATCTTATATCATTTACATTAATAAAAGAAATGAGAAATTAACATCTAAATTTCTACTTAGGTATGCAACTAGATTCTAGTTAGGTATGCAACTAAATTCCAATTGAATATGTAACTAGATTCCAATTAAGTATGCATTCATATATATACATATCCATTCATTCCAAACCAGGATTTTATGTAAGAAGTTTAAATTACAACACAAGCATAGTAAATATAAATTACAAACCAAAAATAAACAAAAGTCTCTCTCTCACTTGAATAAAAAACAAGAATTTGATAAATAAGCGAAAGCAATTTTTTTTTTAAGCGCTTGGTCCAGCTCTACTAGCCTCCAAGTGCACCTGATCTATCACATTTTAGCATTTAAATATGATAGGGCAAAGCCAATAAAGAGAAAAATATGGTTAGACTAAATAGTCTAAGTACAATTTAAGATTAGACTAAATATTTTATTATTCATTTTGGATATCACAACTAGTTACAATCTAAGCATAAGAAAGGGTGCAAAATATAGCATAAAAGTATGGAAAAGGAAGTAAGTAAAAGTAAGGAAAAGTAAAGTGAGTACGAATACTCACTTAAATTTATATTCTAGCCTGCAAGCAAAATAAGGGTAAAAGCATCCTAATTAAGCTAGAAAAGTACTAAAGTGCATATAAAAGTATATGAAATAAAGCATGTATATGTTCAATGAACTTATGCTAAGTAAAGAAAAGAGACAATGAAGCATTTAAATGTAATTATAACAATATTCACTATAATCTAAGTGAACTGTAAACAAGTAAAGTACAGTACTAAAATATGGAAAAAGCAAAGTATAGAAATTGAAGAAAGATCTTAGACTATTAGTCTAAGATTCACATAGTCTAAAACTATGGAAAGTAACATAGCTAAATGCTATGATGAGTCTCAACAATCAATAAGATTGTAGAAAATCTCATATTTTAAATGATTAAAGTTATTTTATGAAAGTATTCATTCTGCGGGCAAATACAAAATGAATCGAGGAGTTAAACACGTCTGTTTAACAAGTAAATGAAAGCGGGGTCAAAATAAATAACACTCATATTCTCCCTCTGAGAATGTGAGGTCTCCTTATTACTCATAATTAGCCTGCCCTTAGCTTAACCAATAATGTAAACTCGTATAATTTTTAATGTGAAAGTTTTATTCATGCACAATATCTTATATGAATGATTGAAATGAATAAGGCTCAAAGCTAAGCAAGCATTCAACGAAAATTCAATAATTATAACTAATTGAACTAATTTTAATGATCAAGATCTAATTTTAATGAGAAGCTTAATGATTAGAGCTAATTGAGCTCCCAATTAACTTTGAGATATTGATCTTAAATTAATTATAAATAATAGTAATAATTGGGGTTCTTAAGAATAATAATTTTATTTCATTTTTATGAGATGACAAATTAGTTTATAAGTATTACAATACAAATGAAAACTAGTTCTATTCTAGTCCTAAACCATATGATTTAAATAAATTAACTAAAACAAGGCTTAAGAAGCTAGTAAGGAAGGATTGAGGTTATGCAATTATTATACTTAAAAGAGATAGAAATAAAGGTTCAATTCACTAGAAT
Organism: Gastrodia elata; assembly: GCA_016760335.1. Classification (NCBI taxonomy): domain Eukaryota; kingdom Viridiplantae; phylum Streptophyta; class Magnoliopsida; order Asparagales; family Orchidaceae; genus Gastrodia; species Gastrodia elata. The sequence goes on along the minus strand of CM028676.1, from coordinate 22,542,881 downwards.
TCTCTAGCTAAGATGTAGTTTGAAGGATCTATCCAAATCAAATACTAATCTAACTAGATTAAAGTAAAATAAAATGTTTAAAGTAGAGGAATAAAATAATTATAAACTACATGTTATATGTTTCCTAAAGGTTAAAGGTTAAGGAAATCAATAGAATTCATAAACTATTCTAACTGAATTTAGGACTCCTATTACTAGCTCTTAAAGAACTTAAGTGAAGACTTAAGAACTAAGATGAAATGAACTAAGCTCTAGTCTAATCACTTAAAGCTAATCCTAATTATTCATAACCTACAACTATAAAAGCATTAAGGTTAACTACTCCTAATGGATATAATGAATAGATCTAAGGATCGACTACAATTCATATTGTAAATCAATCATTGGGTTTTTATCTTAGGGTTAAAAAGCGAATCAAGCACTTTATAATTGAATTTAGTATCTAAATTAATGAGAACTAAGCTCAATCACATACAATATAAATTGACATGGGAAGTAATAAATTTGACATGTTTTCTATCCCAAGGTTTTAAGTACCTAAAACATACAAATTTAAGAATCTAGAAAATATCATAAAAAAACTAATTAGTAGCCAAAAACCTAAAATCAACAATTAGTCTAATATAAATAATATTCATATATTTGGAATCCTTATAGTATAAGAAAAAAAATGACACTAAGTAGGTCAAATTTAAATAATATTAGAAAATTAGAGTTTTTTAGACTCATAATTAGGATTAAAAAGTGATTAAAAAATTTATGGATCAAATGTTAAATTTAATTTTATATTATTATTACTCATATTTTTGTGAGTGAAATGGACTATTTAGATGTCCAATTTGGATTTGAATTGCTTGTTATGATACAAACAAGATTTGAAATTAAATTATAATTATTTAATTAATCTAAATTAATAATTAATTAAAATAACCAATGAAACTGAAATTAAGTAGTATATTATCAATCTACTCATTTTTTGTGATCAAAATGGTGCATGATAATGTGTACTTTGGTTATGTATTTTATAATTTATGAATGAATTAAATTCTTTATTAATATTAATATAAGAATTTAATTATTATTTTTTTTATTAACGGCGTATTAAAGAAAACGGCGGGACTGTATTAAATCCACCTGGCACGTGACGAGGAAGGAAAGACGCGATTCAAATTGGGTTGAACCAGCCGGTTCAATGAAGGACGGTCCAAAGGTCTTTGTCATCTACCTCGCCAGACTTGCGCTTACGGGAAAAATAGGGCATACCCTATGCACTCATCTAAGCACGTGAGGAAGGGAAAGAGTACATAAATGCGACGTTCGAGTAAAGATCCATGTATAAAGCGTAGAAGCCCTAATTAACATTATTCTAAAATTACAAAGATCTGAAACCCTAGTCCTTATATTACGATTTTGCTGAGTGAAAAGCCGAGGGATCAGACTGAGCTCAATCAAATTAGATTGATGCTTATCCAATCTCATTTGAAATGCATAGCAAAATTGCAATACCTAATAATTTAATTATCGATGATTTCAACAAAACAGAGAAGTAAATTTAGAAATATGGCAGCTTAGAATTAATTGCTCGGATTAGAAAATTAATGAAGTGGTTAATAAGACTTATACTAGTGAAATTAGAATAAAAATATTATAGAGATCTAAACGAAAGACTCTTTCAACTAAAGCAATAATATGATAAATGCTAGCACACAAAAAAAAAAAAAGTTAAACTGGAAACACTAAGTTTGAATTAGCTATTAACAATGATATCAATTTATTTATAAATGAAATTAATCTCTCTACTGATTAAATTCTTAAATGGAAAGGAGAAACAGGGGACAATACCCGGTATAAACCCTCAGTGATTTAATCGAATTAGGTTCAAAATCTCAGAATGGCAAGCAGATAGATTTAAGAACGTCGACCCCAAGCTCCCAGCTCCTTTGCAAGCAACCGCACAGAAGATAAGCCAAAAAGAGAGGAATAGAAGATTGGAATGAAGGTTAAGAGTCTGTGAAGGCAGCTGGCGGCAAAGGGCGAGCGTACGCATGCGATTTTCAGGCCACGATTGAAGATGACATGGAAGGTGTACAGGGAACTAGCCTCTACCGTTGGATCTCATAAACGATCCAATGGTTAGATCAAGAGGATGAAATATCACCGATGATTACTTTAAGATCACATCCTACAGTTCAGAAAGACGCGAAATGATGATTGGTGTTTGGAGTGGCACAACTGATCTCTGTCTTCCAGATAATAAAGTCGTTTGAAAAGAAAATTTAAATATACATATATTAATTTATTTTATTTGCATAATTAATTAATATAATATAATCTTATTAATTTATTTCTTATATTTAAATATAAAATTGGGCTTCGAAAAATCCTAAAAATTCACCTTTACCTAATTGAAGGGTGAGGAACTCAAAAATGCAATCAGATTTTTGATCAGAGGTCAATTTAATTATCTTAATTTCCTGAGTAATTAAAATATTATTAAAATATTCGGGAAAAATTCGACGACTTCCAAACACTTCCAAAATACCGCCCCTAGTTAATTTGGGTGTGGTGAGTTCAATAACGGACTCTGTTTTTGATTGAGGTCTAAATAAAATAGGTATTCTAAGAATTATTAGAAAACCAATAAACGCTGGAAATTGTCAAATAATCTCCAAATCGCACGCAAATTGAAATGGAAGTTCCTAATACTATTATAAGACTTATGGAAAAAAATTAGAGTCAATTAGGTCACTAATTGATGAGTAGCAATACTAGGATTGTTATAAACTAGGAGAAGAGCAGGAGGATCAGGAGCATGCCTAAAAATTTAGTATAGTTATTTACTTTTATTTTTTGTCATATGAGAATGAGAGTAATTATTTGCTTAAAAATGTTATACCTTAAAGTTGTATGAACATTACTATTTATTATTATGAGACGAATGTTTTTATTTTATTTTCTTGGAATGAATGTATTGGTAATATAAGTTTCATACTCTTATATAAAATGCATCTATATTTTATATTTTATAAATTCTTTGCCCCTAGTAGTGTTTAATAGTAAGTTAAGTAATATTAATCAAGTATTAAGTATTTCAGTGACATTAAGTGTTAGGTTAGAACATTTAATCTAACACTGGGTCATTACAGACAAAACGATTGAGATCTTACAGATCCGATGTTTCGTGTTTGGCTAGGACCTCGGGATCTATGTCATTTATAAAATTTAAAAGTAAATTCAAAAATTTTGTTTTAATGAAATTCAATAATTCAATTAATTTAACTACCAATATATTTTTGGTATAAATCCTTCATTTTAGTTATAAAAATTATAAAATTTTTACTGCTAGCTAATTTAATGATGTATAATCTAAAAATTTAAGAATATCTTACTTTGATACGCCATTAATTTTTCTTAATAGAGAAAAATTTATACATGAAAAAATTCTTGAAATTCTTAAAAATTTTCTATTTTTCTTTTGAAAAAATAATTGGTGATTTATCCAAATTAAAATATGTTATAAATAATATTTTAATTATCTCAAAAATTTTAGAATTTTTTAGGCAGCAAGCTTAGACTTTAGGGCATCCATTCCTGTTAAGAGAACGGGGTGCGGCCGCCTTCTTTAAAACCCCCTTTCGTTCGCCTGACAAATCACACCTCTTCCACCATATGTCTCGACGTAACAATCTCAATCGCTTGAGAATCTGCCGCGAAGAAGCTGGCCGGGCCGTGGATGCCCTTCTAGGGTTTCTTCGCTCGGCAGCCAAACAGCGCAAAGCTCAGCTCTTGGAGCATGATGACTATCTCTACCTGCATATCAGCCTCCGCAGCTTTCCTTCAACCTCTCGTCTTAATCCCTATCGCATCTCTCTCCCCCACACTCTCCATCCTCTGGACCCTTCCCGCACCTCTCTCTGCCTCATCGCCGGCGATTCGCTTGCCGAAGCCGCTCGAGCTACCGCCGCTGCTGAAAAGCTCCCGTTTGACTCCGTTATTCCCCTTTCTGAGCTCCGAACAGACTACGTCCCCTTCGAATCCCGCCGCCGTCTCTGCGACTCTTACGACATCTTTTTCGCCGAGCGCCGCATCATCACTCTTCTCTCCCGCCTCATCGGTAACTATTTCTTCAAGAAGAAGAAGATCCCTCTGCCTGTCGATATCTCCAGGCCCGGATGGCCGGAGGCTGTTCGACAGGCATGCAGGTCTTCTTTTCTTTTTTTTGGTTCAGGAACTTGTATTGGGATGAAGGTCGGAAGGGTTTCCATGGGTCGGGAGGAGATTATTGATAATTTAATGGCTGCAATTGAGGGCGCTGTCAAATATGTTCCTAAGAAGTGGGCAAACATCAGGTGTGTTTACATCAAGGCGGTGCAATCTGTGGCTCTGCCGATCTATCAGGCGATTCCTGAAATGGCCATGAAGATTGATGTGGGATTAGGGGAAAATGCGGAGCCTTTGGATGAAGTGATTGCTCACGGTGGAGTGGGAGAAGCGGAGAATGAGAAGAGTGGTAAGAGGAAAGGGCGGATTCATGAGGTGGATTATGTTGGTTCTGAACTTGTGGATAGAAGCGAGGAATGTGATGGAGAAACTGTTGAGGGGAAGGAGAATGATGAGTTCCAATTAGATAATATGATAAAGCTGAAGAAGAAGATGAAGAAATTGAAGAAGAATGAAGAAAAGGTGAAAGTGATCAAGCGTAAGAAGTGTAGTACAGCTTGTGATTATTTGGATGACGGTGAGGAGAAAGGAATTGGTAGTGAGTTCATTGAGCTGGATACCGGGAAAAAGAAGCGAAAGCGGGCAAAGAAGATTGCAAGTTTTAAAGGAGAGGAGCATGATATAATAGAGAATTTGACAGTTGCTGTTGCTGCTATTGATGATGGCCATGGTAATGACAAGGAGTTACCGCTGAAGAATAAAATGAAAAGCAAAGGTAAGAAAGGTAAAAAGGATAGTCTTCATGGAAGCAACAATGATCTGGAATATTTGGGTAACTATGAGGAGGTAAATGTGATGAATGTGAATGCTGATGATGCTGATAGAAAATATGCTGATATTGCTCTTTCACATGTGCAGTGAAAATCGAATAGTTGCAAGAGTGGCAAATATAAGAAAATCAGGAAGGCGAACACGTCAAAGTTGAGGCAGTAGACTAATGGATAGGAAATTGCGGAAGAGAGAGTCACAGGTAGTCATGGCCTAAAACTAGCCTGCTTATTTCTGCTTATAAACTCTCCAGGCTGTTTTTTTTTTTTACTCTTGATTCATTGTAGCATCTGATAACTGTTCTTCGATTGCTGTATTTGCATAGAAAATTAGGTTGCCCGGTAAGTTTTTGTTGCATGTTTTCATTATCTTTGCCTGCTTTTTTCTTTTTATGATAGAGAACACACTTTTAAGATTTTATTATAGCAATTTTTTGAAGATCTAACCACATGAGTGAACTCTGCTCGCTTAAATGGTTTATAACATAAAGGAGTTATATTTGAGTTTAGTCGTGCTGTTGCTCATGATTTCATTGTTTATTTTATGGTGATGTCTTTCGTGGCTCATTGATTTGATCTACACTTTGGCTTTGTATTTGTTTCTTGCTTCCATTTAATATGGCTGGTAGAGGTAATCGGCAATGTGTCGCTGGTTGGTTTAGTTATCCAAATTTTAAAATTGGATCAAAGGTACTCAAAATCATCACAGAAAACTGAACTAATCTGTGTACTGAACTGAACCGAACCCTTCAAACAAGGTTGATTTGATTTTTCAGTTCTCTAGTTCCCTGATTTTATTCAATTAAAAATGGGATATTTATATACACCGATTCAAATAATGCATATAAACCACCAAAATTTTACTACATATGTATGCATCACACAAATCTCTTAAATATTAGCCACAGCACTTTCATCACAACTCTCACAATTTTATCACGAGAAATATTATTTAGACTCACTGATGTAGTACCTAAAAAAGCTCATCCAATAAGATTTGGATATTATTTCAATACAAACTTTAAAAATAATATTTTAATATAACTAAATAAATACTAATGAAATGAAATCTAAATTCAATTAGATTCCACATCAGCGGCTTTAAATAACCTTTCTCGATTTTAGTAGTTGGAGAAGAGTGGTAGGGAAGAGGAACCGGAGCTCAATCCCTATTAATTTTAACAGCTCAAAAGAGTAATTGCAACAAATAAATAAGTGTTCTACAGATTCTTGAGCTCATGTCAAAGCGAACAATTTGTCACACTTAACACTAAAATTTTTGAATTTATTTACAGTTGCAAGACAAGAGTGATTACACCTCCAAAGAAAAATAACATATTTCAATAATTTGGAGAACCTGTGATCTTTCTAACTTCTCGACCTGGCTGCCCTGCCGGTTGACCATACCGCAATGGATTCTATTCGGCATCATAAAGGATGATGAAACTGCAAGGATTGAGATTATTGATTTTTTGTTATATTCAAGAGATTTATGTACATTGCAAGTATATTTTAAAAGGGATTTTGCCATATATAACCCAAAAATTCTTAATATTATTTTTAAAACGTATAATTTTTAGATATTACTCACTTAACATTCAAATCTTTAAAATTAATTAAACCACTCCCAAATAACACTGTGAACCACCGTTTTAATCTCTTACTAGCTGAACCCTCTTCTTCTTGGGGTGATCTACTCCCAGACTATAGATCCCGTCATGTACGACATCAACATCGTCATTAAGACGTCGGAAGTTTGGTTGTAACCTGACATCAACGTCGTCATATTTAATTGCTATTGTTTCTCTCAGCTGCTTCTTTTTTTCATGAAGAGTGCGACGCCACGAGGAGGGGAGGCGAAGGAGCAGAATTTAAAATAAAGAAAAATAGTCCCGACGTGTGCTTCCTCGCAATGCCAAAAAGTTGTCGTGTAAAGAAGATGAGGCAAGCGAAGGAGGAGGTTCAGTTGGTAAGAGAAGACGGTGAATCATCGTGTTATTTGGGGGTGGGTAGGTTCATTATTTTTTTGAAGATTTTAGTTTTGATGCGAGTAATATTTAAAAATTCCTGACAGCTACAGTTTATACTTTCAACTTTTTCAACTCTCAATCTCTTGTATAAGAGTTCCCAAACTCTGCCTTTCTTGTGTTGACGCCATGGCAAAGAAAAAGAGCTCTTATCTTTCTCTCCTTAACTCTTTTCTTTTAATGTGTTCTTTCTTCATTCCATTTGATTTTTGCTTGGTGGTTGGATAACATCTGCCAGAAAGATCAAGATCATAATAACCGGTAGAGATCTTCAAGCTTGTTCATGTTTTGGTTTTATTTTTTCCTTATCTGTTAAGTAATCATTGATTATCGGTACCTGATTTTGAACCTTTCTTTTAGCAATTCGATAGCTGATTCAGGTTTCAAGGGAAAATATTCTTCTTTAGATCAAAGAGTTGTTTTCTTCGCTACGTATTTTTCATTTTGTCAATCAATCGGGTTTTGTTTTCATCCAAAAAAATTGATGCATGAATAAATACTGTCTTACTAGCTCTCTGCTGCATGATGAACATCTTTGCCTTAGACAAACATTCCATTTCCATGTCTGTACTGCAATATGCTTTACTCTGTTGTAAAGCAAAGTTATCTTCTTTGGAACAGTTGATTTGATTTATCTATTTATCTCTGTTACTCAATTGATGGGTCTTATATTCTTGCGCTCATCCAAATTATTGTCAATTTTACGAGTTTATAACACTATAATTACCTATCGCCCAAAGTTCTGGCCTTGAGTGTATATAGGAGTCTTAAACGACAATTACACAATCTCCACTCCTTCATTAAGGTTTTCAAAATTTCAAAGAAAGGGAAATGATGATTAAGTAGTCATTTGAACAATCTAATTAAAAGATTAATTAGGATTTGAAGTGCTAGTAAAGGATTGAGGTGTTTAGACAATATCAAGGAATATTTTGATCATCAAATCCTCAAATTGCCAAATTTTGATCCTAAACACAAGTTTTCTTTATCATTTGCTTAATTATGTGATTTAATAATGGGTTAATCACATGCCATGGGATTTAGGTTCCCCTTTTTATACAAATTTCATTAAGTTCTCAATCACATTTTACATTTATCTAGCCAAACTGGGTTCAAAATAATTACGGTTCAGGTGAGATTGGGTTCTTATGGTTTCAAGCTTCTCGAAGGCTCCTTTGTACACTCAATGATGATCCTATAACAATGGGTCATCGCTTTGAATCCAGTCATCGCAAGAACTTCTTGACTGTCCTATTTTAACATCTTTCTCCCATGTAGCTTCCTCGGCATAATGGTTCTTCACTAAACTTGAACAATTGGGATTGATTAACTCCTTAATTTTCTTGTTTCATAACCCAAAATTTTTCAACACTTGTGTAAGTGAAACATCAACCCTCAATGTAGGCTCAGTCAGACACTAACGAAGAGAAGATACGTGGAAGACGTCAAGAACAATACTCGCTTATAGTTGAAGCTTGGGTTTGTAGGCCACATGTTTAATTCAGACTAGAACCACAAAGCATACAATAGTCTTGGTCTCAGCTTCCCAGAAACTCTAAATCAATTGATTCCTATAAATGGGCTAGCCTAGATGTAAATGTAGTTTATCACATCAAACTCCCCATGATGATGCTTTAGATATATGTATCTCTTCTGTTAATCTTGGGTAGCCTATATGATAGATCGAAGGAACCTTAACTTCAATGTAGCCTTCTTAATAAATGTTAGATAATTAAGTTTGACTATCATCAACCTCCGTTCAGGCTAGTGGGTGATACATATCTTTTATATGGAGCCTCATATAGTGTTATACTAAATTTATGTTAGAAATTGTTGACAAACTCTTTTGGTGGTAAATAAGCATCTTACTTACCACTAAAAATAAGTACGAGGAACAAAAATTGAAGATAAAATTGATTGAGCTGGTGCTTGAGATTGCAAATATTGAGAGAACAAGTCTAAACTTTCATAAATGTATGGGGAACAAAAGACATTATTGGAGGCTTTGTGGAAATTTGAGAATATTCGGGGCTCTTGGAATTTGTTTAAATAATGAATTAACAATGGTCTTAAGATACGCTCCAACTAATGCTCCTTTTCAATTTTAAGCAATATTAAACCTAAGTGGCTTTATTCTACCTTTCTTAAAGAACATTAATCCTGTTCTGATACCACTTATAATTATAATTAGTACTAGACTAATATATCTAATACTGATTATAATAACCAATATTAGAGTGACAACTATGATATCAGCTATAGCAATAGACTTCTCCTCAGCGAGGCTGTATTAAGGCATTCAAGGAAGGTAGAAGCAAATATCTATAAATCTCATTCTTAAAAATATAATGTCTACATCCAGAGCCGTTAAGTTTCATATTACATTGCTTAAAATAAACTAAGTACAAATTGAAATAGAAAGAACATAATAGATTAAGTGACAATAACTACGATATCTTCGCCTTTCAACAATTTCTCCAAGCTCTCTCCTTGAGTAGTCTGGGTTGTTACCACTACACCTAAATGCGACTCTAAGAAAGATGCCAAAGATTTAAACCATAGTAGAGTGATCTAAGTGCTTGGATATTGTGACTTATAATTAATTAAGGGTCATGGCAGAAATGAAAGTACAAATTGAAGAGTAATACAAATAAAACATTTCTCCTTGCAGAAGGGTTGGGAAAGTCAATATGCTACAGATAAAGATTATAGCATCAATGTTACATTTAAGTAGTCATTCCTTAAAACCAAATTTGAATAGTCATGCAATAATTTGAGAAAAGGACTATAACCTTCAAAGACTACAATCAATATTTGGTTCAATCGTGTTTGAGAAATCATACAACATAATAAGATACATAACATCAAAGATTGAGGGTAAGTGGCTATTTTAAATTATGCCTTATTAGTCATGTTACAATTTGCATAAAGGATCATGAAAATTTTGGTTTATTACAATGTCCTCAGAATAATAAAAATACACATTCACTTGAGTAGTAAAAAGATTTATATTCAATAAGATTATCAAAAAACTCTCAAGAACATGTAACAATAATATTTTGATCGAAGGATGTACGATACCTCAGCACATATATTGAGTGGGTTTGTTCCTAATGTATTGTTTTCTACTTACTTTGAACATCTTTACATGCCATGCAAGGTTTGCTTATCACTATGGTGTACTATTGTTCATCCAACAACTGTGCATATTTAATTAAACATGAGTAGAGCCTTTCTTACTTGTTCAGCCATCATATACTTGGATTTATGCAAAATAGAGAAACACTAGCTATGCAACTTGGCAATACTAAATTGAGTGTCAACAAGGGGAATTCATATATAATATACTGGCTAGTGATCTAAATATTTCCAAATCAAGTGTCAATAAGAGAAATCATGCACATCTTAGAGTACATCAAGTAGAAATGCAAGAATTGATTATAAGTGTAAGATATCGACATATATGTTCATTTGCAAAACAAAATAGTACAAGGAGCTTTAGCTACTTCTCAAGTTTGTAATTTAGTAATGGTTTTGGAAAGGTTACTTTTTGTATAATCCATCGTTAGATTTTAGTTACTTTAAATTCCATTTAATTTGTTAGGAGATCCTTATGCATGTAGCTATTGACCCTACAATGTGGTAATTAACTTCTATAGGAATTTGACAGATCGAAAATATGTAGTCTGCGCTTGCAAGCAAGTGTACGTGGTCCGAAGTAATATGGGATGATAAGATTTCGAGATTTATCGTCTTCTGGGAATAGTGTTTAGTTTCGTTACGAGAGTATACCTACTTTCAATAATGTTTAAGTTATCAAATTAGTTTTGGATTTGGTTCGAAATTTTGAACTCAGAGTTTCTTTGATTTGAAACTATTTTTTGAAAAATTAAGGAAAGCTGGGATTAAACATACAAATGATATGGGTTCATGCATGTACTCTTCTTCTCAACTTTATATTAAGTTTGTTGGATTAAATTCTTATTTCATAATCAAGAGATTTAGTTTTCTTCAATGAACTTTAATAAATGTACTAAATCTTGTCTAATGCTCTGAAATGAATAGTAGAGGGTTCAATTTTGACACATAGACATTAATGTGATCATTAGCTTATGAGTTCATCACTTACGTCTAAGTGAGAAAGTCTGTATTTTAGGTTGAATATCACATGAACTTGATTCCACCAATGGCTGACACGCATCAACTCTTGATTTAGCTAAGATAATGAGCTACTAGGCTAAATGGGTTTATGTCACATCACCCTTAGCACTTAGCACTCAAGAATCTCGCATAAACCTAGGGTGAGCTATGGAGCTCAATTGGTGGTTCTCGGCTCACACATGTCTACTCTTGATTTAGCCAATGTAATGTGCTATGAAGCTAAATAAGCTTGTTACATAGCAATAATTATATTGCATAAATTAAGAGTGAGCTATGGAGCTCAGAGAATGTTAACATTTTCCATGGCTCGATTGATCAACCACTTGTCCAAGGTTGTGCATCGGTTGTTTTCGCAGGACGAATATTGTCACAGGAATTCGCGGAATTAACACTCATGCATGCACAACCTTAGAATAAGACATCATTGAGCTCTATGAGATTTATAAATTTATATAATGAATCTACATTTTTTAATCATTCATTACATACAAACATTCAAGATTTAAGTATCAGTTCATTGAATTGAAGAGTGCAAACATTACATCCATGTGTTCTTACATGCTCATGCTCAACCCTTCCCAAAGTGGGTTTAGGATGCCATTAAATTAAAGTACAAGGAAAGCAACAAGAAATGCTAAGCTTTGCATGACTTTTACAAGAAAACAAAAGGGAGAAAATTTAGAGTCCAATAGTAGGGAACAGCTGTCGCATTCATCTTGACCTCTTCTTCATTTGATCTCCTTGGCTCCTTGCTCTATGTGCTACTCCTCTTCCTTACCAGCAGCCTTCTCCTCCTTTAGGGTAGAGACTCTTCTTACTATTTCCTTTAGCAACTTTCAAGATCAAGAACTACGAATTGAAATTGGGAACCTTTTCTAAGTCTTTAATTTTCCTTTTTATAACCTTTGCTATAGCCCTTAGTCATTAAAGCAGCCAACCACTTTTTCTCCTTGAGAATTGAATTTGAATTTAAGTTTTATTCCCTTATTCCATTGGTAATGAAGGAATTTTAAATGTATGCAATTAATTTATGATGTGGGAAGTGGAAAGATTTAAGTCTATTGATTTTCCCAATACTGACTAGGAGGCTATTCCCAAGTAGAAATACAGTGGGCGCTATGACGCGTTGTAGCGCCAGGCTTTCGGCCCTTCTTGCATTACGACACGCTGTAGCGCCTAGATCTCGGGTTAGGTCTGCCACGACACGCTGTAGCGTCTTGTAGCGTGTTGTAGCGTCGAGCTCTCGGTTATGTCCGCCAAGGTGCTCTACGGTGCCTTGCTCTCGAGATGGTATCTACTACGGTACGTTGTAGCGCACTGTGGCATGCAAAACTGTTCGTTTTCCTTTCATTTCATCTTTTTGTAATATGATCACTTCCTAGCTGAAATAACATAAAAATACACTAAAACAACAATTGGTTTTAAGAAAAATATGCATTTTAAACAAGAAAATGACTATAGATATAGGGCTATTCAAAATTATCTTAAGGCTTATAAGGTGGGAATTACTCTATAATGTGGTACTTAGCTTGTTTGGGAATTGTCCTAAGGTTTTAAGGTTCCAATGTTTCACTAAGTTCAAGGCTCATGAACTTTGGATTCTACGTATGGCTTGATATTTTGTCCAAACATTTTATCAAATTAGTATGGTAGATATCACATTCCTTAGGCTTTATTAAAAGAGTCATTTATGGTTTCACCATATGTCATTAGTTAGTTTAAGCCTCTCCTAAAATGGTGAGTGTGTCAAAGATTTTTCTTTGGCCACACCTTCCAATTATGGTGTGATTGGGTGGAGGTTGGGTCAACTTATAGTTCACCCAAGTTTTCTAAACTTCCAAAGGTTGAGATTATGAGGGTGGTTCACTTAATTTTCTCTTTTGATCTTACTCAAAGGCATAACTCATGGTTTCCATGATAAGACATTATTCTTATTACATTATTTAATCACATTCTGATCATGTCTAGATAATGATTGGCCTGAACTAAGCTTTGAGCTACCATATACTCTTTGGTGACTAAATTATTCTACACTAGTCTCATGGGTCTAGATGTAATGTACTCCAACTAATCTCATCCTTAAATCTTGATCAATCCCTTAAGTTTTAAACCTTGGGTCAAACTTGAGTCAAGGAAATGGAGACTTGATGGTCTCTTTCTTAACTTCTTAGACCTTAGTTATGAGGTATTTAGATGAATAAGCTCTTTTAAACTCCTTCATGACTCTAGTTTGCCTTATTTTCTCTTTCTTGATTAGCCTCGCATATGGGTTGAACATAAGTGCGCCTGACGTGACTTAGGTAGCCCATATGTGAGTAGAATTTAGTATTCTTCCCCTTAAGCCAATGTAGATAAGTGTGGTTTGATTTCACTTATGGAGTGAAGATCAACTCTTTTCTTAGTCTTGAGTTCATTGGGTTTACCCAACCAAATGGTTAACTCAGTTGACCCAAAAATTGCTTTATCGGGTTTCACTAAAACATTTGAAGCATGATTGGTCTAACCTCCTCCAATCCAATCCAAGGCAACCTAGGGTGAAGCCAAGCCATCCTTATGATCATCACATGGGGTTCACCTTAATTTGGATTGAATATGTTAATTATAAGGAAGTCAGTAGCCTAAGTATGCGTTATTATCTTAGATTTACTTTTAGTGTAATCAATGAAAGCATCTAGGATGGCTCTTCCTCATTCTTCTTATCTAAGACAAAGTATGATATGGATAAAGTCTTACCTTTATTTGGCGTCATATTGGCTTCCATTCCATACTTTTAACTTATTTTGGGTTAGCCCAAAGATGTGGCTACCCAAGAGAGTCTCTAGAAGAGTGTTAGGGTTTCCCATTGCAACATTAACCAATTCCATTCATCCAATTTAAGGCAAGCTAAAGATGGGGTTTTACCATGGCCTACTATTGCCTAGGGTAGGCTAGGTTGGCTCAGTTGGAAGTGGCTAACCTAAGCCAACATGACTACTTAATAAAGTATCAATTTATTTTTGAAGAAGATAAGCATTACATGAGTTAGGATTTCTAAACATTGAAGAAGGTGAACCAAGCGACTCTTTCAAAATGTTGAGTGGACTTCTAGGGCTGGTTTGGACTTAACCGAAGTGTACTCAAGTGGCTCCAAGGCAAGGTAAAGGGAGTGAAAATTCAATAGTTACCAAATGGAGATCATCTTATGTAGCAGGCCAAACTTTTAAGCATCAATATATTGTTCACTTTAGCCAAATATGCCTCACTATTTTTTTTCAGAAGATAATTTTTCAGCAAGTCACCCATCATGGGAATGCTCCCACCTGAGCACGCTTAACTTTGGAGTTCTTTTTAGGAACTCCACCTTTATCTGAAAAGGTACATCGATATTTAAGAGTCTCACTTATTACTACTTAAGTGGGTCCTTACAATCCCCCAAACTTAAGTAACTGACGTCCTCATCAGTATCCACACACAGATTCAAGAATCATCCATTGGGTATATAGGACTAGAGGTGGCCCATACATGCTCAAGAGGTACTCACAATCATGTAGCACCTTAACTATCATGGGTGGGTACTAGAGGCTGCTCACATGAAGTTGTAATTTGCCCTTTATGTATTTTTGGTCATATTCGACCCCTATAACCTGCTCTGATACTATTTGTAATAGCTTAAACTCTTAAACACTAAGGTATTGCCCCTTTGGCCTGATATGCCTCACGATTTTGCCCTCAAAAGATAACTTTCGAGTAGGTCACCCATTGTGGGAGTGCTCCTAGATTTCACTTGAGCACGCTTAACTTTGGAGTTCTTATCAGGAACTCTACTGTTATCTGAAAAGGTGCCTCGATGTTTAAGAGTTTCACTTATTACTACTTAAGTGGTTTTTGCACCTTACTTTTGGGATTCAACAAAGCAAAGGATGCCTTTGAGTGCAAATTTTCTTTTGGAAAGTTGTTATGTACATAGTAGGGAATCTTTAGTTCAAATTACTGAGCCCGAGGCTAATCCAATGGTCAGTAGGCCCTCTATAATTAGGTCTTAGCAAGCTGCAACTCTTAGAAACTAATATAGTTTGCTACTTCGGTGGAAGATGGAAGCATTTTCAAGTTTGGGAGTCCTTAGTAGATATATAGTTGAGGGTGTGAGGAGTCACTAAAACAATTTTGAGCACATGAGGTGGGCTCAATTGGCCAAAATCCTCCAACCTGTGGCAGTGACAATTGGGAGAGTAGAGGAAAG